>CP106732.1:30841756-32152977 GCA_025506655.1 Gossypium rotundifolium | reverse complement strand
TTTATCCCCTATTTAGCCAAAATTTAAAGAGAATAAAACTCCTCTTTTAAAAGCCTTAATGCCGTCAACCTCTCTGCTTCTGGAAGCAAAATAAAAACTTCTTTTATTTTCTTCCCATGTGACTCGAACTTAGGCCCAATTCCCTTGTATGTGGCGCCATTTCCAGAGGCCCTAAGTGGCATCTCCAGGCCACTTTTCCAAGCTTGTTTGTGTGTCAAACTTCTTCTATTAATTTTCTTAAGGTCACCTTGTTTTAGTTTCCTTTTTTTTAACTTAAGTTTCCAAAATGTTCACTTTTCACTTTTAACTTAGGTTTCCAAAATGTTCACTTTCCTCTTTTAACTTAGGTTTCCAAAATGTTCACTTTCCTCTTTTAACTTAGGTTTCCAAAATGTTCACTTTCCTCTTTTAACTTAGGTTTCCAAAATGTTCACTTTCCTCTTTTAACGTAACATTTCCATACATTCCCAGGTTTCCAAAAATGTTCAAAATACATTCATAACACATAAGACATGTCATTTCATACAATTAAACTGAAAATGCATAGGCCCTTTTCAGGATGTTACAATGTCTCATTTCATACCAGGCCACCAATAGTACTGTTTCAAATCATTATACATTTTCGTGCTACCCAAATGAACTGATAATCAGCTGCTATGTGCTTCATTCAATATCATTTGAATCAACTCTAAATTTCTTGGAACACATATTCGGTCTTTGAATTTCAAATAGTCATTCTCATCAATTCGATACTCTGATTCAATAATACTTCCACCCTGGGCTCGTTTTGCCAACAAATCTTTATCAATTTTCTAGGCATCTCTAATTTGTTGAACAAATAGCGGTCTTGCTTTTAATTCGGTTACAATCAAACCATCATCAGACACAACCATATGCGCATTCATTGCACGTAAATCAAGTAATGACTTTCGACTTAATGCATCCGCAACAACATTAGCTTTTCCCAGATGATAGTCAATCACTAGCTCATAATCTTTCAGTAGTTCTAACAACTGGCGTTGTCTCAAATTCAAATCTTTTTGAGTCATCAAATACTTCAGAATTTTGTGATCTGAATAAACATGACATTTCTCACCGAGCAGATAATGACACCACATCTTTAATGCAAACACAATGGCTGCTAACTCCAAATCATGTGTAGGATAGTTTCTTTCGTATGGCTTCAACTGTCTCGAGGCATAAGCTATGACTTTGCCTTCCTACATCAAAACACAACCCAAACCATTCAAAGATGCATCACTATAAATAACAAATTCTTTACCCGATTTAGGCTGGACTAATACTAGAGCTTCGATCAAATGAGCTTTTAACTGATCAAAACTTTTCTGACACTTTTTCGACCACTCGAACTTAACATCTTTCTGTAATAGCTTTGTTAACGATGTAGCTATCATAGAAAAACCTTTCACATATCTTCTGTAGTAACCAGCGAGCCCCAGAAAGCTTCAAATTTTAAAAATATTTTTTGGTGGTTTCCAATCAAGTATAGCCGATACTTTATTCAGATCAACCCGAATACCTGATGCTAAAACAACATGGCCTAGAAAACTGACTTCACGTAACCAGAACTCACACTTACTAAACTTTGCATACAACTGTTTATCTCGCAAAATTTGTAGCACAAGTCTCAGATGCTCAGCATTCTCAGTTTCATCTTTGGAGTAGATCAGAATATCATCTATAAACACTACAACAAACCGATCCAAATACTATCTTAAAATCTGATTCATCAGATCCATAAAAAAGTAGGTGCATTAGTAAGTCTGAAAGGCATAACCAAAAACTCATAGTGTCCATACCTCGTCCTAAAGGCAGTCTTTGGCACATCAGAATCTCTGACTTGCAACTGATAATAACCCGACCTTAAATCTATCTTTGAAAACACTAAAGCCCCTTTCAGCTAATCAAACAAGTCGTCAATCCGTGGCAACGGGTATTTATTCTTTATAGTCACCTTATTTAGCTGCGGGTAATCAATACACATTCGCATAGTTCTGTCTTTCTTTTTCACAAATAAAACTGGCACACCCCAAGGAGAGAAACTCGGTCGTGCAAAACCCCTATCTATCAACTTTGCAACTGTGATTTCAACTCTTTTAATTCAGTAGGTGCCATCCGATACGGAGCTATCGAAATCAGAGTCGTCCTTGGTACTAATTCAATACCAAACTCTACCTCTCGAATAGGTGGTAAACCGGGTAATTCTTTAGGAAACACATCCGGATAATCGCACACAACTGGTACAGATTCAATCTTCTTTTCAGTAACTTTACTATCAAGCACATAAGCAAAGTAAGCTTCATAACCTTTTCTCACATACTTCTGAGCTAACATCGAAGATATTACTGCCGGTAACCCATTCAGATCATTAGATTCAATCCAAATAATTTCACCGTTCTGACATCTCAAATCAATAGCCTTTCTTTTGCAATTAACAACAACATCGTGCAACGTCAACCAGTCCATACCAAAAATTATATCGAATTCATCAAAAGGCAACAACATCAAATTGGCTGGAGAACATGAATCCCGAATCATCAACGGGCAATTTTTGCACACTTTGTCAACCAAAACACACCAGCCCAAGGGGTTTGATACCCGAATCACAAACTCAGTAGACTCAACACGCAGAGTCTTACTGGATACTAATGTTTTACACACATAAGAATGAGCCGAACCAGGATCAATTAATGCAATAACACAAGTATCATAAAGAGTGAAAATACCGATAATAACATCAGAGGAAGAAGCATCCTCACAGGCGTGTATAGCATATGTTCTAGCAGGTGCACAAGCCTTAGATCGAACTGCTGTATCCTTTGTTCCTCTCTGACTGCCACCTACATTACTCGAATACCTGGGTGGTCTACCTCGCGTTGACATGTTTCTCGGTCTCGTATTCTAAACAGTATTTTGCTTGGCTAACATCAGGCACTCCCGGATAAAATGATCCATCGATTCACATTTAAAATAGGACCGATCATGCAATCTACAACTCCCAGAATGCCATTTTCCATAATGTTTGCACTCAACCCTATTCTAATGAACATTACCAACACTGGCAATCAATATGGCTCGAGTACCCGCAGGAGGTCGGTCTCGATCTCGTCTAGAAAAGTTTGAAGCAGCTTTAGGTTGACTAGAATCATCTATGAACTTCTTTGATACCGAGTGAAAAGTCTTACTCGATGATCGTTTACGGAAGTTTCTGGCTTCAAATTCAGCTTTTCTTTTCTTTTTTCCGAGCTCTTTGGCTTTGCAGGCTCGTTCAACAAGTACCACGAACTCTTTAATCTCAAGTATGCCGACCAGCAACTTAATGTTTTCATTCAAACCATCTTCAAATATTTTACACATGATTGCTTCGGTTGAAACACATTCGTGAGCATATCGACTCAGCCTTACAAATTTTCGTTCATACTTAGTTACAGTTATACGACCCTGTTTCAATTCCAGAAATTCTTTGCGTTTTTAATCGATGAATCTCTGGCTGATGTATTTCTTATGGAACTCAGTCTGGAAAATCCCCAGGTTACTTTCTCTTTCGGAGCCACCGATACTAGTGTATTCCACCAGTGATATGCGGTGTCTCGTAATAAGGATATAGCA
Organism: Gossypium rotundifolium; assembly: GCA_025506655.1. Classification (NCBI taxonomy): domain Eukaryota; kingdom Viridiplantae; phylum Streptophyta; class Magnoliopsida; order Malvales; family Malvaceae; genus Gossypium; species Gossypium rotundifolium. Next base: position 32,149,347 of record CP106732.1, on the reverse strand, counting down.
CATTTTAAACTTTCATCTAGAGTACATGATAGCTCGTCGAACACACGGATAATATTATCAAGCCACATTCTGCATCATCATCATCATTAGCTTTAAACTCTTCGGCCTCGTGTTTCCTAATTTTATCAACAGGAGGCCTGCTAAATCTCATCGGATCTATCATTGAAGGTACCATAGGTATGGAGATGGATTATTTAGGGGTGGAGGGTGTTGTACAGTCGGATTAGTCCGGATATACTGTGTAAACCAATCATTCATCATTTGGTAGAAGGCTTGTCTAGCCTCCCCCTCTAGATTACTCAAAGTAGGTTGAAAATCTGTCGGCACTGTCCCTGGCACGGGATTAGGCGCTACGCTCTCAACATCATCAACTACGACTCTATCGGGATCCATTTACTATATAGAAACACAATTCAGATGTCAGAAGCCATCACACTATGGCATTAAAAATTAAGGCATGTATAGCTAGATTGACACGCGCTACAGTAGTCCTAGAATCGATTAAACCGTAAGCTCTGATACCAATCAAATGTAACACCCTTAACCCATATCCATCACCGAAATAGGGTTACAAGGCATTAACATGCAAAAACAGGTCATATCAATTATTTACTATTTATATGGTCATATCCGAATGCGTTATGAGTAATGCATTTTCATAGTATGCTAAAAGAATAATGTACATATCTGAAATCCATTTAGCTAATTTCACACATAAGAATTTGTCAACAAATACAAAGATTACTATTCATTTGGTCATTCAAGTCACATTGACCCAATATGTACATGTTCATAATTACTGTACTAAACAACTTATCAATTACCAAAACTAAATATACATATATGTTTTTGCATAAACTTTATTTAACCTAATTCAAAATAGGCCAATTACAAACATCCAAACAAGATATAGATCAATTCATTTATAAAATCAAAATCGAATCAACAAGGCCAAGTAAACTTCCATAATTCAAAACACATAAATATAAAACTTTATACACATGTACATACTAAACTTAATTACTAATTTGGGGCATAAAAATTAAAACTGTCCATCTGCATCATGTTGACTAAATTGACTATAACTCGAGTTACGAAACACAAAATTTAGATCCATCTTGAAATTGGACTCATATATCTTCTTATTATAACTTTTCATGGGGCCAATTAGTACAGTTTAATCATTAAAGTTTCCCCTATTTCACTGTTTGATGATTCTAACCTATCTTTACAAAAACTCAGTTATCTCATTGTACAGAATTCAAATAATTTTCTTGTTTATTCCAATAAAAATAGACTCATTAAGAATTCTAAAATATAAACTATTCTCAATGATCATTTTTGTACAATTTTTAGTAATTTTTCCAAGACCGAATAGGGGATCACGAAGTCATTCAGAACCAGCCTCACTAAAATTAAAATGTCTCATAATATAAAATTTCTTTGCCTACTCTGTTTCTTTCATATAAAAATAGACACAATAATATTTAATTCTATATCTTATTCACTTTCTAATTCTATTTCTCCTATTTTTTGTGATTTTTCAAAATCACGTCACTGCTGCTAATCAAAAACTGTTTCATTGCAAAATATGGTTAACTAATTTATAACATCTTTACTCCATTTCACTTAAACTCTATACATTAACCATACTAATATATACTAAAACCGAATCAACCAAAACCACAACCAAACATAATCATCAAGCTAAAATATAAATTCCAAGATTAACAAGATGGACAAGCTATTTTCGCATGGCTTATATTTACAACATCAAAACATCATCCAAGTATTAGGCTAGCCTATACATGCCTTAAATTCAAAATCCCAACTTTTAAAGTACCAAAATAAGTCGATAGTGTGGATGACTTCGTTGACGATCCCCCGAGCTCGTAGCTTGAAACCAAAATCTATAAAATAGAATAACAAAACACACAGAGTAAGCTAACTTAGCTTAGTAAGTCTTAAGCAAATATAACTACTCAATTAAATATTCAAATCTCTTTAAACTAATTATTTTATGACATTAATATAATAACATAGCACAACTGGACTATCATGGCCGAATACTGCTATCCTTATATAGCATTACATTTATCACTTATCAAATCCAAAGCATCACTATCTTGCTTTAAATGTACAAACTTACCATTTGCATATAGTTTAATATGTTTCCATATACAACCAAATTAGTAAGTACCATGTACAATTTAATCACATATAATCGAATGTATATGTGTATATATATATATATATATATATACATCCATTAAACATCACATGTATACTAGTATATAATAACGATACAATATCATTTACTCACATATGTAGAAAACCAAATATACAAGAGCATCTTTTAGCTAACTTACTTGCTCAATAAACATCACATATAAACATGTCAATATATAAACACATACCTTATTGTTGAATGTAATCTACATCATTTAACTAAGCTTTAACTTGCTCAATTTTCACATTAACTTGATCATTTCATAAGCATAAGCTTGTAATATAAATCACCGGTATAAGACCTGCTAGGCATAAACCTGAATCACACACCGGCACTAAGTCTGCTAGACCCGAGGTCTGATATTCAATCACCGGTAATAAGCCTGCTAGGCATAAGCTCGATTAAGTTCACCAGCCCAAGGCTTGCTAGGCCCAAAGCCTGAATCATGATACTTTTAATCTGTCTCACACAATTCGTTCCATATATCGATTCACTTATAAACATTTCAAACTCATTGTATGAACATTCAAATAACATATATCAATCGAATAATTTAAACAAGTCAAATCTTATACTTACCACATTCGGCTATTCAATAATATAGCTACAAAATTTCCAAAAATCAGCATATACTAGGTTACGTACATAATTTTTGATGTTTTATTATTTAAAGACTTACCTCGGATATCGACGGATGATGAAAATAGGCTATTCAACTATTTTTGCTTTTCCCCGATCCAAATCCGTTTTCTTTGGTTCTTGATCTAAACATGTTCAAATTAAGCTCATTCAAATATATTTACATTCAATTTAATTAAAAAACACATAAATGGGAAAATTATCATTTTACCCCTAATATTTCACACTTTTTACAATTTAGTCCTATTTGCACAAAACATAAAATACACAAAATTAGAATGAACACCTTAAGGGTCGAATATCCATAGTACTCATACAAGTCCATCCATTTCATTTATTTCACATTTTAATCCCTCTAAATTTTATTTTTGCAATTTAGTCCAACATAATCAATTTCATCAAAAATTCAAAGACAAAACTTGTTAATCTAACACACATTTATCATAATTCATCCTCAAATAACTTAAACAACAAGCTATCATCAATGACTCAACTCAAAATATTCATCAAACTCAAAAATTAAAGCATGAGTCTTGTACATTTCATAACAACGATCTTAAAAACGTAGAAATTATCAAAAACCGAACAAATTACATACCTCAATCAAGCAAAACCAAGGTCGAATGTAACTTGTTCTTCTTTCTTTCTTTTTCTTTTAGTTTCCACAATAACAATAAAATGAACATGCATGTTTCTTTATTTTATGTTTTATTATAATAAGTTAATATAATATAATAATAATAATAATAACTTTTATAATATAAAAATTCATATATTAAAGTCATTTAAACAAAAACATGCCGTCCACTAAGTATAGAAAGGACTAATTACAATGCAAATCCTCCATATTAATAAGACATCAACAATTAAGCACTTTAACAACTAACCATCAAATTTTCATGTTACGCGATTAAGTCCTTTTATTAAATCGGACACCTAAACGATAAAATTAAGTCACGAAAATTTAACACAAGCAAATTCACACATAATAAATAAGGAAAATAGTTTTTAAAATATTTTTTAAACTCGAATTTGAGGTCCTGAAACCACTATTCCGATTAGGGTCAAAGTCGGGTTGTTATATAGTGGCTTAAATTTGTTCCACTACTGCTTAGAGAGACAAGATTTGCCGTTCGATCTTGGTCCACTATTGCTTAGGGTGACAAGATCTACAATCTTCAACCTATTCCACTACTGGTCAGAGAGATAGGACTGGTGAATTCACCGATGTTGCTACACCGTCCTTTGGGAGACATATCTTGTAGACTCGGTTTATATGCTCGTGTTTATGCCAAATGATTAGGATGCTATGGTCAGAATGAATCTAATGCTCCTAACTAAATGTTTTATGGACGACATTTGCATGAATGCAGAATGTCATGCGAATGGTCTTTTTACAATGATTAGGATGCAATGATCAAACTGAGTCGAATGCTCCTAACTAAACGTGCATTGAATGATGATGTATGAATGCAAAATGAAATGATCCCTTTTTTAATGCTTAGGGTTGTCACTGCTCGTTTTCCATCAGATTTTTATTGCTAACGTATTACGCTGCTATCTCATTCGACTGGTACCTTTCCCAAAAAACTCAAAGAAACAATTATATTTTTCTCAAATGACTTGCCCCAATGTAACTTCAAGGTCCATTCCACGGTACTTTTGGGACTTTAAGGCTTATACCATCTTCAGACCCTCTTACTGCAATTTAAGGGGGTATTGGGTCTGTGTCATCTTCAATACATCTCATTACGACTCAAGGGTATAGAATTTGTATCATCTTCATTCCATCCCACTACGACTCAGGGGTATAGAATTTGTAACTTATTCAATCAATTTGGCCTACTACACCTTCCATTCCCTGGGTGTCATGACTAGATGTGTATGCATGATATTTGGATGGATATCATTTTTCTCGCGAATGATTCCCCTTTTACACATGAGTTAACATTGCTCGTTATTTGTTGAGGTTGTATCATCGATGAAATGTCTTGTCTTTTTGTTCAACTAATAAAAAGTCCAAAGAGATAATCGTTTTTCTCCAATATTTCCAAACCTTGGTCTTTGTGAGTTCTAAACAACATTCCTGTTTCAGGTTCTTGTATTATTTAAAAGCTTCCAAAATAATATGCGAAACTCCTTTTATGAAAGTATTGTTAGTCCACTAATCGTTATTTCAATGCAAAATGCTTGAAAAGGATCATAACAAGAAAGAAAGCATAGCTCAAAATGAATAAATTAAGCAAAGATAGCAATCGCAATTAAGAAGGAAATTTATTGTGGACATATTTTGAAGAGAGTAATATAATCACAAATAATAAATTTAAAATGGGTAAAATGGAAACTAGGTGCCCCAGATATCGCAGCCTGAGCTTCTCTGTTCAAACTTCTTAAGGACCATTTTAGGCTTGACATGTGTTTAGGGGATCCGAAGTACTTTGTTGATGCCCCAAGACGTAGCATACTTCTTCACTATTAATTCAAGTATAGCAAGCTACTGTATGCCCTACTTTCGAACAAAATTTGAGCCGCCCTTTTTGGGTTTTCAACTCAAATCCCCTTTAGTCTCAAAGCGCCCTTTGTAGGTTTTCGCCTTGGCCTCTCTTTTTTCTTTCTTCTTTTGATTGAATTTTTCATTTCATTTTTTCATCATTTTTTTAAACTCAAGGCGCCCTTTGCGGGTTTTCACCTTGGCCTCTCTTTTCAGATGAAATCTGAACTCCCTGGCTTGAACATATCTTTGCCATCCATCTTGTTCAAAGTTAATAATCTTCCAGAATAAGCCTTCTTCACCACATAAGGTTTTGCCAAATTTGGCATTTACTTCCCTCTGAAGTCCTTTTGTATGACAAATTTTTCTTCAAAGCCCTATCATGAAATTTTTCTAGGACGATCCTTTTTTGTTGTAAACTCGCATCATTCGACTGTGACAGATAGCTTTTAACATTTTCTCTTCAAATTCACTTGATCACATTAGGATTGGATCTATTCTACCTCATCCAACTTTAGTTCTGATAAAACTCGAAAAAAAAAGGAATTTTAACTTCAATGGGCGAAACCAATGAGAAATGTGTTACCCCGGTGGAGGTTCTGATAGACGTTCGACAAGCATAGATGACAATTTTTATGTCTCAATCTTTTTTTTTTTGGTATAGCTGATGCAATCCCCTTCCATGGTGGACCAGAAGTACCCGAACTTCATGATTTGCCTAGCCATTGTAAAGCCATTAGCATGTGTTCCTCTTCTAAGATTTATTTAGCCTATATGATCAGGCAAAAACATATTTGAATTCTTGGAATAACTCAATGACATCTCGCTTTGTCTCTGTAGTGAGATAGGCTTCAACCTTCACCTCTTTCTCTTCTTCTAAGCTCACAATGATGCTTTATAAGGTAGTTTATGTTTTTCATCTTGTTCTACCATCCTTAACAAATCAGGAGATAGGTTACAATCTCTGTCATCTCCAAAGTCTTGAGATCCCTCTAGACACATATTTTACTCAAAAGTAGACTCTGAGTCAGTTGTAGCATTATTCCTGTCATTGATATCTAGGGACCTGTTATAGGTACGAAAGAATATTTAAAGAACAAATGAATCTAAGAATGATTATTTGTATGATATGGTCATGAATAAAGAATGAAAGAACAACAAAAAAATGTACAGTATGAAATGTAAAGAATGAAAATATTTACTTAGAAAGATGCATTTTATTGAAATAAAAATTCTAGATACAAGCCTACTTCACAAAAGAAATCTTATTGCTTCTAGGCTTAAAGCAACAAGTGCATTTCGAACATTGCTCTGAGTAAGCCTTAAAAATACAGGGATCCCTTCCACAGTCCAATTGTTCAAAACACTCTCAAGTACATAAAGACAGATGCTTGGAAAACTTTTATTCCTCGGTTCCCTCTTTGGATACGCCATTGATGTTCTAATTTCCCTATTTTCAGGCTTCTGATGACTTATTCAAGGAGACCCCACTTTCAATTGTCACATTTTACTACTCCGTCAGAATGATCAGGTTCTAAAAAATCATAGAACTTCACAATTCCCTTTTTAATGAATCGTTAAACTAACTTCTTAAATGCGATGCAGTTATCGATTGAGTGACCTGTTATTCCTACGTGATACTCGCATTGAGCATTTGTATCATACCACTTAGGGTATGGGGGTTGCATTGGTTCCATGTAATAAGGAGCCACCATATGTGCATCAAATATGCTTTGGTACAGCTCTCTATACGTCATGGGTATAGGTGTAAACTACATCCTTTAGGTGTTCACCCTTGGTATGGATTCTTGTCTCGGGGAACCCTGATGATTAATGGTTTTTGTTTTTTACTGGCTCGCCATGATTGCTCTCGAATGACTCTTGTTATACATACTCGTATTATTCACCTCATTCTCCCTCCTTCTCGGGGCTGATCTCTTGGTGCCTTCCCCTGCTTCAATCTTCCTATATCTTATCGCATTTTCTATCATCTCCCTAGACATTACGATATCAGAAAAGCTTTTAGTAGCGCTTCCCAACATGTGGTTAATGAATGGATCCTTCAGTGTGTTGATAAAAAAGCATGGTTATTTTCTTCTAGAAGTGGGGGCTAGACTTGTGTAGCTACCTCCCTTCATCGCTGGGCATACTGCCTGAAGCTATCGTTTGTCTTCTTCTCCATGTTTTGGAGTGTAATCCTGTCGGGAGCTATTTCTGTCACGTGGCTGTATTGTTTTATGAAAGTTTATCCAAGTCTTTCCATACACCAATTTGGGAACAGGTTAACTAATTGTACCATTTGGCTGCTGCTCCCACAAGGCTATCTTAGAAGCATTGGATCAACAGTTGGTCATTATTAATGTACCCCGTCATTCTTCTACAGAACATAGTAATATGAGCTTTGGGGCAACTTGTCCCATTATATTTTTCGAATTTAGACATTTTGAACTTGTATGGAAGCACCAAGTCTGGGACCAATCTTAAACCTTTGGCATCCATTCCATAACAGCTATCAGCACTTTCTATTGCCTTAAACTTTTCCTCTAACCATTTACATCTATCTTCTAGCTACTTTGGTAATTCTACTTTTGTCCTCTCTCCTTCAGCTATTTCATCCAAATTAGGAACAATTGGATTATTTAAATTATTGCCAGGGTTCGAGCCTGAGTCAGCCTGAAAATTTATTGGTATCGAGGCTTCAGCCTGAAACTGTTGTGGCCTGATAGTAACAGATGGTCTTTGTGGATTTATCTTGGGTTGTGCCTATACATGCGGTGGAGTAAAACCAGGGGGTGTTGAGGATACTCAATATTTTCCTCAATATTAATCATGGGGCTCTTTCCTTTATCCATAAGCCCATTCAACAGCTGCGTCATCTGAGTCATTTGAAACATCATATTTCTCTGAGATTCCATCATTTTGTCTGTCATGTCCTGCTGGATCTTACCCAGCTGCTATTGTATTTGTGCTTGCACTTGTTCTTGCATCTCTTTCTATATTTGTTCCAACCTTTTTAGTCTCTGATCCATTGCTTTCGTTTTACGACGGGTATTGTGACGGTATGTAATTGGTATGTTTTTGTTGGTTTCTAGGTTAACTATCATAATTTTTAATCTATTAGAATCATTCTACAAATTTAGTGTATATGATGTGATGTAATGCTAATGCATGAAATGTAATGCAAATGCATGTAATGAATGCAAAAAGAAAGAGAGGCGTTGATCCTAAATTCAATTCCATTAGAAGAACTTTTCTGGAAAATAAATTCCTTTACATAAAATGGATTACACATGCGGCCTTACCCTCATGGTCTAGGTGAAGACACCAATCTTTTTCTTCGTATCCGGACGTTATGGTTGTGTCCCACGGACTTCCTCAATAGATGTTTCTTCTACCTCCTTGATGATTGATCCAGGCCGTAACTCTTCGCTCACTTATCCCCACAATGCTTGTTAGCTCCTTTAAGAAAGTCAAGACATGACAGGCTCTTGAGCTTTTTTTTTGTTGACTTGAATCCTCGGGCAAAGTCTTTTATTCTTCTGCGGACTACCAGCCTTCTCTCGTTGTTTACTTGGACTATATTCGGACGACCGTATTATAATCCAATTTATCAAGAAATCTATTTCCCTATAACAAACTCTCCTATTTAGTAATTGAATATTAATCAACACCTCCCTTCTATGATGATGCAATGCAATGCAATCAAAACAATAGAAAACACATTAGTACGAGAATGATAAACAACATAGAACACATGTCCGGGTGACCACTAGGGCTTAGCGTGGCTCTATCTAGGGTAGGCTCCTAGGTTTCTCTATATGTGATTTGGTTCTAAAGAAAGGTACCGAACCAGCAGATTCCTCGATCCTCACCCATTATAGGCTCATATGGACCGAGTTTAGTTCAGGGGAATACATTTCCTTATGGCTGCACGGAGATGAAAATCTCACGAAGACATAGGTACGGATGTCTCCCAAAAGCGATCCATTATCCTGCTCGGAGGTGAAAACCTCACGAAGGAGTAGCTTCTCACTCCCACTTAAAAAGGGTAAGACCAAATGGTCCTTATGCAACATGATGCGAAAATATTCTACGAGACTCAAACCAATAGTAATCATACAAACAAATGCAAATGAAACGATCGTAACTTTTCAAATCAGATTTTCCATTTTTCAACAACAAGACAAAAAACAATCAATTTTTACGGCTTGACTCTCTTATTGTCCCTAGTGGAGTCGCCAAGCTATCGTAACCATTTTTTGAAAAACGGAGGTCAACTTTGGTTTTGAAAATGAAAACAAAAAAGAGGAGTCGCTACCAATCCTTTTTGATGAGATGTGATCGAGTCACCTCGTAAAACGGATATTTTAATAAACAATTTGATTTATCAAACAACGATTTTGATCTACGAAATTCAAAAAATGGGTTCGGGAGTTGGTTACGCATGAGGAAGGGTTAGCACCCTCGATACGCCCAAAATTGGTACCTAATTGATTATCTAATATCTTAATGTCAAAAATTCGAAAAGATTTGAAAATACGATCCTCTTTGATTTTTAAAAATTGAACAGATCAAAATGGATGATAAGACCCTTTTATTTCGAAGAGATAAAATGACATACCCAGTAAGTTAGGGCACGACACTTTGAGTTCCCGAAACTGAGCTTGTCTTTTGACTTTAAAAATTGAATTTAAGTTTGAGGAGGATATTCCGTCATTTGTCAAATGAGAAACCGAACTCAGTAAGTTAGGGCTCGATTTATCAAAATTCCAAATACGGAATATTACCTTTGTTCTAAAAAACTTATCTCGGGGTATCTAGATGTCATGGCCAGTAAGTTAGGGCACAACACCTCGAACTTCCAAGAACAAGTATTTTATTCAGAACTTGTATTGCGATTTAAAAGGGATATTCGTTATTCAAATTGAATGAGAAAAACCGAAACCCAGTACGTTAGGGACCGATTTCCTCGAATCTTTAATACGAAATATCGATTATTTTAAAAAACTTGATGCGCCGAGTAAAGGTTAATGCGACAAGTAGTATAATGTGAGAATGTAGTGCTATATGCGTGACAGGATAAATGCGTTAATAAAATTGTAACACCTTAAACCCGGCCCAAACACCACGACCGGATCTGGTATGTCACTAAGGAAATTTTTGTAAAACAAATCGTGTTGTCAGAAAGCCCAAATGTAATTTATATAAAATATGCCTTTATGAATAAAACCCAAACTTAATTACATGCCTTAGTTTAATTAAAATAAATGTTTGAATAACTAAAATAATTTATCCCATAATAAAATAAGATATAAACTAGTGGCACATGGCCTTATTACAACGAGGTTTAAAATCCATTAAATAAAACATAATATAAAAATAATTAACTTGAGTCTTTTGCGGATCCACACATTCTTTTGCATGGCCACCTTGTGCTCCTCTCCGGCCGATCCGATGCACTAAATGCTACCGAAATGTTAATTAATTGGTTGAGTCGCGAGACTCATGTGCAACCTCATACACCATTAGATTTGGGCCTTAGCCTCATAAAACTAAAATAATCAGAATTAATATACATAATAAAAATAATATGCAAGCCCAACCCAAATCCTAGGTTTTCATCCGCGACACGCCCCCGTACCAGCCATTCACACCATTAGGGATTTCTACAATCAACCCACACCGCTATACGCCTTGATGGCAGTCGTGCTGCTCATCATCAAATCATGGCCGTAGCCACTACAACAGATCAAGGCAAAAGCCGCTACAACAGATCACGGTAAAAACGGCTACCACAGATCACAGTAAAAACCACTACAACAGATCACGGTGAAAATCGCTACAACATATAACTTCCTCCTTTCATCAAACCCAGCCCATGCAATCACATAAAATTCAATATACTTGTAACGTATAAACAAAACATTCACTGACCTGGTGATTTGCGATTACCCTCTTTGGGTTTCCGTCATTATGTCGGGATTTCGGCATTTATCATAACATATAAACTTTATAATCATATATTAGTCAAACAGATCTAAATGGTGGGGAAGTATTACACACCTGATATCGCAAAATCCAATATTCTTAGTCGATCTCCTTGCTATCCGGATCTATTATCCTCAATCTATAACTTTGCTTAAAAGCCAGAAAACTATGAAAATATGCCCTCTCCTATATTCGGCCATGGTTAGTATTCTACCCAATTTTATATATATAAATAAAAAAATCCTCTTACCTTGAAATCCCGAAAGTAACACGATTCTATAACTTAGAGATCTATGCGATTGGCCTCCTTCTTCAAATCCCAGAATGCCGAAAAAAAGTGTGAAATAAGAGATTAGTTTCTAATAGCCATTCGGCTAAGGACTTTGAAAAGCTGAAAGAACATTGAAATCCCAAAATCAACATCTTTAGATTTCGGCACAAGCAGACTCCATTAAAGAGGATTTGGCAACCATAGGAGATGAGATCTAGCGATTTTGGCTTTTATGAAAATCTCAGAAAAGATGAACTGATGCATTTTTGGCTTTTAGAAAAACTGAGTGAAGTGTTTCGGCTTAGAAGGAAAGTGAAAAGAAAGTGGAGAGAAAGAATACTTAGGGGTTTCGGCTTTCAGAAGAAATCAAAAGAAAAGAGATTACCAAGAAGAACTGAGAATTTCGGCACAGAAGATGAGAGAAGAGAATGGGGTTCAAAATGCCGGAATTGAAGAGGTACCCCCTATCTATAGGGAATTTCGGCACCCCCTCCAGGAGATGGAATTTCGGCTAACTCTGTACTCAAAAGATAACTCCTATCTTTTCTCCTCTATCCTTCTATCCCTTATCCCTATCAAAACACTCATCCATAAGAGGCCATATTTGCACCAACTCTCCCTTTATTTTATCAGCTTGTTATCCTCATTAATTAAACAAAAATAATCCCTAAATTATAGCCTTGTGCCGTCCCCCTTAGCTCACCTTGGTCGCCAAAATTTTGACCTAATTCTTTGGGCCCAATCAACCTCAAATTAACATATTAAACATAACATTGCACACAATGCACAAGCCCATTAATACCTTACCATAACATTCTAAGTGCTACATGCATCTCAAAAATTTTAAACGTTCCCATTCTCAAGGCCTGTTGGGCCCAATTCTACTAGGCCCAATTTCAGGATGTTACAAATCTACCCTCCTTAAAGAAATTTCATCCTCGAAATTTCTGACTAACTAGTAATCGTACTACCCAAGTCTTATCACTATGCTTTCGTTGTGCACTCTAATTCCAAAGCCAAATAAACACTTAGTATACTATGGTATGATACGCACCATTATTCGCTTCTGGAGCGTCTTCGTCCCCTTGTACTAATACTATCGATTTGCGTTTATCTGATTAAAAATTTTATAAATTATTAGTTTTCTTCCACTGATTAACCACGAACAGTCTTATGAATAATAGTTTTAAAAGTAGTTCTTTCGAATTCAAACCTATCTACAGGTTTCAGTCTTCTTAATTCTAGGAACCATGCACATTCAACATCCATACACACCAACATACAAATAGCATCCATCACCTAAGGGTATTTCCATCATTTCACTACCTAGGGGTGTTTTTGTAATTTTAACCTATAGGGGTATTTTCATAATTTTCCAAAATATGGTTCCAGGTGATTTTACGAAATAAGGGTATTTTGGTAATTTTCAATTCGGGAAATTTTTACGAATCAAGGGTACTTTAGTGATTTCAAAACCAAGGTTTATTTTAGGGTTGTACAAAACAAGGTGGCTGGTCCCTTTCGGGTTTTAGTTATAAATTTTGGCCCGTCAACAAGTCCTCATGGCTAGGGTGAGCAGTACCACGCACTGTAGGATTCAGTGAAGAGGAGGTGAGTCACTAGGATCGCTTAAATACCAAGCTCTCCTCAGATCCACTCCTAGACATGCGTATGCTGCTGCCACACCCTAACTCGGTGACTAGTTCACGTGATTTGTTTCAAGAAATTAAGTCTTCGGAATTTAAGAAGTTGTTTAAGTTAAGCCTATAGTCCATCAAAGTCTAACTAATCTAACCTCGTCCCATAAAACCCATCAAGCCCATATTCATATATATATCACACAAGGAGTTCGAATACTTACCCGATTTAACTTGGTAGGAGACGCAAGTGTCATGCCGAGAAAACAAACCTCGTACCATTTTTAAACATGCATGTTTCAAAAAACCATTTTAGAAAACGTTTGAGCCCAAAACCCAAAGTCGAGTTTTGAACCTGCTCGATACCAATTTGTAACACCCCAAACCCGCCCAAACACCACGATCGAATCGGTATGTCACTAAGGAAATTTTGTAAAACAAATCGTGTTGTCGAAAGCCCAAATGTAATTTATATAAAATATGCCTTTATGAATAAAACCCAAACTTAATTACATGCCTTAGTTTAATTAAAATAAATGTTTGAATAACTAAAATAATTTATCCCATAATAAAACAAGATATAAACTAGTGGCCCATGGCCTTATTATAATGAGGTTTAAAATCCATTAAATAAAACATAATATAAAAATAATTAACTTGAGTCTTTTTGCCGGATCCACATATTCTTTTGCATGGCCACCTTGCGCTCCTCTCCAGCCCGGTCCGATGCACTAAATGCTACCTAAAATGTTAATTAATTGGTTGAGTCATGAGACTCGGTGTGCAACCCTCATGCACCATTAGATTTGGGCATTAGCCCATAAAACTAAAATAATCGTAATTAATATACATAATAAAAATAATATGCAAGCCCAACCCAAATCCTAGGTTTCCATCCGCTATACGCCCCCGTACCAACCATTCACACCGTTGGGGATTTCTACAATCAACCCACACTGCTACACGCCTTGATGGCAGTCGTGCTGCTCATCATCAGATCATGGCCATAGCCACTACAACAGATCACGACAAAAGCCGCTACAATAGATCACGGTAAAAATCGCTACAACAGATCACAGTAAAAATCGCTACAACAGATCACAGTGAAAACCGCTACAACATATAACTTCCTCCTTTCATCAAACCCAGCCCATGCAATCACATAAAATTCAATATACTTGTAACGTATAAACAAAACATTCACTGACCTGGTGATTTGCGATTACCCTCTTTGGGTTTCCGTCATTATGCGGGATTTGGCATTTATCATAACATATAAACTTTATAATCATATATTAGTCAAACGGATCTAAATGGTGGGAAGTATTACACACCGATATCGCTAAATCCAATATTCTTAGTCGATGTCCTTACTATCCGGATCTATTATCCTCAATCTATAACTTTGCTTAAAAGCCGTAAAAGCGTGAAAATATGCCCTCTCCTATATTCGCCATGGTTAGTATTCTACCCGATTTTATATATATAAATAAATAAATCCTCTTACCTTGAAATCACGAAAGTAACACGATTCTATAACTTAGAGATCTATGCGATTGGCCTCCTTCTTCAAATCTCGAATCTCGAAAAGAAGTGTGAAATAAGAGATTAGTTTCTAATAGTCATTCGCTAAGGACTTTGAAAAGCCGAAAGAACATTGAAATCCCAAAATCAACACTTACCTATTGTTTCCTTTAGATTCCTAAGACAAGGAGACTCCATTAAAGAGGATTCGACAACCACGGAGATGAGATCTAGCGATTTGGCTTTTATGAAAATCTCGTAAAAGATGAACCGATGCATTTTCGCTTTTAAAAAAGCGAGTGAAGTGTTTGACTTAGAATGAAAGTGAAAAGATAGTGGAGAGAAAGAATACTTAGGGGTTTGCTTTGGAAGAAATCAAAAGAAAAGAGATTACCAAGAAGAACGAGAATTTAGGCACGAAGATGAGAGAAGAGAATGGGGTTCAAAATGCCGGAATTGAAGAGGTACCCTATTTATAGGAATTTGGCACCCTCCGGAGATGGAATTTCGCCAACTCGTACTCGGAAGATAACTCCTATCTTTTCTCCTCTATCCTTCTATCCCTTATCCCTATCAAAACACTCATCCATAAGAGGCCACATTTGCACCAACTCTCCCTTTATTTTATCACTTGTTATCCTCATTAATTAAACAAAATAATCCCTAAATTATAGCCTTGTGCCATCCCCTTTAGCTCACCTTGGTCTGTCAAATTTTGACCCAATTCTTTGGGCCCAATCGAACCTCAAATTAACATATTAAACATAACATTACACACAATGCACAAGCCCATTAATACCTTGCCATAACATTCTAAGTGCTACATGCATCTCAAAAATTTTAAACGTTCCCATTCTCAAGGCCTATTGGGCCCAATTCTACTAGGCCCAATTTCAGGATGTTACAAAAATAATGATATGAAATTTGAATAATGCACTAATACAGGTGATACTAATAAGTTAATAACAATAATAAAGTGAAAATAATAATATAGATAATAATAAAATGAAAGTAATATGTTAATTAATGATAATAGTAGTATATTAATAATAGTAGAAAATGATAATAAAATGATAATGATAGGAAATATAATAAATAATAATAGAAAAGGGTAAAACATAAAAATATAATGATAATAGTAAAAAAATAAAATAATAAAAATAATTATAACAAACAAATAATAGTAAAATAAATATATAAAAATAATATAATAATAGTAATAACTAATAGTAATAATGAGAGCAAATAAATAATAGTAATCATAATACTAATAATGAGAGTAACAAAATAAGAATAACGGAAATAATAGAGATTGTAGTGGAATAAAATGATAATAATAATAAATATAAAGAAATAAAGTAAAAAGAAATAAAACTAATAGTAGCAAAGTAATGGTAATAATAATAATGTTAAATAATAATATTATTAATAACAATAATAACAAAATTGCAAGTTACCAAAAAAAGGACTAAATCAAATTTAAAATAAAAGTTTAGGGACAATAACGACAAAAATCGTCAAAATAACAAAAAGGATTAAATTGAATTCAAAACAAAAGTTCAGGGCACATTTAAAAATAAAAAACAAAAAAAGGACCCTATTGAACACGCGAATAACAAGGAAGGGCTAAAAGGGAAATTTTCCCTTCTCTTTCAAAATGCACTGCATCAGGGGGACCGAATCGAAAACCAAGATAAATTATAGGAAAAATAAAAAATGAAATAAACTTAATCGCAAATAAATAAAAAAAGGAAGGACCAAAAGCGCAATAAGCCCCTTGCTAAAAAAAACAAGCGGATCTTGAGGCGGGTCGGGTCAACACGTGGAAGGCTAGTCCCAAAATGACGTCGTTTTGGCGTTGAAGGCTAGTCCCAAAACGACGTCGTTTTGGGTGGCCTATATAAGTAAAAATCCACAAAAAAATTCATTTGAGCTGCTTGTTTAAAAAAAAAGCTTAACCCTTTGTTTTATTTCTCTGCAAGGCCTGGTCTTCGGTGGGAATTCTGGCGCTCCTCCCCCGCCATCCCTTGCCGATGACCGTCGTACAAGGCGGCGCCCAAGGTAAAAAAAATCCCCCTTTTTATTTTTTACTTAGTGCATATGTATATTTATATAAATATAATTTTTTTAAAAACGAATGAAAAGGAAATATTCCAATATGACAAATTCGAAAATAAGAGAGAAAAGGCAACCTTTATGCGATTATATATTTGCTCTGTTGGTAGTTGTATTCGAAATCGAGTGTTTTTTGTATTGATTACTTCTATTCTGTTTTTGAATCTCTCTGCTTCTTATTTAAGATCGTGTATCCAAAAATTACAAAGAATTCGAATGGGCTTTTATAGCCTCATTTTACAACTTTCTATCACTTCTTGTTTTTATGTTGCAGGTGGCTTGGGCGGTGCTGAGGTGACAAGGCGGTGGCCAGTGGTGCCAGACTACAGTGCAGGGGCAAGTGGCGGTCAGAAGACCTAGGAGCAGCGCACCTAGGTTCTGTCGTTTCTATTTTTTTTCTGAAATGAGCTAGGGTTTAGGTTATTTGGGTTAAGTGTTATGGGCCATTCAGGCTTGGTTTTAATTTGTTTTTGGTTTGGGTTTTAGTAATTGGGTTAGTCTGTTTGGTTTAAAAAATAGGCTGTTAATTGTTTTGGGCCCGAGCAAAATTGGGCTATGACAAACGCATCCACGTCAGCACGTTTTTAGACGATGCAGCAGGAAAGCGTGTCCACGAGGGAGCGTTTTGTGCCACATCAGCCAAAATCGCGTCCTTGATGGTGCGCTTTGCTGAAGTTGCAAAAATACTCCCTCAAGGACGCGTTTTTGCCCTTTCCCTCCATTAGGGTTTTTAGGTGTTTTTAGGGTTAGTGTTAGGATTTTAAGGGTTTTAGGCTAAGGTTTTGTGTTTTTAGTGGTTTTTAGGGTTTAAGGTTTTAGAAGGAAGTTAATGAATTAGAGTTTAGGGTCAATTAATTAAAATAATTTAAGGTTTAGGGTTTTAAAAAATATATATCAGCAATATAAAAATTATTTATTTTTTTATAGTAGTATATGGTAAAATAATTTTGAGAAGACGTTTGAACAAATAGTGACCAAAACGCTTCAAGCAGGATGCACTGTCAGCAAGAGTACTGAAAAAAGCTCCCACATGGATGCTCTTTTGCTACAGTAGCCTCTGGAAAAATAATTTTGAAAAGACGTTTCTGAACAAATAGTGACCAAAATGCTTCAAGCTGGATGCACTGTCAGCAAGAGTAATGAAAAAAGCTCCCACGTGGACTCTCTTTTGCTATAGTAGTCTCTGGAAAAATAATTTTGAGAAGACGTTTCTGAATAAATAGTGACCAAAACACTTCAAGCAGGATGCACTGTCAGTAAGAGTACTGAAAAAAGCTCCCACGTGGACCCTCTTTTGCTACAGTAGTATCTGGCAATCCTTAGACTATAAATGAGCCAAATTTTATTCTCAAGTTGCATAATAGAAATTGAGGCAAAAGTAAAATAGAAACTGAAGATGAGTGAACGTATTAGTGCTGTTATTTACTATGATAGTGAGGTTTGTGACACAAAAAACGATGTTGTTTTTTATTGGAGAACACAGTGCGACTGGTTTTTAACCAGAACATAGATTTGACAGAACTTCGCAAAAGAATTATGCGTAAAATCTTTGGAACAACGCCAATGAAAGTTTAGTCTATTAAGTATAGATTTTGTGCCTCAGTTGATCCCGTGAGATATGACTCATTCGACATCAAAGGTCCTCGAAGCTTGGAGGCAATGGTGGAGACTCATCTTACTAGTGGATCACTCTATCTTGAGGTATATGTACAATTTTTATCGACAAGTGATCTTCCTTTGACTTCAACATCTAATGCTATTCAAGGGGAATACACAACCCCAAGCAGACACTCTGTTAGTGGGAGGCAGAATACGAAAACGCTCGTGTTTGGTGGTAGTATGGAAAACACAACCCCTGTACGACACTCGGTTGGTGGATGGGACATGCATATCCTTCCTTCGATGTTCGATGCTAGAAATACGTATTAGGGAACGTCATCAACTTCTAGTGGTTGGCAATCCACATATGATTGGGGATGTTACGAAATTTGTTTAAGAAGGGATAATGTACTCCCCACGACATCCACCGGCGAGGGGACCTCATTCGTTGTAGATGAAGGTGGGTCGGATGATGAGTCCGATATGGATTCACCTCGAGAGCCCAGCCCCGATGGTTCAGAAGTTGTATTATTTTCTAAACCAGAGCCTGTTCCAACCATACCTGAAGATGTTGAAGGGGGTTCAGATGAAGAAGAAAAAGATCCACAATTCAGGGCGTACTTGCCTCCAGCCCACATGCATAATGTCGATCTATCTCAAAATGATGCATTGGAGTTTCCTGAACTACCACACAGGATGCATGGCCGTATAAGTTCGTTGTTGGATTTGGGTGAATTAGAAGTTGGTAAAGAGTTTTCTAACAAGGATAGTTTTCTTGGTGCATTGAAATAATATATCATCAAGAATGGGGTTAACTACAACGTGGTTAAATCCAAACTCGATAAGTACGAGGCCAAGTGTGCAGTGAAAAACGGTACATGTTCATGGAAAATCATGGCCTCGTTAAGGAAAAGGACAGGCTTGTGGGAGATTAAAAAGTGCAAAGGTCCACATTCATGTCTTGCCGGTACAGTATCACTAGGTGTTCAAGGTTTTTGAATAATACTGATACTACGTAATGTTGCATTGTTTAGCATACTTCGTTGACAGGTAGATCATCCCAAGATGGATTCAGAGATGTTGGCTCACTTAATAATACCGACGGTGAAGGCAGATCCCAAGACTTCAATGCCGACCTTAATTGCCAATATTCGTAGCCAATTAGGGTACACGCCCTCTTACGAGAAGACTTGGATAACTAAGCAGAAGGCATTGAAAAAGTTGCATGGTCAATGAGGCGCTTCATATAATAAAGTGTGGCAGTGGTGTCAAGTGCTGGAGAGATATGTCCCAGGCAGCATAACAGGCCTTGAAACGAAACCAGTGTACTACAACGATTGATTGCTCTGTGGATGCCCCAAGTGTTCAAGCGTCTGTTCTGGACATTTAAGCAATGCCGAGAAGCATTTCTATACTGCAAACCATTGGTACAAATTAATGGTGCCATTACGTATGGTAGATATACGCATCAACTATTGCTAGCTGTGGCACAGGATGGCAATTGGAGAATCCTTCCAATTGCATTTGCAATAATACCGGGGGAGTCAGCTGATGATTGGGATTTCTTTCTATCTAGGTTAAGGAGGCATGTCTGCCCCCAACCTGATATATGCATTATATCGAATCGGGGCCCTGGAATACTAGCCACAATAAAGCGATAGGGAAGCCTATGGCATCGCACACACCATCGATATTGCCTAAGGCATGTTGCGTCCAACAACCACGAGCAACATCGATCTACAAGTGAACGATGACAAGTGACCAACATGGGTATATAATATCTATTAATATAATTTCGTTTGTAATATTCAATTTATTCTTAATTGAAGAGTGGTATGTAATATTCACTATCAACTTATATTGGCATGGTACGAGATCAATAAGGATTATTTTCACGAGATGTTGTCAAGTTTGCGCTCAGTTAACGAAGAAGGCGCAAACTACCTATGCAACATACCTTTCGAACATTGGACACAAGCATACGACGGCGGCCTACGATATGGTCATATGACCTCAAACCTGGCCGAATGCATAAATTTTATTCTAAAAGGAACGCGTCATTTACCAATAACATCAGTTGTACGAGAGACATATTTTTGTTTAGCGGCACTATTTCTGAAGCGAGCAGCGAAGTTATAAAGGCCAAATGCAAGGAGGCCATGTATGGTGCGCGAAGGTATTGCGAGAAATTAACAAGGCAAAGGCACGGGCCAACACCATGCACACAGTGTGTCACGATCGCGACAACCTACGTTTTCGTGTGACGGAGTTTGACAGACCGAACCAAGGTATTATTGGCGGGCAATATCGTGTACACTTGAGAAATAGGACCTGCGACTGTGGGATATTTGATGCACTTTGTTATCCATGCACTCATGTAATTGCGGCTTGTCAGAATCTCCGTCTGGATCCCATGAGCTATGTCGACGAAGTGTATAAAATAGAATACATGTACAACGTGTGGAGACACGTATTCCCACCAGTCCTAGATGAACGTAAGTGGCTATCTGTATCGCTTGCTCCGTATAAGCTGTTACCGGATAGAGAACTACGTCGCAAACCAAAGGGTCGACCTTGCTCGACTAGAATATGCAACAATATGGATATCCGAGAAATAGCCGACCAACGGAAGTTATGCGGATGGTGTAGGAACCCAGACCATACATCTCACTCGTGCCCAAATCGGAATAGTTGATAGTCTCCTTATCATTTTTGTCTCTTGGTGGCTATGAAAATTCTTTTAATTTCTTGATGAAAATGGTGAACTTTTGTAGAAGGACTAAGTTGCAAAACATAAAAAAAAAAGTTATTTAATTAATCTAAAATATCACCAACATCATTATTCTTCAAAATTATCTTTCTTTCTAAATGATTATTTTGCCCTTACGATCCTTCAAAATTCATACATTGGATCAACATCCATCATGATAAAATTAAAATTAACCCTCATACTTTTTCACTTATTCGATTTAGTCCTAATTCATCCATTTCTTCTTAGTTTCTAGATATAAAAATAAAATAAAATTACAATAAAAAATAAAAACAACTTTTATTTTATTAAAGATATAAAAATAAATTACACTAAAAATAAAAATAACTTTTATTTTATTTAAGATATAAGAAATAAATTAAATTACAATAAAAATAAAAACTTTTATTTTATTAAATATATAAAAATAAATTACAATAAAAAATAAAAAACAAATTTTATTTTATTTAAGATATAAGAAATAAATTAAATTACAATAAAAATAAAAAACAACTTTTATTTTATTAAAGATATAAAAATAAATTACAATAAAAAATAAAAACAATTTTATTTTATTTAAGATATAAGAAAAAATTAAATTACAATAAAAATAAAAAACTTTTATTTTATTAAAGATATAAAAATAAATTACAATAAAAATAAAAAACAACTTTTATTTTATTTAAGATATAAGAAATAAATTAAATTATAATAAAAATAAAAATCTTTTATTTTATTAAAATAAAATAAATTAAAATAAAAATAAAAACAACTTTTATTTTATTTAAGATATAAAAATAAATTACAATAAAAATAAAACAACTTTTATTTTATTAAAGATATAAAAATAAATTACAATAAAAATAAAAACAACTTTTATTTTATTTAAGATGTAAGAAATAAATTAAATTACAATAAATAAAATAAAAATATCTTTTATTTTATTAAATATATAAAAAATAAATTACAATAAAAAAATTAAAAATAACTTTTATTTTATTTAAGATATAAGAAATAAATTAAATTACAATAAATAAAATAAACAACATCTTGTATTTTATTAAATATATAAAAAAATAAATTACAATAAAAAATAAAATAATGACGGTCGGAATCAATGTTGGTGCAGGTCGGAATCAGTGCCACATAGGGGTGGTCGATGGTTACGCGCTGGATTCCTCCTTCTTTAGCTTCCGGTGAGGGTTGTGGAACCTCAGGTGGGGATTCCGGTTCCTCCGGCAGGGGGCCTGGTTGTGGGTGTTGGGAGGATGACCCACCTTGATAAAATATTGACTGCGGAGGTGTTTGCATCACCCATGGCGGAGGTGTCTAAATCCCATAAGGTAAAGGAGATTGGTAAAAAGAAGAGCTCGCTGACGGCCCCTCGTGCCATCCCTCATGTGACGGCGACCTATAGATCGGCTAGCCAGTCAAAGTAATCAGGAATGGACTCGAACCGGGCCATGCATTCCAACCTGCCATTGGACTGGGAAAAGGAAACATATAGGGGTTAGGATACATATAAGGGCTAGGATACACACCTAGCATAACCAAAAAAGGTTGTGATGTGGGTGTCGTCGGCTAAAGTGTTGGGCCCGGTGACTTTGTGGGCGCTGTTGATGGGCCCAGTGATTGTGTCGGCGCTGTTGATGGTCCCATCTCATCACCCCTTCTCCTTGGATTTAAAGGGCCCCGTCGTTCCTTTTGTTCACGAAGTTGTCGTCGCCTCTCCTCTTCTAACAATAAATACGACTTTTCATGGATACTAAACCATGGGATGTATTCTGGCACGCACGCTAACTCAAGAACGATGATCGGTTCCCTAGTAGGTATATAATCATACCGGTTCTCCAACAATTCGATATATGCTGACCAAAATCTTGGCCAATCCATATGCAACTACCGTAAGTCGACTTTGTGCTCATCATCGAGCACCTCAGGTGCCACGAGAATCGGTTGTCGGAATCCAAATTGACGCAGAACTCAATCTAATGGTGCATCTCCACGGTGGCATAGTTGATCAATGGGACCTTCACATGCCAAATGTTCAGATTTTGAAAAAACTCATTAGGAATTACAGCCCGAATTGACGGATCCTCGTATGGTGTCCATTCAAACTATATTAACATGATAAAAATATTAGTTATATACTAAATACTAAATGCTAAATACCAAATACTAAATACTAAATATGAAATACGAAACGACTATTTTATTACGAAAATATATTTTATTTAATACTTACTTGTGCTTCCGACCGTTGCTCTAATAGAAGCTGTATATCTTCAAGCGATGTAGGTATTCCAACATAACTCGCTGAATGGTTCCACCTAGCATACAATTATATTTTAAATCTACGTAATAATTGTAAAATCTAATATTAAATTTACCTCGTTATGAGTGGGAATGTATATGGGTGGTCGACTCGACGACATAAAAATGGAAATCGAAACTGTGCCCATGATTGCAGTAGTGATAGGCAACCTCCGATTTTCGCTTTATTAATTGCGTCGCGCACATCTCCCGATACAATTTTGCTAGCACGAGAAACCCCCAACTCAATTCACTGGCTGCTCTAAAGTCAACGAGTTTCAGCAGCCACCTCAGATGTACTAGGTTTCGTGATAAGTTCAGCATTAGATAGCCTCCAATCACTCAAGAATGTATGCCCGAGCATACCGTATTCTTTCTATTTCGGTCGAATCATTATCCGGCTTTGGGAATGCATCTCGTAACCAGCCCATCTTGATCCGACCTCCGTAAATGTTATCCGGAATAGCACCTAAAAGCTCGTAGCATACAGCTTCCCAATCACCAGAAGTTGCGGACCTGGTAAGTACGTACCCATCCATCGGCAATCCCAATTGCAAATGCACGTCTTCCAGAGTGATAGTACACTCTCTGCATAGAAGATGGAAAGTGTGCGTCACGGGCCTCCACCTTTCTATCAACGCATTGATTAGCTTCGGGTCCAACTTGCACTCCCGGCCTATCGTGGCCACGTGCCAAAAACCCGCTTCCCGCAGGTAATTCTCGATCAACGGCGATGGCATACCAGGCATATTGCGAATATAGCATTGTAACACCCGATCTACAGACTGTTTAAAAAATTATAAATTAAGGGACGGGATGGGGAAAATATTTTTTATATTATTTTTAATTAATATTAATATAAATATTATTATAATATTAGAATATTTTTATTTTTAATTTTATAATTATTTTATAAAAATATTTTTATTTTTTGAATTATTTTATAAATATAATAAGGTGGTTTGTTTATGTGGGTTTTTTGCCATATGTCGATTAGTGATCGGGCTACGTCATCATTAACAATGGCTGACTAATAGTTGATTAACAACTGACCAATGGAAAAAATTGTAGCATAGGTACCCAAATTGACAAAAAAAAGTTAAGTACATACACGGCAAAACGGGTATGGTTTAAAGGGTAATTTTTGAATTAAGCCTCTTTATTACTTTGAATTAAAATATGACGGTTCAATTTGGAATACAAAGGTTTGGACCAATTTCAAGTTATTGGGGCCAAAAACAAGAAATTTTTTTTCTTTTGGGCCAAGATATTCGACCCAAATATTAGAAATAATGATTTTTTACAATTCATTCAGTGGACAGTTAGTGGTTCAACTGTGGTTCAGACCAATTCACGAGTTAATTGATTTTTTTCCTATCTATTGGATTGGTGCATTGGTCGGTTCACAGTCCGATTG
The DNA here is from genome assembly GCA_025506655.1 of Gossypium rotundifolium. Lineage (NCBI taxonomy): Eukaryota > Viridiplantae > Streptophyta > Magnoliopsida > Malvales > Malvaceae > Gossypium > Gossypium rotundifolium. The sequence goes on along the minus strand of CP106732.1, from coordinate 32,124,374 downwards.
GTCGGTCTGGTACGATTTCTAAATATTGGTATTTCGTAAAATTTTTGTTTATGTTGCAGCCTGATTATGTTATTGTGTTTTTCTGTAAGTAAGGTGTACTCTTTCTTTCTTTCTTTTTGGTGAAGAAGTGTACTCTTCATTCAGCAGTGGATAATACGCATTACTCCTAGAGGTTTCATACATCAACCTAGCAAGAAAATAAAAACAGTCAAATATTCTAAATTCAATATAAATATAATTTAATACTAAAATTAAATATAAATGGCAAATAAATAAATACTTGCTTAAGTAATACTTTAATAAAAAATTACCATATCACATGCTACCAGAGTTATATGATTTGCTTATGTCAAGAGAGCCATAATAGAGTTTAAAAGGTCGAATTTAAAGTTAAAAAAAAATTGAGAGTTTTTTAAATTAAGAAGTCGACAATAATGAGAGACAGCTTTAGCTTGGGTGTAAAAATAAAATCGGGGAGGGATATTTATAGGAATGGTAAAAAATGAAAATAAGATGATGCCAATGAGTGTCTAAACCAATTTATGAGATTTGAGTTAAATGGTTAAAAGTTAATTTCAACCTAAACTTGACACCCGAGTTCCATGTAATGCATTTATTAAGGTTAGTATTACAATAAATGGTGAAAACTTAAATATGCTTAAACTCGACACCCATTAGTATAGAGTTCCTTCATATAATGCATTTATCAGGGTTAAGTTTATGATAGATGATTAAAACTAATAAACCATAATTTACACATATTTTAACCCATGCTTGGCTTATTTTTGGACGAATTTTCATTAGATTTGATGAATTTGATGCTCCTAATCCCTTAATTTCATGTTTTTAGGAAGTCGAAAAGAACGAGAAACGGGCAAAAAGGGACAAAATAGGCCTACATCAGAAATCACACGGCCTGGACTATCGACCACGTGCAGATCACACGGCTGTGTGTGGCGAGCAGAATCGACCACGGCCGAAGGAGTCCACCACGGGCGTGTTACACGGTCATATCCCTGTCGTAGCAAAGAAGAATTCTATTCGGAATAAGCTACTTGTGGGCCAATAGAGATGTTCCAAAGCCTATATAAACACCCTAGAGGGTAACCTAAAAAGGGAAGGTTGAATAGACGCCAAATAGAAGGCGGAAAATACTCCAAGACAGCCGTCGGGAACAGCTTAGGAGAAGGATCTCCATCAACACTGAAGATCTCCCATCAAGTTCTTTAGAAGTTTTTAGGTTTTTATTATGTTTTGTGGTTTTCCCTATTTTATGATGTTTCCTTTTATTAGTACGAACTAAATCCCTTAAATATCTAAGGGGATGAAACCTAAGACGAATCTTATTATTATTTGATTTATAAGATAAATACTTGTTCTTATTCTTTTTTCTTTTGGAGTAAAACAGATTGGGCTTGTATTAAAAACCAAAAAAACTAAACATGACCCATAACTAATGGCCCGTTCAGCCTAGCCCGAAAGGGCCTTAGTTAAGAAGTATCTAGAAGAGTAAGTTTCCTAAATAAAATAAATAAATAAAACAAATCAAAAAATAACTGTAAATTAGTTGGAAACCAGCCGCCCCTATCGCCCAATCAATGCGTGTAACCTCTTCAGACTTTTCCTTTCTGTCATATCACACTTAATGGAGGTCTTCATTCCTGAGAAAGGCATTAATGACTCTTTACTACTCTGCTTTGAATCCGTTGGAAGCCTTTCTCCTTCTCATTTCATCCCTGAATCTCAATCTGGCTCTCTTACACTTTCTCTCCAAGCCTGGGTCTCTGCGAACTCTGGAATCTTGTTAATCAGGTAAAACTCCTCTTTCCTTCTCAACGTTTCCACTGCTAAGACATGCGCTAAGTTGTTTGCTGATCTTGGAATGTATTCATATTTCAAACTTTTGTCTCTGGATTTCATACTATGAACATCGAAAATGTATGGGCTTATCTGTGATTTGTCTTGATCTGAACTTTGACACTTTTTTATGACTGTTAATGAATCTCCTTCAATAATACTGTCTTTTCTGTCCATATCGAGAGCAATCTGTGTCGCGCGTCTACATGTAAGGGCTTCAGCCTCAAACGCGGTTTGGACCCCTCTGTGGATGTTGGCGCTTGAGATGATGACGTTTCCTCTACTATCACGAACAACCACCCCTGATGCTGAGGCCTTATTTTTCCCATCGAATGCCCCGTTAAAGTTGATCTTGAGTCTGTTCTTAGGTGGGCATTTCCATTTTTTGATTTCATTCGAGTTTTTTGAGTTGTTTGTTCTGATGCCATCGAGTTCATGTAAATAACCGATAATGAATTTGACAATTTCTTGGCTGGATCTTGATGATTCGTCGTGAATGCGGGAGTTTCTATCACCCCAGATACTCTATAAAGCTATACAGATAAGCCTACACCTCTCCAGTGAACAAGAAACCAGGACCGTGGTAAGCCACTCTCTAAACTCAACATAAGTATTCCCTAGTAAATCCACAGCTGATAACAATCGCCATATCTCTGCTGAAACAGGGCATTCCCGAAAGAGGTGGTTCAGAGACTCTTCACCTCCACTATAACGAGGGCACAACCTGCTATTTCTGGTCTCCAACTGTGCAAATTCACCTTAGAAGCAATATAGTTCCACGAGAGTTTCTAGATAAAAATTTTGACTTTAGCGGGTACATCAACTTGCCATATTTTCTTGTAAAAATCCCTGTAGTTGTTATGTAAAGCGTAAGCTGTAGGATCCCCGCTTTGTAATAGTTTATAGGAACTCCTTACTGAAAAAACACCCGACGGTTCTCCGCTCCATGCCAAAAAGTCTTCATGAGGTATTGTCGCCAGAGGTATTCTGAGGATCAGTTCTGCAACATCTTCGGGAAAGGTATTGACAATCAGCTCTTTATTCCACTCTCTTTTAGTACTGCTGATAATGCCAACCACTTTATCGCATGGAAAATTATCAAATCTGGACATCAATCGACCATTAACATAATTTGGAATCCAATAATCTTGACTAATTGAAATATTCTCACCCGTTCCAACCTTCCACAGCAACCCCTTCTCTAAAATACCCTTGGTTGCCCAAATACTACGCCAAATGTATGAACACGAACTCCCGAGCCTTGACTGTAAAAAGTTACTATCTGGAAAATATTTGGCTTTAAACACTCTTGCAACTAATGAATCTGGGAAATTTAATAATCTCCACCCCTGTTTTGCTAAGAGGGAAATGTTAAATTGATCCATTCGTCAAAAACCTAGTCCCCCTTCCACCTTTGATCTGCATAAAAACCGCCATTGGCACCAATGTATGCCCCTTTTGCCAGGTCCCTTTTGCCATCAGAATCTTGCAAGAATGCTCTCAATCTTTTCACATAAAACCTTAGGAAGAAGAAAACAAGACATAGCGAACGTAGGAATTGCTTGCAATACTGACTTGATGAAGATTTCTTTCCCCCTAGGGACAATAGTCTAGAACTCCAGCTTTCAACTCGCGAAACAATTCTATCAGCCAAAATTTAGAATGCTTCCTTTTTTTGTTTACTTGCTCTTATTCTTAATTGTGAGTTTTTATTATTGTTTTGATAATTCTGGTTGTTGATCCAAGTCAAATGTGCTTATTCAATAGAGCAAAAGTCCCTATTTAAGAGTAGATCAACACAATTAAGCGGAGTTGATTGCAACCCTAGAAATAGGGTGACGAAAATCTGTCAAATTAGAGTCAAATCTAATAAGGGAATCCATAGATCGAGTTAATGCGACAATAGGGGTTTTAATTAGAAAGAGATTTCAATTAATCAACCTAGAGTCAGTTGTTTTTAGTCTTGAAAGAGATATTAACATAAATCAAGGATTTTTACAGATTAAGTCAAGTGAATAAATCATATGAATCAAAAGTAATAAGTGAAGTCTAGGTGGATTCTTCCTTAGGTATTGCCTATCTCATATAAGTTGTCCAAAAGTATTTTCCCAATTCACTCTCTGTTTCGTTCCTAGTCATTTAGTTAGTTAAATTAGTTAGTTAATTTTAGATTAAAAATAAATTCCCTTAATTATTAGGCTAGATAATAAAAAGATAGTTAATACTAGTAATTTTAGTCCTTGAGGATACGATATTCCGGGCTCACCATAGCTATACTACTGTTTGATAGGTGCGCTTGGCTTTGTCGAAATAATAGTTAGTTTCGAGCTCCATCAAGTTTTTGGCACCGTTTCCGGGGACTAAAATATTAGGAACACTTAATTTTTATTACTTTAGCCATTCTTATTTTATTGCAATTTAATTTTACTTTTTATTTATTTTTACTTCTCCAATTTTTATCTTATTTGCTTCTGGCAGGTAATTTTAGTTTATGACTAGAAGGAACCTGTCAGGACCATTACTCTTTGACAATGATATAGAAGGTACCGCTCGCAGAAACCGAAGAGAAATAAGGTGAAGCCTACAATACATACAAGAAGAGCAAGAGGACGATACTAATAATACCAAAGAGATGACTGATAATAATCCGCTACCTCCTGTGGTTGCCGCAAACCCAGTGAATCAAAATCCTACTCCTCGTACAATGTATGATTATGCTAAACCTAATTTAACAGGAACCGAATCAAGTATTGTTAGACTTGCTATTGCTGCATAATTTTGAACTGAAACCTAACACTATACAGATGATTCAGCAATTTGTTCAGTTTGATGGTTTGCAGGATGATGATCCAAACAATCACTTGGCAAATTTTCTAGAGTTCTGCAAAACTTTCAAAATTAATGACGTTTCTGATGATGCCATTCACCTTCGGTTGTTTCCCTTTTCATTGAGGAACAACGCTAAACAATGGTTGAACTCGTTACCACGAGGATCAATCACTACATGGGACCAAATGACTGAAAAATTTTTGTTAAAATATTTTCCGTCGGCTAAAACGGCTAAGTTGAGGAATGATATTTCTTCTTTTGTGCAGATGGATCTAGAAATACTCTACGATGCATGGGAGAGATATAAAGATTTACTAAGGTGATAATACTCTAGAACGTCATGTTTTTATGTGCTAATTGCATATTTATTTTGAGTATGATTCTACTAATTTGGATTTTTATGGTATTTTATTTTATAGGGACTAAATTGGAAGCAAAAGAGAAATTAAAGGCCAAAAGTGTGAAATTAAAGACAAAATGGGCCAATGTGCGATATAAAGAAAAGATTGGTGCCAAAAGTGCTAGCATGGAGGACAAAAGGATTGAATTACAAAAAGAAGAGATTTTTATTTTATCAAACTCTATTTTAATTATATTAGGATAATTAATATTAGGATAATTATAGAGGATTATTTATTTTTTTATTTATCTCTATTTATCTTTAATTATTTGTAATTATCTTTAGGAATTTAAGTAGGACTAGTCTGTCTATCTTAGCACTATAAATAGGGGATGAAGTGACTCAAATTAAGGTTCATCTTTTTCTGTAAACACTCTCCCTATAAGTCTTTCCATATTTCTTTTTAATAAAATCTCCATTTATATATTTATTTTCTTTTCCACCATAACTATGCCGAAAATCCCCAAAAAGGGTTCTTGAGGTTTAGAATCCGTACTTAGCCTTCTCAATAGGGTATTCATCTTTCTCTGCATTACGAGGCTGACGCTTCCGTCCATGTCCTTTAAGAAGTAATCTTTTCAACGTGTGCAAGGAACGGCCGCTTTGTATATTTTGAGAAGGTTGCACAGTCGGTTCGTTAGCTTACTGCGTCAGAGGTTGGCGAGCCCAAGAGACAAAATGGCGTGGGATTCACCATTGAGAAACGTTGATTTAGCATAAGATGATCCCACAAGAGCGATTGTTGGCTAGAGTCAGGTTCCATCAAATCGAAGTCTAAATCCTTAGAGCTGGTGGTCGTAGGCGTCCTCTTCCACTATAACTGGCTTATTCGGTTTGAGAAGGATCATCTAAAAGCCAAGGATTGAACCCAAGGCGGATCGAGGCAACTGGAGGCTGGAATCTCTCCACATAAGAAACTTTCTCTAAACTCTTTCTTTTTATTTTCCTCATTTTAATTTTTGCAATTTATTTTCACGATTTCAATTCACTTTATATTCTGTTTTTATTCCAGTTCGAAATTATTAATTCTGTTGTTTTATTTTTCCAGGAACGCACATTTTCTTGGGCACGATTCTACCTAGGATTTCGAGAAATAGGCATTTGTATAATCCAATCCCTGTAGATTCAACCCTACTTCCCCTTTATTGTTATTTTCATTATTTTGCAAGGAATAGGACATATTTGGTGCATTCAACGACGCATCAAATTTTGGCGCCGTTGTCGAGGATTGGTAACGTACTAATCTTGTTTTTTGTTTTCTATTACCAGATCTGCTCCAGGAACTCTTGCGTTTGACTCAGAAATTGAAAAGACTGCGAGAGCTAATCGTAAATAAACAAAGCTAAGGAAAAAATAGTCAGCGGTGGTAGGAACTCAAAGCAATCCACCGCCAGAAATCAGAATCGACGACGAAGCAAAGTCTAAGGTTAACAAAAACCCTACTCAAACACTTGAAAGTAAAGCAAAAGAAGTCGATTCACTTGAAGAAGTGCTCAACGCTAGGGTTGACGAAAACCCTAATTTGGTACGACCACCAATAGCTCAAACGATTCGGCAACTAGCCAAAGCTCCAACAGAACAACTACCACTGTGCATTACATATCCTACTATGGATACCGATTTTGAACTGAAATCAGGGTTAATTCAATTACTGCCAACTTTTCGAGGGTTACAAAATGAAAACCCCTATAAACATTTAAAAGAGTTTCATATGGTTTGTGTGAGTATGAAACCTTAAGGCATAATTGAGGATCAAATTAAATTGCACGCTTTCCCTTTTTCCTTAGCAGATTCAGCTAGGGAATGGTTATTTTATTTACCCCCTGGATCTATAACTATTTGGGCTGATTTATCTCATTTGTTTCTTAACATGTTTTTCCCAGCATCTAGAGCAGCTGAGCTAAGAAGAGAAATTGTGGGAATAAGGCAGAAAGAACCAGAGACTCTTTATAATTATTGAGAGCGGTTTAAAAAGTTGTATGCGAGCTACCCAAAACATGGTATAACAGAACAATCTCTCCTCCAATACTTTTATGAAGGTTTCAAACCGATGGAGATGAATATGGTAGATGCCACTAGTGGAGGAGCGTTGGTCAATATGACCCCCCAACAAGCAAGGGACTTGATTTCCACAATGGCTGCAAATTCTCAACAATTCCGAGCTAACCCTGAACCCCCTAGAAAAGTTCACCAGCTAAGTAATTCTTCCATAGAAGATAAACTTGATAAACTTACTAATATGATTAATACTCTTCTTGCAAAAAAAACAAAGACAGCTCGGTTATATGGAATATGTGCTACATCTGAGCACACAACTGATGCATGTCCCAGTTTGTATGATGACTCTATGGCTCACTTAGGTGCAGTGGGAAATTTTTTTGGCCCACCACAGAGGCGATACGACCCTTACTCTAATACCTACAACCCAGGATGGAGGGATCACCCTAACTTAAGTTATAGGGCCAACCCACAATATAACCAGCCATACCAGAACTGAGTTCCACAGCAGCCACAAGATTCAGGTAATTCTCTAGAGACTTTAGTCAATAAATTAGCAGCTAATATGCTTGATTTTCAATAGAAAATCGAGGCGCCTATAAGAGAATTGACCATATGAATTGAGAAATTGAACTCTCAAGGGAAGCTGCCGTCACAAATAGAACCGAATCCAAGACAACACACAAATGCAGTGACGTTGCGAAGTGGTAAGGCACTGGAATCGATTCTCGACAGAAATCATGCCCAAGAAATCGCCCAGGAAAAACCTAAGAAAGACAAACAGGTCCGACCAAAGCCTCCATTGCCTAAAATTCAACCTCCATTTCCAGAACGATTCAACCAGTGTCGAAAAGGTAAGGAGGACAAGGAAATCCTTGAAACATTTAGGAATGTTGAGATCAATATACCGCTGTTGGATGCCATCAAGCAAATACCGAGGACGCTAAATTTCTTAAAGAGCTTTGCACCAACAAGCGAAAATTAACAGGTAATGAAAGGGTGAATGTTAGTGAAAATGTGTCTGCAGTGTTACAGCGAAAAATGCCAGCAAAATTAAGGATAGGGGCATGTTTGTAATACCATGCAAAATAGGTCATTTGGGAATTAAAAAGGCTATGTGTGATCTAGGAGCCTCCATAAATGTAATGCCATATTCTATTTATGAATCACTTAACACAGGTTTTTTGACAAAAATAGGTGTTAGCATTCAGTTGGCAGACAGGTCCGTTGTGCATCCCGAAGGAGTCCTCGAGGACGTATTAGTCAAAGTCAATGGACTTATTTTTCCTGCAGATTTTTATGTGATAAAAATGGAGGAGGATAACGCTCCCGGTCTTCAGACATCTTGTTAGGGCGACCTTTCCTTAGTACCACAAATACTAAGATTGACGTACGAAGCGGAACCCTCACGATGGAGTTTGATGGGGAGATCGTGAAGTTTAATGCCTATGCCACAATTGGCCACCCAAGTGAAGTCTTGGACGTAAACCGTGTCAACATAGTTAACTCATCAGTAGAAAAAACTTTTGAATCATCTTATGGAGATAAATCTAAAATGATGTTTGATGATTTTGAATCTATTAATAAATTATTAACTCCTATGGATACTAAACTTCTACCTTCTGTTGTTCAGGCATCAAATCCGAAATTAAAACCACTTCTTGAGCATCTCAAATTCACATTTTTGGAGAATGATAAGACCATTGCCAACTTAAAAGGGATCAACCCCTTGGAGGAAAATATGAAACCAATGAAAAAGGCACAAAGACGATTAAACCCAAATATGGTGGATGTGATAAAAAATGAGAATGTCCAAGCTCACACGATTAAAAAGATTTATTTTGAACCACCGTAGAACCATTAAAGTCGTCGAGCTACTGACGTTAATCAAGCACTTGTTGAGAGGCAACCCAATCCTTATTATTATTTTTTTTTTCATTTTCATTTTTATTATTATTTCTTATTTCTTATTTTCTTTTCTTTTCTTTTTAATTTAATTTATTTTTATTTTATTTAAATATTAATAAATTTCTCTTCTTCTATCTATGTAAAACGGAGCGAAAATACTAAGAAAATGGAGACAATTCAGAACCAAATAGCCTCTATTCCAGATACTATTCCAGCCTAGAATACAATATCCCTGCAGCCAAACTACCCTATTCCTGCAGCCAACCACCCTTATCCCTGCAACCAAACATCCCCTTTTAGCCAAATAAAACCCCAAAACCTAATTTCTTTTCCCCAAATTTCCTTCCCCAACTCCATTACCGCCGACAACTCACCCCTCTCCACCAACCACCACTGTTTGCCATTCGCAATGGTGCAACCCCGAAGCCGCGCCACCACTGAGCCTCCCTCACTGTCAACTCGCGCTGTTGTTGCCTCTCGCTCCAAATCATCGTCATGCCATTCGACCTCCCCTTTCTCCTCTTCTCCCACGAGACAAGCCACCAAGCCCTCCACAATCGACAGTAGCTATACGGGGAGTTTTTCTAAACTTTTCTACCTATTTATTTCTTTTGCGTCTACATTGGGGACAATGTGTTTTAAGTAGAGGGAGATACTTTTCGTATTACTGTTGTCTTCTGATGTCATTTGTGTTTGCTGCTTGAGGCTCTATTCTGTCTATTTTTTTCTAAGAATATTCTGTCGCTTTTCATGCCCAAGAATTTGACCACTACTTGCCACTGTTTAACCTACATGCATGATTCTTGGCTACTGAGTTAGTTATGATTCTGTCTATTTGATTTTATCTCCACTGTTTTATTTTTATTAGGCTAAAAATAATTATGATTAATAAGTTAACTCTATCTTGCTTTTTGTAAAATTGATCAAGTTTAATATAAAGGGGACACTTAATAAAATTGCATGCCTAAATTATGTTCATGTCTATTAGGTGGTTACTAAAACTTATTTTTGACACTTGATTATTTCTCTTAGGACCTCCAAAATTAAAATTTCGTGTAAATTTTGTTTAATAAAAGTTTCCAAGGTTATGAGTGCAGCTTAGAACGTGACTGGCTGAGTAACCGAGGTAGGGTGCTTGGGTTGTCATTCTATTTCACGTCAAAAGGTTGTGTGACGTGATAGGTAAAACTCCACTAACTAAGGTTATAATACGGCTCAGAACGTGGCTGATTGAGTAACCGAGGTAGGGTGCTTGGTTGTCATTCTACTTCGCGTCAAAAGGTTGTGTGACGTGATGGGTAAAACTCCGCTAACCGAAAATAAATAATTTTAGGAGTATGTTAATGAGTAACCGGTGGGTGCTTGGGTTGTCATCTCTCTTCGCGTCAAAAGCTTCAATATATGCCTAAGTAAATAAATAATAATAATAATAATAAAATAAAAAAATAAAAAAATAAAAAAGAGGAAAAATAAAAAAAGTACTAATAAAATTACAGTTGGGGACTAAAGGAGGAAATAAATAGAGTGTCTTGGTAGGTTTGGTAATTTGCCTAAATAGCATGAAATAATTCAAGACGATTTTAATTTTTGTGTGTGTTAATTGGAATACTTTTTCTGTTTTACTTAAAGCAAGCTTAGAAGTTCTCTTTATTTTTCATATGCATTTTTTTACTAATCTTTATAAAACTTTGGAGTAGAATTTCTTTCAGGATCTAATTTTCACAGTGGATAGGAACCATACTTGAGGGAAGCATGGGCTAAGTAGGGGGAATATGATAATACTCTAGAACGTCATGTTTTTATGTGCTAATTGTATATTTATTTTGAGTATGATTCTACTAATTTGGGCTTTTATGGTATTTTATTTTATAGGGACTAAATTGGGAGCAGAAGAGAAATTAAAGGCCAAAAGTGTGAAATTAAAGACAAAATGGGCCAATGTGCGATATAAAGAAAAGATTGGTGCCAAAAGTGCTAACATGGAGGACAGAAGGGTTGAATTGCAAAAGGAAGAGATTTTTATTTTATCAAACTCTATTTTAATTATATTAGGATAATTAATATTAGGATAATTATAGAGGATTATTTATTTTCTTTATTTATCTCTATTTATCTTTAATTATTTGTAATTATCTTTAGAAATTTAAGTAGGACTAGTCTATCTATCTTAGCACTATAAATAGGGGATGAAGTGACTCAAATTAAGGTTCATCTTTTTCTGTAAACACTCTCCCCATAAGTCTTTCCATATTTCTTTTTAATAAAATCTCCATTTATATATTTATTTTCTTTTCCACCATAACTATGAGCCACTAAAACCCATCTAGCCAAAGGTTGCCGAAAATCCCCTAAAAGGGTTCTTGAGGTTTAGAATCCGTACTTAGCCTTCTCAACAGGGTATTCATCATTTCTCCGCATTACGAGGCTGACGCTTCCGTCCATGTCCTTTAAGAAGTAATCTTTTCAACGTGTGCAAGGAACGGCCACTTTGTATATTTTCAGAAGGTTGCACAGTAGGTTCGTTAGCTTACTGCGTCAGAGGTTGGGGAGCCCAAGAGACAAAATGGCGTGGGATTCGCCATTGAGAAACGTTGATCTAGCATAAGATGATCCCACAAGAGCGATTGTTGGCTAGAGTCAGGTTCCATCAAATCGAAGTCTAAATCCTTGGAGCTGGTGGTCGTAGGCATCCTCTTCCACTATAACTGGCTTATTCGGTTTGAGAAGGATCATCTAAAAGCCAAGGATTGAACCTAAGGCGGATCGAGGCAACTGGAGGCTAGAATCTCTCCACATAAGAAACTTTCTCTAAACTCTTTCTTTTTATTTTCCTCATTTTAATTTTCGCAATTTATTTTCACAATTTTAATTCACTTTATATTCTGTTTTTATTCTAGTTCGAAATTATTAATTCTGTTTTTTTATTTTTCCAAGAACGCACGTTTTCTTGGGCACGATTCTACCAAAGATTTTGAGAAATAGGCATTTGTATAATCCGATCCCTGTGGAATCGACCTTACTTCCCCTTTACTGTTATTTTCATTATTTTGCAGGGAATAAGATATATTTGGTGCATTCAATGACGCATCATAAGGAGATAACATCACCATGGGTTACCTTTGTGGCTACAGGTTCAAACCTTTTATAACGGTGTAAACCCCTCAACTAGGTAGTTGATTGATTCAGCCGCCGGTGGAACCCTAAATAACAAGACCCCTGAAGCGGCTTATGAGTTTATAGAGGAGATGGCACTGAATAACTATCAGTGGCAAGTTATGAGGACAAAACCAACAAAAGCCGCCGGTGTTTTGAACCTTGACGCAGTGACCATGCTATCAAACCAGGTAGAAATGTTAAATAAAAAGATTGATGGTTTGTGTGGTTCTTCGCAGGTACATCCAGTGATGCAGTGCGATACATACGGAAGAGGGACGAACAATACAAAATACCCACCCTACAACCCTGGCATAGAAAACGAACAGATGAACTATATGGGTAATAATTCTAGACCCCAAAATAACCCTTATACTAACACTTACAATCCAGGTTGGAGGAATCACCCAAACTTTTCATGGGGAGGCCAAGGAAATCAGAGACAACAACCCCCTCTAGGCTTTCAACAGCAACCTTACTCACAAGAGAAAAAGTCGAACCCTGAGGAGATGCTAACAAAATTTATTGCGGTGTCAGAAACTCATTTTGAAACACCGAAACAACACTCAAAAATTAACAAGCATCAATTCAAGGGATCGAAAACTAATTAGGACAACTCGCTAAGCTTATATCTGAACGGCCACAAGGTAGCTTGCCAAGCAACAATGAAACTAACACAAAGGAGCAACTTCATGCCATTACTGCTCACGATAGTGAATGGTTAGATGAGCCAAAATTGAGGCAAGAGAATGTGGTAAAGGAAGGTAAGGTTGAGGTAAGCCATGATCAACCAAAACTGGTAATTATAGAATACCAACCTCGTGTGACATATCCCAATGTGACAAAGAAAGACCGCACAGATGAACAATTTGGTAAATTTCTTAAACTTCTAAAGAAATTACATATTAACTTACTATTTCTTAAAGCTCTTTCGTAGATTCCCAATTCAATAAAATTTTTAAAAGAGCTCTTGACAAATAAACGGAAGTTAGACGAGGCGTCACATGTGGAGTTAAATGCAGTGTGCTCAGCAATCCTACAAAATAGACTACCACAAAAGTTAAAAGATCCAGGGAGTTTTACGATTCCTTGCATAATTGGTAGTTTATCTGTTGATAATGCTTTAGCAGATTTAGGGGAAAAATAAATGTTATGCCTTATAAAATGTTTAAATAACTAGGTCTCGGGAAACCCAAACAAACTAGGATGAGCATTCAATTAGCTGATAAAACTATTATAGTTCCAAGGGGTATAATTAAGGATGTTCTAGTAAAAACTGATAAGTTCATATTCCCAGTAGACTTTGTTGTCTTAGACATGGATGAGGACAACAATGTTCCTTTAATTTTAGGAAGACCCTTTTTAGCAACTGCTAAAACTAGAATTGATGTTGGTACAGGTGAACTCACACTTTGTGCAGGTGACGAAACGATCACTCTTCAGGCTTTTGACTCGGCTAGGACATCAAGTAACAAAGGTGAGAATATAAATTCTATTAATGACCATTTGGTTCAACCTTCTTTTCAGGAAGCACCACGAAATTACACAACTGAGCCAGATCCTAGACCTCATGCTAACAAAGAAATAACTCATGAGGAGCGAAAGCTTCAGATCGATGAACTAGACGAGTGGAAGACACATGACAAAGAGAAATCGGGGAAACACGATGAACCAAAGCAAAACCATGTCAAACTTAAGGATGGGACAACACAATTTAAGATCAGAGATCAGTTATTATTGGATAAGAAAGACCCTCGGATCACCAATTTGGACCTCAATACAAACGAAGAGATCCCTTTCACTGTACTGAATATCTTCCCATACGAAACAGTTGAGGTAACTAATCCTATATACGACACTTTTAAGGTAAATACCACTCGACTTAAATTATATATCGATAATCGAATTGATAGTAAGAATGAGGAGTTCCAACTCTTCAAACCACCATGATTATGCGAATGAGAGGTGAGTCTAGCTTAAGACTTTAAACGAGCGCTTCTCAGGAGACAACACAAGCACTAACCCTATTAATTTTCATATTTTTTATTTTTAGCACCTAACCAGAAACTAACAACTTCAATAAAGAGAAGGTTTCCCTACCACGAGACCTTGCACACGGGTATGGCCGTGGCCGTGTGGACACCACGATTAGGCACATCGGCATGGTAGAAACCATGCGAACTCAGGACGAAACATCCCCAAACCACAGACAAAGATAAAATGCCACGGCCATGTGACACGGCCGTGGTTGACACTGAGAAAGTAACACAGGTGTGCAACACGCCCGTGTCCCCAGACCGTAGTCGACACTAATTAAGCAACATGGGCATGGGAACATCTACACATGCGTGGGAGAAACGAACTAGACATCACACGGCTGTGTGATACGACCGTGTAACCAAACACACCCATGGAACACGGGCGTGGGCAGCCACCGATCCCTGATTCCTATTTAAAACCCCCTTATTCTCACTTTCTCCCCAATTTCTTCTTTTCCCAAACCCTAACCACCACACCCCTTTCTTTTTCTACTATCTTCTTTCATTTTCCTTTCCCCCTTTCCCTCACTCTTTCTTTTCAACCATCATCTCCATGTCGAAGAAGCGAAAGGATCCTAGCATGGTTTCCCTGTGCGCGACCACTCTACATAAGTTCATGCCGGTCGCTTCATTCCCTCAACCAGACAAGGACCTTTGAGTCCATTTAATTTTTCTTTTTCTTTTCTCTTCTTTATTTTCCTTCTCTTTATCTCTCTTGTGCTTAATTTATATTATTATATTTTGATTTCTTTAATTTAGGTTCAAAAGGCTATTAGGGAATCATCACACCACCGGAGTATCCTCCTCTAACTCGACCCAAATTTCCCCAATTTCCTTTCTTTGACTCCATCCAAAAATTCAAGAAGTTTCACTTCCCTCCCTATCTTATGATTTTCTTACTTCATTATTATTTTTATCTTTGTACATTGAGGACAATGTAAATCTTAAGTGTGGGGAGGTGTCAACAATACTCATATCAGAAAATCCCTGAATTTTGTCTTATTCTTAAGTAATTTTCTCATATTACTATTAGAATGAAACTTCTATTGATTTATGATTTTTGTTGATATGTTTTGAAAAAAATCATAGGTAATTGTGCATTGATGATTTATACTTTAAGATATTAGAGAATCAAGCATGATAAGTCTATTTTCAGAATAGAAAATTTTGGTTAGGTTGTTTTCCTAAATTTAAATATTACTTTGAAGTTTGAAATTTGCAAGATTGACATCAAAAACCGTAATTTTTGTGAGATTTTTAAGCCTTTAGAGCATATATCTTTTCTTTCTCACTTTATTGATTATGAGTGTGTCAACATTGATTTGTTATTCTAGAACTTGCTTCGATTATGCATGTCGAGACCACACCTTTGATTTGCTATACTGAGATGATAAAGGCACCTAGGATCTAATCCACTTATTCCACCAAAAAGTCTACCTTCATAATTAACCCCTAGTGAAACCTTTTTGAGCCTAATAGACCGTTTCTTGACTCACCCATCAATATTAACCCAAAACTAAATTTTTGTTTCTTCAATTTTCTTGACTCCCCTTATGTTGAGATTTGATTTGATCGGTTGCCTAACTATGTTCTCTATTTCAGTTGTTAAGTTCTTTCCTATTATTGTAAATACTTATTCAAAAAAAATCATTATTAGTTCTATGTTATTTGAGCTTAAGCAGTTAATTTCATATTTTGAGAAGAAGCTCGTGTTATTATTATAAGTTTTCAATTGATGTAATTATTCAGTATTAGTCTATTGTTCTAATAAGGTAATTTGACAATTCAATCTCGATTCTAACCCTTTAATCCAGCCTTTATCAACACCTTTAACCCAAACTCCATTACAACCCTTTTAAAAAACCTTTTGATTTGTGTATCATCTCATTTTATAGTGGTGGAGATTTGATTTTCATGCAAGCCTATGGTAATAACTCTTCATATTTGACTTTTGAGTGCTTTTTCTTGAACCTTAAACACTTTGAGTGATTTGAGTGAATCTTTAGTGAGGATGTCAATTCTTGTCGATTTTGGATCAAAGGTAATTATTTAGATAAAGGGAAACACCTATGTTTTCATGCTATAAAAATCTATGACTTGGATTGTTTGAATCTTTAGGACTCTTTGAGTTAAATTATCCATGTATAAATTATCTATAAATTATGATGAGACATTATTGATGAGAATTATGAATTGAGGGAAGTTAATTTTAATTATGAGTTGAGAATTTTGCTTGAGGACAAGCAAACGCTTAAGTGTAGGGATATTTGATAAACCATAATTTACACATATTTTAACCCCATGCTTCACTTATTTTTGGATGAATTTTCATTAGATTTGATGAATTCGATGATCCTAATCCCTTAATTTCATGTTTTATACTCAAGAGAGATAGGCCAAAAAGGGACAAAATGGGCCTACATCAAAAATCACAGGGCTTGGATTATCGACCACGGGCAGATCACATGGTCGTGTATGGCGAGCAGAATTGACCACGACCGAATGAGTCTACCACGAGCGTGTCACACGGGCGTGTCCCTGCCGTAGCAAAGAAGAATTCTATTCAGAATAAGCTACTTGTGGGCCAATAGAGGAGTTCCAAAGCCTATATAAACACTCTAGGAGGTAACCTAAAAGGGGGAGGTTGAATAGACGCCAAATAGGAGGCAAAAAATACTCCAAGACAGCCATCGGGAATAGCTTAGGAGAAGGATCTCCATTAAGACTGAAGATATCCCCTCAAGTTTTTTAGAAGTTTTTGGGTTTTCATTATGTTTTGTGGTTTTCCCTATTTTATGATGTTTCCTTCTATTAGTATGAACTAAATCCATTAAATATCTAAGGGGATAAAACCTAAAACGAATCTTATTATTATTTGATTTATAAGATAAATACTTGTTCTTATTCTTAATTGTGAGTTTTTATTCTTGTTTTGATAATTCAGGTTATTGATCCAAGTCGAATGTGCTTATTCAATGGAGCAAAAGTCCCTGTTTAAGAGTAGATCAACACAATTAAGCGGAGTTGATTGCAACCCTAGAAATAGGGCAACAAAAATATGCCAGATTAGAGTCAAATCTAATAAGGGAATCCATAGATCGAGTTAATGCGACAATAGGGGTTTTAATTAGAAAGAGATTTCAATTAATCAACCTAGAGTCAGTTGTTTTTAGTCTTGAAAGAGATATTAACATAAATCAGGGATTTCTACGGATTAAGTCAAGTGAATAAATCATATGAATCAAAAGTAATAAGTGAAATCTAGGTGGATTCTTCCTTAGGTATTGCCTATCTCATATAAGTTGTCCAAAAGTATTTTCCCAATTCACTCTCTGTTACGTTCCTAGTCATTTAGTTAGTTAAATTAGTTAGTTAATTTTAGATTAAAAAATAAATCCCCTTAATTATTAGGCTAGATAATAAAAAGATAGTTAATACTAGTAATTTTAGTCCTTGAGGATATTCCGGACTCACCATAGCTATACTACTGCTCGATAGGTTCGCTTGCCTTTGTCAAAATAATAGTTAGTTTCGAGCTCCATCAAAAACAGATACTTAAATTCCATATAATGCATTTATTAGGATTCAACTCCTAACAGTAAAAATTAATGTTATCTCTTACATATTATGTAAAACTTGACATCCATGTATGTTAAGATAAATTGTTGCATAATTATTAATTAGAATCCATTTGGGCAATGAAAACTTTACGACATAGATTTCACAAAGGAACTCAACAACTTTAAATGTCAAGATAGAGGTCCCAAAAACTGTATTTTGGAAAATAAGTTTAGATACACTTAGGAGGGAAAATAATAATATATTTTATTATATTAAAGTTAAAAAACGAATAGTTCTAAGAAAAAATGAAAGATCTTTTATGAATATCTTATTAAGTCGATGTCCATCATGATAAAGATAAGGTTTTGATGTACTTTAAATTCTAATAGTTATTAGAATTAGATCTCTACTTCTTTTATACTTCTTATGCCTATAA
Organism: Gossypium rotundifolium; assembly: GCA_025506655.1. Lineage (NCBI taxonomy): Eukaryota > Viridiplantae > Streptophyta > Magnoliopsida > Malvales > Malvaceae > Gossypium > Gossypium rotundifolium. The sequence continues at coordinate 32,106,193 of CP106732.1, read as the reverse complement.
ATAGAGACTTTAATGAAGCATTGTAATCATCCCTTTTTATCAATAAAGTACATTCTCTCTTGCTTTCATATTTTCTTTTTCTTTATTCTCTCCATCACTCTTTATTTTATAACACGTTATCAGCAAGATTCTCAATTTTTTTCTAAACCCACCTCGTTCTTTTTTTTCATTTGATACCCCCAAAAAAATTTTGAAACCCATACCTCAATTGCTTTCTATCCTTTTCTAATCCCTCGTTGAATTACTTTCATTATTTTTCTAACCTAGCATTCAAATTGGTTGCTTGGCTACCCAAAAAAAAAAAGAGGGGTTCAAACTTTTGCAGCGATTTGCTTAAAGTTCTTGGAAAGAATCGAATTTAATTTCTCTATTGAATTAAGGTAATCCTAAATTTTATATCATAAATTATTTTATGTTATTTTCTTTTTTTCTTAAATACATTATTAAATTATATTTGACAAATAATATGATTACTATTATTTTACTAATATTTTTTTTTAGTTTTTTTTTTAGTGATTATAATGTCAAATCTTGCCAAACTTGAATTTGTCACCCTAGACATCTCAGACAAAAACTATTTGTCATGGGTGTTAGATGCTAAAATTCACCCAGATGCTAAAGGGCTAGGGAATACTATAGTAGCAAATAAAAAATCATCTAACCAAGACAAGGCAAAAGAAATGATTTTCATCTGTCATCATCTACATGAAGGATTAAAAGTGGAATATCTCACTGTGAAAGACCCTCTTGAGTTGTGGAAAAATTTGAAAGAAAGATCTAACTATCAGAAAATGTTGATCCTCTCTAAAGCTTGTTATGATTGGATGCACTTATGGTTGCAAGATTTTAAGACTGTAAGTGAATACAATTCAGAACTTTTCAAAATTAGTTCTCAACTAAAATTATATGAAGAAAACATAACTGATAAGGATTTGTTAGAGAAAACCTTTTCAACCTTTCATGCTACTAATGTGCTCTCGCAGTAGCAATACCGTGAAAAAGGTTTTAAAAAATATTCTAAATTGATTTCATGCCTTTTAGTGGCTAAACAAAATAATGAGTTGTTGATGAAAACCATGGAATTCGTCCCACTGGTACTGCACCACTCCCTGAAGTGAATGCTGCAGTACACAATAAATATGGAAATGAAAAATATAAAAGTTGCGATCGTGGTCGTGGTCGTGGATGTAGTACGGGATGTGGTCGAGGACGTACTAGTAACCGCTATCATGGTGTTCATAATAATGGTATTTCTAACCACCAGAAAAAGAATAACAATGGAGGACAAGAAAGAGGTGGTCAAAATAATCCTTCAAAGGTTATTGAGAATTTATGTTACCGATATAGTATGATGGGGCATTGGGCACTTACTTGTCGTACGCCTGAACATTTAGTGAAACTTTATCAAGCATCTATTAAAGAGAAGAAAAATAATATTGAGACAAATTTTATATCCAAAAATGATGAAATTGAGGCAAAAGAGGAAGGTGATGTAATTCATGGCCTTAATGATATAACTCACCTTAATGTGACAGATTTCTTTGAGAATCATTAGAAAAGTTTATTTTATTTTAGCATTTTATATTGTTTTTAAGTATGTCTCGTTTTCTTGCATAAAGAATAAGTTGGTGTTATTATGTTATTTTAAATATGTTCATTTTATTGATTCAAAAAAATTATTTATTTACTTATTTTGCAAGTTATACATATTCAATAAATATTTGCAATATTTCTAATGTTATATTTTATTTTTTATGAAGAATATGAATGGTCAACAAAGTTTTGTTGGATCCAAAATCAATGGAGACATATGTCTTATTAATAGTGCTACAACACATACGATACTCAAAGAGAAAAAATATTTTTCTCATTTAACAATAAGTGATGCTCATGTTAATACAATCTTGGGTAGTTCAAAACTTATTGAACGCTCCGGAAGAGCAATTATATTATTACCTAAAGGGACAAAATTTGTCATTGATGATGTTTTATTTTCCACTAAGTCTCAAAGAAATTTATTGAGTTTTAAAGATATTTGTATTAATTTATATCATATTGAGACTATAAATGAGAAAAATATTGAATATCTATATATTAAAAATGTTGAATGTGGAAAGAAATATGTTTTGGAAAGACTACCTGCTTTTTCATCTTGTTTATATTATACACATATTAGTGCAATTGAGACACACGTTACTACAAACCAGAAATTTGTAGAACCACATACTTTTACTATTTGGCATGACCGGTTAGGCCATCCCGGATCTATTATGATGCGAAAAATAATTGAGAATCCAATTGGGCACCCATTAAAGAACCAGAAGATTCTTGAATTCAAAGATTTCTCTTGTGATGCTTGTTCTCAAGGTAAACTGATTATTAGACCATCACCAGCTAAAGTTGGGATTGAATATCTGGCATTTCTAGAACATATTCAAGGTGATATATGTGGGCCTATTCATCCACCATGTGGACCATTTAGATATTTTATGGTATTGATAGATGCATCTAGTAGATGGTCACATGTATGTTTATTATCGACTCGCAACCTGGCATTTGTGAGACTACTTGCTCAAATAATTCGATTAATAGCACAATTTTTAGATTATGTAATAAAAACTATTCGCCTTGATAATGCTGGTGAGTTTACATCTCAAGCTATCAATGATTATTGCATGTCAATTGGGATAAAAGTTGAACTTCCTGTAGCTCATGTTCACACACAAAACGGTTTAGTTGAATCGTTTATCAAACGCCTCCAACTAATAGCTAGGCCATTACTTATGAGAATAAAGCTCCCTATTACAGCTTAGGGATATGCTATTTTGTATGTAGCAGCACTTATGTGCATCAGGCCAATAAGTTATAATAAATACTCCCCATTGCAATTGACTTTTGGTCAGGAGCCAAATATTTCCCATCTTAGAATTTTTAGATTTGCATTATATGTTCCAGTTGCTCCACCACAACGAACAAAGATGGGTCCTTAGAGGAGGTTGGAAATATATGTTGGTTATGAATCTCCTTCTATAATTAAGTATGTTGAACCATTAACTGGAGATTTATTTACTACACGATTTGTTGATTGTCACTTTAATGAAATAATATTCCCAACATTAGGGGAGAGAAAATACAGCTGGTAAAAGAAATTACATGGAATGGATCATCATTATCTCAATTAGATCCTCGTACAAGTCAATGTGAATAAGAAGTTCAAAGGATCATACATTTGCAAAATATCGCCAATCAACTGCCAAAATCATTTACTGACCTAAAGAGAATTGCAAAATCTCACATACCAGCTGAAAATGCTTCAATACAAATTGATATCCCAATAGAGCAAATTGTTAGTGTAAAAGAAAGTAATCCATGCCTGAAGCATGGAAGACTAGTTGGTTCCAAAGATAAAAATCCTCGTAAAAGGAAAGGAGCAAATACTCAAGGTGATTATATTATTGAAACAGGTTTCCAAGAAGAGGCCAAAGATATAACTAATTATAATCATAAAACCCCACAAGGGATTCAGGTACCTGAAAATGATGATAACGAAGATATCTCAATAAGTTATGTTACTTCGAGGAAAAGATGGAACCGAAAAATATAGTTGTCGATAACAACTTTACATATAATGTTGTTATTGAAGTAAAAAAGGAAAATGATGATCCTGAGCCTAAATCTATTGATGAATGTAGAAATAGAAAAGATTGGCCAAAATGGAAAGATGCAATTCAAGCAGAATTGAATTCACTTTCTAAACATGAGGTTTTTGGACCTATAGTCCAAACACCTAAAGGTGTAAAGCCGGTAGGATATAAATGGGTATTTGTGCAAAAATAAATGAAAAAAATGAAGTCGTAAGATATAAAGCACGACTTGTAGAACAAGGATTTTTTCAAAGGCCCAGCATTGATTATGAAGAGACATATTCTCCTGTGGTGGATGCAATCACGTTTAGATATCTTTTTAGCCTAGCACTATGTGAAAAACTTGACATGCATCTAATGGATGTTGTTATAGCCTATTTGTATGGCACACTTGATAGTGAAATTTATATGAAAATCCCAGAAAGATTTAAAATCCCAAAAGGATGTAGAGTTTCTCAAGAAAATTGTTCGATCATATTAAAGAAAAGTTTATATGGATTAAAACAATCTGGACGTATGTGGTACAATCGTCTTAGTGAATACTTGTTAAAAGAAGGTTACAAAAACGATTCAATTTGTCCATGTGTCTTTATAAAAAGGTTTAGATCAAATTTTGTGATAACTGTTGTTTATGTTGATGATCTAAATATTATTGGAACTCCTGAAGAGCTCCAAAATACAGTAAATTGTTTAAAGAAAGAATTTGAGATAAAAGATCTTGGAAAAACAAAGTTTTGTCTTGGCTTACAGATCGAGCATTTAAAATATGGAATTCATGTTCATAAATCAACTTATACAAAAAAGATATTAAAGAAATTTTACATGGATAAAGCACATCTATTAAGTACTCCGATGGTTGTACGATCGTTAGATGTGAATAAAGATCAATTTCGTCCTTGCTAGGATGGTGAAAAGTTTCTTGGTCCTGAAGTACCATATTTAAGTGCCATATGAGCATTGATGTATCTTCCAAACAACACAATACCTGATATAGCTTTCGCTGTAAACTTGTTAGTAAGATTTAGTTCTTCTCTAACACGTAGACATTGGAATGGAATTAAACATGTATTTAGATATATAAGAGGGACTATTGATATGGAGTTATTTTATTCAAATTATTCAAAATCCCTATTAGTCGGCTATGCTGATGCTGGATACTTATTGGATCCACATAAATGTCAATTTCAAACAGGATATTTATTTACATGTGGGGGTACTGTCATATCATGGCGTTCAACAAAGCAAACATTAGTTGCTGCTTCTTCAAATCATGCAGAAATAATCACAATGCATGAGGCAAGTCGAGAGTGTGTTTGGCTAAGGCTATTGACCCAACATATCCAGAAGATATGTAATTTGCCTTTTCAGGAAAAAATGTCAATTATCTTATACGAAGATAATGTAGTATGTATAGCTCAATTGAAGGGTGGTTATATCAAAGGTGATAGAACGAAACATATTTCACCAAAATTATTCTTCACCCATGATCTTAAGAAAAGAGGTGATATAAATGTTCAACAAATTCGTGCTAGTGAGAATTTAGCAAATCTTTTTACTAAGACATTGCCAACTACAACATTTGAAAGACTATTACACAAGATTAGAATGCGTCGACTCAAAGATGTAATGTAATGTTACCATCAGGGGGAGTCTAAAAACAAGTTGTACCCTTTTCCTTTAACCAAGGTTTTGTCCCATTGGGTTTTCCTAGTAAAGGTTTTTTTTAACGATGCAGCTTGTAATAGAAAATTGTGTACTATTTTTCCTTCATTAAGTTTTTATCCCACAGGGCTTTTCTTAATAAGGTTTTAACAATGCACATTATCTACCAATGGACATCCAAGGGGGAGTGTTATGAATATTTTATTAAGTGGATGTCCATCATGATAAAGATAAAGTTTTGGTGTACTTTAAATTCTAATAGTTATTAGAATTAGATCTCTACTTCTTTTATACTTTTTATGCCTATAAATAAATACTCTAATGAAGCATTGTAATCATCCATTTTATCAATAAAGTACATTCTTTATTACTTTCATATTTTCTTTGTTTTTATTATCTCCATCTCTCTTTATTTTATAACAAAATCAAAAATCTTACTTCAACAAAGTATTTGGGTGGGTTTTGATTTATAAATTAAAATTTTGCAATTAACTGAATCGAGTTAATTTTTATAAATTTGTTAATTTTATTTAATTTATAATTATTTTAGTTTTATGATTTAAAAATAAATATTTTATATTTTAAAAATCAAAATAACTTAAAAATATTATTCATAAATACAATATAGGCTAATTTTTTATTTTCCTGAAAATTTAATTAGAAAACTATGAAGTTTTACTGAAAATGTGCAAAATTTATAAACAAAACCCATTTTATAAGAATAAAAATAAAAATCCAAAAATTCACATAAAATTTATTTTTGAATATGTTATAATCTAGTTGTATTTAATTGGATAAAATTTTGGGCCTTGGCCCGTATGAGATTTGGAGACCATCATCATTTCTAATGGGGAAAAGCCCAAACTCAATCTCCACTGTTCTTGGACCTCAGTTCTTTGATCCATTACAGATTCACCCAAAGAGACCTGATAATATGCGTTGTAATATCATATTTAGAAGGTTATAAATCCTATAGAAACAATGATAATTTCTTTTGTAATATGTAATATCGTTACAGATTCATAGAAATAAAAGTTGGTAACAATAGCTACATGTAAACATGGCTGCCCCTGCAGTGCTAGGTTGTAAGGTATTGTTTTATGTAATTTGAACTTTGGCTAGTTGAGTCACGTCATGATGGATATGGTTTAATCATTGGCTCCTAAAATAGCAGAAACAAATGAAGCTTTTGCCCTGCAAAAGTTAGTTGGTTATACTTATTCACTTGTTCTGTGCATCATTATGTCGTTTTGTTATTTATTTTTACAGCAACTAATGAGTGTCAAACAAGTCGATGGTTACTACGTTGTAATCATTTTAGCTGTTGGCAAACTTTTTACCTTCCTCTTTACCCCCATAAAATATGTCTCAACATTCCAGATCCTTCATATCATACTGTTATAACATATAAACATAGTAATATCAATGCTCTTGTTCTTTTTTTCTTTTGCATTGCTCAGGGAAATAATTTTATTATTAATAAAAAAAGAGGATAAGACGTCAAACACCCAAATAGCCAGGTTTGCTATCCAGACAGCATAGCACAAACCAGAACAGCATCATAACACAGGTCTGAACCTCCTAAAAAACCAAAGGACTAGACGCACCAGCAAGGCAGGACATCCCTCCTCAGTCTCAAAGCAGACGATACAACCACGATAATTGCTACCACCATGCCAGAACCATTAATTCTTCATTGATGTTTGAATGATTTAGACATTGCTACTTCATGTTTTGAAAAGGGTTGTGAACATGAATAGGCCTAATGCCTAGGCCAGTACAAGGTTCTTTGAAACTACATAAAATCTAAACGAACTTCCCATTTGGGAAGAAAAAAAAACTGCAGTTAGCTGCAAGTTTAAGTGCCATTGTTGAAGCAGAGAAAAAAATACAGAGAAGCTGCTTCAATGGCAGCGAGGAACTAAGAAAATAAAAAGAAACAGACCCTTGAAACTCTGCATTACTTCATCATCCTATGGATGTCTCAAGCGCTCAAAATGTGCAAGGAAGCTTGAAAAGTTTTACACCTAAAAAAGCTTAAAAGAACCATTGGTTCTGGATTCCAGCAATTTCATTTCCATTCCAATTATCCCTAAACTCTTGACCCATAAAAACATCAATATCGCTCATTTCCAAGAAATCATTCTCTAATGAAAACTCAGGCCAATTAAATTCTTCCTCCCCATCATCACCTAGACTTGACCCCTTAAACTCATTGGTATTTATTTCTCTTCTCACCAGCCTCTCTTCACTACTTTGAGAAGAATTCACACTAGAACCTGGTGGTGACTCCACAACACAAAGACCATTCCCCAGAGGCTGTCTCGTTGTTATTCCAGTTTCTTTGCATGAAGCAATAAAATTTCCAGGCAAAGAGGTAAAACAAGGGGTTTGATGATCATCATGAGGTTGGGGAAGGTTGAGTTTAGCTGATGAACCATACAATTTCCTAGCTGCTGCATCATAAGCCAGTGCAGCTTCAAAAGATGTATTGAAAGTTCCAAGCCAAAGCCTACTGCCTCGATTTGGTTCACGGATCTCAGCAACCCATTTGCCCCAAGTCCTTTGCCTCACTCCCCTATATCTACACATAGCATTTTCAGGACCCCCTTTCCCTCTCATGCAACCTTTCCTTGATTTCCCCATGGAAGGCATCTCCCCATTTGTTTTGACTTGAGCTTCCATTGTAAAATTTTGCACTACCAAAGAGCAAAAGGCTACACTAATTTACTGGGGTTTAAAAGGGAACCAAGTAACCCGATGGTGGCAGTTTCATTTGAGTCAAAGGAACTGGGTTTTGACACATGTAAAGGAACTGCTTGGCTGTTGGCTTTGCATGAGATCTAATTATCCAGATAAGACCAGTGTCAAGCTGACAAAAACACTTGTCTTCAATCTAGTGAAGTCCTTCATCCTTAAGGAGCTGATTAAATTAATTAGTTTTCTATTTTTCTTTTCAGAGAAAGGAAAAAACAAACTTCCATGAATATAAATGATATGTTCTCCAAACATTGAAGATGATTAGGGCACATGTCAGTGACAGATGATGAAGGAAAACCACCTGTTAGCTTTATATTATTACTGGGATTTTTGTTTCTTCAATGAAGAATGGGAAATATCAAATATATTAGGTCCTGGTTTCGGGGAACATTAAATTGTGGGCTCTGCCTTTGAAACAAGCATGATTTTCAACTTCATATCTTTTATATTAATATAATTAACACGTATCCATGGATGTGGTTGAAGCTTGAAGACAATTGCTGACCTCTTCAATGAACCGTGGGGGTAAACAATATGTTTCATACCTTTATCTTTAGCCCACTCCCATGTCCCTATACAAAAAAGGAAGAGAACTCTTTTGTTTCTTCCTTGTTCTCATAAATTATGCAAGTGTTTAGTTCCTTTTTTTTCTTGGAAGTTGGTGAGGCTGTAAAATTATCTGAGGGGGTTGTGTGATTTGATTATGTGTAACACAAAAGTCATTAAAGTTAGAGTTTTGAAATACTAGTTTACTAAATCTCTATATTCTATAATTCTATAATATATAAAATTACTAGTTTAGATTAATTTTTAAAGATAAAAGAAGATCTGAATACTAAGTTCAAGACTTACAATGTACAAAAAAAAGACTTGCAATGTAGGACAAGAAACTTTGAAATTAATAAATGAATATATTTTAATTATATTTAATAATTCAAATAAGAAATATTATTTGATGCTAATTACTGCAAATAAAATATAGTATTTTAAAAATTAATTAAATATTAAATGTATAAATGACTTATGAGAATACCTTTTATTTTCCATCATATTACTAAATTCTCATTTTAAAATAAATAGAAGTTGTGGTAATTATACATTTAAATTGAATTAATATTTAATAGAAATTGTGATAATTATTACACATTTAAAAATGCTATAATTTAATTTACATTTATTAGTTAAAAATATTTTGCTAAAATAGAACTATAAGCATAAAATATAAAAACAAAATTGTGATAATTATAACTTAAATTACAATTACTAGTTAAAAAATTGATGTAAAAAAGTTGTCCTAATTTTATTAATATAAAATAGAGTTATTACTTGAATAAAATTCTAAGCATTTTAATTATCACTTAATTAATATATTAGATTTTTATGTTAATCAACTATTGTTTTGAATAATGTTACTTTGCCTTAATTATCTAAAGTAAAATTATATTGATTTTAAAATTTTCTATTATAATATTTGAATTGATAAGTTAATGTATTTAATTATATTTAATAATTCAAATAATAATATTATACTAGAATTAAAAATATAATATTTGAAATTTGATTAAATATTAAATGCATAAAATCATATGCAACCCATTTAACATTAGAAGTTTGTTAAATTAAATGTAGGGTAAATATAATTATTCCGTTTTTAAGTTGATTGATTTAAGTTAATATAGAATAATCATCATCAATTACGTAAAATGTAAATGAATTAATACATAACATAATATTATATGAAAATTAATTAAAAAATAAAATCACATAAAAATATATTAAAATATGTCATTGGTCTATGTACTCTTCATGATTTAAAATTATTCTTTGAGATTTTATTTTTAAAATTTAGGTTTTTTAACTTTTCAAATTTCAAATTCACCTTCAATTGTTAACACTATTAATTTTTTAAAACTTTTTAATTTGACATTTTGAAATAAAAATATATTCTTGTTAGTAATTTAACTAAAAATAATGTTGTAATGAATTTAAATTTAACAAAATAATTTTAACAAGATTAACAATTAGACTTGAATTTTAAAATTTAAAAATAGATGGACTAAATTTTTAAAAATAAAAATCCAAAAACTAAACTTAATAGTACAAATAATTACGACATAATTTAACCTAAAAATAATATGAATGCAATGTATATCAAACTTAATGTTAACGCTTAATCTGGCAAAAAAATTATTAAGGCTTAAGAAATTATAGGCAGTAGAGCTTTTTAACTCCATAGTAAAGTTAAAAATCAACTATTTGTCCAATGGCGAATCATAATGTATAATTTTGAGTGGCCAATTATAATGTTAAGGGTGTGTTTGGTTGAGTAAAAAGTGAAAAATAGAAAGAGAAAGAAAAAATGTAAAAAAATGAGAGGAAAGAAATTAAGAAAGATGTGATCATTTTTATACTAATGCATAAAAATAATTCTTCTAAATTGAAATGATAAGAGAAGAAAAAATAATGGAGGGTGTAAGATAGTTCAAAATTATGGATTTTTTTTTAAGTTTTACCCATTCCTTTTATTTTCAACTCTACCAAATAGTGGATAGAAAAAAAATTATTTTTCTTTTAATGTTTTTATCTTTTCTTTCAAGCACATTATGGTAGGAAAAATTATATTTTCAATTTTCCATTTTCTCAATTTTCTTTTCACTATCAAGTAAATTTTAATTTTGAGAGATTTTGATAGCCTTTCGATTGCATAGAAAGTAGTTTTCTAATATGAAATTCTTGAATGTGATAATGAGGTGATGTAACACCTCTCATCCATTTTGATGTACAGTATGAATTAATTAATTTTAAATTTTAAAAAATATTTTTATGCCTAAAATTAAAAAGAAATAAAAGTTAAATAGAAAGTTAAAATGATATTCTTCAAAGCTAAAGTTATTATGCCTATCATATAATAATATTATTGTTAGCCTCCTATCCTATATTGCTTGTCTTCTCACTTTTGAATGTTGCACTTGCCTATTACAAATAAATATTAACATATTGAAAAGAAAATGAATGTTAGAATAGAAAATAACTAAAAAATGACACATACTACGTTTTCTGAAAATTTTAACATTATGCCCAAAAGACTCATTTGGAAAAATTCAACCAAAAATCTTAATAACTTAGTGAATATAAAGGTGCATTAATCTATTAGTGAATATATGATTTTATATAATAATTGTGTAGAGATGGCAATGAGTGAAAACAATTGCAAACCAAATCAAGACACTAACGTTTCGTTAAGTTCACTAAGATGCGATAATTATATTGTATATTTTTATTAATGATTAAAAATTAATTTAGTTACAATCATATGCTAACTATAATCACGGAAATAAAATTCATAGTAATTAGAGACCAAAATTGCGAAATACAAATGTGATATGGACATTTTGCTTCATAGATTTCAATGGATGATAACAATCAGAATAACCAAAAAAAATAACAAACACTAGAATAATCATCAATTTATCACAAGATAGTACCCAAAAAAAAAAAAAAAGCTACCTCAAAGAAGACTACCTCACGTTGAATAAGAAGAAAAGAAGGTGAAAAATAGAGCTTCTTTTGTTTTTCAAAACCTCTATCTGTTTATTGTAAATAATGATCATCATTTTCTTCTAAAACATAGGCAGGGGCGAAGTCAGGAAAATTTTTTAGGGGAATAGGAAGAAATTTTAATTTTTTATAGTTTATATCTTTATAATTTGTAAAGGATAAAATCGAATTTTTATAATTTTAAGGGGGGCCAAAGTGTAATTTTATCTTTACTAATTTAAAATTTTTAAAAATTATAGGGGCTAAATAATAATTTTACATTTTAGGGGGGGCCGGGCCCATGCCAGCCCCCCTAGATTCGCCCCTAAACATAGGTGAATTTAAACGGTATGCAACAGTCCTGGACCCTAAAAAAATAAAAATATTTAATTAGTTCTATTTTAAATAATAAAATTTTAAATTAGTGTATAGTAATATACTAATATTGTACTTTAATACCTCAAAAATAAAAAAAAAATTATATGTTCAATCCTTTTAGAAATAATGAAATTATAAATTAATAAATAATAAAATTATATTTTAATCTCTTAAAATTTATATTTCAACCAACCCTACTAATTTTTCTTTTTAAATTCGCCTTTACTTTTAGAAAATGCTTTAAATGTAAATAACCTATTCTTTAGCACTTTTTACCGGTAAAGATCATGCTAAACACATATTGAGTTGTAATATAGAGATGGCAAAATTTGTAGAGAATGATTTAATGATTAAACCAACTGTCATATCCAACAAAAGATAAGATATAACCAAGTTTAAGGATGCCTATACAAATATAGACTATAAAATTATGTTAATAGCTAATCTCCACATGAAATAAACAATCATAATTACTAGAGCATATTTTCACTATCTTTATTTGTTATTTTCTCTCCATAGTAGTCTTGGTATAGCTATTAGGTGCATAGATAATAAAATATTATTAATTAATTAATATTATTTTTTACTTTTTTATATAAAATAAATTGACTTATCTTAAAATTATTTTAGGTAAAAATAAAATTTAAAAATTTATTTTGATATAAATTAAGGAAACACTTGATTCGTGTAATTTAAGATTATCGAATATAATGTAAGATCCCAACATACAATTTTCACATTTAGATCTAAATATTATATTCAATTGGTGGTAATTTTAGATTTCAAACAATGTTAAAACGGAATATAAATGATAAATTCAATACTATTTAAGTAATCTTAGATGTAACACTCTGTACCGGGCCTAATCATTGGACTCGAGCTATGGAACGTCACATTAGTCACCTGAGTGACTCTCCGACCGAGCACCAACTAAACTTCCAACATACCGCACAAAACATATTCATATTTGAGGAAGCACAAGCTCGCAAACTCACATCGTTTGCAAAATCTTAACTTTCCATTCCCTTGCATAGCTCACGCATTCTAGTATTCGCAGAGTAAGTCTCATTAAACAAGGTAAGTCTTGCAAGCGACGCATTAGATTCCGCAAACATGTTTCACAGGGTCCCTCCTATTCCACGTATCAAAAATTATTAGAGGTTCACAGATAGTAGTTCGCCAATTGTTAGGGTTTGCACTTTGCATAGTTTGATAACCTTGCCTCTTTGCAGCACTTTGGTGAACTCTATATAAGTTACTAAGTTTTGATTATTTCATGCTTTTCCTTATAGAGATCACTTTGTTAGGAATTAAATACTTAAGCATAAACTTGTAAATTAAGAAAACATCAAACCAGGCTTGGACTATACTCATATACTTAGAATTCAAGTTCATATATATATAGTTTTATCAATATGGAAAAAGTATTTAAGAACATAAAGAAAAGAAAAAGAACATTAAAGAAAACTAAGTCCTAGAACAAACGACGAAGTCAACAGAGAGAAAGATATCTCTAAGCCCAAGTGAAATTCCACATTGATAAAGAATGAGGGATGAATGCGGAAGCGGATCATAAAGTTTGTCAAAGTTATAGATTTGACTTAGGGATCTAAATGTTCAGAAAGAAACTTGGATTTTTAACACAACTTGAAATGCAATCAAATCCAAGTTAGATAAAACAATTAAAATAAATAACTAAGATAATTAAAATAGAATAATAAATATACGATTAGAATAATAAGAAAGAAAATAAAGAAGATGGATGGAAAGATAGAACATGGTATGCAGAAGTCCTAAGAAGCCTTGGAAAGATGAAGAATCCACAACTACCTTCAAGCGGCTCTAATTTTCCCTCCAAGAAAGAAAACTTGGCAAGAAAAAGTTTGAAGATGATCTCCACAATTTGAAAAGATTATTAAAACTCTTCTAAAAGAAACTTAAGAGAAATTCTTTAAAAAAAGAAAACTCAACGAGAATTTATAAACTCAAAAGAGAAGTTGAATAATAATGAATTGAATGATTTGTGTACAATACAAAGACCTATATATAGGCTAGCTAAATAAATCTAAATAAAACTCTTAAGTATACTAGAACTCTAATTAATCTAAACAAGAAATTGTTTTAAACTAAACTTTCATGTTGACATAAAACTCCTAAATGACTTAAACTTCTTAATAATTATTAAAAATTCGAAATAATAAAATAATAAAACAATAAAAGTTGATAAATACAATATTGGACTCATATATAATAAAAATTAAGCCCAAAACCCGAACCTAATATGATTTAAACTCAAATTAAAAGCATAAAACTCATAATTCCCGTCATAGTCCCGTTCAAAAATTCTGCTTGTGTAGTCTTCACTAAAACAGTCACAACTTGAGCTCCCGAACTCAAAATCGAGTGATTTAAAGTGTGTTTCGAAGCTAAGAGATAGATCTTCAAACGCCTTGAAGACATCTCAACCTAGAAATGTCAAGATCCCATCCAAAAAGCCATCTCAAGTTTGCTAATTTCTCAAGCTTGCAAATTGCCAGCTTTGGTGAATGGAATTTAATAAATTTCACCCCATCCATGCATGTATCATTCCCCCTTTCGTCCAAAAGATTCGTCCTTGAATCTTGTATTTGAATGAACCCTAATTTGATTTGCTTAACCTTTGACATTGTTGTTGGGCCTTGAGGTAGTGTGAGCCCATTACATTCATGGGTCTGAAATTGGGCCTTGAGACTCTCATCATTCCCCTTTCCCCAAAAAGATTAATCCTCGAATATTTAGCTACAAAAAAAAAGGATTAGAATAAATAACAATAAAATGAAACAAATACTTACCTAAGCCTTCTTGTGCACCAAAACTGTTTCCAGGGTCAAAAATATGATTTTGATCTCCCAAATCAGCATGGATCAAGTATCTCTCCTTCAAAAACAAACCATCAACACTAAACAAAGAAATATTATGTACACGAGTGTTCAAGTAAAAATAACTTGTAACTTTTTTTTAAATATGCATGGTCATCCATAAAAATTTTCAATGATATGTCAAGAATTTCACATAATTATAAAAATAAAAAATTTAATATTATTATGTAAAAATTCATCATTAAAGGTCAAGATAGAAAATTTTGTTGCAAGAGGAAATATATAAAATGCTTTAAAAAACCTATTTGATGCAACAAAATTACTATTTTTAACCTTTACAAAGGTAGATAAACCTAAAAATCAACTGAACTTTCAGACCAAGGCTTAATGAAATTTGACCAACGAGAAAACATGTTGTAAGGAAATATTTGACAAACAAAATCAAAAGCATACTTATCAAAAAAAAAAGGTATGCTTACATTTTTCAATTTTCGATGTATCATTACTTTTCTTACCTTCTAGCACCTGCTGAGAATTATCAGTATTCAACCCATCTCTTTCTCACAAGTAAAATTGTCTATCGATGGTAGAATAATATAATTGAGAGCCCGTCAATGGATCCTTGAAATCTTGTAACAAAGAAACACCACTAAACAAATTTGAGTTAGAGTTAGTTAAAACATAATCATCCTCACTTTTGTATGAGTATTTTCTAGCTTTTCATTTTCTTTTTCCATTTGAGAACTCTCCAATTTTACCTCATATGGATTTTCACTCACCAAATTTGGACCATTAAGTAGACTTTTTATCACTCAAGGTCTCTTTTTCTGTCTTTTCACATGATTTTTCCTCACTTTCCATATCCTCCTCACAAGTATTATGAATATTTAATTCATTATAATCTATCTCAATAGGAGAACATGACATTTCTATCTGATCATCTAACTCCATAGATTCGAGGAATAAATTCTCACTATCATCTTTTTCTAGTTCATAAAGTTCGTCATCACAAATCTCGTTTCCACTAGAGTAAGAGTCAACATACTTTCTTCTCTATCTCATCACATTTTGGCAGCCACTTATTAGTAGCATAAAGGGGTTTCGAATTCTTTAAAGTACAATTAGAACTCGTACCTCTATAATATTGTGAAGCACTAAATGAACGAGACTGATGTTGTTGAAACTACTGCTCAATCTCAATGGCCTTGTGTACCACATCCTCAAAATCAATGTAGGTTTGAAGATTAAAAGCATTAGCTATTGAAACGTTCAAGCAATCTACAAACCGCACCATGGTAGTCTTGTCATCTTCTTGTACGTTTGCTCTTTGCATAAGCATTTCCATCTCTTTAAAGTACTCATCAATAGATCGATTACATTGAGCAAGGCGTTGAAGTCTCATTTTGACCTCTCTGTAGTAATGAGAAGGAACGTAACGCTTTCGCATCACTTGCTTCAACTCGTCCTATGTTTCAATTACCCTTCCATAGTTTCTTTGACAATCAATTCCAAGTTGAATCCACCAACTCAACATATAATCTGAAAATCCAAGGGTCGCCAATGAGACTTTTTCCTTTTCCTGGCATTTATAGTAACGAAACATAAGTTCAATTTTTTATTCCCACTCACAATATGCTTCAGGATCGTATTTCCCTTGAAATGATGGAATATTGAACTTTGGTTTAAGTTAAAAAAATGTTGCCTACGGTCATTATAAACCAAAGTCTCATCATTTGCACGAGAGACACGTCGAGTATTATTTTCATGAAGATGAGGTTGATCAATCTTATCTCCCCAATTACAATTTCGACACTCAATTTTTGTACTTAGACGTTCTAAATTTTTGCTGATCATGTCTAGAATAGTGTCACATTGCTAATCTTGAGCATTTCCAACCTCTTGATACCTTCTCAACTTCCCAATCATAGTATTGTGAATCATTAGGAAAGCCTAAAAAGAACACGGCACTCAAGAAAAGAAAAATTAAACAAACCTCACTGTTATACACTTAGAAATAAAAATCAAATTCTCAATGAGGTAATAATTAATCTTATTAGTATTTTTAAAAGTGTTTATATCAATCAATCAAAATGTATTAGAATCGAACTAACAAAGCAAACCTAATAGTACTACAAGTCTAAAATCGGCTAAACACCAAAGAATTCTATTGCACGGAGGAAGAAATATGCAACTTTCTTTAACCTACTGACACAAGAAACAAGAAAGTGTTAGAATGCGTAAAGGAACAATAAAAAGAAAAAACAAATGAAAACCTAAGGCTAAGAGTCAATGAAAATTTTTGAAACCTGAAAACCTAAAAAATTGCGAAGCAACTTGACAAACTTCGTTCGAGATGTTCCCAATTTCCAAAAATCACGAAATTAAACTAGAGCCTCTTCAAATAATGTAGATCTGATTTGAAAAGTTTTGGCACAAAATTCAAACCACATAATATTTTTATATTTATGCTTTTTTTCCGTTTTTTCATATTTTCTTTTTCTTTTTAATTTTTCAATCACTTTTTTTGTAACACCCCTGACCCGTATTCGTCGCCGAAATAGGGTTACGGGCATGCTACAGCAAGTTAACAGAAATAACAGGTAAAATCATGATCATTACAATATAATTTTTCAAATACCATAAAGTAATTGAATTACAATAATAACTTACATTTACGAGGCTTAAATCGAGCTTTAGGGACTACAAAATTAATCTTAAAACCCTTAGGGACTAATTTGAAACAAATCAAGAAATTTCAAGAAAATATAAAAATTCAAAAATAGGGGACACACAGTCGTGTCTTAAACCGTGTAACTCACTGACTTAGTTCACACGACAGTGTGTTAGGTCGTGTAACTCTCTGACTTGATACACACGACCATGTCGCAGACCATGTGACTCACTAACTTGATACACATAGCCGTGTCGCAAACCGTGTACGGGCATGTAGCAGCCCGTGTCCTAGACCATGTGCACCTAAATGAACCTTAAACATTAAGTTTACCATTTCAAGATTTCTTAGACACTAAGCAATCCATTTACCAGCCATTAGACCTATTCAAAATGCCATTAAGCATGCTCAAATCATGCTAATTCAACCATCTTAATTGTCTGACCAATGTACCTTCAATGGTACCACAAGTATACACACTTATACAACAATATAAATCATCAACCAAAAACATACCAATTTACACCACTTAAACTTCTAACTAATATGCTTATCATAAGCACCTCAATTCACAACAGTTCAATATAACCTATTAGTCATACATATGCTAAAATTTTGTACCAAAGACATCTTCCATCATTCATAACTCATAATAAGATATCAACTAAACATTTACCAAATGAATATCAAAATCATTGTAATGATGCTTATGTTTTCAACTTGCATTTAGGCACATTTTGTATATTTACATACCAAAACAAAAGTAATGACATAAAAAGCCTATTACATGCCATATAATTCAAAATAAACGTTCAAAAACTACCAAAATCGAATGGATAGTGTGACTTGAGTGTTGATCTGATCGTCCAACCTTCAAAAGTATCTACAAGAAACAGAAATTAACACAAGTAAGCTTATTGAAGTTTAGTAAGTTCGACAGACAGAAACAATAAATCTTACAGAAGTAAATATAACAATCAAATAAAAAATAATTCAACAACACATGTTTCCTGTCATCCACAATTGCAAACCGGTTAATAGCATATTTCAATTCAAAGCTTAAATAATAATCTTCGGAAAAACATACATATCCACAATGGAGTCAATTCAAGATGTCAAGTACATGTCATGCCATTCAAAGTCATTAACAAGTTATAATATAATAATCTATTGCCGAAACCATTTTTTGAAAAACGAGAATCGAATAGGGTTTTGAAAACGAAAATAAAAAATGGGAGTCGCCACTGATCCTTTTTGTTTAGGTGTGATCAGGTCACCTATAAAAATATTTTGGTCTGCGAAATTTGAGATGACGGGTTCGGGAGTCGGTTACGTGCAAGGAAGGGTTAGCACCTTGCAACGCCCAAAGTTGGTATCAAATTTATTAACGTTGTCCTAATGTCGAAAACTTGAAAATATTTAGGGTAAAAAAAATTTTAAAAACAAATTCGTTAAATTGGGGTTGAATCTCAAGATTAACTCATTTCAAAGGAATAAAAGTATCATACCCAGCACTTTAGGATATAATACATTTATACTCTGACGTCGAGATCATCTTTGATCTTCAAAACATTTGAAAAGGGTATTTGGTCATTTAGTTGAACGAAAAATCAACACCCAGCATGTTAGGATGTAATTTTCCGTACTTCTAAACACACAAATATTGCCTTTTTTTTCAAATATGCAATCTTAAAATTGGTTCAACATTCATTTTTAATGCAATAAAATATTTAGAAAAGGTTTGAATATGTTGGAATTTGAAATACAATACAAGGATAATATGCGTAAACATTAATCATGAAATACACAAATTAAAGATCGTATTAACAACATGCCATAAAATGCAAGTTTTCTTAAAGAAAGTTAATTTATATTGAATCTTGAACTTCAAGATTAGCTCGTTTCGAAAGAATAAAAATATCACAACCAGTACGTTAGGACATAACACCTTTATACCTCGACTCCGAGATCATCTTTGATCCTCAAGATATTTAATTAAAAAAGGTATTTGGCTATCTGGTTGAATAGGAAATTAACGCCCAGTACGTTAGGGCATCATTTTCCCACACTCCCAAACATACAAACATTGCCTTTTCTTTGAAAATTTTATGTACAAAAATTTTTAAAATGGACTTAACATGAACAAAATATTTGATAAAGGCATACATATATTGAAATTTGAAGCATAAAACAATAACAAGTAGCATGAATATAGCATTAAGCATGAAATACACACAAATTCAATATAATAAGCTACAAAATATAATAATTCTACAAAATCGACAATGGCAAATTAACATAAAATAAAATTTTGGATGCTAACAAATATATTTAAAATAAATAAAGTAAGTTGATTTAAAATTAACACTTTATGGAATTTTTTAAAAAATATAATTTATGAATGAACTCATTAGATACATATTTTAAAAAGAAATTATGCATTTAAAAGATATATATACATAAATAACTTTAAAAGAAACTAAATATATAGATAAGTTTAAAAGGAAATATGTATATAAAATAATATAAGAATCGATAATATACAAAAAAAAATCTTATTATTATATATGTATGTATGTGCAAAATAATAACATATAAAGCGGTTATATAAGTCATCGAAGAAATACATAATATATGATTTTGAAATTAAATATTTATACAATAAATATAAACAAAATACATATAAATGGAAAATAAAATAAATCAAAACGTTATAGAATGGATTTTAAAACAATTCTATTAAAATAACTTGAATAATAAATAAATGTAATACAAAAAGAGTTACAAGAATTTAAACAAAGACTAAAAAATACTTAATTGAAAAAGAAGTGAAATTAAGAGGCCATTTTATAATAGATAAAATCATTTAAATATGCCTAAGGAACAAATTGGAATACGTGTAAATAGTTAGGGATTAAAACAACAATATTTCAAAAGCTCGAAAACTCAGCATTCAAGTCGGATTAAATTGAAAGCGCGCTTGACTTACAGAGACCAATAAAAAAACAAATAACAAGTGCCTAGGGTCTAATCAAACAACAATGCAGAAAAGAGGGACGAAACATGCAAATTAACCATTCACATGAAAACGCGGAGGTCAATGGGGATCCTGAATCAGGTCGGATAGGGGCACCTTTATGCGACGTCGTTTTGCATGATTTTAAATAGGTTAATAACACCTTTAAACCATCAGAAAACTTTAAGCCCCTTTTGGTTTTAAAACTGAACCCTAGTTCCTTCCCCATCCTCTGCTGCGCCTAAAGAAATTACAGCGCCAAAAGAAATCACAACCCTGCCACCGTACTGCCATAGTAATCGGCGATTAGCTACGGACCCGAGCCTCTGAAGTGACCTTTTTTTAAAACTCGATTGGAAGGCCTCAGTATTTTAAACCTTAAAGACCGTCTTTACTTTCAATTTCGGTGAAGAAAGACAAATTCGAAGGTTTTCTCAGTAAAGGTAAATCCCTTTTTTTATTTTTGATTTTCGCATGAACCAGAATAAATGCAGAGAGAAAAAGAAAGTAAAAAAAAATGAAAAGCCAAAAAGAGCATCCAAAACCTCCAAATCACCTTTCAATCTTTTTTGTTTCGATTTGGTATTGCTTGTGTATTCGTAATAATGTGTAGTAGAAAAAACCCTCTCATTTACAATAGTGTGTTTCGGCCCTTTAAAGCCGAAAATTGGAATAAAACTAAAAAAAAAAATCAAAAATTACAATTTTTTTTGTTCTTTTTGTTCTCATTCTTGTTGTTGTCATCGATTTGCAGGTGAAGGCGACGTGGTGTGACGGAGGCATCAAGTACAGAGGCGTGAGGGGGCGCGTGTGGTGTTGAAACAATGCAAGGCACGTGTGAGGGACACGGTAGCCCAACCGTCAGCAGGGCTACGGCGCATGAAGCTTCCAGAATGTCTCTAGGGTTTTTTGAAACCCTGAAATGCTTGGGCCATTCGGGCTGATTTTCGATTTGGGCTAGGTCTTCTATTGGGTTTAGTATTTGGGCTAGTAATTTTTGGGCTGAAATTTGGGCCACTGTTTTATTTTAAACATTGGGTTTAAAATTATAATCGAACTGTTTATTAGACTTTTAAAATTTTGGGTTTATTTATTTTGTTTGTCTCTTTTTGGTTTTGTTTTGGTCTTATGAGCCCGAGCATAAATTGGGTCTTACAGCTGCCTCTCTTTACTCATTGTCGTGTAACAAGAATAGAGTAAAGACTTCAAAAAGGGCCAATTTTGTTCGGTCGTGCCTCTTTTAGTGCTTTTCTTCTTCAAGTAGCTTCGTTCCATCCCACTGCATCTTCAGGGGCCCAGGAACTGGTGCTTCGATCCGCTCCAATGTAATTTTAGGGAGAAGAGACTCGTAGTTTCAATCTACTCCACCGGAACTTCAAAGAAATACGGATCGATCCTCATTGTAAACTCAAGGAGGAGGGATTTGTAGCCTCAACCTACTCCACTAAAACTTCGAGGAGATAGAAATTCAGAGAGAAGAGATTCGTAGCTTCAATCTTCTCTGCTGAAACTTTAAAGAAATAAGGATTAATCCTCATTGTAAACTCAGGGAGGAAGGATTTGTAATTTCAACCTACTCCACTAGAACTTTGAGGTGATAGAAATCAGAGAGAAGAGATTCGTATTTCAATCTTCTTACTGAAACTTCTCAGAAATAAAGTTTGATCCTCGTTGTAAACTTAGGGAGGAGGGATTTGTAATTTCAAACTGCTCCGCTGGAACTTCGAGGTGATAAGAATTTAGATATAAGAGATTTGTAATTTTAATCTTCTTACTAAAACTTCTCAAAAATAAAGTTTGATCCTCGTTGTAAACTCAGGGAGGAGGGATTTGATATTTCAACCTACTCCGCTGGTACTTCGAGGTGATAAGAATTCAGATAGAAGAGATTTGTAATTTTAATCTTCTTACTGAAACTTCTCGAAAATAAAGTTTGATCCTCGTTGTAAACTCAAGGAGGAGGGATTTGTAATTTCAACCTACTCCACTGGAACTTCGAGGTGATAAGAATTTAGATGGAAGAGATTTGTAATTTCAATCTTCTTACTGAAACTTCTCAGAAATAAAGTTTGATCCTCGTTGTAAACTCAGTGATGAGGGATTTGTAATTTCAACTTATTCGCTGGAACTTTGAGGAAATAAGACTTGTATGGCTTCGATTTTCTCCTGTGACTTTAGGATTGCCAGATTTGCTATCTTTGATCTGCTTCGCTCAGGGAGGAAAGATCTTCAAATTCACCGATGTTGCGACAATGTCCTCTAGGGGACCTGTCCTTTAAAATCAGTTTTGTGTTTGTGCAAAATGGTTAGGATGCAATGATCATAATGAATCTAATGCTCCTAATTAAATGTATTATGGAAGACATTTGTATGAATGTAGAATGTCATGAGAATGGTCTTTTTACAAAGATTAGGATGCAATGATCGGAATGAATCAAATGTCCCTAAATAGATGTGTCTTATGGATAACATTTGTATGAATGCAGAATGTCATAAGAATGATTCCTTACAATAATTAGAATGCAATGATCGGAATGAATCAAATCTTCTAAATTTGTTTTGCATGAATGCAAAATTTCATGAGAATGATCCCTGCTTAAGGTGTCATCGTTCATTGTTCATTAGGGTAATATGCTGCCCTCTTGTTCAACTGGTATTCTTGATAGAAAACCCGAGAAAACAAATATCTTGCTCAATAGACTTGCCCCACTGTAACTTTGGGGTTCATCTCATTGTGACTTAGGGGTATAGGATCTGAATTTCTTCCCATCTATCCCACTACGACTTGGGTTATAGAGCCTGTAGTTTGTTCTATCAACTGATCACTCCTCGGGTGACCCAATCAGATGTGTATGCATGATGCTCGCGTAAATGCAGAATATCAATTTTTCGAGAATAATTTTCCTTTTACACTTGGGTTAACATCGCCCATTTCTCATCAAGATTGTATTACTGACGCAATATCTTGTCATTTGGTTCAACCACCATTTTTGACAAAAATCTGGAGAGATAGTATCAGTTTAGACTCTTCCCTAAACTTTGTGAGTTTTAAACAATAGTCCTATTTCAAGTTCTTGTATTATTCAAAAGCTTCCAGAGTAATATGAAACTCCTTTCATGAAAATATTATTAGTCCACTAATCGTTATTTCAATGCAAAATGCCCGAAAAAGATCATAACCATGGACAAGAAGGAAATTGATTAGGAGTATAGCTTGAAACAAATAAGTTAAGCAAAGAGAGCAATCGCAATCAAGAAAGAAATTTATTATGAACATATCTTAAATAAATAATATAATCACAAATAACAAATTTAAAATGGGTAAAATGGACACTAGGTGCCCCAGATATCGCAGCCTGAGCTTCTCTGTTCAAACTTCTTGAGGACCATTTTAAACTCAATATGTGTTTAGGGGATTCGGAGTACTTTGTTGATGCCCCAAGATGTAGCATACTTCTTCATCGTTAATTCAGGCATAGCAAGACTATTATATGCCCCCTTTGATCAAAATTTGAGCCGCCCTTTTCGGGTTTTCAACTCAAATCCCCTTTGGTCTCAAAGTGCCCTTCCACTCTTTGTGGTGCTCCCTAGCATATGAGTGATAAACAGGGCCTTCAGTGTATTAATAAAAAGCATTGTGGTCTCTTTTTCCAAAAGTGGTGGCTGGACTTGGATGGCAACCTCTCTCCACCTTTGCGCATATTGCCGAAAACTCTCGCTTGGTTTCTTCTCCATGTTTTGCAAGATAATTCTGCCAGGGGTCATATCTGTTACGTGACCGTATTGCTTCATAAATGCCTATGCTAAATCCCTTCAATAACCAATTTCAGTACGGCTCAACTGACTATACCATTTAGATGCTACTCCCGTCAAACTTTCCTGGAAGCAATGAATTAGTAGTTGATTATTATTAACGTACCCAGTCATTCTCCGGCAAAACATAGTTATGTCAGCCTCTGGGCAAGTAGTCCCCTT
Organism: Gossypium rotundifolium; assembly: GCA_025506655.1. Taxonomy (NCBI): domain Eukaryota; kingdom Viridiplantae; phylum Streptophyta; class Magnoliopsida; order Malvales; family Malvaceae; genus Gossypium; species Gossypium rotundifolium. The sequence continues at coordinate 32,081,692 of CP106732.1, read as the reverse complement.
GTATTTTTCAAATTCTAGCACCTTGAATTTGTGGGGAAGTATTAGATCTGGCACCAAACTCAGATCTTTAGCGTCAATTCCATATTGCCTATCAACGTTTTCCATGGCCCTAAATTTATCTTCCAACCATTTGTATCGCTCCTCTAACTGTTTTGGCAATTCAGCCCTTGCCCTTTCTCTCTCTGCTGCCTCATCAAAGTCGGGAATATCAGCATTAATCGGATGATCCCCTAAATGTGAACCTAATCCCATTTGGAAGTTTGCTGGTGTCGAAATATCTTCTTGAAATTGCTGAGGTTTAATTGTGACAAATGTCTTTCGTGGATGTATTTTAGGATGTGTCGGGGTAAAACTTAGAGGATATAGCTGTTCCTTACTATTTTCACCAATGTTAACCATAGAGGTTTTGCCATTGTTGATTCCTCCTGCTAGTAATTAAGTCATTTGGGACATCATATTCTTTTTTGATTCCATCATCTGATCCATCATATCCTGTTGGATCTTAGCTAGCTGCTCCTGCATTTGCAGCTGAAGTTTTTCCTGCATCTCCCTTTGGAGTTGTTCAAGCTTCTCTATTCTTTGATCCATATTTTTCGTCTTGGTTCGAGTACCGTAGGGATATTTGCCGGTGTCCAGGTTAATGCTGAAATAACTTCAACCAATTAGGGCCTTCTCATTAAATCTAATGCATATGATGTAATGCAATGCAAATGCATGGAATTAATGTAATAGAATGCAATCAAAACAATAGAAACATATTTGTGCAAGAGAAATAAACAATCATAGAACACCTGACCGGGTGACCACTAGGGCTTGGCGTGGCTCTATCTAGGGTAGGTGCCTAGGGCTGCTATATGCGGCTTGTTCTAAAGAATGGGTACCTGAACCAGCAGATTCATCAATCCTCACCCATTATAGGCTTATATAGATCGAGTTCGGTTCAGGGGAATACATTTCCCTATGCCCATACGGAGGTGAAAACCTCACGAAGACATAGGTATGGATGTATTCTGGAAGCAATCCACTAGCCCATGCCGAGGTGAAAACCTCACGAAGTTATAGTTTCTCACTCCCACTTAAAGGCGTAACCACAATGATCATGTAATGCAAATGCAAGTATTATAAGACTCGACATTATTGCAATTATAGCATAAACAAATGCTTTAAGAGAAACATGATTTTCCAAAACAATTTTCCAAATTTTCAATCAAAAGGACAAAAATTAATCAATCTATGGCCTGACTCTCAACCAGTCCCCAGTGGAGTCGCCAAGCTGTCGAGATCATTTTTTGAAAAACGGGAATCGACTGGGGTTTTGAAAACGAAAATAAAAAATGGGAGTCGCCACTGATCCTTTTTGTTTAGGTGTGATCAGGTCACCTATAAAAATATTTTGGTCTGCGAAATTTGAGAAGACGAGTTCGGGAGTCGGTTACGTGCAAGGAAGGGTTAGCACCCTTGCAACGCCCAAAGTTGGTACCAAATTGATTAACGTTGTCCTAATGTTGAAAACTTGAAAATATTTAGGGTAAAAAAAATTTTAAAAACAAATTCGTTAAATTGGGATTGAATCTCAAGATTAACTCGTTTCAAAGGAATAAAAGTATCATACCCAGCATGTTAGGATATAATACCTTTATACTCTGACGTCGAGATCATCTTTGATCTTCAAAAAGTATGAAAAGGGTATTTGGTCATTTAGTTGAACAAAAAATCAACACCCAGCACGTTAGGATGTAATTTTCGTATTCTAAACACACAAAAATTGCCTTGTTTTTCAAATATGCAATCTTAAAATTGGTTCAACATTCATTTTTAATGTAATAAAATATTTAGAAAAGGTTTGAATATGTTGGAATTTGAAATACAATACAAGGATAATATGCGTAAACATTAATCATGAAATACACAAATTAAATATCGTATTAACAACATGCCATAAAATGCATGTTTTCTTAAAGAAAGTTAATTTATATTGAATCTTGAACTTCAAGATTAGCTCGTTTCGAAAGAATAAAAATATCACATCCAGTACGTTCAGACATAGCACCTTTATACCTTGACTCGAGATCATCTTTGATCCTCAAGATATTTAATTAAAAAGGGTATTTGGCTATCTGGTTGAATAGGAAATTAACACCCAGTACGTTAGGGCATCATTTTCCCACACTCCCAAACATACAAACATTGCCTTATCTTTGAAAATTTTATGTACAAAAATTTTTAAAATGGACTTAACATAAACAAAATATTTGATAAAGGCATACATATATTAAAATTTGAAACATAAAACAATAACAAGTAGCATGAATATAGCATTAAGCATGAAATACACACAAATTCAATATAATAAGCTACAAAATATAATAATTCTACAAAATCGACAATGGCAAATTAACATAAAATAAAATTTTGGATGCTAACAAATATATTTAAAATAAATAAAGTAAGTTGATTTTAAAATTAACACTTTATGGAATTATTTTAAAATAATAATAATTTATGAATGAACTCATTAGATACATATTTTAAAAAGAAATTATGCATTTAAAAAGATATATATATATATATATATATATAACTTTAAAAGAAACTAAATATATAGATAAGTTTAAAAGGAAATATGTACATAAAATAATGTAAGAATCGATAATATACAAAAAAAAAAATTATTATTATATATGTATGTATGTGCAAAATAATAACATATAAAGAGGTTATATAAGTCATCGAAAAAATATATAATATATGATTTTGAAATTAAATATTTATACAATAAATATAAACAAAATACATATAAATGGAAAATAAAACAAATCAAAACGTTATAGAATGGATTTTAAAACAATTCTATTAAAATAACTTGAATAATAAATAAATTTAATACAAAAGAGTTACAAGAATTTAAACAAAGACTAAAAAATACTTATTGGAAAAGAAGTGAAATTAAGAGGCCATTTTATAATAGATAAAATCATTTAAATATGCCTAAGGAACAAATTGGAATACGCGTAAATAGTTAGGGATTAAAGCAGCAATATTTCCAAAGCTCGAAAACTCAGCATTCAAGTCCGATTAAATTGAAAGCGCGCTTGACTTACAGAGACCAATAAAAAAACAAATAACAAGTACCTAGGGTCTAATCAAACAACAATGCAGAAAAGAGGGATGAAACACGCAAATTAACCATTCACATGAAAACGCAGAGGTCAATGGGGATCCTGAATCAGGTCGGATAGGGGCGCCTTTATGCGACGTCGTTTTGTATAATTTTAAATAGGTTAATAACACCTTTAAACCATTAGAAAACTTTAAGCCCCCTTTTTGTTTTAAAAATGAACCCTAGTTCCTTCCCCATCCTCTCTCAAGGCGAAAGAAATTACAATACTAAAAGAAATCACAACCCCGCCAACAGATCGCCATAGTAATTGGTGATTAGCGACAGACCCGAGCCTCTTGAAGCGACCTTTTTTTAAAACCCGATTTGAATGCCTCAGTATTTTAAACCTTAAAGACAGTCTTTACTTCTGATTTCGGCGAAGAAAGACAAATCCGGTGGTTTTCTCAGTAAAGGTAAATCCTCTTTTTTATTTTTGATTTTCGCATGAACCAGAAAAAATGCAAACAGAAAAAGAAAGTAAAAAAAACGAAAAGCCAAAAAGAGCATCCAAAACCTCCAAATCACCTTTCAATCTTTTTTGTTTCGATTTGGTATTGCTTGTGTATTCGTAATAATGTGTAGTAGAAAAAACCTTCTCATTTACAATAGTGTGTTTCGACCCTGTAAAGCCGAAAATTAGGAATAAAACTAAAACAAAAAATCAAAAATTACAATTGTTTTTTGTTCTTTTTTGTTCTGTATTTGCTGCTGTTGTCATCTGATTTGTAGGTACGAAGGCAACATGGCTGTACGGAGCTACTAGTGGTACAGAGGCTGCATGGGGGGGCGCAGGGGCGCGCGTGCTGTTGAAACGATACAAGGTGCGTGGAAGGGACGTGGTAGCCCAACCGTCAGCAGGGCTGCGGCGCATGAAGCTTCCAGAAGGTCTCTAGGGTTTTCTGAAACCCTGAAATGCTTGGGCCATTCGGGTCGATTTCCAATTTGGGCTAGGTCTGCTATTAGGTTTAGTATTTGGGCTAGTAATTTTTGGGCTGAAATTTGGGCCACTGTTTTATTTTAAACATTGGGTTTAAAATTGTAATCGGACTGTTTATTGGACTTTTAAAATTTTGGGTTTATTTATTCTGTTTTTCTCTTTATTGTTTTGTTTTGGTCTTATGGGCCTAGGCATAAATTGAGTCTTACATCTATGACCTGATGAATGACTTACAAATACGAGTACACAAGTAATCCAACTGAAACACGGCAAATACTCTTGAGAGCTAATCCAACTGATAACACGCCAAACACTCAAAAGAGCTAATCTAACCGATAACACGCCTCGAACTAAGTCCCTAGCTTGTAGGCTATACATCCAACCCCATAACACGCCAGAACAGGATAATATTACACAAGGGTTCGCAACAAATGTTGAACCTCAGTATACTTGGGAAAAATATATAAAGCACACCACACCAATCTCTACTCTGATCCCCACATACCACGCTGTCATTCAGTTGTACTTTATCTCGCATTCATCCGGCTCAAGTATTGAAATTTAATAACATTTTCCCAAACAACTTTACATCATCAATAGAAAAATTAATATCCACTATTTCATATTATATCATCATACAATTCATATAGATATTAAATTACAAATCGAACGAACTTACTGGACTGATTTGCAGTAACGGTCCAAAATAGCTCTATCAATGATCGACGTTGTGTCAATTCATTATTTTGATTTCAATTACACACATCAATATAATTCAAACATTATACAATTAAGGCATATAATACATTTAAAAATTTATTAAATTTAAATCGTACGAACTTACCAGACTAAATTGTAACAACGACAAAGTACAGGGGATATTTGGTAATTTTTTATTTCCTCGATTTTCCACTCGTTCTTGATCTAAAATAATAATTCCATTAAATTAACTAATTCTAATAGAAAAATTAATACATTTTATGCAATTAAGTCATTTTTGACATTTTTACAAAATTGCCCCCAACATTTTACTTTTATACAATTTAGTCCATAAGCCCAAAACATGCAATTTAACCATTTTTATTTAAAAACCACTTTGACCGTTTATTCAAAGGTTTCCATATAGCCCCTATTTGCAATTATTACACACCAAGTACAAGTAATTTTACCACCTTAACAATTTAGTCCTTAAACGTTAAAATCATCAAAACTACTTTACAAAATAGTCCTAACTAAAAACAAAACTCAATAGTCTTTCATAAAACTTCGTAAATAACTCAAACTAATTAATGACATAATCCAAAACATTTGACAATTTTACAAATTAGTCCTCGAATTAGCTAGATTAAGCTAATACGAGCTCAAAAACATAAAAATTACTAAAATGGACGAGGTTTACTTACCTATTTGGCAAACCCTAGCTTACCAAAGTTTTCACCCCTTCAAAAATGGCTATCTGGTTTTTTTTAAGAAGAAACAAGAAGAAAATGTTTCTTTTTAATTGTTAATTTGAAAATTCTTAACTTATTTACAAAATTACCTTTATGTCATTTGATTTTAATTAAAAATTCATGTAATTAATCACATAAACCGTCCACTATAGCCATTAATGGCTTAAGTACCATTCTAGTGTAACACCCTTAACCCATATCCGTCGCCAAAATAGGGTTACAGAGCATTACCAGAGTTTATAGAACAAAAACAATTAATTCATGTTATTTACTATTCATATCTGAAATCAGTCATATTCAATCATATTGTCCCTTAAATGAACCCTCGAGGTCCAATTTATGCATTTGAAACAAGTCGGGACTAAATCGAAAACTCAGAGAATTTTTCGCGAAATTTCAAAATTTTTCTTAGATGCAGGGAACACACACCCATGTGGCCAGGCCGTGTGGCTCACATGACCAAGTGATACGTCCGTGTCCTAGGCCGTGTGGGCATTCAACGTGAGGCACACGAGCAGTGTCCAAGCCCGTGTCTATACCCGTGTAACTCTCTGACTTGGGTCACACTGCCAACCACATGCCCGTGTGTTAGGCCATGTGAACAATTTAATTTTCAATAATTAAGTGCAGGGGTCACACGGCCAAGTCACACGCTCATGTGCTAGGCCGTGTGATACGCACGGTTGAGACACACGCCCATTATCTGCCCATGTGAACAATTCGATGCATTTTGTTTCTTAAATTTTAAGATACAGGGGACGAACAGCCAAACCACTGGCCCCTGTGCATGGCCGTATGTCACACACAGTTGAGACACACGCCCGTATCTCTGCCAATGTGGACAAAATAAGGCCATTTCCAAGCCTTATTTCTCACCCAACCTGGCATCAACCTATCCAACCAATTTTTGTACCATTGCAAGTCACAATAAGACCTTCAATTCAAGCTAATTTCATGTTCAATACATGTCATAACATCCCATTTATCCAAATATTTAATCTTACCTAAATGGCTATATAAATATATAAGTATATTTTCCCATTCATGCAACCATTAATATATTTATGTAACTTTCATCATTCAACCATTTCAATACACACATCAAGCATGATAAGGCCTTATATAACTACATCAAAACATACTTAACACTAGTCATTCCAATATCTAGTTACAACCAAAACATTATCATGCCAACATTGTTTAATTAGCCTATACATGCCATTATGACCAAAATTAGTTTTCTAGTTATACCAAAATGAGCCGAGGGATAGTGTGATGATACTCCAACCAGCTTCCAATCTTTACGAGCTTCTGAGTACTATGAAACAAAGGAAAAGAAAATAGAGTAAGCATTTAATGCTTATTAAGTTCGTATAACTGGAAATTTAACTTACCATTCATTTCCATTAAAGTAAACATACAAAATGCATCCAAGAAATTTGGCTAATAGCGTAATCACCCAACTTTATCAAAGCATGTTAGTCATTGTAATTCACAATTGTCAAGAAACATAAATGAGCTCATCATGTAATAACTTTCATATACATATACTTTTCTTATCATATTTCCATATAACATGAACATTTCCATGACAAATCATTTCAAGTTCATTTTAGCCATGCCAGAACTTTGCCCGTTGAATTTATTTAAAATATCAATGGCACACATATAGTACACTTAAAGTGTACAAAACTATAATCCATCAATTCATATTCAGGGGTACTCATTAGAGCACATAATCAGAAAGCAATCTCTCTCGAGCCATATAACAGGAAGCTCAAGTGAGCCAAGTAATAGGAAGCTTATCCAGGCTATAATAGGAAACTCATAAGATTTGAAACAGAAAGCTCATGTGAGCTTAACAGGTAACTCTGAAGAGTTATTATCAGGAAGCTTTGGATAGCCATATATCAGGAAGTTCAAGTGAGCCTATATCGAGACGCTCATAGAGAGTTGCGGTATGTCCACAACACATGCAGGATCAATACCGACCGGGATGCTCGCAGGAACCATGTAACGAGAAGCTCGAGAGGGTTTATAACTGGATGCTCTTTCAAGCTATGGTGTGTCCGAGACATATGCAGAACCACAACCAATATGGGAAAATCCTGTATCTATCGAGTTTCATCAATTCAAACAGGACTTATTATTATCGGTTATTATCGGACATATGATCAATTTCATACAAATACAACATTCAATTCAAACATATTAATATACATAATTTAGTTACATTAACTTACCTTGTCACTTGCTCGTATACGGAAATCTACTAATCCGATACTTTTTTCTTTTCATCGATCTAACTCTTTATTTGATCTTTCCAGATCTATATAAATGAATTTAACATCAATTTAGCACATTTCATATTCAATTCAATCCAACTTACATCTTAGGCAAAAGTATCATTTTGCCCCTATACTTTTAATTAATTCCAATTTCGTCCTTAGGCTCGGAAAATAAAATTCATGCAATTTAATCCTTATTCCAAGCCTAGCCAAATTTTCCATATAACATTTACAGCCATGTAATTCATAAAATTTAGAATTTTTCCATCAATTTTACATTTTTACAACTTAGTCCCTAAATCACAATTTCATCAAAATTTTCTTTACAGAAGTTGTTTATCTATCAACAACCTTTCATTTTCTACCCTATCCATGGTAAAATTTTAAAACTTTGATAACTTAGCAAATTGACCTCCAAAATAGATAGATTAAGTTATTTCAATTTCGGAAATGTAAAAATTACTAAAAATGGGACAAGATTGCTTACCTAATTAAGCTTTCTTGATGTCTTTTCTCTTAGCTAGGGTTTTCATAAAAGTAAATTTGGGAAGATGATGAAACAAGATAATATTAGATTTTTATCATCTTTAATTATTTCAATTTCTAATTTAGTCCTTTTCTTTAATTAATTTTTCGTGGATGACTAAGCATGCTTATCTACTAACTACATTTAATGGTATAATTACCATATAAGGACCTCAAGTTTTGAATTCCATAGCTATTTACTACCTATAGCTACTAGAACTCAACTTTTTCATTTTATGCAATTTGGTCCTTTCTATAATTAAACATGAAATCGGTAAAATTTTTATAACGAAATTTCCATATGTCTTTCCTATCATAATACAGACCATGCAATAATATTAAAATAAATTTTCTTTCTGACTCGGATTTGTGGTCCCGAAACTACTATTTCGATTTCACTGAAAATGGGTTGTTACATCTAGTACTTTAATTCCCCTTTTTACCTAATAAAACTATCTTTTTCAACCTCTAAGATTTAGCCCTTTTTAATTAATTAGGATCTAAATGTAATTTACCACAATCTAGTTAATTCTGCATCATTCCTATTATTAGGCCATTTAAGAAGGTCCAACTGCACAATTGGTCCTCTAATTATTTTAAATAACTTAATTACAATTTAACCTTAAACTAATTAAGACTTAAGGAATAAATATCCCAAAGGTTAGGGGAATGATTTTCATTCACCACCATTGGACTTTTGGCGATGGTCTAATTGCCAAATTAATCCCTTTGATATTTTAAAATCTACAATGGGTACTTTTACCTCTTTTACAAATTAATCCTTTTGCCTTAGTTTAACAGTAAATCATCAAAATTTGTAACACCCCTAACCCTTATCCGTTGCTGGAATAGGGTTACAGAGCATTACTAAAATTTACATATTAAATATGAATATTTCATAACATTTAATATACCTATTAGGAACCAATCATAAAACACTCATATTGTCCCTTATTTGAGTCCTCGAGGCTCAAAATATGTATTAAAAGTAAATCGGGACTAAACCGAAACTTAGAGAATTTTTACCAAAATTTCAAAATTTTCCTTAGGTGTAGGGGACACACACCCATGTGGCCCGGCCTTATGGCTCACACAGCCAAGAGACACTCTAAAGCCCAATTTAGGGGTAGTCGGAACAGTGGGTTTGGAACCACTAACCTGAAGATGAAGAAAATTATTTTTATGTTATTTTATAAATTAGAGCATGATTATATAGGTGCATGAAAATTTTGGTGCTTTAATTTTAGCGATTTCATGCTTAATCGAGAAAAAGGACTAAAATCGCATAAAGTACGAAAATTCTATTTTACAAGCTAAAGGTGTCTAAAAGCTATAAAATATTAATTGGAGGTCCCTCATTCGCAATTAGGCCTTGTATAGGGTGGTGGCCAGCCATAGGGACAAGTAATGAGAAATTTGGTCAAGTGGGTGGAAATTAGGTGACTTAAATTAACTAGATATTTTAAAATAAAGAAAGAAAATATATCATCTTTTCTCTCCATATTCTCCACCAAAAAATACAAGCAAAATAGGGGTTTGAGAGCTCAAAATTTTCAGCAACTTCTCACCTTTGAAAGTAAGTGATTTTGGCAATTTTCTTGATAATAATTGTACTTTTGGAACCCCTAAAGCTTAAGCTAGCTAAAGAGGGGGCTATTTTACAAAATGGTTGAAAGTTTAAAATTTTTCCATGTGAGAAATTATGTTTTTTACTGTATTTTTATGGAAGAAAATGAGTCTTGGTTGTTAAATAAACAACTTTTGTGAAATGTGTTACCATGAAAACACCTAAAAGGACCTTTTTGGTAAAGGTTGTAAAATATGTGGTAAATGTGTGAAATAATGAGTATTGAGGGCTTCCATAAGAGAAATAAATGTTCACCTAGGCTCGTTAAAGAAAGAAATTTGATTAGAATTGATTTCCAAGCCTAGGGGTAAAATGGTTATTTTGTGAAAGCTTAAGGGCAAAATAGTAATTTTGCCAATATTATGATTATTGAAATGTATTTATTAATGTGGTGATTAAATGAGCTAAATTTTTATTATAGGTTAAGAAGAGCGAAGAATTAACCTCGACCGAGGAAAGGGCAAAGTATCGGACTAGATCGGTAATCTAGCCTATTTTAAAATCGAGGTAAGTTTGCGTGTAATAAGTTCAATGGCATGTTGGTATGATTTTAAATGTTTGATATTTGTGAATATGTATGATATGTCTATGAATTTTAATAATGGTGTTGTATGAGAAAATGATGAGAATTGTGATGTTGATGTCCTGGTTGGACTTAAATAAATGAGAGAACAATATCATCAAGTCTTGGGATGGGTAAGGTCCCGTATAAGACCATGTCAGGACATGGCCTTGGCACCAAATTGAAATCCCGTACAAGACTATATCTGGGATATGGCATCGGCATTGAATATGAGAAACTTATAAGACCACATCTGGGATATGGCATCGACAATCGATATGAGATCTCGTATAAGACCATATCTGGGATATGGCATCGACATCTAGAAGTGACTCCACGTAAGACCACATCTGGGATGTGGCATTGGCATCGTAATTATGTGAATGAGGATGATCATGTACCCTTGAATATCCCAAGTGATACAATGGCTTAAATAGTTAAGCTTATGATAGAGACGAGATTAATGCTAAGACTGTGTGATGAAGTGATACAGGTATATGGGAAAAAATCACGAGAATGGTTTACGATATGTGGCATGATGTGTAAATGGGTAAGAGTAAGTATGAGTAAGTTATGGAAATGAGCTTAAGACTTGTGTTTTTACTCAATGCAATGGATGGACGACCTTATGAGCTTTATGTTGTTATTTATTTCATGCAAACTTAGTAAGATTTATGCTTACCCTTCTCATTTCCCTTTTCCTTGTAGTATTGCCAAGTTTGCTCGAGAATTCGTGGAACGTCAGAGTTCAAAAATCACACTATCGATAACTTTTTGGTATAGCCAAGTTAGATTCATTTTAAGTATAGCATGTATAGGACTTGGTCATTTTGTTATGTCAAATTTCTTAACCAAAATGTTGGCTATTTATGTTATCAAATTCATTTTGCATGTGGTCATTTGGAATTGGGGCCAATACTTGACAAGTTTATTTATATTCAATGATGATGAAATTTATTAAGTGTATGCTTATATGGTTGTCTTGATTTTGAGTCTCTAGAAGTGCTTTATAGTTATGATACATGTTGGATTGAATTGGTACAAGTAAGGTTGCTGTCTAGGGTGGCATTTGGCTTGGTAGATAGCCTTTCAAATGTCCACATGGGTAGTCACACGGGCGTTTGTCTAGGCCGTGTGTGACATACAGCCAGCCCCATAGGCGTGTTGATTGGCCATGTGTCCCCATGCATGCTAAGTTTACAAGTCAGTATGCTCAGTAGTAAACACATGGGCTAAGACACGGCCGTGTGTCTCAGCCATGTAGGAGGTACGGTCATGGACATAGGCGTGTGCCCAGGTCGTGTGAAGTCTGCACCTGAAATTAAGAATTTAATTCGACACACGGTCTAAGGACACAGGCGTGTTCCTTGGCCGTGTGACCATATTGAGATGATGACGTCATAAATAGAATGTCAACGTTTTCACACATGGGTAAAGACACTAGCGTATCATGGCCGTGTGAGGGACACGGACGTGTGTCTGGCCGTGTAAAAACCCCTGTTGGTTCAAATTAGAAAATAAATTCCACACGGGTTTGGAACATGGGCGTGTGTGACTACACAGCCTTCCCACACGGGCGTGTTCCATTTCACATGGGCGTGTGGACCTATTTTAAGCAGAAATTTTCCAAGCGTGCAAAATTTTTCAGTTTAGTCCCAAACCATTTTGTATGTACGTTTAGGGTCTCGTAGACCCATAATAGAAACATTATGAGTATGGATTAAAAGTTTTAAGTTGAAACGAAATTTTATGGCCTGATGTTGTATGTTTAACCAAGTTAAGTTTAGTAATGCCTCGTATCCAGTTCCGGCTTTGAACACGGGTAATAAGTGCTACATTTAGCGGTATCAGAGCTACAGTTTAGTCGATTCTCGGACTGACGTAGCGTAATTATGAGTCTAGGTATACATGCCATATGTATGAGTATTTATATAATGATAGTGTGACGACTCCTAACGATTTGAATTGTGTTTTTATATAGTAAATGGACCTCGATCGAACTGTAGTCGATGATGCTACAAGTAATGTGCCGGCTCTCGTGCAAGGGACCGTGCCAGTAGAGAGTAGACCCAAGACTTTGGGTCAGGGAGAAGAGGCTCGAGAAGCCTTTTACCATATGATGAGCAACTGGTATACAGAGTATATTCAAGCAAATCCTAATGCTCAACCCCCTCCACCCCCACCAATTCCTTAGCCCTTTCCTGTAGCTCCTCAAGTGGTGGAGGTAGTAAGATGAGAAAGGCCTTTGGTCAATAAGATCCGAAAAAAAAGAGCAGAGAAATTTCGGGCTAATAAGGATGATGATCTGGAGAGGGCGAAATTCTGGCTTGAGAATACCATCAGGGTATTCGATGAGTTGTTATGCACGCCTGACTAGTGCATGAAGTGTGTGGTATCTTTCTTGAGAGATTCACCTTATTAGTGGTGGAACACCCTTGTGTCGGTGGTACCAAGGGGGAGAATTAACTGGGAATTCTTTCAAGAGGAGTTCCGAAAGAAGTATATTAGTCAAAGATTCATAGACCAGAAAAGAAAGGAATTCTTGGAGCTAAAATAAGGTCGAATAACGGTGACAGAATATGAGCGTGAGTTCGTAAGGCTCAGCAAATACGCTCGAGAGTGCGTATCGACAGAAGCCATCACGTGTAAAAGATTCGAGGATGGGTTAAATGAGAATGTTCATTTGTTTGTTGGTGTCCTCGAACTAAAAGAGTTTGTGGTGCTGGTAGATTGAGCCTATAAGGTTGAGGAACTAGTCAAAGAGAAAAAGAAAGCTAAAATTGAGTCTCATGACTTGAAGAAGAGACAATTAGGCAAGTCATTCCACTCCTCGTCCAAGAAGTCAAGAGAGTTTACTGTATGATCCACTACTTCAGCTGGGTTTCCAAACAAAAGTAAAGGTAGACAGTACCCGGGGTCTAAGGCTCAGACTACTTCGGTTGCTAGTGTTTAGAACACTTGACCGAGTAGACCGAAATGCCTGCAGTATGGCAGACATCATCCTAGTGAGTGTCAAGCAAACGAGAAAACTTATTTCAAGTATGGATCTCTAGACCATTTTATCAGATATTGCCCCAAGGCGGGTGTGAAGGAGAAGCCTCAGAATGCAAGACCGGGAAGGACTACTAGGGGAAGACCACAGAGAAACCCGAAAAAAGAAATGAGCAGCTAGAATTCATCTAGAAAGCAGATTGCTAGAGTTGAGGGTAGAGCATCGGCGAGAACATATGCCATTCATGCTCGCGAAGAGGCGTCGTCCCCCGACGTGATCACAGGTACATTTTCTCTATGATACCAATGTTATAGCTTTAATTGATCCTGGATCTACCCACTCGTATATTTGCATGAAATTAGTCTCTAGCATGAACATGTCTGTAGAGTCAACTGAAATTGTAATAAGAGTGTCAAATCCCCTGAGCAAATGTGTGTTGGTCGATAGAGTATGCAAAGGTTGCCCTTTGATAATTAGGGGTCATTGTTTTCCTGCTAATCTTATGCTATTTTCGTTTGATGAATTTGATGTCATCCTCGAGATGGATTGGTTAACCATTGATGATGTGATAGTGAATTATGGAAGGAAGTTTATTGAGCTAAAATATGAAAGTGGGGATCTTATTCGTGTTGAATCAGATGAGCAAGATAGATTGCCAGTAGTAATGTCTTCCTTGTTGACTCAAAAGTATTTAAGAAAGGGGTACGAAGCTTACATTGCCTTTGTAATGAATGCTAGAGAGACTGAGTTAAGAATTGAATCAGTACCCATAGTATGTGGGTATCTAGATGTTTTCCCGGAGGAATTGCCAGGATTACCTCCTGTTAGAGAGGTTGAATTTGGGATTGAAATAGCTCCTGATACTTCCTCCATTTCTATTGCTTCATACAGAATGGCCCCAACTGAGCTAAAAGAGCTGAAGGCACAGTTACAAGAGTTAACGGATAAAGGCTTCGAAAGACTGAGTTTTTCTCCATGGGGTGCTCTGTATTATTTGTGAAAAAGAAATATAACTCCATGAGGTTATGTATAGATTATCAGCAACTCAATAAGGTAACTATGAAGAACAAGTACCCGTTACCAATAATCGATGATTTGTTTGATCAATTGAAGGGAGCCACGGTGTTTTCTAAGATAGACTTGAGGTCTGGATATTATCAGTTGAGAGTCAAGGACTCGGATGTACCGAAGACCGCATTTCGGACAAGGTATGGCCACTATGAATTTTTGGTCATGCCTTTTGGTTTAACAAGTGCCCCTGCAGTTTTCATAGATTTGATGAATAGTATCTTTTTGTCGTATTTGGATAAATTTGTGGTAGTCTTTATCGATGATATATTGATCTATTCTCGAGATGAGAATGAACATGCTGAACACTTGAGAACGATTCTACAAATTTTAAGAGATAAATAATTATATGCCAAGTTTAGTAAAAGTGAATTTTGGCTTAAGGAATTTAGGTTTTTGGGGCACATTGTCTCGGGAGATAGAATTAGAGTTGACCCGAGTAAGATTGCAGCAATTGTGGATTGAAAGCCACTAAGGAGTGTAACCGAGGTTAGGAGTTTTCTGGGCCTAGCTAGCTACTATAGACGTTTTGTCAAAAGATTTTTCATGATAGCTACTCGATGATGAGGTTGCTACAAAAAGATGTAAAGTTTGAATGGACAGAAAAGTGCCAACAGAGTTTTGAGAGATTGAAGGCTTTGTTGACAGAGGCTCCAGTCCTAGTACAACCCAAGCCAAGAAAGGAATTTGTGGTCTATAGCGATGCATCCCTGAATGGATTAGGTTGTGTACTCATGCAAGAGGGTAAGGTGATAGCATATGCCTCTAGACAATTAAAACCGCACGAGAAGAATTACCCGACTCATGATTTAGAGTTAGCTGCAATTGTTTTTGCACTAAAGATTTGGAGACACTATTTGTATGGTGAGAGATGTCTGGTGTTCACTGATCATAAGAGCCTAAAGTACTTGATGACTCAAAAAGAGTTGAACCTTAGGTAACAGGGATGGTTAGAGTTGATAAAAGATTACGAGTTAATAATTGATTACCATCCGAGAAAGGCGAACGTGGTTGCCGATGCCTTGAGTAGGAAATCCTTGTTTATGCTGAGAGCCATTAATACATGGATAGCTTTGTCAGATGATGGTTCTATTCTAGTCGAGCTGAGGGCTAGACTAATGTTTCTCCAAGAGATTTATGAAGCCTAGAAAGGCGATAATGATTTACAAGCTAAAAGAGTTCAATGTGAGTCAAATGTTGAGTCGGACTTTCGGGTAAGTCTTGATGGATGTATGATGTTTCGCGATAGGGTCTGTGTACCCAGAGATGATGAACATATTTGGAAGATTCTGCAGGAAGCTCATAGTGGATGTTTGTCTGTACATCCAGGCAGCACGAAGATGTATAATGATTTAAGAAAATGGTATTGGTGGCAGAGTATGAAGAAAGACATTTCTGAGTTTGTTTCGAGATGCCTAATTTTTCAACAAGTAAAGTTGAAAAATCAAGTACCTTCAAGTCTACTCCATCCTATTATGGTTCTCGAGTGGAAATGGGACCGTATTGCTATAGACTTCGTGACGGGTTTACCGTTGACGCTGAAGAAGAAAGATGCCGTATGGGTCGTAATGGATAGACTCACGAAGTCAGCCCATTTCATACTAGTACGGGTCGACTACTCGCTCGATTAGTTGGCCGAATTGTACATTTCAGAGATTATGAGACTTCACGGAGTATCGTTGTCGATTATTTTGGATAGAAATTCGAGATTAACGTCATGATTTTGGAAAAAGTTACAAGAGGCTTTAGGCATAAAATTGAGCTTTAGTACAGCTTTCCATCCACAAATAGACGGGTAGTCAGAGAGAGTAATATAGATACTTGAGGACATGCTTCGATGTTGTGCTTTGGAATTCCAAAGTAATTGGGAGAAATATTTACCGTTGGTGGAATTTGCTTACAATAACAGCTTTCAGTCAAGTTTGAAGATGGCGCCTTATGAGGAATTATAAGGACGTAAGTGCCGAATGCCCCTGTATTGGACTAAACTCAGAGAGAATCAGATTCATGGAGTCGACTTAGACAGAGAAACCGAAGAGAAAGGAATATTGATATGTGAGTGCTTAAAAGTTGCCACAGATAAACAAAAGTCCTATGCGAACTTCAAACGGAAAGAGATTGAGTTTCAAGTCGGTGATAAAGTGTTTATGAAAGTATCACCATGGAAGAAGGTCCTCAGATTTGGCTGGAAAGGCAAACTGAGTCTGTGTTGTATCAGACCTTATGAGATTACCAAGAGGATAAGGCCGGTAGTTATTGTTTAACCTTACCACCAGAGTTGGAAAAGATTCATGATGTCTTCCACGTATCTATGTTAGTCACTACCGATCAGACCCTTCGCATGTAATTGTACCATTAGAGGTAAAGATTCGATCGGAAATAACTTATGTCAAGAGCTGGTTAAGATTTTGGCACGAGAAGTCAAACAGTTGAGAAACAAAAGTATAGCCCTTGTTAAAGTATTATGGCAAAGACACAGAGTAGAAGAGGCTACTTGATAGCTCGAGGAGGCTATAAGAAACCAATATCCCAACCTTTTCACCTGTAAGATTTTCAGGGACGAAAATCCTTAAGGGCGGAAAGTTGTAACAGCCTGATTTAGGGGTAGTCAGAATAATGGGTTCGAAACCACTAATTCGAAGATGAAGAAAATTTTTTTTATGTTATTTTATAAATTAAAGCATGATTATATAGGTGCATAAAAATTTTGGTGCTTTAATTTTAGCGATTTCATGCTTAATCGCGAAAAAGGACTAAATCGCATAAAGTGCGAAAGTTCTATTTTACAAGCTAAAGGTGTCTAATAGATATAGAATATTAATTGGAGGTCCCTAATGTACAATTAGGCCTTGTATAGGGTGGTGGCCAGCCATAGGGACAAGGAATGAGAAATTTGGTCAAGTGGGTGGAAATTAGGTGACTTAAATTGACTAGATATATTAAAATAAAGAAAGAAAGGATATCATCTTTTCTCTCCATCTTCTCCACCGAAAAATACAAACAAAATAGGGGTTTGAGAGCTCAAAATTTTCAGCAACTTCTCACATTTGAAAGTAAGTGATTTTGATGATTTTTCTTGATAATAATTGTACTTTCGGAACCCCTAAAGCTTAAGCTAGCTAAAAAGGGGCTATTTTGCAAAATGGTTGAAAGTTTAGAGTTTTTCCATGTGAGCAATTATGTTGTTTGCTGCATTTTTATGAAAGAAAATGAGTCTTGGTTGTTAAATAAATAACTTTTGTGAAAGGGGTTACTATGAAAACACCTAAAAGGACATTTTTGGTAAAGGTTGTAAACTATGTGGTAAATGTGTGAAATAATGAGTATTGAGGGCTTCCATAAGAGAAATAAATGTTCACCTAGGCTCGTTAAAGATAGAAATTTGATTAGAATTGATTTCTGAGCCTAGGTGTAGAATGGTCGTTTTGTGAAAGCTTAAGGGCAAAATGGTAATTTTGCCAACATTATGATTATTGAAATGTATTTATTAATGTGGTGATTAAATGAGATAAATTGTTATTATAGATCAAGAAGAGCAAAGAATTAACCTCGACCGAGGAAAGGGCAAAGTATCGGACTAGATCGGCAATCTAGCCTATTTTGAAATCGAGGTAAGTTTGCGTGTAATAAGTTCAACGCCATGTTAGTATGATTTTAAATGTTTGATATTTGTGAAGATGTATGATATGTCTATGAATTTGAATAATGGTGTTGTATGAGAAAATGATGATAATTGTGATGTTGAAGTCCGGTTGGACATAAATAAATGAGAGAACAATATCATCAAGTCTTGAGATGGGTAAGGTCCGTATAAGACCATGTCCGGGACATGGCCTCAGCACCAAATTAAAATCCCATATAAAACTATATCTGGGATATGACATCAGGATTTAATATGAGAAGCGTATAAGACTATATCTGGGATATTGCATCGACAATCGATATGAGATCCGTATAAGACCATATCTGGGAAATGGCATCCGCATCTAGAAGTGACCCTACGTAAGACCCCATCTGAGATGTGGCATTGTAGTCGTAATTATGTGAATGAGGATGGTCATGTACCCTTGAATATCCTAAGTGGTCCAATGGGGTAAATAGTTAAGCTTATGATAGAGCCGAGATTAATGCTAAGACTGTATGATGAAGTGATACAGGTATATGTGAATAAATCACGAGAATGGTTTACGATATGTGGCATGATGTGTAAATGGGCAAGAGTAAGTATGAGTAAGTTATGGAAATGAGCTTAAGACTTGTGTTTTTACTCAATGCAATGGATGGATGACCTTATGAGCTTTATGTTGCTAATTATTTCATGCAAACTTACTAAGCTTTATGCTTACCCTTCTCATTTCCCTTTTCCTTGTAGTGTTACCAAGTTAGCTCGAGAATTCATGGAACGTCTAAGTTCGAAAATCACACTATCGACTACTTTTTGGTATAGCCAAGTTAGATTCATTTTGAGTATGGCATGTATAGGACTTGGTCATTTTGTTATGTCATATTTGTTAGCCAAAATGTTGGCTATTTATGTTATCAAATTAATTTTGTAAGTGGTTATTTGGAATTGGGGCCAATACTTGACAAGTTTATATATATTCAATGATGATGAAATTTATTAAGTGTATGCTTATATGGTTGTCTTGATTTTGTGTCTCTAGAAGTGCTTTATAGTTATGATACATGTTGGATTGAATTGGTACAAGTAGGGTTGCTGTTTAGGGTGGCATTTGGATTGGTAGATAGCGTTTCAAATGTCCACATGGGTAGTTACACGGGCGTGTTGATTGGCCGTGTGTCCCCATGCATGCTAAGTTTACAAGTTAGTATGCTCAGTAGCAAACATACGAGCTGATCACGGCCGTGCGTGTCAGCCGTGTAGGAGGCACGGCTATGGACATGGGAGTGTGCCCAGGCCGTGTGAAGTCTGCACCTAAAATTATGAATTTAATTTGACACACGGGCATGTGCCTTGGCTGTGTGACCTTATTTTGATGATGCCGTCATAAATAGAATGTCAAGGTTTTCACACATGAGTGAGGACACGGGAGTGTCATGGCCGTGCGAGGGACACGGGCCAAGGACACGGGCGTGTGTCCGGCCATGTGAAAACCCCTGTAGGTTCAATTTAGAAAATAAATTACACATGGGTTTGGAATATGGGGCGTGTGACCACACGGCCTTCCCACACAGGCGTGTTCCATTTCACACGGACGTGTGGACCTGTTTTAAGCAAAAATTTTCTAAGTATGCGAAATTTTCTGGTTTAGTCCCGAACCATTTCGTATGTACGTTTAGGGTCTCATAGACCTATAAAAGGGACATTATGAGTATGAATGAAAAGTTTTAAGTTGAAACGAAATTTTATGGCTTGATGTTGTATGTTTAAGCAAGTAAAGTTCGGCAATGCCTTGTATCTAGTTCCGGCTTTGAACACGGGTAAGGGGTGTTACAAATACACCCGTGTCTTGGCCGTGTGGGCGTTCGATGTGAGGCACATGACTATCTCCCAGCCAGTGTCCATACCCTTGTAACTCTCTAAATTGGGTCATACATCCAAGCCACACGCTTGTGTGCTAGGCCATGTGCAAAAACCTAGGCATTCTGTTTCTCAATTTTAAAGAATCAGGGAACACATGGCTGGAACACACGCCCATGTGTTAGGCTGTATGTCACACACGACTGAGACACATGCCCATGTCTCTGCCCGTGTGGACAAAAATAGGTCATTTCAAGACCACTAACCTATACACAACATTTTAATACATCAATACATCCCAAACAAGCAATCAACACAAGCTAAAATCATGTTTTAAGCATGACATAACATCACAAATAGTCAAATACTTAAATTTACTTATTTAATCCATCTCATTGATTTATCAAAATCTACTACTAATTACATACATACAAGAATATATCACTCACAACCACGTCTCTAATTATTTCATTTCCAAATCAACCCTATACATGCCATATAAACCAGAGTATACATTACAAAAGCTACTGAATTAAGTTGGATAGTGTGGCTTGATATGTTGATCCGATCTCCCAACCTCACGTTAATCTGCAAGAACATTAAACAATATAAGTAAGCTTAATAAAGCTTAGTAAGTTCGATAGTTAAACATAAATCTTACAGAAATTAATATAATAAATTAAATAGTAAATTATTCATGAACTCTCCCTGTAAATCACAACATAAATTAATGAACACACTTCTTTCAAATCAATATCAATATTAAACGATAAATCTTTCAATTTTAAACACATAAATCATTTACCAAATCTTACCGAATCGGAGAATGGCTTACGGATATGAGTACATCATTTTCAGAAGCTCGAAGGCTGAACAGAAGCACATAAGTGCTAAACAGAAACCCATAAGGGTTGAACATAAGCTCATAAGAGCTGAATGGAAACCCATAAGGGTTAAACATAAGCTTAATAGTGCTGAACGAAAACCCATTAGGTTTGAACTAAAACTCATATGAGTTAAGTAGAAGCTCGTGAGAGCTAAACGAAAATAAACACGAAAGTTCGCAACAAATGTTGAACCTCGGTTTACTTGGGTAATTTTGCCGTCAATTCTTCCTCTGCTATCTTTCGCCACAGAACAATTGTACTCAATCCTGCATTCCATTTGTTTTGAACACTCAATTCAATTTCATAATTTCCACAATATTTTTCTTTCAACAATAGATATGAATACATACTTAATATCATTCATCAATTTAATATATAAACATTAAACTTTAACCATACGAACTTACCTAGGTTAAATTATAAGATTTGTAGTAGTTTAGGGACTATTCTGCTAATTTCTCTTTTTCACAATTGTCTACTTGCTCTTGATCTAAAATATAAAATTATCCATTCATTAGCATATATTTCAGTTTCAATTCACTTCGCAATTAATACCCTTTGATTTTCAAAATTACTCAATTACCCTAATTTTTACAATTTTTGCAATTTAGTCCGTTACTAATTAGTCTATCCATTGAGAAAAATTTTCTCAATTGACAATTTATCTAAGTATTCTAGGCTATGTTACAGCCCTTGATACTTAAAAATTTAATAGAAAGCCCTAATTCTTTAATTCTTCACAATTTAGTCCTAAAGTCAATATCTATCAAATTGACTTTATAAAATCATCATACAACAAAATTAAAGCTCTATATCCATGTTAATTCATAAAAACATTCAGTATTCATCAATGGTAATTTTCAAAATTACCAATAAAATAAAAAACTAATGAAATAGTTAGTTGGACCTAATTGTAAAAGTCTTAAAAACACAAAAATTACAAGAAAAAAGCAAGAAATAAACTTACATGAAGCTAAATTATGAAAAACCAGCTTAATGAGCTCTTCTATGGCTGTTTTTGGCTGAAGATTGATGAATCAATGTCTAGAAAATCTTTTAATTGCTATTTTATTTGTTTGATTTTGCAAAATTTACAATTTTGCCCTTAGTTTACATTATTTCATTATCTCTTCTACACTTGTGCCGCCCCAGCCATTTCTTTAGGGCTTAATTGTTATTTAAGTCCTCCCTTATTTTCCATTTAAACCATTTAATTACTATTTCCTTAATTAACAAGTTTTTGCATATTTTTCAATTTAGTCCTTTTTAATTAATTAATTATCAAAACGTTAAAATTTTCTAACGAAATTTTAACACTACCTTAATGACACTCCATAAATATTTATAAAAATATTTATGGCTCAGTTTATAGAATCGAGGTCCCGATACCTCATTTTCTAGACCACTTAACCTAATAAATCCTTATAAAACACAAATTATTAATTTAAAAATCTTCCTAAAATCACATTTGACTCCTAAATACTAAATAATAAAATTTACGAGCTTATTTGTCAAATTTGGTGGTCTCGAACCACTATTTTTGACACCACTAAAAATCAGGCTGTTACAAAATTACCCGAGCAAACTTCAATTCACATATAATACGACTCTGTAAATATTTAATAAAAATATTTATGACTTTAATCTATGAAAATTCAATATAACTTTTAATTCAATTAGTTTAGTTCATCAAATCAAAATTCAATATAAAAGTTATTATTGACTTGTATAATTTAAATACTAATTATACGAACTTACTCATCGAATTTGTGGTCCCGAAATCACTGTTTTCGACACCACTGAAAAACAAGATATTATATTTTTTGTGGGAAATAATTTTTTATACTCTAAAATAGTGCCAAGAAATAGTATGTAAAATTTTAGATCGTTTGAAAAATGTTTACCCAGTAAAAAAAATTTTTTCGAAAACTGTCGGGGTAAAAAAAACTTGTTTTAAGGTTGTTTGCTAGAAATCAATTTTTAAAAACAAAAAGAACACCTAAAATGCCCAAACCTGATACATAATGATAACGAATGAGATGGATGAATGTAGAAGCGGATCATAAAGTTTGTCAAAGTCACGAGTTTGACTTAGGGCTGTAGACGTTTGAAAAGAAACTTGGATTCTTGATACAACCTGATATGCAATCAAATCTAAGTTAGATAAAATAATTAAAATAAATAACAAAGATAATTAGAATAGAACAATAAATCTACGATTATAACAATAAGGAAGAAAATAAAGAAGATGGATGGAAAGATAGAACGTGATATGCAGAAGTCCTAAGAAGCCTTGGAAACATGAAAAATTCACAACCGCCTTCAAGCGGCTCTAATTTCCCCTCCTAGAAGGAAAACTTGGCAAGAAAAAGTTTGAAAATGATCTCCACAATCTGAAAAGATTGTTAAAACTCTTCTAAAAGAAACTCAAGAGAAATTCTTTAAAAAAAAAAAGAAAACTCAAAAGAGAATTTGAATAATAATGAATTGAATGATTTGTGTACAATGGAAAGGCTTACATATAAGCTAGCTAAATAAATCCAAATAAAACTTTTAAGTATACTAGAACTCTAATTAATCTAAACAAGAAGTAGTTTTAAACTAAACTTTCTTATTGACATAAAACTCCTAAATAACTCAAACTTCTTAATAATTATTAAAAATTCGAAATAATAAAATAATAAGAGCTGATAAATACAATATTGGACTCACATATAATAAAAATTAAGCCCAAACTCGAACCCAATATGATTTAAACTCAAATTAAAAGCATGAAACTATTAATTCCCGTCATAATCCAGTTCAGAAATTCTGCTTGCGTAGTCTTCACTAAAACAATCATAACTTGAGCTCCCAAACACAAAATCGAGTGACTAAAAGTTCATTTTGAAGCTGAGAGATAGATCTTTAAACGCCTTGAGACATCTCAACCTAGAAATGCTAGGATCCCATCCAAAATTTTTCGCAAGTCTGTTAATTTCTCAAGCTTGAAAATTGCTAGCTTCGATGAATGGAATTTAATAAATTTCACCCCATCCGTGCATGTATCATTCCCCCTTTCCTCAAAAAGATTCGTCCTCAAATAT
This sequence comes from Gossypium rotundifolium, assembly GCA_025506655.1. NCBI lineage: Eukaryota > Viridiplantae > Streptophyta > Magnoliopsida > Malvales > Malvaceae > Gossypium > Gossypium rotundifolium. The sequence continues at coordinate 32,057,627 of CP106732.1, read as the reverse complement.
TGTATTTGATTGAACCCTGAATTGATTTGCTTAGCCTTTGCCATTGTTATTGGGTCTTGAGGTAATGTGAGCCCATCACATTCATGGATCTGAAATTAGGCCTTGAGACTCGCATCACACATTATCTTTAAGTCTAGTGTTCTTTTGTACCACCTATTCAATGTTTATGCCTCATGCAGATTACTCGCTTCTCCGCTACGCACCATGCGATCTAGCTATCTTAAGTTCTAAGAGCTAAGTTCTGGGTTCTTTATTTCGTAAAAACTTAAAAACAAGAGAAAGAAGTAGTCGATGAACAACTTTGAAAGAGTTTTTTCGTTCAAAAGAATATGAAATTTTTAATGGAAAAAGCTTAATTTATAGGCACTAGGTGTTTTAATGTTCTTCGGATGCCTTAATAGATGTAGGAAAGAGTTACGTGCATGGGTGGTTTTATGAAGAGGAAAATAAGTTGACCTCCTAACTTTGGTACAATTGTCTACTCTTAATTTTTTTTTTATAGTCGAGACCCTACTTTCACTTTAGACCCAAACCAATGATCGCAGCACACCAAGCCCACTAGCAACCCCAGCTCGCTAGGCCCCAAACTCATATGCCCTGTTCTGGGATGTCACATTAGATTTAGGGGTAATTTTCATTTGATCGCAAATTGTATAGTTCATTATAATAATTTGCCACAATTTTACCCTTTAAATCAATAAAAATATTATGTTTTGTTAAAAAAAACTTGTATTTCTCTTTCACTGGATAACATAATAATTTTTTTGATAATTGAGATAAAATTTAAAATATCTATGTTCTCCGTATAATTATGGTTTTGAGTTGTATACGATTTCTTAATATTGATTATGTGTACTAAAAATTTTAACAAAAACATTTTATTTTTAAAGCTAAAATTGCTTTTGCATCTTATATATTCTAGAATTATTCATATTTATGGTTATATCAAAATAACATCACATACATGGTTCCTACATCCTTGAATTCACATTGTTGGTACTACGTTTTCTTTAAATTCTACAAAAGTTAAAACTTTTTAATTTGTATGCAATTCATATATTGTAATAAAACATGTGCACGAACAATTAATTTCTAAATGTTACTAAAAATCACACACATAAATATACGTATCATGATAAGTAATACAAAATATTGATCCTACATAGGGCTATTATTAACTATAACACTAATTATCAAATACTACTCGATATCTACTAAATTAAATTAATAATATAATGTTTTCAAACTAAAACAAATAAATAAAAATAAACAAAGCAAGTTAAAATGAAATAATCTATCAATAATAAAAACTTAGGATTACAATTTTATCCAATGTATTAGCTAATTGTTCTATCTCCACCCAATTTATTGTAGTAGAGTTGATTACTAACCTGGAAAACTAAAATTTCCTTAACTCTTTTCCAAGCAATTAAAGAACTAATTTAGACCAAAAGTTATTCATTCTAAACCTAAAATGAAAAGTCCTATTCTAATTTCTTTCTTTAGATTTTCTTAGACTAATAGTGTGTAACACCCAAACTCGACCTATAAGTTTAGACCGAATTTCAGATGTTACATTGATCACCTAAGTGATCGTAGGAAAATTTTACCCAAAACAAATCGTCTCAAATTCCACTACAACATTTTAAAGTTTAACAAACTGAAAATATTTAAATGTTAGCCTTCACATGGAAAAAGTTATAGTTAAGTTTACTAAATGTACTAGACAAAATGTAATGATGGAAATTAAAAATAGAACTTGTACCACAGTTTTTATAAATCCTTGCTTATCAAAACAGTAAATCAAAATGAAAACTGAAAAGTTAACTGATAAATCATTTACAACCGAGACCGTCCAAGACATCCGCACACCGAGTCCAGCGTCAAAATTTCAGGAACGTACTTGCAAAGGGAAACACTAAAGGGGTGAGCTACTCGAGCACAGTGTGAGTTCGAATCGAGACTTAAAACAGAATCTAATTCAATAGTGCATCAGACTTGCGGATATTCACAGAGTCAGAAGAAAAACTTGGAATTATCGTCCCAACAGAACATAACACTCAAGCACACCAAATCACACACAGACGGTCAGAATACAGTCAAATAGTCTAGCACCCAGAACTCACAAGTAGACGCGTATGAAATGCTGTCAAATAAAACCCACCCATCTAGCCAACACACCTCTCCGTCTCCCGATCACACCATATAAGAGTTATTTAAGCTCATCCAACCAAAACACACCACGTAGGACCTCGAAGGCCTATCTAACCCTACACACCATATATGTGGACTAAGCCACTCAGATATTAATACACAGTAGAGCTGGCGTATGTGCTATACAGTGCAATGCGATAATCCGCTTTACAGACATGTTGCAGTAAAACTGCCAAATCAGATAATAGTACACATCAAAGCTGAGGCACATGTGGTACAGTGCGATAAATCGCTATACGAATAACTTGCAGTAAAACTGCCAGATCATATCAGAATTTCGCAATCCAACCCAAAACTTTACTTTATGCAAGTATATGTTTGCACACAATCTCACAGAACAGTGACACATTAACAGGCAGTCAGACAGAATAGAATACACATACACACCCAGTTATCCAGGTTCAAGATCAGACTTCTCACACACATCAGTCACAAATCACACATGAATAGAAACCCGTATCAAAGTCTTATTCAACTTCACTACAGCCTAGCCAAGAGTCGAAACACATACAAACATGATTTCAGATCAAAACATATACAGAATCAGTATAAGTAACTTAGGGTCACACGCCCGTGTGCTCTGGCCGTGTGGGATCTTCTAGGCCGTGTGGGAAGTCAAACGCCCGTGTGAAGAGAGGCACACGGCCGTGTGATTGAGGCACACTCCTGTTTGGACTAGGGACATGGCCGTGGGAACAGGCCGTGTAACTCACTGTCTAGTTGTGCTAAACTAGGGTACAGGGCAGACACTGTAAGAGTATGCCCAAAGATCAATCATGAGATGGTTGTAATAACATACTTGATTTACCATGTTTATTAATATAAAGCGTTGTCATTATTATTTCAGTTTTTCCTTCTGTATGTACAAATAAACTGCTTTTATAATAATGTCACGAGAATAATATGATTATTCTTAAAATATCCTTAGTCAAGTATTATTGTTGACTAGGACAACAATAATGCATTAAGACTAACATGTAGTTGATCGATGATAAAGAGTTGTCATTGATATAGAGTGTCAAAATCAATGCATGAATATGTGTGTTAGAGAACAACATATTGGGTGACCCGCTATAAGTATGTTTCTTGGATTATTATGTAATTGCCACAACATTACTCATAGTGATTAATATGTATATGATCCTTAGACTTGAGATAATCATTATCCCAACATCGTGAGTCGTATATTTTGATACGATCAAACGTGCAATCAGAATCGGTTGTTCTATAAAGGTCGATGTTGGATATACCACAATCTATGTAGAGGGATATTGTTGATCAATATAGGATAAGTCCCTCCCACATAATGGGAGTAATATATTAGGCCACTTGATTGAGTGAGACTAGAAATGTATGGCCATGCTTAAATAAGTTGACATGAGATGTCATACTAATCTGTATATCATAGTCTACTCAAGATATCAAGAAACATGGAATGGACTATACAAGTGTGACTATTCCATGACTTGTATCTATTCCAGAGATAAAGGACTTAAGGATTAATGCATGAAAAGTTAATTATAAAAAGTTATGTCGAATCATGACTTCTTGCAACTTAGGTAGCAATGATGCATTGCTAGATGCCACTCATTGTTTGTGACATTAGAATCGTTCTAGTATTACTACTAATGTTGCAAGAACCTACAGGGTCACACCCTATGGTTGAAATGAACGGAATGAAACATAGTTGGTATTGTGTTTGATTGTCACATGAATTAAATTAATTAAAGAATTAATTTAATTGGGCAATCAAATATTGAATATATTATATGTACAAGGATGTTGTACACATAATGAGAATTAATATATGAATTTAGTTCGTATATAAATTTAAATAAATATAGTTTACCGAAATCCATGTTTTAATTAATGTAATTATAACTTTTGGGGTATAATTAATGTAATTACAATTTTCGATTAAAATATTATTATATTTATTTAATTTTATAATTCATAAATGAAATACCGATTATAAAAGGTAATAAGTGAAGAGAAACCCTAAGATTTTGCTTAGAAAAGTCTAGCAGCCGTCAAGCAAAAAAAAAAAAACTCTCTAAAAACAGTTTTTGGAGATTTCTGCCGTTCATAATCAAACCGGGTGGATTACGTAGAGGCCAACATCGTAAAGGTTTCCGCTTGGTTCGATAGTAGATCAGAACTCTTGTTGCTGAGGCGTCGCTGTCTACTCAGATTGAAATTTCGATAATTTTGAAACCTTTATTTCACCCCGATTCGTTCCTCACACATGGATTCATGGTTTGGATCGTCGGGATTAATTTTTTTCACTGCGCCATGAGGGTGCCGTCGTTCCAACAGACACGACCGTATGAGGGTCTCACACGCCCGTGTGCCCACCAGACACGGTTGTGTGTTCAAAACACATGCCCGTGTGAGACCCCTAAATCCCCAAATTAGCCACACGGCTGTGTGGCACCATAACGCTAAATCCTTGATTCCCAATCACACACACCAATGTACCCAAGGGACACGGCCGTGTAAAAATCGACATTCCCCAATTTGGCCACACGCCTGTGTGGCCCCAAAACCTGTTGAAAAACCTTAATTCCCAAAAACACAAGGACGTGTGAACCGGCACACGCCCCTGTGGCCACTCGTGTTGTAACACCCCTAATCCGTAACCGTCGCCAGATTAAGGTTAAAGGCATTATCGAAAAAATTGGAGACATTCAGAACAATTCATACTTTTCATTTATCAAACATACACACAATGTCCCTTAAATGAGTCACCGAGACCCTAAACATGCTTATAAACCAAGTCGGGACTAAAACGAAACATATACAGGAGTTCTCGAAGCTTAAAATTTTTTCTAAAATACAGGGGATACACGTTCGTGGGGGTAAACTGTGTCCCACCCACGGCTACTAGACACACACATGTCTCCTCCCCGTGGTCGAAACTGACATGTGCCACGGCCACCAGGCACGCCCGTGTACCCTGACCGTGGCCGATTCTACCAAAACTCATACGGCTACAAAGCTACCAAGCACCCCCGTGTGCTAAGGCCGTGTCTTAATAGGTCATATACTGACTTTACCCCACGGTCTCTAGGCACGCCCGTGTGCCATGGCCGTGTGACATTATAGGTCATTTGCAAGACCAAAATGCCACCCAAAAAGGGTCATACCTACCAGCAATTTTTACCAAACATCTCATTCACATATAACTACCAAAAGCATACCAAAACAACTATTCAAACCATACATTCAATACCAATTCCATTCATACCAAATTCAATATCAATACTTATCTTATCACAAACATAATTCATTCATAATTTCACTTGTTCATACTAGCAACTTATCATCACAAAGATTTCCATTCATAGGTCAATTTCTCACTCACATTCCATACCAAAAGATGCATCATATATGTCAAATTCATTCATGCCAAAACTAGCACATATCTAGCTACATCTCATGGCTACTTACAAGTCTCACATATAATTCAAATAACTAGCTTATACATGCCATATTTCAACTATATACATCCTTTCAAAAGTACCAAAATAGAATGCCGATAGTGTGATTGAGAAGCTGACGATCCCAGATCCGAGCTAGCTCTACTGACACTGCAAGGCAGAGAAACAAAGGACACAGTAAGCTTTCCAAAGCTTAGTAAGTTCGACATACAATATAATTTTCTCATTAATCTAACTAATGTACATAATAAACAATCACATAGATCACTTATCTCATATTCACATCGTCTCATCCATAGTTAAAATACTCATTCATTCTATCATAGCTTATTTATAACTCATCAACCACAAAGGTTCGATACATACCTTAGCTAACACTTAGTTATTCAACTTCTAAGCTATTCAATGCTCGATATTACATGTCGATCATTATTTGATATTCGTTTAATTTAGTCACACACTGAGTGTCATATTCTTTATCGAAGCATATTTGTTATCGCACACTTAGTGCCTATTCTTTTAACCGACTTGTCTCGGTGTCGCACATACAGTGCCAAATCTATAAGCCGAAGCTTTCATAACAACGCACACACAGTGCTATTCATTTCTGTTTCGATCTTAATTTCACACACTTAGTGCCATCAACCAAAATCTTGCACATAGCAACTCACTTTAATTCATATATACATATTCATTTCATAATGCTAAAACATATCGTAGTAACATGTCTCATATTCGAACTTACCTTGGACGTCGAATTATCGACACGGTCGATTAATCGAGCACTTTATCTTTGCCTCGATCTCGATCTGAACCTCTCCTCTCTTGGTCTATACATATTCAAATTCAATCCATTCAATCATTATGTAACACCCCTTACCCGGGTTCGAAGCCGGAATCGGATATGAAGTATTACCTAATTCTACCTGCTTAAACATATCACATCGGGCTGTAAAATTTCGTTTTGGCTTAAATACTTTTTATTCAAACTCATAACCTACTCATCCTGGGCCTACGAGGCCTTAAACATACTTCCAGAAGCTTTCAAAAATTAATCGAAAACTTCTACACACTTAGAAAACTTTTGTCTATACAGGCGCCACATGCCCATGTTGCTCAAGGGACACTCCGTGTGCCCCTGAGGCATGCCCATGCTCCTCACCCGTCGTCGACACTGACTTATTACACATGGCCGGACACACGCCCGTGTCCCTGACCCTTGTCCCTTACACGGCCTCAATACGCTCGTACCCTTAAACCGTGTCTGTCACATGGCTAAGATATATGGCCGTGTCTCTGCCTGTGTGGCCTGGAAGTTGGCTATTTTCCAAGCCAGTTCCCCCTCTAAAACACGAACTCTCTTGTATCCATTTCATCAACATGTATCATTCTATAATTGGACATCTGAATATCCAATTTTTGCATACACATCGCCATTCATGAAATCATTTGTAGACTGCACCCACAATATCTCAATTATGCAATTACTACATACATGAATAACCACATCATAGGCGTGTAACAACCATCAATGTTGGCCATCTCCAAATAGCCTTAATAAAAAATGAACATTTATTAAATAAGGGCCAATATTTTAGGCCATAAGAAATATGACTTATGTGACAAAACGACCAAGCCTAATATACATGCCATAACCCAAAAATTAATGTATCTAGATATACCAATTGTTCAATTGATAGTGTGAGCGAATCTCCGACGTCCACCGATCCCCGAGCTAACTTGGTGATACTACAAGGCAAGGGAAAAAAGAGGGGAAGTAAGCATAAATGCTTAGTAAGTTCATATGCAAATAATAAGAAATTAATAAACTTGTATGGATAAATCCTCACAATAATTTCTTAAGATGATATAATCATTATATCACATGCTTACACCTCGCTACTCATGCTCACATTAATCTGTCTACTTGAGTCACTGTCACTAAATTATTTATTTCTTGAGCTACAAAGATCCAAACGAAGAACCATAAATTTTTCCTGAAACTAGACTCAAATAACATCTCACCATAAAAATTTTAGAATTTTTGGTCTAGCAAATTAGTACAGTTTATTCATTAAATTTACCCCTATTTTGCTGTCCAACAGTTCTGACACTTCTTCACTACGAATCATTTTTCTCCTCATATAAAAGTCATATGCTGTTCTAGTTTATTTAACTTGAAAATAAACTTATTAAGGATTTCAAGCATATGAATTATAATCCATAATTAGTTTTGTACAATTTTTACTGATTTTCCAAAGTTGGAATAGGGGATTCCGAAACTCCTTCTGACCCTGTCTCACTAAAATTCAAATACCTCATAATTAACACTTCTTTTGCTTACTTTGTTTCTTTTATGGAAAAATAGACTCATTAAGCTTTAATTTCATATCTCATCCATCCTTTAGTTCAATTTCCACCATTTTTGGTGATTTTTCAAAGTTATACTAATGCTGCTGCCCACAACTGTTTTAATGTCAATTTCACTCATTCATTAATTCTTTGTGTTCACTTTCATTTATACACACTTACACCAAAGCAAATTATAACTTGGTACAAAAAATCAAGTGATCATAGACACATCTTACTCGTTTGCATCCTTATCAATAATGCATCATAATCCAAGCACATTATTTATGAGTCTCGTATACATACCTGTGCCTTGTCATAATACTCACATATCCTACTCTTACTTATCTTGAGCATACTCCTTGAATTTCCCATTGAACTACTTGTAATATTAGGGATGTTCGGGATATCTCGTACACCTGGTAGGATGCAAATGCCATATCCCAGATATGGTCTTACATGGTATCACATATCAATGTCGATGCCATGTCCCAGACATGGTATTACACTAGCATTCATCTCGAGCCGATACCACGTCCCAGACATGGTCTTACACTAGCTCATACTCATCTCGGTGTCGATGCCATGTCCCAGACATGGTCTTACATTGACACAACTTGAGGCCAATGCCATCTCCTAGACATGGTCTTACACTGGCGCACTCACTGCCATGGTCCAACCATGGTCTTTTCCGTCAATTCATCATGAGTCGTAGTACGAAGGTACTTGACCCTGCATTTCTCACGATTGATCCTTCAATCCAATCTCGTACTTGCATAAAGTCATGATTAGATAGCATACATTTATAAAATAATACATCATCTCAATTCAAATTTAATAATCGTTCACTATAGACTATCCATATGAACTTACCTCAACGCGAATCGGTCATTTTGATTGAGATTTCCCCGTACTTGGTCCAAATCTTGATTTCTTTGATAATTGAGCTTTGAAAAAGCTTGAAACCCTAGCCATGGCTTCATAAAAATTTCGGCAACATGGAGAAGAGAATGAGCAGATTTTTGGGTTTAAATTTTTTCTTTTATGCCTTAAAACACCCAAATGACAAAAATGCCCTTTATACTAAACCTTTAATTTTTACCCTTCCATGACTAGTTTTGTCCATAACAAAATATGACGGTCTATTTTCCATTTAAAGACCTCTAGTTTAAACCCCCATTTAAATCAAGTACTTATGCTCTAGAACTCAAATTTTGCAATTAATGTAATTTAATCCCAATAATAAAATTGGGCACTTTATCGATAAAATTACTTAACAAAATTTACACATCATCACCCAAACATATCATTGACTCTAAAACAATCATAAATTAAATATTTTTAAACATATCATTGACTCTAAAACAATCATAAATTAAATATTTTTACTTCGGGTTTGTGGTCTCGAAACTACTGTTCTGACTAGGCCCTATTTTGGACTGTTACACATCAAATCATTCATTTTAATCCAAACACACATATTTAGGGCATTTTACACAATATCCCTCACATTTTCACATTTCGACACTTTAGTCCCTATTTCACAAAATCATCAAATTCACATAATTTCTCCTATCACAAGCATAGCTGAATTTTACTAATGTCCATACAAACCCACATATTTAATTTATTTCACATTTTAATCCCTCAATTTACACTATTCACAATTTAGCCCAAAATACTCAATTTCACTAAAAACTCAAATACAAACTATGTTAACCCAACACCAAGCTTTCATATTTTACCAACTAACATCACAAAGCTCAAGTGTTCATCAATGGCTCATCACAAAAACACAATCAATTCACAAAATTGTTACATGGGTTAGCTAGAGTACGAAGCAACGATCACAAAAACGTAGAAATTATCAAAAACCGAGCTCAACCATACCTTGAATTAAGCTAAGTAAGTGTCGAATATCATGAAAGCTTAAACCCTTTCTTTTTCTTTCTAAATTCGATGGAACATGAAGAAGATGATGATTATTTCATGCTTTGTTTTGTTATAATGAGCATAATTATTAAATTACAAAACTAACCTTTAGCATAAAATGCATATAACATATGATATAAGGTCATTCTTGACCATTGCCTCCCACTTTCTTAATTAATGGGCTATTTACAACATAAGACCTCCTCATTATAAAGAGAACCACACTTAGGTACTTATAAACCAGCACATAACTTTTACTCTTTACACGATTAAGTCTTTTCTCTTAATTCGGCACATAATCGATAAAATTATCACACAGAATTTTCACACAGACTATGTCACATACTATTCACACAGAAAACAACATTAAATTAGCATTTTGACCTCGAAGTTATGGTCTCGAAACCACTGTTCTGACTAGGGTCTAAACTGGGCTGTTACACGTGTGGTCACGAAACCACCCCAAAACAGGCCCGAAAATCGTGCTTTCACCCTCGTAGCACTTTTTGCCCTCGATAACTCAAGATTATACCAAAACTAGAATGTTCTAAGCATAAAACAGCGGTACCACTTCCACAATAACAGATTGGCAAACACTTACACACCAATTATCGACTCTTCAAAGAGTCGAATTAAAATTCGCAAATAAAATAGAAAGAGTACGAAACCCACACCTAATTCGACGATGGAGGAGCGAAATTCTTTGATATATATGCAGCGAAAACCGTTTCCCAAGGGCAAGAAAAGCAAAATAAAAGAAAAAGCAAAGACTAAATAAAAATAAAATAAAATAAAAGGGAAGAAGAAAAGAACGTCCCAAAGAAAGAAAAATAAAAATAAAAATAAAAAAGTAAATAATTATATATTAAAACAAAACAAAACAGAACAAAAATATTCTTCCAAAAAGTACACATAAGGAATCGAACTCGAAACCCAGGGACAAATTAACACACAACAAACTACTAAACCAGCAGGCCTATTCTACCACTCAGACGTGCAACTAAACACAATAGCACAGCCTTCTCACTGACCCTAACCACAAAACTCAAAACTTCTAACCCCAAAATTTAGGGTGTCACAAGTTGACCAGACTATTATCAATCAAGAACAATAATGAAAAAATAATCAAATCTCTGTTAAGAATAAAAGTAGAAAATATTAAACTAACTAATTATGGACTCCGTTGCAATCCTAGAAAAAAGAATTTAGTTCATGTAAAATTTTAAAAACATATTAAAATAACAACAACAACTAGTTATAGAAAAAGGAAACAAGAAGAAAATCGATGGAGAAACCTAGTATTCTTGATGAAAATTCGTTGATTTTTGATGTGTCAAAGCTTTGGCGGCTTCTCCTCTTTTTCTTTGTCCCTCTCTTGAGTTTAGGTCTCCTTTTCCTTTTTATAAACCCTAAAAATTACAACTCTTGAAAATTGTTTAGGTACATGTGTCGCTTCAGCAGATAATATTTTCGCTGAAGCTGAAAGTTGTCTATCTACATTTGCCAGGGCAGACAAACCTTTTGCTAGAGAGAAAATATCTCTTAATTGCCTATCTCAAGCTATCCTCTCACCATGTTTTATCGGATCTATATTGGGTAAAAATGCCTCAAAAATGAGTCTAATTTAACACTAATAATATATAATTCATTAAAAACATAATCTACTAAATGAACTTATAAAATAAACTAAAATAACTTTAAGATATTAGAATTATTAATAAGCTAATAATTTAAATTATTCCAACTTCTATTCTCTTACTCACTAAAAAAACATGAAGCAAATTTTATAATAAAATTAATTTAATAAAATGTTCTTGTAAGTAATATTATATTCCGTCAACTAAGTAACAAAATTTTATAATGTAATCTAAAATTTCGATAATCCTATTACCAAAGGTAATTTTCAATTTTGGGAACCAAACTCTTCGCAATGATAAATTCTTGGGAGAAGGGGAAAGAGTTTACAAACACAAGGATTGAACCTTGAATCTTCTGCCAATTAATTTAAAACCCACTCAAGTTTGCCACTTATAGTAGGATAAGTTAATATACAAAAAGTTTAGGAATTCTTGTTATTATATGCAAAAGCTAAAAGGTTTAATTGATGAGCGAACCTCGAATTATGCCACTTATTTGAGTAAGGTATTTAAACTTTTTTTTATTAAATTAGATACTTAAATTATAGTTCCATGACCATTATAGGCCTTTCCATGACCATTAGGTACTTAAAACTTTCTTATTTTTTTGGTTAAAAAAATCTATTACTAAAATTCCACTTGTCAAATTTTGATTGGTCGAAGGGTTTTTTTAACAAAAATAAGGGTAAAAGGCGAAAATGAAAAAAAAGTTTCCAAAAAAAGTTTAAAGTTCCTATGTTTAAAAAAAAAGATTGAAGTGCTTGAATTAAGCCAAATAAAGTTACAAAGCATGGGCCAGGCATACCGTAGCTCAACCCATAAATAAAGATCCAGAACCATAAGTCCAGCAGCCGAACCTCAGGAAAGCAGACTCATTTCCACCAATTAGATCAATTTTTGTTTCCCAATTTAATATCTCCTTCACTCTCTCTTTTGTACTTCTCTAAAACCCTAACAAAAAACTCAATAAACAAAAAAAAAAAAAAAAAAAAGGAAAAGATAAAAGCTTCTCCATTTCGTCGATCTTAAAAACTGAAGGAGCTCCAAAACCCGAAAATTTGGATCGGCGACCCGAATCCGGATCAATTCCGGTAAGAAATGGCGGATTCTTCTTCTCCGATGGAATCTCTAATCTCGATCGCCGGGTCTGTTTCTACTGCCTCAACTAAAAATCGGGTTCGGATCTTCCGTAAGGAACTCCCTCCCATTATCGCCAATTCAGGTCTCTGATTCTCTTCTTCTTCTTCTTCTCTATTTTCATTTTTGTCTTTAAATTTTGTTTATGTAATTGTTTCAAATGAAATGCATTTCTTGAAGTTTTAGAAGTCAAAAGATTGAGTTTATGGAATTGGAAATTTTATTAGTTCCTCTAAATTTTATTCGTATGAAGAAGGCGTTTATTTATGCTTTCACCTTTAAAATGTGGATCATCAATGAGGTGAATTGGGTTGTTTTTGTGGTTCTGAATTGTAGCCAATGCGAGTTATGGCATTTCGGCTCATTCAGGTTATTTATGAGAAATTTTGTTTCATGAACAAATACTAGAGGAAGGTTGCTTAAGTACAATGATTAAAGCTTGAGAATAGTTGAAGAGAGAGTTCATGGTCTTTGTAGTCGGTTGCTGTAAACCGGATTTAGAGTTAATATTAGAGGCTCTTCACTATGATGCATGATTTCTATGGTTTGCTGGTATCTACACAATCTTCAGTTGGCTGATTTGAATTGATTGCTAGTGTAAAAAACTATAAACTTTTTACGAGTGAATGAGGTAGTGCCCTCTCTGATTTTCTCTCTCCATCTGTCTCTCCATAACTAAATATTTGTGCACTCAATCCTGCAAGTATTAGGTAGAAACCAGAATAGCATAAACTCATTTTATGCACATGCATCCTCTGATCAGTTTTTGGTACTATTGCTCTTTTTGAACAGATATGTCCCCTGAGTTCACATCACTTTTGGTTGATATAATATTTACAACATTCCCAATATATGATGATGGAGGGTCGAGAAAAGCTGTTAATGATGTGATTGTGAGGACTTTAGGTGAGGTTACATTCATGAAAAGTTTTGCAGCGGCACTTGTTCAGGCGATGGAGAAGCAATCAAAGTTCCAATCCCATGTAGGGTGCTATAGTCTACTCAAGTGGTCGTGTCTCCTTTTAAGCAGAAGTCAATTTGCCACAGTTTCGATAAATGCATTGTGTAGAGTAGCTGCAGCTCAAGCATCTTTGCTTCATATTGTCATGCAAAGATCTTTCCGTGAGCGAAGGGCATGCAGAAAAACATTTTTTCATTTGTTTTCTCAGGTTTCTACGCCTAACCTTTTCTGGTTTTGAGGAAATTGCCCAGTTGTTTATTGCAATAAACAAACTTAGATTTTATTGCTGTCTCCTTTTACAGTCACCTGATGTCTACAACAGTTATATAGAAGAAATAAAGGATGCACGGATTCCATACAAAGATACTCCTGAATTGCTATGTTTGTTACTGGAATTTTCTTCTTCTGTGCCATCTAAGTTTGAACAAAGCAAGGTCGGAGTTTTTTGATTTCAGCCTTTTTATTTGTGTTGGGATTCCCAACTATTGGGAGTCTTTAAGGTTTTTCAGTTTAATGTTAACTTATATTTGATGAGCTATATGGAAGGTATAACTTGATTGTTTACTTTGTACAGCCCATATTTCTTGACATCTATGTTAAAGCTGTTTTAAATGCAAGAGAAAAGCCAACCAAAGGGCTTAGTGAATCTTTTCGTCCATTATTTGCAAGTATGTCGCATGAAGATCTCCAAAGTGTTGTGATCCCATCATCGGTGAAGATGTTGAAACGCAACCCCGAGATTGTGTTGGACTCAGTTGGAATACTATTAAGTTCAGTTGATCTTGATTTAAGTAAATATGCGAAGGAAATTCTTTCTGTCATATTACCACAGGCCCGACATGCAGAAGTTGGAAGAAGGGTTGTGGCATTGGCTATAGTACGTTGTTTAAGCCGAAAGTCTAGTAATCCAGATGCTTGTGAATCGATGTTCAATGTAGTTAAAGCTGTTCTTGGAGGTTTGACCTTTCTCTCTTAAGGCATTTATAGATCTCCTTAGACTGTGCATGATAACTTTAACTTTAAGATCTTTACTCACTAATCTTTTCATGAACTTTTTCTTGGGTTTTCATAACAAGCAGGCTCAGAAGGAAGGCTAGCATTTCCGTATCAAAGAATTGGCATGATCAATGCCCTGCTGGAGTTGTCTAATGCTCCTGAAGGAAAATATCTCAACAGCCTTGCTCGCACTGTATGTGGCTTTCTGTTAACTTGCTATAAAGATGAAGGTAATTTGTTTTGATGATTCTCTATCTCTTCTGTTTACATGTAAAAGAGTGCTACTTATGTATTAATATATGTTGAAAAAAGATGGTCTTTTTGAACTGTCCTCTTTTCTTGTAGGAAATGAAGAGGTAAAACTAGCAGTATTATCGGCTATTGCATCTTGGGCAGCCCGTTTTGCTAATGCACTTCAACCAGATTTAGTGTCGTTTTTGGCCTCTGGCCTCAAGGAGAAGGAAGCTTTACGAAGGGGTCATCTTCGTTGTTTACAAGCTATCTCCAAAAACCCTGATGCCCTATTACAGGTTAACAAGATTTTATTATTTATTTATTTATTCTCATGGATGTTCAGTAATTAATCACTTTAAATGCAAATTTTCAGATATCATCATTACTGGGCCCTCTTGTTCAACTTGTGAAAACTGGTTTCACTAAAGCAGTGCAGCGTCTAGATGGCATATATGCATTAAACATTGTTGGGAAGATTGCAGCTGCTGACATTAAAGCAGGTGTTTGTCTTGTTAATGATTGACAGATTGGAATGCCTTCCCCTTCTTCCCATTCATAATAATTTGCTAATTTGAAGGCTTTATCCTTTGTTGATTCCCTTGTTCTTTGTCTTTTCCCAGAGGAGACTCTGACAAAGGAGAAAATTTGGTCCTTGATGTCTCAGAATGAGCCCTCTCTTGTTGCAAATTCAATGGTAGCTGTTGCTAAATATTTGTTTATAGGTTTCTTTTAATTGGATTATTGTGACCTGTACTATCTACATTACGTAGGTCACAAAATTATCAATTGAAGATTGCATGTCATGTGTAGATCTTCTTGAAGTGCTGTTGGTGGAACATTCTCGCAGGTCTAAGTCATTTATAATGCACTAATTTTCTTTACTTTTTATATATACGAGAAACCATGACACAAGCGCAAGCATGTGATATAATAATATAATAAAGTAATGTAAAAATGATGAGTAATAAAGCATAACAACAATAATGTAAAATATAGAGATGAAAATATAATGTAATCAATTTAATATGTACAAACGATAATAAAACCAAGGTAAAGAATAAGAAATATATATTTATTTTAAATTAAAAATAAGTAAACAGACTATCAATGATATAGTTTTTAAATCACAAATAATTATCTCTTTTACATAATCTTTTTTCATTTCCACTTCATAAGGTGCATGCCAGTTCTAGTTATATTTAAAAAATATTAAACAGAGGAAAAGTAAAATGAATATTTTGAGAAAAGAAATGAGTGGCTAATTGTGACAAGTTGGTTGTTTTTAGTCAGATTAGTAACTTCCTCAAGGAGATTTCTTTTGTTACTTAAAGAATAATGAAAATTATTAAATTGCTGAAATATCCTATTTGTATTTATGTATCTATTATTTATTTCAGTTTTTTGACATTTCCCTAATTTTGTTAGGCTCCGGTTAAGTCATGGCACCAACTCAGCTAAGAGTTATAATATTAGTATAGATATATATTATTTTGGCTTATGATTATACCTAATTGAGTTGCCTTCCTTATGCAGAGTTTTGGAAACTTTCTCAGCTAAATTACTATTACAGGTAGATCAATTTGCCTTGATCTCTTACTTTTTTCCTTTACCTACGGAAAAGAGGAAGACTTTGGTATTTTCTCTGTTCCAATGATGAATTCAGTATTTAATAAATTGATTTTGAATATTGATGCAGTTATTAGTCTTCTTAATGTGCCATTCAAGCTGGGATGTTCGTAGAAAAACTTATGATGCTACAAAGAAGATAGTTGCTGCTGCTCCACAGTTGTCAGAAGTTCTTCTGCTTGAGTTCACAGACTTCCTCTCTCTTGTTGGAGAGAAAATAAGTACATTGAAGATTAGGTACAAAATGACAGTTTTTAACTTTTGGTGTTTTTAATACCTTGCGGTGATTTTAACATTTTGATTATGGAGAAATTACTTTGGTCACCTTCCATTTTATTTTATGGCTTTGCAGTGTGAGTTATTATTCACATCTTCTTTTCTATGCTACAAGTTTTTGTTTAGCCTTTTATCTGATCTAATGAGCAAAACTTAAATCTGTATATCTGTAGTGATGCAGATAATTCTCCAGACAATCAACTTGACAACGTTCCTTCTGTCGAGGTCTTAGTGAAAGCTTTAGCTGTTATATCATCCACAGCTCTAGCTACAACTCCAAGTGTTTCTACACGAATTATATTCTGCTCTCATCATCCGTGCATAGTTGGAACTGCAAAAAGAGATGCTGTGTGGCGGGTATATTGATTTTCTTTTCTTTTATTGTTTTAGTTTCATGAAATTATTCTGCCTCGGTGATTAATTTTTGTTACACTTTTTTTGTCATTCTTCTTGTCCTCAGAGGCTCCATAAATGTTTGAGAACACTCGGCTTTGATGTGATTGAGATTATCTCAACTAATGTAGGCAATATTTGTGAGGTAAAATCTATGTTATTGTGAAATATGTCAGTTTGATGGTTGGAACATTAAATGTATTACTACTGTAGTCCAGTTACTTGTTTCTGTTATAGTCTGTAGCTAACCTTTTTGGGATGTGTTTTCTAGAGTCTAATTGGACCAATGGGGTTGATGAGTGCCAATCCACTTGAACAACGGGCAGCAATATGTTCTCTATGCACTTTGATGTCAATAGCACCTGAAGATACGTTCTCAGAGTTTGAGAAGGTATTTTGCTTGTACTTGGTCAGTGTCAGTTGTTTCATTTTTTCTTGGTGCTAATCATTGACATGAGCTCCCTCCACTTTGCAGCATCATACAAACCTTCCAGATCGTCATTCCCATGATATGCTTTTAGAGAATGACATTCAGGTGTGGCTTCTGAAATTATCTACTCCATTCATGCCAGTTTCTTGGTTGATCATCTTTTTACTTCCTGATTGTCATTCCCTCGATATGCTTTCACAGAATTGTGGTTTATGATTTAGGTGGAAGAATACTATGTCATAAGATAGCCTTTTTTTGCCTATTATGTTCATGTAGTTTTAGGTTATTGTTTATTCTTATTCTTATTATTTTTTTTTGTTAAGGCTTAATTCTATCTTTCATATGTTGTTTTAGATTTTCCAGACTCCTGAAGGAATTCTTTCCAATGAGCAAGGTGTTTATGTTGCAGAATCTATTACTTCTAAGAATTCTAAACCAATTGAGGTCTCACCTTTACTTTTCTCTTTGTCCTCTTTGGTTTGCTGCTCTCTTTTGACATACCTTTTTAGTCATTTATATTATTTTATCTTATATTCCCAGGACCATATCAATTCTAACCATCATGGAAAGAGGGAGTTATCTAGTAGAGCAGCTGGTGGTGGTGGGAGAAAGGATACTGGGAAGTCAACAAAGAAAGCTGGCATGTCAACTTGGCTTTCATTTCATAGCTTCACGGTTTCTATTGCTTGATTAAATACATAAAATTGTCCTTGTCATTTAATCCGTACAGATAAAGGAAAGACTGCAAAAGAAGAGGCACGAGAGCAACTTCTTAGAGAAGAGGCATCTATACGTGAGAAGGTTCGGGGAATACAGAAGAACCTATCTTTGATGCTGAATGCAATGGGGGAGATGGCTGTTGCTAATCCTGTTTTTGCACATAGTCAATTACCTTCCCTGGTATGTTCCATTTTCTGTCCTAAATTTCCTTCTAGGTATCATCCATTGATGAGAATGTTGCATGGTGGTATCTTAAATTCTAGCTGTATCCTCCTTGATGGAGGTGAGATATGGTTACCATCTGGTTGCTATCTTAACTGCCAGATGGCACATAGTATGAGGGTTCAATTTAGGTAAGGTTTCTTATACTTTTACTCAGGTTTTCCAATAAAAGCTAGCTGATTCAGTGTGGATCCCAAGCCAAACTTTGTGATGAGTTGGCAATTTAAAATATGTGATCCACTTTCATTGGGGAACTTTTGGAACAGGAGATAAGAAGCCTTACCTATGGTCATGTTGAGTGGTCCTATTTCATAGTGGTTGAGTTTAAATTTCTTACGTATTCACCTATTAGGTCTGTTCTGAATATGGAATCAACAGTTTAGGTCATTTGCTGTGGGCCTATTGGTGAGGGGATTGGTAAGCAGTGTTGTCTAACACCAGTTAACCTTTTTTGTGGCTATATATTTAAGTTGAGCCTCTATATTGTAAATTGTTTTAGGTTGGATCATAGCCAGTTTATCCACTTATCATACTTTTTATAGTTTTCTACTGTGCAAAACTTGGATTTTTCTTAGTGAATCTAGTGATTCATGCTATTAAATGTCATGCTTCGGTACCTCATTGTTAGCTTATTGAAAATTCTCTTAGATCTAACATTAGTTTCGTCTACTAGTCTTGAGTGCCATTCCTTTTTCATTTTTGTTCATTCAACTTAATTTTTATTTGCTCTCAATCTCAATTTGCATTGTCACTACTCTTTTAACACATTTTTCAGAGGAACTTGATTTCTATTTTATTCTCCTTCAGTGACATTGAATGCTTGGTTTTCCTTTGCTGTTAATTTCATATTTGTTCTTCATCAATTAGTTGGTATCGATTTTGTCTTTACATTCTTCAGGTCATGTTTGTTGATCTTTTATTTTTTTCAGGTTAAGTTTGTTGATCCTTTACTGCGATCACCAATTGTTGGTGATGTGGCCTATGATACATCAGTGAAGCTTGCCCATTGCTTAGTGCATCCTCTATGCAATTGGGCCCTTGATATTGCTACTGCTTTACGCCTAATTGTGACTGATGAAGTTCGTATTCAGTTGGAACTCATTCCTACTGTGGATGAAGTAGCTGAAGAAAGACCGTCATTGGGTCTTTTTGAGAGAATAGTAAATGGATTGTCTGTGTCTTGTAAATCTGGACCTCTACCTGTGGATTCCTTCACTTTTGTCTTTCCTGTAAGATATCCTACTTTGATATGTTATTGAGTACATTCAATCAAATTTTCATGGTAAATGGATTGTTTGCGTCTTGTAAATCTGGACCTTTTATATATGTTTGTCATCAGATAATGGAGCGGGTTCTATTAGCATCCAAGAGAACAGGACTTCATGATGATGTTCTCCGGATTCTTTATATGCACATGGATCCCCTTCTGCCCCTTCCCAGGCTTCGCATGCTATCGGTTATGCACTCAAACTTTCAACCTAATTAACAGATTTATGGTTGATAATTTCTTCTTTTATTTCTTTACCGGTTCTTTCTTGCTATATCATCCATTTTATTTTATATTTTTTGCAGGCTCTCTATCATGTTCTAGGTGTTGTTCCAGCTTACCAAGCTTCAGTTGGTCCTGCGTTAAATGAGTTGTGTCTTGGCCTGCAGCCAGATGAAGTAGCATCTGTATGTCCTTAACTTTTTCCTTATTTTCTACCATGTACTCATTGACAAATGTGATCTATCTAATAATTTTATTCTTAAAGGCTTTGTATGGAGTGTACGCAAAAGATGTTCATGTAAGGATCGCTTGCTTAAATGCTGTAAAATGCATTCCGTCTGTTTCTGGTCGGGCTCTTCCTCAAAGTGTTGAAGTAGCGACAAACATTTGGATCGCTCTACATGATCCGGAAAAGGTTTGGCTTAAAGCTGCTTGCATGAAAATTTAAAAGTTGATTGTTTTTGGCTTCCATATGAGTAGTCATTCTCTTCATTATCTCTATGCTTTCAGTCCATTGCTGAAGCTGCAGAAGATATATGGGATCGCTATGGATATGACTTTGGGACTGATTACTCTGGGATTTTCAAGGCACTTTCTCATATAAATTACAACGTGCGCTTGGCTGCGGCAGAGGCATTAGCTGCTGCCTTGGATGAAAACCCAGATTCTATACAGGTTTGTTGATTTTTACCTTCACATTACTTTTGCATTGTTGTTATCTGACTTTTTTGGGTGATATTTTCAGGAATCTCTTTCTACTTTGTTTTCTTTATATATCCGTGATTCTGGTTTTGGTGAGGAAAATCTTGATGTTGGTTGGCTTGGTCGGCAAGGAATAGCATTAGCTTTGCATTCTGCAGCTGATGTACTAAGAACAAAAGACCTTCCTGTTGTCATGACATTCCTGATATCGCGAGCACTGGTGTGTTTTCTTTCCTGATTTTTGGTAATACTTATTAAATTAAACTGGCTTCGCCATATAAGTTTGGAGTAGTTCCTCTTGTATATTATTGTGTTGCACAAGTTTTTTACTTTTAGATATTCTTTTAATAGAATATTAGAATAACTAATTTGTGAATATTTTTGCATTTCAGGCTGATCCTAATGCTGATGTTCGTGGAAGAATGATTAATGCTGGTATAATGATTATTGATAGGCACGGAAGGGACAATGTTTCTTTATTATTCCCAATTTTCGAAAATTACTTGAATAAGAAGGTTAACCTTCCTTTTAAATTATAATTCTTTCTATATATTTTCTGTTGATCCTATGCTCGCATAATCAAGCACTGGAGTACATTGATTTTCTTTTCATGTAATTATGCATAACCTTCTGCACATTTGTGCATAAATTATCTCTTTCTGTAGGCATCAGATGAAGAAAAATATGATCTGGTTCGTGAAGGTGTAGTTATTTTTACAGGAGCCCTAGCAAAGCATTTGGCAAAGGTGTTGATTTACTGCTCCTTTCTTATCATATAAAGATCATGGCATCATCCTAGTTTAGCTCTAAGATACATACTTTTCTTTACAGGATGATCCTAAAGTGCATGCGGTTGTAGAGAAGTTGTTGGATGTGTTGAATACTCCTTCCGAAGCTGTTCAGCGGGCAGTCTCGTCATGCCTATCTCCTTTAATGCTGTCAAAGCAAGTATGTGCCATCTGGTGCTAAAAATGGGTTTTTGGGTTCAGAAATAAGAACTTGTGCGCCTTTTATTTTTTGTAAATATGCATAGTAATTTCTCCTCAAGAAATATGGTGTTTCTCAGGATGAGGGATCTTCTTAATGTTAATATTGCTTATGTAGGATGATGCAGCAGCACTTGTTTCTAGACTGTTGGATCAGCTGATGAAGAGTGAGAAATATGGTGAACGCCGTGGAGCAGCTTTTGGACTTGCAGGAGTGGTCAAGGGGTTTGGTTTATCGTCTTTGAAGAAGTATGGGGTTGTGGCTGTGCTACGAGAAGGTTTTGCTGATAGGTGTGACCTTTTTTATATAGCGGTGGCTATTATTTTAGTTACTTCTGAACTTTAATTGCTCTCCTTTTCTGTTTATTTTGATTGCTTTAATCTATCCCCACCCTTCTTGCCTGCCCCAAATTAATCACTTTTTATCCATATTAAATTGGCATAGCTGCTTATCCTTGTTATGAACATCGGTTATACTTTTAGTGGCTCATTTAATTTCTTTTCTCATTTTTCTTTTTTTCCATTTTCTGCTACAGAAATTCTGCGAAATCTCGTGAAGGAGCGCTGCTAGCATTTGAGTGCCTTTGTGAATATCTGGGAAGATTGTTTGAGCCGTATGTCAACAATCGTTAGGGCCTAGTTATTGTTTAATTCCATTTTATATAGATACATCCTTCTACAACATTTTTTATTCTTGACTTGTGATTTTGGTCAGGTATGTTATTCAGATGTTACCCTTGCTATTGGTTTCTTTTTCTGACCAAGTAATCGCTGTTCGTGAGGCTGCTGAATGTGCAGCTCGTGCTATGATGTCTCAACTGAGTGCACAAGGAGTAAAGCTTGTCCTTCCATCTCTTTTAAAGGTGATGTTTACGTTTGTTTTCCTCTTCATCCCTTTTCCTTAAACTTTCTGATGCACTTTGTTTTGTGGTAGTGAATGCTTAACTTTTGAACCATATGTTTAAATGTCAACATTGCTTAATGATTCTGAATGGTTTGGTACACTTTTATGTTCTGCTCTTATGGACCTGAGTATACCAGTTTCATTTTCTGGACCTAAACTGTTAGGCACTTGTGATGAGCCACAAGCAAGGGTTCCTGTTTTAACTTTTGATGTCCTTGTGGTGTAATGAATATGGTTCTGAATACTTTACTGTGCATGTCTAGGGTCTTGAAGATAAGGCCTGGAGAACAAAACAAAGCAGTGTACAACTACTTGGTGCCATGGCTTACTGTGCTCCTCAACAACTCTCTCAGTGCCTCCCAAAAATTGTCCCTAAATTGACAGAGGTCAGATTTGACTGATTTTTGTTATTTCAGATTCTGGCTGATATTGTACCTTGGTTTCATATCAATTTTATTTGCCTTTTTTGTTTCTCTGTTTGTTAATTGCAGGTGTTAACAGATACACACCCTAAGGTCCAATCGGCTGGGCAGACGGCACTTCAGCAGGTTTTAGTTTGTCCTCTTTTATTAGCTTTAGATTATTCTTATATGGCCATTGTTGAGCTAATTTACCTGTTCTTTTAGGTTGGGAGTGTAATAAAGAATCCCGAAATATCATCACTTGTTCCTACTCTTCTTATGGGTCTTACAGATCCCAATGACTATACAAAATATTCCCTTGATATTCTCCTCCAAGTAAGATTCTGAACCTGAAATTATCAGTTGTGAGTGTTCTTTTTGTCTTTCTAAACTTGTGTTGAATTTTGCAGACAACGTTCATTAATTCAATTGATGCTCCTTCACTTGCATTGTTGGTACCAATAGTACATAGAGGGTTAAGGGAGAGGAGTGCAGATACTAAAAAGAAAGCTGCCCAAATAGTTGGAAACATGTGTTCCCTAGTCACAGAGCCTAAGGATATGATTCCTTACATTGGGTTGCTCCTTCCTGAAGTGAAAAAGGTGCATTTTTCAACTGAAATTTTAGAACTTGGTACCATTTTTTTTGTGTAAACGCTGTTTGATGTTCAAAATATGAACAGGTACTTGTTGATCCCATTCCAGAAGTTCGAGCAGTTGCAGCTAGGGCCATTGGATCTCTTATAAGAGGAATGGGAGAAGAAAACTTCCCAGATCTTGTCCCGTGGTTGTTTGATACGCTTAAATCAGACAACAGTAATGTTGAGCGCTCTGGTGCTGCTCAAGGATTGAGTGAGGTTAGAATTTTTCAGTTATTGAATTTTGACATGTATGTTCTTAAAATTGCATCGAGTTAAATATATACTTATCGTTCAAAGTTGCAACAATATCTAAATTAATTTCATAGGTCTCCTGTTATTAGGCTTAAGGGATGTAGAAATTTTATTGGAGAGAAATGCTTGAGTTAGATAAGATATTGAGTTTTTTTTTGAACCCTCTTGTTTTGACTCTCTAAACCCTTTTTCCTCCATTGCATTTTTCTAATGTTTCATTGTTGTAGAATGTTAGAAATAGGCTTTTCTGTATTAATTATCTCACAAGAAATTACACTAATATTTATATACATAGTGAGCCTAACTTTAGGAAACTCTATACTAGGAAGCAAACTGATTCTAGGGATGCTGTCCCTTAAAACACAGCCTTAAAGTTAGGGATAGCAATAAATAAAATATCTACAAGATTCTTTCTAATACACTGAATATTCCTTATTAGGAAACTATAATCTGACACTCCCCCTCAAGCTGGGAAGTGGATATCATCCATTCTCAGCTTGCTTACTACTTTCTGAAAGGTCTTCCCAGATAATCTTTTGGTAAGGATATCTGCCAGTTGACCATTAGTGGACACATATGGAGTGCAAATTAAGCCACTGTCAAGTTTCTCCTTGATGAAATGTCTGTCAACCTCAATGTGCTTCAGACGATCAAAGTTGCCTTTGGATTATGTGCAATATTGATAGCAGACTTATTATCACAACATAGCTTCATTGGACCTTCCCACTTGATCTTCAAATCCTCCAAAATAATTTTCAGCCATAATAATTCACAAATTCCAAGAGCCATCGCTCTAAATTCAGCTTCTGCACTAGATCTAGCCACAACATTCTGTTTTTTACTCCTCCAAGTTACAAGGTTGCCTCCCAGAAAAGTGCAATAGCCCTAGGTTGATCTTCTATCAACCATAGATCTTGCATAATCTGCATCAGTATAGGAAGGGTTAAATTCTCCCCTTTCTTAAATAGGATTCCTTTGCCTGGAGTGCCTTTTAAGTACTGTAGAATCTGATATACAGCTCGAAGATGTGATTTTTTAGGATTGTGCATGAACTGACTTACAACACCAACTCCATAGGCAATATCCAGTCTAGTATGTGACAAGTAAATGAGCTTCCTTACGAGTCTTTGATATGAACCTTTATCAACTACTGCATCTTCTAGTGCATCTCCAAGTTTGTGGTTCACTTCTATGGGTGTCTCTGCTGGTTTGCATCCCAATTTGCCCGTCTCTGTGAACAAATCAATTATGTATTTTTGCTGAGATATGAAGATTCCTTCCAGAGAGTGCTACTTCAATACCAAGGAAATATTTTAATTAACCAAGCTCTTTGACCTCAAATTCTTTTACTAGGCATTTCTTTAAATTTTCCATTCCTTCCAGATCATCACCTATCACTATAATGTCATCTAGATAGACTAATAAAGCAGTCATTCCCCTTGAAGATGAGTGCTTTACAAACAGAGTGTGATCTCCTTGACTCTGTTTATACCCCAGCTTGAGCATTACTTTGGTAAATCTTCCAAACCAAGCTCTCGGGGACTGTTTTAGTCCGTACAGAGCCTTTTTTAGTTTGCAAACTACCTGTCCTGTATTTGGACCGAACCCTGGTATAACATCCATATAGACTTCCTCCTCAAGATCACCATGTAAGAAAGCATTTTTGATGTCAAACTGCTGTAGTTTCCAGCCTCTGTTGGCAGCGAGTGACAACAACACTTTCACAGTGTTCATCTTTGCAACCAGGGCAAATGTCTCAAGGTAGTCTATTCCATACTTTTGAGTGTACCCTTTAGCAACTAATCTTGCTTTGTACCTCTCCAAAGAACCAACTGAATTATATTTCACTGTGTACACCCAACGACATCCAACTGGTTTCTTTCCTTTCGGTAATTTTACCAAATCCCATGTCTTATTTTTTTTCAAGTGCTTCCATTTCAACCTTCATTACATTTTTCCAATTCTCATCATTTAATGCCTCGGATACAGTTTTGGGAATGGAGATAGAATATAGGCTAGTAAGAAAGGCTTTGTGGTTATGGGACAAATTTTTGTAAGACATGAATGAGTACAAGGGATGTTTTGTACAGGCCCTAGTTCCTTTTCTAATAGCAATAGGAAAATCATAGTCTTTTTGATCTGAATTTTCAGTAGTATTCAAAGTAGGTTCAGTAATTACCTCGGGTTGTAGAGTAGTAGGTTGTTTATCTGAAGAAGATGATTGAACTTGCACCGGTGTTTTCTTCCTTGAGTAAACTAGTAAAGGACGAGTAGTGTCCTGAATCCCTTTGGGCGACTTAGGTGTAGTAGGCTCTAATTCGGGTTGCATAGGTTCAAGTTGGGCAGGCTGGTTGGTAGGTAAGGACTGAGTGTTTAGCGGCTGAATAGGAGCTGGAAAATTAAGTTGCGCAGGCTAGTTGGTAGGCTGGACAGGAGCTGGAAAATCAAGAAGAAAAAATTCGCTGTCTTTATCTTCTGTGAATAAGTTCTCCCCCTAAAGATAAGGACGAGTAAAGAATTTTTCTTCTTCAGCAAAAGTGACATCAATTGAAACATAAAATTTTTTTGTGGTTAGATTATAGCATTTGTACCCTTTTTGTGTAGAGGAATAACCGAGAAAGACACATTTGACAGCTCGTGGATCGAGTTTTCCCCTATTTTGAGAATGTACATGTACAACGGCAACACATTCAAATATTTTGGGAGTAAGGTTTGAGGTATTGAAATCAAGAAAGAATTTCGATAGAACTTGCATAGGACTTTGAGAGTCAAGGACCTTTGTAGGCAACCTAATTATTAGATGAGTAGCAGTTAAAACAGCCTCCCCCCAGTATTGTTTAGGGGTATTTTTTTTGAAACAATAGAGCTTTAGTAATAGCTAAGATGTGACCATTCTTTCTTTCGGCAACGCCATTTTGTTGGGGTGTGTAAACACAAGAGGACTCATGTATAATGCCTTTTTCTTGAAAATATGGGAGAAACTGATTGAAATAGTCTTTAGCATTGTCTGACCTAAACCTTTTTATTTTAGCCCCAAATTGTGTTTTGATCATTTTGTAAAAGGTTGTAAAAACAGACCTTACATCAGATTTTTGTTTTAAAAGAAATATCCAAGACACACGGGTACAATCATCAATAAAGGATACAAACCACCGAGCCCTTGAGATGTTTGAAATATTTGATGGTCCCTAAATATCACTATGAATAATAGTAAAAGGAGCGGATGTTCTTTTATTGCTTACCGAAAAAGAGGTACGTTTATGTTTGGCAAGTTCACAAACATCACAATGGAATTTTTCAACAGTGATTCCTTTGAACAATGAAAGGAAACATAAATTTAAGGACTTGAAACGAAGGATGACCAAGGCGGAGGTGATGGAGCCAAATTAGGTCTTTATTAGCTTGAACAGACTTGGATAGGAAAGATAATGGTGAGGAATTCAGAGCACAAACTTCTCCACTAGATTCTTCAAGATAGTATAGGCCATTTGCTTCCTTAGCATGTCCAATCATCCTCTTCGTATTCTGTTCCTGAAAAAAACATCGATTGGGATAAAAGACCACACTACAATTGGAGTCCCTGGTAATTTTTTTGATGGAGAGAAGATTGGTAAATAGTTTAGGAACATGAAGGACATTTTTAAGAGTAAGGGTCTTGTTTATAACAATATCACCTTGACTAGCCACTGTGATCACAGAACCATCAGCTACTGTTATCTTTCTATTACTAGGACAAGGTGTATATGAAACAAATTTGTGTGAGGAGTGGGTCATATGGTCTGTAGCTCCTGATTCAATGACCCAAGACCTATTGGTGATTGTGTCCGAGACATTAGAATTTTGAGAAGAGGATATACCTGAAAGCGCCAAACTACAAGTACTGTGGAAGAAGACTTTTCAATGATCTCAAGAAAGTCTTTAACTTCTCAATTTCGTCTTTATTAAAAACACTAGGTGAGTCTTGAGAATTGCATTTCTCCATCCAAATTGTCCCGCTATATTTGCTCGCCTTGTTCCTTTGGTTGTCCATTGGTTTTGAAAAATTCTTTTAATTGTCTGTGGCTTCCCATGGAGCTTCCAGTAGCTTTTCCTTAGTGTGACGAGATTTTTTACCGTAGGTGCACCATATGAACTCCTTTTTAATAGGCCTTGTAGGTTCTTACGCCTAATATCGTTGCTAGTTGGTCGTTCCATGGCAAATCTCCTCTCACCGATGACCTTTGTAGCTAAGGCGTAACCATCCACTTGACTATTCTCAAGCATAACTCCTCTTCTTCCTTCTTCAAGACGAACTATCGCGATTGTCTCATTTAGTGATGGTAGCTCCTCCTTTCCAAGTATTTGGACTCTTCGCATCAAATTCAACATTTAGCCCAAAGAAGAAAATCATAAATTTGATCCTTTTCAACGAACCTTTTCAGAGTGTCAGATCTGCACCTGACCGCACTTCATCCTGAATGCATGGTAGTGATCCATCTTTTGCCATAAGCTTTGCAAAAGATTAGAATACTCCGTGATGGAGCGACTTCCTTGCTTGGTAGATGAAATCTTAGTCTTGATTTCATAGATTTGAGCAAGATCTCGAACTTTAGAATAAGTGCGCTTCACGACCTCCCATATTTCTTTGGAAGAGTTAAAAACATTCATGTGTCATTGATTTCGGCATCATAGAATTCCATAACCAAGACATGACCATAGAGTCTTGTTCATCCCAAGCATCAAACCGAGGATCTCCTTCTTTAGGTATTGTCTTGAGTAAGTGACTCGACTTTCCTCCGCCTTTCAAGAACGTGAACCAGCTGAGACCACTTGGTAATTCTTCTCATTTAACCTGTAGGCCACTTGAATGTTTTGCAACTCACTTGTTGGGTTGGAGTTTTTCATAGAGACTTCTGAACTATCCCCATTGGTATTGGTTTGGATAATTTCAGACATATTTCTTTTGAACAAAATAGGCAGGCTTGAGGGTTGAGTGGGAGGAAAAGATTACCAGAAAAAATTCCCAGAAATCGGTCTAATCTGATACCATGTTAGAAATAGGCTTTTCTGTATTAATTATCTCACAAGATATTACACTAATATTTATATACATAGTGAGCCTAACTTTAGGAAACTCTATACTAGGAAGCAAACTGATTTTAGGGATGCTGTCCCTTAAAACACAGCCTTAAAGTTAGGGATAGCAATAAATAAAATATCTACAGGATTCTTTTTGATACACTGAATATTTCTTATTAGGAAATTGTAATCTGACATAGAAGAAGTTGCCATTACCTATTAACTTGTTTTCTCTGTGATTGTCTACTTGCTCATGTTAGGCTTGCGCCTAACTTGTCCTTTTTAGCTAGTTACTTTTTACCAACCTGAAAAAGAAAAAGAAAATCATAAGTTGAGTATGCATGAGATTTTCCCTTCTATTTTCAGGTCTTAGCTGCGCTTGGTACTGAGTACTTCGAGAATGTACTTCCTGATATTATTCGGAACTGTTCACATCAAAAGGCATCTGTACGTGATGGATATTTGACACTTTTCAAGGTAATCTCATATACCGTCTAATATCTTATTTTCACCTGAACTTTTTCTTTTTGGTGGGATTTTCTTAACAGTTTCCTTTTTAAATTTTGTTAGTATTTCCCAAGGTCATTAGGTGTTCAATTCCAGAACTACTTGCAGTTGGTGTTGCCTGCTATCTTAGATGGTAAATATTCTTTGCGATTGTTTTGTATGCTTCAAATCCTTATGTGAACCTTCTTTTATAATGATTTTTGGCATGGTTATTTATTTGTAAATTTCAATGGCTGCTTTTATTCTTTTAGGTCTTGCGGATGAGAATGAATCCGTGCGGGATGCAGCTTTAGGGGCTGGGCATGTCCTAGTGGAGCATTATGCAACAACGTTAGGATTCTTCCTGCTTTTGTTTATGAAATTAATTTTGTTCTTGTTTTCTAAAAAAGCTTTAGGATTTTTTCTGTCTTTTCTAACTAATCTTGAGCATGATAGAATTTTGATGGATAATGATGGATAAATTGTATGTCTAGCTTCAACTCCTTGCCTTCCAGTAGTGACATAATGATGATCTTTTCTATTTCTCCTTTGACATCAGGTCATTACCACTCCTCCTTCCAGCTGTAGAAGATGGCATCTTTAATGACAATTGGCGAATTAGACAAAGCTCTGTGGAGCTATTAGGAGATCTCCTGTTTAAGGTTTGTATCTTCCTGGAATTTCTTGGCAAATCAGAAATTTTGATTTCCTTGGTCCTTAGGAGATCCAACCCAAGTGATTTTTTCTTGTTGACTTGAAACTCAGTAATTTGTTTTCCATGTGGTTTTCTATCCAGGTTGCTGGAACTTCCGGGAAAGCTTTACTTGAGGGTGGCAGTGATGATGAAGGTGCTAGTACTGAAGCACATGGACGTGCTATTATAGAGGTTCTGGGAAGGGATAAGCGCAATGAAGTTCTTGCTGCATTATATATGGTTCGAACTGATGTCAGCATTACTGTACGCCAGGTAATTTTCTCCATGTTTTATCATGTTAAATTAATTGATGAACTAATGTTGTGACCATTTTGATTTCAGTATATGCAAATTAATACAAAACGTTTTTCTCCATTTTCAGGCTGCATTACATGTATGGAAGACTATTGTAGCAAATACTCCGAAGACGCTCAAGGAAATAATGCCTGTTTTAATGAATACTCTAATTACTTCTCTTGCATCAGCATCCTCTGAAAGGCGGCAGGTTTGTTTTTGTGCTGTTCTCTGTTCTCATTGATAATGTTAGGGTTCACAGCTAACCAATATCTGTTGATTATCTAGGTTGCTGGAAGAGCACTGGGAGAACTTGTGAGAAAACTCGGGGAGAGAGTACTTCCTCTTATCATTCCAATTCTATCTCAGGGATTAAAGGACCCGGATGCTAGTAGAAGACAAGTAAGTATTTCCTCTTCTCTTGATACTATAGTTTCCTGGCAATTTCTTTACAGGAATTGGTTTCTGCCCACCCGGAAGGAGGGTAGTGAGTGTGGTTATCCTTTGGTTTAACTACATAAATCTATGCTAATTTATATATCATCAACAATTATTAGATATTTGTAATTATTTTGAATCTATGAGAATGCTATAGTTCTTACTGTTATTAAAATGATTGATGTTAGAAATACTGCTGGGTTGCATTGTTATGATAGCTTTTTCTATCTTTTCTTTTTATGTCATATACTTGTAAGCATAATTTTTTGCATCTTTTTTTGTGCGGGAAGGCCGTTAAAAATTCGTTGTATTCATCTAGCTTCATTATTGGAAATGATCATATTGGTGTCTGTATGAAGACTGGTTTGGTATTTCCAAGGATTTCCTATGATCCATACAATATAGTTTACTTAAGCTTGATTTGTTCTAGTTGCTTATAAATTTCTGTAGAAGATATGATATCATGAATGGTAGGGTAGGACCGGGAGGCTAGGTTTGTCTAATGAAGGTTCTTCACATTTGTATTTGTGATTTTAGTGCTTTGCCACAGGATAAATCTTATCTTTAGGAATTTGAAATTTTAATCTATGTTGCTTAGACTTGGGTAGGGTGTCCGTGCTTGTGATTGTCAGACATGTCAACTACCCTAAATCTAACACACGGGTATTTGGCTACAAAACGTTGAAGAATAGGAAACGGGTGCATGGATTATTTGTGCAATTTTATCTTGTTAGGATGTTTGTAATAATTCTAGAAGCTATCATATGCGTAATATTGAGAACTTAAGATATGCAATACATTGATATTAAAGATTGATAAAATATCCAGTAAAGGAAAAATGCATTATAGATTGATAAAGGTAAAGTAAAAGCACAAGCATATGTAAGTCTAAAAATAATGAATTATGATATTATTGGTAATATACTTTTTTTTTCTAAAAGTAGAATGTCCAAATTTCATAAATATGTCCTTGAATCATAAGGTTCAAATACAAAAATATGATAAAAAGCTAAAATTGTGAATAAAGCCAAACCCTTTTTCAAAGCCTTAACTAATCAAAATCCAAATACCATTTCAATCTTTTATCTTTAAATGTTAAAATGTACTTGCCTATTGCAAAATAAAAATTCATCTCCTTCCCTCTTTTTTTTCATTCTGGAAAGAAGCAATCTGCACTTTCCTTTTTATTTTTCTCCTTCACAAGTGTTGCTTTTCTAGTTCCAATTGGTTATTGGAACTTCTCTTCTCCTTGTTTTTTTCCTTGATTTTGGAATTTTCCTCCACCTTCGTACTGCTTTCTCTTTTCAATTTTATTCTTTTTCGTCGAATTCTTAGTTCTGATATGCAGTTCTCCTGGTCCTGGTGTCTGCATAATTTATGTGATGAAATTTAGTATTTTAAGGGAAAATATATACTACAGTTGAAGAAATTGAGATGGGTAATCAAATAAATTTTCTGTACCGGGCATCGACTTGGCTCAGTTAGTGGTAATTAATTTGCAACTGTCTGACAAATTTGACACATATTCCTTCCCTTGTCAGTATCGAGTCATGTCAAACAGGTGCAGTACAAAAAATGATGAGTCCAAATAATAGAGATTTTGATCCCTCCCTGTGTGC
The DNA here is from genome assembly GCA_025506655.1 of Gossypium rotundifolium. NCBI lineage: Eukaryota > Viridiplantae > Streptophyta > Magnoliopsida > Malvales > Malvaceae > Gossypium > Gossypium rotundifolium. The sequence goes on along the minus strand of CP106732.1, from coordinate 32,025,097 downwards.
ATGGTGTTGATTTATATGATACTTGTAGTTTTGCTGACTGAAATTCACATGGTTGACAGGGTGTATGCATTGGTTTGAGTGAAGTGATGGCAAGTGCCGGTAAGAGTCAGTTATTGAGTTTCATGGATGAGCTTATCCCTACCATTCGTACCGCCCTTTGTGATAGGTTTGTTCTAATCTTGTTTCTGTTAGTGATTGTTCTCTATCTTTAATTTTACAAGACATTATGTCATACAATTTTTTCACAGTGTTCCTGAGGTACGTGAGTCAGCAGGATTAGCATTCAGTACACTCTATAAGGTACATTTTTGTTCTCTGGTTTCACATGAACTTGATTTATGGGTAGTTTCAGATAGAATGAATCATAAAATGTCATGATGCAGAGTGCTGGTATGCAAGCAATTGATGAAATTGTTCCAACATTGTTACATGCTTTGGAGGACGATGAAACTTCTGATACTGCTCTAGATGGTCTCAAACAAATCTTGAGGTTATATTTTCATGCCCTCTTTAGACTATGATTTGCTGTTTGTTTGGCATGGTTTCATATAATTTCCCATTCTAAATTGTTCTCTTATCAACTTTAGTGTCAGAACTACTGCTGTCTTGCCTCATATATTGCCTAAGCTGGTTCATCGTCCCCTTTCGTAAGTTTTCACTCACTTATGTTGGATTTCTTTCTCAAAAATAAAGATTTGAAAAAAGAAAGGAAGAAAACTGTTCAATGACTCTGCTCAGTTACTAATTTGCATTTCTGTCCAGCGCCTTCAATGCACATGCTCTTGGAGCTTTGGCAGAGGTTGCTGGCCCTGGCCTTAACTATCACCTTGGTACCATCCTGCCTGCTTTACTTTCTGCAATGGGTGGTAATGACGTGGTATGCATCTCCTAATCCTTCCTCTGTAATTCTCATTGTGAATTTCAAATGCGATCTGAGTTTCTATTACATTTAATTTTTTTTAAGCACATTAAAGTTTCTGATTTGGTGGCATCTTGCTGCTGCTATTTGTGGATTTTACAGGATGTTCAACCTCTGGCTAAGGAAGCTGCAGAAACAGCGGTCTTGGTCATTGATGAAGAAGGGATTGAACCGTTAATATCAGAGATTCTTAAAGGAGTTGCTGATAGTGAGGTTTGTCTGATATGCTGTTAATGTTCTCTAAGGCTCTCTATCTTTGACTGACACACACATGCACTTGCTTTTGATGACTTATCGTGGTTTTGGGTATCAATTAGAAGTTCATCTTATTTGATTGGTTGACACAAATGCAATTGCTTTTGGTGGCTTTCAGGCATCAATTAGAAGAAGTTCATCGTATTTGATAGGATACTTCTTCAAAAACAGCAAACTTTATCTAGTTGATGAAGCTCCAAACATGATATCTACCTTAATTATTTTGCTTAGTGATACAGATTCTGCCACTGTTGCGGTATGTTATGAGCTATTCCTCCTCTTTTGTTGTTCATTTACAGGTTGTATCTTGCATCTTATGTTTGGTTTGACAGGTTGCTTGGGAAGCTTTATCAATGGTTGTCAACTCAGTTCCAAAAGAAGTGCTTCCTTCATATATAAAGTTAGTACGTGATGCTGTATCTAGTGCAAGAGATAAGGAGCGCAGAAAAAAGAAGGCGAGTGCTTGCTTTTTTTCCACACAGACAATGATTATCAGATGGGAGTGTTGTGTGGATAAGAAAACTATAATTTTCTTTTGTTTAATCCACTTGCAGGGAGGCCCCGTTGTTATTCCCGGATTCTCTCTTCCAAAAGCTCTTCAACCATTGCTTCCGATATTTCTTCAGGTGTTCCTGCTTTTCATTTCTCTCCTAAGTGCGTTCTCTGTCATTATCACCTTAAATTGATATTTGAAAACTTTGGAGTTTCCTGAAGCATACTATGTTAAATTAGTGCTGGTGAAAATAGAAGTTCATTTCTTTTTTCATCCACTTATATTATAGATAAATGAAAGAAATATTTACAAAATAATTTCTATAACAATTACTACATAAATGTCACTAATGGGTATGGAAAATGTGGTGTTCTTTCTATCCTACAATCAGATTACAATTTGTCTTTAGCATCGTATGTATAATGTCATCTTTGCATGTTGAAATTATATAATGTCATCTTTGCATGTTTGAAACAATTTATTGAATTTAGTTGTTTGTTTGAAACTTTTTTTTTTTTTTTTTGCATCAATGAAATATATTTTCTGTTGTTTTGGCCTGTTACTTTATCCATGTATTCTCCCAACAAATCGATATGGAATTAATAAATTATTCCTGACTGCATCTGCAGGGTCTGATTAGTGGGTCAGCTGAACTCAGAGAGCAGGCAGCCCTAGGTCTTGGGGAGCTTATTGAAGTGACTAGTGAACAATCACTGAAGCAGTTTGTCATCCCAATAACTGGGTATGTACCGTTGGAAACTAACAGGTTGAAATAACTAAAAATGATGTCACAATTAGAGGCTAGAACAAATAAACTGCCAAACTTGTGGGTAAACAATGTTTGGTCAACTGCTGTTCTGCCTGGCTTGGTTTCGTGATGGTGCACAAAAGCCTGGTTTTGAATTGTTAATACTCTTGAGTCTGAGGTGGTCCCCAGGGTGCTGATGCCTCTGTTGGAGTAGCTAATATATATCTCTAATTTCCAGAGAAGTAAATTAAAATTATATTTTGTTTTTACAGTGGCCATAATATGTCTAATCTGATCAGGTGGCAAGTTCATTTTTATGCGGTATGGAAGTCGAAGCATCAATAGAAAGACACAACAAAAAATGAAATTGATATGAAACTGAAAGACAGTGACCACAATTTATCTAAGCTGATAAGTTTTCTGGAAGACTTTTGTACTTGGGTTTCACATTCTTAATGAGTTTAATCCTAATCCTTGGACAGAAATAAGCCCAATCTAATCCTAGCGATCCGAACTTGTTAAAAGATCAAATACTTGTCTCAGGATCACTTAATTAACTCTTACAGATATTATATGTACTCATCCTTGCTTATAGTTATGACATCTTTAAATGCAATCTCGAGTTTCTTTTTGAAAGATACCTTTCTGTTTTTGTGTCAAGCTTTTCTTATCTGCCTGTCAATCACATCCATGTTTTCTTATATTTGCAATTTTCAGTATCCTTTATGTTGCCTGTCAATCATATCCTTTATGTTATCTGAAAAGTTTAGTGTAAAAATGGATTCTGTGAAAGCCTACATTAGTAAGTTGATTGCTATTTGAAATAAAAGAAAAAACAAGTCATAGCTTCAACTGCTAAATCTTGACCTCTGTTGAGCAAGTGTAATTTAATATTTTGCACATTTTAGGTTAATCTTAAAGACCTGTAAAGTTCTTAAATAAAGTTTCATTTTTCCTTGAGATAAATTCTTATTATTTCTTTTGCTGACTGCTGTTTGGTGTTTTACTGTTTTATAGTCTGATGTTTTTCTTTTTTCTTAACTTCAGGCCTCTTATTCGAATCATTGGTGATCGTTTTCCTTGGCAAGTCAAGAGTGCAATTTTATCTACATTGAGTATCATGATCCGAAAGGGTGGAATTGCACTGAAACCTTTTCTTCCTCAGCTGCAAACAACATTTATCAAGTGTCTGCAAGATAATACAAGGTCCTTTTGAAATCTATAGCTGTCTCAACAGTAGTCATAGTTATTTATTATAATTTTACAGTGTTCAGCTGTTTCTGCCTGGAACTTAATTATTTCCTTTATTTCTATGTGATGTTAGTGTGTTGCCATATTTATTATCTTGTTTGTTGCTTTTGATTTCTCAAGTGTCTGAATGCAGGACTGTGCGCTCGAGTGCTGCCCTCGCACTGGGTAAGCTTAGTGCACTAAGTAGCAGGGTTGACCCATTAGTCAGTGATCTCCTATCTAGTTTGCAGGTGATTTTTAGCATTTGGCCTCTATATGGCTCATTTTTCTTATAGTTGGAGGATACTAGTTACTAGAATTTTATGTTCAGGCATCTGATTCTGGAGTAAGGGAGGCCATATTGACTGCTTTAAAAGGTGTGGTAAAGCATGCTGGTAAGAGTGTGAGTCCAGCTACCAGAACTCGTATCTACACTCTGCTTAAGGATTTAATTCATCATGATGATGACCAAGTTCGAATGTTTGCTTCAAGCATACTGGGTGTCATATCGCAGGTACTTGGCAGATATTTCTTAAGAACTGTTAGAATAGGCTTTTTCTGTTCTTATTATTTCACAAGAAATTACACTAATATTTATATACATAGTGAGCCTAACATTAGGAAACTCTAAACTAGGAAGCAAATTGATTCTAGGGATGCTGTCCCTTAAAACACAGCCTTAAAGTTAGGGATAGCAATAAATAAAATATCTACAGGATTCTATTTAATACAAAATATCTACAGGATTCTATTTAATATACTGAATATTCCTTATTAGGAAACTGTAATCTGACACTCTCCCTCAAGCTGGGAAGTGGATATCATCCATTCTCAGCTTGCTTACTAGTTTCTAAAAGGTCTTCCCAGATAATCCTTTGGTTAGGATATCTGCCAGTTGACCATCAGTGGACACATATGGAGTGCAAATTAGGCCACTGTCAAGTTTCTCCTTGATGAAATGTCTATCAACCTCAATGTGCTTCGTACGATCATGTTGCACTGGATTATGTGCAATATTGATAGTAGACTTATTATCACAATATAGCTTCATTGGACCTTTCCACTTGATCTTCAAATCCTCCAAAATAATTTTCAGCCATAATAATTCACAAATTCCAAGAGCCATCGCTCTAAATTCGCTTCACTAGATCTAGCCACAACATTGCTTTTTACTTCTCCAAGTTACAAGGTTGCCTCCCGAAATATGCAATAGCCGAGGTTGATCTTCTATCAACCATAGATCCTGCATGATCTGCATCAGTATAGGCTTCAAGGGTTAAATTCTCCCCTTTCTTAAATAGGATTCCTTTGCCTGGAGTGCCTTTTAAGTACTGTAGAATCTGGTATACAGCTCGAAGATGTGACTCTTTAGGATTGTGCATGAACTGACTTACAACACCAACTGCATAGGCAATATCCGGTCTAGTATGTGACAAGTAAATGAGCTTCCCTACGAGTCTTTGATATGAACCCTTATCAACTACTGCATCTTCTAGTGCATCTCCAAGTTTGTGGTTCACTTCTATGGGTGTCTCTGCTGGTTTGCATCCCAACTTGCCCGTCTCTGTCAACAAATCAATTATGTATTTTTGCTGAGATATGAAGATTCCTTCCCGAGAGTGTGCTACTTCAATACCAAGGAAATATTTTAATTTACCAAGCTCTTTGACCTCAAACTCTTTTACTAGGCATTTCTTCAAATTTTCCAATCCTTCCAAATCATCACTTGTCACTATAATGTCATCTGCAGAGACTAACAAAGCAGTCATTCCCCTTGAAGATAAGTGCTTTACAAACAGAGTGTGATCTCCTTGACTCTGTTTATACCCCAGCTTGAGCATCACCTTGGTAAATCTTCCAAACCAAGCTCTTGGGGACTGTTTTAGTCCGTACAGAGCCTTTTTTAGTTTGCAAACCACATCTCAGATCTCGAACCGAACCCTGGTGGAACATCCATATAGACTTCCTCCTCAAGATCACCATGTAAGAAAGCATTCTTGATGTCAAACTGCTGTAGTTTCCAGCCTTTGTTGGCAGCAAGTGACAACAACACTCTCACAGTGTTCATCTTTGCAACCGGGGCAAATGTCTCAAGGTTGTCTATTCCATACTTATGAGTGTACCCTTTAGCAACTAATCTTGCTTTGTACTCCAAAGAGCCATCTGAATTGTATTTTACTGTATACACCCAACGACATCCAGCTATTTTCTTTCCTTTCGGTAATTTTACCAAATCCCATGTCTTATATTTTTCTAGTGCTTCCATTTCAACCTTCATGGCATTTTTCCAATTCTCATTATTTAATGCCTCGGATACAGTTTTGGGAATGGAGATAGAATATAGGCTAGTAAGAAAGGTTTTGTGGTTATGGGACAAATTTTTGTAGGACATGAATGAGTACAAGGGATGATTTGTACAGGCCCTAGTTCCTTTTCTAATAGCAATAGGAAAATCATAGTCTTTCTGATCTGAATTTTCAGTAGTATTCAAAGTAGGTTCAGTAGTTACCTCGGGTTGTAGAGCAGTAGGTTGTTTATCCGAAGAAGATGATTGAACTTGCACCGGTGCCTTCTTCCTTGAGTAAACTAGTAAAGGGCGAGTAGTGTCCTGAATTCCTTTTGGTGACTTAGGTGTAGTAGGCTCTATTTCAGGTTGCATAGGGTCAAGTTGGGCAGGCTGGTTGGTAGGTAAGGGCTGAGTGTTTGGCTGCCGAATAGGAGCTGGAAAATTAAGTTGGGCAGGCTGGACAGAAGCTGGAAAAGCAAGAAGAAAAAACTCTCTACCCTTATCTTTTGTGAATAAGCTCTCCCCTTGAAGATAAGGACGAGTAAAAAAATTTTCTTCTTCTGCAAAAGTGACATCAGCTGAAACAAAAATTTTTTGGTGGCTGGATTGTAGCATTTGTACCCTTTTTGTGTAGAGGAATAACCGAGAAAGACACATTTGACAGCTCGTGGATTGAGTTTTCCCCTATTCTGAGAATGGACATGGACAAAGGCAACACACCCAAAAATTTTGGGAGGAAGATTTGAGGTATTGAAATTAGGAAAAAATTTCGATAGAGCTTGTATAGGACTTTGAGAGTCAAGGACCTTTGTAGGCAACCGATTTGTCAAATGAGTAGCAGTTAAAACAGCCTCCCCCCAGTAATTGTTTAGGGACATTGTTTGGAAACAATAGAGCTCTAGTAATAGCTAAAATGTGACCATTCTTTCTTTCGGCTATACCATTTTGTTGGGGTGTGTTAGCACAAGAGGACTCATGGAGAATGCCTTTTTCTTGAAAATATGAGGAGAGAAACTGATTGAAATAGTCTTTAGCATTGTCTGTCCTAAACCGTTTTATTGCAGCCCCAAATTGTGTTTTGATCAGGTTGTAAAAGGTTGTAAAAACAGACCTTACATTAGATTTTTGTTTTAAAAGAAATATCCAAGACACACGGGTACAATCATCAATAAAGGAAACAAACCACCGAGCCCCAGAGATGTTTGAAATGTTTGATGGTCCCCAAATATCCCTATGAATAAGAGTAAAAGGAGCGGATGTTCTTTTATTGCTTACTGGAAAGGAGGTACGTTTATGTTTGGCAAGTTCACAAACATCACAATGGAAATTTTCAACATTTATTCCTTTGAACAAGGAAGGAAACATAAATTTAAGGGCTGGAAACGAAGGATGACCAAGGCGGAGGTGATGGAGCCAAATTTGGTCTTTATGAGCTTGAACAGACTTTGATAGGAAAGATAACGGTGAGGAATTCATAGCACTAATTTCTCCACTAGATTCTTCAAGATAATTTAGGCCATTTGCTTCCTTAGCCTGTCCAATCATCTTCTTTGTATTCTGTTCCTGGAAAAAACATTGATTGGGATAAAAAACCACACTACAATTAGAGTCCCTGGTAAGTTTTTGGATGGAGAGAAGGTTGGGAAATAGTTTAGGAACATGAAGGACATTTTTAAGAGTAAGGGTCTTATTTATAACAATATCACCTTGACCAGCCACCGTTATCACAGAACCATCAGCTACTGTAATCTTTCTATTACTAGGACAAGGTGTATATGAAACAAATTTGTGTGAGGAGTGGGTCATATGGTCTGTAGCTCCTGAGTCAATGACCCAAGACCTGTTGGTGACTGTGTCCGAGACATTAGAATTTTGAGAATAGGAAATACCTGAAAGCGCCAAACTGCAAGTACCTGTGGAAGAAGACTTTTCCAATGATCCCAGCAACGTCTTTAACTTCTCAATTTCGTCTTTATTAAAAACACCAGAATTCTGTTCTTCATCCATCTGTCGTGCTATATTTGCTCACCCTTGTTCCTTTGGTTTCGGAAAAATTCCTTTTAATTGTCTGTGGCTTCCCATCGAGCTTCCAGCGGTGTTCTTTTGTGTGACGAGATTTTTTACCGTAGGTGCACCATACAGACTCCCTTTTAATAGGCCTTGTAGAATCTTTCTGCTTCATATCATTGCCAGTTGGCTGTTCCATGGCAATTTTCCTCTCACTGACAGCCTTTGTAACTAAGGCAGAACCATCTACTCGATTATCTTCAAGCATAACTCCTCTTCTTCCTTCTTCAGCACGAACTATCGCGAGTGTCTCATTTAGTGATGGTAGCTCCTCCTTTCCAAGTATTTGGACTCTTACTGCATCAAATTCAACATTTAGCCCAGCAAGAAAATCATAAATTCGGTCCTTTTCAACGAACCTTTTCAGGAGTGCTGCATCTGCACTGCACTGCATTTTAATGCACTGGTAATGATCCATCTCCTGCCATAAGCTTTGCAAAAGATTAGAATATTCCGTGATGGAACGACTTCCTTGCTTGGTGGATGAAATCTTAGTCTTGATTTCATAGATTTGAGCAGCATCTCGAACTTTAGAATAAGTCTGCTTCACAGCCTCCCATATTTCTTTGGATGAGTTAAGAAACATGCATGTGTCACTGATTTCGGGCACCATAGAATTCCATAACCAAGACATGACCATAGAGTCTTGTTCATCCCAAGCAGCAAACTGAGGATCTCCTTCTTTAGGTCCTGTGCCGAGTAAGTGATTCAGCTTTCCTCTGCCCTTTAAGAATGTGCGAACCAGCTGAGACCACTTCAGGTAATTCTTCCCATTTAACCTGTAGGCCACTTGAATATTCTGCAACTCACTTGTTTGGTTGGAGTTTTTCATAGAGATTTCTGAACTATCCCCATTGGTATTGGTTTGGATAATTTCAGACATATTTCTTTTGAACAAAAGAAGCAGGCTTGAGGGTTTTGTAGGAGTAAAAGATTACCAGAAAAAAATTCCCAGAAATCGGTCTAATCTGATACCATGTTAGAATAGGCTTTTTCTGTTCTTATTATTTCACAAGAAATTACACTAATATTTATATACATAGTGAGCCTAACATTAGGAAACTCTAAACTAGGAAGCAAACTGATTCTAGGGATGCTGTCCCTTAAAACACAGCCTTAAAGTTAGGGATAGCAATAAATAAAATATCTACAGGATTCTATTTAATACAAAATATCTACAGGATTCTATTTAATATACTTAATATTCCTTATTAGGAAACTGTAATCTGACAAGAACCATTACTATCCTTTTGGTTTTGCTGCTATTTATTCTAACAGTGGTATATTTGCATCCTTTTGGCCTATCTGGTGATAAATTCATCAGTTGTACTGGTGATTAATGGTACCTGCTAAATGATATGTAGAATAATTTCCGTGCTATAGATCAGTTTGCTTATTCTCAATCCATTTGATTTTCTCTGATTGTCTTTTGGGTTTTCTTCTAATAATGGTACTGCAGTACATGGAAGAATCTGAGCTGTCAGACCTCCTTCAGGAGCTTTTAGATTTGTCCTCTTTTTCGAGCTGGGCTGACCGTCATGGTGCAGTTCTCACACTGTCCTCCTTGCTCAGGCATAACCCTTCCACCATATTTATGTCTCCAGAGTGCCCCTCTATTTTACTCCGTCTCAAAAGCTCCTTGAAAGATGAGAAGGTATTGCAATTCTAACAGATTTAATTCTGTTTTGGTTTTTCTTTTTTACCAATTTCTGACCCTTTTATATAGTTCCCACTACGTGAAACATCAACCAAGGCACTGGGGAGGCTTTTACTCTATCAAGTTCAAAGTGACCCCCTTAATTCCACTGCCCTTTTGGATGTTCTTTCATCTGTGCTGTCGGCATTGCGTGATGACTCCAGTGAAGTAAGGAGAAGGGCATTATCTGCTATAAAAGCAGCTTCCAAAGTACATGCACCTTGCTTTAACTCTTTATGTCGAAAGCATAACTGGCCTATTGCTTTATTTCCATAAGAGCATATTTTGCACTAAAAATGTTTCTACCGTTGTTACAGGCAAATCCATCTGTTATCATGACTCATCTCTCATTAATCGGCCCTGCCCTTGCTGAATGTTTAAAGGACAGCAGCACCCCAGTTAGACTTGCCGCAGAAAGATGTGCCCTCCACTGCTTCCAGTTGACAAAAGGTATTTTTCATGTTTAATTCCATGTTTTTGAACTAGTTGCTTCTCCTCTACAGACCAGCTTTGCAATAAATGAAGTGCTAAATTTTCTTCTTTTCTCTTCCACTAGAGTTGGTATAAGAAATAATACACTGTTGCACTAAACGGTTCATTTTTTTCTAGGTACTGAAAATGTTCAAGCTGCACAAAAATACATCACAGGCTTGGATGCTAGGCGCATAGCAAAGTTTCCCGAACATGGGTACTAACCCCCCAAAAAAAAAAGCAAACAATTAGATCTTGTTGATCTTTCATTCTTGCCGTTGCAGCAGTGTTCATGTTTATTTCTACATCTTGAAGTTTTGTTCATTGTTATCTTAAACTGTCTGCTGAATTTGAAAATGCAGCGATGATAGTGATGAAAGTGAAGATGAACAAGCAAGCAGCTAAAAATATTTTCCTTGATCATATGTTTCATCAAGGCTCGAGACTCGAATGGAAGTGACTGAAACTTCTAATCATTTGAAGCGCTCCTGCCTAAAATTTTCCAAGGTGTACGTCGGTGTTTGTTCATAGGAAATATAGATTTATACAAGAACAAGAGCCCGATTTTTTTCCCTATGGGTGTTTTTATAATATCAATGTAGTCGCCACTCCTTAGCTGTGAACATGATATAGAATCCAGAAATATCTGGCCTCGTTGCTTCCTTCAACTTTATTGTACCGAATTTTGTTGTTCGTAATCGAGGTCAAATTGTCACTTTGAAATAAGGCTTTTATATGTACCAAATTTTGGCGCTTTTTTTTTTTTTCTTTCTCTGTGTGCCTTAAGAACATATTGGCTTTAAGAGTTTTCTTTGTTGTGATTACAATTCTCAATTGCTTTTGCATAAAGAAAATATCACTGAAATATGGTATAGGTTTGATGCAAAATTTAGTTTCAAGTATACTGCTTTCATTTTGGTTTTTAAGAGTTTTGGCTCACTGCGTTGTCCTTGGTTTATTTTTTATGCTAAAAACTAATGATAGTGACATCCAGCCTGTCATATGCTACAATGTGTCATTTAATAATATTATTTGAAAAATTTTAAAAAATTGTTAAAAATAGAAAAGTTGCAAAAATTATAAAATCACAAAATAAAATGAAAAATTACTAAACCTTTTACTAAGTTGAAAACATATGGATATTTTAATATTTTTAATTTTTATAAATTATGTTTACGAATATGAGATTATTATTTTTGAAAGAATGCTACTTACAATGATCGTTTTCCAATTTAATCAATCTGAATTTGTAATAGATAGATTTTTTGAAGTGAATCGTTTTATAATCTAATTAATCGAAATTTTTAATCAATAGAATTTTTAAGTGATAAACTTGTTTAAGATACTTTTTAAATTATTTAAATAATGAAAAATAATGTTATTTTAAATAAATAATAAATTTAATTATTCCAAATGTATTTTTACAATCTCAAGAAAAATTATTTGTCTATAGAACAATGTCTCAAGAATTATTGTCAAATGTTTTACTATTTAAAAGAACTTTGGTATAAAATAAAAAGAACATGTGCATGATGATGGATAAAGGAAGTTTACTCTAGACATTAAATAGAGAGCAGCGTCAAATAAACATGCTACTAGTAACATTGGTAAAGTACTAAAATTAATGTATTTTGAATATTAAAATTTGATATAGAAATTTATTCAAATTTTATTAAAATATTTTAAAATATAATTTTATGAAAATGATTGTATTTGTGATATACAATTTTTATATCAAATTTTAATATTTTAAATGTGATTAGCGAATGTATACTTTTTTCCAAGATGCAACAAAATTTACAAGTTTTAAAAATTTTAATTTTTACAATATTTTATGATTTCTAATAATTTTTATAATTTTGTACCGTATCTAATGATTTTTATAAATTTTTTATAGTTTTAATAAATTTTACAATTTTAGAAAATTCTAACATATTTTTAATTTTTAAACAATTATATATACTTATAATTTTATTTATATATATTTTTAAGTTTTTAAAAATTTAGAGATATTTTAGGTTTTTATAGATGTTGTCATCATGACATTAGCGTATGCTACGTGACAATTTATGATTGAATAGATATCCCAACAGTATTTTTAAACGTCCAAAGGGCTGAATCGGGAAGGTATGATAACGTTATGGACTAAAATGGGAACGCTGATAACGTTTGGGATTGAAGTGGACAAAAAAATTTTAAGGACCAAAATGGGAAAACAATATACTTGAGGGACTAAAGTGTGTATTAAGCTTTTTTTTTTAACATATTGTAAGATGATGTTTTGAATTAATCTTAAAGATTCAATTTTTTTAACTATCCTAATAATTAAAAGTCAAATGCAAAACTATACATTTTGGACTTCTTTCTTGCTAATTGTTGACTTGAACCGATTGTTAATGTGCAAGAAACAAAGTATGAACAATGGAAATGGGCACTTTTGATGACATTATGTTAAGCAATAGAAAAATAAGAGCACGAGATTGTTTACACAACTCGGTTTCCTTTTATCTGTGGAGCTTAATTCAGTGAGATGAATCCACTATCTTTGAAATCACTACACCTAGTGATTCTAGTTCTACCACACCCAAGTACTCACTTTTGTATTAAAAGATTAGGTCTCTCACCACTAAATTTCCCCCCTGAGAATTTAGCTGTAAAACCACCAAAAATGTTTTACTATCTCAAATGCACTTTCACAATAATGTTCCTTAACGAACTGATAAGTGCTCTCAATACTCAGTATATAAATTTATACAAGTCTAAAGTTTTCAAGACTTGTTAAGATACTAAAGATCAATTATAATCCCTTCTAAACAACAACTACAATAGCTAAATACAATATAGTAATAACGATCAAAGTAAGGTGGGTTGTTGGAAGATAAGTCTTCAAGATTAGTTTCAATCCAACATCCTTGATCCAAGGGATTCAGTAAGATTGATATGATTCAATCCAATCCTTAAGATATGTTTCTACAACTGGATTGATCTTTGTTGATGAGCTTGTTTAACACCCTATACCCGGCCTGGTCGCCAAGCCCAAATACGAGATGCCACACCACCGTCTCGTCTCATGTACATCAAATAGGAAACTAGATCCAAGCAAACCGATCTTCTTTTGTTAACATGTATAAGTTTTAAGTCAACCAATTAGTTAATTAACAATATTACATGCAAATCATTCATTAATCGGTCTTACGTACGTTAGAATCATGCATAAGGGCTATTTAGCAAAATTTCATAAAAGCGTTTCACGGCATCGACATCGGCATTTAAGGTATCGGTATGTCCTTCTTGTGGTATCGATACCACTAGGAAAAATGATACCAAAATAGCTTACTATTTCTCGGCCAAAAATCCTAATTTTGAAAATTATCGGTACTTGCTATAAATTATCAATACTTTGGTCCCGAGTATCGATACTCGAGATAAGATATCGATAAAAAATCCATATTCTATTTTCCTGTACGTTTTAATTCACAGAGGTATCGATTTTTAAAGCCAACTATTGATACCTCTACTACTAGAGCTAAAAATGCAGCATAGAAGAGTAAATAGCTCATTTCAAATAGTTCCTAAGCATCATGCATCAAGTACTTTGTTTATTTCATCATGCTATGGCTAAGTTTATTAGTCAAAAGTGTCTAATCATCCATGCAAGAATCGTTAGGCCAACATCGATGTATAAAAATTCTAACATAAAAATAACATGAAATTCTTATAAGCCAAATCAAAATGTTTAAAGATCAATAACCCTAAATTGTTCTACCACATTGCCTATTTCCCTAGTACGAATATAAATATTAGATCACCTATGATAAATAACCAGTCTTCCTTGGATCACTTCCTCGATAACCACACCGCCCACGCCGTGACGTCTCTACTCTACATAGGTTGAAATGAGTGGTTGAGCTTCAACAAGCTCAGTAATGCAAAGAATTTCCACAATGCAAACATAACATCATGCAACACAACCAGTCATTTACTCACAAGAACCTTATCTTAAGTCTAACACGATATATTATTAAATCATGCATCATCTAATAGTTCATTCTCACAATGCATACATACTCATTCAAGCATAGAACATATTCTACATGATTCCATTAAATATGATAAGATGACACATGGGATATGAAACATATAGTGAGCACTATCATCACCCATTGGATACACGGATCTCCATAATACCACATAGACTCATTGAGTCAATCATGCCCCAAAAGTGAAGCATATAGCTTACACTATCCTTATTTCCCATCACATGTCCCGTTGAATGGAGCTTAGCTCTCATTCCCTTATCCATCCCAATATGTCCTAGGGCATCAACCCCAAAAACCACTATACATATAAGTGAGTACTCACAATCTTATGGCATTCCAACTATATCCAATGTTCCAAGATCTTAAGGCCAAAATATCCGAAAAACAACACATATTACTTACCGATAATCCGTGCACTAACATTGCAAATTAGCATCTTTTGCAAAACACTAGCATAGTCATATAACATATACATTACACATTTATTTCATGTATATAATTCCACTTTACACAGTAATCGTCATATCTACATATCACATTTCATGCAAAATATATAACCGCATAATCATAAGACAAGTATAGTTTCAAGAAAGCTTGCACTCGAAACTTAGAGTAGGGGTTTAAGCTACATCTAAATTCCCAAATAACACAGGACTCGTGTTTACGAGTAGCAATTCCATACACTCACCACTTTACGCTTTTACCGAAAAGCCTAAAGCTCAACTAATCTCTTCCTTCTCTCGTAGTAAGCTCTAATGACTCTGGGCTTCACACACATCATTCATACAATAAACACAGTCAAATATTCAGCCATGGATTTACTCAGACCCACTAAAACAAAAGCTTAACCTAAGTTCCCATGTAACTTAAACTATTAACATAAAAAACTTTTAATTCTAATATCTCGGTTTATACTTAATATTTTTGCCTAAAATCAGTTCCGTTCACCTAATTAATCATCTACGCCTAATCCGCAACCTTCAAACTAGACAAATCTACTCAATTCATGGTATCAACATTTTTTGACATCTTTTAGGCAATTTTCACAAATTCATTAAAACGTTATAAATCTTTAACGAAACTTCAAGGTAAGTTTAAAACCTTCTAATCATGCTAAAACAAGTTGAAAAACACTTTGAAACCAAGTTTTTATGCAAAATCCCAAAATCCACCATTAATGGCTCGATTTTTGGCTTTTATTTAAAACATGGTACTTGTGGGCTAATAATTTAGTTTTAAGGACTAGATATTATGAGAAACTCATAGGAATTCGAAATGTTACCTTTGATAGAAAGATTAGTCGAGTTTTGACGCAATGCTGAAAAACACACTTTTGGAGAAGATAATGAAATTTATGGAGTTTTGAAGTTTTTTTTGAAGATTTACAATGGTAAATGACTTGGGAATGATAGGAAATCAATGTATTGTAGTTTGAAAATAAAAATCGATTTAAAGATCAAGGGAATGGCAAGGGGTGGCACAAGGGAGAGGAGAGGAAGAAGCTATCGTGAAAACTGTTGGTGTGGGGGGTGATTTTTAGGTTCAATTTTAAAAACTAGTAGAATTGCCACATAAATTCCCACTGTTTTGACTTTTTTAAAAATTAGTCCTTTTCCAAAATTAAGGTTTTTTAGAACATGTAACACCCCTAACCCGTATCCGTAGCTGGAATAGGGTTAAAGGCATTACCGGACAGATCGGAACTTTTACAGACATTTTAATAATGCAAATCATCATTCACAACCAAGTTTCCCTTTTTATAGGTCAACGAGACCTTAATCATTCTTCAGAATAGGGTCGGGACTAAACCGAACACATATGAAAGTTCTCAAAAATTTAAAACTTTTCTATATTACAGAGGTCACACGCCGGTGTGAGCAGGCCGTGTGCCTCCCACGACTATTAGACACACCCATGTGTCCCGGCCGTGCCAAATCAGAGCAAGTATACTGACTAACCCACACGGCCACTAGACACGCCCGTGCAGCATGGCCGTGTGCTCATAAGCCATATACTGACTAAATCACACGGCTACCAGACACGTCTGTGTGCCAAGGCCGTGCACACTTAGGCTGGCTACTGAATTTCACCCACGGCCACTAGGCACGCCAGTGTGCCACGGCCGTGTAGGCAAAACAGGCCATTTGCAAGGCCATAATGCCACCACACTAAGGTCATACCTACAAGCAAAATACCAATACAACTCATGCACATTTAGCAACCAAGAACATATCAATTTTCTACATTCAATTACAATTCAATCATGCCAATTTACATAACTAAAACACATATATACTCAAGTACAATTCATCCACATTTATCTTTCATATTTCCCCTCCTTTGATCGATTATGCATAATCAAAATTTCATCCATAAACTTACCATAAACTTGACCATTTCATAGGCACATACATACTCATACCAAACCAACATTGTTATCCACAATCACATGTGTATAATACCAACACATAACTAGCCACATCACATGGCCAAGTTCACATCTCAAATTTATACCAAATAACTAGCCTATACATGCCATATCTAACTATACACATTTCCAAAAGATACCAAAAGGAGCTTGGGTAGTATGATGATGATCCTCGCCGGTCTCGAGCCTTCAGTAGCTTTGACAATCTACAAAATAGAGCAAACACACACAGAGTAGGCTTTCAAAGCTTAGTAAGCCATATACAAATAAACTTAGCATACAATGCATATAACTAAATTAATACTGAAACCCCCCAAACTCGACCCACGAGCCTTGGTCGGATCTGGTATGTTCCTCCATGTAAACCGATTCAAACTTCTTTTGTGACTTTGGAAAAAAATGATGTGTTTTAAAAGAAAGATTGTTTTTGGGTTGGGCTCGAGTTGGAAACATGTTAATTTTATACTTGAAATCCCTTGATTTTAGGTGACAAAACATTTATAGATTTATTTTGGAATAAAATTTACTTAACTTTAAATTTGGTAAATTTTGTATCGTACTGAAATAAATGGCATGCATGCATGAAATGGTTCGTACTAGGGCCTTATTACATCAAACAATCCCAAAATAAATTGAAGTACTTAATAAAATAAAAAAAATCCAAATTAAATAAATTCCTTGCTGTGCATGGCCACCTTTAAGCTCCTGCCGACCCGGTCCATTACTGATCGTCACCTGAAAAAGGTTCCCACAACGGGGTGAGTCAAACAGACTCAATGTGTACACAAACACTAAGTCTTAACAAATTTAGGCATAACAAATCATATTCATACATATCATAATTTACATTTAATGATGCATTCTCGAACCCAAGCCTATATGCCATCCGCTACACATCACCCGTACCATCCTGCACACCGTGGGGACTACTAAGTCAACCCTCCATCCGCTACACACCATCGAAGGCAGTCGCTGCAGTCGACGTGCTCATCGCCCTTATAAAGTTCGTGGCATAGCCACTAGATACATACTTTGTGTCATGAGACACCATATTCAGATATCGTGGTCTTAGGTCACCACATTCACTTCCCCTTTTTATAATATCCCATATGCCCCCATATAACATACACATTATGCATTATCATGCCTTAATTCACATTCTTATCATATTCACATTCATGGCATAACAAACCATATCATACTCATAGTAGGACTAGGAAAATGTACTTGGGTACATCGTACCATAGCATGGTACTTTAGCCATATTCACATTCTTATAAACATGCTCATATTAAAATATTGCCATAAATCTTATTAAAAGATAGTGTGGGGTACACACCTGATTCGCTTAAGGTTTCCAAACCAAATCCCGAAAAGCTTGATCTAATGCCTTAGATCTTAAATCTCTACATTTAATCAATCATTTAATACTTAGTAAAGAGCCATTCGGCCATAAATCCAAATCCTAGTAGGATTAGTACACTAAAACTTACCTTGGTGCCAAATCCCGAAATCTTCACTATACTCTTCTTGTATTCGGCCAAGCTTTAAATCACTTTAACAAATTAGTTTCGGGCTTTTTAAACGAAAAATAGATCTTAATCAACAATTAAGGCCTTGGCCAAATGTACATATGGACTTACCTTGAAATTCTCAAATCCCGGAATGTTGTAGACTCCCTTCCTTGTAATCGACTGGTATTAAATCCCTTCATAGATTAGTTTTCGGCTTTTAAATCATGTAAGAAAATAGATATAGTGCTAAAATAAGCCTTGGCCGATTGCATATATGTATACTTTACCTTGTGATTTGAACTCCCGAAATTTCTATTTACCCCCTTGGTATCTGTCGAAATCACTTTGACACATGTTACATTAATTTCTAACATGTAAACATGGTAAAAGTGGCCTATGGTGAATATCTTCCTTACCTTAGATCTTATAAGTCCCAAATATCCTTCTCCTTTGTAGTCGACAATGGCGGACAAATCCCGAAAGATCCTATGTAGTTTGACAAAGAACAATAGTAGAGATTAGATCTTAGTTTTCGACAAGCCTAAGAGAAAAGAATGAAAACCGATTTTGAACTTACCCTTACTTGAAGAAATCGACAGCACCTTTGCTTGCAATCTCTCAAGGATTTGGCTATGAAGACTTGGAGACTAGTCGACTATGGCCTAGATGTGTATCAACACTTTTGGCTCTTGAGGCTTAATGAGATATCGGCTAGGGTCTACTTGTGTTGTCAGTTTATTCAAAATAAAAGAGAGGGGAAAGAGTCCCTTGAGAATTTAACAATGGTGAACTAAGAAGAAGGGAATTGGCTAGAACAATTAGAAAAGAAAGAAGAGACAAGTGCTAACTTGAGAGAAAAGAGTTAACAAAAGAGAGGCAAATTGGCTAAATGAAATTCGACTATCCCTCCTATACACACCTAGCCGAATTTGTCACCTAAGACCCCCTTGGCCGGCCAACTCTTCTCCTCCTTATCAAATCCCAAATTTTTCTCCTCTTATCACCTTATCAAAAATTAATAAAAATAATCCATTGTTTATCACCTAGCTTTGCCGAATTTTAAAGAGGCTTAAACTCCTTACTTAAGTTCCTTAGTGCCGTTCATCTCTCCCTCTTTTTGCCAAAAATAAAAAAAACCAAAATGTTGCTTCCCTTGCTGCTTGAACTCTAGACCTACCCCTAGCTTGTGGCGTCATTTACAAAGGCTTTAAGTGGCACCTCCAAGCCACTTTTCCAAGCCCAATTATATGTCATCTTTCACATATAATTCCTCTTAAAGCCCTTCTAAGCTTAGCTCCCTTATTAAAACTAAGAAAAACTTAATATTTACTAAAGTATTTTCCTATTATTCTAAAGTTCACAACATTCATAAATACACATTCATACATACAAAGGCATGCTTCCACACTCAATTAAGCAATTATGCATAAGCCATAATTCGAGATATTACAGTTCTACCCCCTTAAAATAATTTCGTCCCCAAAATTACCTAGCTAGAATAGGTGAGGGTATTACTGTCGCATTGCTTCTTCCGGCTCCCAAGAAGCTTCTTCCGATCCATGGTTACGCCACAACACTTTGACTAGGGGAACTGACTTCCTCCATAATACTTTCACATCTCGCTCCAGAATCTGAATCGGCTCTTCCTCGTAGGATAATTCTGGCCTTAACGCCACCTCTTCAACTGGAACTACATGAGATGGATCCGATCGATAACAACATAGCATAGACACATGGAATATGTCGTGCATCTGCTTCAACTCCGGTGGCAACTCCAACTAATAAGCCACTGGTCCAACTCGCTTCAACACTCGATAGGGTCCTATAAACCTTGGGCTTAGCTTCCCTTTTCGACCAAATCTCATCACCTTCTTCCAAGGCGAAACCTTAAGAAATACTTGGTCTCCCACATCAAATTCAATCTCATTCCGTTTGAGATCTGCGTACGACTTTTGTCCATCGGATGCTTCTTTTAACCGTGCTTGAATTACACTAACCTTCTCTTCAGATTCTGCCACAATCTCGGACCCAAAACTCATCGTTCTCCCAATTCCGTCCAACATGTAGGAGTCCGACACTTTCGACCATACTGTGCTTCATAAGGTGCCATTTGAATACTTGCCTGATAGCTGTTGTTGTAGGCAAATTCCGCTAAAGGCAAATATTCCTCCCAACTTCCTCTGGAATCCATCACACCACCCCTCAACATATCCTCCAATACTTGGATTACCCGTTCAGATTGCCCGTCCGACTGTGGATGAAAGGCCGTAGTGAAATCCAATTTAGTGCCTAAAGCCTGATGTAGTGCTTTCCAGAACCGAGAAGTAAACCTTGGGTCCCTATCCGAGATGATCGATAGAGGAACTCTATGCAACCTTACAATTTCGGACAAATACAACTTCGCCAACTTTTGCAGAGAATAATCAACTCTCACCGGAATAAAGTGCGCGGACTTGGTCAATCGATCCACTATTACCCATACCGAGTCCTTCTTAGTAGGCGTAAGGGGAAGCCCACTAACGAAGTCCATGGTAATTCTCTCCCACTTCCCATCGGAATCATTATCGGTTGAAGCAATCCCGACGGAACTTGGTGTTCAAACCTTAACTTTCGACACGTTAAACACTTACCAACCAATTTCAGAACTTTCTTTTTCGCACTGTGCCACCAAAATCGCTCCTCAAGTCTCTGTACAACTTAGTGCCTCCAGGATGCATAGCATAAGGGCTACTATGCGATTCCTGAAGAATCCTTCGTCTAAGTTCCTCATCCTTGGGCATACCGACCTTGTTCCTGAGATATAACACTCCTTCACCATTAATGCCATAAGTTTCCAACTCTCCCTTTTGTACTTGCTGAAGCTTAGCACTTAGGTCCTCATCCGCCAACTGTCCCTCTTTCACCTCATTCAACCACGTCGGCTTGACTTGTAATTTTGCCAACAGGCTTCCATCATCATACAAACTCAAGTGTACGAACATCGCCCTCAGATCTGACACCACCTTCCGACTTAGGGCATCTGCCACTACATTCGCTTTGCCCGGGTGATATTCTATCGAACAGTCATAGTCCTTCAGCAATTCAACCCACCTTTGCTGCCTCAAGTTTAACTCCTTCTGAGTCAGCAAATACTTAAGGCTCTTCTGGTCTGTGTAGATCGTCGACTTTTCGCCATAAAGGTAGTGCCTCCATACCTTAAGAGCGAAGACCACTTCTGCAAATTCCAAGTCATGCGTCGGGTAGTTCACCTCATGTGGCCTCAACTGTCGGGATGCATATGCGACTACCTTTCTGTCTTGCATCAATACGCAACCCAAACCTGTATGGGAAGCGTCACAATACACCGTAAAATTCTTTCCTACCTCTGGCTGAATCAAGACTGGAGCTTCCATTAATACCTTCTTAAGCTTTTCAAAGCTCTCCTGCTGCTTATCCGACCATACAAAGGGTACTTCCTTCCTCAACAACTTTGTCAAAGGCGCGGCTATTGACGAAAACCCTTCTACAAACCTTCTGTAATAGCCTACCAATCCCAAGAAACTATGAATCTCCGCCACCGACTTAGGTGGTTTCCAATCCAACATTGCTTCAATCTTTCTAGGATCCACCCTTATTCCTTCGGCAGACACCACATGCCCTAAGAAAGCAACTTCCCTAAGCCAAAATTCACACTTGCTGAATTTGGCATAAAGCTTCTTCTCCCTCAATACTTGCAACACAATCCGGAGATGCTCATCATGCTCCTCCTTAGTCTTAGAGTATACGAGGATGTCGTCGATGAACACCACGATGAACCTATCCAAGTAAGGTTGAAACACCCGGTTCATCATATCCATGAATGCGATTGGGCCTTTGTCAACCCAAATGGTATTACCACAAACTCATAGTGGCCGTACCTTGTTCTAAAGGCTGTCTTATGGATATCTGCCTCCTTCACCTTCAACTGATGATATCCCGACCTTAAGTCAATCTTTGAGAACACTGCCGCCCCCTTAAGCTGATCGAACAAGTCATCAATCCTTAGCAAAGGATACTTGTTCTTGATGGTCAGCTTATTTAATTGACGATAGTCTATGCACATACGCATAGTTCCGTCCTTCTTCTTCAGAAACAGGACCGGTGCTCCCCATGGAGACACACTGGGTCGGATAAACCCAAGGTCGAGTAATTCTTGAATCTGAGCCTTGAATTCAACCAACTCCTTCGGTGCCATTCTGTACGGAGCGATTGACACAGGAGCTTTTTCCGGCAGCAAGTCAATTCCAAACTCCACCTCCCTGTCTAGGGGTATTCCTGGTAATTCCTCCGGAAACATGTCTTCATAATCCCTTACCGTTCTAACTCCACTAACACCTCCTTTCTTTCCATCTAACGCACTTACAAAGGCTAAGAATGCCCTGTACCCTTTACGAACCATCTTTTCAGCCTTTAGCACTGAAACTACATTAGACAAGTAGTTTTTTCTTTCTCCTATCATAATGACCACCTCGTCCTCCAGGGTCCTTAATTCCATTCGCTTAGCTGCACAGTCCAACACAGCCCGATGGTCCATTAGCTAGTCCATTCCAAGTATGAGATCGAACTCTCCAAAAGGAAGTTCCATCAGGTCGACAGAAAATACCACGCCCTGAATTTCTAAAGGTACACTTCGAAAGATCTTGTTTACCACTACAGTTTGACCTAGTGGGCTTACTACAGTCATCTCCCTATCCGAGAGTTCAGAAGTTATGCCTAGATTTTCAACTACTCTACATGCAATATAAGAATGGGTCGAGCCCACATCAATCAAAGCATAATAAGGCTTTCCAAATACAAGGAACGTACCGGTTATAACGTCCGGCGCGTCTCCATCCTCCCTACGGTGAACCGCATAAACCAAACCCGGCTGCCTTGCCTCGGTATTAATAGCACCTTGGCCCGGTGTTCCACGTCCTCTACCAGTACCATTTCCTCTGTTATTCGGACCACGACCTCGCTGAGGCTGTTGTTCACCTTTACCAGCCTGATTAACATTCTGAACTGCTGGCCAATTCCCATTCGGTTTCCTCGGGCAGTCCTTAATCATATGGTTCTTTGACCCACATCTGAAACATCCACATCTTCTTCAAAGATTCACCTAAGTGTTTCTTCCCGCACTGCTCACAAGTACGATATTGCCCTCCAGTACCAGTTTGCTGACCTCGCGACCCATCAACTCTAGGCCTTTTCTGAGCATTCCCAGATGATCCAGATGACCCAAAACCTCTCTTGTTTCTATTCCGATTAGAGTTTTGCCTTGCAGAGTCCTTAATTCCTTCAGCTACCTTGGCTTTCTCTACTAATGCAGAAAACTCCCGCTCCTGATGTGGAGTGATCAACAATCTCAGGTCATCCCTTAATCTGTCCTCAAATTAGACACACCGCTCATGTTCCGTAGCCACTACTCCTCGAGCATACCGGTTTAACCTCAGAAATTTAGCTTCATACTCTGCTACTGAGTTGTTCCCCTAAACCAGCCCCAAAAATACCTTCCTCTGCTCATCAATATAACATGTGCCGACATACTTCTTCTGATATGCCGCCTTAACATATTCCCAGGTCAGATCCTCAACTGTGGCACCATCCCGAACTGTTAACCACCATTGATACGCTTCATCACGTAGCAGTGACACCATCCCTTTCAACTTCTCCTCAGGGGTCAGATCGAGCTCATCCATAATTCACTCGGTTGCTTCCAACCAATATTCAACTGTACTGGGTGCCACACTAGATACTCTACGGAACACTTCAGCTCTGTTGGCTCGGAGTCACTCGGGTACAAATTTTCAAACTCCCATATTCCTCCAAAGACCACCACCATTTCAAGAACTCGCGGTAGCGACTGCGATCTGACATCTTCTCCCGTCGATCTTGCACGCTCAACACCAACAGCTGGTGGTGGTGGTGGCGGTGGTACCTCATTCTCAGATCCTTGTCCCAATCTAACGGGTTTCGACACGGTCATTCTACCTCGAACGCGTCCTCGTACATTGCAACCACGTCCCCTGGAGCTTATTTTTACTATCGCGCTTTAATCTGATTAGGAAATTTTATGCATTAGCCATTGTTTCACTGATTATTCGCAAGGAAGTTTTATGAGAAGAGTTTAGTAGTAGTTCTTTCGATCATTCAAAGTTTCAAGTATTCTATCCTAATTCACAGAAAATCACATCCATTCCATAGTATCTCCCATACACATTCACTCTTCGGACATTTCTGTCCATTCCTATCCCAGGGGTATTTTCGTAATTTATCCTACAGGGGTATTTTCGTAATTTGTCAAAATAAGGTTCCTTGGTGTTTTTGTCAATAAGAGTATTCTAGAAATTTTTGAAACTTGGTGGTTCTTTTGAGAATTTATTTTCCAAATAGTGGTGTTACAGAAATTTTTGAAGATCGGGGGTCATTCTGGTAATTTTGTAACTCAGGGATATTTCGGTAATTTATGGGTTACGAGTAATTTTGTAATTTTTCCAAAGTTAAGGTATTTTTTTATTTTGTAAATTTAGGGTTTTTAAACAAAGTAATGAAATTTTGATAAGAACTGTGGGTATTTTGAAAATTTCATAAACCAAGGGCATTTTTGTAATTTTACCACTAGGGGTATTTTAATAATTTTGTAAATAAAAATATTTCAAAAAATTTTATAGAATAGTTTTTACAAATCAAAAGGGTAATTTAGTAATTTTAAAAACTAAGGTTTCCATAAAAGTACGGCTAGTCCCTTTCGGGTTTTAGTTAGGGGTTTAGCCCGTGTATAAGTCCTCTTGGTTAGGGTGAACCGAGGCTACGCACCAGGTAGGATTCGAGTGGAGAGGAGGTGAGTCACGCGGACTACTTAAATACCAAGCTCCCACCAAAACCAATCCTAGACATGCGCACCATGGTTGCCACACCCTAACTCGGCGACTTAGCCATGGGTTTGTTTAGTTAGGCATTTAAGTCTTATGTAATTGTTGGGGTAACTAGCCCTAGGGTTCAAGTGCTTATCATGCTAATCTACGTTCCCTTCCATTTCTACCCTTCTACAAGTCATAATATAAATCACATAAGAGATAGGGGTACTTACTTGGTGGACTTCGGGTCGGAGACTTAGTGGGCCATGCCAGAAAACCTGCTTAATTCACAAAATTCCTTTTGGGCTTAACTTTGAAAACGGTTTGGGCCTTAAACCCAAGGCCAAGAGTTTAAATATGGGCTCTGATACCAAATTAAAACACCCCAAACCCAGCCCATGAGCCTTGGTTGGATCTGGTATGTTCCTTGATGTAAATCGGTTCAAACTTCTTTTGTGACTTTGGAAAAAATGATGTGTTTTAAAAGAAAGATTATTTTTGGGTTGGGCTCGAGTTGGAAACATGTTAATTTTATACTTGAAATCCCTTGATTTTAGGTGACAAAATATTTATAGATTTATTTTGGAATAAAATTTACTTAACTTTAAATTTGGTAAATTTTGTATCGTCTTGAAATAAATGGCATGCATGCATGAAATGGTTCGTACTAGGCCTTATTACATCAAACAATCCCAAAATAAATTGAATTACTTAATAAAATAAAAAATCCAAATTAAATAAATTCCTTCTTTGTGCATGGCCACCTTTAAGCTCCCGCCGGCCGGTCCATTACTAATCATCACCGAAAAGGTTCCCACAACGGGTGAGTCAAGCAGACTCAATGTGTACACAAACACTAAGTCTTAACAAATTTAGGCATAACAAATCATATTCATACATATCATAATTTACATTTAATGATGCATTCCCGAACCCAAGCCTATATGCCATCCGCTACACATCACCCGTACCATCCTGCACACCGTGGGGACTACTAAGTCAACCCTCCATCCGCTACACACCATCGAAGGCAGTCGCTGCAGTCGACGTGCTCATCGCCCTTATAAAGTTCGTGGCATAGCCACTAGATACATACTTTGTGTCATGAGACACCATATTCAGATATCGTGGTCTTAGGTCACCACATTCACTTCCCCTTTTTATAATATCCCATATGCCCCCATATAACATACACATTATGCATTATCATGCCTTAATTCACATTCTTATCATATTCACATTCATGGCATAACAAACCATATCATACTCATAGTAGGAGTAGGAAAACGTACCTAGGTACATCGTACCATAGCATGGTACTTTAGCCATATTCACATTCTTATAAACATGCTCATATTAAAATATTTCCATAAATATTATTAAAATATAGTATGGGGTACACACCTGATTCGCTTAAGGTTTCCAGTCCAAATCCCGAAAAGCTTGATCTAATGCCTTAGATCTTAAATCTCTACATTTAATCAATCATTTAGTAGTAGGATTAGTACACTAAAACTTACCTTGGTGCCAAATCCTGAAATCTTCACTATACTCTTCTTGTATTCGGCCAAGCTTTAAATCACTTTAACAAATTAGTTTCGGCCTTTTTAAATGAAAAATAGATCTTAATCAACAATTAAGGCCTTGGTGAATGTACATATGGACTTACCTTGAAATTCTCAAATCCTTAATGTTGTAGACTCCTTCCTTGTAATCGGCTGGTATTAAATCCCTTCATAGATTAGTTTTCGGCTTTTAAATCATGTAAGAAAATAGATCTAGTGCTAAAATAAGCCTTGGCCGATTGCATATATGTATACTTTACCTTGTGATTTGAAATCCCAAAATTTCTATTTACCCCCTTGGTATCTGTCGAAATCACTTTGACACATGTTAGATTAATTTCTAACATGTAAACATGGTAAAAGTGGCCTATGGCCGAATATCTTCCTTACCTTAGATCCTATAAGTCCCGAAATATCCTTCTCCCTTTGTAGTCGACAATGGTAGACAAATCCCGAAAGATCCTATGTAGTTTGGCAAAGAACAATAGTAGAGATTAGATCTTAGTTTTCGACAAGCCTAAGAGAAAAGAATGAAAACCGATTTTGAACTTACCCTTACTTGAAGAAATCGACAAAGACCTTTGCTTGCAATCTCTCAAGGATTGGCTATGAAGACTTGAAGACTAGTCGACTATGGCCTAGATGTGTATCAACACTTTTGGCTCTTGAGGCTTAATGAGATATCGACAAGGGTCTACTTGTGTTGTCGGTTTTGTCAAAATAAAAGAGAGGGAAAGAGTCCCTTGAGAATTGACAATGGTGAACTAAGAAGAAGGGAATCGGCTAGAACAATTAGAAAAGAAAGAAGAGACAAGTGCTAACTTGAGAGAAAAGAGTTAACAAAAGAGAGGCAAATTGGCTAAATGAAATTTGGCTGTCCCTCCTATACACACCTAGTCGAATTTGTCACCTAAGACCCCCTTGGCCGGCCAACTCTTCTCCTCCTTATCAAATCCCAAATTTTTCTCCTCTTATCACCTTATCAAAATTAATAAAATAATCCATTGTTTATCACCTAGCTTTGCCAAATTTCAAAGAGGCTTAAACTCCTTACTTAAGTTCCTTAGTGCCGTCCATCTCTCCCTCTTTTTCGAAAATAAAAAAAACCAAAATGTTGCTTCCCTTGCTGCTCGAACTCCAGACCTACTCCTAGCTTGTGGCGTCATTTACAAAGGCTTTAAGTGGCGCCTCCAAGCCACTTTTCCAAGCCCAATTATATGTCATCTTTCACATATAATTCCTCTTAAAGCCCTTCTAAGCTTAGCTCCCGTATTAAAACTAAGAAAAACTTAATATTTACTAAAGTATTTTCCTATTTTTGTAAAGTTCACAACATTCATAAATACACATTCATACATACAAAGGCTTGCTTCCACACTCAATTAAGCAATTATGCATAAGCCATAATTCGGGATATTACAAATACAATGGTACTTATGGTTCTCATAGCCAATTCATTACATAATCTTTGGCACATTTGCTTACACAAAGCTTGCCACATACTTCTATTCACATATCACATATGTACTTAGCTCATTCAAGCATATTTCCATTCCTGCATCTCATTCACATTCTCATATTCAAAAACACACTTCATCATAGTAAATTTATATAGATACTTACTTTTTTTACACACTTAGTGTACATATCAAACTTACCTAAAATGAATATACAGATCACATAATCATTCATATCTCAGATTTTCTCGTTGAACCATAAGGAATCTAATAGGAATGCTCAGAATACTCGGGATAGTCGTACAATGCCAATGTCCCAAACAAGGTCTTACATGTACTTAAATAATGATGCCGCTGTCCCAGACAGGGTCTTACACGAATCAAATACGATACCAATGTCCCAGACATGGTCTTACATGTAAATTTCATATCGATGCCAACGTCCCAGACGTGGTCTTACATGAAATCTCAAATCAACGCCAACGTCCCAGATGTGGTCTTACATGATATTACATAACTGACACCTATGTCATGACATAGTTAATCCTATCTATTCCTAGGTTTGTACAGGACTTCTCGGATGTTAACACTATGTCGATCTTATCTCAGAATTCATGTATACAACATCTCATAAGCATTCATCATTATCATTAGGTGTATGAACATACATAATTCAATACAAATACATTTATTTGTATATCGACTTACCTCAGATTCGGATATTCGTTCGGACTCGATTATTCGACTACCTTCACTTTCCCGCGATCTAAGCCCATTCTCTTCGGTTCTTGATTTATACATAGTAAAATTTAACCCTCTTATTTAACAACACATTCAATTCAATCCAAAATCACATATTTAGGGCTATTTGCAATTTAGCTCTTAAATTTGCACATTTTATCAATTTAGTCCATTTCTCTTAAAACATCAATTATACAAAATCACCATATACCCATGCTTAGCCGAATGCTCATGTATCTCATACAAGTCTAAAAATTTCATCAAATTCACAATTTAGTCCCTCAAATTTCTATTTTCACAATTTAGCCCTAATTAGCTAAATTCATCAAAAATTCAAGAACAAAACATGTTCATTAAATACATATCTTTCATTTAACACCAAAACTTATCACAAAGCTCACCATTTCATCAATGGCACAACTCATAAACATCACCAATTCTCAAAATTAAAACATGGGTTTGGAAGCATTTGAAGCAATGATTACGAAAACGTAGAAATTATCAAAAATCAATCAAAAACACATACCGATTTGAGCTTGAACCTTGGCCGAATGAAACAAAGTTTAACCCTTTCTTCCTTTTTGATTTTCGATCGTGAACATAAAAGATGATAGCATTTTAGCCTTAGTTTTAGTTTAATCATCTTTTATTTATCAAATTACTAATTTACCCATCCATAAACCTTATAAGACAAAATAACACTATGGTATTATGTCATTTAATCATCCATTATCTTATAAATGGATTTATAACAACATAAGGCCTCCACCTTAAAAAGCCACAACACATAGCTGTTTTAACAAATAGCTTGCAAATATTGCATTTAATGCAATTTAATCCTTTTCTCAAATTAAGCATACAGACGGACAAATTAACTTACGAAAATTTAACACATGCTTAATCACACATCAATTGCATAGAAAATAGTATAAAAATATTATTCAGATTTAGATTTGTGGTTCTGAAACCACTGTTTCGACTATGGTCTAAATCGGATTGTTACAGAACACTTCTTAAAAAATTGATTTAACAGTTAAGATGTCATAGTTGAACGTAATCTCAATTTATCATGCTATAAAATTTCGAGCACTCTACGGTTAAAATTCCTAAAATACCTCTCAAAACTCCTAGGCCCTATTTTGGGGTGTTACAACTTGAATCATTCCACAATATCAATAGAGCCCAAAGATTTTGTTTTAATAAATTGCTACCTTCAAATATGACAAGTAGCACTCTGTCGTAGTGGTGATGGAAGTCGGTACTTGACACTTCCGTTGGCACATAATAATTGTAACACCCCAAACACGACCTAGATGTTACGACTGAATCTGACGTGTCACATCAAAGTGTTTTTCGAAATCAGGCTTGTTGAAAGAAAGTCATTTTAAACGATTGCCATGTTTTTTACAGTTGGTTTCTTAGTTGGTTAACACCCGCGGAAGCTACACTAATGAATGTAATTTTAAAGTTTGAAAATGTGTGTTTGTCTTTTAAAACAGTTATTATTTTTGAAAACTGGGTTGTATCAGTTTGGCAGTTTCACAATAAGAAATTAAACACAATGAAAAGAAATTAAAATCAATGAAAAGAAATTAAAATCACTAGAGGCCTTATTACATAAATATCAACCCAATATAAAAAATTAAATAACTAGGTCTAAAATAAAATATTAGCAAACGTGTGGCCACCTTCGAGTCCCTCGCAGCTCCAAATCATCTAAGGCTGGGGATTACCTGTACAGTTAAAAGAAAAGGGTGAGTTATGAGAACTCAGTGTGTAATCCCTTATCATGCAGTAATAATTTGGGCATAAGCCCTATTTAGTAACAGTACAGTGTGGGCCTTAGCCCATTACAGTAATCAATGTGGGCCTAAGCCCAATATAGTATCAGTATAGTGCAAATATGCAACCCACCCCAATCCAACCAACACACCACCCGTACCAACTAACACACCATGTGGGGATAGAATCGAACCACCCAGCCAACACACCAATATTGCAAAGATAGTCGCCAAGACAATAACGCAGCAGAGTGCCAAGATCAATATCGCAAAGAAAGTCGCCAAGAATAATATATGTGGCAAAGCCACCAGTAACAGTACACTTCCTCCATAACAGTATCCTAAACCCATGTAGTATGCCAGGTCATAAATATCTCTTATATGCAGTATGTCCTACTCAGTACAGTCATACAATAATATGCATTCATCAGTCGGCTTACCTCTAGGGGTAAAATGGTAATTTCTATCTATTAGGGGTAAAGTAGTAATTTTATCCTTTAGGGTATTTTGGTCATTTTATCTATTTTAGGGTTTCAGCGAGATAATGACCTTTCCAAAGGTCCACATTCGCCTTGAGCAACACAGATAACCCATATGGTCAAAATGATGTAAATGGGCCCAAGGTCTAATATTCGGCCTAAGTGGGCCCACACGCTCGTGTGACCCATTTAGCCCAAATTCAATCATGGCTATGCGAACGATATAACCTAGTCCAGTATTTGCCACTTATCGTGGATTTATTCCATGTGGGGCCTGCAAGCCTATTGGGCCCACACGGCCTGTTTCAGCCAAATGAGGCCCATAATGGCCCAAGAGTACGAGAACGCTTGTGGTGGCCTCTATAGTCTATTGCCCATGATTGTGGGCTCACTTTACCATATGAGCGGTCGCATGCTCGTGAGGCCTCATAGGTCGAGGGTTCAGCTTTTCGGCTTTTGCTGATTTGCAGAGGAGATAGTGTGATTACGCACCTGTTTACGAAATTGTTCCAAGATCCACGAGCACCCAACCTTGACCGAATGATAAGCGATCTATCTCTCTAAGATTACTAATTGAAATGGATCGATTAAAACTATGGCTTACAACCATAAACAATGATCTTACAGACAAGGAGATAATCGGCCTACATACAGAAGATAAGGTAATGCTTTTACCTTGATTGGCTTACGAGGGAAAAGGTTTCGATCGCTTCCCAAATAGTTTTTACTCCCTAGAGTCCCCTGAACACCATATCGCAATGAAGGTACGAAACCCGCAGTCAACACATGTATAAACAAGAACATTAAGCTTTTAGAAAGGTTTAGAGGAACCTGATTTGAATGAAAAGAGGGAATACAACCACTTATCGATTTGTCAGAAATACTTGCAGAATCGAAATATAGAGGATACAGTGTTGAGTTTCGGCTAAAGTAAAAACCACCCAGTGAAGAGAATGACCTGAATAGAAAAGGGAGGGGAAAACTTTCAGTCACAAGCCAAAAAGGAGAAAGAGTCACAAGGGGGCAAGGGTCAAAGGTTCGGTCGAAAGAAGTCAATAGGTAAGAAGGGATGAAACAGGCAGTTGGCCAAAACTTGAAAGGAATAGAGAAGAAGGAGAGGTTTCGTCAGATGTTGGTACAAAAGAAGGGAGAGAAATAGACTTGAAAAGAATAGTTTAATTTACCAGAATGGTAGGAGTCGAACACCCAAAATGCACAAATGGCCACTTGCAAATTCGACACAAGAGAGCAGAGAAAGAAAAGAGCATGAACAGTTTTAGAAACTGGTGACAAATTGACCAAACTGAGAGAAAACCCCTCAGCCAAAATTCCCTATACCAATTTCGGCACCAACACCCCCCACACACTTCAATCTCCTTGATTCTCTCCAATAACACTCTCCTTAATCCTCTCCACGATTTGCTTCCACAATCTCTCCATGACCGATTCAAACTCCTTTACAATAGTGTTTCAGTCCAACTTTTCTACCTATCCAGCTCAAGCAGCAAAATAAACACTCCATTGCGTAACCTAGGACTTGAACCTCAGATCTCTCAGTTACACCACACGCCACCGTGCCACTACACCACAGGCTCTTTTTGTGTCATAAAAAAGCATTATAACTAATAAGGCCTAAGTGCTAGTGTCCAGGTTCATTTAAGAGAAAACTAAAAATTTTTCAAAGGCCAAGACTTGAACCTAGGCTACTCAAACACTCCCAAACACACCCAAATCACTTAGCCACTGAAGTAGACAAGCAACTTGTGTCAGAACATGCAAAATTACAGACCTTAAATTTTTAGGGCGTTACAATTCTACCCCCTTAAAGAAATTTCAGCCTCAAAATTTACCTGTTCAGAATAAGTGAGGGTATTGTTGTTGAATCGCCTCCTCGGGTTCCCACGTGGCTTCTTCTGAACTATGATTACTCCAAAGCACTTTGACTAGCGGAATGGATTTCTTTCTCAGTACTTTAACCTCACGGTCCAATATCTGCACTGGCTCTTCCTCGAAGGTCAGATCTGGCCCAACCTTGATCTCCTCGACTGGTACTATATGCGTGGGATCAGAACGATATTGCCTCAGCATGGAGACGTGGAACACATCATAAATTCGGTCTAAATCTGGAGGCAACTCTAGTTGATAGGCTATCGATCCCACACGCTTCAGTATTCAGTAAGGCCTAATAAACCTAGGGCTAAGCTTACCCTTCCGTCCAAACCTTAGTACCTTCTTCCATGGGGAGACCTTGAGAAATACGAAGTCCCCCACAGAATACTCAATCTTTCAGGGTTTAAGATCCGCGCAAGACTTCTGCCTATCAGATACTTCCTTTAACCGGTCTCGAATAAGTTTCACCTTTTTTCAAGATAGAAACTAACTCTGGTCCCAAAACTCGCCACTCGTCGAGCTCAGTCCAACAGGTAGGAGTATGACATCTACGACCATATAACGCCTCGTACAGTGCCATTTGAATACTAGACTGATAGCTGTTATTATACGCAAACTCTGCTAGTGGCAAATAGTCTTCCCAGCTGCCTTGGAAATCAATGACACAACTTTTTAACATGTCCTCCAGTATCTGAATCACCCTCTCGACTGACCATCTATTTGAGGACGGAATGCAGTACTGAAGTCCAATCTAATACCCAAAGCCTCGTGTGATTTCTTCCGAATCGAGGGTTTCTATCAGATATAATAGAAATCGGTACCCCATGCTGTCTCACAATCTCAGCCACATACAACTTTGCCAGCTTCTGCAACGAGTAATTAGTACAGACTGGTATAAAATGGGCAGATTTAGTTAATCGGTCTACAATAACCAATACCGAATCCTTTTTAGTAGGCGTTAAGGGCAGTCCACTCACAAAATCCATGGTTACTCTCTCCCACTTCCAAAGTGGAATCTTAATTGGCTGCAGAAACCTTGAAGGCAGTTGATGCTCAGTTTTAACTGATTGGCACGTCAAGCACTTACCCAAAAAATCAGTAACTTTGCATTTCAGTCCTGGCCACCAATATAGCTCAAGAATATTTTGGTATAACTTGTTTCTGCCAGGATGCATAGCATACGGACTACTATGCGCATCTTGCAGTATAGACTGCCTTAGCTCAGAATCCCTTGGTACACAAACTCTCCTATGGAAACACAATATTCCTTCACTATTCAGCTCAAAATCTGAAGTTTCCCCCTTCTTCACCAGTTGGAAACGAGGAACCAGTGACTTGTCCAACAACTTCTTATCCTTAATCTGTACAGTCCACGTCGGTTTGACTTGCAGCTCAGGCAACAAGCTACTATCATCATACAAGCTAAGACGAGCAAACATTGCTCTCAAATCGGATATAGCCCTATAGCTCAGTGCGTCACTACTACATTGGCCTTACCCAGATGGTACTCAATCGAGCAATCATAATCCTTAAGCAGCTCTATCTATCTTCGCTGCCTAAGATTCAACTCCTTTTGAGTGATGAGGTACCTGAAGCTCTTGTGGTCTGTGTAGATAATACAGTTTTCGTTGTATAAATAATGCCTCCAAATTCTCAGTGAAAATATCACCGCATTAACTTTAAGTCATGAGTTGGGTAATTCACCTCGTGAGGCTTAAGCTGACGAGACGCATGAGCAACCACCTTACCCTTCTGCATCAGTACACAACCCAATCCAATGTGTGATGCATCACTGTAGACAGTAAATTCCTTCCCAGTTGCTGGCTGTATCAAGACAGGGGCCTCAGTTAGAACTTTCTTCAGTTTCTCAAAACTTTCTTACTGCTTATAGGTCCAGTTAAATGGTACCCCTTTACACAGCAACTTAGTCAGAGGTGTAGCAATCAAGGAAAATCCCTCAAAAAAGCGTCTGTAATTCCCTGCCAAACCCAGAAAGCTTCGAATCTCAGATACGGTCTTAGGTGGTTTCCAATCCAGTATAGCTTCAAGTTTTTGAGGATCAACCCTAATCCCCTCGGCAGATACCACGTGACCAAGAAATGTCACTTCTCACAGCCAGAACTCACACTTGCTGAACTTAGTGTACAATTGTTTCTCCCTTAAAATCTGCAGAACAATTCAGAGATGTGCATCAAGTTCATCCTTGGTTCTCAAATATACCAAGATATCATCTATAAATACCACCATGGGCCGATCCAGGTAGGGTTGGAATACTCGGTTCATCAGATCCATGAAAGCAGCTGGTGCATTCGTTAGCCCAAACGACATCACTAGGAACTCGTAATGACCATAACGAGTCCTAAACACAGTCTTATACACATCAACCTCTTTAACCCACAGTTGATGGTATCTAGAACAGAGATCTATCTTGGAGAAAACCAAAATTCCTCACAGTTGATCAAACAGATCGTCCATCCTCGGTAAAGGATACTTATTCTTGATAGTCAGCTTATTAAGTTGGCGATAATCATGCACATGCGCATGAACCATCCTTCTTCTTTAAGTAAAACACTGGTGCTCCCCATGGAGACACACTAGGTTGAATGAATCCTTGATCCAGTAGCTCTTGGATCTAAGCTTTTAACTCTACCAGCTCTTTTGGTGCCATCCTATAAGGGGCGATGGACACTGGAGTTGTTCCAAGCAAGAGCTCGATACCAAATTCAACTTCGTGATTCGGAGGCAACCTAAGGAGATCATCAGGAAACACATCAAAAAACCCTTAACTGTCCTAATATCTCCAATAGAGGGGACCCTCATAGTCAGATACTCCAACATAGGCTAAAAATGCCTCACAACCCTTGCGAACCTGTAACACCCTTAACCCGTATCCATCACCAGATTAGGGTTACGGGCATTACCAGAAAAGCCACAACCCTTATTCAGACAATCAATCTTACTCAAACATGCTTAATAAGAGATACGATCATGAACATATTATTATTACATACTAATAATATAATACTATAAACCCCAATTGTCCTATCTTTAAAAATTTATAAAATACGAACCATTAAACTATTTGTGTCTAATAAATAAAAATAAGCATGATCAATGTAACACCCTGGTTTAGGGGTTATGCGTTTGGAGCATAACCCGAGCATTTAGTAGGCTTAAGGTCCTGTTGGAGGAATTTTAGGGGTTTTGGGGAACCCTAGAAGGCAAGGGATGGCTTAGGAAAATTTTAATTTTGGGGTTAAGAAATGGAGTTTGGGCTTTAGAGGGCTTAAGAAAATTATTTGGATGATTTTGGTACATGAAAGGCATTAGCAAAGTGGTTATCTTATTTGTTTAAGAAATGGAAGAAGGTCCATCGAGGGCCTGGTTCGAGTTGAGGCGGCAACAAAAGTGGCGTTTTATTTTTGGGATTATGGCATTGCAGGTAGAAGGCCTTAAAATAATTTATGTACTTGGCACAAGCAAGAACTTGGCCAAGTGGTTATCGTATGCACATAGGTGTTGGAGGGAGTGAGGTCATGGGTTCGAGGGCCCTGGAGCAAGATTTTGGGCGTGTTTTCTTTTATGCGGTTATGGACTGGGCTAGGAAGGGTTAAGAATAAATGTTGGGGCCCTATAGCATAAAAATCAAAGTGGCCGAATGGCTCGGGCGCTAGTTGGTCGGCTTTCCCCAGTCCTGCGTTCGAGACCCATGGGCGTGGTGGTTTTTCTTTTATTTTGCAAAGAAATTGGGCGGGCGTTGGACGGCACTGGAAGTTTATTGATAAGGATTAAACCAAGGTGGTTTAATTATTTTTGAATTCGGTGGTGGATAGATAAATATAGGATTCTTTTAGTTAGTTTTAAATATTTTAAATTGGAGATAATGGGTGCTATTGGATTGTTTTTTTTAGGATTAGGTGATAAAATATGAGTTTAATTAGAGAGAAAGGTGGAATTTTTTTGAATGTGGAGCAGAGAGTGGCGGCCAAAGGGCTCCTTGGGTAGCCACATTCGGTCTTCAAGGGGGAGGGGTGCCGTATGCTTTAAATAGGAGAGCACCCTTTTCATACTTTTTCTCCTTTTTAATTGCTTGTGCTGAAAATTCTAGTCAAGCAATTCATTTAAATCTTTTTTCCCTTTTCCTTGAAACGAAACTCCTCCACCGAAGATCAAATTCTTCTAAACTTTTCTACATTTTATTTCTTTTCTTCTCAACCTCGGTTTGTACCTATTTTGTTAGCAGAATGGTTGATCTTCCTTGGTGACCATAGCCGAATGTCCACTTGAACCCCTAAATCTTATATTTTGTCTACTTCTATTTCTTTCATCCTTTAGCGAATATTCCATCTTGTTCTAAGAAGCCTGGCAGTGAAACCTTCACCTCTCTACCTTCTTTCTTTTTCGCCAAGATTGAAGCCTAATCAGTAAAAGTGTGGTGTTGTCGACATCTAAAGCTTGTGGGTAAGTGTTTTAGTTACTTGTTTTAATGGCCAAAACCGAGTGGTTGGCCTTAAGATTTTGGAAGAGCCAATGCTCTTTAAGACCATAGTAATATGTTTTGTTTGTTGTAGCCAACGCTAAGGAGGTCCTCCGAGATTCGACTACTCTAGGTAAGCCACTACAACATTGACCTAAGGCCATTGTTTATGTTTTGTGTTGACCAAGTGGTGGCTATGATCTTTTAGGGCTAAATCAACAAGAGTAAAGGAAAGCCTTGGGATCTCGGTGTTTTGTAAGGATGTTATTAGGTGATCTAAATTCAATAATAGTAGATTATGACTCGTTGATTAATGGTGTGATTCGATTAAGTGTCGATGGATGCAAGTGCTATCAAGGGGAAAGGAAAGTCCTCGTTCAAGTTTAAGAAGAGGTCGGTTTCAGCTATTCGTGATTGGCCACCGGGGTGTGGGCGTGCGAAAACGATAAGCAAATAACGGTAGTCTCGCTAAACGATAGCGTCGGGATCGAGGGTTTAGAACTTCAGGTTATAAGGTGCGTAGTTAGCCATTGTTTCCGGGTTTTATGTGTATAATGTGTTTACTAACAATGCAGTGATGAATGTGACATAAATACCCTTAAAGGGTATAGCGATGATCAGGTTAGTACCGAACCTGTGGAAATGTGATTACTTGCTTGTATATGAGTATGCTTGTGGATATTAATAAGCATGTGCATGCGTTATCATGATTATATATTATGTTACATGATTATATATTATGTTACATGTGCATGGGTGGGTTTTTGAAAGAAGGTACGGGTGTACTTCGAGTACGTGGTTGATGTCAGCCTTGTGCTACATCGTGGATTGGCGCTGACTGAGGTCGCGTTGTGGATCTTTGCGATTTAGTTCGCGTGGTTACCTTGACTGATATCGGCTTATGCCATATCGTGGCTTGATGGATTGCTGTGTGCTCCATCGTGGTTTGATGTTAGCTATACGCTACATCGTGGATGGCATTGGTTGCCTTTTTGGAGGGAAAAGGAGAGGGTGACTTGATAGTCCCCTGGTGTGTGGTAGGCTGGTTAAGGGGGTGTGTAGCGGTTGGACCTTAGGATTGGGTTGGGTTTCATATTGCATGGTTTTGTTATAAATTGATATGGAAATGGGCCAAGCCCAATATGACATGTGGATAGGTATGTTTTGGGAACATACGTGGAAATGGGCCAAGCCCAGTAATCAGTGAATTAATGAGAAAAGGGCCTAGCCCAGTGCTTGAATATGATTTGACTGTGGGCCAAGCCCAGATTATGGTAATGTCTAAATGGTTATATTTACATGTTGCATTTGATAATTGGGATGTTATGTGGCTAGCATGTGGGTGGATTTCAATGGTTTTAATTACACACTGAGTCATTATGACTCACCCAATTATTTATCCAACATCGCAGTGACATGTTGATCGGACCGGGTTTGAGAGGATGCAAGGTGGCCCATGCGAAGGAGATTTATTTAATTATTTTAAAGCTTATTTATATTAAGTTTGGTTTAAATATTGGTTGTAATAAAAGGCCTCTTTATTTATTGTTGGGATCATTTTATTATCTTTTAATTAGGGTTTTATATTATACTTAGATATATTTTCTCCAAATGATTTATAATATAATAAATTATCATAAAGTTTTAATTCACATCTTTTATATCGAGCTTATATTATTAAATAATTTTAATGGAATTACTTCCGAAAGTTAACAAAATTTTCAAGTTTTATTCTAAAGACAAAGATTTTCAACCGTCATTCCATGATGACATAACCAGATCCGGTCAAGGCTCGTGGGCGGGTTTGGGATGTTCTGATTGGTATCGAGCAGGTTCAAAACTTCGGCTTTGAGGGTTTTGGGCCCAAAAACATTTTAAAATGGGCTTTTCAAAATATGGGCTTATATTTGTGTTTTTTCGGCATGGCACTGTACCTCGGCTCGAGTCCACTGTAAGTACTTGGACTTGTGAAGTAATTTGTTATGTGAATTATTATGGGCTTAGTTTGGGCTCGAGATTAGAATATTAGGGCTTTTTGGACCCTAGGACTAGTCTACTCAAACATGTGCATAAGACTTAAAGCTCTTAAACAAACACGTGAAGTAAGTCGCGTGTTAAGGTGTGGCAACTGTGTGTGCGCATGTCTAGGAGTGGTATTCGGTGGGAGCTTGGTATTTAAGCATCCGTGACTCACCTCCTCTCCACTTGAATCCTACAGTGCGTAGCTACTGGTTCACCTTAACCAAGAGGACTTGTTC
Organism: Gossypium rotundifolium; assembly: GCA_025506655.1. Classification (NCBI taxonomy): domain Eukaryota; kingdom Viridiplantae; phylum Streptophyta; class Magnoliopsida; order Malvales; family Malvaceae; genus Gossypium; species Gossypium rotundifolium. The sequence goes on along the minus strand of CP106732.1, from coordinate 31,985,447 downwards.
ACAGTGAACCAATTATTAAAACCCGAAAGGGATTAGCCTTGCTGTTTTAAAATTCTTGGTTTTAAAATTTTCAAATTTATCCTTTTTGGTTTGCAAACCCTAAATCTGATTTTTGAAAAAAAAAAAAAAAAAATGTTTTTTTTCGATTTACCAAAATTACCAAAATGCCCCTGTATTACAAAATTACCACACTACACTCAACTTTTGTTAAAATGATTTTCACTTTGCAAAATATTAAAATCTCTAGTTTTCAAAATATCAATATACCCCGATTTGGGAAAATTTACTAAAATACCCCTGTGTTAAAAATTACTAAAGTGCCACGACTTTTAAAATTTACGAGTTAACCCCAACTTTAATAAAATTCTCTCACTTTGCAAAAGTATCCAAATTTTGTATTTCAAAATAATACCCCGACTCTTGAAATTTACAAAATTACCTCAGTTGACAAAATTACTAAAATACCCTCGTTTCCAAAATTCTACAGATTCTAATTTGACAAATTTTGAAATACCCTCCCAATGTAGAAATTTCAAAATGTTCGGTTTATTAAGTTTTAAAATTTTTCGGTTTATTAGAAAATGTCCTGTAGGACAAAATGCGGAAATACCCACAGGGTAGAAAGCAAGGCGTAAATGTCCGAATAGTGAATGTGGGTGGTAGATACCTTTGAATGTGCCTTCTTGAGGAAGGAATGTGTTCGTGTTGATGAGCGGATGTGTGTGTGAATGTGATTCTTGAACTAGAGTAGTAAACTCGGCTGAAACCTTGTGTGATCGAAAGAACTACTTCTAAAATCATCATTCATAAAATATGCTCGCGGTTAAATAGTGGAACAATTACTAATGCATAAAACTTCTTAATCGATAAATCAAGGCGATAGAGATGAGTTCTAGGGGCCGGTAGAGGTAGAATGGCGAGATCGGGCCGATAGGAGTCCGCCATGGGTCAAGAAGTGAAGTGCCGCCACGGTGGGCGTAGAGGGCAAGATCAGACAGAGAAGATGTAGCGGTGTCGCAAGCTATGTTGCGCGTGCTACTGACAAGTGGCAAGAGTGGTATGGGAAGCGGAGCTCGGAAGTCGATGTCGGAAAGACTTAGATCAAGCGGGGCGAGATCTTTAGAGGAGTGTGGGAGTAGCTCCTAACGTGGCGGAGTATTGGCTAGAAGCGATTGAAAGAATCATGGATGATTTGGATTGCACCAATGAAGAAAAGATGAAGGGCTGTTTCTTTACTTGCGACAAAGCCTATCGTTGGTGGCTCACGGTCAAACAAGGTGTATCGGCGGATCATTGGATTGGGATTTCTTTAAGGCCAAGTTTGAAGGGAAATGCGTAGGAGCTAGTTATTTGGATTCAAAGGAAAGCGTTTCTAAATCTAGTACAAGGGAATAAGTCGATAGTCGAGTCTGAAGCGGAATTTGTGCGGTTAAGCCCGGTATGCTAAGGGAATTGTGGCACCGACACGAAAGAAGTGTTCGATTCGAAGATGGGCTACGAGATGAGTTGCGTGAGTTGATTGCTCCACACGAGAGAGAGACTTGCGGTGCTAGTGGAGAAAGCTCGGATCGTTGAAGAGGTTAAGAAGACTATAAGGGAAAACCGAGAGAAGAATAGGAACGAGAATAAGAGAAAGGTTGGATCATCAGTATCGTTTGGTAATGCCCAGAAAAGACTAAGGACCGAGAACCCTGTAAGTGCACTTGTACCAGTGGATCGGAATCGTCCTTGTGCTCGATGTGGAAGACCTCACACAGGAGAGTGTTGGGGAAATAATAAAGAATGCTTTCGGTGTGGATCTAAGGCACATCTGGTTAAGAATTGTCCTCGAGCAACGAAGGGTCGTGGTTCTAGTCAAAGTCAACCAAGGATGTGATATCGGGTAAGCTCCCTTGTTTTGGAATACTCTTTAATTGTTTTCCTTGTTTGTAAATTAATTCTTTCTGTATGATTTGGATCTCGGTGAGAACTTAGAGACTACGTTTGGGAAGTATGATGAATTGGAATCAGTGGCACAAATGAGGCGTGAGAGTAGGGAGTTAGGATTGCATGGCGATAAGTAATTTCGAGGCGAAATTATTTTAAGGAGGGTAGAATTGTAACACCACGGTTTAGCGGTTATGCGTTTGGAGCATAACCCGAGCATTTAGTAGGCTTAAGGTCCTGTTGGAGGAATTTTAGGGTTTTGGGGAACCCTAGAAGGCAAGGATGGCTTAGGAAAATTTTAATTTTGGGGTTAAGAAATGAGTGGGCTTTAGAGGGCTTAAGAAAATTATTTGGATGATTTTGGTACATGAAAGGCATTAGCAAAGTGGTTATCTTATTTGTTTAAGAAATTTGGAAGAAGGTCCATCGAGGGCACAGGTTCGAGTTGAGGCGGCAACAAAAGTGGCGTTTATTTTTGGGATTATGGCATTGCAGGGTAGAAGGCCTTAAAATAATTTGGGCGTGTACTTGGCACAAGCAGCAACTTGGCCAAGTGGTTATCGTGCGGCACATAGGTGTTGGAGGGGAGTGAGGTCGCGGGTTCGAGGGCCTGGAGCAGCATTTTGGGCGTGTTTTCTTTTTATGCGGTTATGGAATTTGGGCTAGGAAGGTTAAGAATAAATGTTGGGGCCTATAGCATAAAATCAAAGTGGCCGAATGGCACAGGCGCTAGTTAGTCACTGGCTTTCCCCTGTGTCCTGCGTTCGAGACCCATGGGCGTGGTGGTTTTCTTTTATTTTGCAAGATTTGGCAGGCGTTGGACGACACTGGAAGCTTCATTGGATAAGGATTAAACCAAGGTGGTTTAATTATTTTGAATTAATTTGGTGGATAGATAAATATAGGATTCTTTTAGTTAGTTTTAAATATTTTAAATTGGAGATAATGGGTGCTATTGGATTGTTTTTTTTAGGATTAGGTGATAAAATATGAGTTTAATTAGGAGAGAAAGGTGGAATTTTTGAATGTGGAGCAGTAGTGGCCGGCCAAAGGGCTCCTTGGGTAGCCACATTCGGTCTTCAAGGGGGGGAGGGGGTGCCGTATGCTTTAAATAGGGAGAGCACCCTTTTTCATACTTTTTCTCCTTTTTAATTGCTTGTGCTGAAAATTCTAGTCAAGCAATTCATTTAAATCTTTTTTTTCCCTTTTTCCTTGAAACCGAAACTCCTCCACCAGTACCGAAATTCTTCTAAACTTTTTCTACATTTTATTTCTTTTCTTCTCAACCTCGGTTTGTACCTATTTTGTTAGCGAATGGTTGATCTTCCTTGGTGACCATAGCGAATGTCCACTTGAACCCCCTAAATCTTATATTTTGTCTACTTCATTTCTTTCATCCTTTAGCCAGAATATTCCATCTTGTTCTAAGAAGCCTAGCGAAACCTTGACCTCTCTACCTTCTTTCTTTTTCGCCAAGATTGAAGCGAATCAGTAAAAGTGTGGTGTTGTCGACATCTAAAGCTTGTGGGTAAGTGTTTTAGTTACTTGTTTTAATGGCCAAAACCGAGTGGTTGGCCTTAAGATTTTGGAAGAGAGAATGCTCTTTAAGACCATAGTAATATGTTTTGTTTGTTGTAGCCAGCGCTAAGGAGGTCCTCTCGAGATTCGACTACTCTAGGTAAGCCACTACAACATTCGGCCTAAGGCCATTGTTTATGTTTTGTGTTGACCAAGTGGTGGCTATGATCTTTTAGGGCTAAATCAACAAGAGTAAAGGAAAGCCTTGGGATCTCGGTGTTTGATAAGGATGTTATTAGGTGATCTAAATTCAATAATAGTAGATTATGACTCGTTGATTAATGGTGTGATTACGATTAAGTGTCGATGGATGCAAGTGCCGGTCAAGGGGAAAGGAAAGTCCACGTTCAAGTTTAAGAAGAGGTCGATTTGACTATTCGTGATTGGCCAAGGGGTGTGGGCAGCAGTCAAAACGATAAGCAAATAACGGTAGTCTCGCTAAGCGATAGCGTCGGGATCGAGGTTTAGAACTTCAGGTTATAAGGTGCGTAGTTAGCCATTGTTTCCGGGTTTTATGTGTATAATGTGTTTACTAACAATGCATGATGAATGTGACATAAATACCCTTAAAGGGTATAGCGATGATCGAGTTAATCTACCGAACACGTGGAAATGTGATTACTTGCTTGTATATGAGTATGCTTGTGGATATTAATAAGCATGTGCATGCGTTATCATGATTATATATTATGTTACATGATTATATATTATGTTACATGTGCATGGGTGGGTTTTTGAAAGAAGATGCGGGTGTACTTGATGCGTGGTTGATGTCGACCTTGTGCTACATCGTGGATTGGCGCCGCCCGAGGTCGCGTTGTGGATCTTCTTGATTTAGTTGGCGTGGTTACCTTGATCGATATCGGCTTATGCCATATCGTGGCTTGATGGATTCTTGTGTGCTCCATCGTGGTTTGATGTTAGCTATCGCTACATCGTGGATGGCATTAGTTGCCTTTTGGAGGGAAAAGGAGAGGGTGACTTGATAGTCCCCTGGTGTGTGGTAGGCTGGTTAAGGGGGTGTGTAGCGGTTGGACCTTAGGATTGGGTTGGGTTTCATATTGCATGGTTTTGTTATAAATTGATATGGAAATGGGCCAAGCCCAATATGACATGTGGATAGGTATGTTTTGGGAACATACGTGGAAATGGGCCAAGCCAGTGTCGATGAATTAATGAGAAAAGGGCCTAGCCCGTGCTTGAATATGATTTGTTGTGGGCCAAGCCAGTTATGGTAATGTCTAAATGGTTATATTTACATGTTGCATTTGATAATTGGGATGTTATGTGGCTAGCATGTGGGTGGATTTCAATGGTTTTAATTACACACTGAGTCATTATGACTCACCCAATTATTTATCCAACATCGCAGGTGACATGTTGATCGGACCGGGTCGGAGAGGATGCAAGGTGGCCCATGCAGAAGGAGTTTTATTTAATTATTTTTAAAGCTTATTTATATTAAGTTTGGTTTAAATATTGGTTGTAATAAAAGGCCTCTTTATTTATTGTTGGGATCATTTTATTATCTTTTTAATTAGGGTTTATATTATACTTAGATATATTTCCTTCAAATGATTTATAATATAATAAATTATAATAAAGTTTTAATTCACATATTTTATATCGGGCTTATAGTATTAAATAATTTTAATGGAATTACTTCCGAAAATAAACAAAAATTTTCAAGTTTATCCTAAAGACAAAGATTTTCCAACCGTTTTTCATGGTGACATAACGAGATCCGGTCAAGGCTCGTGGGCCGGGTTTGGGGATGTTACAATCAAAATGTCATCTCATAATGACTTCCTATTAAGACCGAATTCTTTTAGCTTGAAACCTACTTCCACATAGCCAATTAAATGCAAACTCATTACACATTACATATACACTCATTTATTTAACCAAAAATACTTAATTAAATTAAACAATCTCACACGCCAAGTACATATATATATATATATATAAATGTATACATCAATATTTTGCATATTTCCATATTCGAATACAAGCCCAAACAACTAGTTCTTTAAACATGTTAACTACATTTGACTATAGCACATAAACTCGGCCGAATATACATACATACAATACACAATGTATATCTCTTTTCGTAATTCAACTAAAGTTGATACACACACATAAATTTCAGATAATGCTCAGCTAACACATACCTATATTGACTTAAACATTTAACCTTTATTCATACTCTAGTTCATCTAATGACATTTTATGGTATACATTCGAAAGTTTTGCATATCAAAACGCATCCCATACCTGACATTTCCCTACTTATGTCCACTTTTCAAAAGTTAACAAGGCACATGCTAAAAGGCTTCATATCATTTACCATATAGTAACATAGCTATTTAGCGTGAACATTCATACCATAACCTAAGTTTTCATCCAAACAAAGCACACACCAATTACATCAAAGATAGAGTACACCATCAAACATTATCATTTAACAATTAGCCATTTTCGCATGGCTATTATATATATAAACATAACATCATTCTAACATTTAGCTAGCCTATACATGCCTTTGATTCAAAAATAACTAGCTTAAAAGTACCAAAAAGGGATGATAGTGTGGTTGACTTCACCGACGATCCTCCGAGCCCGTAGCTTGACCAAAATCTATAAAACAGATCATTGAACACACAGAGTAAGCTTACTAGCTTAGTAAGTCTTAAGCAACCGTATTTAAACATTCAATTAACCAAGCAGTTTAGACCGCCAATTCATAACATTGAATAAACATAGCTTAATTTATAAATGCATTATAGCCAAATATTCTACCTCATTTAATCTGTCCACTTCCATTTACCCACCAAGATACACCATTTCCGAATAAGTATACATATACAAATAATTATAACATAAATCATACATATCTATATACCTTTATCAATACCTTTAACCACTTATGCTTTCATATAACCAAATTTCCTCATAACATAGTCCATATTCCTTTTCTCATCTACCAATTGTGTATTACATTTCTCTCATCATTTCATTCACATATTAGCATCACACATGCATATATATATACATATAACACATGAGTATGAATAACACATACCTTGTAGCCACATTAACAAATTCGTTTTCCACATGCTTAAGCATACTTAATTCATTTCCTGACTTTATTAGTATATGATCTAAGCCTGGAATGGCAACTCTCCGGTTAAATCCTGCTAGGCATTAGCCCAAATTTCACACACCGACACCAGGCCTGCTAGACTCAAAGTTCGAAAGTTAAAACACCGGCATATAGCCTGCTAGGCATTAAGCCCGATATATTCACCGGTACGAGCCCTGCTAGGCATTGAGCCCGATATATTCACCGGCACGAGGCCTACTAGGCTCGAAGATCGAATTAAATCACCACTTTTACATTTCCATACACATCACTTAGGGCTAAAATCACAACCATCTCATATACTTCATATTATTTTCACATATTAAACTGAATAGGCTTTTTTTTCATATCACATTAACAAAATATATTCAATACAATTTAATACCTTAACATTCGGCTAACACATGAATTTATATCCAAAATTAACAAATATTATCATTTAACATATTCATAACTAACTCTTTAATATACTTTTGCTTAAGGACTTACCTCGACTGTCGACGGACTGTATAAACCGACTATTCGATAACCTTTGTCTTTCCCCGATCCAAATCTGTTTTTCTTTGTCCTTGATCTAAACACATTAAAATTTAGCTCATTCAAGTACATTTCATCTCAATTTAGTCCCTAATCACATAAATAGGCAAATTACCATTTTACCCTACTATTTCACATTTTTACAATTTAGTCCTATTTGCATAAAACACAAAATACACAAAATTTCTCAATACTACTCAAGGGTCGAACACTCCTAGGGATTATACAAGCCCATTTATTTCATTTATTTTGCAAATAAGCCCCTCTAAAAAATTATTTTTACAAATTAACCCTAAATACTCAATTTCACCAAAACTTTCAATACAAAACATACTAATCTTTAACATATCTTTAATCTAAAATCATCAAACATCAAAAACCACATGAACATCTCAATGGCCAAACATCAAACATGCTTAGTTTTAAAAATTCTAACATGGGTCAGCTACTGTTCGAAGCAACGATCTCAAAAACGTCAAAATTAACAAAAATCGAGCTAGAATTCATACCCAATTAAGCCAAATGGTTGCCAAAATTCAAAGCTTCTCTAACCCCTCTTCTTTAGCTAGCATTCGACCATGAGAGAAATGAAGATGATAATGCTTTTGTTTTAGTAAATTATGACATATATTATTTATTTTATTTAAATTAGCATACCAACCTTTATATAATAATATTCATAACATATATCATAAGGTTATTCTTGACATATGCAGCCCACTACCCTTAAAAATGGGTTAATTACCCTTTTAATGAATCATATTAAAAAGCCATTATCATTATAGCACTTTTCACTTTAGTTTGCAACTTTTACATTTTACGCGATTAAGTCCTTTTTCTAAATTAAACACATAAACGATTAAATTTTTCTACGAAACTTTCACACACATTAATTCACATATAATAAACACAAAATATAATATTTAAATATTTCTCAAACTCAAATTCATGGTCCCAAAACCACCGTTCCGATTAGGGTCAAATTCGGTCTGTTCCAACTCTCCCCCCTTAAGGATTTTCGTCCCCGAAAATCTTACCGTTAAACAAAGTCAGATATTGTTGCCTCATTGAATCCTCAGGCTCCCACGTAGCCTCTTCAACTCCGTGTCTATTCCATAGTACTTTCACTAATGGAATCCTTTTGTTTCTCAGCTCTTTTACTTCCCGAGTTAAGATACGAATCAGTTCTTCATCATATGTCATATCGGATCGGATTTCAACCTCTGACGGAGTGATCACATGTGACCGATCTGATCTGTACTTATGAAGCATCGAAATGTGAAATACGTCATGTACCTTTTCTAATTCAGAGGGTAACTTTAATCTATAAGCAACAGGCCCAATACGTTCGATGATTTCATACAGTCCGATGAATCTCGGACTCAATTTGCCTTTCCGACTAAATCGTAGTACTTTCTTCCACGGAGAAACTTTCAAGAATACTCGATCTCCGGCTTGAAACTCAATGTCTTTATGTTTCTAATTAGCGTAAGACTTTTGACGATCTGATGCAGCTTTCAAACTATCTCTGATTATAGCCACTTTCTGTTCTGTCTCTTTAATCAAATCAACCCCGTGTATCTTGTTCTCACTTAGCTCAGTCCAGTATAATGGTGTTCGACACTTGCGACCATACAAAGCTTCGTATGGCACCATTTTGATACTAGATTGAAAGCTATTATTGTAAGCAAATTCAATCGAAGGTATGTATCGTTCCCACGTACCTTCAAATTCGAGAACACAACATCTCAACATGTCCTCAAGTATCTGAATAGTTCGTTCAAACTGACCATCTGTCTACGGATGAAAGGCTGTGCTAAAGTGGAGTTTAGTACCCAAAGCATCTTGCAACTTCTTCCAAAACCGTTATGTGAATCTCGGGTCTCTGTCTGAAACAATGAAACTCGGCACACCATGCAATCTTAAAATTTGTGACACATAAAATTTAGCAAGTTTATAGAGCGAATAGTCTATACGAACTGGCACAAAGTGAGCTGATTTAGGCCTCCTTTGGTTCATCAGTTAGTGTCAGTGAGGTGCAATTGAGGGTATCAAACACACTGGTATGCTATTTGGTTCAACAAATTCGATCCAGTTGAAAGGTGATTTCAACCACCATTGGTATCTTTGAAACGTGGTGGAAGTTTCATTGATGAGATATTTTGGTTTTTCAAGAGACAAAAATATCCTTACTTTTAGTTATTATTTTACCATTTTATCCTTCAAACTTAAATTAATTTCTTTCCAAATCTTATTTGTTTTCAGATTTAGGAGCAACATGACTATTTTCTTTTTCATATTTGAGAAGTAAAACACTGATTTCTCCCCTTTTTTTGCTTTGTTCTTGGTTGTAGCTGCTTTTTTAAGGTATTTTCATTAATTTCTTGTTATCTCTAGTTCTGGCTTCTTCTACTCTTCTTTGTCCCATTGTTATTATTATTACTATTATTTTTGGAATGAAACAACCTTTTTGTTTTTCATATTTGAGAAGTAAAACACTGATTTCTCCCCTCTTTTTTGCTTTGTTCTTGGTTGTGACAAATTTTTGAAGGTATTTTCATTAATTTCTTGTTATCTCTAGTTCGCTTCTTCTACTCTTCTTTGTTGTAGCTTTTGAAATGTTATGATTTTGATTCTTTGAAGAGTTTGTTTTGGGACATGGACAGGAAAAGTAATAGAACGTGTATTTACTTTCTAATTTCATATACTAGACTAGAGGTGAATGTTATCTGTTGAAATTAATTCTTGATCACCTTACCTATGCTCACCTTTGTAGCAATGCTGCCATTTGTGTTTTTGGCGCAAAGTATCTTTGTTTCTACTTGATGCTTTTTGTATGTAATTATTTTTATTTTGTGTATATAATTTCTTTTCATTCTTTAATTTCTTTACCCTTTTTTATGTTTCCTTTTGCTTCCATTATAAATTAAAATGCAATTTTAAAACTTTAAGGAATACTCGTGTTGTCTGTTGCAGGGTAAGAGACCTTTGAAACGCCTGCTTTTTTTATTTTGAGAAACTATTGGTATCTGAATCATCCCAAAGAGGTATGTCTTTTCTGATTAAATTCAAGGGTCATTTTAATTTGCATGCTCCATAATTTAGAAATTTTTAAAACTAAGGCAATCATGTTGTTTATTATTAGAGGAGTTGAAGAGTAGTCATGTTTGTGGTAAATCACGAGGTAAGTAGTCATGTTTACGGTGTGTGAGTTGTGATGATTTACTTATTGGTATCACTATTTCTTCATAGCTACATCTTTCTCTGATGATATATTTTCTAAAGTTTATGCCATACTTGGCTTATATCTTATAATCCATCAATACATCAACATGTTTTCTGGGCTAGTTTGGAGCTAAATGAATTGAGGTAGCTAGATTGGTGAGATTTTTATTAATGGACTTTGTTAGTTACTTTTCTTAAAACATAATGCAAAAGGAATATCAATAGAGGGGAGAGGGTGAGGAACCAACTTGATTCTTATTTTACCTAGTGCTGTTAATTTAGAGTTTGTACTGTGATTTACTTGTAGCATTGTTAATTTTAAACCAAGTAGTATCTAGTGATGCATAAGGTTCTAAGTGAGTGATATTTTAGTCTGTGATATACCACTTTACAAGCATGAAACCAGTAGTACTACCTTAGTTGCTATGAAAATTAAGATACAAAAGCAAAGCAACCCAAAAATAGTATTTTGCCTCAAAATCAAAATAGAAACAGATAAACAGACAAAGATAAAAGATAATGTCAAGCCAATCATATCAAGCGACCTTTGATGGTGCGATTTGGCTCTTATTTTTCATGATTTGACATTTAAAATATGGTAATCTTGTAAAGCGTAAAATCTCTCTAATTTATAATTTTTTGAACTGTAAAATTTAGGCTTCAAAGTGAGAAAATAGGTATAATTCATAAGAGAAATCAGGAATAAAGCTAATCTTGAACCACCACATTTTCCTCCAATATTTGAAATTTTCAGAAAATAACATAGAAGAAAACAAATAAAATGAGAACTACTTGAGTATAATTTTCCTACATTTTCTCACTACCAAAATTCCATGCATTGTATCATACCAATACAGTTGCAGAAACTAGAAAACACTTAATTTTCCTCAAATCTATCAAATTCCAAAACCTATTAACCTAAATGAGCAATTGAAAAATAGCAGTAAATCATTAAAAAAAGTTGAAAAAAATGTTACCTTTCTTGTCCACAATATAGTATAAGAAGACACATCAGATTCAAACATTCAGCAAAATACCTAAAATTCCACAAGCAATTGCTAAAATGAGTAGTAGTAACAAAAGACAGAACGCGTTTAATATGAGGTTCTCACATTATCATGCACAATGCTAAAACATCCTGGAATTTCTCACAATAATCATTATTTACTAAAAGCGAAAATTCAAAATAATATTTAAAGCCTCCACCATCGCAATTAACATCAATTGATAAGAAAACAGTTGTTTTATCACATAAGGTTTGACCTTTCCAAAATCTCAAACTTCCCCAATTGATTTGACATTTTAAGCATTGGAATCCCAACGGAGGTAGAGGGAGCAATGCCAAATATAAGGCTACCAACGCCATTGATATACCAAACCAAAATCATTGGGCATGTAACACAACTTAACATATCATTGTCCATGTCTTCAATTGAAAAAGATAATTTTGTTTTAAATTAAGACATCGGAATAGAGATAATTAACTCTACAGATGTAAATGATCAGACAAATATTTAACCTTCCACCAAGTCTAGGAGGTCCTAATTTTGCCAAAGCTCTTTCCACCTCTTCACTTACCTGCAAAGCATCAAACAGACATGATAAGAAGGAAACTCAAGTGGAAATGAACACAATCCAAAGGGAAAATGATAGAAAACACAATGATTTTAGAAACACACTAGAAAGCTGTTGGTCAAAATTAGGCTCATAAATGCAATGTAAAAGGGTCATTTTAGTATTATCTAACAAAATTAGGACACAAACAGTGAACATCTATGCTACATGGATGCAAGCAGGCTAGTCTTCATACCTCGGATGCCACCATGAGTGATATGCAAACCCTAAAAAGCCATCATCACACTCAAAAGATAGGCGGGCACATGTGCATGGACAAGTGATCAATTATAATAAAACCAAGGAAGTCAAACTTCCGTATTTTCCATATCATTAACTTGCTTAAAAGGGTCGGGAGAGAGAGTAAGAATGATTAATACCCGGAAGGATAGTCATTCTTTAAGATAGTGATAAATGCAACACGTAATTGTCTAAAAGTCTATTAGGACTCTATCTCCTATAAGCATGAGTTAAGTCTAGGATTTATTGAAAATGTATACAAGAAGCAAGCAATTTGTAACAACAGTAATAAACATTAGGAAAATAGGTGAACAATCACACCAAAATCTGATTGAATGCCAGCCTTCATATCTAACAACATAAAAGTAAGACAAAAACTATAGCAGTTCAAAAATATGACAGGGAACAGCAGACTTATATGCTGTGAAGGTTCTATGAGAAAACATACGATCAAGTTAAAAACAAATGGCATTCTATTTCACATCACTCAAATGTAAATCTTAAATTGTGAAAAGGGCATGTTGTGTGTGCATCTCAGTAACAAAAGGAACAGGCACTTGCGCACTTGCGCACCGTTGAAAGGGTGAATGGCAAATTTCCCGTGCAGATGACTGTACCTCTTGTCTTTCGGATGAATAGCTATAGCTGTGTCACCAAGCATTGTTTCTACCCTAGTAGTGGCAACAACAATTTCACCCAATTCTCCCTCCAAAGGGTAACAAAGGAGGTCAACACTCCAAACTCCACTGGTTTTTCATAACTAGGTACCTTTAACAAAGTTCTTTCTTTGATGTCCGTATAATCTACCTAGAAACATGGAGCAACTTCAAGAGAAGTAGCAAAAGATGCAGAAGAAAAAATTACCCAAAATTGAATTACCTCTATATCGAGATAGCAATTGCAAGATACAATCCCAATTGACTAACAGTAAATCCACAGTAAAATGCATGGAGAAATGAAGAGGCAACGTGTTTGAAAAACAAAGGATTGTGCTTAAAGGATAACAATCATTCTAAATGTTATGAACTTCATGTTTATCGTTAGCAACACAAATTTCATCAAATCTCGAATAATGTAAATCATTCAAAGATAAATCATGCCTATAAATAAGACCCTCCTTATAAAGCCGATTGAAAGCTTCCATCACAGCCTTTGACCTCTTCTCATCCATTGTATAGCACTGGAAAAAATAAATAAATTATATAATAAAAAAGAAAAACCAACAAGAAACATGAGAAGCTATTAATAAAACAGCTAAAGATAAATTTAACTATATAGCCGTGGCCCATTCGCCAATATGAAAAGAAAAAGTTATACTATCAAAGGATACCATTCATATTTTACCTCACGGGAACAAAACTTTTCACTAAAAAAATACCTTCTTCTTCAGTAACAATGTTAAATCATTATCTATAACAAATGTCTTCAAGCTTTGATGCTCCTAATGTTGTTGCTCATTTGCTGTCATTGGAAACCCATTCTCACTGTCTATTTCTCCATACAAATATAATTACACCTTAAGAGTTGTCGGGGTTGGGGTTTGGGTTTGGGTTTGATGCCCAGTTGAAGAAGAAGAAAGTGTGGTAAGGGTTGGTTTGTTTGTGGATGACAATGGTGAAAGTTTGGGTCTAGGAAAGGTGAGAAGCGGCTTAGAGGGGATGATGTGAGGTTGATGGGGATAGGGTTTTCTGTATTCTTTTCTTTCTTTTTTTAGTCCTTCCCCGTAAAGAGTAAAGAGGACTGAACAGAAATGGAGAAATTGCTTTTTTTTCCCTATGTATTTGATTTTATTTCTTTTTCTTTGTTTAGAAATTCATTCGAGTTCAAGTGGTTTTATAATGCATAAATTTTTCATTTGTTTTGAAGGAAAATTGAAAGGAAAATTAGCAAATTTGAAATACAAAACTATATTTTTAATTTCCTTTGATGCTTAGAAAATCACGAATAACCCCAAAAGAGGTTCTTGGTTCCATTCATTGTGAGGTTTTCTGCACTTCACAAAACATAAATTATAGTCTTTCTTTTCTTTGATTTTTTCAAAGAATTATACTCTTTATAGACAATATATATACAAGAGTAAAATTGGGATAATAAAATAGGTTGTTAAAGAAAGCAAAATTTAAATTTATACAATAAGATAATTAAATTAGTATTATTAAAAATCACAAACAAGATAAAATGAATGATTATAAAATATATTTCATTTTCATTAATAGATTATATAATTAGAGATAAAGTAAACAATGCACTTGTAATTAAGGAGTAGGAATTGTTTTATTATATTAACAATAGTGCTCCATGTCATTTTATTTTGCATTTTTAATTTAATACTACCCGTAATTTAAAAGAAAAATATATAATTAATAAAATAGTGATAACACCACCAATCTATACTAAACTCTAAACTTTTTAAAAGATAATTTTTAGTAGGGGTTTTAAGTAAAGTTGAGAAGAAAGATGAAAGGATAAGGTTTAATGTTCGGTTTTATAATGTTAAAACTCAGTTATTGCTCTCTTAATCATTGTACCTCAGATTTTGCAATATCTCCTACATCATTTACCTTTAAATTAGAGCCACACATTTCCGTTTAAGTGGAACTCAGTAGATGCTATCAGACTACTTGCAAGCTAGAAGATAACAAATGAACTTGATTTAATGGCTAATGCAATAAGAATTTTTTAATGGAGATTTAAAAATGTACGAGTGAGGGGGACATCATGGTATCTATTTTGCATTTTTTAATTTAATAGTATGATATCATTATTATATCTAATTATATGTTTATGGTTTTATGTCGATTGATATTTAAAATTCAAATAATAATAACAGATGGTAAAGACACGAAAATTTGTGGAAGGAGAAAGTACCTTAGCAACAAAAGCTATTTGGGATGATGAGCTGACATTGATATTTTGTGAACTCTGCGTGAATGAAGTCAATGCTGGTAATAGACCGACAACTCATCTAAACTCAAAAGGATGGGAAAATGTCGTTGCTCTTTTTCAAGCAAAAACACAAAAAAATTATGGAAAACCTCAATTGAAAAATAAGTGGGATACATTAAAAAAGGAATGGAGGTTATGGAGGGAGTTGCTTAAGGAATCTACAGGTATTGGATGGTGTCCATCTAAAAAGACGGTCGATGCTACCGAAGAATGGTGGGCTGAAAAAATACAGGTTAGTGTTAACTTTATCATTATTCTAATGCATAAATTTTATTGAAATTAATAATTTACAAATATAAAAATCTTAGTATAACATTTAACATTTATCATGTTTTGTAGGAAAATCCTGATTTTAAAGGATTTAAGAAGAAAGGAATTGAACCACGATTGAATGATTTAATGTGGCAAATGTTTGGTGGCATTGTAGCCACTGGAGAGAATGCATGGGCACCTTCGTCTGGTGTTCTTCCAAGTGGGGTTCCTATGGAAGATGATACACCTAATGAGGGATTTGGTGATTCAAATGAAAATAGTAATGAGAATGAAGATATTCCTACTAATGAGGTACCGTCAAACCCTTCTCATGAAACTCCTAATCGAAGAAAGGAAACACTTGGGGTTGTACATGGTAAAGGAAAAAAATCAAGTTCAAGTAGAAAATCATCAAAAAATTCATTAGCTACTCATATTGAGAAATTGTGTGAGAGTATGGCTTGTCCAAGGAAGTCAGTTTCTGAAATTATTTTTCCTCACTCTCAATATACTATTTCAAGTGCAATGGATGCTTTGCATGATTTGGAAGATGAAATTCCAAAAAAAGATGAACTGTACTATTTTGCCATCAAAATGTTCCAAATACCGGTGAAACGAGAAGTGTTTTTGAACTTAGATCCAGATGTTAGGGTTTGGTGGCTTCGACGTGAGTATGTTGAACAAAATCCAATTGCATCATTTTCATCCTTGGTAGCAACATCCTCATTTCCCTTCCAACCATACTATCCACAACCTCCACCATAAGCTCCTTAGCTTTATTATTGTAATATAACTTTTCTACTCTTTTATATGTAAAACTAATGTATGATCTACTTTTTTATATGCAAAGCTAATGTATGATCTACTTTTTTATATTAAAATTAATGGATGTTATTTTTTATGTTTGGTATTTTTATGCTATGCTTTTATTCAATTTTGTTATGTTGTATAGAATGTCACAAGTTATTAATTTATTTTCATTTTATTATTTTTCAGGTTATGGATGAATTTAACAATATATATAATAGTTTTTATATGAATTATGATACCCATGAATTGAGTGAAGAAGCTCAACGAAGAATAGCCACAATTGTTACACAAGTTGAGCACAACAATTATCATGAAGAGGAAGAACAAATGTTAAGCAGTGTATTGGTACACCATGAAACTTATTTCACTATGCAACCGTGTATGAATTCAAATTTTACAGGTCAAATGTGGGTGGACGAAGTATTAAATGGGCATGATGATCGTTGCATGAATAGTTTTAGGATGCCAAAAAATATATTTCACAGCTTATTGCATGATTTGCAAACAAATTATGGCTTAAAGCATGGGAAGGTATCTGCGATGGAGAAGTTAGCATTATCATTGTATATTCTTGGAAATAGAGAATCAAATTCAAATGCAGCAGAGCGATTTCAAAGATCTGGAGAAACTATTAGTCGAATTTTTATTGATATGTTGCATATATTTGCTCAAATGGGAATAGACACGATTAAACCCACTGAAGGTCAATTCGAGGAAGTATCGAACCATATTCGACATGATACAAGATATTGGCCTCACTTTAAGGTAAAATTTACACAATCTTTATATTTTTAAAATATAAACTATTTCTAACTTTTATCTTATTACTTGTATTTATTTTAAAGGATTGTATTGGGGCCATAGATGGAACACACATAAAAGCATGCATTTTGCCTTCTTGTCAAATACCTTATATCGGACGGAAAGGTGAACCAACTCAAAATATTATGGCAGTTTGTGACTTCAACATGTGCTTCATTTTTGCATTTCCTGGTTGGGAAGGAACAACACATGACAGTAGAATTTTTTTGCAAGCACTTAGAAAACCAGAGTTAAAGTTTCCACACCCTCCACCAGGTCGAACTTTAATTTTTAATTAATCTTTACATAAAAATAATACTAAAAATTTTAATTTATTTTTAAACCTGATATTATGTTTTAATTTTTTTGTAGGAAAATATTATCTTGTGGATTCAGGATATCCACAAATGACAGGTTTTCTAGGTCCATATAGGGGGGAACGATATCATTTACCTGACTTTCGTCGAGGTAATCATCGAGCATCTGGAAAAAAAGAAATCTTTAATCATGCCCATTCTTCATTACGCTCTGTGATTGAACGAACATTTGGAGTGTGGAAACAAAAATGGCCAATATTAAGAGATATTCCAAGCTATTCATTCGACAAGCAAGTTTTAATAGTAATTGCAACAATGGTTTTGCATAATTACATTCGGAGACATGCTTGGTCAAATGATGAGGATTTTCGACAATTTGAGAATATACCCGACATGCCAATCTCTTCAGGCCATTTTGATAGAGGTGAATCGAGTTCTTCTAACAGTGAAAGTGACCTTCAAATTGCAATGTTAAGGGAAACCATTGCAAATAGTTTAATGAATCAATATTTGTAAAAACAAATTTGTATCATAACCTAATTTCTAGTAATAATGAAACTTGTTATGTCTTATGTTACTATTTTTTTTCATTAAAAATCATTCATTTTGATACTTCAAAATTTGATCCAAGTATAATGTTACTATTAGCGAAAATAATATTTATCATTGTTATAAAAGAATATTTAACTATGAAAATTAAAATAATATTCATTTTATCTAATAAATAATTTAAATTGATTGTATAATTCATTAAAATATTTATAATAAAATATTGAAAGATACATTTTAATATATTATTAAATGAATTTATAAATTCACATATTTTAATAATTTTATATAAGTAAAATAATTTAAAACTTCTATTATATATCAATTTTATTCGATGTCCTTAATAGTCATTTTATATTCTCACCTCACTGCTTCAAATTGTGTTTGAATCCAAACACACACTCCATCATTGTTTCTAATCTCACGCTTTCTGATGTCCAATCTCACCGCTACAGTGACTAATTTCACCGCCACCGCTGTTTTTAACCTCACCGGAGGTAAACACACCGCCCATCCAAACTGGCCCTTAGTCAGTCTATCCATAATAACCCAGACTGCGTCTTTCTTGCTTGGTGTTGTAGGCAAACCGGATACAAAATCCATAGTGATTCTATCCCATTTCCATTCAGGTATCATAATCGGCTGAAGTAACCCTGAAGGCACTTGATGCTCGGCTTTTACTTGCTGACAAATTAAACACTTTGAAACAAATTCAGATATATCCCGTTTCATGCCAGACCACCAATAGAACTGTTTCAAATCATTATACATTTTAGTGCTACCCGGATGTACCGATAGGTGACTATTATGGGCCTCATTTAATAACATCTGAATCAATTCCACATTCCTCGAAACACATATTCTGCCTTTGAATTTCAAACAATCATTTGCGTCAATTTGAAACTCTGACCCGGTATCATTTTCAATCGAATTCGTTTAGCAATCATATCTTTGTCAATTTTCTGTGCATTACTAATTTGCTGAATAAACAACGACCTAGCCTTCAACTCGGCAATGATCAAACCATCACCAGTCATAACCATATGTGCGTTCAACGCATGAAGGGCGAACAATGATTTTCGGCTTAAGGCATCTGCAACAACGTTAGCTTTCCCCGGATGGTAGTCAATCACCAATTCGTAGTCTTTTAACAATTCCAACCATCTACGTTGTCTTAAATTCAGGTCCTTCTGAGTCATTAAATACTTCAGACTTTTGTGATCTGAATAAAAATGACACTTTTCACCAAATAAGTAATGACGCCAAATTTTCAATGTGAAAACAATGGCTGCTAATTCCAGATCGTGAGTCGGGTAATTTCTTTTGTGAGGTTTCAATTGTCTCGAAGCGTAGGCTATAACTTTGCCTTCCTACATCAAAACGCAACCCAAGCCATTCAAAGAAGCATCACTATAAACAATAAATTCTTTACCCAATTTAGGCTGAGCTAACACTGGAGCTTTGGTCAAAAGGGCTTTCAACTGATCGAAACTTTTTTGACACTTTTCCGACCATTCGAACTTAACATCTTTCTATAGCAGCTTTGTCAAAGGTGTAGCTATCATGGAAAAACCTTTGACGAATCGTTTGTAGTATCCCGCAAGTCCCAAAAAGCTCCGAATTTCGGAGACATTCTTTGGTGGTTTCCAATCAAGTATAGCAGATATTTTGTTCGGATCAACCCGAATACCTGAAGCTGAAACAACATGACCCAAAAAGCTAACTTCCTTCATCCAAAACTCACACTTACTAAACTTTGCATACAACTGCTGATCTCGTAAGGTCTGTAGCACAAATCTCAAGTGCTCGGTGCGTTTGGTTTCATCTTTAGAGTAGATCAGTATATCATCGATAAACACTACTACAAACTGGTCCAAAAACTGTCTGAAAACCCGATTCATTAAATCCATAAATATAGCAGGTGCATTAGTAAGTCCAAAAGGCATAACCAGAAACTCAAAGTGGCCGTACCTTGTCGGAATGCAGTCTTTGGCACATCATAATCTCTGACTCGCAATTGATAATAACCCGACCTCAAATCTATTTTTGAAAACACTGAAGCTCCTTTCAACTGATCAAATAAATCATCAATCTAAGGTAACAGGTATTTATTCTTTATAGTCACCTTATTCAATTGCCGATAATCGATACACATTTTCATAGTTCCATCTTTCTTTTTCACAAATAGAACTGGCGCACCTCAAGGAGAAAAACTCGGTCGTGCAAAACCCCTATCTGTCAACTCTTGCAACTGTGCTTTCAACTCTTTCAACTCTGTAGGTGCCATCCGATAAGGAGCTATCAAAATCGGAGTCGTCCCCGATATTAATTCAATGCCAAACTCAATCTCTCGTATTGGCGGTAAACCCGGTAATTCATCAGGGAACACCTCAAGGTATTCACACACAACTAGTACGGACTCAATCTGCTTTTCGGACACTTTATTATCCAGCACATAGGCCAGGTAAGCTTCACATCCTTTTCTCACATATTTACGGGCTAACATTGAGGATATTACTGTAGGTAACCCATTTAAATCACTAGATTCAACTCGGATGGTTTCACCGTTCTGACATCTCAAATTAATAATTTTTCTTTTGCAATTCACCACTGCACCGTGCAAAGTTAACCAATCCATTCCCAGAATTATATCAAACTCATCAAAGGGTAACAACATTAAATTGGCAGGAAAGCATGAATCCCGAATCATCAATGGGCAACCTTTACACACTTTATCAACAAGTACACATCTACCCAAAGGATTGGACACACGAATTACAAACTCAGTAGACTCGACAGGTAAAGTCTTACTGGTTACTAGAGTTTCACACACATATGAATGAGTCGAACCAAGATCAATTAATGCAATCACAGTAGTATCATAAAGTGTGAAAGTATCGGTAATGACATCTGGGGAAGAAGCTTCCTCTCTGGCTCGTATAGCATATGCTCTAGCTGGAGCTCTGGCCTCTGATCAAACTGCAGTGTCCTTCATCCCTCTCTGACTGCCACCTACATTGCCTGAATGTCTGGGTGGTCTACCCCATGCTGACGCATTGCTCAGTTTAGTGTTCTGAGCCATATTTTTCTCGGCTAGCATCGGACACTCTCGAATGAAATGATCTGACAATCCACATTTAAAACAAGATCGATCACGAAATCTACAACTCCCAGAATGCCATTTTCCACAATGCTTGCACTCAATCCGATCCTGTTGAACATTGCCAACACTAGCCATCGAAATGGCTTGAGAACTCAATGGAGGTTGATCTCGTCTAGACAGGTTAGGAGTAGTCTTATGCCGATTAAAGTCATCTCTGAACTTCTTAGATGTTGAATGGAAAGTTTTACTCAATAATCTTTACGAGTGTCTCTAGCTTCTGTCTCAGCCTTTCTTTTCTCTTTTTCGAGCTCTTCCGCTTTGCAAGCTCGCTCAACCAGTACCACAAACTCTTTAATCTCAAGAATGCCCACAAGTAGTTTTATGTCTTCATTCAGACCATCTTCAAATCTTCTGCACATAATGGCTTCAGAAGAAACACACTCTCTAGCATATCTGCTGAGTCTGACAAATTTTCGCTCATATTCTGTCACGGTCATTCGCCCCTATTTTAGTTCAAGAAATTATTTACGTTTTTGATCAATGAATCTCTGGCTGATATATTTCTTTCGGAACTCAATCTGGAAGAAGTCCCAAGTCACTTTTTCTTTCGAAACTACTGATATTAGTGTTTTCCACCAATGGTAGGCAGAGTCCCGAAGTAGAGATATAGCACACTTTAGGCATTCCTCTGAAGTACAGGATAACTCATCAAGTACCCGAATGGTATTATCAAGCCACATCTCGGCTCGCTCAGCGTCATCATCATCATTAGCTTTAAATTCTTCGGCCCCATATTTTCTAATTTTATCAACAGGAGGCCTACTAGATCTCATTAGATCTATCATCGGAGGTGCTGAAGGTACTGGAGTTGGATTATTCGGGGGTGGAGGTTGTTGTACAGCCAGATTATTCTGAACAAAATGGGTAAACCATTCATTCATCATCTTGTAGAAGGCTTGTTTAGCCTCCACCTCATGGCTACCCAAAACTGGTCTAGAGTCTATTGGCACTGATCTGCGTGCACGATCAGGTGCTACACTCTCTACATCATCAGCTACGACTCTGTCAGGATCGGAATCCATTTACTATATAAAACACAGTTTGAAATGTCAGAAGTCACCACACTATCAAATATACATTAAAGGCATGTACAGCTAGACTCACACGTGCTACGGTAGTCCTAGAATCGACTAAACCGTAAGCTCTGATACCAATTAAATGTAACACCCTTAACCGTATCCGTCGCCAGATTAGGGTTACGGGCATTACCAGAAAAGCCACAACCCTTATTCAGACAATCAATCTTACTCAAACATGCTTAACAAGAGATACGATCATGAACATATTATTATTACATACTAATAATATAATACTATAAACCCCAATTGTCCTATCTTTAAAAATTTATAAAATACCTGAACCATTAAACTATTTGTGTCTAATAGATAAAAGTAAGCATGATCAAAATGTCATCTCATAATGACTTCTATTAAGATCAAATTCTTTTAGCTTGAAACCTACTTCCACATAGCCAATTAAATGCAAACTCATTACACATTACATATACACTCATTTATTTGACCGAATATACTTAATTAAATTAAACAATCTCACGCGCCAAGTACATATATATATATATATATATATAAATGTATACATCAATATTTTGCATATTTCCATATTCGAATATAAGCCCAAACAACTAGTTCTTTAAACATGTTAACTACATTTGACTATAGCACATAAACTTGGCCGAATATACGTACATACAATACACAATGTAAATCTCTTTTCGTAATTCAACTACACACACATAAATTTCAGATAATGCTCAGCTAACACATACCTACATTAACTTAAACATTTAACCTTTATTCATACTCTAGTTCATCTAATGACATTTTATGGTATACATTCGAAAGTTTTGCATATCAAAACGCATCCCATACCTGACATTTCCCTGCTCATGTCCACTTTTCAAAAGTTAACAAGGCACATGCTAAAAGGCTTCATATCATTTACCCTATAGTAACATAGCTATTTAGCGTGAACATTCATACCATAACCTAAATTTTCATCCAAACAAAGGACACACCAATTACATCAAAGATAGAGTACACCATCAAACATTATCATTTAACAATTAGCCATTTTCGCATGGCTATTATATATATAAACATAACATCATTCTAACATTTAGCTAGCCTATACATGCCTTTGATTCAAAAATAACTAGCTTAAAAGTACCAAAAAGGGATGATAGTGTGGTTGACTTCACCGACGATCCTCCGAGCCCGTAGCTTAACCAAAATCTATAAAACAGATCATTGAACACACAGAGTAAGCTTACTAGCTTAGTAAGTTTTAAGCAATCGTATTTAAACATTCAATTAACCAAGCAGTTTAGACCGCCAATTCATAACATTGAATAAACATAGCTTAATTTATAAATGCATTATAGTCAAATATTCTACCTCATTTAATCTGTCCACTTCCATTTACTCACCAAGATACACCATTTTCAAACATGTATACATATACAAATAATTATAACATAAATCATACATATCCATATACCTTTATCAATACCTTTAACCACTTATGCTTTCATATAACCAAATTTCCTCATAACATAGTCCATATTCCTTTTCTCATCTACCAATTGTGCATTACATTTCTCTCATCATTTCATTTACATATTAGCATCACACATGCATATATATATACACATATAACACATGAGTATGAATAACACATACCTTGTAGCCACATTAACAAATTCGTTTTCCACATGCTAAAGCATACTTAATTCATTTCCTGACTTTATTAGTATATGATCTAAGCTTGGAATGGCAACTCACCGGTTAAATCCTGCTAGGCATTAGCCCGAATTTCACACCTCGGCACTAGGCCTGCTAGACGTAAAGTCCGAAAGTTAAAACACCGACATATAGCCTGCTAGGCATTAAGCCCGATATATTCACTGGCACGAGCCCTACTAGGCATTAAGCCCGATATATTCACCGGCACGAGGCCTGCTAGGCATTAAGCCCGATATATTCACCGACACGAGGCCTGCTAGGCTCGAAGCCCGAATTAAATCACCACTTTTACATTCCATACACATCACTTAGGGCTAAAATCACAACCATCTCATATACTTCATATTATTTTCACATATTAAACCGAATAGGTTTTTTTTTTCATATCACATTAACAAAATATATTCAATACAATTTAATACCTTAACATTCGCTAATGTAACACCCTAAAAATCTGAGTATTTAAATTGGCATGATTTTGGTGTTTAGATTTTAAAGGAAAAATTTTTTACTTTTATTTTAGTGTTTATTAAAGTCCTAGAGAGGGTAAAGCATAATTTGGAGAAGAATAAAATTTATTATTGGGAATTTATTGAAGTGAAACAAAGGCGATTAAGACTTAAGCTAAATTATGTGCTAAAAGTGTCATAAAATAAGCATATGGCATGGTGGAGATTGGCGCATGGGTTCAAGTAAGAGGAAGAGGTTGAATCCTTGTATAGCACCTAGATAAAATTTTTGTTTTAATTTTACGCTAATGGCTAGGAAGTGTCGGCAAGGGACATATAAGGAAGGTGTTGACCATGTATTTTTGGTTAGTGTATCAATGGATTAAGGTAACAACTAACATATGGTATGGAATCAAAAGTTTAAGGAAAGATAGGGAGACATAAGGCACATATCAAGGGAAAATTTGGAAAGAATTAATGGCCATTTGACCATATCTTTGGACGGCAATATTGGTAAGGGAAGAGCCAAAATTTTGTTAGTTTGGCAAAAATCACATTCTTTTCTCTTTGGTTATTCTTTGCACATTGTGCAGATTTTTCTTTGTTTTCTCCTTTCAACATCCCTCTTGGCGAATATTGCATTTGGCAAAGCCAAAATCTCTTGACCATTTGGTCACTTTCATCCACTTTGTTAATTTTCTTTTGTATTCTCCTTGTCTTGAAATCACCTATACCAAAATCAATCTCTTTCTTTTTTTCTTTGCCATGGCGAATATACCAGCACCTAAAGTTCATATTTTTCTTTTCTTTTCTTCTAATCTCCTTGAAATCAAAACAACATCACCATCATCCTTTTGTTCTTATACTATTTCTTTTCAATCGAAAATTCTCTCCATCTTCACTCTCTTGGCGAATGTTATTGTGCCTATAAGCAAAAATTATTTTTCCATTCTTAATCATTTATAGCGAATCTTCCATCAATTAAACATCATTCTTAATCTTTCTTTTCGTATCGGGAAGTAGGTAAGGTTTCTCTCCATTTTGACTTATTGATTAGTGATATTATGGCGAATATCATAGGATTATTGAGAGTCTTTTGGATTGATATAGCATTCATACTAATAACGTTTATTTCGTTATTATTTAGTGCAATAACGGAGATTGGAATTCAAGTGATCGGAGAATTGTGGAAACGTTGGAAGCGTTTCATTTTGGTAAGGAAATCCTACTCTTTAAATCTCTAGTATTATTGATATTATTTTAGATCTAACTAAATTCTTTTGGATCTTGAAGATCGTCAAGATAGGGAAGAAAAGGCGGTGTTTAGTTATCGTAAGAGGGTGGATCTGTAAATCCCCATTCAAGCGAAGAGCGGTTTCTGCGGTCAGGATTTTCCACGGGTTGTGGGCCATCTTAGAAAGAAGTCCATTATTCAAGTAGTACGAACCTCGGAGCAAGTTATCGTTGGTGGATTCTCGGCTAGTGAATCGATAAGCGAGGTAAAACCGAAAATCAAGTGATTCAAAATCAAGAGGGTAAGATTTTGGATCCATTATCGATTAAGATTTATTTTTACGAGTTAGTTGACTAACGAATCAAAATATATTTTAGGTGCCGAGGAGCGAGAAGGGTTAATACTCACGGTATCGAGGTGTGTAATTTTCACACTCATTATTGTCTCGGTTGGATGTCAAATTTCGATATGTTGGTAAATCGTAAAAACGATTAGATCGGTAAAAACGTACAAAAATGTTATTATGACAAAAATACGTAAAAATGACAAAATCGTAAAAATTACGAAAATGCCCTCGAGATATTAATTGTTATTATGAAAATTGGATGTTTCGTGAAAATGGGCCGTAAATACTCTAGTTCGTGAAAATGGGTCGTAATTACTCTAGTTCGTGAAAATGGGCCGTAAATACTCTAGTTCGTGAAAATGGGCCGTAAATACTCTAGTTCGTGAAAATGGGCCGTAATTACTCTAGTTCGTGAAAATGGTAGTAAATACTCTAGTTCGTGAAAATGGGCCAAAATACTCTAGTTTGTTAAAATTTAGCCAAAACACTCTAGTTTGGTAAATGGGCCAAAGCCCACTAAATTGCTAAATAGACAAATTGCTATAATTATGGGCCAAATGAAATATTATTATTAAACCCACCATGTTATGTATTGTTAATAAATTTTATATTTTAAAGTACATGTATAATTGCATGGGTGGGATATATGAAGAGAAGAATGGCCGATTGCCACAATATAAACTTATTGCCTCTAGTTCGGTGGCTTCGCCACAATATCGACTTATTGCCTCTAGTTCGGTGGCTTTCGCCACAATATCGACTTATTGCCTCTAGTTCGGTGGCTCTGCCACAATATCGACTTATTGCCTCTAGTTCGGTGGCTATGCCACAATTATAAAAAGGCTTAATGCCTACGATTGGTGTGATGGCGGGGTGGGTTGACTTGATCCCACAGGTGTGATGGTTGGTACTGGGGTGTTAGCGGATGGATATTAGGTTTGGGTTGGGAATTGCATTTTCATGCATTATTAATTATCTTAAATTCATAATATATTGTTGAATTCTGAATTGGGCTCAAGCCCAGCATAATATCTTGACGATCTGGCCCAATAATGGTGGTAAGTGAGTTACACACTGAGTTCTAAGTAACTCACCCCTTTAATTTCTTTCCATCTCGGGTAATGGAAACTGATGTGGACTTAAAGTGAGGATGTCTTCGTGGAGGCCATCTTGCTATATATGGGTTATTTAAAACTCGAACTTTTAATAATTATTTTTACTATTTTGGGATGTTGTAATAAATGGCCTCTATAAATAATTTATGGATTTTATGTGTGTTTGGAATTTAATTTTACTTTGGACTTTTAATCATGAGCTAAAGTTTGATGATGTTTTATTAAAATAAAATTTAGTTTTCAAAGTTTATGAAAACCTTTTATAAATATCTTATTATAGTTAACTCTTTAACAAATTACCCAAAGGTTTTGATAATACAATGATTTCCAACTTATGTTTTTTTTATATTGATCAAAATTTAATTCTCTTCAAATTTTAAACTCTGTAAACAATATTGTAGTTTTCAACTCATTAAAGATTTAAGAATAATTCGAATCACGTAACAAACCAAATCTAGTCTCAACGCATAGACCGGGTTTGGGGTGTTACAGCTAACACATGAATTTATATCCAAAATTAACAAATATTATCATTTGACATATTCATAACTAACTCTTTAATATACTTTTGCTTAAGGACTTACCTCATTGTCGATGATTTGTATAAACCGGCTATTCGATAACCTTTGTCTTTCCCCGATTCAAATCTGTTTTTCTTTGTCCTTGATCTAAACACATTAAAATTTAGCTCATTCAAGTACATTTCATCTCAATTTAGTCCCTAAACACATAAATAGGCAAATTACCATTTTACCCCTACTATTTCACATTTTTACAATTTAGTCCTATTTGCATAAAACACAAAATACACAAAATTTCTCAATACTACTCAAGAGTCGAATACTCCTAGGGACTATACAAGTCCATTTCTTTCATTTATTTTGCAAATAAGCCCCTTTAAAAATTTATTTTTACAAATTAGCCCTAAATACTCAATTTCACCAAAACTTTCAATACAAAACATACTAATCTTTAACATATCTTTAATCTAAAATCATCAAACATAAAAAACCACATGAACATCTCAATGGTCAAACATCAAACATGCTTAGTTTTAAAAATTCTAACATGGGTCAGCTACTGTTTGAAGCAACGATCTCAAAAACGTCAAAATTAACAAAAACCGAGCTAGAATTCATACCTAATTAAGCCAAATGGTTGCCGAAATTCAAAGCTTCTCTAACCCCTCTTCTTTAGCTAGCATTCGACCTTGAGAGAAGTGAAGATGATAATGCTTTTGTCTTAGTAAATTATGACATATATTATTTATTTTTTTTAAATTACCATACTAACCTTTATATAATAATATTCATAACATATATCATAAGGTTATTCTTGACATATGCCGCCCACTACCCTTAAAAATGGGTTAATTACCCTTTTAATGACTCATATTAAAAAGCCATTATCATTATAGCACTTTTCACTTTAGTTTGCAACTTTTACATTTTACGCGATTAAGTCCTTTTTCTAAATTCAACACATAAACGAATAAATTTTTCTACGAAACTTTCACACACATTAATTCACATATAATAAACACAAAATATAATATTTAAATATTTCTCAGACTCAAATTTGTGGTTCCAAAACCACCATTCCGATTAGGGTCAAATTTGATTTATTACAGAACCAATTTTTTGGCCCTTAGTGCAGAAATCACATTAGACAGGAAGTCCCTTTGCTCCCCAATTACCGCCACTTCCTCATCCTCAAAATTTCTCAATACCATACACTTAGTAGCACAATCCAAAATTGCATGGTGTTTCACCAGCCAATTCATACCCAATATAAGGTCAAATTCACCAAACGACAATTCCATCAAGTCCGCCAGAAAGACAACCCCTTGAACCTCTAGGGGCACATTTCTGAACAATTTGTCTACCCTAACGACTATCCCAGTGGACTTAACACTGTCATTTCTTTAACAATACTCCCACACAAGATACCCAAGGTGCCAGACACAGTACATGCAATGTATGAATGCGTAGACCCTATATCAATCAGAACAATGTATGGTAGATTATGAATCAGGAACGTATCGGTTATAAAATTTGGAGCACCACCATCCTCTCTGCGACGAGTAGCATATACCAGAGATGGTTGCCTCACCTCAATGTTACCAGCACCTCTGCCTGGTGCTCCACGACCTCGTCCCCCACCATTACCACCTCTGGCCTGGCCTCTCGGTGGCCGCTGACCACCTCTCATTGGCTGACCATAACCTTGTCCTGTAGCTTTCATTTGAATAGGCCTCTAGGACAATTCTTAACCTGATGATCCATGGATCCGCATCTGAAACACATCGCACTCCTCTTCCAGCACTCACCCTGGTGAGATCTCTCACAATCAGGGCAAGGCTGTGGTCTAGCAATAGCAATAAGAACTCCAGTCCCAACCAGCCCATCAAACCTGGCCTTCTTAATAGGCCTCCCATAAGAACTTGAGGGCCCAAAATTCCTCTTATTTCTGCCCTTATCTTTTTCACAGTTCTGGCGCTCCGAGCGCTTCACCTCTTCAGTAATCTTTGCCTTTTCTACAAGAGCAGCAAAATCTCACTCCCATTGCAGAGCTATCAATACCCTTAGCTCTTTTCGAAGGCCATCCTCAAAATGCACATAGGATTCATACTCAGTTTCTACTATCCTTCGAGCATACCACTCAACCGCAAGAACTCTGCCTCATATCTCGCACTATCTTATTCCCTTAGGTTTGGTTTAGAAATTCCCTTATTCGACGTCTACATAACTTGTGCCCATATATTTCCCTTGGAAGGCCACCTTAAAGAAATCCCATGTCATTCGATCGGCCTGCGTACCCTCACTCACGGTGAGCCACCATTAGTAGGCCTCTTCTCGAAGCAAGGCCATTGCCCATTTTAATTTTTGCTCTGTAGTATAGTCAAGGTCATCCATTATCCATTCAGTAGCCTCTAACCAGTACTCTGCCACATTTGGGGCTACTCTAGAAATACCTCTAAAAATTTTCACTCCATTAAACTCGATCGCTCTGAAATTGACCCTCAGCCCACTGTTCTAATATTAGCTCCAACAACCCTCTCTAGAACGCGAAGCATCGCTTAGGATAGAGCATTATCCCCACCTGCTCGATCATAAGACCCCATCTCAGCTACTGGTAAGGCTGGTACTGCACAGCAGGTATATGGCCCGATGTTGACAATTTGGCTAGAGCACTTCTTCGGCCTCTATGCGACCCCGTGTACCCCTTCCGCGAGTACCTCTTGTGCTTATTTTGATATGCGCTTTATCTGATTAAAATGTCTTATGCATCAGATTATAATTTCAGTAATTATTAACAAATGTATTATGAAAAACAATCATTAGGGGTTTGTTTTAGCAGATTGAGGTCTCACTATAGTTTACAGTCTCCTAAGGTCTCAATTTCCTCTATCTAGAGTTTCACAGTATATCAGTAATCAGAATTAGAGAACTTACAGATTTGGCACCAGAGACTCGGTGTGCCACACTTGTATATCTTTCAAAAACGTTTCAAATCTTTAAAATCTACTTTTAGAAAGACTTTTCAAAACCCATTCCACAGTCGAGTTTTGCAACTTGGCTCTGATACCACTAAATGTAACACCCCAAACCTGGCCTAGACATTACGATCGAATCTGACGTGTCACATCGAAGTGTTTTTCAAAATCAGGCTTGTTGAAAGAAAACTATTTTTTAAACGATTTCCATGTTTGTTACTGTTGGTTTCTTAGTTGGTTAACACCCTTGGAAGCTACTCTAATGAATGTCATTTGGAAGTTTGAAAATGTGTGTTTTTCTTTTAAAACAATTATTATTTTTGAAAACTTGTTTGTATTAATTTGGCATTTTCAAAATAAGAAATTGAACCCAATTAAAAGAAATTAAAATCACCAGAGGCCTTATTATATAAATATCAACCCAATATAAAAAATTAAATAACTAGGTCTAAAATAAAATATTAGCAAACATGTGGCCACCTTGAGTCCCTCGCAGCTCCAAATCATCTAAGGCTAGGGATTACCTGTACAGTTAAAAGAAAAGAGTGAGTTACGAGAACTTAGTGTGTAATCCTCTATCATGCAGTAACAGTCTAGGCCTGAGCCCTATTTAGTAACAGTACAGTGTTGGCCTTAACCCATTATAACAATCAATGTGGGCCTAAGCCCAATACTGTATCAGTATGGTGCAAATATGCAACCCACCCCAATCCAACCAACACACCATCCATACCAACCAACACACCATATAGGGATAAAATCGACCCACCCAGCCAACACACCAATATTGCAACACAACTGCCATTAATAATAATGCAGCAGAGCTGTTAGTAAGAGTATATGTGGCAAAGCCACCAGTAACAGTATTACAGCAGAGCTGCTAGTATCAGTATCGTAGCAAAACTGCCATAATAGTATTTGTGGCAAACCCACCAGTAACAGTACACTTCCTCCATAACAGTATCCCAAACCCATGCAGTATGCCATGTCATAAATAACTCTTATATGTAGTATTTCCCACTCAGTACAGTCATACAATAATATGCATTGATCAGTCGACTTACCTCTAGGGGTAAAATGGTAATTTCCATCTATTAGGGGTAACGTAGTAAATTTATCCTTTAGGGGTATTTTGGTTATTTTACCTATTTTGGGGTTTCAGAGCAGATAACGACCTTTCCAAAGGTCCACATTCACCTCGAGCGACACAGATAGCCTATATGGTCAAAATGATGTTGTAACAGCTCGATTTAGGTTCTAGTCAGAATAGTGGTGCGAGGCCACGAATTCGAGGTGAATTTATGAGCTTTTAAGGTTTATGTCATGTTTGCATGCTAGTGTGAAAGTTTCATGAAGCAATTTTGTTAAATTGAGGTTGAATGGTCCAAAAGGACCAAATTGCAAAAGTTACAAAAAATGAGTTTCTAGAAGTTTTTTGTATGAGATAGCTTTAGAATATCAATTAGAAGTCCTTAAGTAGCAATTTTCCCAAATTATAATTTTTGGACAAAATTGGACATGAGATAGTAATGTAAAAATTTAGAGAGAAGGGCATTTTGGTCATTTATCAATTTAAATGATTAAAATGGGAAAAAGATGATAAAAATCTATTAATCTTCTTCCCCTTATTGCCAAAAATTTGAAGACTCTATAGCTAGGGTTCTTCATTTTTTTCAAGCTTGCTAGTAAGTTCATTTTAGCACCGTTTTTAATATTCTTCATATTTTTGAAGTTCTAGTATTATGAATTAGCTATTTTTAGCTATAAAATGAGCTATGATGCATGTTCAAAAATTTAACCATGAATGAAATGCATGTTAAATGATGTTTTATGGACGTTTATGAGAGTTTGATGTTAGATAAACATCTTTTGCTAAGTGAATTTCATGAAAAATGATAGTATGGACTAATTTGTAATAGTTATGAAAATTGGTCATACATACTAGAAATAGTGAGAATTGATGATTGTTACAGTAGAGAAAATGAATTAGCTAAGCATGAAGTTTAAGAAAGTTTAATGAGAATTATTTTACGAGCTTTTGGGCCAAAGTGCAAATTTGAGAAAGTATAGGGGCAAAATAATAATTTTTCCAAAGTATGAGTAATGAACCAATTTAGTCAATGTGATTATTAAATGATATATTTATGATTATAGATCAAGAAAAATGAATCCCAGATCGAAATCGAGGTAAGAACAAAGTCGAGGACTAAATTATCTACATACATTTTGTATATTGAGGTAAGTTTGTATGATTTCTAAGCTTTATGATTTCTATCATTGAATTCTTAGTATAATGTACATTATTATCATGGAATGCTTATTTTTTTGTTAAACAAAGTGTAACACCCCAAACCCAGCCCATGCGTTACGACCATATCTGGTATGCCGCAGGGTGAAGTAAGATCAAGACTTAGTTCTATTTATGAAAAACCGACGATTTGAACGATAATTTTTTTTTTCAATTAGTATGTGGTCTTTTGAAAACATGATGATTAGTTTAATGAAACTCCAATTTAGCTTTAATATTTAAACCACCGAGGTGTCGTGTTTGATATAAACCGCGAAATAATAAAATAAACCAAAGTACAACCTTGAAAGGCCTTATTACATAGCGAAAATCCCAAATTAAGATAAACTTATAGAAATGCCGAAACTATAAGGAAAAGAAATCAAAAGTATGGCCTCCACGAGTCCGCCTCGGCTCCTGTATCCACGAGCTACTGCTCATTTGAAAAGTTAAGGAAAGGGGTGAGTCACCAAGACTCAGTGTGTAAAACCTTCCACATTATACATACTGCATAAAGCCCACAATCACACATTGGCCTTAGCCCACATATCAACATACAATGCATGAGATGCAATAGGCCCTACCCAAACCTAGATTTTTTCCATCCGCTATACACCAACCCGTACCAACCAATGACACCGTGGGGATTTCTACAATCAACCCTCCATCCACTACACTCCATCACGACAGTCATGCTGCCAATTAAACACGATCACTAGGTGACCAAATAATATTTCGTGGCATAGCCACCGATCACCGTGTGACCAAATAATTATATATACATCATGGCAGTGCCACCGATCACAATTTGACCAAAAATAATGTATGAACATATGTATATATATCGTGGCAAAGCTACTGATCACTACGTGACCAAATAAGCACTTCCCCTTCATATCAAACCCATACCCATGGTCTACATACAAAACCTAACCAGGCAACATGCTATTCATAACATACATACATTTGGCTATGCAAAGAAACGATACAGTCACGTACCTGGCAATCCTAGCCTTACCCCTAAGGGTATCATGACTGTCTACACATCCTTTTTTTTGCTTTTCAGCCCATACAAACGTTAGTATAGTTATAGAATAGTGTGTAAAAGTTTACACACTTGATAACACGTAAGATGACATTCTCTATGTCGACGCTATCACTAGCCAAAACTACCGCTATCTACCTACTATTCTGCTCAGAAGCTGGCCTACAACCCGGTGGCCAATCACGAACAGCAGACACCGTGCATTTCTTGAACTTTGGGATTGGGATTACAGATCCAACCCCTTCCTTCGATTTGCTGACATTCGAGTCCATGAATGACCTTGGTTAGAAGGTACTATAATGATTGCTTGACGAAGCATTAGATTAACACTCAATTAATGGAAAGAAACAGATTGAACCACTCAGGGAGAATTGAAACCCTTACCTTGAAATCCCAAAATAGTACTATGATTCGAAGGCTAACGATTTCTGGCTTAGAAATCTAGGCGACTAGATTCCCTTCAAATCCTAGAATGCCGCCCAAAAAGATAACATGAGATCAGTGAAAATGTCAAACAAAAAAGAAAACACGAGATCAGTGAAAACGTCAAACTAAAGATGGCCCTAACCACCCACTAGACATTCGGCTTTTGCCTCAAAAGCCGAAAAAGATTACGAAAATCATAGCACAAGTCGACATTTACCTTTACAAAGGATATCAGCTACCACTTGCAAGAAAATTTAGCAATTAAAGAAGAAGATTGAAATGCCGAAAGAAATATAACTGAGCCACAATTGAGATCTAAGAGTTTTTGGCTTTTAAGAAAGATCTGAAAAAGAGATGAACAAGAAAAAAGGCTAGGCATTTTCGGCTTTAGAAGAAAAGAGTTATGAGTTTTTTGATTTTTGGCAGAAAAAGAGAAGAAGAACCCTTAATTGCCAAAATTAGGAGGAGAGAAGAAGAAGAGAAAGAAAATAAAAAAGCTATGCTCTAGGAAAATAATAAAAAATTCGGCACCCCTTAGCCTCATCTAGCCGTTTTCCCCTTTGCACACAGTGTCCCAACTTCGGCCACCTCTTCCACCTCTATCTTATCCCTCACTTTTCTGTTATCCTTACCTTCCTATCTTCTGACTCAATCCACACTCACTCCCTTTTGCTTATCCTGCGATTCGAACCTACTCCCTTCAAAACCCTTGTGGCGTCACCTTCCTATGCCCTTAGTGGCCCCTCTTTGCCACTTTACCAACTAGATCTTTGTGTTAACTTTCCCATTCAAGTACCCTTAAGGCCCATTTCACCTAGTTCTCCCTTGCAGAGTCTAAAAACAAAATTTCTACCAAGGCTCAAGCTTAACCTCAAGCCTTCCTGAAAGCTCTAAACACATCAGCACACACACACACACACACACACATGGCATACATACACAACACTTCACAAATACAGAGCCCCCAGTCTAGGATGTTACACAAAGAAATAAATGAGATTAAGTATGAGCAAGTCCCGATTAAAGATGAATTTCCCAGGATACTCGATCTACCACATGAGATAAGAAAGTCCGTATAAGACCAAGCCAAGGCATTGCATCGGTAATCAAGCAAGTTATCATGTAAGTCCAAGGCAAGCTTGGCATTGAAAAGCTATTAAGAGAAAGAAATCCCATGAAAGCCCAAGCTAAGGCATGTCATTGGTGAGAACAAGAAAGACTTCATATAAGTCCATGTCAAGACATGGCCTTGAAACCAAGATGAGATATTCCATGTAAGAACGTATCTAAGATATGGCTTTGGCATCAAGATATGTGGGATGCGATTTAGTATCCTCGGTTATTCGCAAAAATTCATCGGGCAAATGAGTAAAGTTAAAATAAGTTAACAAGAAAGCTAGGTAAGCAAAGATATTACCAAGTTGAAATTGAGTATCATTTATGTTATGAATGATGAATTAGATATCATGATATTATGTTAAAGTATGTTGATCAATGTGATCAAGTAATACAGGTACCATGTTTACCTTACAAGTATGAGAATAGTAAGTATCATGAGACATGTAAGAATCAGTATGAGTAGGTAAACTCTATAGCTAAAATTTATGATACCATTGTTATGTTAAATGGTTTATATTAAGCAAGTTTATTAATATGTGTTTTACATGCAAACTTACTAAGCTAAATGCTTACGTCTTTAATTATTTCCTTCTATGTAGTCCTGCCAAGCTAACTTGTGGATCGTGGGAGTCGGAGCTCGTAGCACACTATCAATCTCTATTTTGGTATAGCCAAGTTATTTTACTAAGTATGACATGTAGGAAGCATTTCATTTTGAGAATATGTTTAAAGAAGGGTCATTGTATAGATTATCAAGTTTATTATTCTTTTGTATATGGCAAAGTGATTGGCCAAAATTAACTAAATATGTATGTTTATGGAGATCAATAAAGCATGTAGTAATGTTATGAAAAATGTATTGAATTGAGCATGAGTTTGGTCTTGATTTCAGGGTGGCAATAGGCTTGGTAAATAGCCTCTAAATGCCCACACGGTTAGACATATGGGTGTGTGTCTAGCCCATGCATACCCTGCACCTTAGTGTTTTAAGTTAGAATAGGCCACGGGCAAATTCCATGGTCGTTTGTTTAGGCCCTGTGTGATACACTGTCAAAACATAGGCATGTTCCCCAAACCATGTGAATAAGTCAGTATATCAAGATATAGCACATAGTTTACATCCACGGGCATGTCAGGGCCATGTGTAATTAGTCAGTGTCGACCACTGGTGGAAGACACGGGCATGTGTTAGGGGTACATGGGCGTGTCCCAAGTCTCATGGGCGTGTGACCCCCGTTTTAAGGAAAAGTTTTCATTTGAGCTCTAAAAGTTTCTAGATACGTGTTTAAGGCCTCGTAGGCCCATGAAATGTATGATTGGACTAAGAAAGATAAGTTTTTAATTCAAAAAAAATTTTATAGCCCGTAAGTACATGTTTTAAGTGAGTTCAAGCATGGTAATGTCTCGTATCTAGTCTTAGCATCAAAATCGGGTATGGGGTGTTACATTTAGTGGTATCAGAGCTACGGTTTAGTCGGTTCTAGGACTAATGTAGCACGAGCATGAGTCTAGCTATACATGCAATACGTAAGAATTTTTTTTAATGATAATGTGACGACTCCTGATGACTTAAATTATGTTTATACATATAGTAAATGGATCCCGAAAGAGCTGAGGTGGATGATGTAAAAAGTAACGCGTCGGCTCTTGCTGAAGGGACGGTGCCTAATGAAAATGAGAATAGACCCACTACGGTGAGTCAAAGAGGAGGAGAAGAGGCTAGAGAAGCCTTCCTCCATATGATGAATACGTGGTATATGAAATTCGTTCGTACGAACCTGAATGTAGAACCTCCTCCACCCGCCTGTTCCACAACTCATCCCTGTAGTCCCTCAAGTAGTAGAGGTGGTAAGAGGAGACAAACCTCCAATTGAAAGGATCAGGAAACATAGGGCAGAAGAATTCTGGGCTAGAAAAGATGATGATCCGAAAAAGGTTGAGTTCTGGATAGAAAATACTACCAGGGTATTTAATGAGTTGTCATGCACACCTGAGGAATGTATAAAGTCTGTAGTTTCTCTTTTAAGATATGCTGCCTATCAATGGTGGAACACCCTTGTGTCGATAGTACAGAGGGAAAAGGTCACATGGGAATTTTTCCAAGAAGAGTTCAAGAAAAAGTATATCAGTCAAAGATTCGTGGACCAGAAATGGAAGGAATTCCTAGAACTAAAACAAGGCAAGATGTCAGTGACTGATTATAAGCGAGAGTTTGTGCGACTCAGCAAATACGCTCAAGAATGTGTGTCCACTGAAGCCATCATGAGTAAGAGGTTTGAAGATGGACTAAATGATGATATCAAGTTATTTATTGCTGTCCTCTTATTAAAAGAATTTGTGGTGTTAGTGGAAAGGGCTTGTAAGGCCGAAGATTAATAAAAGAGAAGAGAAAATTTGAAATGGAGTCTCGTGACTCTAGAAAGAGACAGTGGAATAAGTCATTCCAATCTTTATCCAAGAAGTCAAGAGATTTCCCTACCCGATCAGCTACTTCCACTAGGTTTTCAAAGAAGGACAAGAGTAAGTAGAATTTGGGGAATAAAGCACAGACTACTTCAGTTGCTAGTGTGGGAAATGTTTGATCTGATAGACCTGAATGCCCACAGTGTGGAAGATGCCATCTCGGTGAATGTCGAGCGCATAAAAATGCTTGTTTCAGATGTGGTTCCCATGATCACTTTATAAAAGATTGTCCTGAGATGACGAAAGAAGAGAGAACTCAGAACCCAAGATATAGGGGTATGGTTAGGGGCAGACCGCAGAGAAACCTGAGGAGTGGGGCAAGTGGAAAAGGTAACCCTAGAGAGCAGGCTGCGAGACCCGAGGGTAGGGCACCTGCTAGGACTTATGCCATTCGCGCTCGCGAAGAGGCATCTTCTCCTGATGTTATTACGGGTACGTTTTCTCTTTATGATATCAAAGTTATTGCTTTAATAGATCCCGAATCCACACACTCTAATATTTGTATGAAACTAGTATCCAATATGAATATGCCTATAGAGTCTACAAAATTTGTGATTAAGGTGTCTAATCCTTTAGGCAAAAGTGTTTTAGTTGATAAAGTATGTAAAGACTACCTATTGATGATTAGCGGTCATTATTTTAAAGCAAACCTTATGTTGTTACCATTTGATGAGTTTGACATCATTCTTGGTATGGACTGGTTGATTACCCATGATGTAATAGTTAATTGTGGGAAGAAATACATTGAGATGAGATGTGAGAATAGGGACACTCTTCATATAAAATCAAATGAACAGAGCAAATTACCGGTAGTGATTTCTCATATGATGGCATTGAGATACTTAAGAAAAGGGTATGAAGCATATTTGGCCTTCGTGATGAATGATAAAGAAACAGAGCTAAAGATTGAGTCAGTACCGATAGTATGTGAGTACGTGGATGTTTTTCCCGAGCAATTACTAGGATTACCACCAGTTAGGGAGATTGAGTTCAATATTGAGCTAGCTCCGGTACTGTGATGATATCTATTACTCCTTACAGAATGGCTCCAATAAAGTTGAAAGAGTTGAAGATACAGTTGCAAGAGTTGACAGATAAAGGCTTTGCTAGGTTGACTTATTCTCCCTGGGGTGCTCTAGTTTTATTTGTGAAAAAGAAAGATGGCACCATGAGATTGTGCATAGATTACCGTCAACTTAATAAAGTGACAGTGAAGAACAAGTACCCATTGCCTAGGATCGATGATTTGTTCGATCAATTGAAAGAAGCTAATGTGTTCTCCAAAATAGACTTGAGATCATGGTATTATTAGTTAAGAGTAAAGGATTTAGATGTGTCCAAGACAGCTTTTTGAACAAGATATGGGCATTATGAATTTTTAGTCATGCCCTTTGGTTTGACCAATGTTCCTGCGGTATTCATGGACTTAATGAACCGCATCTTTAGACCCTACCTCGACAAGTTTGTAGTCATTTTTATTGACGACATATTAATTTATTCTCGGGATGAGAATGAGCATGTTGAGCACCTACGGACAATTTTACAGATTCTACGAGAAAATCAATTGTATCCCAAGTTCAATAAAAGTGAATTTTGGCTCAAGGAAGTAGGATTTCTAGGACATATTGTCTCGGGAAATGGAGTCCTAGTGGATCCAAGCAAGATTTCGGCTATAATGGACTGGAAACCACTGAGTAATATCTCTGAGATTAGGAGTTTCTTAGGCCTAGCCGGCTATTACCGATGATTTGTCAAGGGGATTTCTATGATTGTAATCCCGATGACTAAATTGTTACAGAAAAATGTGAAGTTTAAGTGGACAAAAAGATGCCAACAAAGTTTTGAGAAATTAAAAGCAATGTTGACAGAAGCTCCGATTTTAGTACAACCCGAGACAGGGAAAGAATTTGTGATTTATAGCGATGCATCCTTAAATGGATTAGGCTATGCACTTATGAAAGGAAGGCAAGGTTATTGCTTACGCCTCAAGATAGTTGAAGCCTCATGAGAAGAATTATCCGATGCATGATTTAGAGCTGGCTGCCATAGTCTTCGCCTTGAAGATTTGGAGACACCATTTATATGGTGAAAGATGTCAAATTTTTACTGATCACAAATGTCTGAAGTACTTGATGATGCAAAAAGAGTTGAAATTAAGGCAACAGAGATGGTTAGAGTTGATAAAGGACTATGAGTTGGCCATTGACTACCATCCAGGAAAGTCGAATATTGTTGTCGATGCTTTGAGCAGGAAGTCCCTTTTTGCATTAAGGGAAATGAATTCACGGATGACCTTATTTGATGATGGTTCTATTCTAGCTGAATTAAAAGCTAGACCAATGTTCCTTCAAGAGATCACTAAAGCTCAACAAGAAGATAAAGAGTTGCAAGCCAAGAGAACTCAGTGCGAGTCAGATGTTGAATCTGACTTTCAGATTAATTATGATGGATACTTGATGTTTAAAGATAGAGTTTGTGTACCGAGAAAAGAGGAGCTTATTTAGAGAATTTTGTATGAGGCATATAACAGATGTTTATCTGTTCATCTGGGTAGTACCAAGATGTATAATGACTTGAAGCAATTGTATTGGTGGTCGAGAATGAAGAAAGATATTTCAGAGTTCGTTTCAAGATGTTGGATTTGTCAGCAAGTAAAGTGAATACCAAATACCTTCGGGTTTGCTTCAACCAATTATGATACCTGAATGGAAATGGGACCGTATCACTATGGATTTTGTAACGGGATTGCCATTATCACCGAGCAAGAAAGATGCTATATGGGTTGTAGTTGATAGACTCACGAAGTCAGCTCATTTCCTACCTGTATGAGTTGACTACTCACTCAACAAACTGGCAAACTTATATGTTTCTGAAATAGTAAGACTTCATGGAGTTCCTTTGTCAATCATATCGGATAGAGATCCGAGATTCACCTCCATATTTTGGAAGAAGCTTCAAGAAGCCTTGGGTACAAAATTGAGTTTTAGCACAGCTTTTCATCCTCAAACTGACGGTCAATCGGAGAGGTTGATTCAGATACTCGAGGATTTGCTTCGATGTTGTGTTTTAGAATTCCAAGGCAGTTGGGAAAAGTTTCTCCCATTGGTAGAATTTGCCTACAATAATAGCTTTCAGTCGAGCTTAAAGATGGCGCCTTATGAGGCTCTATATGGGCGTAAATGCAGAATGCCTTTCTATTGGACTGAACTCAAAGAAAACCAAATTCACGGGGTTGATTTGGTTAGAGAAGCTGAAGAGAAAGTGAAAGTGATAGGAGAATGTTTAAAAGTTTTCTTGAAAGTGTCACCTTGGAGAAAAGTTCTCAGATTTGGCTGAAAAGGCAAGTTAAGTCCACGTTTTATTGGACCGTTTGAGATTACTGAGAAAGTTGGGCCGGTAGGTTACAGGTTGGCTTTGCCATCAGAGTTAGAAAAGATACATGATGTGTTTCACGTGTCAATGTTGAGACACTATCGATCAGATCCTTCCCATGTAATTACCCCGTCATAGATAGAGATTCATCCCGACATGACTTATGATGAAGAACCAATCAAGATTTTAGGTCGGGAAGTCAAGCAGCTAAGAAATAAAAGTATTGCTCTAGTGAAAGTATTGTGGCAAAGGCATGGGATAAAGGAAGCTACATGGGAAAAAGAAAAAAGCATGATAAACCAGTATCCGAACTTATTTGCCGATAAGATTTTCGAGGACGAAAATTGTTAAGGGGGAAAAGTGTAATAGCTCGATTTAGGGCCTAGTCAGAATAGTGGTGCGAGGCCACAAATCTTAGGTGAATTTATGAGCTTTTAAGGTTTATGTCATGTTTGCATGCTAGTGTGAAAGTTTCATGAAGCAATTTTATTAAATTGAGGTTGAATGGTCCAAAAGGATTAAATTGCAAAAGTTGCAAAATATGAGTTTCTAGAAGCTTTTTGTATGAGGTAGCTTTAGAATATCAATTAGAAGTCCTTAAGTATCAATTTGCCCAAATTATAATTTT
Source organism: Gossypium rotundifolium (assembly GCA_025506655.1). NCBI lineage: Eukaryota > Viridiplantae > Streptophyta > Magnoliopsida > Malvales > Malvaceae > Gossypium > Gossypium rotundifolium. The sequence goes on along the minus strand of CP106732.1, from coordinate 31,943,602 downwards.
TGGACAAAATTAGACATGAGATAGTAAATTGTAAAAATTTAGAGAGAAGGGCATTTTGGTCATTTAATCAATTTAAATGATTAAAATGGGTAAAAGATGATAAAAATCTATTCATCTTCTTCCCCTTATTTCCAAAAATTTGAAGACGCCATAGCTAGGGTTCTTTATTTTTTTCAAGCTTGCTAGTAAGTTCATTTTAGCCCCATTTTTAATATTCTTCGTATTTTTTAAGTTCTCGTATTATGAATTAGCTATTTTTAGCTATAAAATGAGCTAGGACGTATGTTTAAAAATTTAACCATGAATGACATGCATGTTAAATGATGTTTTATGGAAGTTTATGAGAGTTTGAAGTTAGATGAACATCTTTTGCTAAGTGAATTTCGTGAAAAATGATAGTATGGACTAATTTGTAATAGTTATGAAAATTGGTCATATATATTAGAAATAGTGAGAATTGATGATTATTATAGTAGAGAAAATGAATTAGCTAAGCATGAAGTTTAAGAAAGTTTAATGAGAATTATTTTACGAGCCTTTGGGCCAAAGTGCAAATATGAGAAAGTATAAGGACAAAATAATAATTTTTCCAAAGTATGAGTAATGAATCAGTTTAGTCAGTGTGATTATTAAATGATCTATTTATGATTATAGATCAAGAAAAATGAAGCCCGGATCGAAACCGAGGCAAGAACAAAGTCAAGGACTAAATTGCATATCTACATACATTTTTTATATTGAGGTAAGTTTGTATGATTTCTAAGCTTTATGATTTCTATCATTGACTTGCTTAGTATAGTCTACATTATTATCATGGAATGCTTATTGTTTTGTTAAACAAAGAAATCAATGAGATTAAGTATGAGCAAGTCCCGATTAAAGATGAATTTCCCAGGATACTCGATCTACCACATGAGATAAGAAAGTCCGTATAAGACCAAGCTAAGGCATGGCGTTGGCAATCAAGCAAGTTATCATGTAAGTCCAAGGCAAGCTTGGCATTGAACAAGTTATCATGTAAGTCCAAGGCAAGCTTGGCATTGAAAAGCTATCAAGAGAAAGAAATCCCATGTAAACTCAAGCTAAGGCATGGCATTGGTGAGAACAAGAAAGACTTCATATAAGTCCATGTCAAGACATGGCCTTGAAACCAAGATGAGATATTCCATGTAAGACTATATCTAGGATATGGCTTTGGCATCAAGATATGTGGGATGAGATTTAGTATCTTCGGTTATTCGCAGAAATTCATCGGGCAAATGAGTAAAGTTAAATAAGTTAACAAGAAAGCTAGGTAAGCAAAGCTATTACCAAGTTGAAATTGAGTATCATTTATGTTATGAATGATGAATTAGAGATCATGATTATTATGTTAAAGTATGTTGATCAATGTGATCAAGTGATACAAGTACCATGTTTACCTTACAAGTCTGAGAATAGTAAGTATCATGAGACATGTAAGAATCAGTATGAGTAAGTAAACTCTATAGCTGAAATTTATGATACCATTGTTATGTTAAATGGTTTATATTAAGCAAGTTTATTAATATGTATTTTACATGCAAACTTACTAAGCTAAATGCTTACGTCTTTAATTATTTCTTTCTATGTAGTCCCGCCAAGCTAACTTGTGGATCGTGGGAGTCGGAGCTCGTAGCACACTATCAATCTCTATTTTGGTATAGCCAAGTTATTTTACTAAGTATGGAACATATAGGAAGCATTTCATTTTGAGAATATGTTTAAAGAAGGGTCATTGTATAGATTATCAAGTTTATTATTCTTTTGTATATGGCAAAGTGATTGGCCAAAATTAACTAAATATATATGTTTATAGAGATCAATGAAGTATGTAATAATGTTATGAAAAATGTATTGAATTGAGCATGAGTTTGGTCTTGATTTCAGGGTGGCAATAGGCTTGGTAAATAGCCTCTAAGTGCCCACATTGTTAGACTGCAGGCAGTGTCAGGCCGTATGCATTCTCGCACCTTAGTGTTTTAAGTCAGAATAGGCCACAAGTAAATTCCACAGTCGTTTGTTTAGGCCCTGTGTGATACACGGTCAGAATAAGGGCGTGTGCCTTAAACCGTGTGAATAAGTCAGTATATCAAGGTATAGCACACCGTTTACATCCACATGTGTGTCATGGCCGTGTGTAATTAGTCAGTGTCGACCACGAGTAGAAGACACGGGCATGTGTTAGGGGTACACGGGCGTGTCCCATGTCACATGGGCGTGTGACCCCTATTTTAAGGAAAAGTTTTCATTTGAGTTTCGAAAGTTTCCAGATACGTGTTTAAGGCCTCGTAGGCCCATGAAATGTATGATTAGACTAAGAAAGAGAAGTTTTTAATTCAGAACAAAATTTTATAGCCCGTAAGTACATGTTTTAAGTGAGTTCAAGCATGGTAATGTCTCGTATCCAGTCTTAACATTGGACTCGGGTATGGGGTGTTACAGATGTAAATGGGCCCAAGGTCCAATATTCAGCCCAAGTGGGCCTACACGCTTGTGTAGCCCATTTAGCCCAAATTCAGTCACGACTATGCAAACGATATAGCCCAGTCCAGTATTTGCCACTTATCGTGGATTTATTCTGTGTGGAGCACACGAGCCTATTGGGCCCACACGACCGTTTTAGCCAAACGAGGCCCATAACAGTCAAGAGCACGAGAACGCTTGTGGTGGCCTCTACAGTCAATTGCCCATGATTGTGGGCTCAGTTTACACACGAGCAGTCGTACGCTCATGAGGCCTCATATGCCGAGGGTTTAGCTTTTTGGCTTTTACCGATTCGTAGAGGAGATAGTGTGATTACGAACCTGTTTACGAAATTGTTCCAAGATCCACAAGCACCCAACCTTGATCGAATGATAAGCGATCTATCTCTCCAAGATTGCTGATTGAAATGGATCGATTAAAACTGTGTCTTACAACCATAAATAATGATCTTACAGACAAGGAGATAATTGACCTAGATACATAAGATAAGGTAATGCTTTTACCTTGATTGGCTAACGAGGGAAAAGGTTTCGATCGCTTCCCAAATAGTTTGTACTCCCTAGAGTCCCCTGAACACCATATCGCAACGAAGGTACGAAACCTTCAGTCAACACATGTATAGACAAGAATATTCAGCTTTTAGAAAGGTTTAGAGGAACCAGACTTGAATGAAAAGAGGGAATACAACCACTTATCGACTTGTTAGAAATACTTGCAGAACCAAAATAGAGAAGGGACAATGTTGAGTTTCGGTTACAGTGAGAACCACCCAGAGAAGAGAAGGACCCAAATCAAAAAGGGAGGGGAGAACTTTCGGTCACAAGTCAAAAAGGAGAAAGAGTCACAAGGGGGCAAGAGTGATAGGTTCGACCGAAGGAAGTCAATAGGTAAGAAAGGATGAAACAGGAAGTTGGCTGAAACTTGAAAGGAATAGAGAAGAAGGGGAGGTTTCGGTCGATGTTCGTGCAAAAGAAGGGAGAGAAATGGACTTGAAAAGAATATTTTAATTTACCAGAATGGTAGTAGTCGAACACCTAAAATGCACAAACGGCCACTTGCAAATTTGGCACAAGAGAGCAGAGAAAGAAAAGAGCATTAACAGTTTCAGAAATCGGTGACAAATTGACCAAACTGAGAGAAAACCCCTCAGCGAAAATTCCCTGTACCAATTCGGCACCAACACCCCCACACCCTTCAACCTCGTTGATTCTCTCTACAACACTCTCCTTAATCATCTCGACGATTTGCTCCTACAATCTCTCCATGACCGATTCAAACTCCTCTTCAACAGTGTTTCAGTCCAACTCTTCTACCTACCCAGCTCAAGCAGCAAAATAAACACTCCATTACGTAACCCATGATTTGAACCTCAGACCTCTCTGTTACACCACACGCCACCTTGCCATTACACCACAGACTCTTTTTGTGTCATAAAACAAGCATTATAACTAATAAGGCCTAAGTGCCAGTGTCCAGGTTCATTTAAGAGAAAACTAAAAAAATTTTCAAAGGCCAAGACTTGAACCCAAGCTTCTCAAACACTCCCAAACACACCCAAATCACTTAGCCACTGAAGCAGACAAGCAACTTGTGTCATAACATGCAAAATTATAGACCCTAAATTTTTAGGGCGTTACAATAATAATACCCCCTTCGGTAATTTTTTGAACAAAACCTAACAAGGTAGGAAGCTAATCAACAAACAGCCATAGCACCTTTTAGCACAATTATTTTAATCCAACATACTTAAATTATAACATAATTAAGAAAATTAGCCATCGATGCTTTATTTAGAATTCACATCAATAATCAAAACGCCACAGATATAACTAAGAAAAAAGTGGAAAAGTAATGTGCACCAATGTTAAACTATCCAACCTTTATAAAAGTTCAATAGTTCAACGGTACAAGTCCCAAAATACAAAAAAAAAAAAGAAAAGGAAAAAAGAACAAAACAAATTTTAGCAGCAACCATTTTCCAAATGTACTCCCCTTTTTTGTACAAAAAAGTCAAATTACTAGTCTTGAGTGAGTGCCAAAAAATCATTGCAAATGGCTATTTCATGATCCTTGATCTTTTGCATCACCTTGACTTCAGCTCGGAGCCTCGCAGTGATTCGATCATTTGATTCTATGGAAGAAATGAGATCATCAACTATTCATTTCTTGAACCTAGCAAGAATGACTTTTGTGCTTGTAGAAATGGGCACTTTAGTAGTTTCTTTAATAGATTCTTCTTTAGGATCTTCCTCCTCCATATCATTAGGCTACTCCTTAAGCTCGATGGCAACATGTTTTCCCTTGAGCCATTTGGAAGAGAACTTCAACTCAGGAACAATTCTATCAACTTGCTCAGTGGCTTGCACTAGCCTAGGATTCTACTTCAAAAGTACTTGGAAGATGAGGAAAGGAAATGGTAAAAGGCATCTTCCATGGACTCTCTCAGCATGTTTAACAATATCTTCATAAATTATAAGTCCTAGGTCAAATTCCACCATTTTGACTATCTTCCTAAGTAGCATAACAAACTTTTGTTGGAAAAAACACGATTTGAAATGGTTTTCTTGCACAACGAAAAGTTAAAATTTTGAAAATTGACCCGGTTTGTAATTTTATACCAATAAACTTTAATCGAATGCATACCTGTATTTTCAGATAAGTGGATCCTTGATTTTTTTGACTTTCAACCAAACGATCTTCTTTGCTATTCTTGTACCACAAGCTGCTTCAAGTGTGGGCTCAAACTAATTGAACCAAAACATAGAACTAGAAAAAGTTTTCTTTTTGGAGTGAAAACAAACATTCTCTCTTCTTTAATAGAAACTGGTAAAATTTTTATTCTAAAAAATATATTTAAAAGTTGAGAATAAATTCCCTCTATTTTTTAGTAGAATAACAATCTCTAAAAGTTGTGTAAATAGATCTATTGGTGCCATCTATTTATAAGAAGAGAAGGTAGAACACTTATTGAGTTGTAGTGGTTTATTTCAAATAGAAAAGTAACATCTACTTAGAATAAGAGAAGGATGGATGTTTTGACCTAGTATTCCTACTAGGGTTGCTGCCCCCTTCATGTCCATTAGGGGTTTTTGGGTCTCTCTCACATCAGGTCTAATTAGGAGTACTTTCTAAGCCCTTTTTGACCTAATATTTTGTAATGTGATCCAAACTGATTCAATTTATCTATTTCCCAAAATAAACTTTCATATTTATATATAAAATAATTTTTTCATCCCTATTTTACCTCCAACAAAAAAATTGATGATTTTACCCTTGGTAAACTTTTGATGATTTTGCCCCTGGTAAAATTTTGAGAAAATATGTAACACCCCAAACCCGGCCCATACGTTACGACTGGATCTGGTATGTCACAGGGTGAAGTGTAATCAATTCTTAATTAAATCTTAGGAAAATCGGTGATTTGGAAGAAAACTTTTTCCGAGTATTACGTAGTCTTTTGAAAACATTGATGTTTAGATTAAAGAAACTCCACTTTTACTTTAATATTTAAACTGTCGAGGTGTCGAGTTTGCTATAAACAGTAAACAAAGAAAACCCAAGTACAACCTTGAAAGGCCTTATTACATAACGAAAAGCCCAAATTTAAAAAAATAAACTTATAGCAATGCCGAAACTATAAAGAAAAGAAATCGAAATTATGGCCTCCACGAGTCGGCCTCGGCTCCTGCATCCATGAGCTACTGCTCACTTGAAAATTTAAGGAAAAGGGGTGAGCCACCAAGACTCAGTGTGTAAATTTCCTACATTATACATACAGCATGAAGCCCATAGTCACACATCAGCCTCAGCCCACATATCAACATACAACTGATGAAATGCAAATAGCCCAACCCAAACCTAGTTTTTCCATCCGCTACACACCAACCCTTACCAACCAATCACACCGTGGGGATTTCTACAATCAACCCTCCATCCGCTACACTCCATCACGACAGTTATGCTCCAATTACACACTATCACTAGGTGACCAAATAATATTTCGTGGCACAGCCACCGATCACTGTGTGACCAAATAAAATATATATATATATATACATTGTGACAGAGCCACCGATCACAATGTGACCAAAAATAATGTACGAACATATGTATATATATCATGACAAAGCCACCGATCACTACATGAGCAATTAAACACTTCCCCTTCATATCAAACCCATACCCATGATCTACATACAAATCCTAACTATGCAACATGCTATTCATAACACATCAATTTGCCATACATATATTCAGGTATGCAAAAGAAACGATATGATTACATACCTGGCAATCCTAGCCTTACCCCTAAGGGCATCACGACTGTCTACACAGCCCTTTTTTTGGCTTTTCAGCCCATACAAATGTTAGTACAAATAAAGTATAGTGTGTGAAGGTTTACAAACCTGATAATACGCACGACGACACTCTCTATGTCGACACTATCACTAGCCGAAACTACCGCTATCTACCTACTATTCTACTCAGAAGTCTGCCCACAACCCGGTGGCCAATCCCGAACAGTAGACACCACGCGTTTCTTGAACTTTGGGGCTGGGACTACAGATCCAACCCCTTCCTTTGATTTGCTGACATGCGAGTCCATGAATGATCTTGGTCAGAAGGTACTATATTGAAACAATGATCGCTTAACAAAATATTAGTTTAAGACACGAACAACGAAAGGAAATCGATTGATCAACTTAGGGAGAATTGAAATCCTTACCTTGAAATCCGAAAGAAATAATATGGCTCGAACGTTAATGATTTCTGGCTTAGAAACCTAGGCGATTAGATCTCCTTCAAATCCCAGAATGCCGCCCAAAAAAAACATGAGATCAGTGAAAAACATCAATCTAATAATGGCCCTAACAACCAACTAGCCATTCGGCTTTGGTCTCCAAAAGCCGAAAAAAATTATAAAAACAAAATAATAGTACAAGTCGACACTTACCTCTACAGAAGATTTCGGCTACCACTTGCGAGAAGATTCAGTAATGCCAAAGAAGAAGATTGAAACGGGGTAAATGAGATCTAAGAGTTTTCAGTGTAACATTCAGTATTTAGGGGTCACGCATTTTAATTCATATATGTGTGTTAGCATGCTCTGTATGCTGGTTGGGTGTGTTTGGGGGCTTTGGGAAACCTTGGGGTTAGGTAGGAGCCTTAGTGAAAATTTTTGGTTTAAGGCCTTTAGGGGAGAGCTAGTGGCATCTGGCCTTAAGGGTTTTAATGTGGGGCTTATGGACACAAGCAAGTGGAGTGGTGGAGTGGCAAGGTGATGCCTAGGAGCAAGGGGAGTTGCGTCAAAAGGGAGTTCCAAGGGGGGAGAGGTTCAAATCATGTTAACAGCAAGGGAGCTTTGTTTTAATTTGCTTTTTGCGTCAGAAAGGGAGGTATTGGAGATCGGCTAGGACACTTCAAGGATAAAGTGTGGATTGAGTCAAACAACTCAAATATGCAGCTATGAGGGGAGATAGGAGTTGGACTCATTCAAACTCCTTTGAATGGGTGATGTAGAGAGAAATTAGGAGGAAAAGAAGGGATTTGTGAGAGAGGAAAGTTGGTGGCCGAATGTGGGACTTTAGGGGGGTGGCATATTCGGTTTGGGAAGGGCTATGTGTGCCGAATTTTTGAGTAGGTTGCCTTTCTCTCTTCCTATTTGTCCTTGAACCAAATTTGTGAAACCATTTGGAAGCACTTTCTTTTCTCTCTACTTCTTCTCTAAGCCGAACCATACCCCCTTCCTATTCTCTTTTTCTTTTCATATTTGTGGCCTCAAAAATCACTTCATCATTAAGCCGAATCTTTCTCATCATTTTCCCCATAGCCAAAACTACATAAAACTCAACCCTCTCTTCTTATTTTCTTTTCATCGATCTCATTACCTTCAAGAGTCGAATAACCTATCCTTCTTTGTGTTGTAGCCGAACCTCCTAGCCATTTCCATTCAATCTTTTTCTGTTCCTTCTTTTTGATTCTTCTAAGCCGAATCTCCTTGGTGTGGCATCTCTTTTCGGTTGATTGACCTTTAGGGAAGGTGCCGTCATTCTTCTTCTTCACCCTTTCAAATTGGTTCTAGTGTGGTGGTAAGGATTCGATATTTCATTTTAACCATTTTTCTTGCCGAAACCAAAAGTTTAATCTTGGCTCTTATGTGTGGCTGAATCTTTGAAGGGTGATCGGGTCTTCTGCTTGAAGCTAGCATCAAGGGTAGTGGGGATCTTCCGGGACTCGTTTAACCAAGGTAAGAGGGGTTACATCTCTCATTCATCCAAAGGCTATTTCGGGTGGACAATGGGTGGTTAGGTCGATACTAACGTGGGTTATTGTAGGGTCCATGCAACCTTTAAGTTCAAGCGAATAGTCTCCGGATTCTGTCGATTTCGGGAAGGAGTATCCCATTCTAATATTCATTAAGTCTTTGCTAATTATTTCGATTCAACGTGTTAACTGGGTCTTCTGATCAAGACTCTTTTTGATGGATTTGAGTATCAATCAAGGAGCGAAAGGGATCAGACACGTAGTCCCAATTCTTAAATTCAAGAAGCAGTTAGTTTCAGCAGTTTGGGATTGGCCTCCAGGCTGTGGGCGAGCGTCCGACATAGATAAGCAGATCACTGTGATCTCTTCAAGTGAGGATGTGAGGGAGATCGATAGTCTAGTTCTTCAGGTTCTCAGGTGTGTAATTAACACACGATTTACTTACTTACTTTAATTAGAATATGTAATATGAGTGGTAACTAGAATAGTGGCTGTGGTGATGCTATTACCTGATTCGGGTAAACCGGTAACCAGGTTAGTATACTATCTATGTTGTGGTTGTGGTTAATTATTGTGGATACATGTAAGCATGTCATGTGTGTCTATCTAGTATGTTCCTACGTTATATTGCCATATCATTATAATATGATGCATGTGCATAGGGATCGTTATATATTGAATAAGAGGAAGTGTGTACATTTATGTACGTGGATTGATGTTAGCCTTGAGCTATATCGTGGATTGATGATGACCTTGAGTCTCATCGTGGATAATTGTGATATTAATCATGTGGATCAATGGCTAGACCACTAAGTGGACTTTGAGCAGTGTACTGCCAAAGTGGTGTGTAGTGGATGGAGGGTCGATTTAGTAATCCCCTGGTGTGTGCTGGATGGATAAACGAGTGGTGTGTAGTGGCCGGATATTAGGCTGGGTTGGGCTAACAGTTTGCATTGTTAACCGTGGCATGAGGTTTAATGTGGTTTCGGGCTAAACCCACTCTTGGAAATATGTGGACTAATTACACACTGAGTCAAAATGACTCACTTTGTTGTTCTCAATCAATACAGGTAGCACATGAGGTTTTGGACCGGGCTGGATTGGACTCGGGGTGGCCATGCAGAAGCTGTTTATATTTCTGTTTATATTTTAAGTTTCAAGTACTTTTTGGGATAAATTTTGTTGTAATAAGGCCGCTTTAAACGTCTCAGGAACTTTATTATGGTTTAAGTTAGAACTTCTAGTGGGATAATAACAAAGGATGAATTTTGAGACATTTACAACTTAAAATTTAAATTGAAGTTTTCAAATCCGGATTACTCACACACAACTTGTTTTCTCAAAATCTTTTTGCATAATAACCTAAGCTTCACTCAGACTTATAGGTTCTATTTTCCGATAAGCTATTACTTTCAATTCGACAAACCTTTTATGAATGAGATATCTACTCTAAAACTCTTTCCAACACCTTTTTCCTAGTAATATTCTGAATTCGGCCGTGGTGTTTTGGGCTGGGTTTGGGGTGTTACACTCAGATTTTAAGAAAGATTTGAAGAAGAGATGAACATATAAGAGGCTTAGGCGTTTTCGGCTTTAGAAGAATAGAGTTAGGAGTTTTTGATTTTGGCAGAAAAATAGAAGAAGGTGAACCCTTAATTGCCGAAAATAGGAGGAGAGAAAATGAAAGCTATGCTCTTAGGATAACAAATGAGAATTTAGGCATACCCTTAGCCACTTCTAGCCGTTTTCCTCCTTGCATTCAGTGTCCAACACTCGGCCACCTCTTCCACCTCTATCCTACCCCACATTTCCCTCTTATCCTCATCTTCCTTTCTTCTGACTCAATCCACACTCACTCCTGCAGAGTCCCAGTCGAAACCACCTCTCACTCCTCAGGCGTATATTAAAAAAAATCACTCCTTTTGCTTAACATGGGATTTGAACTTGCTCCCTTCAAACCCTCCTTGTGGCGTCACTTACCTATGCCCTTAGTGGCGCCTCCTTGCCACTTTACCAGCTAGATTTTTGTGTGAACTTTCCCATTCAAGTACCCTTAAGGCCCACTTCACCTAGTTCTCCCTTGCAGAGTCTAAAAACAAAAATTTCTACCAAGGCTCAGGCTTAACCTCAAGCCTTCCTGAAAGCTCTAAACACACCAGACACACACACACAGCATGGCAAACACACACAACACATCACAAATGCAGAGCCCCCAATCTAGGATGTTACAAAATATGTTCAATATTTCATAACTCAACATGTTCACTATGGCTGAATGATTTGTATTCATTTTTGGTCTTCAAAACAGTCCAAAAAATATAATCTCATTCTTCCATCATTTTTTAAGTAATCCTATATAGGATTGCAAATTTCCATTCTCATTTTCATTTCCATTTCCATTTCCATTTCCATTTTTTGGAAACCTACATTCATTTCCAAATGATTTCATTTCTCCATTTTGGAGAAAATCATAATCATTCCTGAATTTTTCCAATTTTTTTTTTCTATTCATTTTGTTCATTTCTATTCAAACACACAATTCATTTTTGGTTTCAACGAGCTAGCAGGGGGATTGATTGGACTTATGTAGTTGAGGCTCAAATGATTTATAATTAAGTTCTAGGTTTTTGCTTATTAATTATAAACTCATTTAGTCATGAAGTCATTCCATATAGTATCGTGACTAAGCTCTCCTCAATGACATACCATTACGAAAGCAACTACCCAGTTCTCATCCATTGACCTCGTCATAAGTGTGTTATCCTCATAGGATATCCTTGATCTCTTTCGGATAGTATCCATTCTCCCAAAATGATCCTATTTTATCTCATGGTAACCATTACATCTTCCTTCATGAAAAGTCAATCACTATCAAATAGTGATCAAGTCATCCATCACAAAGACGAACAACCCGTGACCAGATTTACTTTTCATCAACCATGTAATGCCAATGAGAGGATATCATTTACCCATATTTTGGGCTATGAATTCCACTATTGTGAATGATGCTACATGCTATAGAAGTCTTACACCCAATGCACCAGCTTTCGATTCCTTATCTATTTGAACTCAGGCTTTTACGTACATCAAAATGTATGAACCACACATACATAGTCCGTCGTCCACTCAAGATTTAGGTGTGTCATACTATGAACATCACAAGTGAATTAATCCATAAAAGAATTCAAGATCTATTCTACTTGGGTCCTGTCTGATGTTGTGTTAGTCCAGTCAACCACATCTATGTCTCTATCTTCTAAAAGTCATCCGCTCCGATGCTCAAGACAAGGCATCTCCCCAATTGGACTTGATAGACTACATATTAATCTTTCAATCAGTTTGCTCATTTTTGAATAGACTAATGACATGTTTAGGTTCATCTACTAGTAAAATTTGTCTTTGTGTATTATGATCCGACCATGTAATACCTCTTAGTATTAGTTAAACATTAGCAACCAATGAGCAACATTTGCTTCCACTGTGCTTTGCGTGCAAAAACCATGTGAGGTCAATTATACAAAGTTTATTAATGTAATAAATGAATTTGTTTTATCGACTAATCTGTTCAAAAAAATTACAAGTGTATATTGACAAAAATACTTTACTTAGGGCACTACATCCAACACCTTTATGCTAATAGCATCCTTTTGGCTATTGGGGGGCTAATTTCTGGTGGCTATGCATAGAAAGCAACATATGTTGTAAATAAAGATGAAAAATGAATGTAACCTTTGGCAAGCTAGGAAAGATGGACATTTTTGGTCATTATTGTAGTTGTTTGGTCTAGGGATTCATCCAACTTTACCATATTCTAGCAATAACAGTTCATCACTTTCCTAATTGCCTCAAGACTAAATTCATGCCACAATCCTCTGATAAATACCTTGTGTTAAAGCTTGCTATTGTCATCGTTTATGCTTTTCAACAAGTCGGCATAAAACTCAAGAACCATCTGTCTCACACAGGGTTTCACATAGCTAATTGACCCTATCAATCCATTATTCTTCAGTAAAGTATCAACACTAGAATTGAAAAAACTAGTTTTATCAATGTTTTGATCCTCAATAAAACTCCTTTTTATCAAAGCAAGATACCTTTTGGCGGAGGAAGGGGTGAGGTATGTTTGATCCTTCTTTTTTAACAAGGTTGCGCCTTTGTGCTCTTCCTCTGCTACAGCTTCAACAAGCATTGAGGGTACTCCATCTTGCTTCATCTTTTTATTTATTTACTGAGCAGTAAGTGGGACATTTAAATGCCTAGTCATAGCTTTTGTAACAACCCGTTTTCAATGGTGCCAAAAATGATGTTCTGGAACCCCTTTTTTGATGATCGAGTTAGTAAATATTATTATTTAATAAAAACCAAAATTTCCTCAAAACCAATTAATCCATGGTATGAAATTCGCCTTGAAGAAGAAAATAAGAGATCGACATCCTCATCAAAATCCACTAGAAATGCATCCCTTCTAGATGCACAAGATCCAAATGAAATTGGTTCACAAGTCAAAAAATGGATTGAGTCTCTTTTTCAAACCCAAAAGTGGCATTAGCCTTTTCTCAATTAAAAGAGGAAATTCCTTTAAACAAATTGCTAGTGAAAAAACAAAGATTTCAAAAACTAAATAGATTGTTTTACACAAACAAAAATCTCTCAAAATATATTAAAAGAAACTATTATTATTTAATATTTACGAGTCTATTTCAGTGTTATATTGAATTTTGACAGAGTAATTTTATTGAATAGATAGCTAGTTGTGGTATAAGGACTAAATCGTAAAAGTGGTAAAAGTTAATTGCTATAGATTTTTAATTGCTAAAGGGCTTAGTTAATAATAAAATTAAGGAATAAAATAGCAATTAGGCCATTGTGAGTACTAGTGGATAGTTGGTGGCCTTTTTATTGATTAAATTTGTTTAATTATATTATTAATTAATAAATAATGATAAAACATTATTATAGCTTAAAATGTAAAAGAGAAAGAAAAAGGAAACATTCATAATCTTTTCTCCAAAAATCAGTTCTAAGAGAAGAAGAAAACCTATTTCACATTCAAGATTTTCCCTTTAATTGATCGGGATTTAAATCAATTGGAGAATATTCACGAAAAAGGAAAAATTATGGATTAGTCCCTAACGCCTTATCTTTTGCTGTTTTTGCTAGGTAAGTTCATATGGTGTAATTTGATCGTCTAGAATTGTCGAGTTTTAAAATTTATAAATAGAATGATCGAACCTAGAAACTAACCCTGACAACGACTTAAGGTAAGTGCACCTATCGAACAGCAGTATAGTTTAGGCAAGACCGAATTGTCGAACCTAAAGGAACTAAAAGTACTAATACTCACTTTCTTTCTATTATTTAGCCTAAATATTGAATGATTTGGTTGTTTAAATCTTAATTAACTAATTAATTACTAAACTAAGACGTAAAGACAAAAAAAGAATGGATTTGGGGAAATAAATTTAAAGAGAAACTCAGTTGATTTCGATGATACCCCCAGGAAGAATCCACCTAGACTTCACTTATTATCTAACACTAAACCATACAATTTATTCACTTAGCTTGATCTGCAAGACTCCCTAATTTATATTAAACCCTCTCTCGAGGCGAATAACGTCTAACCCTAGGTTGATTAATGAAAATCTCTTTCTCACTTAAAAACCCCCTAGAATAGTAGTAAATCGAACTATGGACTCTCATATTAGGTTTCACCCTAATCTGGAAAAATCTCGTCACCCTATCTCTAGGCGCACGATCAACTCCGCTTAATTATGCTAGATCTACTCTTAAGCAGGGACTTTTGCTCCACCACCTAAGCACATTTGACTTGAATCAATATTCCGAAAATATTAACACAAGAATTAAGCACACATAATTAAGAACAAACTAAGTATTTATCATATAGTTCAGAAAACAATAACAAGATTCATCTAGGTTTCATCCCCTTCAGGTATCTGAAGGGTATAGTTCATAATGATAAAATAAAACATCTCAAGAGAAAATATAAAACAAAACATAAGAAATCCCTAAAACCCCTTGAAGGAATTGAAGGGGAGATCCGCCGTTTTGAGTAGAACTCCGGTTTCTTGAGATGGATCAACTGGCTATCTTCGAGTGATTCCCACAAATCTGGCTTTCTAGCTCGGCGTCTTAGCCTAGATGATTGCCTAACTGACGCCTTCTTTCAGTTTACACTAGAGTCTTTATATAGGCTCTTGGAATGCATTTCTTTCTCCCTAAGTATCCTTTTTCAAGTGAAATTCCTCTTTTCCACGACAGGGGCATGACCATGGCACACGTCCGTGTAAATCGACTTCAGGCCGTGTTTCAGTTTTGTTTATTGAGGCACGGCCGTGTAAATCATGGTCCAAGCCGTGTTTCAATTCTGTTGATTAAGGCACAGTCGTGTAAATCGTGGTCCAGGCCGTGTGAAGTAAATTAACAAGACACGACCGTGTGGCTTGAAGTCCAGGCCGTGTCAATTTCCACATTGGCCCAAATTGGCCCATTTTAAGCCCGTTTCTCATTCTTTTCATCCTCGGGTACTTTCTTGATTATAAACCATGAAAAGAAAGGATTAAGAGCACCTTTTTACATAAATCAAGGGCTAAATCATCCAAAAGCATGCTAAATATGGGGTTAAAATATGTTACTTTTACGGTTTATCAAATACCCCCACACTTAAGCTTTTGCTTGTCCTCAAGCAAAATTCTCAACTTACAATTAAAATGAACTTTCCACAATTCATAATTCCTATTAATAATGCCTCACCATAATTCATAGATAATTCATACATGGATAATTTAACTTAAAGACTCCTAAAGATTCAAACAATTCTAAGTCATACGTTTGTAGCATGAAAATATAGGTGTCTCCCCTTATCTAAATGATTACCTTTAATTTAAAACCGACAAAGATTGACATCCTCACTAAAGATTCACTCAAAGCACTCAAAGTGTTTAAGGTTCAAGAATAAGCACTCATAAGTCGAACCTGAACCCATAGGCTTACTTGAAAATCATATCTCCACCACTGTAATATAAGATGATACACAAATCAAAAGGTCTTTAATAGGGTTGTAATGGGGCTTGGGTTAAAGGTGTGGATAAAGGCTGAATTAGAAGGTTTAGAATCGAGATTGAATTGACAAGTTACCTAACTTTTAGAAAAATAATTGAACTAATTGTAACAACCCAAACCCGGCCCAAATGCTACGGCCGAATCTAGAATGCTATTGAGGAAAAAGTTTGAAAAGAATTTGTCATAAGGGTGAAAACATAAAAATTTTCTGTCATTTATAAAAACATTGTATATTTAAAATTCTAAGTAAAATTATGTTGTTACAAATTTCTAAATTAAAACTTTAATATAAGTTTTGATGATGTAAATCGCTTTCTAAAATAAAACATTCCAAATATCATCTCGATCGTCAATCCAACTCGAACACAATAAAAGTCCCCAAATACTTTAAGTGGCCCTTATTACAATAAATATTTACTCAAAATACTGAAAATATAAAGTGCATAAAACAATGAAAAATATCTTCTGCATGGCCACCTCGTATTTGCTCCATCCCTGTCCAAGAATCATGTATCACCTGCATTGTTTGGTAAAAAAATTGGGTGAGTCAAACCGACTCAGTGTGTAATTAGTCCACAAATTTCCACACATGGGCTTAGCCCAAAACACACCAATCCACATATCAAATAATAATGCAAAATGCACCCAACCTAGCCTTGGGTCCATCCTCTACACACCCTCGTATCCAGCCACCACACACCAGGGGATTACTAAATCAACCCTCCAACCTCTACACACCAATTTGGCAAGCAATGCCATCCACCAAGTGGTCAAGCCACTGGCCCACGTGAAATAAATCACAGTATAATCCACAACGCGACCTCAGTCAACGTCAATCCACGATGTAGCTTGTAGCTAACATCAAATCATAATGAGGCACATAGCCATCACCAACCACGGTATGGCACAAAGCCAATACCAACCACAATGAGGCATAGAGCCGATCATCAATCCACGTGAGGCTTGTAGCCATCACTAAACCACGTACATAAATGTACACCTGTCCTTCAATAATCATATCCCAATCCCTATGCATATGCCAGTATCATGGCCAAATAATAGTAAAATTCCAATGAGCATACATCACATGCTTACCACAATTCCACACATATACCATGGTAAAATAATATCATAAACCGACACAGTTAACCGAATACCCACTATGGGTAGCCACCATCTTAGCCATTATTTTGGCTATCATACACATCTTATATATATATATATATATATACATAACAACAAATCAAACAACGGAGATCGGTCACGATAACTACACACCTTTTTCAAAGACATTTGATTAAATCCCAAAACCCAAAGCCTAAACGATTTGCACCTTGCGATTTGATGAACTCCCTCCTACGTAACTATGTTAGAATCGGCTTCAACCCATAAGGCTTACAAAAAAAAATATCCTTTGGCGAATATCACGCTTCACTTACCTTGGAACCAAAGAGATATTCGACTACTATAGAGGAGTGATTGACTTTGGAAGAAGAAAGAGATGGAGAAATCGGCTAAGGCTTACTTGTGCTTCGATTTTGATGGATTGTGAAAAGAAAAGAAGGTTGAGACTTGATGCAATTTAGCTTTGGTATCCAAAGGGAGATTCACCTAAGCAAAGTAAAAGAAAAGAAAAGAAGAGAAAAGAAGAAGATGAGGGAAAGAGAGAATGATGACTATAAGTTTCGGCCAAGGAAGAAAAAGAATAAAATGAAAGAAAAACAATGCTCCTTTCAATGGTAGTAATTTTGGCACAAAGAGGAAAAAATCTTGAGAGGGAAAAGAAAATAATACCAATTTGGTCAAGAATAATAGCCAAAACCAAAACAAAATTTTACCAATAGCCCAAGACACATTCGGCTAGGAAGAGAGGTTTTGGAGAGAAAAGAAAATGGTGCCCAATTTGCTAAAGAATTTGATCAACTATCCCTATTCCCTTTCAATATTTACCAACCCCTAGCCCCAAAAATCGACCAGGTTTATGGTCAAAATGGCCATGAAATAATTTCCAAAACAAAGCCCTTGATTCATGCCTTATAATCCTCTACTTTCCCAAAGTTTAAGAAATTATATCCCTTATTTCAAGCCTTATGTCCCCTTATCATACCAAAACTTAGGATTTCATTCCTTAAATTAACACTTACCTTTTTCCTTAGTCTACTATCCATAAAAGAAAATAGTCCAACCTTACCTTAATTAAAGTTTGACCATCACATGCCATACAAGTCCAAAAAAAAAAAAAAAATCACCTTAAGACTATCCATGGGATTCGAACCTAAGTCCCCCTCACACCGCTTGTGGCGTCACTTTCCAAAACCTTAAGTGGCACCTC
Source organism: Gossypium rotundifolium (assembly GCA_025506655.1). Lineage (NCBI taxonomy): Eukaryota > Viridiplantae > Streptophyta > Magnoliopsida > Malvales > Malvaceae > Gossypium > Gossypium rotundifolium. The sequence goes on along the minus strand of CP106732.1, from coordinate 31,925,421 downwards.
CCTTGCCACTTTGCCAAGTGAATTATTGTGTCTTAACCTCTACATTAATTCCCTTAAGGCCTAGCTCCCCTTAGCTCCCTTTAACTAACACTTAAAACAAAAATTTTTACTACAGCTCGGGCCTACCCTTGGCTTAAACCTAGATCTTAAAACACCTTAATTAATGCACAATCAAGCCATACACATGCAAAACAATCAAGCCATTACTATTTGTAAGGTAAAGGTGGCACAAAATTCTAGAGTAAGCTCCAAGAATGTGGGCTTGATAATGGAGAAAAATTGCTCCCACGGCTCAGTTGAGATGAGTACTCGGATATCATTTGCCGCCAAAGCACTGTTCAAAGCGTTCGATCAATGCACCTACCAGTGCCTAGGGGCCTTTCCTGGAATGCCCTGTATCGTTCTTCCTGGGTTTCCTGATTGAATTGAAGGAAGCGATGTTGAACTTCAGAAGAGGCACTGGCCGAGGATGTTCACTTTTTCAAACTCAAGGCTATTGTTCTCTTTTTTGAGATGATGAGATTGTACCTGAAGAAGAAATGAGTATTCAAGTAATAGTTGTACCAAGTTGTCATCTATACTGAGATATTCGAGGCAAAACACGATGATTCGTACTATAAGCAACCAATTCAAATGAAAATTTGTAAAAGAACATAATCAATAGAAAATATGAAATCTGTCTTAACAATGATAAATAATAATAAAAGCTAAAATTTTTTACTATAACAACTAAAATGAGGTTGCAAATATATATGACATTCATAGGAAATGAATTAGTCTAGATATAACGAAATATTGAAATAGGTTCTAAAATAAATTCTAAAAAAAAAAGTCATGCTTAATATTAAAACTAAACAAAAATTACCATAAACAAAACAAAATAATATGAAATTTATCAAACTTTAATTTAAGAAAATGAATTAATGGAGGGAACTAAGGGTGGTAGTGGTGGATATCTGCAAGACACGGGGTGAGCACGGTGGTGGTGGGATTTTTCAGCACGAGCACGGCGGTGGCAAGGGCATGGGGTTTCTTCAGCACGACGGTGGTGCGAGCGTGGGGATTATTTTAGTGTGGTTTTAGGGAATAAAAGGAAGTTAAGGAGGTTTGGAGGCGAAGGGTGTAGGTGTGGTCAGAATTTGGGAGGAAGGAGTCTAAAAATTTTTTTAGGGTTGATTTGGGGGAGATGGACGGTTGAAATTGCTTAAATAGAGGAGGGAGCACGGTCAGGTGCCACGCCTGTGCTCTATTTTAAAGTGCCCGTGTTCTTCACGATTTTGAACTTTTGGGCGCGACTAGGTATCTGGGCATGGTCATGGTTAGATGGACACGCTCGTGTTCTTTTTTACACAGTCGTTTAGAACGGGCGTGTTTCGCCCATCTTCAAAAAGCCAGTATGTCCCTAATGTTGTAATGCACGGCCGTGTCTTGCCCGTGTTTAGGAAGTCAGTATCTTAGCATGGTCATGAGGCACGGTCGTGTCCTGCTCGTGTCGATAAAAATGTACTTTTTGTCATGCACAGCCACAAGAACTCCCGTGTTTTGTCTCATGGGTTCCACACGGCTATGGGCATGCCCGTGTGTAAGGCCGTGTGGTCTAAGAAACTTGTGCTCAATCGGACTGATTAGTACGGCATTTAGATGCTTAAAATCAAGAGTATAATGTTAATGAAAGTTAGTCTCGGGTTGCCTCCCAAGAAGCGCTCGTTTAAAGTCTTAAGCTAGACTTACCCTGTTTTAGGTTCTAAAAGAAGGTTCACAGAGCTGAAGCTCCTCTCTCATATTTGTAACATTTTCACCATTATATATTTTGAGTCGATGACCATTTACCTTGAATGTGCATTGAGTGGGGTGAGTTACCTTGACTGTGCCATAGGGAAAAATTGTTTTGATTATGAATGGCCCTGACCATCTTGATTTTAGTTTCCCAGGAAATAGTTTAAGCCTCGAGTTGTATAGCAAGACCAAGTCCCGTACTTCGAGTTGTTTTGATTTCTTCATACGAGAATCATGGCGTCGCTTTGTGGCCTCCCTGTAAAGTTTTGAGTTCTCATAGGCATTAGCTCTCCATTCATCTAGCTCGTTTATCTGCATCCTTCTTTTCTCCACTGCAGTTTTAAAATCAAAATTTAAGAATTTTATAGCCCAAAAAGCTTTATGTTTTAACTCGAATGGAAAATGACAACTTTTCCCGTAGACAAGTTTGTATGGAGATGTCCCTAGGGGTGTTTTAAATGCTGTTCTATAGGCCCATAAGGCATCATCTACTTTTACTACCCAGTTTCTTCTGTTTAATTCAACCGTTTTTTTCTAAAATTCACTTAAGTTCTGGTTTGCTACTTCTGCTTGCCCACTAGTTTGAGGGTGATATGGGATAGCTATCCTGTGGTGTACTCCATATCTTTTTAAGACTTTATCAAATTGAGCAGTTCAAAAATGGGTACCCCTATCACTAATAATGGCTCTAGGTGTTCCAAATCGAGAAAATAGTTTCTTGAGGAATTTTACTACTACTCGGGCATCATTTGTAGGTTGAGCTTCAACTTCTACCCATTTTGACATATAATCAACTGCCACTAAGATGTATTTATTCCCAAATGAACTAGGGAAGGGACCCATAAAATCAATACCCCATACGTTGAATATTTCATATGATAGCATGTTAGTTTGAGGCATTTCATCACGTTTAGAAATATTACTTATTCTTTGGCATTTATCACACGAAGCGACATACCTGTTGGCATCTTTAAATAGAGTGGGCCAGTAGAAACCTGGATCGAGTATTTTGTGTGCTATCTTGACACCACTGTAGTGCCCTCCTGAAGGTCTGGAGTGGCAGTGTTCTAGGATTTTGTTTGCTTCTGCCTTGGTAACGCATCTTCAAATCACCTGGTCTGCACATATATGGAAAGGAAAGGGATCCTCCAAAAAATAGTTCTTCGCATCAGAAAAGAATCGCTTTTTTTGATGATGGGATAACTTTTTTGGTATGATATTAGCAGCTAAAAAATTTGCAATATCTGCAAACCAAAGTACCTTATAGTTGCTGATGGAGAATAGCTGTTCGGTAGGGAATGAGTCATTTATATCTATCTCTTTTCGTTCTTTTGTGTGTGGATTATCAAGTCAAGATAGGTGGTCTACTGCAATATTTTCGGCTCCTTTCTTATCCTGAATTTCCAAATCAAATTCCTGTAAAAGTAAAATCCATCTTATGAGTCGAGGTTTTGCATCGGGTTTAGTTAACAGATAACAAATAGTAGACTGGTCAGTGTAAACAATGACTTTAGATAATAATAAGTACTGTCTAAATTTATCAAATGCAAAGACCACAGCAAGTAATTCTTTTTCAGTGGTGGTATAATTTTTTCTTGTGCGGTAGTCAATGTTTCTTTGGCGTAATAAATTGGCCGGAAGTGCTTGTCTCTTTGGTGCCCTAGAACTGCACCTACTACAAAGTCACTCGCATCACACATTAGTAAAAACGGAAGATTCCAATCAGGGGCAATTATAATTGGGGCGTTTATTAATTTCTCTTTAAGGATATTAAATACATCTAAACATTCTTGATCAAAGTAAAAAGGTGCATCTTTTTCTAGCAATTTTGTTAGAGGCTTAGCTATTTTAGAAAAGTCCTTAATAAATCTTCTGTAGAATCCTGCATGTCCTAAAAAGCTTCTAATAGCCTTAACTGAGCTAGGAGGAGGTAAATTTTCTATGGTTTCGAACTTTGCTTTATCTACCTCAATTCCTTTACTAGAAATTTTATGTCCCAATACAATTCCCTCTTGTCCCATAAAATGACATTTTTCCCAATTTAAAACAAGGTTTGTTTCCTCACATCTCATTAGAACTCATTTTAAATTTTTAAGGTAGATATGGAAAGAATTACCAAATGCCAAAAAATCATCCATAAATACCTCCATGATATCCTCCACGAGTTCATCAAAGATTGCTAACAAGCAACGCTGAAAAGTAGCAGGGGCATTACATAATCCAAAAGGCATTTTACGATAAGCAAACGTACCGTATGGGCATGTGAATTTTGTCTTCTCTTGATCTTCAGGTGCTATTGGAATTTGAAAATAGCTGGAGAGTCCATCTAAGAAGCAGTAATACATGTGTCCAGATAACCTTTCTAACATTTGATCAATGAATGGTAGAGGAAAGTGATCTTTTCTAGTGGCATCGTTCAGCTTTCTGTAATCAATGCAGACTCTCCAACCTGAGACTGTTCTAGTGGGAATTAGTTCATTCTTCTCATTAGCTATCACAGTCATGCCTCCTTTCTTTGGAACAACCTGTACAGGACTTACCCATTTACTGTCAGAAATAGGATAAATTATTCTAGCATCTAGAATTTTAATTACCTCGGCTTTCACAACTTCTTTTACATTGGGATTTAATCATCTTTGAGGTTGCACACATGGCTTGTACTTGTAACACCCCAAACCCGGCCCATGCGTCATGACCGGATATGGTATGCTACGGGTTGAATCTTGAATACTTTACTCTGAAGGGTTTTGGACACGAACTATTGCTCATCTGAAAAGTGGGAAAAAATAAAAGGGTGAGTCACAAAGACTCAGTGTGCAAATCTCGAAATCACATAAAAGCCTTGGGCCCACAAACACATTATGGGCCTTGGCCCATTCAAAATGGTAACAAAATATTTCATGCAACATGACCCATCCCAAACCTAAGAGTCCATCCTCTACACACCCCCGTACCAACCATCACACGTGGGGATTTCTACAAACAACCCTCCATCCGCGACACACCATATCGACATCTGTGCTGCCTATCATAAAGACCGATCGCTAATGCGAACCTCAGAAAATACATTTAGTATTTCGATAGCTATGCTGCCTGTCATAAAGACCGATCGCTAATGCGAACCTTTGTGGCAAAGCCACCGATCGCCTCGCGACCTATTCTCCTTCCATAAATCGATCAATCAATCCCATCCCATGCATACACACATATAAGAATCAAAACATCAAGCCATCTAACAGATCTCATACTTTCACATGCTTTGATACACATAGAAAAGTTTCTATGATTACATACCTGGTATCCCTTGCCTACCCTTTCTGGGTAACACGACTGTTCATACAACATCTCTTTCCGAATTTTAGCCCATAGCATACATATAACATAACAAAGCTTATGTGTCAAGAATCTACACACCTTATTACGGTTAAGACGACACCCTCTATGTCGACCTTTGTCGAGCCGTCGACATTTATGCGCCTAAGATCTTTGTTAGAAGCGGTCCATAACCCAACGGCCAATCTCAAATAGCGGACACTGCTCGTTTCTTAAACTTAGGGATTGGGTTTACGGACCCAATCCTCTCCTTTGCCTGATCCATATTTGATTCCATCCAAAAAGTCCTTGTCAGAATTACAATAGCGAAATAGGGTTGTTAAACCATATATGAGTTAAGATCTCAAATATGATAGCGAATCTAATAGGAATCTAAAGGAAACCACTTACCTTGAAATCCTAAAATCGATAGGATACTTAGAGATTAACGGCTTTTGACTTTTTGAGATCTGGATGATTCGATCTACTATGATTTCCCGAAGTGCCACCCAAAAGAACATGTGATTAGAGAAAAGTTAAACTAAAGATAACCTTTCTATCAACTAGCCATTCGACTATAGTCTCAAAATTGAAAGAGAAGGGAAAAAGAACAGAAGAAAATTGGCACCTACCTTTACAGGGAATTCGGCAACTTCCAGGAGATTTGGCTTTATGGAGAAATCGGCACAAGAGAAAAGAATGGAAAAGGAAAGTGAAGTGAGAGGTTTGACTTTTGAAGAAAGTGAAGATGAGAGAAAGAATTGAGAGGTTTCAACTTTTGGAAAAGAAGAGAGATAGAAATTGCAGAGAAAGACTTAGAATTTTGGCACAGAGAATGAGGAAAAGAATAGGGTTCAAATGCCGTAATTGAAGAGATACCACCCCTATTTACAGAGAATTACGACATTTGCTTATCGAAACCCAAAAGTGGCCTTCCTGATAACTAATAATTAATCAAATAATAGGGAAATTTCGGCACCTCTTTGACATGAAGAAACCGATTCCTTCCCCCTCTAGGAGATGGAATTTCGGCCAACTCTGCTCTCAGCAGATAACTCTTATCTTTTCTCTTTTATCTTGATCTATTCACCTTTAGGAGAGGCCTAAATAACACCACCTCTCCCTACTCTTATCAGCACAATATCCACGTTATCGAATAGATAAATCTTCCTATTTTAAAGCATCCTAGCCTCCCCCACTCTCCTCTCCTTTTAACCCCCAAAACAATTAAAATAAATAAGTAGGTAATGCGACTCGAACCTTGGATCCCCTTACTATTTTTCACGCCACTGTCCACTGGGCCACTAGCCCATTTTTGTGTTTTAATTCATGAACAATATCTTTTAAGCTTGGACCTATCTAGCTTTCCACTAAAGTGCCCAAACAAAAAATTTGAGTAAGACCTCAGCCCAAACCTGAGCCCAATCTGAACCCCTTAAACACTCTAATTATAATATTAAACATAAAACACATCAAATGCAAAGGCCCATTAATTCAGGATGTTACAGTTCTACCCCTTAAAGGAGTTTCATCCTCGAAATTACCTGATCCGAATAGATGCGGGTATTGCTATCGCATCGCTTCCTCCGGTTCCCACGTAGGGTCCTCAGAGCCGTGATTCTGCCATAGAACCTTAATAAGCGAAACCTTCTTCCTTCGTAATACTTTGACATCATGATCCAAGATTTCCACTGGTTCCTCTTCAAAGGATAGGTCAGGTCTTGCCTCGATTTCCTCCACAGGTACCACATGAGACGAATCCGAACGATATCGTCCCAACATAGAGACATGAAACATATTGTGAATCTGGCTTAGCTCAGAAGGTAGCTCTACCTGATACGCTACTGGTCCAACTCGTTTCAACACCTGATATGGTCCGATGAATCTGGGACTTAACTTACCCTTCCATCCAAACCTTAATACTTTCTTCCATGGCGACACTTTCAAGAATACCTTATCACCCATTGCAAACTCTATGTCCTTGCGCTTCAAATCAGCATAAGACTTCTGTCTGTCCGACGCTTCCTTTAGTCGAGCCCAAATTAATTCAACCTTCTCCTCCGTCTCGGTAACCAACTCCGGACAAAAAATCTGACGTTCCCCTAATTTCATCCAATAGCTAGGAGTACAACACTTCCACCCGTATAATGCTTCATAGGGCGCCATCTGAATATTAGACTGGTAGCTGTTGTTGTACGCAAACTCTGCCAATGGCAAAACTCCCCCAACTACCTCTGAAATCAATGACAGAACCCCTTAACATGTCCTCTAAGATATGAATCACCTGCTCAAACTATCCATCGGTCTAAGGATGAAATGCTGTATTGAAATCCAACTTCGTACCCAACGCTTGATGCAACGCCTTCCAAAACCTTGACATAAACCTAGGATCTCGGTCCTAGATAATCGACACAGGTACTCCATGCAACCTTACAATCTCCGCTATATACAGCTTAGCCAACTTTTGTAAAGAAAAGTTTACGAGAAGGTACAAAATGAGCGGACTTCGTCAACCGATCAATAATCACCCAAACTGAATCTTTCCTAGTAGGCGTAATAGGTAGCCCACTAACACAATCCATTGTGATCCTTTCCCACTTCCATTGGGGAATATTTACCGGCTGCAATAACCCTGATGGTAACTGATGCTCCGTCTTTACCTGCTGACAGGTTAAACACTTCCTTACTAATTTAGTCACCTCTCATTTTAAGCCTGGCCACCAAACTGTTCTCGTAAATCTCGATACATCTTACTCCCTCCAGGGTGTATAGCGTATGGACTACCATGCGCTTCTTGCAAAATCCAATGCCTCAATTCCGAATCTTTTGGCATACAAACTCTCCCTTGAAAACATAACAGTCCTTCCTCATTCACACCGAATTCTGTCGATCCATCTTTTGATCCCACATGAAACTTCTCCTTTAGCAACTCATCGGTTTGCTGCTTCTCCTTAACCTGATTGACCTAAGAGGGTTTCACTTGAAGTTCAGCCATTAAACTCCCAACATCGTATAGACTAAGGTGAGCAAACATTGCTCTCAAGTCAATGATCACCTTACGACTCAAGGTATCTGCCACCACATTAGCCTTACTCGAATGATACTCGATCGAGCAGTCATAATCCTTTAACAACTCGATCCACCTTCTCTGCCTTAGATTCAACTCTTCGGGTCAAAAGTATTTTAGGCTTTTATGATCCGTGTAAATGATAGATTTCTCCCTGTACAAGTAATGCCTCCAAATTTTCAAGGCAAACACTACCACCACCAATTCCAAATCATGGGTGGGATAATTTGCTTCGTGCGGCCTTAATTGCCAAGATGCATATGCAACAACCTTTCCATCTTGCATCACCATGCATCCTAGTCCCGTGTGTGATGCATCACAGAAGATTACGAACTCTTTCTCAGCCTCCGGCTGAATCAATACCGGAGCCTCTGTCAAAATCCTTTTTAACTTTTCAAAACTATCTTACTGCTTATCAGACCAAACAAATGGAACTCTTTTCTGTAACTAATTAGTCAACGGTGCTGCAATCAGAGAAAATCCTTCAACAAATCTTCTATAGTACCCAGCCAAACCAAGAAAGCTCCGAAATTCTGCCACAGATCTAGGTGGCTTCCAATCCAACACCGCTTCTATTTTTCGAGGGTCCACCCTAATCCCCTCCGCTGACACAACGTGACCTAGAAAAGTAACTTCCTTAAACTAGAATTCACACTTGTTGAATTTGGCATAAAGCTCCTTCTCCCTTAGACTCTGCAGAACCACTCACAGATGTGAATCATGCTCCTCCTCCGAACTTGAGTAAACCAAGTTGTCATCAATAAAACCACGACAAACCGATCCAAGTAGGGTTGGAACACACGGTTCATCATATCCATAAATACTGCTGGTGCATTAGTCAACGCAAATGGCATCACCATGAACTCGTAATGACCATAGCGAGTCTTAAAAGTCGTCTTATAGATATCTACCTCCTTGACCTTAAGCTGATGGTACTGTGACCTCAGATCTACCTTCGAAAAGACTGAGGCCCTCTTCAACTGATCGAACAAGTCATCGATCCTCGGCAATGGGTATTTGTTCTTGATGGTTAACTTATTCAATTGAAGATAGTCAATGCACATACGCATTGAACCATCCTTCTTCTTAACAAATAACACTGGTGCTCCCAAGGCAACACACTTGGTCGAATAAACCCTCTATCCAACAACTCCTGGATTTGTGCTTTCAATTCCACCAACTCCTTTGGTGCCATTCTATAAGGAGCAATAGATACCAACGCTATTCCGGAAGAAGATCAATTCCAAACTCCACTTCTCAATCCGGAGGTAATCCCGAAAGCTCTTCTGGGAAAACATTAAAAATTCCTTCACCGTCTTAACGTCCCCAACAGTTAGGTTCTTGGCTTCCAAAGCCCGTACAAACATTAAAACTGCCTCGCATCCTTTTCTCACCATTCTTTCCACTCTTAGGGCAGTCACTACGTTCGACAGACAGTTCCCCCTTTCTCCTATCACCAACACTTCACCTCCCTCGGGGTTTTTTTAACACCATACAATTGGCTGCACAATCTAAACTGGCTTGACACTTTACTACCCAGTCCATGCCTAAAATTAAGTCGAATTCCCTGGACGGTAATTCCATTAGATCCGTCAGGAAAACTATTCCCTAAACTTATAAGGGTACCTCCCGATAAAGTTTATTTACTACCACAGATTGTCCTAATGGGCTAATTACTGTCATCGCCCTAAGGGTAATTTCAAAATCCAAACTTAAAGTACTAGACACACTACTAGCAACATATGAGTGTGTCGATCCAATATCAATCAATGCAGTTTAAGGCAATCTAAAAATTAAAAACGTACCGGTTATAACATCCGGTATGTCGGCCTCCTCTTGACATCTGGCAGCGTAGACTAATCGTGGCTGCCTCGCCTCAGTGTTTCCTGCCCCTCGGCCTGGTGCTCCTCGGCCCCGACCGAAACCATTACCACCTCTGGCTGGACCACGACCTCTCTGTAGCTACTGACCTCCTCTACTCGACTGAGCATTTCTCTGCCCTGCGGGTTCTACCTCATCCCGTGGCTAAGGGCAGTCTCTTATCTGATGGTCCAAAGATCCACACCTAAAGCACTTCCCACTGCCTGCCCAACACTCACCTACATGGAATTTGTCACATCGGACACACCTCCGTGTTTGGTTAGCAGCAGGTCTTTCAGTCCGTCTCAGTCCATTCGACCTTGGTCTTTTCTGAGTACGTACGGCTGTCCTTGATGATTCAAAGTTTCTCTTACCTCCACCCCTGTCTCTATCCCAGTTCAACTTTTTCGTTTGTTTCACCTCCTCAGCTATCTTAGACTTCTCCACAAGCACAACAAATTCCCACTCTTGTTGTGGAGTTATCAACACACGTAGATCGTCCTTCAGGCCATCCTCAAAACAAACACATCTCTCATGCTCTGTGGCCATTATCCCTCGAAAATAACGGCTAAGGCGTAAGAATTCTACTTCATATGCCGCTACCGACCTACTTCTCTAAACCAGATTCAGGAATGCTCTGCGCTACACATCCACATAGCTCGTCCCAATGTACTTACTTTGGAATGCCATTCTGAAGTGATCCCAGGTGATATGGTCAGCTACGGCACCTTCCTTAACCGTAAGCCACCATTGATATGCTTCATCCCGGAGAAGAGACACCACTCCCTTCTGCTTCTCTTTGAGCAAGAATAAGAAGAAGAAAAAGAGAGAGAGATGGGGGAGAAGAAGATTCGGCCAAGCGCTTTGAGAAGAAAAAAAAATAAAATAAAATTAAAGAACTTAGAGGGACATTCGGCTACACCAAAAGCTCCCCAAAATTGATAGCCCCCTTTGCCCATAGTCTACCATTCGGCCAACTCTTCCCAAATGAGTTTGATAAGATTCAAGCTCCTAACTTTCATCACCTTTATCTATCCAATTCAAATCCGATGATCACATCCTCATCCATTCAAGAGAGTCCCTCCTGAGCACTCCTCTTCCTTGCTTGTGGCGTCAAAATAATAAGCAGAAAGTGAGATTTCTACTGCTCGAACCTGAGTTCTCCTCCCCTGCATATGTCGTCACTCTTTAGACACCTTAGTGGCGCCTCCTTGCCACTTTTCCACTGGTATTCTTGTGTCTAAAACTCCCAATAATTTCCTTTAACCCCTAACTCTCCTAGCTCCCTTTTACTAAAACTTAAAACAAAAATTTTCCCACAGCTCAGGCCTACCCTTGGCTTATACCTAGGTCTTAAAACACCTTAATTACTACCACAATCAAGCCATACCCATGCAAAAACAATTTAAACACAATAGCCCCTATTTGGGATGTTACAGTTCTACCCCTTAAAATAATTTGACCTTGAAATTACAGTCGAGAAGAGTTGAGGGTATTGCTGCCGCATCACGTCCTCTGGCTCTCACGTGGCCTCCTCCGTACCATGATTTCGCCATAAAACTTTCACCAGGGGTACTGACTTCCTATGCAAGACCTTGACATCCCGATCTAAAATCTGCACCGGTTCCTCTTCGAAAGTCAAGTCAGGGCTCACCTCTATCTCCTCAACTGGTACCACATATGACGGATCTGATCGATAGCGCCTAAGCATCGAAACATGGAAGACGTCATGAATCTAACTTAACTCTGTTGGCAACTCGAGCTGATACGCTACCGGTCCCACTCTTCTCAACACCGTGTACGGCCCGATAAACCTAGGGCTTAGCTTCCCTTTCAGACCAAATCTCAGCACTTTCTTCCATGGTGATACCTTTAGAAAAACCTTATCACCCACTACATACTCTATATCCCTGCGTTTAAGATCAGCGTAAGACTTCTACCTGTCCGACGCTTCCTTAAGACGAGCCCGAATCACCTTAACTTTATCCTCAGTTTCTGCCACCAACTTCGGACCTAATATCTACCATTCACCCAACTTTGTCCAACACATAAGAGTGCGATATTTCTATCCATATAGTGCCTCGTATGGTGCCATCTGGATACTCGCTTGATAACCATTATTATAAGTGAACTCCGTCAATGGTAGATACTCCTCCCAACTACCACTGAAATCCAGAACACAGCCCCTTAGCATATCCTCTAAAATCTGGATTACTCTTTCGGTATCCATCGATTCATGAGATGGAAAGTCGTGCTGAAATCTAACCTCGTTCCCAAAGCCTGATGCAAAGCTCTCCAAAACCTCAACGTGAACCTAGGATCCCTATCTGAGATGATTGACATTGGCACACCATGCAACCTTACTATCTCGGCCACATACAATTTAGCTAGCTTCTGAAGTGAATAATCAACCCTTACCGATATGAAATGAGCTTATTTAGTCAAATGACCCATAATCACCCAGACTGAGTCCTTCTTGCTCCACTGAGGAATCTTCACCGGCTGAAGTAAACCTGACGGCAGCTGATGTTCAGCTTTAACCTACTGACACGTTAGACACTTAACCACAAACTCAGTCACTTTTCGCTTCAATCCTGGCCACCAGAACTGCTTTCACAAATCCCGGTACATCTTACTACGTCCAGGATGCATAGCGTATGGGCTGCTAAGAGGATCTTGAAGAATCCTTTGCCTCAACTCGATGTCCTTCGGCATACAAGCTCTCCCTTGAAAACACAACATTCCATCGTGAGTCAAGCTGTAACCTTCCACACCATTACTCTGTACTTGCAACCTCTGAGCATTCAAACCCTCATCCACTAACTATTTTTCTTTAATCTGCTCCACCCAAGTTGGCCTTACTTTCAATTTTGCCAACAAACTCCCATCGTCATACAGACTAAGGTGAGCAAACATCGCTAGCAAGTCTGCTACCACCTTATGGCTCAACGCATCAGCCACTATGTTAGCCTTGCCCGGATGATACTCAATCGAGCAATCGTAGTCCTTCAACAACTCAATCCACCTTCCTGTCTCAAGTTTAAATCCTTCTGCGTCAAAAGATACTTCAGACTCTTGTGGTTCGTATAGACTATCGACTTCTCTCCATATAAATAGTGTCTCCATATTTTTAGGGCAAAAACCACTGTAGCCAACTCCAGATCATACATCGGATAGTTAACCTCATGCGGTCTCAGCTGTCAAGACGCATGTGCCACTACTTTCCTTCACGCATCAAGACACATCCCAAGCCGTATGTGATGCATCACGATGAACCGTGAATACCTTTCGCCTCAGTCGGTACATGCGAGCAAGACCTTAGTTAGAATCTTTCTCAACTTGTCGAAACTTTCCTGCTATTTCTCTGACCATACGAATAAAACTCCTTTCCTTAATAACTTGGTCAATGGCACCGCGATCAGAGAAAATCCTTCCACAAATCTCTGATAATACCCCACCAGACCTAGAAAACTCTAAATTTTTGCAACCGACCTAGGTGATTTCCAATCCAACACCGCCTCAATCTTGCGAGGGTCCACTTTAATCCCTTCAGCGGACACTACGTGACCTAAAAAAGTCACTTCCCTAAGCCAGAACTCGCACTTACTAAACTTGGAAAATAAATGCTTCTCCTTAGAATTTGCAAAACCAACCGCAAGTGCGTATCATGATCCTCCTCAGTCCTTGAGTACACCAATATTTCGTCTATGAATACTACGACAAACTAGTCCAAGTACTGCTGGAACACTCGATTCATCAAGTCCATGAATGCTGCCGGTGCATTGGTTAACCCGAACGGCATTACAAAAACTCGTAGTGCCCATACTGAGTACAGAATGTCATCTTATGAACATCAGCCTCCTTTACTTTGAGTTGATGATACCCGACACGAGATTTATCTTGAGAAAAGCGATGCACCCTTAAGTTGATCAAACAAGTCTTCAATCACGGGCAGCGGATACTTGTTTTGATCGTCAACTTATTCGATTGGCGGTAGTCTATACACATCCGCATTGTTCCGTCTTTTTTCTTCACAAAGAGCACAGGTGCTCCCTAAGGAGATATGCTTGGTCGAATGAAACCTCAGTCCAATAACTCCTGAATTTGAGCCTTCAACTCCACCAATTCCTTTGGTGCCATTCTATATGGGGCTATAGACACTGGCGTTATTTTGGGTAATAGGTCTATATCGAATTCAACTTCCCGATCCGGAGGCAGACCTGGAAGTTCTTTTGGGAATACATTCACAAATTCCCCTATAGTTCGAACACTCTCTACAGCTGCATCCTTGGCTCCCAAAGCACAAACATGCACCATGAAGGCCTCACAACCCTTCCTTACCATTTTCTCGCCTTGGTCAGAGACCACGATTAGATAAGTAATCCCTTCTATTTCCTATCATCACCACCTCCCTACCTTCCATTGTTCTCAACACCATGCGCTTGGCCGCTTATTCCAAACTGGTGTGGTACTTCACCAGCCAATCCATCCCGAGAATTAGATCGAACTCCCTAAACGGTAGTTCCATCAAATCAACCAAAAACACAACCCCTTGAAGTTCTAGGGGTACACCCCTATATAGTCTACTTACTTCTACAGAGTGACCTAAAGGGCTTATCACAGTCATCTTCCTAGAAGTAATCTCAGAATTCAAGTTCATAGTTTCCACTATGCTACTGGGTACATATGAGTGCATCGAACCCACATCTATGAAAACATTATAAGGTAGTATAAAGATTAAGAACATACCGGTTATGACGTTCGGTGTGTCACCCTCCTCTCGACACCTTGCTGCGTAGACCTGCACCTCTGCCTGGTGCTCCACGGCCTTTACCAGAGCCATTACCTCCCGTAGCAGCACCACGGCCCCTCTGTGGCTGCTGACCATCCCTCCTGTTCTGAGTACGATTTTGATCCCTAGACTGCAACCTCGCTGACCTCTGTGGACAATCTCTCACTCGGTGCCTCATCGATCCACACTCAAAGCATCCACTATTTCCAGTCCAACATTCTGCCGTGTGAGACTTTCCACATCGAGCACATCGTGGCGGACACTGAGTTTCAGCAGTAGTAGGCCTGGCTGCTTGATTCGGCCAACCATATCTACCCCATTTCTACTGACTCTCGATTGACCCAAATGATCCAGAATTCCTCTTATTCCACCTCTTGTCCTGATTCCGTCTAACCGACTGTTTCACTTTCATCCGTAACCTTGGCCTTTTCCACTAAGACCGTAAATTCTCTCTCCTATTGTGGAGTGATCAGCAACCTCAAATCATCCCTTAATCGTCCTCAAATTTGACGCATCGCTCATGCTCTGTTGCTATGATGCCCCAAGCATATCGGCCCAACCTTAAGAGTTTTGCCTTGTACTCCGATATAGACTTACTCCTCTGAACCAACCTCAGAAAAGCCTTTCTCTGCGCATCAATATAACTGGTCCCGACATACTTCTTTTGATAAGCTACCTTGAAATAATCCCAAGTGAGATCATCCGCTGCAGCACCATTCCTAACCGTGAGCCACCACTAGTATGACTCATCTCGGAGAAGCGACACTACTCCTTTTAGTTTCTCCTTAGCCGTCATATCCAAATCATCCATGATTCATTCTATCGCTTCCAACCAATACTCAGTCGTATTAGGTGCCACACCAGATACACCTCAGAATACTTCAGCTCCATTGGTTTGGAGTCACTCGGAATCGGATTTTGAGCTCTGCACCCCACCGACTCTCTCCAAGACTCGCGAAGATCGCCTTGTGACACTACATCTTGCCCCGTTTGATCCTGATACTCTACACCTATAGTTAGTGGTGGTGGCATCTCATTCTCGGACCCTTGACCAGACCTAACGGGTTCTGATACGGTTATTCTGCCTCTACCACGTCCTCGTACATTACGACCACGTCCCCTAGTACTCATATCTAAATCGTGATTTATCTGCTTAAAGAAATTTATGAATTAGCTTCTGTTCCACTTATTATCCACGAGTAAGTTTTATGCAAAGTAGTTTGGTAGTGGTTCTTTTGATCATCACAAAGTTTTCATTTCAATTTCCTACCCTAATTCAGTGAATCACATTTACTCCTCAATAACCTCCTCCACCTACATTCCACGTGTAGGGGTATTCTCGTTATTTCACTACTCGGGGGTATTTTCGTAATTTAACCTATCGGGGTATTTTAGTAATAAAATAGGGTTAATTTGGAAACCTTTATAAATCGTAGGTATTTCAAAAATTCCAGAAATCGGGGGTATTTTGGTAATTTCATAAACCAGGGGTATTTTCGTAATTTCATAAGCCAGGGGTATTTTCATAATTTTTTTTAAAATATAGTTCGGTGATTTTACAAAATAAGGGTATTTTGAAAATTTTCAATTGAAGGTACTTGACAATTTTCCATCTTGAGGGTATTTTGGTAATTTTCATAACTCGAGGTAATTTGGTCATTTTTCAAATCGAGGTATTTTGGTCATTTCCTAAATCAAGGGTACTGTGATAATTTCAAAACCAAGGTTTAAAGTGTTACCAAAACAAGATGGCTAGTCCCTTTCGGGTTTTAGTTATTGAATTTAGCCTGTGAATAAGTCATCTTAGTTAGGGTGAACCGTCACTACGCACTAGGTAGGATTCGAGGCTTCTTAAATACCAAGCTCCCCCTGAATCCATTCCTAGACATGCACACAACGGTTGCCACACCCTTAACTCAGTGACGAACTCACAGGTTTGTTTAGTGGATCTTTAAGTCTTATGTAATTTGTGTTGGAGTAAGCTATTCCTAGGGTTCAATAACTCCTAATCTACTATTCTACGATCCCGAAATACCCATTTTCCCCACATATAATTCACATAATAGTTAGGGATACTTACCTGGGTGGATTGGTGTCGGAGACTTGGTGCCATGCTGTTCAAACCATGTACCTTTTCCAAAAACTTTTCAAAACCCTACTTTAAAACATTTTGGGCCTCGGGCCCTGGCCGAAACTTTTGAACTTGGCTCGATACCAAAATTGTAACACCTCAAACCGGTCAACACACCACGAGAATCGGCATGCTACGGAGTGAAAACATTTTTAAACCAAAAGTTTGTTGGATAATTTTCCTAGAAAACCCTTTTGTAGTATGAAAAGTTTAGAAATCCTTGTTTAAGATGATTTTGAAATCGTGTGATGGCTGCTTCAAAACTCATGCTTGAAAAACCTACTGGTTGTTGCAAGTTTTAGAAAACATACAAGTTACCTTTGTTATCATCTTATAAGTGATGTTACCCGATGGCAACGTTTAAAAACTCGAAGGAGTTATGGTTTTGAAAACATTGCTTTTAGGTTAATTTAACAAATCCATATATCCAACATAGGTATAATATAATCAAAATAAAAGCAAATGATAAAAACCCAAAATAATACTTAGCGGCCTTATTACAAACCAAAACCAAATTTAAGTAAATAAATAAACTGAAATAGCAACTTAAAAGAAATCAAAACCCAAACTAGCATGCATGGCGCCTCGAGTCCTCCCGGCTCCATATCGCAATCTATGACCCATCACGCAAAATATAAGGAAGGGTGAGTCACCAAGACTCAGTGTATAAACCCCCAACCCGATAGTGCAAGCACTCACACAAATCATCAGTAAAACATGTAAATCATGCAACCCATAACCTAACCAACCGAATCTCCTTTAACTACCCTGTGTGGTCAAAACCACTGGTGGTCAAAACCACTGGTGACCGTAGTCACAAATATATCGGTGTGGTTAGAACCACTGATGACCGAAGTCACAAATCAAGTGATGTGGCCAACCCATCGTGTGGTCAAAACCATTGATGACAATCCCATAATTAACATGTGGGGCCAACCCACTGTGGTACCAAACCACTGGGACGAGTCACAATATTCATATGTGGTCAAAACCACTCGTGGTCAAAACCACTAGGACTTAGTCACAAATATAATATCAAAGACGGGGCCAACCCGTCGTGTGGTCAAACCACTGGTGACAGTCCAAATATTCCTTCCCCCTCCTCTCATCAATCCCATCATCATGTCCATAACATACGTGACATAATATCATGTATCATGCAATAACGCATAGCATAGCATATATCAATAACATGATGATGTATATTAAAAATCACATAACAGGGGACTTACCCGGAATCCAGGCACATATTCACAAGGCATAACCACTGATTTCATTAGCTAAAACAGTAATATAATAGGCATATTATACTAATAAAGTGTGTAAGTGTTACACACCTGTTACTAACACTATCACTAAATCCCGAAGACCCGATCTACTGCACCAGATCTTCTTGATCCTACATTCGGCCAAACTCAAAATTAGTAACAAGGCCATTCGGCCACACCAACAAATCCTGAAGGGTTAACGAATGTAACCCCAAACCTTACCTTGATGCTCTTTGAATACTAGCCACCACCCAAAGTATATGAGATTGAGCCTTCCCCTACAATCGAAAATCATTAACACTCATTTCCAATAGCCTTTGGCTTTTCAAATATCTAATGGAAAGACTGAACTAACATGGATCCTTACCACTGACTTACCGAATTCGATTGTTAGAGAATAGAGGGCTCAGATCTCTACTGCTTCAAAACCCTGGAGGTCCTAAAAGAAATCGGTCCCTATAGATGATTAGCATTACTTATCAGCAAATGCCGAAATTCAGCTTTTGCTCTCATGAGAGTCGACAGAGAGAAAAGAGAAAAGAAGTAATAAGATTTCGGCCATAGACACTTACCCTCTTCAAATCAGATTAGAGAAAAACCCAAAGAAGATCTACTCTTGGTTGATATTCAGCCAAAATAACACTAGAAGAAAGAAGGAAAATTGGCAAAGAGTTGAGTGATGAAGGAGATTCGCTATGGTTGATAGAAGAGAAATAAATGGGGTTGACTAAAGTGAAAAGAAGAGAATGGAAAAGAAAATATGGAATGGGAGAGGAAGATTGACAAGGGAAGAGGATGAAGATTTTGGCACAAGGGTTTGAGAAAAGGAAAAGATGAAGTGGACTAAGATGGTTTGACTTTGAGCAAGAATAAGAAGAAGAAAAAGAGGGAGAGATGGGGGAGAAGAAGATTCGGCCAAGCACTTTGAAAAGGAAAAAAATAAAATAAAATTAAAGAACTTAGAGGGACATTCGGCTACACCAAAATTTCCCCAAAACCGATAGCCCCCTTGCCCACAGGTCCACCATATTCTACCAACTCTTCCCAAATGAGTTTGATAAGATTCAAGCTCTAACTTTCATCACCTTTATCTATCCAATTCAAATTCGATGATCACATCCTCATCCATTCAAGAGAGTCCCTCCTGAGCACTCCTCTTCCTTGTTTGTGGCGTTAAAATAATAAGCAAAAAGTGAGATTTCTACTGCTCGAACCTGAGTTCTCCTCCCCTGTATATGGCGTCAATCTTTAGACACCTTAGTGGCGCCTCCTTGCCACTTTTCCACTGGTATTCTTGTGTCTAAAACTCCCAATAATTTCCTTAACCCCTAACTCTCCTAGCTCCCTTTTACTAAAACTTAAAACAAAAATTTTCCCATAGCTAGGGCCTACCCCTGGCTTATACCTAGGTCTTAAAACACCTTAATTACTACCACAATCAAGCCATACCCATACAAAAACAATTTAAACACAACAGCCCCCATTTCAGGATGTTACATCCGCCGTCTAATCTTAAAATTTTGCCTCCATAGTTGGTGGCACTGGTACCTCATTTCCTGACTCGTGACCAGACCCTACAGGTTCTGACACCGCAATCCTACCTCTACCTCGGCCACGCACACCACGTTCCCTCATGCTCATTCTACCGCTCGCGATTTATCTGATTAGAAATTTTATGGATTAATAATTTTTCTTCCACTGATTAATAACGGACAGTCTTATGGAAAGTAGTTTTAACAGTAATTCTTTCGAATTCAAATTCTATCTATAAAGTTCAGTTCTCAAGTCTGTATTTCCTAGTTTTAGAATTCACATACATACAACATCCATCACACATCAACATACAAGCAGCATCCATGAACTTACATTCATCACCTAGGTGTATTTTCATCATTTCACTACCCAAGAGTATTTTCGTAATTTTAACCTATAGGGGTATTTTCGTAATTTTCCAAAATAGGGTTTCTGTAAGAGTATGCCCAAAGATCAATCATGAGATGGTTGTAATAACATACTTGATTTACCATGTTTATTAATATAAAGCGTTGTCATTATTATTTCGGTTTTTCATACGTGTACAAATAAACTGTTTTATAATAATGTCACGAGAATAATATGATTATTCTTAAAATATCCTTAGTCAAGTATTATTGTTGACTAGGACAACAATAATGCATTAAGACTAACATGTAGTTGATTGATGATAAAGAGTTGTCATTGTTATGGAGTGTCAAAATCAATGCATGAATATGTGTGTTAGAGAACAACGTATTGGGTGACCGCTATGAGTATGTTTCTTGGATTATTATGTAATTGTCACAACATTACTCATAGTGATTAATATGTATATGATCCTTAGACTTGAGATAATCATTATCCCAACATCGTGAGTCGTATATTTTGATCTGATCAAGCGTATAAATGGCGGGTTGTTTTATAAAGGCGATGTTGGATATACCACAATCTATGTAGAGGATATTGTTGATCAATATAGGATAAGTCCCTCCCACATAATGGGAGTAATATCTTAGGCCACTTGATTGAGTGAGACTAGAAATGCATGGCCATGCTCAAATAAGTTGACATGAGATGTCATACTAATTTGTATATCATAGTCTACTCAAGATATCATGGGATGGACTATACAAGTGTGACTATTCCATGACTTGTATCTATTCCAGAGATAGAGGACTTAAGGATTAATGCATGAAAAATTAATCAAAAAGTTATGTCGAATCATGACTTCTTGTAACTTAGGTAGCAACGATGCATTGCTAGATGCCACTCATTTTTGTGACATTAGAATCATTCTAGTATTACTACTAAAGTTACAAGAACCTCTGAGGTCACACCTATGGTTGAAATGAGCGGAATGAAACATAGTTGGTATTGTGTTTGATTGTCACATGAATTAAATTAATTAAAGAATTAATTTAATTGGGCAATCAAATATTGAATATATTATATGTACAAGGATGTTGTACACATAATGAGAATTAATATATGAATTTGGTTAGTATATAAATTTAAATAAATATAGTTTATCGAAATCCATGTTATAATTAATGTAATTAAAACTTTTTGGGTATAATTAATGTAATTATAATTTTCAGTTAAAATATTATTATATTTATTTAATTTTATAATTCATAAATGAAATACCGATTATAAAGGTAATAAGTGAAGAGAAACACTAAGAATTTGCTTAGAAAAGTCTAGCAGCCGTCAAGCAAAAAAAAAAAAAAAGACCTCTGAAAACAGTTTTTGGAGATTTCTGCCATTCATAGTCAAATCGGGTGGATTACGTGAGGCGACATCGTAAAGGTTCTTGACTTGGTTCGACGATGATCGAACTCTTGTTGCCGAGGCGTCATTGTCTACTCAGATTGAAATTTTGGTAATTTCGAAACCTTTATTTCACCCCGATTCGTTCCTCACACATGGATTCATGGTTTGGATCACCGGGATTAATTTTATTTCGCTGCGCCATGAGGGTCCCGGTGTTCCAACAGTTTCTTGGTGATTTTACAGAATAGGGGTATTTTGGTAATTTTGAAATCTGAGGGTATTTCGATAATTTTGCCAACCAGGGTACTTCGGTAATTTTGCCAACCAGGGGTATTTTGGTAATTTTACAAATTTTGGTAATTTTTACAAATCCAGGGTATTTTTGAGAAGTTTTCACAACGGAAATTTTTACAAAACTAGGGATAATTTTATAAAAATAAGGTGGTTGGTCCCTTTCGGGTTTTAGTTATAAGTTTTGGCCCGTCAACAAGCCCTCGTGGCTAAGGCTAACAGTCACTACGCACCAGGTAGGATTCCAGAAAAGAGGAGGTGAGTCACTAGGACCGCTTAAATACAAAGCTCTTCCTGGATCCAATCCTAGACATGCGTATGCTTGTTTCCACACCTTAACCCTGTGACTTGTTCAAAGGCATGTTTAATTAAGAAAAATTAAGTCTTATGAGATTTGAAGAAGTGTTTATACTAAACCTAAAGTCCATCAACACTATCCTACAAGTCTATGTCCATAAAGCCCATCAAGCCCATCATATATATCACATCAAAGGTTAGAGTACTTACCTGGGTGGATTGGGTGCTGGTAGACTCGAAGGCCATATCTTCCAAAACTTTTCTCAACTTACATTACTTTCATAAATTCCTACTGGACCCATTTCACAGCTCGAGTTTTGAATTGGGCTCTGATACCAAAAATGTAACACCCCAAACTAGCCCATGCGTCATGACCGTATCTGGTATGCTACGGGGTTAATCTTGAATACTTTACTCTGAAGGGTTTTGGAAAAACTTAGTTTATTATAGCCGAACAATCAATTAAATATGAAGTTTTGAAAATAACTTTAATATTTGTGTTGATTGGGTTTGAAAGCCCATTTTTCATTTTATTTTATATTTGAGACTTTGAAGAAAAACATAAGTTTGTAAAAACCAACATAACAAAAAAAAAATCGAAACCTAAGTTATAGATTATTACAAAAATATTCCCAAAAATTAAAAATTAAATGAAAAAAAAAAACCAAAAAAATGGTCTATGTAGATAATAGTCTTAATGGCCCCTCGAGTCCGCCTCGGCTCCCATGTCCACGAACTACTGATCATTTGAAAAGTGGGAAAAAATAAAAGGGTGAGTCACAAAGACTCAGTGTGCAAATCTCGAAATCACATAAAAGCCTTGGGCCCATAAACACATTATGGGCCTTGGCCCATTCAAAATGGTAACAAAATATTTCATGCAACATGGCCCATCCCAAACCTAAGAGTCCATCGTTTACACACCCCCTACCAACCATCACACCGTGGGGATTTCTACAATCAACCCTCCATCCACTACACACCATATCGACAGCTGTGCTGCCTATCATAAAGACCGATCACTAATGTGAACCTCAAAAAATTCATTTAGTATTTCGACAGCTATGCTACCTGTCATAAAGATCGATCGCTAATCGACGTTTGTGTAAAGCCACCGATCACCCATGACCAGCTCCCCTTCCATAAATTGATCAATCAATCCCATCCCATGCACACACATACAAGAATCAAAACATCAAGCCATCTAATAGATCTCATACTTTCACATGATTCGATACACATAGAAAAGTTTCCTTGATTACGTACCTGGCATCCCTTGCCTACCCTTTCTAGGTAACACGACTATTCATACAGCCTCTCTTTTCGGCTTTTAGCCCATAGCATACATATAACATAACAAAGCTTATGTGTCAAGAATCTACACACCTTATTACGATTAAGACGACACCCTCTATGTCGACACTGTCAAAAGCCGATACGAATGCTATTTGCTTAAGATGCTGTTCAGAAGCCGGTCCACAACCCGACGGCCAATCTCAAATAGCGGTCACAGCTCGTTTCTTAAACTTAGGGATTGGGTTTACGGACCCAATCCTCTCCTTTGCCTGATCCATATTTGATTCCATCCAAAAAGTCCTTGTCAGAATTACTATAGCGAAATAGGGTTGTTAAACCATATATGAGTTAAGATCTCAAATATGATAGCGAATCTAATAGGAATCTAAAGGAAACCCCTTACATTGAAATCCCAAAATCGATAGGATACTTAGAGATTAATGGCTTCCGGCTTTTTGAGATGTGGATGATTCGATATACTATGATTTCCCGAAGTGTCGCCCAAAAGAACATGTGATTAGAGAAAAAGTTAAACTAAAGATGACCTATCAATCAACTAGCCATTCAGCTATAGTCTCAAAATCGAAAGAGAAGGGAAAAAGAATAGAAGAAAATTGGCACCTACCTTTACAGGGAATTCGACAACTTCCAGGAGATTATGGCTTTATGGAGAAATTGACACAAGAGAAAAGAATGGAAAAAGAAAGTGAAGTGAGAGGTTTCAGATTTTGGAAAAGAAGAGTGACAGAAATTGTAGAGAAAGACTGAGAATTTCAGCATAGAGAATGAGGAAAAGAAGAGGGTTCAAATGTCAGAATTGAAGAGATACCACCCCTATTTATAGAGAATTTCGGCACTTGCTTATCAAAACCCAAAAGAGCCCTTCTTGATAACTAATAATTAATCAAATAATAGGGAAATTTTGGCACCCCTTTGACATGAAAAAACCGATTCCTTCCCCCTCTAGGAGATGGAATTTCAGCCAACTCTGCTCTTAGTAGATAACTCCTATCTTTTCTCTTTTATCTTGATCTATTCACCTTTAGGAGAGGCCTAAATAACACCACCTCTCCCTACTATTATCAGTACAATATCCACATTATCCAACAGATAAATCTTCCTATTTTAAAGCATCCTACCTCCCCCACTCTCCTCTCCTTTTAACACCAAAAATAATTAAAAAAATAAGTGGGTAATGCGTCTCAAACCTTGGATCCCCTTACTGCTTTTCACGCCACTGTCCACTAGGCCACTAGCCCATTTTTGTGTTTTAATTTGCGAACAATATCTTTTAAGCCCAGACCTATCTAGCTTTCCAGTAAAGTGCCCAAACAAAAAATTTGATTAAGGCCTCAGCCCAAACCTGAGCCCAATCTGAACCCCTTAAACACTCTAATTATCATATTGAACATAACACACATCAAATGCAAAGGCCTATTAATTCAGGATGTTACAGTACTCATCTTCCATTAAAATTTTATGGGTACAAAATGTTGGGCTTATTCCTTTAATATCAGAGATTTTTCAGGCTATGACTTTTTTTATGTTCCCTTAGTACCTGTAGTAACTCCTCTTTTTCCTTGGAATCCAGTTCTAAAGAGATAATTACTGGTAGCATAGAATTGTTCCCAAAGAATGCATATTCTAAGTGTTTCAGTAGCTGCTTTAATTCTAATTTGGGTGGTTCATCAACAGAGGGTTTTTGTTTGAAATCATCATTGATTTCAATGCTTTCTCTTTCTATTTGACTGGATTAAAATGTATTTAGATTTAGTTCATCAACTTCATCTTCTCCCCCCTCTTCTTGAGTAAGAAAAAGTTCCATTGTGTCATCATGTATGATTTCCTGTAATGAATTCTAAATAATATGATCAGTGGTATCAACAAAATAACAGGACTCATCTTGTTCTCTAGAATATTGCATGGCATCATAGATTTGAAAAATAATTTCCTCATTACCTATCCTTAATGCAAGTTTACCATCACCTACATCGGCAACAGCCCTAGTAGTAGCCAAAAAAGGGCGCCCTAAAATTAAAGGAACCTCAATGTCCTCATCCATGTCAAGCACAACAAAATCAACAGGGAAAATAAATTTATCAATTTTTACCAAGATATCGTCGACTAACTGAATACTCATCCTAGTGGGTTTTGGTTCCCCAAGATCTAGCTGTTTAAACATTTTATAAGGCATTAAGTTAATACTGGCACCTAAATTAGCTAATGCTTTCTTAATATTTAAATTACCAATTAAACAGGGAATAGTAAAACTTCCTGGGTCTTTTAATTTTGCTGGTAACTTATTTTAGAGGATGGCTGGACATTCTTCATTAAGCTCCACCGTTGATACTTCTTCAAGCTTCCTTTCCTTTAAGAATTTTGCGTACGTCGGCATCTGTGAAATGGCTTCAACAAAAGGTAAGTTAGTATGTATTTGTTTAAAAAGCTCAAGAAGCTTATTGTATTGAGCATCTAATCGTTCTTTCTTCAATTTTTCTGGATATGGGATTGATGGTTTATCTTCTTTCCGTACTGGAGTTTCATCCTTAATCCCATATCTTTTGCTTTGTTATCTTCATGTGGTGGCTTTTTCTTTGGTTCAAATAACTCCTTTCCACTTCTTAGTGTAACTGCTTTTACTTGCTCTGTTGATTTAGAAAAGATTTTCTGCCCGTATTTCACAAACTATTGCAGTAAGTAGTTCAACTGACTTAGTAAGTTCCCTGACTTGGTTTTTGATTTCTTTGACCGATGCTTCTTGATTATCAAGTGTTGTATCGGTTTTTTGGAGACGAGTATCTGTGGCTGCCAAGAACTTTTTCAGCATCTCTTCAAGACTCAACTTCTTTTCCTGTGGATAGGGTTGATTTTGGAAATCTGGAGGAGGTTGTTGTTTTTGATTTCCTTGATTTCGTTGACCTCCTTGACCTCCTTACGAAAAATTTGGGTGGTTTCTCCAACCTGGATTATAGGTGTTACTATAAGGATTATTATTAGATCTGAAATTATTACCTCTATAATTCATTTGTTTGTTTTCTGTGCCCAATTGGTAGGTTGGGTACTCAGGATTCTCCACGGTTCCACTTGCATCGCATTGCATTACAGATTTACCTGCAATGAACACAAATTGTCAAGCTTTTTACTCATCATCTCTACCTGATTTGACAGCATGGTTACTGCGTCGATGTTGAAAACTTTGGCTACTTTTGTTGGCCTTGTCCTTGTAACTTGCCACTGATAGTTGTTCAGCAACATCTCTTCGATAGACTCGTAGGCTACTTTAGGAGTTTTGTTGTTCAGGGTTCCATCCGCGGCTAAATCAATTAGTTGCCTCGTTGAGGGATTTACACCATTGTAAAAAGTTTGGACTTGAAGTCATAAAGGTAATCCATGGTGTGGACATCTCCTCCAGAGATCCTTGTATCTCTCCCATGCGTCGTATAATGTCTCTAAATCCATCTGCACAAAAAAGAGATATCATTCTGTAATTTGGCCGTTTTGGCCGGTGGGAAATATTTTAATAAAAAATTTTCGGTCATCTGGTCCCATGTCGTAATTGACCCTCGTGGTAACGAGTTCAACCACTATTTGGCTTTATTCCTTAATGAAAAGGAAATAACCGAAGACAAATGACATCATCAGAAATACCATTTATTTTGAAAGTATCATAGAACTCTAAAAAATTAGCTATATGAGTGTTCGGGTCTTCGTCCTGCAAACCATCAAATTGAACAAATTGTTGAATCATTTGTATAGTATTAGGCTTTAATTCAAAATTATTAGCAGATATAGTAGGCCTAACAATTCTAGATTTCTCTCCTATTAAATGAGGTTTAGCATAATCATACATAGTACCGAAGCATTATTCTCTGCCACATCTCGTGGTGGATTATTTTCATCCATCCCTTCAGTAGGATTGGATTCGCCTTCTTGGTAATTTAAGGCTCGCCTTATTTCTCTACAATTCCTATGAGCGGTAGCTTCGATATCACTATCGTATATTAGAGGTCCTATCGGGTTCTTTCTAGTCATAAACTAGAGGTACTTGCTAGGAAAAGAAAGAAAATTTAGTAAGACTAAAATAATAAAATAAAATAAATTACAAAAAAAAAAATAAAATAATGGCTAAAGTAATAAAAATAGAGCTTTCTTAATATTTTAGTTCCCCGACAATGGCGCCATAAACTTGATTGTCTAGAATTGTCGAGTTTTAAAATTTATATAGAGAATGATCAAACTTGAAAACTAACTCTGAAAATGACTTAAAGTAAGTGCACCTATCGAACAGTAGTATAGTTTAGGCAAGACCTAATTGTCGAACCCAAAGGAACTAAAAGTACTAATACTCAATTTCTTCCTATTATTTAGCCTAAATATTGAATGATTTGGTTTTTTAAATCTTAATTAACTAATTAATTACTAAACTAAGACGCAAAGACAAAAAAAGAATAGATTTGGGGAAGTAACTTTAAAGAGAAACTCAGTTGATTACGATGATACCCTCAGGAAGAATCCACCTAGACTTCACTTATTATCTAACACTGAACCATACAATTTATTCACTTAGCATGATCCGTAAGACTCCCTAATTTATATTAAACCCTCTCTCAAGGCGAATAACATCTAACCTAGGTTGATTAAAGGAAATCTCTTTCTCACTTAATAACCCCCTAGAATAGCAGTAAATCGAACTATGGACTCCCATATTAGGTTTCACCCTAATCCGACAAAATCTCGTCACCCTATCTCTAGGCGCACGATCAACTCCACTTAATTATGCTAGATCTACTCTTAGGCAGGGACTTTTTCTCCACCACCTAAGCACATTCGACTTGAATCAATATTCTGGAAATATTAACACAAGAATTAAGCACACATAATTAAGAACAAACTAAGTATTTATCATATAGTTCAGAAAACAATAACAAGATTCATCTAGGTTTCATCCCCTTCAGGTATCTGAAGGGTTTAGTTCATAATGATAAAATAAAACATCTTAAGAGAAAAGATAAAACAAAACATCAGAAATCCTTAAAATCCCTGAAAGAATTGAAGGAGGGATCAGCCGTTTTGAGTAGAACTCCGGCTTCTTGAGATGGATCAACTGGCTATCTTCGAGTGATTCCCACAAATTTGGCCTTTTGGCTCGGCTTCTTAGCCTAGCTGACTGCCTAACTGACCGCCTTCTTTCAAGTTACACTTAGGGTCTTTATATAGGCTCTTGGAATGCGTTTCTTTCTCCCTAAGTATCATTTCCCGAGTGAAATTCCTCTTTTCCATGACAGGGGCACGGCCATGGCACACGCCCGTGTAAATCGACTTCAGGCCATGTTTTGGTTTTGTTGATTGAGGCACGGCCATGTAAATTGTGGTCCAGGCTGTGTTTCGATTCTGTTGATTGAGGCACGACCGTGTAAATCATGGTCCAGGCCGTGTGAAGTAAATTGACAAGACACGGCCGCGTGGCTTGAAGTTTAGGCCATGTCAATTTCCATTTTAGCCAAATTGGCCCGTTTTAAGTCTGTTTCTCGTTCTTTTCATCGTCGGGTGCTTTCCTAAGTATAAACCATGAAAAGAAAGGATTAAGAGCACCTTTTTACATAAATCAAGGGCTAAATCATCCAAAAGCATGCTAAATATGGGGTTAAAATATGTTACTTTTATGGTTTATCATAATTATGTTTAATTCCTTGTGTTATATAATGGACCTATGTATGTTTTGTTAAACTTTGAATTAATTGTAAGTTAGTACTAAATGGTGAGATTTGGACTAAATTGAAAAATGGTTAAATAGGAACTTACATGATGAACTTACCTCGATGAAACTTCGTAAATGTATCGTACATATGGTTATAGGTTGATTTTCGATGACTTTGAGATCCAACACTTATTGCAGACTTAAAGATGCATGTGACACATGTTTAGCTCATAAGAGTAACCTTATGTCGTTTTATATATTTAGCCCTAACGAGTAACCTTCCATGTATGTCCAGCTCAGACGAGCCTCATACGTGATTGGTATCAATCTATTGAATTCTTTTACGTTGTTTCACCGGGTAAAAGGGAAATTATGTGTTACGAATTAAATGATCAAAGATAGAAAAATGAAGGATTTGATAACAAATTTGATTATACTTATGTAATCGTATATAAATCAAGCTCACCTTGTTGTGATTGTATTTTGATATGTTAGGTATAATTGGTTATACACATTAGTTTAATCTTTGTACTTGTTATATGAGGTTAATTAACTATTTATATTCATATGAGCTTACTAAGCATCTCGTAATGCTTACCCTATCGATTTTCTTTTTTCTATAGATTTTCACTTTGGAACGTGTCGATTGAATCCTCGAGGAGCTCACACTATCCACCTCCTAATTTGGTAGACTTTTAGTTTTTGAACTAGGTTATATGTGCGTGCACTTAGGAGTGTCAAGTTGTATGAAATGTTAATTATGTTTTATGACTTAGTTGACCTTGAATACATATGGTAACTTATGGTAATGTGATTTGTTCATATTTATAGTTTTGGTATATTGACATGCTCATATGAATTGAAAAATATAAAGAGTTTGGTATGCTTGTTTTGAAAGTTTAAGTGATATGAAATGGTTTAAGTAGATGGAATGGTTTGGAATGATTTATGTACGTTTGTTGTGAATTGGTTCCAAATGTGGCATATTGGTTTTGTAGATTGGTTAGATGATTATATGTTATGTTTTGAAAAAAATGTTTTGGCATGCATTTGGTAGGTTTTGAACATGTTTAAAAGTTGTCAAAGGTGTTGTTTTGCCTTTTTGAAGGGTTGAATTGCAACAAGCAGCAAATGGACATATTTTGCTAAAACTAGATTGTGACGTGTCGATGTTAATCTTCCCTAATTGCAACGTTAGCCAACAGAATATGTTGTCCTAATGTCAAGTGGTATAACGTTGTGGCATGACATACTATTTGGCAATGTCGCTATGAGGAGAACATCTCTTCATGATGTCAAACTTGTATTTTTCAAACTTTGCAATTTGGTCCTTGTTTGATCTCGAGTCAACTTTAAGCTCAAGAAAGCTTGCATCAAGCTTGGAAAAGGTTTAAATTTGTTCTGAATGACTAATATAGTAATAGTAAATGATTTTTTGATTTAAATTATCTGTTAAAGGTCTATAACTATTGGTACTGTAGAATTCTAGAGCTCAATCTTGGCGATCTGGATGGGCTAAGGTTGTTACAAATTTATTAGGAAAGGTTTTCTTTAAGGGAGCGTCTTCGTAAAAGCTTGATTCAGTTTTAGTCTTTGATACATAAGATAATTTGGAAAAACTGTCTTTAATAATCTTTCTCTTTTTGGAGGCTCTAGTGACAAGATTAACAAGTTCTTATACCACAATAGATCGTTTTCTTTTCCCAACTTGGGATGAACCAGTGGAAGTGGACACTTCCCTAGTCACTTTAACTTTTGTATTAGAGGATTTAGATTTTGAATCTTCTTCCATGGAAATGGGTGTCGTAAGGGCTTCGACATCTTGGGTCATCTTATCTTTAACTTTATTAGTAACCACTCCAAGTTCTACAATGTTAGTGGAAAAACAGAAGTATCTATGGGATTTTGAAAAAAATATGTGTTCAACAATACTAGTAGCAATATTTACTAGGGTATCATCTATAGTTGAAATGATATTACCTTGGCTCGGAACAACTTCGAGTACAAAATTTATGTTGTCTTTTGCCATTGAAGTGTGCTCAGACATATGTGGATTGTTTAATAATGCATCAATTTTAGCAACAACTTGCTAGATCTATTGAGAGGGATTGTTTCATATTGCCACATTAAAAGATTGTTCTTGCATATCCACTGAGGGATTTGATGAACCTTCATTAGTAGCTTGTTGAACGTGTTGCACTCGTTCAAATTTATCTGAAGAGTTGACATTGACATTGATAATTGGAAGTTGAAATATTGCTTCTTGAAAATATTGAAAACTTTATGAGAACCATGAAAGAGGTTTTTGAAATGTTTTTTACTTTAGGGTTTTTGAGAGAATTATGACCATCCTGATGAAAAATAAAGTGATTTTCCATGGGTATTCATATGAAAAATAAGTAGACACCTCTTTTAATGGTTTTTCTTCCAAGATATGGAGAGAGAAAATCTTGAAAAAATATTTACCATCCAAAAATAAAAATTATGAGTAAAAAATTTCATAATACAACAAAATTATTGGAAATCACCAAAGTAAAATTAAAAAAAAACTAGAAATATCAGAATGGCATCACACTTTGTCATTTAGATGCCTTCCATAGACAGTCGAGACCTCAAGCTCGATAGGCCCCAGCTAAATTCCTTAGGATCTTAAACTTGGCTGAATCCAAAGCCTTGGTGAATAAGTCAGCCAACTGATTTTGAGTAGGAAAAAAACTTTGAATCAATAGAACCACTCTTAATCAACTCTTGAATGAAATGGTTCCTGATGTTAAACATGTCGTCATAGTAGGCTATGGCTACAAGAAATGCCACTCCAAAATCTCTCGTTATCTCTCTCATCTATAGAAACTAAGCGTAGCAACTTCCAACAACTATGTACTCTGCTTCTATTGTTGAAGCGAGGTAAAGGCTTGCTTATTAGTGACGGACTTTTTTGATCATCAATGTTCCTGGCCTAGTGATTGGCTGTGCGTGTGCACATTAAAAAAATGAATTTATGAACCTATTTTTAAAGTCTAATTTTACTGCAAGCCTACAAGTCAGTTGTACTATTTATAATGTTACAATGAAACACCAAAGTATTGCAAAGATCAAACCCAAATGATAAGGCGATTGAGCAATAACTAGCATAGATAATAGAGTCTAAGTGGCTACTAATATGATTTAATAGTACGACAGTCCATAAAACATGATTTTTACATGAAAGTTTAATATTCTTCCCTAAGGACTAAATTACAAGAAATGTAAACTAAATG
The DNA here is from genome assembly GCA_025506655.1 of Gossypium rotundifolium. NCBI lineage: Eukaryota > Viridiplantae > Streptophyta > Magnoliopsida > Malvales > Malvaceae > Gossypium > Gossypium rotundifolium. The sequence goes on along the minus strand of CP106732.1, from coordinate 31,893,088 downwards.
GGCTATCCATCAAATAACTAATGGGGATTGGTTAACTTCGATGTGGTTCACCAAATTTTAGACTTGGGACATAATTTGCTTAAATTACTAAGTGGCTCCATTTTATCTTTCAATCTCAATTTTACCGTCTTAGATGAATTAGGGATGGCTTATCTTTTGACCTCATCGATTAATCCGGGAATAATGAATGGGTGTGTGACAAGATTACCTTCCGGTCTCACTTTATCTTAACATTCTTTTAGGGGCATCACTACCCAAGTTCTTAGTTCTATTCAAATTAGTCCAATTTGTTACGATTTAGTCCTTTGTCCAAAGAGTTTACTTTATCCACATTTCCAAAAACCAACCTCCTTAAAGGTTTAGCTATCATTTCTAACACATCAATGGCGAAAGCTCGAGCACATTGATTAAAAGGAATCAGCTTTGACAGATTTAAAGTAAGATAAACTGAAATATTTTAAACTAAAGCTTAGAGAGTCTTGAAAGAGAAGTACAGGGACTAGAAAAGCAAATAAACCTTTGCTACAGTGTTAACCAAATTAACTAACATAAAGAACAACAAGAATAATAGTGAAATTCAGAAAAATAAACTTTAATCTAAAGTAGAAGAGGAGAAAAAAAACCTTAGAAAAAGTACAGAGAAAACTAAAGGAAACCTAGAGGAAACTAAACATATAACTAAGCTAATATGTGTCTTTCTCCTCCTCAACATTTTTTTGGCTATTTTGAAGTGTATTCTGATGACTTTTGATGCCAAAAATGCCCTTACACGGGCCTTGTATGAGTGGTGGGCTGGATAGACAAAGGTTTCCCTTTTGTCCAAGTTTGTCCCCTTGACGAAGGTGATATCGAGATACCCAGAAGAGGATATTGTGATATCTCGAGCAATGTTGAAACTTAGGGTCTTTATTGGGAGGTGGATATCATGATACCCTTGCCCTAGGTGTTCGTTTTCGACCTCCTACACCCCTACAATACTCAAACACACATTAGGCCTCTCAATGGCACTATCAACTAATTTAGTTAAAAAAAAGACAAAATTGAGACATTTTCACTTATTATTCGAAAATATGAAAATAACAAAAAAATATGCTAAAAACTCTATTTTGCTCAAGAAAAAGCTCCTTAAGTGCATCGAGAAAGCCTAATTTGCCACATTGATTTGTGACAGATCACCTAGTCAACATCATTGTAGCCTATAAGATTCATTGCATTGTTTTTGGGAATCGAATTCCCAAGTCTGAAGTTCTATGCACATACGTAATGATCCTTTTGATAGCCTTGAAATGTGGTTCTTTAGGATTTTCTTGGGATCTATCATATACGCTACCAATTAAACATAGGTTAGGTCACTAGCTGTGAGGTAAAGCAAACTTCCAATCATATTTCTGCATGTGGTCTTAGAAGTGGGCACTCCTGCTGCTTTTGTGCACAAATTTTCACCGATTGACATGAAAGTTCTAGCAGGCTTGGAATTCTTTAGGCTAAACTTCTCCACGAGGTTCTGTACATGCTCCTCCGAGAAGAAAAATGTGCCATCCTCTAGTTGCTTAATTTGGAACCCAAGAAAATATGCCAACTCCCCAACCATAATCATCTCGAATTCACTTTGGACCATCTTCACAAAGTTTTATTTTGCAATAGTTGATATTTCACCAAATATTATGTCATCAACATAAATTTGAGCCATTATTATTGTGCCTCTATGTTTTCAAATGAATAAGTTCTTATCAATAGATCTTCTTTGAAATCCTTGGTTGATTGAGAACTTGGACAACCTTTCATACCAAGCTTGAAGGGCTTATTTAAGACTATATAATGCCTTGCTCACCTTGTACATATGTTCTAGATAAGTATGTTATTCAAATCCTTTAGTCTGTGCTAGATACACCTCTTCAAGAAACCGTTGAGAAATGCACTCTTAACATTCCATAACTCTAAGACATTAGCAATTTTGAATTTGACTGATTGAATTGCCTTGTAGCTATTGTTAAATGTGTGAGCCCTTTCCATAACCTTCTCTTCTTATTGGGATGAAACTAGACACTCCTTATTGGTAAAGCTAATAAGCATACCTTGATCACACAATTGGTTAATACTTATTTTGTTAGCTTTTAGATTATCCATAAGAAGCACATTCTTTAGCTTTGCCAATCCATGAGATTTTAAAGTTATTTTTCCAAGGATATATCCCTTCTTACCATTTCAAAAGGTAACTTTACGAGCATGGCCATATTCAAAATGTAACGCCCTGAATTTGGGCCTAGTAGAATTGGGCCTATTGGGCCTTGGCCATGGGAGCGTTTAAAATTTTTTGAGAACAAAGAACGGTACAAATGCAAGTTGGACCTATTAGGTGAGTGGTTTTGGAAGGTTAGGGGGATTCTATGAAGTATCGAGTTCAAACTTGGGCTTTAGGAAAATTTTGGTTTTAGGTGAATAAAACCCTGAGAGATAGTAAGTAGGCTTTAAGAATAAAATGTGGAGAAATATGACACAAAAGGAGTTGTGGTCTAGTGGCAAATGGTGCCACATGGGAGATAAGGAAGTGACACCATAGAGGAAGCAAGGGGTCCAAGGTTCAAGTCTTGGCACTTGCAATTCATTTTGACTTCTTTTTAAATGAACTTAGACTTTGGGCCATACACTTATATTTAGTTGCGCATGCTTTAAGACACAAAATGACCTTGTGTTCTGGTGGCATGTAGCATCTACAGCATAGGAGAGGGCAAGTGTTCAAATCCCATTGCAAGCAAAAAGGGATATTTATTTTGCTAAGTTGGGGCGACAAGTGTTTGTGATAGAATTAAACTCTGCTGAAGGAGGGATCCCACATCGGGAAGCAAGCATGAGGGAAGGTGAGAAGCTGGCTTTAAAAAGAGTAATCTATGAGGAGAATAAGCACACCTTGGTTGGCGTTTTGGCATAGGAGTGTTCAGAGCGCGGATTAATTCCAGATTCCTATCAGGTGTATATTTCGCACTACTTTAGATGTAGAGTGACAAATACCGAAATGCCAGTCACACGACGATGGTAGCCACACGAGCTTATGAGCGCACGTATGGGGACTTCAACGCGATTGTTGAGGCCATCATGAATGTTCTTGTGGGTTTAGGCTATTTGGGCCACAATGGGCCATAAAGGGCCAAGTGGGCCCAATAGGTTCGTGGGCCCATATGAATAAATTGCATGATTGTGTAGTAGATATTGGACTGGTCAATGTGAATCTCATAACTGTGGCTAGATTTGGGCTAAACGAGCCACACGAGTGTGTGGACTCATTTGGGCTAAGAATGGGCCCTAGGTCCATTTGCATCGTTATCTCGCTGTTAGGGTGATCGGTTACTTTGTGGTTGTAATTTAAGCATTCATGTTGACTCCGATTCTGTAAGATCGTGTTCTTGATGAGAAAAGGGAATTCTAGCCATAAGGTGACAGCGTTTGTGGTTATCTAGTATTCTACGTGATAAGGTGTGTATCCGTATACACTATTCTGATTGTTAATTGGTTGAAAAGCCGAAGGTGCGTATATTGTAATATCTTGACTGTTGATCGGCATTATGCCGAAACGCCAAAATACTGGCGAACGATGCGATACGAGCATTCGATAGCGTGTGTGGTGAATCGAGCTCACGGAGCGTGAGCGTGTGAAGAGAAAGGCCACCATGAGTGAATTCATGGGATTGGGCTGTAGTGGTGGGTCATTTGGGCTGGAATGGGCCTCGATGGGCCTAATGAGCCATAGGGTCCGCGAATGCAAGTCACACTGTTAATTGGGAAATAAATAGGCTTATCATGTCACGCACATGACTTAGGTGCAAGTCACATAGACGAAATGCCCGTGATGTGATAAGTTATTGATTTGGGTTGTGCCGTTGCATAGCCGTGGTTGTTTCTAGGCTAAATGGGCCACACGAGTGTGTGGGCCCACTTGGGCAGGGTAATGGGCCTTAGGCCTATTTTCACTATTAAGTCAAATTAGATTTCCTAAGTCGCTCGAGGCGACGGTGGACCTTCTGTTAGGTCGTTAATACCTTGGTTTATAAAATTACTAAAATACCCCCGGCTTACGAAATTACTGAAATATCCTCAGTTTGGAAAATTACTAAAATACCCCCAATTTACGAAGTTACTAAAATACCGTCAATTTGTAAAATTACTAAAATACCCTAGGTTTGTAAAATTATTGAAATACCCTTAGTTTGTAAAATTATTGAAATACCCCCGATTACGAAATTATTGAAATACCCTTAGTTTGCAAAATTACTAAAATACCCTCAATTTGTAAAATTACTGAAAAGCCCTTAGTTTTTAAAATTATTGAAATACCCTCGATTTGTAAAATTACTAAAATACCCTCTATTTGTATTGTCACTGAAATACCTTTGATTTGTGAAATTACCGAAAGACCCGTGATTTCTAAAATTACTGAAATACCCTTGGTTTATAAATTACTAAATTACCCCTATAAGGTAGAATCACTAAATTACCTCTGTAGGGTAGAATTACTGAATTACCCCTATAGAGTAGAATTACTGGAATACCACTGAAGGGTAAGATTACGAAATACCCTTATAGGGTAAAATGACTATTTTGCCCTTGCGAGTAAATATTTGGTTAGGACTATGGTGAACTAGCTGTGAATGGAAGGCGTGTTTTAAGCGATTTGACTGTGGTCGTGTGAGTGATGTGTTTTTAATATGTGTGTAAATGATTGTTACTGAGCATGGAAATTTTGCATACACGTGTAATGATTAAGCATGACCCGACATATTGCATGGGGTTGGGACATTGATACGGAGGAAGTACTTTACTGGTGGCTATGCCATGTTTTATTAATTTAGTGGCTTCGCCACGTATACTGATTCTAGTGGCTCAACCATGTATACTATTATTAGTAGCATTTCTGCGTTGATACTAGTAGTTCGGCTGCGTTCTTGGTGTGTACGGCTGGGTGGGTCGACTTTGTCCCCACATGGTGTGTAGGGTTGGTACGGGTGGTGTGTTGGCTGGATTGGGTGGGGTACATCCTCATACTGTTGCATATCTGTTTGTGAGATCTGTCACTGTATTGGGCTTATGCCACTTGTTCTGCTATTGGTTTGGGCTAGGCCTAATTGATTCTGATATGGGCTGTGACCCAAATGATATTGTAGTGTGCTTTGACACATGCTCGAACTAGGCGTACTATTCTTGTCAAAGGGCTTTGGTCGGGCTATTTGGTTTCTATATCTTGATTGTTACTCTAGTAAGGGGATTACACACTAAGTTTTCATAAACTCACCCCATTTTTAACGGTGCAGGTAATCCTCAGCCTTAGACAGATCAGAGCTGCGAGGGACTCAGAAAAGACCACACACTGCTTATGTTTTCCATTTTAATTATCTACTTTTAAATATTTTGATTTGGGGTTGTAATAAGGCCTCTTAAAGTTTTTGGACTTTAAATTTTAGATTGGTTTTATTTTGATTTATATCTGTTAGAAGTAAATCGCAGTTTTTCCAAAATGCTAACTATTTCTAAAACAACACTACGTTTCTGCAACATTTTCATAATGGTTTTACGACTTAATCTTTTTCGTAAATCAATTACTTTCAAAATTAGCTTCTACAACTAAAAGATTTTTTCGGAATAAAGCTAATAATTTTCAATGTACCACGTTTTAAAAAATAAACTAACATAACTGGGATTTTATTTAAGCTTTCTCTAGGAAGTGTTTTCAATGAAAACATGGTTTTCGAAAAACACTTCAATGTGACATGCCAGATTTGGGCCTAACTTCTAGGCCGAGTTTGGGGTGATACACAAAACTAGATAAATATGTTTGATTACCTATTATGTTCTATGAGCAACCACTGTCAAAGTACCACACAACATCCGTGGTAGACTTCAAGGATCATTGTGCAACTAGCAAACACTTTCACTCATTCTTTATCCGTGCAAGCTTCTGCTTCTTCATAGGCAATATGCCTCAGGTAGTGGGGACTTCTATAGGCATTGTACATCTCCATTTCATATCATGTAACATTTTGAAACACCATGGTTTGATATGTCTAGGGGTACTACAGTAAAGGAAAAAAAACTTTATGGGATGTTATTACCTTCTTGTCGCTCTTGATTACCATAGGTTTGTTGGAACATTCACAAAAACTGTTGGACTTTTGATTAGTGCTTTTTCTTTGTCAAAATATCTGATACCTTCTTTGCCTGAATCTCTTTTTCTAGCAGCGAAGATTTCATCTAACTTACTATTTCTAGCATTGAAATTCTCAAGCATAAGTTTGTCGATTGTATCATCTTTTGGGTTCTTACAAGGTTGTTTAGTTCTTCAGGAATCAAGGATTCTTTGGTTCCTATCTGTTTAATCAACTTAGAATTTTCCTTCTTCAAATGATTGTTTTCTTGAAGGATTTGGACATTCACATCACACAATTGATCCCATATTCCAAGCATGATCTTATAGGTTTTCAAAAATTTCTCATCAAGTCTTTCATCAGTATTTGCTTCAGATCTTGTGATGACATTTGTTGTAAAAGCCACACAATTGTTGAAATGGTCTTTATCTAAATTAAGAGTTATTGGTAGAATCTTCACCACTTCAGGTTACATATAATGAATTCTTTCTTTTTAGAGGGTTAGCATATTGAAACTAGTTGTTTACTTAACAATAGCACTCATAGCATTGGAAATTTTTTGTCTTATATTTCTCTATCTCTTCTTTGATGACCACACCCTTGGGGTTTTTCTTGGGAATAATCTTATTGGTCTCAAACTTGTTTTGTCTTCTTGACTATTTCTTGAAAGCTTTATTAAAGTTTTGACTAAGCAATGCTTGTTCCTGAAGTTTCTTAATTGCATAAGAGTTGGAAGTTAGCACTTTATCTGGAACTTGTAAATCAATATTTTAATTACCTTTGGTTCTACATCATTTGAGTTATCCAGGTTCATTTCAAAAGTCTTTTAGGACCCAGTTATTTCATCAATCTTCAAGCGTTCAATATTTTTAGCCTCATTAATGGTTGTGACTTTGATAGAAAATTCTTAGGTAGAGATCTCATTACTTTCTTAACCAACTTAATGATGGAATATTCCTCTCCAAGAGAGAATGCCTAATTCGGTAGGTCATAGAGTTTAACATAAAACTCACTTATGGTTTTTGAATCTTGTGCTTTAAGAGTCTTGAGTCTAGTGCTTAACATTTGTATCTTGGACTGCTTGAAACTATTGGTTCCTTTATGTGTAGCCTATAGAATGTCCCAAGCTTCCTTCACAGTAGTTCACTTTGAGATCCTCTTAAACTCTTATTGGTCAACTTTACTAAAAATAATGTACAATGCTTTAAGGTTGATATTACCAAGACATTCCTCATTAGTGGTCCATTAGAACTTGAAATTTAGAACTCTTCTAGCTTTAGTTTAAACCATGGGAGGTTGTCAACCTGTAAGCACAAAAATCCAAGCCTTTTTATCAATCAAATTGATGTAAGCCTTCATTCCGACCTTTCAATGGCATAGTTTCCATAATCCAACATAGGGGGATGAATGGTTGAAGATCCTTCCATATCTTGAAATTAACAACACTAGGTATCACCACTATTTATATTAAATAGGAGGATTTGATATTAATTATTGACTTGAACTAGTTGTTAATGTTCGAGAAGCTAAATATGAGAAGAAATGGTAGAGAAAGTGGGCATTTTTGATGACACTGCAATAAATAATAGAGAAATAAGGGACAAGTGATTGTTGACACAGTTTGGTTTCCCTATGTCTGTGGACTTGAGATCAACGAGATGAATCCATTATCTTTAAGCTCACTATACCCAATGATCTTAGTTCCATAACTGTAACACCCCTAACCTGTATCTATCGCTGGATTAGGGTTAAGAGGCATTACCGGACAAACAAAATCTTTTATAGACATATCATGGTATAATTCATCAAATCCAATCAAAGTGTCCCTTAGATAGGTCAACGAGACCTCAAGCATGCTTTAGAATAGGGCCGGGACTAAACCGAATACATACAAAAATTCTCAAAATTTAAATTTTTTCTAAGTTACAAAGGCCACACGCCCGTGTGTCTAAGCCATGTTAAAATAGGGCATACATACTGACTTGTCCACATGGCAATGGACACGCCCGTGTGCCTCACCCGTGGTCGATCCTGGCTTGTACCACACGACCAATTACATGCTCGTGTGTCCAGCCCATGGTCGATCCTGACTTGTTTTGAATTTCAACCATGAGGGACACGGTCAAGCCACACGCCCGTGTGCTCAACTATATGGGAAATTATAGGCCATTTCAAGGGAAAAATGCCACCCACACAAGTGTCATTCATACAATCTCAAACAAGCATTATTCCATACACAATTGGCAACCAAAATCATGTCAAACAAACAACATATCATCTCATTCAATCTCATTTCTATTCATGCCAACTTGTAGTGTAACGCCCCAAATTTTTGGGCCTAGATGAATTGGGCTTTGGGCTTTGGGTCTCATAAATTTTTTTAAGCAAGAAAATGAGAAATGACATGTTGGCTTTAAGGGTTTAATAAACTTGGAGTGTCTAGGGGTGTTGGAGAAGTCTTGGGTTCAAACTTTAAGGAGAAGGAATTTTTAATTAATTAAAGGAACCAGGGCGGTGAGTAGTTGGGCTTTTAAATAACAATAGGGAAAAATGGCATCAAAGATCCTTGTGGTAGAGTGGCTAAGTGACACCATTTAGGGTATAGGAAGGTGGCGTTATAGGCTAGCAAGGAGATCCTAGGTTCAAATCCTAGCTTAGTATTTTTTAGGAGTTTAATTTTGGCCTTCTAGAAGGTTAGAAGTGGTGTGATGATGGACTCTAAGGAGAGTGATCAGAAGAGAAAATTTAGGAAAAGGATTGGGGAGTTATCAGGGAGAAAAAATGAGGAGATGAGTTGGGGAAGAGTTGGAGCTGATTGGGACTTTGGGGGGGTAGGAAGAGTTTTGGTTTTGTGTATAAATAGGGGGTTCCAAATTCCCTCTGTGCTATTTTGGCAATTGGAATTCCCTTTGTGCTATTTTGGCAACTATAGTGCTCTGCTGAATTCTCCTTCACTTTTTCTATTCTAAACCTCGCCTCTTCCTTATGTGTTTTCTTTTCTTTTCTCCTAAAGCCTTAAATCAATTGTCATTCTCTTCTTTCTCCATTGCTTGTGCCATCCCATTTTCATCTCAATTGTTGGGGACCGAATATTAATGACTTTAAAAGTCAAAAACCGCTCTTGGAGCCGATTTCTTCATCGACCCAAACCTTGTGCCGAATACTCTAGTGAAAAAATATCTATTGTGTTGTCATCATTCCTTTGATTCTTGGTGGACCGGATCTTGTAAAAATCAAAATCAAGCTTGGATCTACAAGTCTCTGTCAAAAAGCTATCCATACGTTTCTGCTTTTGGGTAAGTGTTCTTGATTTTGGGATAAGTTGGCCGAATAGTTTATAGTAAGGGAAAGGGTGACTTAAGTGGATACAAGTCACCTATTATTTTGACTTTAACGATTAAGATTGATGTAGATCTAGGGGATATTCGTGAGTAGTAGCTAAGGAAAGGCTATTAGGACTGATGGCACATGGTAAGTTTATGGTAAGGCTTCGGTTTTTGATAAATATTGTGGTTAGGTGTGTGATTGATTGGAGGTTGGTATTGGTTTTAGGTTCAAGGCTGAGGATAGTGTAACACGTCTTATTTACCTGGTGTGTACATGCACTTCACACATGACAAATCGGCAAAAGCGAAATACTGAAAAACTAGAATACCGAAAAGCTGAAACACTGAAATGTTAGCGCTGGCAACCACACGAACGTGTGAACATTCTTGTGGGAACACTGATATGACTACCGGGACCAAGAGAGTGATCTCATAGTCTCAGGCCACTGTTTGGCCAATTAGGCCAGAAGGGGCTAAATGGGCCTACCGAGCTCACGGGCCCAAATCGACAAGAGTTGATATGTGAAATTGAATGATGGATTGATATGGATGGTTGTATGATTTGATTATGATCGGGCTTGATGGGCTACATATACATGATTGGGCTTAATGAGCTATATGGACATGATTGGGCTTAGTGGGCCTTATGAGACTTTAGAAATCCATGCTAGGGTTTTAATGGACTCTAGGCTTAGTTCTGATGAATTCTTAAACAACATAAAACTTAATTTAATAATCAAACATGTCTATGGAAAAGTTTCTAGGGTAGAGTGTGGCAATCGACATATGCATGTCTAAGATTGGATCTAGGGAGAGCTTGATACTTAAGCGGTCCTAGTGACCCACCTCCTCTTCTTTGGAATCCTACCTGGTCCGTAGTGTCTGTTCACTTTAGCGGCGAGGACTTGTTGACGGGCTAAGGTTCGTAATTAAGACCCATACTATTAAGAATTACTGAAGTACCCCTGTAGGGTAGAATTACTAAAATACCCTTGATTTGTGGAATGACGAAATTTCCCCTATATACATGTATATTTGCTGCATTCATATGATATTCTGTTTAGGATGCATATGGGTGGGAATTATGGAACAGAGGAAGTATATGAGGATCGCATGGTTGCTTGACAACTGTGGATCCACCGATGGCTTTTTAAGCCAATTATATGATCAGCAGCTTTGCTGCAACATTAGGTAGTACCACAATCGGGCTACCCTTGATGTGTATCGGATGGGTGGGTCAATTTAGAAATCCCCACAAATTTGTTTCAACTAGACGGAGATGATGTGTACCGGATGGATTATTTGGGGAGGGTTTGCACTGCATTGCATGTATGATATTACTATGTTAATAATATGATATGTATGCTATTTGTTTTGACGTGGGTCGTACACATTGAGTTTTCAAAAAATCAGTCCCTTTGTTATTTTTCTCAGGTGATCAACAGTATATGGTTCGACAGATGGAGGGACTTAGAGGTAGCCAAGTAGCAAGACGATTAGATCTGTTTTTCTTAAATATCTAAATTCTAGATTTTAGGTGATTTATTTTAAGTTATTTTATTTTGGATTGTAATAATGTTTTCCCTCTAATTATTATTCCATTACTTCCACTATGCATTGTGATTTTGAAACAGAACCTGGATTTATTTCTTTTAAGCATACTTCAAGTTTTTAAAAATAATTGTGTTTTAAGAACTAGCTTCCGCTATCAAAGGAAATTTTCTTTTTCATTGTTACACGTAAATGGATTTTGGATACACCTCATTTTGAAAGCAAAACTGGATTTTACTTAACTTTTCTTTAGAAGGATTTTCAATGAAAATAAGGTTTTCTCAAAAATAATTCAATGTGACAAGTCGGATTCAGGCTTAACTTCTAGGCCGGTTTGGGGTGTTACATTTAGTCATATCAGAGCCCGATTGCTGTGAAATGGGCCTTATTACTTGGGTTTTAAAAAAACTATTTTTGGATTGGATTGAAATGTTTTGGAAATTCTTGTGATGTGGCACACCGAGTCTCCGACGTCGAACCAAGTAAGTTCTCTTGATACTTAGTTATTTTGAACTGTTATAATGAACTATATTTAGATATTGGGCTACTTTGAACAATAGGTTCTTAGAGACAAAAGCCCATAGGAACTTGAAACTGTAGAAGGTTGAATTAGAGTTAAAGCGGGTTAGTGTTATTAAAATCAGAGTGCGCAGCGAAAGCATACTGGTGTGACTTGAGGGTGCGATTAATAGTTAGTTTGAAATTTCGAGGACAAAATTTATTTAAGGGGATAGAATTGTAACGCCCTGAAATTTTGGGCCTAGATGAATTGGGCTTTGGGCTTTGGGTCTCATAAATTTTTTTAATCAAGAAAATGATAAATGACATGTTGGCTTTAAGGGTTTAATAAATTTGGAGTGCCTAGGGGTGTTGGAGAAGTCCTGGGTTCGAACTTTAAAGAGAATGAATTTTTAATTAATTATTAAAGGAACCAGGGCGATGAGTAGTTGGGATTTTAAATAACAATAGGGAAAAATGGAATTAAAGAGCCTTGTGGTGGAGTGGCTAAGTGACGCCACTTAGGGTATAAGAAGGTGGTGTTATGGGCTAGCAAGGAGATCCTAGGTTCGAATCCTAGCTTAGTATTTTTTAGGAGTTTAATTTTGGCCTTCTAGAGCGTTGTAAGTGGTGTGATGATGGACTATAAGGAGAGTGATCAAGAAGAAATTTAGGAAAAGGATTGGGGAGTTATCAGGGAGAAAAACGAGGTGATGAGTTGGGAAAGAGTTGGAGCTGATTGGGACTTTCGGGGGTAGGCAGTGTAACACTCCTATCCCGTGCCCGTCGTCAGACTAGGGATAAGAGCGTTACCAGACATATCAAAAACTTAATCAGACAATTCATCAAGTATCCCATCAATTACAAACATAATGTCCCCTTTTTAAAGTCATTGAGACCTAAAACATACTTAGAAATAGGGTCGGGACTAAACTGAAACACATACAGAAATTCTCAAAAATTTAAAATTGTTCTAAGTTTCAAGGGTTACACGCCTGTGTGGGCAGGCAGTGTACCTCCCATGGCTGCTAGACACACCCGTGTGTCCTCCCCGTGGTCGAACCTGACTTTACTCCACAGCCATCAAGCATGCCCGTATACCCTGGCCGTGGTCAATTTTGACTTGGCTTCACGGCAACCAAGCACGCCCTTGTACTTTGGCGTGGTCAACTCTGATGAATCCACACGGCTACTAGGAACGTCCGTGTGCCAAGGCCGTGTACTCTTTGGTAGCTACTGACTTAGCCCCACGGTCACTAGACACGCCCGTGTGTCACAACCGTGTGACAAAATAGGCCATTTGCAAGGCCAAGGTGCCACCTACCTAGAGTCATACTTACAAGTAATTTACCAACACATCTCATGTATATTTGGCAACCAAGAACATACCAAAATAACCATTCAATCTATACATTCAATACCAATTTCAACCATGCAAACTTTCAAGACTAAAACATATATATTACAAGCATAATTCATCCAAAAACTTACCCAAAAACATGACCATTTTAGTGTCATCTAACCATACCAAAACATACATCACATATCATAATCGTTAATGCATATTCTCAACTCATATCTAGCCAAATCACATGGCTAAGTTCACATCTCATAATTATCCAAATAACTAGCCTATACATGCCACATCTAGCTATATACATTTCCAAAATGTACCAAAATAGGTCGAGTAGGGTGATGACGATCCTCGACGGTCCCGAGCCTTCAGTAGCTTTGATGATCTATAAAATAGAGAAAACACACACAGAGAGTAAGCTTTCCAAAAGCTTAGTAAGTCATATACAAATAAACTTAACATATAAAGCATATAGAACATTGCCACAATTCATATTCATAGCAAATTTATCACTTGTATGCTTCGGTCCATGTATTTGGCCATTTTTTCCATATTCATCCATTCATAAATCTTATATATATTCATAGCTCTTTCATGCATACTTTCACATCTCATAATATTATTCCAATATATGTAATCATCATAGTAAGATCATATAGATACTTACCTTATCTACACACTTAGTGTATAAATCAACGTACCTGAAACGAATTTACAATTCACTTAGCCATTCCTATCATAGACTTGCCCGTTGAACCAATATAAACCTAATAGGATACTCAGAAAGCTCGGAATAGTAGTACAATGCCAATGTCCTAGACGAGGTCTTACATGCACTCAGATATCGATGCCACTATCCCAGACAGGGTCTTACACGAATCAATACGATGCCGATGTCCTAGACATGGTCTTACACATAAATCTCGTATCGTTGCCAACGTCCCAGACATGGTCTTACACGAAATCTCAAATTAACGTCGACGTCCCAGACGTGGTCTTACATGATATCTCAGAACTAACACCTATTTCATAACATAGCTAATCCTATCTATTCCTAGGTTCGTACGGGACTTTTCGGACATTATCACTATATCGATCTTATCTCAGAATTCATATACATAACATCTCATAAACATTCACTGTTATCACTAGTCATATGAATATGCACAATTCAATACAAATACGTTTATTTGCATAATGACTTACCTCAGATTCGATTTACTGAAACGGAAATGGTTACTCGATTACTTTCGCTTTCCCGCGATCTAAATCCGTTTTCCTCAGTTCTTGATGTAAACATAATCAGAATTAAATCTTTTAGTCACTAACTCATTCAATTTAATCCAAACACATATATTTAAGGTTATTTGCAAATTAACCCTCACATTTGCACAATTTATCAACTTAGTCCATTTTTCTCAAAACATCAAATTCACAAAATCATCACATACTCATGCCTAGCCGAATGCTCATACTTCTCATACAAGCCCATATTTTCCATCAAATTTGTAATTTGGTCCTTCAAGTTACTATTTTCTCAATTTAGCCCTAATTAACTAAATTCATCAAAAATTCAAGAACAAAGTATGTTCATCTAGCACAAATCTTTCATTTAACAACTAAGCTCATCACAAAGCTCAACATATCATCAATGGCATATGTCATGAACATCATCAATACACAAAATTGAAACATGGGCTTGATAGTAGACTAAGCAACAATCTCAAAAACACAAAAATCATCAAAATCCAAAGCCAAAGCATACCTTAATCAAAGCTTATAATGACCGAATGCTGTAACAAATTTTCTTTCTTTTCTTTCCTTCAAAATTCAGCAACATGGATGAACAAATGCCACTATCTAATTCTTTTGTTTTATTATAAGTATATTAATAAACATTTTACCGTATTAACCTTTCATAATAATAAGAAATATATATATATCAAGGGAATAATTGACCTCTGTCCATCCACTATTCACTTATTGCTATAATTGCCTACTAAGGCCACAAACATTCAAAAACCACAACACTTAAGTACTTTAACAAATAGCATGCAAATTTCATATTTAATGCAATTCAATCCTTTTGTTAAATTAAACACATAAACGGACAAATTAGCTTACGAAACTTTAACACATGCTTAAACACTCATCAATGGCACATAATATAATATTAAAATATTATACAGACTCAGATTTGTGGTCCTAAAACCACTGTTCCAACTAGGGTATAAACCAGACTGTTACAATTCTCCCCCTTAGGGATTTTCTTCCTCAAAAATCTTACCGTTAAACAGATTTGGGTATTGCTGTATGATTGAATCTTTTGGCTCCCACGTTGCCTCTTCAATCCCGTGACGATTCTACAATATTTTCACTAACGGTATTTTCTTGTTTGTCAACTCTTTCACTTCAAGAGTTAAAATACGAATCGGTTCCTCTTCATATGTCATATCAGATCATATTTCAATTTCAAATGGGGCAATCACATGTGACGGATCAGATTGATATCTACGGAGCATTGAAACATGAAATACATTATGGATCTTTTCTAGCTCCGGGGGCAACCTTAATCTATAAGCAACAGGCCTAACACATTCAATGATTTCATACGATCCGATGAACTCCGGACTTAACTTGCCTTTACATCCGAATCGAAGCACTTTTTTTCCATGGTGACACTTTCAGAAATACTCTGTCGCCGATCTCAAATTCTATATCTTTTCGTTTCAAGTCGCATAAGGCTTCTAACGATCAGATGCTGCTTTCAAACAATCTCGGATCAGTTTCACTTTCTAATCTTTTATCAAATCGACTCTTGTATCTTATTTTCACTAAGCTCAGTCCAATGCAGAGATGTACGACATTTACATCCATACAAAGCTTCATAAGGTGCCATTTTAATGCTTGACTGAAAACTATTATTGTACGAAATTTCAATCAATGGAAGGTACTGCTCCCACGTACCGTCAAATTCAAGAATGCAACATCTTAACATATCTTCTAGAATCTAAATGATCCGTTCGGATTGACCATCTGTTTGCGGATGAAAAGCTATACTGAAATGCAGTTTCGTGCCTAAAGCTTCTTGCAACTTCTTCCAGAATCGTGATGTAAATCTCGGATCTCTATCTGACGCAATGGAATAGTGGCACCCCGTGCAATCTCACAATCTCAGATATGTAAAGCTCGGCTAATCTATTAAGTGATAGATCAGATCTTACCGGGATAAAATGGGCAAATTTAGTTAATCGGTCAACTACGACCCATCTCGGATCTTTCTTTCTGGAGTCAGAGGCAATCCCGAAACAAAATCTATAGTCACTTTATCCCATTTCCATTCAGGAATCAAAATCAATTGTAGCAAACCAGACGGAACTTGATGTTCAGCTTTCACTTGTTGACAGATTAAGCATTTTGAAACAAAGTCAAAATATCTCGCTTCATACCAGACCACCAATAGTGTCACTTCAAATCATGTTACATATTAGTATTTCCTGGATGAACAGATAGATGACTGCTATGCGCTTCACTCAAAATCAGCTGAATCAACTCCGAATTTCTTAGAACACGATACGACCCCAGAATCTCAAACAATCATCAACAATTCGAAATTCAGATTCAGAATTCAAACCATACTGAACTCTTTTTGCTATCAACTCATTATCAGATTTTTGATCATCACATATCTGCTGTATAAACAACGGTTTCGCTTTTAATTTGGCTATCACAGAACTATCATCAGACAAATTTAATGAGTATTCAAATCACATAGTGCAAACAATGATTTTCTACTCAATGCATCAGCGACAACGTTTGCTTTACCCGGATGATAATCTATTACAAGCTCATAATCTTTTAATAGCTCTAACCATCTTCTTTGACGCAGGATTAAATCTTTCTGGGTCATCAGATATTTCAGATTTTTATGATCTGAAAACACGTGACATTTTTCACCGTACAGATAATGATGCCGGATCTTTAGTACAAACACAATCACGACTAACTCAAGGTCGTGCATCGGATAGTTCTTTTCATGCAGCTTTAATTGTCTCGAGGCATAAGCTACAACTTTGCCTTCTTGCATTAAACAAATCCCAGACCGTTTAACAAAGCATCATTGTAAATCACAAATTCTTTTCCGATTACGTTGTACTACTGCTGGAGCTTACATAATGAGTTTTCAACTGATCAAAACTTTTCTGACATTTATCAGACCATTCAAATCTAACATCTTTCTGAAGTAGCCTAGTCAACGGAGTAGCTATCACTGAAAATCCTTTTACAAATCGACAGTAATAACCAGCTAAACCAAGAAAACTACGGACTTCAGACACGTTCTTCGGAGGTTTCTAATCTAGAATAGCAAAAATTTTGCTTGGATCAACTCAAATTCCAGAAGCGGGCACAATATGTCCCAGAAAACTAACCTCATGTAAACAGATTTCATATTTGTTGAATTTCGAATACGATTACTTTTCTCTTAAAGTTTGCAATATGATTCTCAAATGTTCAACATGTTCATCTTCATCACGTGAATAAATCAATATGTCATCTATGAACACCATAACAAATCGATCTATGTACGGTCTGAAAATTTTGTTCATCAGATCCATAAAAATAATAGGGGCATTGGTTAGTCCAAATGGCATAACTAAAAACTCAGAATGACCGTACCTCATTTTGAAAGCGGTTTTGGTATATTTGAATCTTTCACTCTCAATTGGTAGTATCCTGATCTCAGATCAATCTTGGAAAATACTATAGCTCCTTTTAACTAATCAAATAAGTCATCGATTTTGGGCAATAGATATTTATTCTTTATTGTCATGCTATTAAACTGATGATAATCGATACACATTCTCATTGTACCATCTTTCTTTTTCACGAACAAGACAGGAGCACCCCAAGGCAAAAAACTCGGTCTAGCAAACCCTCTATCAGCCAACTCTTGCAACTGTGACTTTAACTCTTTCAATTCTGTTGGTGCCATTCTATACGGAGCTATCAAAATAGGCATAGTACCAGGTGGAAAATCAATACCAAATTCAACTTCACGTATCGGAGGCAAACCCAACAATTCTTCAGGGAATACATCAGAATAATTGCATACAACAGGAACTTATTCAAATTTCTTCTCAGACACTTTCGAATCAATCACATACGCAAAATATGCCTCATACCCCTTTTTCACATATCTTTGAGCTTTCAATACCGATATCACAGCAGGAAATCCATTTAAATCATTAGACTCAACCCGTACAATTTCATTATTTAGACATCTCAAATCAATATTCTTTCTTCTACAGTTCACAACAACATCATGCAATATCAACCAATCCATACCCAGAATGATATCAAACTCATAAAATGTCAAAAGCATCAGATCAGCAAGGAAACAATTATCTCGAAACATTAACAGACAGTTCTTGCATACTTTGTCAACCAGGACACTTTTACCTAAGGAGTTCGATACTTTTATAGCAAACTAAGTAGATTCTACATGCAAGGTCTTACTGAATACTAAATTCATGCATATATACGAACGCGTAGAACCAGGGTCTATCAATGCAATCACAGAAGTATTATAAAGAGTAAAAGTACCTATTATAACATTTGGAGATGAAGCTTTTTCATGAGCTCGGATAGCATATGCTCTGACAGGTGCTCTAGTTTCAGATCTTGTAACAGTGTCTCTCATAGTTCTCTGACTAGCACTGACATTTCTTACATTCTTCGAAGATCTACCTCTCACAGGTGCATTATCAGGTCTTAGATTTTGAACAATCTCTGGCTCGACAAACTCAGGACAATCACGTATAAAATGATCAAGTAATCCACATCTGAAACAACCTCTATCATTTAATCTACAACTTCAGGGATGCCTTTTTCCATAATGTTTACATTCAGGTCTCTCAGTCCGGACATTTCCAACACTGGCCACTAAAGTTGCTTGAGTTTTGGAACTCATTTGCGATCTAGCTCGATTTCTATTTGAATGTCCCACATTATCTCTTGAACGACTTTGATAATCTTTGAACTTCTTCAAAGCAGACTAAAATGATTTGCTTGGAAATCTCTTTCTCATATCTCGAGCTTCAGACTCGCTTTTCTTTTATCTTTTCCAAGTACTTCAGCTTTGTACGCTCGATCAACGAGTACAACAAACTCTTTTATTTTTAAGATCCCGACTAACAAATAAATATCTTCATTAAGACCATCTTCAAATCTTTTGCACATTATTGCTTCAGATGACATACTCTGAGAAAGCTTGTTTAGCTTCTCCCTCATGATCCCTCGTAACCGGTCACGGGGCCAAATGACCATTTTAATTTTAGAAATTCCTTTCGTTTCTGATCAATGAATCTCTCACTGATGTATTTCTTCTGGAACTTGATCTGAAAGAAGTCCAATATAAATCACTCTTTCAAAATAATAGAAATTAGAGTTTTCCACCATTGATAAGCTGCATCTCGGAGTAATGATACAACATACTTTATGCATTCATCGGGAGTGAGAAACATTTCATCAAATACCTGAATAGTATTTTTTAACTAGAACTCAGCCTTTTCAGCATCATCATCATTAGTAGCCTGGAACTCTTCAGCCCCATACTTACGGATCTTGTCAACTGAAGGCTTATTCCACAAATTCAAATTTATTGTCGGAGGAATATCGGATGTCTGAGGGGGATTAATCGGGGGTAGGGGTTGCAAAACAGTCAGATTATTCTTTACGAAATGAGTGAACTATTCACTCATCATTTGAAAGAAAGCTTGTTTAGCTTCTCCCTAATGACCGCTTATGTAGGTCTCGGATTAGAAAGCGGCCCCCCTTGCGAGGCGGCGCATTACTTTCTCGTCGTCACTCTGACTCTTTCGGGATCCATTACTATATAAAAATCACATCTTATACGTCAGGATTCAGCACACTATCACAATTTAGATATATGGCATGCATAGCTAGACTCTGACACGCTACATTAGTCTGAGAATCGACTAAACCGTAGCTCTGATACCAACCAAATGTAACACCCCTATCCTGTGTCCATCGTCAGATTAAGGGTAAGAGCGTTAACAGACAGATCAAAAACTTAATCAGACAATTCATCAAGTATCCCATCAATTACAAACATAATGTCCCCTTTTTAAGGTCATTGAAACCTAAAACATACTTAGAAATAGGGTCGGGAATAAATCGAAACACATACAAAAATTCTCAAAAATTAAAACTTTTCTAAGTTTTAGGGGTTACACGCCCGTGTGGGCAGGTCGTGTACCTCCCACAACTGTTAGACACACCCGTGTGTCCTCCACGTGGTCGAACCTGACTTTACACCACGGCCATCAAGCACGCCGATATACCTTGGCCATGTTCAATTCTGACTTGGCTCCACAGCCACCAAGCACGCCCTTGTACTTTGGCTGCGGTCAATTCTGACAGAACCACACGGCTACCAGGCACATCCTTGTACTCTTAGCTAGCTACTGACTTAGCCACACGGTCACTAGACACGCCTGTGTGTCACAACCGTGTAACAAAATAGGCCATTTGCAAGGCCAAGATGCCACCCACCTAGGGTCATACTTACAAGTAATTTACCAACATATCTCATGGATATTTGGCAACCAAGAAAATACCAAAATAACCATTCAATCTATACATTCAATACCAATTTCAACCATGCCAACTTTCAAGATTAAAACATATATAACATAAGCATAATTCATCCAAAAACTTACCCAAAAACTTGACCATTTTCAATGTCATCTAACAATACCAAGACATACATCACATATCATAATCATTAATGCATATTCTCAACTCATATCTAGCCAAATCACATGGCTAAGTTCACATCTCATAATTATCCAAATAACTAGCCTATACATGCCATATCTAGCTATATACATTTCCAAAATGTACCAAAATAAGTCGAGTAGTGTTATGATGATCCTCGACGGTCCCGAGCCTTCAATAGCTTTGACGATCTATAAAACAGAGAAAACACACACAGAGAGTAAGCTTTCCAAAAGCTTAGTAAGTCATATACAAATAAACTTAACATATAAAGCATATAGAACATTGACACAATTCATATTCATAGCAAATTTATCACTTGTATGCTTCGGTCCATGTATTTGGCCATATTTGCCATATTCATCCATTCATAAATCTTATATATATTCATAGCTCTTTCATGCATACTTTCACATCTCATAGTATTATTCCAATATACTTAATCATCATAGTAATATCATATAGATACTTACCTTATATACACACTTAGTGCATAAATCAACGTACCTGAAACGAATTTACAATTCACTTAGCCGTTCATATCACGGACTTGCCCATTGAACCAATAGGAACCTAATAGGATACTCAGAAAGTTCAGAATAGTAATACAATGCCAACGTCCCAGATGAGGTCTTACATGCACTCAGATATCGATGCCACTATCCCAGACAGGGTCTTACACGTAAGTCTCGTATCGATGCTGACGTCCCATACATGGTCTTACACGAAATCTCAAATCAACGCTGACATCCTAGACGTGGTCTTACATGATATCTCAGAACTGACACCTATTTCATGACATAGCTAATCCTATCTATTCCTAGGTTCGTACGGGACTTCTTAGACATTATCATTATATCGATCTTATCTTAGAATTCATATACATAACATCTCATAAACATTCACTATTATCACTAGTCATATGAATATGCACAATTCAATACAAATACATTTATTTGCATAATGTCTTACCTCGGATTCGATTTATTGAAACGAAAATGGCTACTCGATTACTTTCACTTTCCCGCGATCTAAATTCGTTTTCCTCGATTCTTGATCTAAACATATTCTGAATTAACTCTCTTATTCACTAACTCATTCAATTTAATCCAAACACATATATTTAGGGTTATTTACAAATTAACCCTCATATTTGCACAATTTATCAATTTAGACCATTTTCTCAAAACATCAAATTCACAAAATCATCACATACTCATGCCTAGCTAAATGTTCATACTTCTCATACAAGCCCATATTTTCCATCAAATTTCAATTTAGTCCTTCAAGTTACTATTTTATCAATTTAGCCTTAATTAACTAAATTAATCAAAAATTCAAGAACAAAGTATGTTCATCTAGCACAAATCTTTCATTTAACAACTAAGCTCATCACAAAGCTCAACATATCATCAATGGCATACCTCACGAACATCATCAATACACAAAATTGAGACATGGGCTTGATAGTAGACTAAGCAACAATCTCAAAAACACAAAAATCATCAAAATCCAAAGCCAAAACATACCTTAATCAAAGCTTATAATGACTGAATGCCCTAACAAAGTTTCTTTCTTTTCTTTCCTTCAAAATTTGGCAACATGGATGAACAAATTCCACTATCTAATTCTTTTGTTTTATTATAAGTATATTAATAAACATTTTACCATACTAACCTTTCATAATAATAAGAAACATATATATATCAAGGGCATAATTGACCTTTGTCCATCCACTATTCACTTATTGGCATAATTGCCTACTAAGGCCACAAACATTCAAAAACCACAAAACTTAAGTACTTTAACAAATAGCATGCAAATTTCATATTTAATGCAATTAAATCCTTTTGTCAAATTAAACACATAAACAAACAAATTAGCTTACGAAACTTTAACACATGCTTAAACACTCATCAATGGCACATAATTTAATATTAAAATATTATACAAACTCAAATTTGTGGTCTCGAAACCACTGTTCTGACTAAGGTATAAACCAGACTGTTACAGGCAGAGTTTTGATTTTGTGTATAAAAAAGGGGTGCTGAATTCCCTCTGTGCTATTTCGGCAATTGGAATTCCCTTTGTCCTATTTCGACAACTATAGTGCTCTGCCGAATTCTCCTTCACTTTTTCTGTTCTAAACCTCGCCTCTTCCTTATGTGTTTTCTTTTTTTTTTCTCCTTAAGCCTTAAATCAAATATCATTGTTTTCTTTCTCCATTGCATGTGCCGTCCCACCTTCATCTCAATTGTTGGGGGTTGAATATTCGTGACTCCAAAAGCCGAAAACCTTTACTCTTGGAGCCAATTTCTTCATCGCCCCAAACCTTATACCGAAAACTCTAGTGACCAAATCTTTATCGTGCTGTCATCATTCATTTGATTCTTGGTGGATCGGATAATAGAATCAAGCTTGGATCTACAAGTCTCTGCCGAAAAGCTATCCATACGTTTTGACTTTTGGGTAAGTGTTCTTGATTTTGGGATAAGTTGGCAAAATAGTCTATAGTAAGGGAAAGGGTGACTTAAGTCGACACAAGTCACCTATTAAGAGAAAGGCTTTTCTAGGACTGGTTCAAGGGAACAAGTCCGTAGCTGAGTATGAAGCTGAATTCTTAAGGCTGAGCCGTTATGCTCGAGGCATAGTGTCTACTGAGCATGAGCGGTGTGTCCGATTTGAAGACGGACTAAGAGATGACTTGAGGTTATTGATAGCCCCGCAACAGGAGTGGGAGTTTGTTGTGTTGGTGGAAAAGGCCAAAGTGACCGAGGGTATCAAGGAGTCCGTGAGGGAGAACTCTGATCGAAATAGGCAGAAGAGAGAATTTGGATCGTCAAGGCCATCCAGGAATGAGCAAAAGAGGCCTAGAGTTGAAGGGCCGTGAGGTCAACAAGCTACTACTGGAGGGCAGTACCCTACGTGTGAACAATGTGGGAAGAAGCACTTAGGTGAATGTTGGAAAAAGATGGAAGGATGTTTTAAGTGTGGGTCAAAGGACCATATGATTAAGGACTGTCCGATGAGACCAGATGGGAATCGACTGGTAACTCAGAATGCTAATCAGGCTGGTAGAGGGGGACAGCAGCCTCAGCGGGGTCGTGATCCGAACCATCAAGGAAATGGTTTCGACCGTGGTCGTGAAGCACCAAGCGGAGGTGCTGAAGGTTCAGATGCGAGGCAACCAAGGTTGGTTTATGCAGTCGGCCATCGCGAGGAGAGTGATGTGCCAGATGTGACAATGGGTAAGTCCTTACTTTTGGAATACCCTTCACTGCCTTGTTTGTTATAGAGTTGGTTCGTTCTTGTAATGCTAGTGAAGTGTATGAAACCTTGGATGTGAATTTTTGTAGGAAATGTATTAGTTTTAAGATTAGAGTGCGCAGCAGTAGTGTAGTGTGGTGAGTTAGGATGTACAATTTTTCGTTATTAAGTAATTTCGAGGACGAAATTAATTTAAGGGGGTAGAACTGTAATATCCCGAATTAGGGCTTATGCACTATGGCTAAAATTTCATGAAATAGTATGCCTTATGTGTTGTGAATGTGTTGTGTGCATTTTAGGAACCTTGGAAATATAAGGAAATGCTTTAGAAAATATTAAGTCTTAAGAGGAAGCTTGGAAATGTAAGGAAATGTAAGGAAATGTAAGGAAATGTAAGGAACCTTGGAAATGTGACAAAATCGGGCTTGGAAAAATGGCCCGGAGACGCCACTTAGGGCTCTGGAAATGATGCCATATGTTAGGATAACTTGGGCCTAGTATGGCCACATGAAGCCCAAAATAATGGGTTAAAATTCGGCACTCCTAAGGTAAGAAGATGGACGGTATAGGGAGACTAAGGTAGGAGTTTAAGTTGAAGTCAAATTCTTTTAGAATTTTGGCTAAGCTAGGAAAAAAAAGATATGAGAGTGATGGCCAAGAAATGGGACTCTCTAGGCTTAGTAATTTCAGCTGAAAGAGGAAAATAAGGCCATTCATCAATCTTTCCTTCTTCTCTTACCTTTGCTGAATTCTCTAGTGCCTCTCCTCTTCTCCTTTTATTTTTCCAAAGCCGAAATACCCTTGTGATAGCTGAAACTTTAACCATCTCCATTGCCAAAACCCTCAAGCATTTCTTCCTCATCTTTGTTGAAACCGAAACTCTCTAGTAAACTTTTCTCTTCACTTTTATTTTGTTAAACCGAAAAAACTCCCAGTGCTAGCCGAATTCTTCATCCTCTTTTTCTTCTTTTTTTTCATCAAAAGCTGAATTCCCTTCCCAAAGATCACCATAGCCGATTATTCCTAAAGCTCATATCTCTCTCTCTCTCTTTTCCTCCTTGAAACCGATTACTCCATTAAAACTCAAAAGTCGAAACCTTTTGAGCACTAGCTAGCCTTCATAGCTGAATCTTTGAGGGGCTTCAAGCAAATGTGCTGTCGACTTTTTTATTAAGGGACTCTTCCGGGATTTGTCTCTTGTCGACTTTAAGGAAGGATATTCGGGATTTTAAAGATTCAAGGTAAGACATATTCGACCAAGGGCTATCTACTTACGATTTAATGTTAGAAATTAATCTAACATAAGTTTTTAGGTATTTCGACAGATACTACAATCCAAGGTCACTTTTTGGGATTTGAAAATCGTAAGGTAAGTGCATGAGTACATTTGGCCAAGGCCCTATTATGATATTTAGATCTATTTCATCATTATTCAAAAGCCGAAAACTATCCCTTTAAGTGATCTAATGTTGGCCGAATACAAGGTAGAGGATCACAAAGTTTCGGGATTTGATTTTTAATCAATCGGCACCAAGGTAAGAATTTGATTACAACAATCCTACTAGGATTTGGATTTATAGTAGAATGGCTTTTACTAACATGTTAGGGTTGGTAGAATATAGGAACTAAAGATCTAGGCCAAGAGATTGATTTTTTGGATTTAAAGTGAATTTGCTAAGTATATCAGGTGTGTACCCCATACTATTTCTTAATAAGTTTAAGGAACTATTTAATATGTATGTATGTTATACGAATGTGGAAAATATGGCTAAGTACCATGCTATGGTACACGATACTAAAATGCGTTTTCCTACTCCTACTATGAATATGATAAAACTTGTTATATGAATATGATAAGAATGTGAAATCGGGCCTAAGGCATTATGTTGCATGATTTTGTATGACATGGGCATATGGGATATTATGAAAAAGGGGAAGTGAATGTGTTGACCTAAGACCACGATATCTGAATGTGGTGACCTAAGACCACGATATCTAAATATGGTGTCTCATGACACAAAGTATGTATCTGGTGGCTATGCCATGAATTTTATAAGAGGCGATGAGCACGTCATTGCAAATGATCGCCTTGATGGTGTGTAGCGGATGGAGGGTTGACTTAGTAGTCCCCACGTTGTGCAGGATGGTACGGGTGATGTGTAGCGGATGGCATATAGGCTTGGGTCCAGGATTACATCATTTTAGTTAATGCTATATGATTATGTATAATTTGATATGCCTAAATTTATTTGAGTTTTGTGTTGGTTGTACACATTGAGTCTGTTTGACTCACCCCTTGTGGGACTATTTTTCAAGTGATGATTAGTGCTGGACTAGGTCGGTAGGAGCTCAAGGGTGGCCATGCAAAGCTCAAGGATTAATTTATTTTTATTCATGTTTAAGTTTTGAATTATTAGGGTTTTTATTTGATGTAATAAGGCCAAAGTATTGAATCATTTATGCATGCTTTTAAATTACTTAGTATGATACGATTATCATCGAATTTAAAGCTTAAAAGTTAAATTTTTCTTTAGTATAATTATTAAATTGTTTTTAACACCATATCAACACGGGTTCTTAATTCGAGCCCAACCCAAATCAATGACTATTCAAAAATACACAAGTTTTTAACAAAGTTTCAAACAAGATTTGTATAGATTTTCTTTAGAAGCATGCCAGATCCGGTCAGGGCTTGTGGGCCGGGTTTGGGGTGTTTCACACTCTATCTCGAAATAATAGATACTCATCGATACCACATCTGAGATTCTGAATCAGAAATAAATTTATGTTGAACTTCTTTTTAACTTATAGATTGCTGACACATTTTTGAATTTCACAACTTCACTAAATAAACATTTATTTAACTTTTAATTCAACTAATAATTGTTCATTACCAGATAAAATCAATCACATATTCATTTCCAAAACAAAATATTCGAAACCATAATAATTTTTCCTCGGACAAGAATCACTTACAGACTCAAAAGTTTTTCGACGTTTGGAGTTAACCTTGCTGTGCCAAGTTCAGATCTTTCATTCATTAACATAAGGACGAAGACCATAATCTCTTTATTAAACTCAGACCGAACTCGAACTGATATTTTGGTTGAAATCATTTTCATATAGAAGAAAACTTCAACAATCAAACTAACTTTAATTTATCATAACATTTCCTAGATAGAATCGTTCCGATAGATATAATTCAGTATCAAGTCTTCAAGAATACGAATTCTTCTTCCAGACTATCCCTCAATTCAGACATGTACATTCAAAGTTTGTTTCCAGACAGATGGATAGATTCAGACACATATAACCCAAACATATCGTTTCACAGATTTATCTTGATCCTCAATCATTTTCACTTTTATCAATGTCGAACTTTCACGAGAACTAGAAAAGAATTTATAATAAAGCTGTCTCATCTATTCATCATCGAAGTTCTAAATTATACTGTAGTCACCTTTATCATATATAAATCATTGGGCCTTAATAAGAATGATGTATCAACCCTATAAATAGATATTATCCTGACTATTAATGAAGCATTTGAACACAGAAAAGAATCAAACATGATTTTAATAGTAAGCTCTGTAGAAACAAAACTTCTATAACTCTGAGAACGATACCACTGTACTCTCACATTTTAGGCCAAAAATATAATTATAAATGATATAGCCATTTCTTTCAAATATATATCTCTTACAGATAATCACATAGATTCATAAGTAAACCAGGATAGTGAAATTTCAAACACAAGGTATCTGAAAATTACAACCTAGATAGAATGATATCAATCCTGATGATATCCCAGAAAATGTCCAGAAAGAACAATGTCACTCATAAATATTGAAGTCCACAGTAACAGAAGTCATATAATCTTCACATACATTCAGCAGAGCAATAACCAGTAGAAACAAAGTATTAGTATCATTCATATTTTACCGTTGATTTTCATTTCCACACAAGGAATAAATAACAGAGAAAGACATAGCAATATCAAACGTAACCCAAACTGATCAACCATATTTTCGTCTATCAGTACATTTAGCTAGTGTTCTTACACAATAAGAATCTTCTTTCTAGAATTAAACAGTCACATATGCTTCTGAGGGTAAATGTACATATAGAATTCCCAGAAGGAATCATAGTAATTTCCCAAATATAACCATTACACTTAGTCATCAATACAATATAAACATTATTCAACTGTCTAATTTTGTCATCGAAAATTTTCACATTATCCCATTGCTAACAAAATTAAATTTCAGAAAAGCTTCCAGTTAATACTTTCTTTAGATAACATAACTGAATACATCATTTAGTCAGAATTAACTTCTTATTTACCAGTGTCTCTGCATAATCTGAATAGTCTTCAAAACTACCCAATATCACTTGCTGATTCATTCTCTTTTCTGACCATATTACTAACTTTCAAGCACGGATTTTTGTAACTCAACGTTCGTGAGTTTTTCATCCAAATTCTTACAGAATTCATTTTAACATTTCACTGATAAGGGGGTAAGATTGTGAAACAACCAGATTCGTTCTTATATACTGAGTGAACCACTCATTCATCATTTGGAAGAAAACTTTCTTAGCCTCTCCCTCTTGACCACTCGTAGCCGGTCTCGAATCAGATGACGCTGTCCCTTGAACGGGAGCAGACGCATTACTTTCAACATCGTCAGCTAATACTCTTTCGGGATCCATTACTATACGATAAACACATTGTACACATCAGGATTTATCACACTATCACAGTTCAGATATATGGCATGTATAGCTAGACTCTCACACGCTACATTAGTCTGAGAATCGACTAAATCTAAGCTCTGATACTAATCAAATGTAACACCCCTAACCCGTAACCATCGCCAGTTTAAGGTTAAGAGGCGTTACCAGATAGATCAGAAACTTTTACGGATATTTCATATTATAGTTCATCCAATGCACCCAAAGCGTCCCTTACACAGCTCAACAAGACCTCAAGCATGCTTTAGAATAGGGCCGAGACTAAACCAAACACATACTAAAATTTTCAAAAATTTAAAACTTTTCTAAGCTATAGAGGTCACACACCCGTGTGGCGGCCGTGTGCCTCCCACGGCCTCAGACACGCCCATTTGTCTAAGATGTCCCAAAATAGGGCATGCATACTGACTTGTCCACACAGTCGTGGACACGCCTGTGTGCCTCACTTGTAACACCCCAAACCCGACCTAGAAGTTACGCCCAAATCTGGTGTGTCATATTGAAGTGTTTTGCGAAAACCTTGTTTTCAGTGAAAACCCTTCTAGAGAAAAGTTAAGTGAAATCCAGTTTGATTTCAAAATGAGATGTAGCCAAAAATCATTTCCTTATTACTATTCAAAAATTTCCTTTGATAGCGGAAGCTCATTCTTAAAACAAAATTATTGTCAAAAAACTTGAAATATACATAAAAGAAATAAATCCAGGTTCCATTTCAAAATTACAATGCATAATGGAAGTAATGGAATAATAACTAGAGGGAAACCTTATTACAATCTGAAGTAAAATAACTTAAAATCTAGAATTTAGATATTAAGAAAAAACAAGTCTAATCATCTTGCTAGTTGGCCACCTCTAAGTCCCTCCATCCGTCGAACTGTCTACTGAGGATCACTTGAGAAAAATAAAAGAGGGAGTGAGTTTTTGAAAAATCAGTGTGTACGACCCTCGTCAAACAAATAGCATACATGTAATATCCAGGATTTAGGGGCTATGCATTTTTATTTGAACTATGTGATTGCATGCTTGAGTGTGTTTTTAATGTGTTTTGGGGGCTTCAAGAACCTTGGGGTGTAGGTAAGAGCCTTAAAAGTTATTGGATTTTTAAGCCCAAAAAGGGGAACTAAGGGAGCTAGGCCTTAAGGAGATTATTGTGTGGTTTAGGACACAAATAACCCAGTGGTAAGGTGGCAAGGAGGCGCCACTTAGGGCCTTGTAAGGTGATGCAATAGGGAGTGAGAAGGGCCTAGGTTCGAGCAGCAAGGGAAGCATTTTGGAATTTTATTTTTCAGCAAGGAAGGGCAGTGGTGGACGCCACAAGGACTCTGATGGAGGAGGTATAGATTGGGTCTGACAGCTAAGAGATTCGGCTAAGGTAGAGTAAAAAGGGGGATTGAGTGGAGAGAAGGAGAGTTGGCCGGCCAAAGGACTTCTAGGATGACAAATTCGGTCACCTAGTAGCCAAAATCCCCTAAGCCGAATTTGTGTCACCATCACTTTCTTTATTCTTTTCTTTCTCTCAATTCTTTCTTCTTCTTTCTCACTTTAGCCGAATCATTACTGAGCTTCCATATCATTCTTTTTCTTCTTCTCACAATCATCAAAAGCCGAATACCATTCATTCTTCTCCTATTCCCTCCTTTCACTATTGGCCAAACCTCCATTGTTTTCCTAAAGCCATTGCCGAAATCTTTCAACCTCATCCCTTCTCAGCTTTTGGCTGAATAGC
The DNA here is from genome assembly GCA_025506655.1 of Gossypium rotundifolium. Lineage (NCBI taxonomy): Eukaryota > Viridiplantae > Streptophyta > Magnoliopsida > Malvales > Malvaceae > Gossypium > Gossypium rotundifolium. The sequence goes on along the minus strand of CP106732.1, from coordinate 31,862,680 downwards.
AACCAAGCAGAGATCTCCCTTGATCTCTTCTCAAATCAGTTTGGGGATAGGTAAGTCTGAATCTCCACCATTCTTCATTATTTCCTCTCTGTCGACATGTGTAGAACAAAAGCCGAATTTCGGCATTTGTCTTGACTTTTAATCAACCATGCAATCGGTTTTCTTTTAGGATTTATGGGATTTTGAAGTAGTAGATCGGGAGCATCTTTTCCTTGTCAATAGTTTCGGTAAGTCAGTGGTAAGGTTTCATACTCATTCAATTCATCTATTTGTTATCTGAAAAGCCGAAAGCTAACCATTTGAATATACTTGTGCTTAGCTGATTTCATGGAAGGCTTATCACGTAGTCTCGGGATTTGAGTGGTAACCAATTCGAGTGCCATGCCTCCACAAACCATTTTCCACGAAATTTTTTTTCTTTAACTAACTTCAAAAATTTATTTTGAAAATGTTATGGCTCAAAAACGCAAAGGTCGAGTTTAAAAAAACTGGGCTTTGATACCAAATTGTAACACCTCAAACCCGACCCAAAACACCATGGCCGAATTTGAAATGTTACTGGGAAAGGTATTAAGAAAATATAGTTTTAGTGAAGAAAATGATTTTTAAGTTCCAGAATTTAAACTTCGTTTGGAAAGGGTTTCTCGTTTAAACTTAGCAATTTATTTAAAAATAAAACTTTCGAGTTGCACAAGTTCAAAATCTTCAATTGTTTGGAAATATTTGGAAACCGAATTGTTGAAGTAATCTATGTTTTGAAAACCTCATTTAAATTCAAGTGTTGCAGATATTCTAGAGTCTCTTTATAAATTAATCATTTGATAGCAAATCCAACTTAAACTTAAATAAAACCCGAAGTATTTAAAGCGGCCTTATTACAATAAAATACCCCAAAAAGTAATTAAAAGTTTATAATGTACTTTAAGAAATAAAACGGCTTCGCATGGCCACCGAATCCCCAAATTTTGGCCCTAGTATCATGTATTACGCATTGTTTGAAAAATAGGGTGAGTCGTTTTGACTCGATGTGCAATTAATCACACATATTCCACAAATGGGCTTGGCCCACATCCACACATATATCCACATACCACGCATGATGATGCAAAATGCTAACCCAACCCCAACCTAGTATCCAACCGCTACACACCCCCGTATATCTTGCCACCACACACCAGGGGATTACTAAATCGACCCTCTATCTGGTACACACCTCTTTGGCAGTCGTGCTGCTCAAAGTCCACTTAGTGGGCTAGCCACTGATCCACGTGATTAAATCACAATATCCGCAGTGTGACTCGAGGTCATCACCAATCCACGATGAGGCACAAAGCCTACATCAATCCACGATGAGGCACGGAGCCAACATCAACCCACGATGTAGCTCAAGGATAACATCAATCCACGTACATAAATGTACACCCTTTCCTTCATTAGATCTATCCCGATCCCCATGCACATATATTATATTATGATGAAATGACAATGTAATTATATGAACATATTAGGTGTGCAAATTTAACATGCTTACGAAGATCCACATATATCCATCCACGATTTTGATATAAGAAAGATACTAACCTGGTACCAGATTACCCAAATCAGGTAATAGCATCACCACAGCCACTATTTTGATTACCACTCATGTTACTTAATTAATTTAAACAAGTAAAATAAATAGTGTGTTAATTACACACTTGATAACTCGTAAAATTACGCCTTCTACGTCGACGCTATCCCTAACCGACACTACTGCTATCTACCTACAATCCTGTTTTGACGCTAGCACACACCCCGAGTCCAATCCCGGACGCAGAAACCAACCGCTTCTTGTATTTAGGGGTAGGGACTACGTGTCCGACCCTTTTCTCCCCTTGGCTGGTACTCGCATCCATCAATAATATCTTAGTCAGAAAACCCCGTTAAGATATTGAATCATATCTAAACGAAACCCAAAAGAACACTTGATAAAAGAATACCCTTACCACAGTCGACTAGAACCCGAAGGCTATACGCTTGCACTTTGAGATTGTCAAAATCCCCACAAAAGCCATGTTAGATTCGGCCTAATACCCATAGCCTAAGCAAAGTGGCCTTCGGCCAAACATTATAACCTCCTCACCTTTGAAAAATCGGAACCCAAGAGATCCCTAACGCTCCTTTACAATGGTTGCAAACGAAAGAGACACAAGGTTAAGGCCCTAAAAAGATTCGGCCACACCCAAGAACCAAGGTTAACCATTTGGTTTTGGCAAACCAAAATGAAAGGAAAAGAGAACGATTCCTAAAGAAGAGAATACTCACCACTCAAAAGATATTCGGCTCAGACAGATTTGGCACAGAGATGAGGCTTGAGGAAGTATCCAAATAAAAGAAATAAAGTAAATAAAATTTGAAAGAAAAGAGAAGGGCAATGGTAAATGGAAGATTCGACCAAGGTATAGAAGTAATGGGTGAAAGTGAAGAAGAAAAGGGTTGAAGTTTATGATGTTTGAGAATGGTCTCACAATGATAGATGCATTCAGTCACCAAGAGAAAGAGAGGAACTATTCAGCTTTTTACTAAAACAATCAAGGTTCCAAGTTGTCAAAAAGAAAAAGAAGAGAGGAGAAGAGAGAATTGTGATTCAGCTAGGAAGTTTTCAAGAAAGAAAATGACCCTTAAATCTCGGATATTACACATTGCATCTTCAGGCTCCCACATAGCCTCTTCCACTTTGTGTCGGTGCCACAATACTTTTACTAATGAAATTTTCATGTTTCTAAACTCTTTCACTTCACGAACTAAGATATAGATCGGTTCTTCCTCATAAGTCATATTGGATCAAATTTCAATCTCAGATGGAGGAATCACATGTGACGGATTAGATCAGTATCGTTTAAGCATCGATACATGAAATAAATTGTGGATCTTTTCTAGCTCAGGTGGCAACAATAATATATATGCAATAGGTCTAATACACTCAATGATCTCATACGGTCTGATGAACCTCGGACTCAATTTACCTTTGCGACCAATTCTGAGTACTTTCTTCCACGGAGACACTTTCAATAACACTTTGTCACCGATCTTAAATTCAATATCTTTTCATTTCAAGTTCACATAGGATTTCTGACAATCAGACGTTGCTTTTAGGCTATCACGGATCACTTTTATTTTCTATACAGTGTCTTTTATCAAATCGACCCCATGTATCTTATTTTCACTAAGCTCTGTCCAATACAGAGGTGTTCGATATTTACGTCCGTACAAAGCTTCATAAGGTGCCATTTTGATACTCGATTGAAACTATTATTGTATGAAAATTCAATCAATGGTAAATACTATTTCCACGTACTGTTAAACTCAAGTATGCAACATCTCAGCATATCTTCAAAAATCTGAATGACCAGTTCAGACTGGCCATTTGTTTACGGGTGAAAAGCGGTACTGAAATGCAATTTCGTACCTAAAGCTTCTTGTAATTTCTTCCAGAACTGTGAAGTAAACCTTAGATCTCTGTCAGACATAATAGACAAAGGCACTTCGTGCAATCTCACAATATCAGAAATGTAAAGCTCAGCTAACTTATCAAGTGAATAGTCAGATCGTATCGAAATAAAATAGGCAGCTTTCGTCAATCGATTAACCACGACCCAAATTTCAACTTTCTTTCTCAGAGTCAAAGGCAATCCGAAAATAAAATCCATCGTTACTCGATCCCATTTCCTCTCAGGAATCAGAATTGGTTGTAACATACCAGATGAAACTTGATGTTCAGCTTTAACTTGCTGGCAGACTAAACATTTTGACACAAGGTCAGAAATGTCTCGTTTCATTCCAGACCTCTAATAGTGTTACATTCAGATCATGATACATCATTGTATTTCTCGGATGAACAGATAGGCGACTATTATGAGCTTCATTTAAAATCAACTATAATAATTCAGAATTTTTTGAAACACATATTCTATCTCGAAATCTCAAGCAATCATCATTGTCAACTCAGAATTCAAAATCAGAATTCAAATTACATTGAGCTCGTTTCGCTAGCATTTCATTATCAACTTTTGAGCATCACATATTTGTTGTAAGAACAATGGTTTCGCTTCCAAATAAGCTAAAACTGAACCATCATTAGATAAGTCTAAATGAGCATTCATAGCACGTAATGAAAACAATGATTTTTGACTCAGTGCATCAGTAACAACATTTGCTTTACCCAATTTCAATACAATTTCATTTTCACAAATGACCATAGTTTCTTTCAGAATTACCATATAAGTTTCAGATCTCAATCCAAACCAATGATAACTTGAAACACCCCACACCCTACCACGAGCCCGAACAGGATCTCGGTATGTTCCTAAAGTAAACCGATTGCAAAATCACTTTCGATACTTAGAGAAAATTGTAAATTTTGGAAAACTATTATTTTCATTGGGCTTAAATTGGAAACCCATTTATTTGATTTTGTAAGCCCATTTAATGAAATACATCCAATAAAGTTCTTAGTATGAAACTTAGCAATAAGCCAACATAAAGTATAATCCATCGGGCCTTAAGGCCTTATTACATCAAGTAAAACCCAAATAGAATAAAAGCAACTAAAATAAAATTTAAGTCCAAACTAAATGAAATTTTCTTCATGTAGCATGGCCTCCTCTTGGTCCACCTACCGGTCCGTCATTGCTCATCACGAAAAATAATTCCCACGATGGGGTGAGTCAAGCAGACTCAATGTGCACACAATACTATCAATCAATAAATCGGCATTCATGTTTAAATCATCAAATCCATATAATAATGAAAATTATGATGCAACCCAAACCCAATCCTAATGGTCCATCCGCTACTCTCCACCCGTACACGCCATTCACACCGTAGGGACTACTAAGTCAACCCTCCATCCGCTACTCTCCACGTTGTGTCGTTAGACACTATAATCAAATTTAAACGTTGTGTCATTTGACATTATGTAACCGGTTAACAAATTTCGCAATGTGACCGTAGTCAACATTTTTCGTTGGTGAGACCAAGTCAACACCTTCGTTGGTGAGACCAAGTCAACACTGTTCTCCCCTTTCACATAAATCCGAATGCCCCAAAACATATATATAGCATAACTTAATTTCATGTTCATATTCGTATATTCGCATGTTATTAAATAACATTTTTTCCACAATCCTATCGGAAGTAGGAAACGTACCTGGGTACTTTTTGCCACATTTGTGGTACATAGCCACATTCACATTATTATTCATGTCATATATTAAAATATTTAGCCATACAATATCGAAGGTTAGTAAGGGTACACACCTTTTTCGCTTAATAGGTTCCTTGATATCTCGAGAAGCCCGATCTAATTTTTAGATCTATTAATTCCTATATTCGGCCCACCAAATAAATACATTAATAAACCTATTTTGGCTTAAAACGAAACCAAATCCTAGTAGGATTTGTAAGGAAAAACTTACCTTTGCCGATTTGGTGATTATATAAACCCGAAAGTTTGGTTTTCCTCTACTTGATATTCTACCAACCTTGTAGTTCAATATGGTTAGTTTTTCGCTTTTCAAAAATTAAGGAATGGATTTAGATACTCACACAACCCTTAGCGAATATTTTAGAGGCTTACCTTAGAGATTCCAAATCCGAAAGTTCCTTTTGTCTTGAATATCCGTCGAAATTCCTAAAGATCATAGGTTAGATTCGATCTAACTTTAATAAGTGGTAGTTGGCCTTTAGCCAAATGTGTCTTACCTTAATTTTCCTCGAATCTGAAATCCCGAAACTCCTCCTCTGACATTCGGCCATAGACAAAAGAGAGGTTATTTTCTTAAGCCTTGATTTAAACGATTTAAAAGAACAAGAATCAATTGTTCTTACCTTAGATCCTTGATCTTTATGTTCAACGATTGTGGAAACCCGAGATCCCTTGTATATTCGGCCATGATCAAAGAGAATAGGAATTAGGCCTTTTACTTTCGGCAACTAGAAAGAAAGAAAATTGAATGGCTTAACTTACCTTGAAACCTTTAATCACTTGTTTCCTTGTCTTGGGTTACTGAGATCCGGCTATGGAGTTCTAACCGAGATTGGAAGAGAAAAGTTTTGACTAGGCAATGGCAAAGGGAAGGAAGAGAAAAGATGGAGTCCTTGCTTAGGGGAAATTTCGGCAATGAGAGGGAGAAGAGAGAGCAAAATTTCGGCAAAGAGAGTGAATGGGAGAAAAGTCTCTATTTTCCTCTTTTAACTGAAACTGCTAGACCAAGAGTCCAAAACTTGGCCATTACTCTCCCAAGTGATAATTTAATCTCTATTAATTATCACTTAATTAAATTAAAAGTCTTTAATCCATCCTTTAATTCCTCATTTATCTTAGAAGAATAAATCCTTTATTTATCACTTAATTTAACAGTTTTATTAAAAATAAAACTCTCTCCTTTTTAGCTACCAAGTCAGCCCACCCCTAGCCTTGGGAAGCAAAATTAAACCTTCAAAATTGCCTTCCAAGTGACTCGAACTCATGCCATTCCATAAACCCTAAGTGACACCTCGTGCCACTTTTCCAAGCTCGATTGTCCGACAAAATTCACTAACTTTTTCTTTTAAGGCCCTCTTGCCCTTATCTCCTATTTTGGGCTTTAAAATTTGTCATTCCAGCCTTATTTCTAAGTTTCCTAAAATTTTCTGCTGCTCAGAACTTGCCATTTTCCTTACATCTTCGTGTTTCCAAAATGTTTAGGTTTCCAAAATGTTTTAGGTTTCCAAAATGTTCGTGTTTCCAAAATGCTTAGGTTTCCAAAATGTTCAGGTTTCCAAAATGTTTAGGTTTCCAAAATGTCTAAGTTTCCAAAAACGTCTAAGTTTCCAAAAATGTCTAAGTTTCCAAAAATGTCCATTTCCATTTCCATTTTCATTTTTATTTCCATTTCCATGCATTTCTAGGTTTCCAAAAGTATCAAAAATTTATTCATAGTACTTGAAACTTATCATTTCATACAATTAAACTGGAAATGCATAGGCCCTATTCAGGATGTTACAGTTCTACCCCCCTTAAACAAAATTTTGTCCCCGAAATTTCCTAACTAAAATAGTTGAGGGTATTGCTGTCTCATCGCCTCTTCTGGCTTCCACGAAGCTTCTTCTGTTCCATGATTGTGCCATAGCACTTTGACTAGAGGAACTGTCTTCTTTCGTAGTACTTTCACATCACGTTCCAAAATTCGAATCGGTTCTTCCTCGTATGATAAGTCTGGCCTTAGTTCCACCTCTTCAACCGGTACCACATGAGATGGATCCGATCGATAGCGACGTAGCATGGACACATGGAATACGTCGTGCATCCGCTTCGATTCGGTGGCAACTCTAGTTGGTATGCCACCGCCCAACTTCGCTTCAAGATTTGATAAGGCCCTATAAATCTTGGGCTTAGCTTCCTTTTCGGCCAAACCTCATTACTTTCTTCCAAGGTGAGACTTTCAAGAACACTTGATCTCCCACTTCAAACTCTATTTCCTTTCGCTTAAGGTCTGCGACGACTTTTGCCTATCGAGGCTTCCTTCAACTGTGTCGAATTAACTCAACCTTCTCTTCGCTTACGCCACCAACTCGACCCAAAACTCGGCGTTCTCCTAACTCGGTCCAACAAGTAGGTGTTCTACACTTCCTTCCATACAATGCCTCGTATGGTGCCATCCGAATGCTGGCTTGATAGCTATTGTTGTAGGCAAATTCAGCTAAAGGTAAGTAATCTTCCCAACTTCCTCGAAAATCCATTACACAGCCTCCCAACATATCCTCCAACACTTGTATAACTCGTTCAGACTGCCCGTCTGATTGTGGATGAAAAGCCGTAGTGAAGTCTAGCTTAGTACCTAAAGCTTGATGAAGTGCTTTCCAAAATCGAGACGTAAACCTTGGGTCTCTATCAGAGATGATCGACATTGGTACACCATGTAACCTCACAATTTCCGCCACATACAACTTAGCCAACTTCAAGAGAATAATCCATTCATTTGGGATAAAGTGTGCGACTTGGTCAAACGGTCCACAATCACCCATACCGAGTCTTTCTTAGTAGGCGTAAGGGAAGCCCACTAACGAAGTCCATGGTAATTCTTTCCCACTTCCATTGGGGAATCTCGATTGGTTGAAGCAATCCCGATGGGACTTGGTGTTCACCTTAACTTGTCGACACGCCAAACATTTCCCCACAAATTCGGTCACTTCTCGCCTGTGTCGGACCACCAAAATTGTTCCCTTAAGTCTCTATACGACTTGATGCCTCCGGATGCATTGCACAAGGGCTATTATGCGCTTCCCGAAGAATCCTTTGTCTCAACTCCTTATTCTTCGGCATACAGACTTTACCTTTGTAGCACAATACTCCTTCATTGTTGACATCATAATCCTCTAATCCCCCTTGCTTTTTATCGCAACTTAATACTCAAGTCATCATCACCAACCTGTCCCTTCTTCACTTCCTTTAGCCATGTGGGCTCGACTTGCAACTCGCCAACAAAGCTTCCATCATCATGAGACTTATATGAGCGAACAAAGCCCGTAGATCCGATACAACCTTTCGACTTAGGGCATCGGCTACTACGTTCGCCTTTGCCCGGATGATACTCTATTGAACAGTCGTAGTCCTTTAGCAATTCCACCCACCTTCGTTGCCTCAAGTTCAACTCCTTCTGAGTTAATAAATACATAAGGCTCTTGTGGTCTATGTAGATAACCGACCTTTCTCCATAAAGGTAGTGCCTCCAAACCTTAAGGGCGAAAACCACCGCTGCTAGTTCTAAGTCATGAGTTGGGTAGTTAAGCTCATGAGGCCTTAGCGCCGTGGACGATAAGCAACCACTTTGCCATCTTGCATTAGCACACACCTAGCCCCGTGTCGAAGCATCACAAGACACCTACAAATTCCTTCCCGCCTCCTATTGAATTAACACTGGAGCCTCTGTCAGCACCTTCTTAAGCTTTTCAAAGCTCTCTTGCTGCTTATTAGTCCATTCGAAGGGTACTTCCTTTCTTAGTAACTTGGTTAAAGGCGCGGCTATTGACGAGAATCCTTCCACGAACCTTACGTAATATCCCGCCAAGCCTAAGAAACTTGATTTCACCACGCACTAGGTGGTTTCCAATCCAACACTGCTTCGATCTTCCTAGGGTCCACTCTTATTCCTTCTGCGGATACCACATGCCCTAAGAATGCCACCTCCCTAAGCCAAAATTCGCACTTGCTGAATTTGGCATAGAGCTTCTTCTCCCTTAGCACTTCCAACACGACTCGGAGATGCTCATCATGCTCCTCCTCCGACTTTGAATACACCAAAATATCATCGATGAACACAACAACGAATCTATCCAAGTAGGGTTGGAAAATCTGATTCATCATGTCCATGAACGCGGCTGGGGCGTTCGTTAACCCAAACGGCATCACCACAAACTCGAAGTGACCATATCTTGTCCTAAAAGCGGTCTTATGGATATCAGCCTCCTTCACCTTCAATCGATGGTATCCCGATCAGTAAATCGATCTTCGAAAACACTGCGGCTCTTTTCAACTCGATCGAACAAGTCCTCGATCCTTGGCAAGGGATACTTGTTCTTAATGGTCACTTATTTAAGCGACGGTAGTCTATGCACATACACATAGTTCCGTCCTTCTTCTTCACAATAAGACCGGTGCTCCCCACGGAGACACACTGGTCGGATGAACCCACAGTCCAACAGTTCTGTGATCCGAGCCTTGAGCTCCACTAATTCCTTTGGTGCCATTGGTATGGAGCGATTGACACAGGAGCTGTCCCCCGTAACAATTCAATCCGAATTCCACCTCCCTATCTCGGGGTATTCCTGTAACTCCTCCGAAACACATCCACAAAGTCCCTTACCGCCCTAACTCCATTAACACCTTCCTCCTTTCCACCTATTGCACTTACAAAAGCTAAAAACGCTTTGCAACCTTTCTTAACCATCTTCTCACCTTCAAAGGTCTTAAACTACATTAGATAAATAGTTCTTCCTTTCTCCGATCATTATCACTACTTCATCTTCCGGGGTTCTTAGTTCCATACGTTTAGCGCACAATCCAACACGGCTCGGTGTTCTACTAACCAATCCATTTCGAGTATAAGCTCAAACTCTCCGAAGGGTAACTCCATTAAGTCCGCTCGAAAGTTCACTCCTTGAATCCCTAGGGTACATTCCGAAGATCTTGTCTACCACTATAGTTTGGCCTAATGGGCTTACTAGGTCATCGCCTATCGAGAGTTCGAGTCTAGGCCTAGTGTTTTCACTACACTACTTGCAACATAGGAATGGGTCAAGCCCACATCAATCAAAGCAAAGTAGGGTTTGTCAAAATAAAGAACGTCTGGGTTATTACGTCCGTGCGTCTCCATCTTCCCTTCTGCGAATCGCATAAACCAAACCCGGTTATCTCGCATCAAGATTAGCATTAGTACCTCGACCCTGGGTGCCACGGCCTCTGCTGTACTCACTACTACGGTTACTCGAACCACGACCCCGTTGAGGTTCTCGTCCGCCTCTACCTGGTCAGCTAGCATTTCGAACTACCGGTTGGCTCTCGTCTGATTGTTTGGGGCAGTCTTTAAACATATGGTCCTTGGACCCACACCTAAGACATGCTCCTAACTTTTTCCAACACTCCCCTGGATGCCTCTTTCCACAATACTCACAAGATCGAATCTGCCCGCCCTACTGTACTAGCTTGTTGATTTCGGGGTCCATCAACCCGAGGCCTCTTGTAACCCTTTCCTGACGACCCAAACCCTCTTTTGACCTTATTCTTATCTACGGTCTGCTTAGTAGCATCCTTAATCCCCTCGGCCACCTTGGCCTTTTCTACCAAAATAGAATTCCGCTCTAATGCGGTGCTATTATGATCTCAAATCATCTCGGCCCGTCCTCAAAGCGGACACTGGCGTTCATGTTGATTGCCACTACCCTCGAGCATAGCGGCTCAACCTCGAAATTTTGCCTCATATTCCAGAACGGACTTACTCCCTTGTACTAATCCTAGTTCCTCCGCTCATCTCAGATACCGGTTCCCACATACTTCTTCCGAAAGGCCTCTTTAACAAATTCCCAGGTCAGATTTTCAGTTACGGTACCATCACGAACAGTCAACCACCATTGATACGCTTCATCGCGTAACAATGCCACCATCCCTTTCAGCTTCTCCTCTGGAGTCAAGTCAAGCTCATCCATTATACGCTCCGTTGCTTCCAACCAAGACTCAATTTGTCTTTGGGTGCCACATTGGATACTCCTCGAAACATTTACGCTCTATTAGCTCTGAGCCGCTCGGTACCGACTTTCGATTTCCTCCATTTCCACCGCACCGCCACCAATTCCAAAACTCGTAGAAACGACTGCGACCTGACCTCTTCCCGTTCGAGCCTGCTGCTCAACATTAACGGTTGGGGTGGTGGTGGTGGCATCTTATTGTCGGACCCTTGACCCGACCTAACGGAGTTCGACATATCATCCTTCCTCTTCCTCGACCACGACGACCACGCCCTCTAGAGCTCATTTTCTAGCGTCGGGATCCGGTTAAGAAATTTTATGGATTAGTTATTTGTTCCACTTACTTATCAACGAAGGAGTTTTATGAAAAGGGATTTTAGAGTGGTTCTTTCGTATCATACAAACACACGTCTTTTCCATTCATTCATCCATCCATCAAACAAATATGAACTTCCGCTCATTCGGAGAAACGTTGTAGTTTTTGTTGTTTGTTGTTGTTTTCCACTACCCGGGTATTTTCGTAATTTTGTCCTCTGTGGTATTTTCGTAATTTTCCGTAAGAAAATGTTTCTTGGTGTTTTGTCAAAAAGTATTTTGAAGATTTGAAGTCTTGGTAATTTTGGAAAAATTTCAAAATTTGGGGATTTTAATTTTAGACCTCGAGGGTATTTTGGTAATTTTTCCCAAATCATGATAAATTTGGAAATTTTAATAAATTTGGGGTATTTCAAAAGTTGTAAAACTTTGAGGGTTCTTTTCGTAAGTTGTTCCTTCAAAGATGGGGATGTTGCAAAATTTTGGAAATCGTGGTCATTTGGTAATTTTGTAAGTTAGGGCGATTTTGTAATTTTTTTCCAAAATCATGGTATTTGGTATTTTACAAATTAGGGTTTTGAATGTCTATGGAATCATGAAATTTTGGTAAAGTTGTTGAGTAGTTGAACATTTTACAAACCGAGGCGTTTTGGTAATTTTTTGCTAAGGGCATTTTGTAATTTTCATAAATCAAAAATTTTTCAGAAAATGTTGTAAAATAAATTTTCTCATATTTAAGAGAAAGTTTTCAAAAGTTTGGAAAAAAACTAGGGTTTGTTGTTTTGTTCTCTTTTCTTTTTTTTTTTTAAAACATGGCTAGTTCCTTTCGGGTTTTAGTCATTATGTTTAGCCTATGACCGAGCCCTCTTGGTCGGGGTGAACCAAAGCTACGCACCAGTGCAGGATTCATGTGGAGAGGAGGTGAGTCACGGACCGCTTAAATACCAAGCTCCCACCAAACTGTTCCTAGACATGCGTCTGAGGTTGCCACACCACCGAGCCCTCCGAGTTAGGGTGAACTGCTACGCACTGGTAGGATTCTGCAAGAGGAGGTGAGTCACTAGGATTGCTTAAATACCAAGCTCTTGGATCCAATCCTAGACATGCGCATAAGGGTTACCACACCCTAGCTTAATGACTTAGCCATAGGTTTGTTTAGTGCATTAAGTCTTATGTATACGTGTTTGAGTAGTCTAATCCTAGGGTTCAAGTTCCTATCATCTATTCTACGCTCCATGCCTTTTCTACCCTTATATAAATCACGAATCACACATATAGTTAGGGGTACTTACCGGTGGATCATGGGTTTGAGACTTAGGGCCATGCCAAAAGCTCGCTTATGTTCAAAAAAATCATTTGGCTCGCTTTGAAAACGTTTTGGGCCCGAGCCCACAGCCGAGAGTTTAAAGCTGGCTCTGATACCAAACTGAAACACCCACACCCGGCCCACGAGCCTGAACCGGATCTGGTATGTTCCTAAAGTAAACCGATTGCAAAATCACTTTCGATACTTAGAGAAAATTGTAAATTTTTGGAAAAACTATTATTTTCAGTTGGGCTTAAATTGGAAACCCATTTATTTGATTTTGTAAGCCCATTTAATGAAATACATCCAATAAAGTTCTTAGTATGAAACTTAGCAATAAGCCAACATAAAGTATAATCCACTGGGCCTTAAGGCCTTATTACATCAAGTAAAACCCGAAATAGAATAAAAGCAACTAAAAATAAAATTTAAGTCCAAACTAAATGAAATTTTCTTCATGTAGCATGGCCTCCTCTTGGTCCACCGCTTCATCCGTCATTGCTCATCACCGAAAAATAATTCCCACGATGGGGTGAGTCAACAGACTCAATGTGCACACAATACTATCAATCAATAAATCGCATTCATGTTTAAATCATCAAGTCCATATAATAATGAAAATTATGATGCAACCCAAACCCAATCCTAATGGTCCATCCGCTACTCTCCACCGTGCACGCCATTCACACCGTGGGGACTACTAAGTCAACCCTCCATCCGCTACTCTCCACGTTGTGTCGTTAGACGCTATAATCAAATTTAAACGTTGTGTCATTTGACACTTTGTTGTAACCGGTTATCAAATTTCGCAATGTGACCGTAGTCAACATTTTTCGTTGGTGAGACCGAAGTCAACACCTTCGTTGGTGAGACCAAGTCAACACTGTTCTCCCCTTTCACATAAATCCCGAATGCCCCAAAACATATATATAGCATAACTTAATTTCATGTTCATATTCAGATATTCGCATGTTATTAAATAACATTTTTTCCACAATCCTATCGAAGTAGGAAACGACTGGTACTTTTTGCCACATTTGTGGTACATAGCCACATTCACATTATTATTCATGTCATATATTAAAATATTTAGCCATACAATATTGAAGGTTAGTAAGGGTACACACCTTTTTCGCTAATAGGTTCCTTGATATCTCGATAAGCCCGATCTAATTTTTAGATCTATTAATTCCTATATTCGCCCACCAAATAAATACATTAATAAAACTATTTTGGCTTAAAACGAAACCAAATCCTAGTAGGATTTGTAAGGAAAAACTTACCTTTGCCGATTTGGTGATTATATAAACCCAAAGTTTGGTTTTTCCTCTACTTGATATTCTACCAACCTTGTAGTTCAATATGGTTAGTTTTTCGCTTTTCAAAATTAAGGAATGGATTTAGATACTCACACAACCCTTAGTCGAATATTTTAGAGGCTTACCTTAGAGATTCCAAACCCGAAAGTTCCCTTTTGTCTTGAATATCGTCGAAATCCCTAAAGATCATAGGTTAGATTCGATCTAACTTTAATAAGTGGTAGTTGGCCTTTAGCGAATGTGTCTTACCTTAATTTTCCTCAAATCAAATCCCAAACTCCTCCTCCGACATTCGGCCATAGACAAAGAGAGGTTATTTTCTTAAGCCTTGATTTAAACGATTTAAAAGAACAAGAATCAATTGTTCTTACCTTAGATCCTGGATCTTTATGTTCAACGATTGTGGAAACCCGAGATCCCTTGTATATTCGCCATGATCAAAGAGAATAGGAATTAGGCCTTTTACTTTCGGCAACTAGAAAGAAAGAAAATTGAATGGCTTAACTTACCTTGAAACCTTTAATCACTTGTTTCCTTGTCTTGGGTTACTGAGATCCGGCTATGGAGTTCTAACCGAGATTGGAAGAGAAAAGTTTTGACTAGGCAATGGCAAAGGGAAGGAAGAGAAAAGATGGAGTCCTTGCTTAGGGAAATTTCGCAATGAGAGGAGAAGAGAGAGCAAAATTTCGCAAAGAGAGTGAATGGGAGAAAAGTCTCTATTTTCCTCTTTAACTGAAATCGCTAGACCAAGAGTCCAAAACTTGGCCACTATTCTCCCAAGTGATAATTTAATCTCTATTAATTATCACTTAATTAAATTAAAAGTCTTTAATCCATCCTTTAATTCCTCATTTATCTTAGAAGAATAAATCCTTTATTTATCACTTAATTTAATGCTTTATTAAAAATAAAACTCTCTCCTTTTAGCTACCAAGTGCCGTCCACCCCTAGCCTTGGGAAGCAAAATTAAACCTTCAAAATTTCCTTCCAAGTGACTCGAACTCATGCCATTCCATAAACCCTAAGTGACACCTCGTGCCACTTTTCCAAGCTCGATTGTATGACAAAATTCACCAACTTTTTCTTTTAAGGCCCTCTTGCCCTTATCTCCTATTTTGGGCTTTAAAATTGTCATTAGGCCTTATTTCTAAGTTTCCTAAAATTTTCGCTGCTCAGAATCTTGCCATTTTCCTTACATCTTTAGGTTTCCAAAATGTTTAGGTTTCCAAAATGTTTTAGGTTTCCAAAATGTTCGTGTTTCCAAAATGTTTAGGTTTCCAAAATGTCTAAGTTTCCAAAAACGCCTAAGTTTCCAAAATGTCTAAGTTTCCAAAATGTCCATTTCCATTTCCATTTTCATTTTATTTCCATTTCCATGCATTTCTAGGTTTCCAAAAGTATCAAAATTTATTCATAGTACTTGAAACTTATCATTTCATATAATTAAACTGGAAATGCATAGGCCCTATTCGTGATGTTACATAACTAACACCATAGACAGACTTACCAACACAAAAAAGGATAACTCCACTGTTTTATCAAAAGAGAAAATCTATAAGTATAGAGAGATTTCTTTAGACAGTTAATCATATTTTAGATAACTCTATCTTTTCAATGATAAAGACAATCCTGATACAGAATCCATCACCCTCCATTTCTATAATCAACAAAGTCATAATATCACATTTCACACTCATCAGAATTGTTGTGTATCTTGTTATTCCCATATGAACAAATGAATTATCACTGAGAGTTTCTTGTAGCAGTTGTTGTATATTCATAGAACTTTTCAGCATGCACACTCTATCTCAAAATAAAAAATATTCATCGATACCACATTTGAGATTTTTAATACGGAATCAATTTATGTTGAACATCTTTTTAACTTATAGTTTGCGGACACATTTTTGAATTTCACGACTTCACTAAATAAACATTTATTTAACTTCTAATTCAACTAAAAAATTGTTCATTACCAGATAAAATCAATCATGTATTCAATGCCAAAACAAAATATTCGAAACCATAATCATTTTTCCTCGGACAAGAATCACTTATAGACTCAAAAGTTTTTCGACGTTTGGAGCTAACCTTGCTATGCCAAGTTCAGATCTTTCATTCAATAACATAAGGACGAAGACCATAATCTCTTTATTGAACTCAGACTGAACCAGAACTGATACTTTGATCAAAATTATTTTCGTATAGAAGAAAACTTCAATAATCAAACTAACTTTAATTTATCACAACATTTCCCAGATAAAATCGTTCCGATAGATATAATATAGTATCAAGTCTTCAAGAATACAAATTCCTTTTCCAGACTATCCCTCAATTCACACATATACATTCAAAGTTTCTTTCCAATCAGATGGATAGATTCAGACACATATAACCCAAACATATCGTTTCACAGATTGATCTTGATCCTCAATCATTTTCACTTTTATTAATGTCGAACTTTCATAAGAACTAGAAAAGAATTTATAATAAAGTTGTCTCATCTATTAATCATTGAAGTTCTAAATTATACTATAGTCACCTTTATTAGATAGAAATCATTGGGCCTTAATAAGAACGATGTCTCAACCTTATAAATAGATATTATCCCGACTGTTTATGAAGCATTTGAACACAGAAAAGAATCAAATATGATTTTAATAGTAAGCTCTGCAGAAACACAATTTCTATAACTCTAAGAACGGTACCACTGTACTCTCACATTTTAGGCTAAAAATTATAATTATAAATGATATAGCCATTTCTGTCAAATAGATATTTTTTACAGATAATCAAATAGATTCATAAGAAAACCAGAATTGCGAAATTTCAAACACAAGGTATCTGAAAATTACAACCCAAATAGAATGATATCAATCTTGATGATATCCTAGAAAATGTCCAGAGAGAACAATGTCACTCATAAATATTGAAATCCACAGTAACAGAAGCAATATAATCTTCACATACATTCAGCAGAGCAATAACCAGTAAAAACATAGTATTAGTATCATTCATATTTTACCGTTGATTTTCATTTCCACACAAGGAATAAATAACAGAGAAAGACATAGCAATATCGAATGTAACCCAAATAGATCAACCATACTTTTGTCTATCAGTACATTTAGCTAGTGTTCTTGCACGATAAGAATCTTCTTTCTAGAATTAAACAGTCACATATGCTTCTGAGGATAAATGTACACATAGAATGCCCAGAAGGAATCATAGTAATTGCCCAACTATAACCATTGCACTCAGTCATCAATACAATATGAACATTATTCAACTATCTAATTCTGTCATCAGAAATTTTCACATTATCCCATCACTAACAAAAGTAAATTTCAGAAAAGCTTCCAGTTAATACTTTCTTTAGATAACATAACTGAATACGCCATTTAGTCGGAATTAACTTCTTATTTACCAGTAACTTTACAAAATCTAAATAGTCTTCAGAACTATCCAATGTCTCTTTTAGTACTGTCTTCACTTGCTGGTTCATTCTCTTTTCTGACCACATTACTAATCTTTCAAGCACAGAGTTCTGTAACTCCACACTCGTGAGCTTTTTCATCCCAAATTCTTACAGATTTCATTTTAACATTTCACTGATAAGGGGTAAAGTTGTGAAACAGTCGAATTCGTTCTTATATACTGAGTGAACCACTTGTTCATCATTTGGAAGAAAGCTTGCTTAGCTTCTCCCTCTTGATCGCTCAGAGCAGGCCTCGATCGATTATGTTGTCCTTGAGCGGGAGCAAAGCATTACTTTCAACATCGTCAGCTATGACTCTTTTAGGATCCATTACTATACGATAAACACATTTTACACATCAGGACTCATCACACTATCACAGATTAGATATATGGCATGTTTAGCTAGACTCTCACAAGCTACGTTAGTCCGAGAATCGGTTAAATCGAAGCTCAGATACCAATCAAATGTAACACCCCTAACTCGTAACCATCGCTGGTTTAGGGTTAAGAGGCATTACCAGACATATCAAAAACATTTACGGATATTTCATATTATAGGTCATCCAATGCAACCAAAGCATCCCTTACACAGGTCAACAAGACCTCAAGCATGCTTTAGAATAGGGCTAGGATTAAATCGAACACATACAAAAATTCTAAAAAATTTAAAACATTTTCTAAGCTACAGAGGTTATACGCCCGTGTGGGCAGGCCGTGTGCCTCCCACGGCCTCAGACACGCCTATGTGTCTAAGCCGTGCCAAAAGAGGGCATAGATACTGACTTGTCCACATGGCCGTAGACATGCCCGTGTGCCTCACTCGTGGTCGATATTGACTTGCACCACACGGCCACTCACACACTGGTGTGTCCAGCCCATGGTCGATACTGACTTGTTTTGAACTTCAACCACGAGGGACACGGTCGAGCCACACGTCCGTGTCCTCAACCGTGTAGGCAAATGTAGGCCATTTGCAAGGCCAAAATTCCACCCGCACATGGGTCATCCCTACAAGCTTAAACATGCATTATCCTATACAAAAATGGCAACCAAAATCATGCCAAATGTTCAACTTATCATCCCATTTAATCACAATTCTAAACATACCATGTTGTATGCCAATTAGCACAACTAAATCACATGTATAACCAAGCATGATTCATTTACGATTTGCCATCATGTAAATCTCATATCGATGCCAATATCCCAGACGTGGTCTTACACGATGTCGTAAATCAATGCCAACATCCTAGACGTGGTCTTACATGATATCATAAATCAATACCAATGTCCCAGACGTAGTCTTACATGATAGCTCATATCGGACACCTATGTCATGACATATACTATCCTATTTATCCCTAGGTTCAAACAGGACTTCTCGGACACTAATAACTCGTCGATATAAACATATATCCTCAAATTTCACATACATTTCATTTCGATTATTATTCATAGCAATCAAATACATTTATTTGTACATTGACTTACCTCGAATTTAGATATCAGAAACGGATCCGGCTACCCAATTACTTTTGATTTCCCGCGATCTAAGTCTATTTTCTTTGGTTTTTGATCTATAAAATTTAACTCTTTTATTCACTAATTCATTCAATTCAATTCAAAAATACATATTTAGGGCAATTTACAAATTAGCCCTCATATTTTCACATTTGATAATTTAGTCCCTATTTCACAAAATCACAAAATACACATAATTCAATACAATCCATGCTTGGCCGAGTATCATCCATGCTCATATAAGTCCTCACATTTCATTTATTTCACAATTTAGTCCTTCAAAATATTATTTTATCAATTAAGTCCAAATTACTCAAAATCACAAAAACTCCAAAGACAAAACTTGTTAATCTAACACATATCTTTCATTTTTCACCATCAAATGTCACAAAATTCATGTGATCGTCAATGGCACATTGCAAAATATTCATCAATTTACAAAATTGAGACATGGGTTTTGAAGTATACAAAGCGACGATCTCTAAAGCATAAAAATTATCAAAAATGAAGCTAAAACTCACCTTGAATAAAGCTCAATCATGGCCGAATGTTACTAGGCTTTGTTTCTTTTTCTTTTACTTAAATTTAGTTAAGTAAAAGATGATAACATGACTTGTTTTTGTTTTGTTTTAACATATATTAGTTTATTATTAATTTACTTATTTAACCTTTTATATTTAATAATTATAACATATAAATTAAGGTCATTTTAGACCATTTGCCATCCACTATAGCCAGAATGGACTATTTTCCCTTTAAGGATCTCATATTATAAAGACATCAACAATTTGAACTTCCACATTTAACCATCAAACTTTTATTTTATGCGATTAAGCCTTTTTCTCAAATTAAGCATACAAACGGACAAATTAACTTACGAAACTTTAGCACATGCTTAATCACACACAGTAAACATAGAAAATAATATTAAAATATTATTTTAGCTTAGATTTTGGTCTTGAAACCACTATTTTGACTAGGGTTTAAACTAGACTGTTACAGTTTACGGATGAAAAGTGGAACTGAAATGCAATTTCGTACCTAAAGGTTCTTGCAATTTCTTCCAAAATCGTGATGTAAACCTCAGATCTCTATCTGACATAATGGATAGTGGCACTTCGTGCAATCTCTCAATATCAAAATGTAAAGCTCAGCTAGCTCTTCAAGTGAGTAATCAGATTGTATCAAAATAAAATGGGCAGATTTCATCAATCGATCAACTATGACCCAAATCACATCTTTCTTTCTCAGAGTCAGAGGCAATCCAAAAATAAAATCCATCGCCACTCTATCCCATTTCCACTTGGGAATCAAAATCGGTTGCAACAAACCAGATGGAAACTGATGTTCATCTTTAACTTGCTGACAGACTAAACATTTTGAAAAAAAGTCAAATATGTCTCGTTTCATACCAGACCACCAATAGTGTTACTTCAGATCATGATACATCTTTTTACTTCTCAGATGAACATATAGGCAACTGTTATATGCTTCATTCAAAATCAACTGAATCAACTCTGAGTTTCTCGAAATGCAAATTCGATCTCGAAACCTTAAGCAATCATCAACATTAATTTGAAATTCAGAATCATAGTTTGAATCACACTGAGCTCGTTTCGCTATCATTTCATTATCAACTTTTTGAGCTTCACATATCTGTTGTAAAAATAATGGTTTCACTTTCAATTCAACTAACTCTGAACCATCATCAGACAGATCTAAATGAGCATTCATTGCACGTAATGTAAACAACGAATTTTGACTCAGTAAATCGGCAGCGACATTTGCTTTACCCAGCTGATAATCTATCACAAGCTCATAGTCTTTCAATGGCTCTAGTCATCTTCTCTCATCAGATTCAAATCTATCTGTGTCATCAAATACTTCAGACTTTTATGATCTGAAAACATATGACACTTTTCACCGAAGAGGTAGTGACGCCAAATCTTTAACACGAACACAACCGCAGCTAACTCAAGATCGTGAGTATGTTAGTTATTTTTCAAGAGGCTTTAGTTGTCTCAAGGCATAAGCTATTACTTTGCCTTCCTGGATCAAAACGTAACCCAGACCATTTAATTAAGCATCACTATAAATTACAAACTTTTTGCCTGATTCTTGCTGTACCAACACTGGAGCTTCAGTCAACAGAGTTTTCAACTGATCAAAAAGCTTTTTTGACATTTATCAGACTGTTCAAATCTCACATCCTTTCAAGTAATCTTGTAACAGTCTGGTTAGTATCCTAGTCAAAATAATGGTTTCAAAACCACAAATTCGAGTCTGAATAATATTTTAACATTATTTTCTGTGCCGTTGATGCGTGATTAAGCATGTGCTAAAGTTTCGTAAGTTAATTTGTCTGTCTGTCTGGGTGCTTAATTTGACAAAAGGATTGGACTGCATTAATTGTAAAATTTGTATGCTATTTGCTAAGGTGCCTATGTGTTGTGGCTTATTAAGGTGGTGGCCTTATGTTGTTATAAATCTATTTATAAGATAATGGATGATTAAATGACAAAATAACCTTACTGTTATTTGTCTTATATATTTAATGAAAGGATAAAATAGTAAAATGTATAATAATATGTTTGCAATAGAATAAACAAATGAAAAGATGAATGTTATCATCTTTGTGGTGCCGAAAGTTTGAAGAAAAAGAAATAAAATATCTAAGCTAGGTTTCAGCTATTAAAGTCTTTGATTCAAGGTATGTTTGATCTCGATTTCTGATAATTTCTATGTTTTTGCAATTGTTGCTTCGTATACTCTAAAACCCATGCTTAAATTTTGAGAATTGATGATGTTTTTGAAATGATACTTTGATGAACTCATATGATTTATGATGATTTATGATGATAAATGAAAGATATGTGTTAAATGAACATGTTTTATTCTTAAAATTTTGATGAATTTAGATAATTAGGGCTAAATTATGAAAATAGCAATTTGAGGGACTAAATCATGAAATAAATGAAATGTTTGGACTTCTATGACATATATGAGCATTTGGCTAAGCATTGGTATAGGGTGATTTTGTGTCTTTGATGTTTTGAGAAAAATAGACTAAATTGATAAAATGTGCAAATGTGAGGGATAAATTGCAAATTTCCCTAAATGTGTGTTCATGGATTAAATTGAATGAATTAGCAAATAAATGGATTACATTTGAATATGTATAGATCACGAGCCAAAGAAAATGGACTTAGATCGCGGGAAAGTGAAAGTAGTTGAATAATCGAGTCCAAACGAATATCCGAATCTGAGGTAAGTCATTATGCAAATAAACGTATTTGTATTGAATTATGTATGTTCATGTGACTATTGATAACGATGAATGTATACGAGATGATGTGCACATGAATTCTGAGATAAGATTGACATAGTGACAATGTTCGAGAAGTCCCGCACGAACCTAGGAATAGATAGGATTAGCTATGTCATGACATAGGTGTTTGTTCTGTTTATCATGTAAGACCACATCTGGGACGTTGGCATTGATTCAAGATTTTGTGTAAGACCACATTTGGGACGTTGGCGTCGATATGAGACTTACGTGTAAGACCATGTCCAGGACATTGGCATTGTATTAATTCGTGTAAGACCCTGTCGGGTACAGTGGCATCGACATCTGATTACATGTAAGACCACGTCTGGGACGTTGGGATTATACAACTATTCTGAGTATTCTGTATATCCTATTAGATTCTGAATGGTTCAATGGGCAGTTTTGAGCTATGAACAATTATGTGAATGTAAATTCGTTTCAAGTATGTTTGATAAGTACACAAGGTGTGTATGAAAGGTAAGTATCTATATGAACTTATTAAAGTGAATATGTGCAATGGAATAATGAGATGATATGTGAAATTATGCTTGAGTGAGCTAAGTACATATGTGATATGTGAATAGATATTATGGCAAGCTTTGTGTAAGCAAATGTGCCAAAGATCATGTGATGAACTGGCTATGAGAACTATAACTACCAATGTATTAATTTGGTTATATTGATTGTATGATATGTTTATTTGTATATAGATTATTAAGCTTTTGAAAGCTTACTTGTGTGTATTTGCTCTGTTTTATAAATCGTCAAAGCTACTGAAGGCTCGGGGATCGTCAAGGATCATCATCACACTAGTCAACTTATTTTGGTACTTTTGGAATATGTATATAGATAGCTATGGCATGCATAGGCTAGTCATCTTGGTTATGTTTGAAATGTGTATAATAGCCATGAGATATGGCTAGATAAGTATTGGTAATATGCTTGAGCAAATATGAAAATGATGTATGCTTTATATGGCTAGATAGCTTATGAAATGGATAAAGATTTGGTAAGCATAAGAATGAAACATGGGCATGTTTGATTGATTAAAGGAATGGTTATATGAATGAAAAATATGGATGAGTTGTGCTTAATTTCATATGTGTTTAGTTGTACAAATTGCAATGGTTGAAGTTCCAATTGTAGGTGAAGAATTGATGATTCTTTGATATGTTTTGGTTGCAAAATTATGCATGAAATGATTTGTTAATTTAATTGTAGAGATTGACCATTATAAGGATGGCATTATGGCCTTGACAATGGCCTATTTTGCCTACACGGCTATGGCACACGGGCGTGCCTAATGGCCTAATGGCCATGGAAGAATGGCAGTATCTAGCTAAGGGTGCACGACCATGGCACACAGGTGTGCTTGGTAGCCGTGTGACTTGGTCAGTATATGGCCTAAGAGCACACGACCATGGTACACTGGTGTGCCTAATGGCCGTGTGGAAAAGTCAGTATACATGCCTTGATTTGGCACGGCCAAGACACATGGGTGTGTCTGATGTCCGTGGGAGACACACGGCCTGCCCACATGGGTGTGTGTCTTGCATAACTTAGAAAAGTTTTAAATTTTGAGAAATTTTGTAAGTGTTCGGCCTAGTCTCGATCCATGATTAGGGTCTCGTTAACCTATTTAAGGGACACTTTTATTGCGATTGATGAATGATAGAATTTAATGTCTGTAAATGTTTCTGATCTATCTGATAACGGCTTTAACCATAATCTGATGATGATACAGGTTAGGAGTGTTACATTTGGTTGTTATTAGAGCCACGGTTTAGTCGATTCTCAGATTAACGTAGCGTGTCAAAGTTTAGCTATACATGCCATATATTTGAACTGTGATAGTGTGATGAATCCTGACGTGAAAAATGTGATTTTTATATAGTAATGGATCCCGAAAGAGCTGTGGTTGATGACGTAGAAAGTAATATACCTGCTCCCGCGCGAGGAACAATGCCTTCTGATCCAAGACCTTCTATAAGCGGTCCGAGGAGAAGCTAAACAAGCTTTCTTTCAGATGATGAGTGAATGGTTTACTCAATTTGTAAGAAATAACCCGACTGTTTCACAACCTCCGCCTCCGGTTAATCCCCCTCAGACATCTGCTATACCTTTGACTACAAATATGAATTTTTGGAACAAGAATCCAGTCGATAAAATCTTTAAGTATGGAGCTGAAGAGTTCAGGGCTACCAGTGATGACGATGCCGAGAAAGATGAGTTCTGATTAGAAAACACTATCCGGGTATTTGATGAGATGTCTCTGACTTTGGAAGATTAAATGTGTTGTTTCATTGCTAAGATATGCGGCCTATCAGTGGTGGAAAGCTCTGATTTCTGTTGTCCCAAAATAACGAGTTACATGGGACTTCTTTCAGATTGAGTTCCGGAAGAAATACATCAGTGATAGATTCATCGATCAAAATGTAAGGAATTTCTAAAATTGAAACAGGGTCATATGTCAGTTACTAAATACGAATGAGAGTTCGTGAGGTTAAGTTAGTATGCTCGAGAATGTATATCATTTGAAGCAATAATGTGCAAAAGATTCAAGGACGGCCTTAATAAAGATATCCGTTTGTTAGTAGAGATTTTAGAGATAAAAGAGTTTGTTGTACTCGTTGACTGAGCGTGCAAAGCTGAGGCACTCGAGAAAGACAAAAGAAAAGTTGAGTCTAAAGTTTAAGATGTGAGAGAGATTTCTGAACAAATCATTTCAGTTTGCTTCGAAGAAATTCAGAGATGAACAAAGCCGATCAAGAGATAATATGGGAAAATCGAATAGAAATCGAGCTAGATCACAACTGGGCTCCAAAACTTCATCAACTTCAGTAGCAAGTGTTGGAAATGTTTGATCAGAGAAACTCGAATGTAAGCATTGTGGATAAAGGCATCCGGGAAGTTGTAGATTAAATGATAGAGCTTGCTTTAGATATGGATCACTTGATCATTTTATTCGTGATTTCCCTGAGTCTGTTGAGCCAGAGACTGTTCAGAATATGAGATCTGATAATGCACCTATAAGAGGTAGACCTTCTCGAAATGTAAGAAATGTCAGTGGTAGTCAGAGAACTACGAGAGATAATGTTACGAGATTCGAAGCTAGAGTGCCTGCCAAAACATATACTATCTGAGCTCGGGAAGAAGCTTCATCTCTAGATATTATATCAGTACATTCATACTTTATGATACTTTGGTGATTGCATTGATAGACCCTAGTTCTACTCATTCATATATATACATGAACTTAGTATACAATAAGACTTTACCTGTAGAGTCTAATGAGTTTGTTATAAAAGTATCGAATCCTATAGGTAAAAGTGTTTTGGTTGACAAAGTATGCAAGAATTGTCTGTTAATGATTCGAGATATCTGTTTCCCTTCTTATTTAATGTTTTTGCCATTTGATGAGTTTGATATCATTCTGGGTATGGATTGGTTGACATTACATTATGTTGTTGTGAATTGTAAAAGAAAGACTGTTGATTTGAGAGGTCCGAATGATGAAATGGTTTGGGTAGAGTCTAATGATTTGAATGGATTACCTGCTGTAATATCTATATTGAAAGCTCAGAATTATGTGAAAAAAGGTTATGAATTTTATTTTGCATATGTGATTGATTTGAAAGTGTATGAAAAGAAAGGTGAATCAGTGCCAGTTGTTACGAGTTTCTAATGTATTCCCGAAAGAATTACCGGGATTGCCTCCGATGCGTGAAGTTAAATTTGGTATTGAATTGTTTCATGGTACGACACCTATTTCAATAGCTCCATATAGAATGGCACCAACAGAATTGAAAGAGTTAAAGTCACAGCTACAAGAATTGACTGACACAGGGTTCGCTAGACCGAGTTTCTCACCTTGGGGTGCTCTTGTTTTATTTGTGAAAAAGAAAGATGGCACGATGAGAATGTACATTGATTATCGTCAGTTGAACAAAGTAACTATAGAGAAAAAATATCCGTTGTCCAAGATTAACGATTTGTTTGATCAGTTAAAAGGGGCTACCGTATTTTCTAAGATTGATCTGAGATCGAGATACTACCAGTTGAGAGTGAAAGATTTAGACGTTCCAAAAACTACTTTTAGAATGAGGTACGGGCATTATGAGTTTTTAGTTATGCCTTTTGGATTAACGAATGATCCTACTATTTTTATGGATTTGATGAACAGATTTTTCAGACCGTATCTAGATCAATTTGTTGTTGTGTTCATTGATGACATTTTGATTTATTCACAGGATGAAATGGCATGCCGAGCATATGAGGATTGTGTTACAAACTCTCAGAGAAAAGAAATAATATGTGAAATTCAGTAAATGTAAATTCTGGTTGCATAAAGTTAGTTTTCACGGACATGTAGTATCAGCTTCTGGAATACGAGTTATCCGAGCAAGATTTTTGCTATTCTAGATTTGAAACCTCCGAAGAATGTGTCTGAAGTCTATAGCTTTTTGGGACTAGCTGGTTGTTATCGTCGATTTGTTAAAGGATTTTCGATGATTGCAACCCCATTGACAAGATTGCTTCAGAAAAATGTGAGTTTTGAATGGTCTGATACATGTCAAAAGCTTTGATTAGTTGAAAGTTTTATTAATTGAAGCCCCAGTTTTAGTACAGCCAGAATCGGGTAAAGAATTTGTAATTTACAGTGATGCTTTGTTAAATGGTTTGAGATATTTTCTTATGCAAGAAGGCAAAGTAATAGCTTATTCTTTGAGACAACTGAAGTCACATGAAAAGAATTATCCGACGCACGATCTTGAGTTAGTTGCGGTTGTGTTTGTATTGTAGATTTGGCGACACTATCTATTTGGTGAGAAATGTCACATATTTTCAGATCATAAAAGTTTGAAATATTTGATGACCCAGAAAGATTTGAACCTGTTTCAGAGAAGATGGTTAGAGCTGTTGAAAGATTATGAGCTTGCAATAGATTACCATCCCGGTAAAGCTAATGTTGTTACCGATGCACTGAGTCAAAAGTCATTGTTTGCATTGTGTGTTATGAATGCTCAATTAGATTTGTCTAATGATAGTTCTATGATAGCTGAATTGAAAGCAAAGCCATTATTTTTACAGCAGATTTGTGAAGCTCAGAAAGTTGATAATGAAATAATAGCGAAACGAGTTCAGTGTGATTCAAATTCTGATTCTGAATTTAGAGTTATTGATAATTGCTTAATATTTCAAGATCTTATATGTGCTCCGAGAAACCCAGAACTGATTCAATTGATCTTGAGTGAGGCTCATAATAGTCGCTTATCTATTCATCCGAGAAGTACAAAGATGTATCATGATTTGAAGCAACACTATTGGTGGTCTGGTATGAAGCGAGACATTTCTAATTTTGTTTCAAAGTGTTTAGTATGTCAGCAAGTTAAAGCTGATCATCAGGCTCCATCTGGTTTGCTACAACCGATTCTTATTCTCGAGTGGAAATGGGATATAGTAACAATGGACTTTGATTCGAGATTGCCTCTGAATCCAAAAAAGAAAGATATGATTTGGGTCATAGTTGATAGATTAACAAAATCCACCATTTTATTTCGATACGATTTGATCACTCACTTGATAGATTAGATGAGCTTTACATTTCTGAGATTGTGAGATTGAACGGGGTACCACTATCCATTGTGTCTGGTAGAGATCCAAGATTTACATCAAGATTCTGGAAGAAATTGCGAGAAGCTTTAGGCGAAATTGCATTTCAGTACAACTTTTCATCCACAAACAGATGGTCAATCTGAGCGGATCATTTAAATTCTTGAGGATATGTTGAGATGCTGCATTCTTGAATTTGATCTTACGTGGGAACAGTACCTTCCATTGGTTGAATTTTCTTATAATAATAGTTTTCAATCGAGCATTAAAATGGCACCATATGAAGCTTTGTACAGACGTAAATGTCGTACACCTCTGTATTGGACTGAGCTTAGTGAAAATAAGTTACACGAGATTGATTTGACAAGAGACACAGAATAGAAGGTGAAAGTAATCCGTGATAGTTTGAAAGCAGTATTTGATCGTCAGAAATCTTATGCGGATTTGAGAAGAAAAGATATTGAATTTGAGATCGGTGACAAAGTTTCTGAAAGTGTCCCCGTGGAAGAAAGTACTCCGATTTGGACGTAAAGGCAAGTTGATCTGAGATTCATCGGGCCGTATGAGGTTATAAAGCGTGTTGGACTAGTTGCATATAAATTGTTGTTGCCATCCGAGCTTGAAAAGATACACAATGTATTCCATGTTTCGATGCTCCGAAGATACCGTTCTGATCCGTCACATGTGATTGCTCCATCTGAGATTGAAATTCGATCTGATATGACATACGAGGAAGAACCAATCCATATCTTAGCTTGTTAATTGAAAGAGTTAAGAAATAAGAAAATACCATTAGTGAAAGTGTTGTGGAATCGAGACAGCATAGAAGAGGCTATGTGGGAGCCTGAAGATTCGACGAGACAACAATATATGAATCTATTTAATGGTAAAATTTTCGAGGACAAAAATCCCTAAGGGGGAGAATTGTAACAGTCCGATTAGTACCTTAATCGGAACAGTGGTTTTGGAACCACAAATCTGAGTCTGAATAATATTTTAACATTATTTCCTATGCCGTTGATACGTGATTAATCATGTGCTAAAGTTCTATAAGTTAATTTTTCTATCTGTGTGCTTAATTTGACAAAAGGATTGAACTGCATTAATTGCAAAATTTGTATGCTATTTGCTAAGGTGCCTATGTGTTGTGGCTTATTAAGGTGGTGGCCTTATGTTGTTATAAATCCATTTATAAGATAATGGATGATTAAATGACAAAATAACCTTATTGTTATTTGTCTTATATGTTTAATGAAAGGATAAAATAGTAAAATGTATAATAATATGTTTGTAATAGAATAAACAAATGAAAAGATGAATGTTATCATCTTTGTGGTGCCGAAATTTTGAAGAAAAATAAAGAAAATATCTAAGCTAGGTTTCAACTATTCAAGTCTTTGATTCAAGGTATGTTTGATCTCGATTTCTGATAATTTCTATATTTTTGCAATTGTTGCTTCGTATACTCTAAAACCCATGCTTATGTTTTGAGAATTGATGATGTTTTTGAAATGAGAATTTGATGAACTCATATGATTTATGATGATAAATGAAAGATATGTGTTAAATGAATATGTTTTGTTCTTGAAATTTTGATGAATTTAGCTAATTAGAGCTAAGTTGTGAAAATAGCAAGAGGGACTAAATCATGAAATAAATAAAATTTTTGGACTTCTATGACATATATGAGCATTCTGCTAAGCATTGGTATAGGGTGATTTTGCGTATTTGATGTTTTGATAAAAATGGACTAAATTGATAAAATGTGTAAACGTAAGGGCTAAATTGTAAATTTCCTTAAATGTGTGTTCATGGATTAAATTGAATGAATTAGCGAATAAATGGATTACATTTGAATATGTATAGATCAAGAGCCGAAGAAAACAGGCTTATATCGTGGGAAAGCGAAAGTAGTTGAATAATCTAGTCCAAACGAATATCTGAATCCGAGGTAAGTCATTATGCAAATAAATGTATTTGTATTGAATTATGTATGTTCATGTGACTATTGATAACGGTGAATGTTTACGAGATGATGTGTACATGAATTTCGAGATAAGATCGATATAGTGACAATGGCTGAGAAGTCCCGTACGAACCTAGGAATAGATAGGATTAGCTATGTCATGACATAGGTGTCTGTTCTGTTTATCATGAAATACCACGTCTGGGATGTTGGCATTGATTTGATATTTCATGTAAGACCACGTCTGGGATGTTGGCGTCGATATGAGGCTTACGTGTAAGACCATGTCCAGTACATTGGCATCGTATTAATTTGTCTAAGACCCTGACGGGGACAGTGGCATCGACATCTGATTACATGTAAGACCACGTCTGGGACGTTGGCATTGTACGACTATTTTGAGTATTCTGTATATCCTATTAGATTCTGAACGGTTCAGCGGGCAGTTCCGAGCTATGAACGGTTACATGAATGTAAATCTATTTCAGGTATGTTTGATAAGTATACAAGGTGTGTTTGAAAGGTAAGTAGCTATATGAACTTATTAAAGTGAATATGTGCAATGGAATAATGAGATTATATGTGAAATAATGCTTGAGTGAGCTAAGTACATATGTGATATGTGAATGGAAATCATGGCAAGCTTTGTGTAAGCAAATGTGCCAAAGATCTTGTGATGAACTGTGTAACATCCTAAAATTTGAGTATTGATATGATGCATGTTTTGGTGCCTAACTTGTGTATAATTAATTTTTGCATGATTAGTATAGTCTTGAGAAGACTTGAGAATTATTCTGAATTAGAATAAATTTTAGTAAGGGTATTTATTTGAAGTGGATCAAGTGACTTTGAGGTTTAAGTAAATTTAAGTGTCAAAAACTAGCATAAGATGAGCTAGTAGCAAGGTGGTGTTGGCGCATGTATGTTTGCTTGAGGAGAGAGGTTCGAATCTCCTAGCATGCATTTTGAAAGTTTTTATTTTTGCTTTTTCTTAGCATGTGTCGGTCATGGATAAGGATTAGGATGAGTTGGATTAAATTTTTATGGCAAGAAGACCATGGGAAAAAGGCAAGTGTTAACATAGGGAAAGGAATCATTTGAATAAGGTATGTAGGGGGAACACAAGGCACATATCGAGGAAGATGTTTTGGAAAGTTTGGAGTGGCCAAACTTTGACTTTGAGGCTATGTACTTGGACGATTTTAGGGGCTAGGGGGTGACCGAAATTTTGAAGGCTTTGGTAAGGTTTAGGTGTTAGTTGGTCATTTTGGCATTTGGACATTTTTGTGCTTTTCTCCAAAACTTTTCTCTCCATTTCCTCTCCTTAGCCGAATGCACCTTGAGAAATAGGTAATAGCTTTGCTTTTATTTAATCATTTCATATTTTGACCATTTCGGTCTTATTTTGCCTATTCTCTCAAACCATTTCTCCCTAGTGCCAAAATCACCAAGACCTTGGAAGGCCATATTCTCTTTTTTTTTTTCTTTTTGCCGAATGCACACAAGCCTCAAACTCATTTCTTTGTTCATCTTCCATTCTTGAAAAGAACCAAAACCTAAACACCTTATTTTCCTTTACCCTTCTTCATCACTTTCTCCTTACAAAATCTCTTAAACATTTTTCTCCTTTTATTTTCACCATGGCGAATGTTACTAAGCACCATCTTCTTCAATTTCCTTCATAATCGAATCTTCTACAACTCACATATCTCCTTCTCAATGATTTTCTTTCTACTCACACTTTAATCAATCGGTAAGTGGCTAGTACAATATTTTGGAATTGTTATTTTCCCTTTCTTTTGTACCGAATCTATACGTGGTGTGGGATGACCTTTTTGGATTGAGACCATCATCATACCATATCTCATTCTAATCTTTTATCTATCATAGAAACTTAGTGGAGGGCCGAAACTCAAGTGTTCGTAAACGTCGTAAATCGTTGGAAACGAATTAAGGTGTCAAGGTAAGGGATTATTAAGGATTTTCATATTACTCAACATATGGATATAAATGGTTTATTAATCGATTTTGTTTTAGGGGACGTTATCGCTCGATTGTCATATTGTGGAATGAGGATATTTGTCAGACAATCAAGATAGGGACAAAAAGGGCAGTAAATAGTGTTCGAAAGAGGGGTGGTTCCGCTATTCCCTCTAAGTTTAAGAGAAGGGCTATTTCGGGAATCTGAGACTTTCCACCGGGTTGTGGACCCTCATCCGGCGAAAATCAATTATTCAAGTCGACGTACTTCGAACCATTGTTTACTCGTGGTTCTGAACCTTTGATCGGAGAGAAATCGTAAATAATGGTTGTTCGAGATTTCGAAGGTAAGATCTAGATCGCTTAACATTAGAATAGTTTTATATTAAATATTAGTGTTCTAATCCATCGTGATATGTGTTTAGATATCGTTTAGCGGGAAAGTGTAGTTCTCATCGTAATCAGGTGTGTAATCTCACACCGTATCTCATGGGTTAGATGACTATATCGTATAAATCGGTGGATGAAATCACAAGTTAGTGAAATCGGGAAGAATAGCATATTTATCACCTTAATGATAAAAGTTTTGAAATTAGTATTAAGATCAAGAAAATTACAAAATTGCCCTTAATGGGCTAATTCGATAAAAGTGATAAATGGGCCATATGTAATATTTGATGATTGGGTTATATGTGATATTTGATAATTGGGCCATATGTGATATTTGATAATTGGGCCATATGTGATATTTGCTAATTGGGCCATATGTGATATTTGATAATTGGGCTATATGTGATATTTGATAATTGGGCCATATATGATAATTGATAAATGGGTCATATGTGATATGAGATTTTGTGGGCCAAAAATGTGAAATGGGACAGATTGTAATAACTTTTATAACGGGCCTTATGTTGGAATAATTATGTGAATGGATTGTTATGCATATTATATACATGATTGCATGGGTTGGGCTATTTAATGAAGAGAAGTTCTGGTAGCTTTGCTACAATATTTGGTGGCTTTGCCACAATTCTGAAAAAAGGCAAATGCCATGTAAACTCTATGAATCAGGTGGCTTGTCCACAAAATTTGAAATATGGCTTAATGCCTACTTCGGTGTGTTGGCAGGGTGGGTGACTAAAGCTCCCCACAGGTGTGCTGGTTGGTACGGGTGGTGTGTAGCGGGTGGAAATTTAGGTTTGGTTTTGGGAATTTCATATCACTTGCATTTTATACATGCTAAATTATTATATTTGTAATGGGCTTAAGCCCAAATAAATGCTTAAATGTTTTTGGCCCAGTGGACTAAGGTAAGTGAGTTACACACTGAGTTCTAAGTAACTCACCCCAATTTTCTTTTTTACCCCTCTCAAGTAATAATAATTGATGGAGACTTGAGTCGGAGATGACTTCGTGTGGAGGCTTACTATAAATGGTGGTTTATAAAACTTTAAGACTTCTTTAATAAATTTTATTAAGTACTATTTTTATGGTGATGTAATAAGGCCTCTTTAATTATGGATTTTACTATGTGGATGGATTTTATTATGTTTTAGTTTTCCTAAGTTGGATTGGTTTAGTTTTTATAAATGTTTTTCTATAACTCTCGTATAAAATAAAGTTTTTCTTAAATGTTATTGAAACTTAGGAAAGTCTTTTAAAACTTTTCGATGAAATATTTCAACTAAATAAATCCAAAGTTTTAATCAATTACTACTCTATAGATCAAATGATAAACTCTTGTGTTTTTAATTATGGTTTTCAATGAACTTCGACTTTTCGATAAAGTCACTCTCTTAATCGTTTTGGAATTTGATTTCTACATTGTTAAATGATTTGAATGTACGTTTAATTTGTGTGGCATGCCAAAATCTAGGCTTAATGCATATGTCGGGTTTGAGGTGTTACATTTTATGGTATCAGAGCTCAGTTTCAAAACTCGGCTGTGGTTTGGGGTTCAACAATGATTTCTGTTTAAAAACTACTTAAATTTCTAGACTTTATGTTTTAAAGGTAGTATGGCACCACGAGCATCCGACACCAAGTCAAGTAAGTATTTGATTATTAAATGTTTATTATTGTGATGAGACCTTAGGAACACTCTAGAACTTCTAGTTTTAGGTGTTGAAAACGATAGAGATCGAGACTATAGGATCTGATTGCGAAAACAACCCTATCTCTTATATCTCATAAAATATTGTTTATAAACACTGAAATAATATTCTGATTCATAAAACTTGTAATCAGACTAAAAGCAAATTAGTCATTATGAGCACTAGAGGACGTGGTCGTGGATGCGGTAGACGTGGCCGTGGTAGAGGACGAGGTGCTACGTCTGAAGCAGCCGGGTCATATATCGAAATGGATGCACCTGCATCATTTGAGAGTGAAACTGGATCTCATGATCATGCGAATGAGGATAATACTTTGACTCAAGCAATGTTGCGAGTCTTAGAAGGAGTAATCGAGGCCGAATCGGGCCATGAGCTCATGGATCAATATCGGAATGACTCAAGTCTAGTGGTGCAAAAGTTTTTAGAGGTGTCTCGGTGTAGCTTGAATGTGGCGTAATATTGGCTTGAGGTCAGTAGAATGAATTATGGATGATCTAGAGTGTACCGTCGGCGGCGAGAGGAGCCGTGTCTTTGCTAAGAGACAAGGCGTATCAATGGTGGCTTCTTGTTCGAGAAGGCACCGAGGTTGCATTGGTTAATTGGGATTTCTTTTAAATCGCTTTCCAAGGGAAATCTGTACGCCGGGACAAGTTATGTAGATGCCCGAAGGAAGGAATTCCTGAATTTGGTTTAAAGACGTAAGACTGTGGCAGCTTACGAGGCAGAATTTCTTCGTTTGAGTTGTTATGCTCGTACTATAGTGCAAACTGATCATGAGCGTTGTGTACGCTTTGATGATGGGCTGAATGATGAGTTGAGGGTACTGATAGCCCCACAACAAGTACGGACTTTTACCTCGTTTTTAGAGAAAGCTAAGATAGCCAAAGAGGCTAAGAATTCAGAATGCCAGAATCCGGGAAAAAGTTAGAGGAAAGAGGGATTTTAAATACTCTGGTTCTTCTAAAAGGTTTTAAAAGAGGCCACGAAATGATGAGCCAATTCAAGCTAAGGCACCTATGACAACAAATCAAAGTCGAGAATTGTGCCGACTGTGGAAGACAACATCTCGGAGAATGTTGGAGGAAAACTGGTGCCTACTTTAAATGTGGTTCCAAGGATCATTAGTTTAAGAATTGCCCCCGACGGACTAATACAACTCAAGGAACTCGTAACCCTGATGCTCAGCCAGCTAGAGGTACTCAGCAGCCACCAAGAGGTCATAGACTGGGTCGTGGTGGTAATGGTAACGAACGTGGACAGGATATACCGGGTCGAGGTAATGGTGTTAGAGGTAACACGGAGGCAAGACAGCCAAGATTGGTCTATGCTATCAGGCGTCGTGAAGACGGTAATGCACCTGATGTGATAACTGGTACGTCCTTTATCTCGATGTACCTGTTACTGCTTTGATAGATAACGGGTCTACCCACTCGTATGTTGCTAGTACCATATCTAGAAACCTAAATATTAGATCTGAGATTACCGATAGAGAAGTGACGGTAATTAGTCCTTTAGGATAGTCGATAATAGTGAATAGATTATTTAGAGATGTGCCCTTGGAGATTCAAAGAGAGGTATTTCTAGTGGACTTGATAGAATTACCTTTCGGTGAGTTTGATCTTATTTTGGGCATGGATTGGTTGGTGAAGCATTGGGCACAATTGGATTGTGCCGAAAAGCGGATGTCACTAAGGGCCGTGGATGATGAGGAGGTAACAATGTTAGGCGAAAGAATAAACTTTTTGGCAAATGTGGTATCTGCTTTGAAGGCAGAAAAGTTGGTGCGGAAAGGGAATAGAGCATTCCTAGCATTCATCAGTGCTTTGGATGCCAAGGTATTATCGGTAGAAGGTGTGAGAACAGTGAAAGAATTTCCAGATGTCCTTCCCGAAGAACTTTCGGGTCTACCTCGCATCGAAGTAGAATTTAGCATTGAGCTTCGCTGAAAGCGGCTCCGTGTCCATTGCTCCTTATAGAATGGCACTGAAGGAGTTAGCGGAGCTTAAAGCTCCAATTTAAGAACTGCTAGATCGAGGATATATTCGACCAAGTGTGTCTCCGTGGGGAGCACCAATTTTGTTCATCAAGAAGAAGGATGGGTCGATGCGTATGTGCATTGATTATAAGCAGTTGAATAAGTTGACAATCAAGAATAGGTATCCATTACTGAGAATCGATGACCTATTTGATCAATTAAGAGGAGCTTCAGTTTTCTCCAAGATTGATTTGAGATCGGGTTATCATCAACTCAAGGTGAAAGAGGCGATATTCATAAGCGGCATTCAACTCGCTATGGACATTATGAGTTTTAGTGATCTTTGTTTGGTTTGACTAATGCACCACCGTGCATTTATGGACATGATGAACCGGTCTTTCACCCTATTTAGATTGGTTCGTAGTAGTGTTCATAGATGACATCTTGGTATATTCGAGGAATGAAGAAGAGCATGACTCTCATTTGCGCACTGTGTTGCAAATTTTGCGAGATAAGCAACTTTATGCCAAATTCAGTAAGTGTGAATTTTGGTTAAAGGAAGTGACTTTCTTGGGTCATGTAGTGTCAGCTGAAGGGATAATAGTTGATCCTCGAAAGGTAGAGGCTGTGTTGGGTTGGAAACTGCCGAAGTTAGTAGCTGAGATTCAGAGTTTCTTGGGTTTGGCTAGTTATTATAGACGCTTTGTTGAGGGGTTTCCATTGATTGCTACACCCCTAACTAAGCTATTGCGAAAGGAAGTACCGTATGTATGGACCGATAAACAACAAGAAAGTTTCGAGAAACTAAAAATGATTCTAACGAAAGCGCCAGTACTGATTCAACCAGAGGCCGGAAAAGAGTTTACCATTTACTGTGATGCGTCATACATGGGTTTAGGATGTGTACTGATGTAAAGTGGAAAAGTGGTAGCTTATGCTTCTCGATAGTTGAGGCCGCATGAAGTCAACTATCCTAATCATGATTTGGAGTTGGCTGCGGTGGTGTTTGCATTAAAGATTTGGATGCATTATCTCTACGGTGAGAAGTCAATTATTTATACGGACCATAAGAGTCTTAAGTATCTCCTTACCCAAAAGGAGTTGAATTTAAGACAACGGAGATGGGTGGAGTTGTTAAAGGATTATGATTTCTCAATCGAGTATCATTCTGGAAAGGCTAACGTTGTAGCAGACGCATTGAGTCGAAAGGTTGTATCGGAGTTAAGAGCAATGTTTGCTTATCTCAGTTTGTATGAGGATGGTAGTCTGCTAGCGAAACTTCAGGTGAAGCCTCTGTGGTTGGAGCAAATCAAGTAAAAACAATTATCCGATGAAAAGTTGGGTCCTTTAATACAACAAGCTAAAAGTGGTGTAATAGGGGATTTTAGTTTGAACAAAGATGGTGTATTATGTTTTCGTGGAAGGGTTTGTATGCCCAAGGATTCAGATTTGAGGCCAATGATTCTTCTAGAGGCGCATAGTAGCCCTTATGCTATGCACCCAGGATAAAATAAGTTGTATCGGGATCTCCGTGAACAGTATTGGTGGCCAAGTTAAAGCGGGAGGTTACTAATTTTTTGGGAAAATGTTTAACTTGTCAACAAGTGAAGGCGAAACATCAATTACCATCGGGTTTATTGCAACCGATAAAGATTCCTCTATGGAAATGGGAGTGGATAACGATGGATTTTGTTAGTGGGTTACCCTTAACACCTACTAAGAAAGATTACATGCAGGTGGTAGTAGATCGATTAACTAAAACCGCTCATTTTCTACCGGTTAAATCTGATTACTCATTGCAGAAGTTGGCTAAACTGTATGTATCTGAAATCGTGAGGTTGAATGGGGTACCAGTGAAAATCTTAGATCGCGATGTTAAGATGTTAAGAAAGAAGACTGTGCCGTTGGTTAAGGTTCTTTGGCGTAATCACTGAGCGGAGGGAGCTACATGGGAACCTAAGGATGCGATTCAACAACAATATCCTCATCTCTTTTAGTCAGGTAAATTTCGAGGACGAAATTTTCTTTAAGGGGGGTAGAGTTGTAACATCCTAAAATTTGAGTATTGATATGATGCATGTTTTGGTGCTTAACTTGTGTATAACTTGTGTATAATTAAATTTTGTATGATTAGTATAGTCTTGAGAAGACTTGAGAATTATTCAGAATTAGAATAAATTTTAGTAAGTGTATTTGTTTGAAGTGGATCAAGTGACTTTGAGGTTTAAGTAAATTTAAGTTTCAAAAACTAGCATATGATGAGCTAGTAGCAAGGTGGTGTTGGCGCATGTATGTTTGCTTGAGGATAGAGGTTCGAATCTCCTAGCATGCATTTTGAAAGCTTTTATTTTTGCTTTTCCTTAGCGTGTGTCGGTCATGGATAAGGATTAGGATGAGTTGGATTAAATTTTTATGGCAAGAAGACCATGGGAAAAAGGCAAGTGTTAACTTAGGGAAAAAAATCATTTGAATAAGGTATGTAGGGGGAACACAAGGCACATATCGAGGAAGATGTTTTGGAAAGTTTGGAGTGGCCAAACTTTGACTTTGAGGCTATGTACTTGGACGATTTTAGGGGCTAGGGGGTGACCGAAATTTTGAAGGCTTTGGTAAGGTTTAGGTGTTAGTTGGTCATTTTGGCATTTGGACATTTTTGTGCTTTTCTCCAAAACTTTTCTCTCCATTTCCTCTCCTTAGCCGAATGCACCTTGAGCAATAGGTAATATGTTTGCTTTTCTTTAATCATTTCATATTTTGACCATTTCGGTCTTATTTTTCCTATTCTCTCAAACCATTTCCCTAGTCTTTGAAATCACCAAGACCTTGGAAGGCCATTTTCTTTTCTTTTCTTTTTGCCGAATGCACAAGCCTAAAACTCATTTCTTTGTTCATCTTCCATTCTTGAAAAGAACCAAACCTAAACACCTTATTTTCCTTTACCCTTCTTCATCACTTTCTCCTTACAAAAATCTCTTAAACATTTTTCTCCCTTTTATTTTCACTATGGCCAAATGTTACTAAGCACCATCTCCTTCAATTTCCCTTCATAACCGAATCTTCTACAACTCACATATCTCATTTTCAATCATTTTCTTTCTACTCACACTTTAATCAATCGGTAAGTGGCTAGTACAATATTTTGGAATTGCTATTTTCCTTTCTTTTGTCTTTGAATCTATCGTGGTGTGGGATGACCTTTTGGATTGAGGCCATCATCATACCATATCTCATTCTAATCTTTTCTCTATCATAGAAACTTAGTGGAGGTCGAAACTCAAGTGTTAAACATCGTAAATAAATCGTTGGAATCAAATTAAGGTGTTAAGGTAAGGGATTATTAAGGATTTTCATATTACTCGACATATGGATATAAATGGTTTATTAATCGATTTCATTTTAGGGGACGTTATCGCTCGATTGTCATATTGTGGAACGAGGATATTTGTGACAATCAAGATTGGGACAAAAAGGGCAGTAAATAGTGTTTGAAAGAGGGGTGGTTCCGCTATTCCCCCCAAGTTTAAGAGAAGGACTATTTTGAGAATCCGAGACTTTTCACCGGGTTGTGGACCCTCATCCGGTGAAAATCAATTATTCAAAGTCGTACGTACCCCCGAACCATTGTTTACTCATGGTTCTGAACCTTTGATCGGAGAGAAATTGCAAATAGTGGTTGTTCGAGATTTCGAGGGTAAGATCTAGATCGCTTAACATTAAAATAGTTTTATATTAAATATTAGTGTTCTAATCCATCGTGATACGTGTTTAGATATCGACGACCGAGGAAAGTGTAGTTCTCACCATAATCAGGTGTGTAATCTCACACCATATCTCATGGGTTAGATGACTATATCGTATAAATCGGTGGATAAAATCACAAGTTAGTGAAATTGGGAAGAATAGCATATTTATCACCTTAATGATAAAAGTTTTGAAATTGGTATTAAGATCATGAAAATTACGAAATTGCCCTTAACTAGCTAATTCGATAAAAGTGATAAATAAGCCATATGTGATATTTGATAAATGGGCCATATGTGATATTTGATAATTGGGCCATATGTGATATTTGATAATTGGGCCATATATGATAATTGATAAATGGGTCATATGTGATATGAGATTTCGTTGGCCAAAATGTGAAATGGGCCAGATTGTAATAACTTTTATAATGGGCCTTATGTTGGAATAATTACATGAATGGATTGTTATGCATATTATATACATGATTGCATGGGTTGGGCTATTTGACGAAGAGAAGTTTTGGTAGCTTTGCTACAATATTTGGTGGCTCTACCACAATTCTGAAAAATGGCAAATGCCATGTAAACTATGTGAATCTGGTGGCTTGTCCACGAAATTTGAAATATGGCTTAATGCCTACTTCGGTGTGTTGGCGGGGTGGGTGACTAAAGCTCCCCACAGGTGTGCTGGTTGGTACGGGTGGTGTGTAGCGGGTGGAAATTTAGGTTTGGTTTTGGGAATTGCATATCACTTGCATTTTATACATGCTAAGTTATTATAACTGTAATGGGCTTAAGCCCAAATAAATGATTAAATGGTTTTGGCCCAATGGACTAAGGTAAGTGAGTTACACACTGAGTTCTAAGTAACTCACCCCAATTTTTTTTTTACCCCTCTCAGGTTATAATAATTGATGGAGACTTGGGTCAGAGATGACTTTGTGTGGAGGCTTTACTACAAATGGTGGTTTATAAAACTTTAAGACTTCTTTGATAAATTTTATGAAGTACTATTTTTATGGCGATGTAATAAGGCCTCTTTAATTATGGATTTTATTATGTGGATGGATTTTATTATTTTTTAGTTTTCCTAAGTTGGATTGGTTTAATTTTTATAAATGTTTTTCTATAAATCTCGTACAAAATAAAGGTTTTTCTTAAATGTTACTGAAACTTAGGAAAGTCTTTTAAAACTTTTCGATGAAATATTTCAACTAAATAAATCCAAAGGTTTAATCAATTACTACTCTATAGATCAAATGATAAACTCTTGTGTTTTTAATTATGGTTTTCAATGAACTTTGATTTTTCGATAAAGTCACTCTCTTAATCATTTTGGAATTTGATTTCTACATTGTTAAATGATTTGAATGTACGTCTAATTTGCGTGGCATGTCAAAATCCGGTCTTAATGCATAGGCCAGGTTTGGGGTGTTACAACTGGCTATGAGAACTATAAGTACCAATGTATTAATTTGGTTATATTGATTGTATGATATGTTTATTTGTATATGGCTTACTAAGCTTTCGAAAGCTTACTCTGTGTGTATTTGCTCTCTTTTATAGATCGTCAAAGCTATTGAAGGCTCAAGGATCATCGAGGATCATCATCACACTACTCAACTTGTTTTGGTACTTTTGGAATATGTATATAGATAGATACGGCATGTATAGGCTAGTCATCTTGGTTATGTTTGAAATGTGTATAATAGCCATGAGATGTGGCTAGATAAGTATTGGTAATATGCTTGAGAAAATATGAAAATGATGTATGCTTTGGTATGGCTAGATAGCTTATGGAATGGATAAAGATTTGGTAAGCATAAGAATGCAACATGAGCATGTTTGATTGATTACAAGAATGGTTATATGAATGAAAAAGATGGATGAGTTATGCTTAGTTGCATATGTTTTTAGTTGTACAAATTGGCATGGTTGAAGTTGCAATTGTAGGTGAAGAATTGATGATTCTTTGATATCTTTTGGTTGCAAAATTATGCATGAAATGATTTGGTAACATAATTGTAGAGATTTACCATTGTAAGGATGGCATTAGGGCCTTTACAATGGCCTATTTTGCCTACACTGCTATGGTACACGGGCGTGCCTAATGGCTGTGGAAGAATGGAAGTATCTAGCTAACGGTGCACGACCATGGCACACGGGCATGCTTGGTAGCCATGTGATTTAGTTAGTATATGGCCCAAGAGCATACAGCCATGGTACACAGGTGTGCTTAGTGGCCATGTGGAAAAGTCAATATACATGCCTTGATTTGGCACGGCCCAGAGACATGAGTGTGTTTGATGTCTGTGGGAGACACACGGCCTGCCCACATGGGCGTGTGTCCTGCATAACTTAAAAAAGTTTTAAATTTTTGAGAAATTCTGTAAGTGTTCGGCCTAGTCCCATCCCTACTTTAAAGCATGATTAGGGTCTCGTTGACCTATTTAAGGGACAGTTTTATTGCGATTGATGAATGATAGAATATAATGTCTGTAAATGTTTCCGATCTACTTGGTAACACTTTTAACCCTAATCCGACATGGATACAGGTTAGGGGTGTTACAAATCTTGTCAACGGAGTAGCTATCATAGAGAATCCTTTTACAAATCGGCAATAATAACCAGCTAGTCCCAGAAAACAATGGACTTCAGACACATTCTTCAGAGGTTTCCAGTCTAGAATAGAAAAAATCTTGCTCGGATCAACTTGTATTTCGGAGGCCGATACAATATGTCCCATAAAGCTGACTTCACGTAACCAGAATTCCCAATTACTGAATTTCTCATACAATTGATTTTCTCGTTGTAACACAATTCTTAGATGCTCGGCATGCTCAATCTTATCACGTGAATAAATCAAAATGTCATCAATGAATACTACAACAAATCGATCTAGGTAGGGTCTGAAAATTCTGTTCATTAGATCCATAAAAATAGCAGGAGCATTTGTTAGTTCAAAAGGCATAATTAAAAACTCATAATATCCGTACCTCGTTCTGAAAATAGTCTTTTGAATATCTGAATCTTTTACTTGCAACTGGTAGTATCCCGATCTCAGATCAATCTTTGAAAACATGGTTTCTCCTTTAAGCTGATTAAACAAATCATCAATTATGGGCAACAGATATTTGTTCTTTACAGTCACTTTGTTCAATAACGATAGTCAATGCACATTCTCATCGTGCCATATTTCTTTTTCACAAACAAAACAGGAGCACCCCAAGGTGAGAAACTCGATCTTGCAAATCCTTTGTCAGTCAACTCTTGCAACTGTGACTTTAACTCTTTCAACTCTATTGGTGCCATTCTATACGGAGCTATCAAAATAGGAGTCGTACCAGGCAATAGATCTATACCAAATTCAACTTTCACGTATCGGAGGAAATCCTGGTAACTCTTCAGGGAACATATCAGGGAACTCACAGGGAACTGGCACTAATTCAAATTTCTTTTTAGATTCTTTTGAATCAATCACATAAGTAAAATATGCTTCATACCCCCTTTTCACATAACTTTGAGCTTTCAACACAGATATCACAGCAGGTAATCCAATCAAATCATTAGACTCAACCCAAACTATTTCATCATTCTGACATCTCAAATCAATGACCTATCTTTTGTAATTCACAACAGCATCGTGCAAAGTCAACCAGTCCATACCCAGAATTATATCAAACTCATCAAACAGTAATAGCATCAGATCAGCAGGAAAACATATATCTCGAAACATCAACAGACATTTCTTGCATACTTTGTCAGCTAGGACACTTTTACCCAAGGGGTTCGATACTTTTATAACAAACTCAGTAGACTCTACAGGCAACATCTTACTGAATACTAAGTTCATGCATACATACGAATGAGTAGAACTAGGATCTATCAATGCAATCACAGAAGTGTCATAAAGAGTAGATGTACATGTATCCCTCGTAAACCTCTGACTACCACCGATGTTTCTTGCATTTCGGGAAGGTCTACCTCTCGCTGCAACATTATCAGATCTCGGGTTCTGAATAATCTCTTGATCAACAGACTCTAGGCAGTCTCGAATAAAAAGATCTAATGGTCCACATTTGAAGCAAGTCCGATCATTCAATCTACAACTTTCCGGATGCCTTTTACCATAATGTTTACATTCAGCTCACTCGGATGGGACGTTTCCAACACTTGCCATTGAAGTTGCTGGAGCTTTGGTATTCAATTGTGATCTAGCTCGATCTCTACTCAATTGTCCCACATTAGCTCTTGAACAGCTGTGCTTATCTTTGAATTTCTTTGAAGCAGACTAAAATGATTTGCTCGAAAATCTCTTTTTCACATCTCTGGCTTCAGATTCAGCTTTTCTTTTATCTTTCCCGAGTGCCTCAGCTTTGCATGCTCGGTCAACTAGCACAATGAACTATTTTATCTCCAGGATACCAACTAGAAATCAGATATCTTTATTTAGGCCATCTTTAAATATCTTACACATTATCGCTTCCGTTGATACACATTCTCGAGCATACTAAC
Organism: Gossypium rotundifolium; assembly: GCA_025506655.1. NCBI lineage: Eukaryota > Viridiplantae > Streptophyta > Magnoliopsida > Malvales > Malvaceae > Gossypium > Gossypium rotundifolium. The sequence continues at coordinate 31,818,240 of CP106732.1, read as the reverse complement.
TTAGTCTCATGACCTCTCGTTCGTGTTCAGTGACAGACATGCGGCCTTGTTTCAAATCTAAAAATTCCTTTTGTTTCTGATCAATGAATCTCTAACTGATATATTTCTTTCGAAACTCAGACTGAAAGAAATACCAAGTAACTCATTCCTTTGGAACAACAGAGATCAAAGTCTTCCACACTGATAGGCTGCGTCTCGTAACAAAGATACAACACATTTAATACTTTCTTTCGAAGTCCAAGACATCTCATCAAATACTCAGATAGTGTTTTCTAACCAAAACTCGACTTTTTTAGCATCATAGTCATTAGTAGCCCTGAACTCTTCAGCCCCATACTTACGGATTTTGTCGACCGGAGGCTTGTTCAATAGATTGATTTATAATTGGAGGCATAGCAAAAGTCTAAGGGGGATTATGTGGGGGCGGATGTTGTGAAATAGTTGGATTATTTCTCACAAACTGAGTGAACCACTCATTCATCATCTGGCAGAAAGCTTGCTTAGCTTCTCCCTCATGACCGCTCGTAGCCGGTCTCGAATCATATGGTGCTGTCCCTTGAGCGGGAGTAGGCGCATTACTTTCAACATCATCAGCTATGAATCTTTTGGGATCCATTACTATACGATAAACACATTTTACACATCAGGGTTCATCACACTATCACAAATCAGATATATGAAATGTATAGCTAGACTCCCATATGCTACGTTAGTCTGAGAATCGGCTAAACCATAGCTCTGATACCAATCAAATTTAACACTTCTAACCTGTATCCATCACCAGATTAGGGTTAAGAGGCATTACCGGAGAAATAGAATCTCTTTCAGACATATCATGGTATAATTCGTCAAATCCAGTCAAAGTGTCCCTTAGATAAGTCAACGAGACCTCAAGCATGCTTTAGAATAGGGTCTGGACTAAACTGAATACATACGTAAATTCTTAGAAATTTAAAATTTTTTTCTAACTTACAGAGGTCACACGCCCATGTGGGCAGGCCGTGTGCCTCCCACGGCCTCAGACACGCCCGTGTGTGTAAGCCGTGTCAAAACAGGGCATACATACTGACTTGTCCACATGACCGTGGATACGCCCATGTGCCTCGCCCATAGTCGATCCTGACATACACCACACGACCAGTTACATGCCCGTGTGTCCAGCCAGTGGTCGATCCTGACTTGTTTTGGATTTCAACTACGAGGGACACGATCGAGCCACACGCCCGTGTGCTCAACTATAACACCCCAAACCCAGCCTAGGAGTTAGGCTCGAGTCCAGAATGTCACATTAAAGGCACACTTCAGAACGATTTTATCATTTAACAATTTAAGGCCTAAAAGCCCAAAACCCTTGTATCTTGTTAAGTTACGTTAAAAAGCCCATATTTTAGAAAATATTCGTAGGTTAAGTTATTTTGAAAACCATGTTAACTTTAGAAATCTTATAAAATCAATTAAGCGGATATTTGAAATAATAATAATAATAAAACCCAAAATCTAAAGTCAATTAGGAGTTACATGGCCTTATTACAATCCAATGAAAAGAAAACAAAGTATTTAAAATAAATTTATTTGAACAAAATAAAATATTTGATCAGCTTGTAGTGTGGCCATCTTTGACTGCTCTCCCACGTCGAGACGTCTATTCAGGATCACCTGAAACATTAAATAAAAAGGTGTGAGTTTCGAAACTCAGTATGTACAACCCTTGGCAATCAAATCACATACAAATATTCACATTGGGCCTAAGCCCTATCAAAATCGGTGGTCTTGGGCCTTATCCCACAATGACCTCATATCATATCATATCATATCATATCGTTAACAAGATATTGCAAAACCCTTCCCAAAAATCCATCCACTACACACGCCATTTTCCCTTCCAACCTTATACACGCCTGTGGGGATTTCTAAATTGACCCACCCATCTTCTACACATCAAGGGTAGCCTGGTTGCGGTACTACCTAACGTTGTAGCAAAGCTGCTAATCATATAATGGGCTTAAAGCCACTGGTGGATCCATGGCCATACGACTTTGCGATCCTCAAATCTTCCTCCATAACATAATTCCCATCCATATGCATCCTAAACAGAATATCATATAAATGTAGCATGCACATGAGTAACATCCATAAAATTCATATTCATCACATAGGGGTACTTTAGCCATTTCACAATTAAAGGTACTTTCGTAATTCTACCCTACAAGGGGTATTATCGTAATTCTACCCTACAGGGGTATTATCGTAGTTCTACCCTACAGGGGTGTTATCGTAATTCTACCATATAGGGGGTATTTTCATAAATTTCCAAATCGAAGGTATTTTGGTAATTCTTCAAATTATGGATATTTGGTAATTTCGTAAATCGAGGGTATTATGGTAATTTTCCAAACTAAGGGTATATTGGTAATTTTTCAAATCAGGGTATTCTGTAATAGTCCAGTTTCCACCCTAGTAGGAACAGTGATTTCGAGACCACAAATCCAAGTTTGTGTAATATTTTAATATTATATTTGTGCGGTTGATATGTGAATTAACATGTGCTAAATTTTCATGAGTTAAATTGACTGTCTGTGTGTTTAATTTGACAAAAGGACTAAATTGCACAATTGGTAAAAGTGGCCTCTTATTTGATTAATGGCTAAATTGATGTGCCTTTTTAAGGTGGAGACCTTATATTGTAAATTGGCCTTTTTGACATGTAGTGGACGCCACATTAATGTGATGAATGGCTTATTTTATTTGGTAATGGTTTATTAAATAATAAATATTATAATATAAGTCATATTATATAAAACAAAAACATGAAAAAGAAAGCCATAATACTTATCTTTGGCCGAATGTCTTAAAGAAAAAGAAAGAACAAAAGCTTTAAAGTTTTGACACTTACAAGCTTGAATTAAAGGTTAGTTTTTGATCTGTTTTCGATAATTTCTACGTTTTTGTAATCGTTGCTTCTCCTCCTATCAAGCCCATGTTTTAATTTGATGAATTAATGATGTTTGTGTGATATGCCATTGATGATATGTCAAGCTTTTTGATGAGTTTTGATGTCAAATGAAAGATATGAGCTAGATGAACATGTTTTGTTCATGAAGTTTTGATGAATTTAGCTAAATAGGGCTAAATTGTGAAATTAGAAAATTGAGGGATTAAATTACTAATTTAATAAAAAATATGGGCTTGTAGGATATGTGTGAATATTCAGCTAACCTTAGTTGAGTGATGATTTTGTGGATTTGATGTTTTGAGAAAAATAGACTAAATTGATAAAATGTACAAATGTGAGGGCTAAATTGTAAATAGCCCAAAATATGTGTATATGGATTGAATTGAATGAATTAGTGAATAAAAGGACTAATTCTGAATATGTTTAGATAAAGAACTGAGGAAAACGGATTTAGATCGCAGGAAAGCGAAAGTAATCGAGTAATCGTTTTCACTCCGATAAACCGAATCTGAGGTAAGTCTTTAAGCAAATTAATATCGTTAATATTGGTCACAACCTTGATTACATTTTGAATTATGAATTTGTAAGTGTGAAATAGGCTTAAACTGAATATGACAAGAGATTTTATTAGTGAAATGTAGTTATATTTTTTAATTGAAGTTGATATGTGAAAGTAATATGCATTATGTGTGAAATGTGATATTGGTAATATTTACTGTGTATGACATGGTTTATTTATATTGATACTCAGGCTTCGAGCCTAGCAGGCCGTGTAACATCCTAAAAAGGGCCTATGCATTTCTAGCTTAATTGTATGAAATGACAAGTTTCAAGCACTATGAATAAAATTTTGATACTTTTGGAAACCTAGAAATGCATGAAAATGGAAATGGAAATGGAAATGGAAATGAAAATGGAAATGGAAATGGAAATGGAAATGGAAATGGAAATGGAAATGAAAATGGAAATGGAAATGGAAATGGAAATGAACATTTTTAAACTTAGACATTTTGGAAACCAAACCAAAATAGGAAACTAAACATTTTGGAAACCAAACCAAAATAGGAAACTAAACATTTTGGAAACCAAGCCAAAATAGGAAACTAAACATTTTGGAAACTAGGAAAATACAGAGTCATGAAAATTTTAGGAAACTTAAAATGACCCCTAATGCCGAATTGAAGAGCCCAAAGGGGAGCTTAGGGCCAAGTGACCCTAAAAATATAAAGAACATAAACTTTGACCCAATAACGAACTTGGAAATGTGGCTCAAGATGCCACCTAAGGCCCTAGGAAATGGCCCAAATGCAAGAGGTTTTGGGCCCGAGTTTGAGTCATCTAAGAAACAAATAAAAGAAATAAAATTTTGTCTCCATGAGTGGAGGGTTGACGGCACAAGGGGAGGAGTTTCCATTCAATAAAAACTCTTGACTAATTAGGAGAGTTGATGGAGTTTCATATTGATAAAACTAAACCTTATCACAAGTGAAGAATTGGTCAAATAGGACTCTAAGACTAATAGATTCGCTAAAGAGAGAAAAGTAAAAGCCATTCTCTTCTCTTCATCATTCTTGCCAAACCTCCTAATCAAAGCAACAACAATTTATTTTTTCCTTTTCTTAGTCGAATCCTCCTTGTCAAGGTCTCTCCATCTCTTTTCCTTTCTTTCTTCTTTTCTTCATCTTTTCCTCCACAAAAGCCAAAGCTTTGAGATCCCAAATAGAGCCATAGCCGAATATTAAAAGAGATCATCCGGATTCAAAACAAGGTAAGAACATCACCATACATTCGCTAAAAGGTTCTTTCCATAGTTAAATAATAGTTCAAATCTAACAAGTGATTTCGACAGAATCAAATCAACTTTGGATTTAAAGGTAAGTAAGACATTCGCCAAGGCCAAACCATTAGTCAATTAGATCAGATTGATCAAAAGCTAACCTATTCAAAAATCTAGGTTGGCCGATTACAAGGAAAAAGGAGGTGAAGTTTCGGATTTTAAGAATCCATAAGGTAAGTCCCCAAAAGGTATTCGCCAAATTTTTGTGATTACTAAGACTAGATCCGAAATTATTAAAAGTCAAAACTAATTTATGATGAGGTTTCAAGGTTGGCCGAATATCAAAGGAAGGAAAATAAAGATTCCGGGATTTGAATAAACATCAAATCGGCATCAAAGGTAAGCCCCTTTACAAATCCTACTAGGATTTGGATACTATAGCCCAAAATAGAATTTATGTTAAGTAATATTTGACAAACCAAATGTAGGAATTAGGATCTAAACGCTAGATCTTGCTTTCGAAATCTCAAGGAATCGCTAAACAAATCAGGTGTGTATTCCACACTATTCTTAATAGTTTTATGGTTTAAATATGTTATATATGTTAATGTGAAAGTGAAAGAAAGTGGCTAGAGTGCCATATTATGGTACAAAGTATTCGTGCACGCTTTCCTACTTCTACTAGGATTTCAAAATAAATGTTATACAATTGAAAAGTGATGTGAAAGTGAAATAAAAATATGTTATGCATGATATTTATAATTTGGGGCATTCGGGATTTATGTAAAAGGGGAAGAAGGTGTTGACTACGGTCTCACCAACGTTATAAGTGAAAGTGATGACTTCGGTCTCACTAAGTGATTGTGATGACTTCGGTCTCACTAAGTGAATGTGATGACTTCGGTCTCACTAAGTGGTAACCGGTTACATTACATGGTGGCTATGCCACAATATTATGGCATGATGAGCACGCCGACCGCAGCTGATCGCCTTCGATGGAGTGTAGCGGAAGGAGGGTTGACTTAGTAGTCCCCACTGTACAAAGTTGGTACGGTGGAGTGTAGCGGATGGCATATAGGTTTGGGTTGGGTTTGCATCATGATCTTGAAATTGTTATATGCATATGATTTTTATGGTGTGTCTATTTCTATTATGTTTAGTGTTGGTTACACACCGAGTCTATCGACTCACCCTGCTAGGGAATATGTTTCGTGATGAGCAAGAATGGACCGGACGGCAGAACTTGTGGTGGCCATGATCGACTTGAAGTTCAGTTTAATTTGAATATTTATTTTATTTTAAAGTACTGTACAATTTATTATTTTGGGTTTCATTTTATGTAATAAGGCCACCGTGACGAATTTTTATTTCTACTATAATTACTATGTTATGAGTTTAGGGCTTTATAAAAAGTAAGCCCACTTAGTATGAAACAAGTTTAAATATTTTTGTCACTTAAAGCAAATGGGTTTTTGTTATAAAAATAAATTTGTTTTGAACTCAAGCCCAACCCACAACGAGCTATCTTCCAAAACTCACAGTTTTCAAAGTATTCGAATGGATTTGAACCGGGTTACTTCGAGGAACATACCGATCCATCCATTCTCGTAATGGGTTTGGGGTGTTTCAATTTGGTATCAGAGCCCAGTTCAAACTCTCGGCCTGTGGCCTAAGGCCCAAAACGTTTTTAAAACAAGGCCAAATGAGTTTTATGAAAGTATTTTTACAAATGGATAGGTATAAAGACATGGCCCATAAGTCTCCGACCCGCAGTCCACCAGGTAAGTACCCCTAACTCTATGTGTGATTCTGTGAATTTTTATAAGGGTAGAAAAGGCATGGAACGTAGAATAGCATGATAGGAACTTGAACCCTAGGATTAGTGTACTCAAACACAAACACATAAGACTTAAGGCACTAAACCAACCTATGGCTAAGTCAATTAAGCTAGGTGTGGCAACCATGGCACGATGTCAGGAGTGGATCCTGAAGAGCTTGGTATTTAAGCACCCTAGTGACTCACCTCCTCTTCTTGAATCCTACTGTGCGTAGCTTTTGGCTCACCCTAACCAGAGGACTTAGTGGGTGTGGTAACCTCAGACGCATGTCAGGAATGGTTTTAGTGGGAGCTTGGTATTTAAGCAATCGCGTGACTCACCTCCTCTCCACTCGAATCCCGCCTCTGTGCGTAGCATTGGTTCACCCCGACCAAGAAGGCTCACCATAGCTAAACTCAATAACTAAAACCCTAAGGAATTAGCCATTTTTTTTTTACACTTAATATTAAAATTCTTAAATCAATTTCTTTCTCTTATCCTTAATTCACGAAAACTATTTCTACACAATTATTTTCAAAAATTTTTGATCCATAAAATTACAAAATGCCCTTAGTGGTAAAATTACCAAAATGCCCTTAGTTTATAAAATGATTCAACTATTCAACAGCTTTTACCAAAATTCCATTATTTTATAAATATTCAAAACCCTAACTTGCAAACTATCAAAAATATCTTGATTTTGGAAAATTACAAAATTACCTCGACTTACAAAATTACCAAATGACCCCGATTTTCAAAATTTTGCAACATTCCCATTTTGAAGAAACAATTTTGAAAAGAACCCTCGAGTTTTACAAACTTTTGAAATACCATCGATATATTAAATTTTACAAATTTACCCCGATCCGTGAAAAATTACCAAAATACCCCGAGGTTAAAAACTACCAAATAACCCTGATTTAAAACTTTTTCCAAATTACCTTAGACTTCAAAATTTTTCAAAATAATTTTGACAAAACACCAAGGAACGTGTTTCTTCCGAAAAATAACGAAAATGCCTCAGTAGGACAAAATTACGAAAATACCCCTGCAGAGGAAAATAACAACAACAACAAAAACTACAACATTTCTCCGAATGAACGAAAGTTCATACTTGTTTGATGGATGAATGAATGAATAAAAAGATCGTGGTTTGTATGAATACGAAAGAACCACTCTTAAATACCTTTCCATAAAACTTCTTCACGATAAATAAGTGGAACAAAGACTAATCCATAAAATTTCTTAATCGATCTCGACACTAGGAAATGAGTTCTAGAGGACGTGGTCGCCAAGGTCGCAGAGAGGAAGAATAACCGTGTCGAACCCGTTAGATCGTGTCAAGGTTCGACAATGAGTTACCACCGCCACCACCACCCCCACCGTTAATGTCGAAAGCAAAGAGGCTCAGACGGGATGAGGCGTGTCGCAGCCATGTTGCAGTATTGGAAATGGTGGTCGGCGCGGTGGAAATTGTGAGCTCGAAAGTCTGACCGAGCGACTCGAGCCAACGGGCCGAGGTGTTTCGTGGAGTGTCCGGTGGCACCCAAGATCACGAGTATTGGATGGAAGCAATCGAAGCGATTATGGATGAACTCGACCGACCCCGAGGAGAAGTTGAAAGGAATGGTAGCCTGCCACGTGATGAAGCATACCAATGGTGGCTAATCGTTTCAGGATGGTGCCACGGCAGAGGATCTCGACGGGAATATGCTAAAGAGGCATATCGAAAGAAGTATGTCAAGACTCTCAGATATTGATGAGCAAATAAAAGCTTTTCTAGGACTAGTTCTGGGGAACAAATCGGTGGTGATATGAGGTGAATTTTCGAGGTTAAGTCGATATGCTCGAGGAGTAGTCGCGACCGAACATGAACGCCGTGTCCGCTTTTGAGGACTGGATTAAGTGGATGACCTAAGGTTGCTGATAGCTCCACATCGGAGAGGGAGTTCTCCACGTTGGTTGAAAAGGCTAAGGTAGTCAAGGAATCAAGGACTCGACTAGGCGTAATTCGATAGGAATAGACCCAAGAGAGGTTATGGATCATCGGAAATGTGCGTAAAAGGCCCGAATCGAGGGTCAAAGGGTCGCAAGTTGATACCGAGGCGATGTCGTTCTTGTGATTATTGTGGAAGGAAGCACTCAAAGTAGTGTTGGAAAAAGATAGGAGCATGTCTTAAATGTGGGTCTAAGGATCATATGCTCAAGGATTGTCCAAAGATATCGATGATGATACCAAAGAACACGTAATGCTAATCGTGCGGTAGGGAGGACAAAGAAATTTCAACGAGGTCGAGGTTCAATAACCGAAAGTTAATAATGTTGGCAGAGGACGTGGGCGAGGTGCCACCAATATCGAGGCAAGACAAACGGGTTTGGTTTATGCGGTTCGCCAAGGAGGATGAAGATGCACGGACGTCATAACCCAGACGTTCCTCATTCATGGTAAACCCTATTATGCTTTAATTGATGTGGGCTCGACCCATTCTTATGTTGCTCTGTAGTGTAGTTGAGACACTAGGCCTAGACTCGAACTTTCGGATAAAGAGATGACGGTAGTAAGCCCATTAGGTCAAACTATAGTGGTAAATAAGATCTTTCTAATATACCCTAGAAATTGTGGAGCGAGCTTTCTTTAATTTAATGGAATTATTCTTCGGAATTTGACCTTATACTTGGTATGGATTGGTTAGTAGAACATCGAGCCGTGTTGGATTGTGCGGCTAAACGAATGGAACTAAGAACCCCGAGGATGAGGTGGTCATTATGATAGGAGAAAGAAGGAATTATTTGACTAATGTAGTTTTTGCTTAAGGCGGAAAGGATGGTGCGAAGGGTACGAGGCGTTCTTAGCCTTTGTAAGTGCATTGGATGGAAATGAGGAGGGTGTCAAAGTAGTCGTAATAAAGAAAGGACTTTGAGGATGTGTTTCAGAGGAATTACCAGAATACCCCTGATAGAGAAGTTGAATTTGGAATAGACTTACTACCGTGAACAAATACCGTGTCGATTGCTCCATACCGAATGGCGCCTAAAGGAGTTAGTGGAGCTTAAGGCTCAAATCCAGAATTATTGGATCGAGGGTTTATTCGCCCAAGTGTGTCTCCGGGGAGCACCGGTCTTGTTTGTGAAGAAGAAGGACGGAACTATGCGTATGTGCATAGACTATCGTCAACTAAATAAGTCGACCATCAAGAACAAGTATCCCTTGCCAAGGATCGATGACTTGTTCGATCAAAAGGAGCCGCAGAGTTTTCAAGATCGATTTACTATCGGGATACCATCATTGAAGGTGAAGGAGGCCGATATCCATAAGACCGCTTTTAGGACAAGATATGGTCACTTTGAGTTTGTGGTAATGCCGTTTGGGTTGACAAACGCCCACCGTTGCTCATGGATATGATGAATCGAGTGTTCCAACCTTACTTAGACAGTTTGTTGTGGTATTCATCGATGATATCTTGGTATACTCTAAGTCGGAAGAGGAGCATGATGAGCATCTCCAATTGTGTTACAAGTATTAAGGAGAAGAGCTTTATGCCAAATTCAAAGCAAGTGTGAATTTTGGCTTAAAGAAGTTGCTTTCTTAGGACACGTGGTGTCCGCCGAGGAATAAGGGTGGATCCTAAGAAAATCAAGCGGTGTTGATTGGAAACCACCTAAGTCGGTGGCGTAGATTCGTAGCTTTTAGAGTTGGCGTGCTATTACCGAAGGTTCGTGGAAGGATTCTCGCCGATAGCCGCCATTAACAAAATTGTTGAGGAAGGAAGTACCCTTTGTGTGGACGGATAAGCAACAAGCGAGTTTTGAAAAACTTAAAAGGTGTTAATGAAGCTCGGTGTTGATTCAACCCGAGGCGTGAAAGGATTTTGTGGTATATTGTGACGTCACATACGGGGTTAGGATGTGTTCTTATGCAAGATGGCAAGTAGTCGCTATGCGTCCCGACAATTAAGGCCGCATGAAGTGAACTACCCAACCCATGACTTGAATTGGCAAGCAGTGGTTTTCGCCTCAAGGTGTGGAGGCATTATCTCGATGGAGAAAGATCAATGATCTACATGCACCACAAGAGTCTCAAGTATCTGCTGACTCAAAAGGAGTTAAACTTGAGGCAACAAGGTGGGTGGAATTACTAAAAGACTATGACTGTTCGATAGAATATCATCCGCAAGGCGAATGTAGTAATGATGCTTTAAGTAGGAAGGTGGTGACAGACTTAAGAACAATGTTCGCTCATTTAAGCTTATATGAGGATGGAAGTTTATTGGTCGAGTTACAAGTCAAGCCAACATGGTTGAAGGAAGTAAAAGAGGGACAGCTTGGTTGATGAAGATTTGAATGTTAAGCTACAAAAAGCACGAACGGAAAGTTGGAGGACTATGAGATTAACGATGAAGGAGTATTATGCTACGTAGGAAAGTATGTATGCCAAGAGACAAGGAGTTAAGATGTAAGATCCTTCGAGAAGCGATAGTAGCCCTTATGCTATGCATCCCGGAGGCATTAAGCTATACAGAGACTTAAGAGAACAATTTTGGTGGCGGATCTTAAAAGAGAAGTTCTGAATTTGTGGGAAGATGTCGAACGTGTCGCAAGTTAAGGTCGAGCACAAGTTCCATCAGATTGCTTCACCAATCCAGATTCCATGATGGAAGTGGGAAAGAATTACCATGGACTTCGTTAGTGGGCTTCCCTCACGCCTACTAAGAAGGACTCGGATGGGTTATAGTAGACCGCTTGACTAAGTCCGCACATTTTATCCCAAAGTGAGAATAGACTATCCTCTTCAAAAGCTAGCCAAGTTATATGTGGCGTAAATTGTGAGGTTACATGGAGTGCCAATGTCGATCATCTCGATAGAGATCCGAGGTTTACGCCTCGATTTTGGAAGGCACTTCATCAAGCTTTAGGCACCAAGTTGGATTTCACTACGGCCTTTCATCCACAATCGGACCGGCATTCGAACGAGTAATACAAGTGTTGGAGGATATGTTGAGAGGATGTGTGATGGATTTTCGAGGAAGTTGGGAGGACTACTTACCTTTAGCAGAGTTCGCCACAACAACAGTTATCGTGCTAGCATTGAATGGCACCATATGAAGCATTGTATTTGTCGAAGGTGTCGACTCTACTTGTTGGACTGAGTTAGGAGAACGCCGAGTTTTGGGACCGTAGATAGTGGCGTAAACAGAGGAGAAGGTTGAAATAATTCAAACACGGTTGAAAGAAGCCTCAGATAGACAGAAGTCTTATGCCGACCTCAAACGGAAGGAAATAGAATTTGAAGTAGGAGACCAAGTGTTTCTAAAAGTCTCACCATGGAAGAAAGTGATGAGGTTTGGTCGGAAAGGGAAATTAAGCCCAAGATTCATCGGGCCCTATCGGGTACTAAAGCGAGTGGGACCAGTGGCATACCAGCTAGAGTTGCCACCAGAGTTGCAACAAATACATGACGTGTTCCACGTGTCCATGCTACGTCGTTACCGATCGGATCCCTCTCACATAGTACCAGTAGAAGAAGTAGAGCTAAGGCCAGACTTAACCTACGAGGAAGAGCCGATTCAGATTCTGGAACGTGACGTGAAAGTACTACGAAGGAAGTCCGTTCCTCTAGTTAAAGTATTATGGCGCAATCATGGATCGAAAGAAGCTTCGTGGGAGTCAGAGGAGACCATGAGACAACAATACCCTCAATTGTTTAGTTAGAAAATTTCGAGGATGAAATTTTGTTTAAGGGGTAGAATCAGAATATCCTAAAAGGGCCTATGCATTTCTAGCTTAATTGTATGAAATGACAAGTTTCAAGCACTATGAATAAAATTTTGATACTTTTGGAAACCTAGAAATGCATGAAAATGGAAATGGAAATGGAAATGGAAATGAAAATGGAAATGGAAATGGAAATGGAAATGGAAATGGAAATGGAAATGAAAATGGAAATGGAAATGGAAATGGAAATGAACATTTTTAAACTTAGACATTTTGGAAACCAAACCAAAATAGGAAACTAAACATTTTGGAAACCAAACCAAAATAGGAAACTAAACATTTTGGAAACCAAGCCAAAATAGGAAACTAAACATTTTGGAAACTAAGAAAATACAGAGTCATGAAAATTTTAGGAAACTTAAAATGACCCTTAATGTCGAATTGAAGAGCCCAAGGGGAGCTTAGGGCCAAGTGACCCTAAAATATAAAGAACATAAACTTTGACCCAATAACGAACTTGGAAATGTGGCCTCAAGATGCCACCTAAGGTCCTAGGAAATGGCCCAAATGCAAGAGGTTTTGGGCCCGAGTTTGAGTCATCTAAGAAACAAATAAAAGAAATAAAATTTTGTCTCCATGAGTGGAGGGTTAGGCGGCACAAGGGGAGGAGTTTCCATTCAATAAAAACTCTTGACTAATTAGGAGAGTTGATGGAGTTTCATATTGATAAAACTAAACCTTATCACAAGTGAAGAATTGGTCAAATAGGACTCTAAGACTAATAGATTCTGCTAAAGAGAGAAAAGTAAAAGCCATTCTCTTCTCTTCATCATTCTTGCCAAACCTCCTAATCAAAGCAACAACAATTTATTTTTTCCTTTTCTTAGCGAATCCTCCTTGTCAAGGTCTCTCCATCTCTTTCCTTTTTTTTTTCTTTTCTTCATCGTTCCTCCACAAAAGCCAAAGCTTTGAGATCCCAAATAGAGCCATAGCCGAATATTAAAAGAGATCATCTGGGATTCGAAAACAAGGTAAGAACATCACCATACATTCGCTAAAAGGTTCTTTCCATAGTTAAATAATAGTTCAAATCTAACAAGTGATTTCGACAGAATCAAATCGACTTTGGATTTAAAGGTAAGTAAGACATTCGCCAAGGCCAAACCATTAGTCAATTAGATCGATTGATCAAAAGCTAACCTATTCAAAAATCTAGGTTGGCCGATTACAAGGAAAAGGAGGTGAAGTTTTGGATTTTAAGAATCCATAAGGTAAGTCCCCAAAAGGTATTCGCCAAAGTTTTGTGATTACTAAGATTAGATCTGAAATTATTAAAAGTCGAAAACTAATTTATGATGAGGTTTCAAGGTTGGCGAATATCAAAGGAAGGAAAACAAAGATTCCGGATTTGAATAAACATCAAATCGGCATCAAAGGTAAGCCTTTACAAATCCTACTAGGATTTGGATACTATAGCCCAAAATAGAATTTATGTTAAGTAATATTTGACAAACCAAATGTAGGAATTAGGATCTAAACGCTAGATCTTGCTTTCGAAATCTCAAGGAATCGCTAAACAAATCAGGTGTGTATTCCACACTATTCTTAATAGTTTTATGGTTTAAATATGTTATATATGTTAATGTGAAAGTGAAAGAAAGTGGCTAGAGTGCCATATTATGGTACAAAGTATTCAGGTACGTTTTCCTACTTCTACTAGGATTTCAAAATAAATGTTATACAAGTGAAAAGTGATGTGAAAGTGAAATAAAAATATGTTATGCATGATATTTATAATTTGGGGCATTCGGGATTTATGTAAAAGGGAAGAAGGTGTTGACTACGGCCTCACCAACGTTATAAGTGAAAGTGATGACTTGGTCTCACTAAGTGATTGTGATGACTTCGGTCTCACTAAGTGAATGTGATGACTTTGGCCTCACTAAGTGGTAACTTCGGTTACATTACAAATGGTGGCTATGCCACAATATTATCGATGGCGATGAGCACATCGACCGCAATGAACGCCTTCGATGGAGTGTAGCGGAAGGAGGGTTGACTTAGTAGTCCCCACTGTGCACAAAGTTGGTACGGTGGAGTGTAGCGGATGGCATATAGGTTTGGGTTCGGGTTTGCATCATGATCTTGAAATTGTTATATGCATATGATTTTTATGGTGTGTCTATTTCTATTATGTTTAGTGTTGGTTACACACCGAGTCTATCGACTCACCCCTGCTAGGGAATATGTTTCTGTGATGAGCAAGAATGGACCGGACTGCAGAACTTGTGGTGGCCATGATCGACTTGAAGTTCAGTTTAATTTGAATATTTATTTTATTTTAAAGTATTGTATAATTTATTATTTTGGGTTTCATTTTATGTAATAAGGCCACCGTGATTTAATTTTTATTTCTACTATAATTACTATGTTATGAGTTTAGGCTTTATAAAAGTAAGCCCACTTAGTATGAAACAAGTTTAAATATTTTTGTCACTTAAAGCAAATGGGTTTTGTTATAAAAATAAATTTGTTTTGAACTCAAGCCCAACCCACAACGAGCTATCTTCCAAAACTCACGCTTTCAAAGTATTCGAATGGATTTGAACCGTTACTTGAGGAACATACCGATCCATCCATTCTCGTGGGCGGGTTTGGGGTGTTTCAGTGTGTGTCGATGAAGTATATTGGGCTTAATGCCTAATGTGCCTTGTCTTGGGTGAAGTGTATCGAGCTTATTGCCTAGCGTGCTAAATGCCTAGGTGATTAAATTTCGCACCTCGGTCTAAAGGTGCTTAGTCTTGGTGCGTGTGTTTTAGGATTTATGCCTAACAGGCTTTATGCCGATGATTATTCATAAGTATGTGTTTCAATGGATCATTATATATGTGGAGTTTTGAGTACAATAATTGAGGTAATTGTTCAGGTACATGAAAGCTTATTGGTTGTACGGGATAAGGTAAGTTAGTATATTATGATTGATACTACTGGTTGAGATGCAATTGAGGTATATTCGTAAAATTCTATTAATGGTATCCGACATTATAAATGATGCGTATGCTATATTGAAAGTTGATTGGGATGTGAACATGAATGTGTCATGTAGATTCAGCAAAAAGGGTAAATATACATGTAATGTATATTGAACTAGTGAATTTAACAACGTGCTTTTGTATATTCGTCCTTATAAGTGTGGATAAAATGATATTATATAGATATTATAATGGTATACATGTGTAGATTAAAGGATATTATTATATGTATATATTAGGTTATAAGTGGTAAGTATGTACTTGGTATTTATTTAACTGTTGTATATGGAAACATATCGATTATATGGAATTGATAAGTGATAATTAAATTACTTTGTAAGGATGGCGGTATTCAGCCATGATGGCACAATTGTGTTAATAAATTATATTATGGTTATCAAAGGACTGGTTAATAATGTTTAGTTGTTTGATTAAATGATTATATATTTTTGCTTAAGGCTTACTAAGCTAGCAAGCTTACTCTGTGTGTGTTCATTGTTCTGTCTTATAGATTTTGATCAAGCCATACGAAAATGGTTCGATTTTAATGCTAATGATCTAATGTTTAAGTAATCCTAGTCATAGTATATGAATGTGTTATGCTTGGTTTGTAAAATCGGTTGTGATATAAGTTCATGTTTGGCATGGAGTAACCATCTATTACTTATGTTTAGTTCTTTTGTAAAGTTTGATATATGTGATTGAAGCATGTGTTTGAGATGTGGATTGTTAGTGACCTATTATTAAGTTCCATAATTCGAAACATGAATCAAATTGGAAGTTGTTTATAATGTAAATTAGGTAACCGGTTATGTGACGAAATAAAGGTGATGGTTATAGTTATTTATGATTTGGTATTGGTGTTTAAATTATGACATTAAATGTTAGTTATATGTTAATATTGAGTTCTTGGCTTTTGATATATGAGGACTAAGTAGGCTATGAAGTATTTTATTAAGAGATATGATTTTTGCGTCTGTGTGAAATGGAATGCTTGAATGGGTGAGTTGTTTTAAAAATTTATTTGCTGAATATGTTTGGATTGATTCGATTATAGCTTACCATTTGGGTGTAAGTTTGGATATGAATAAATTTGGAGATCATTTATATTGTAACTTTTATGTTCGGTTATATGATAACGTTTTATAGTTGAGTCGGCATATACGGTCATGATATCTATATATATGGATGTGTATGATTAATGTTAATACATGATATCATGCTTTACTAATGTATTTGCAAATATGTGCATATTTAATGGATGATAAGATAATATGTTATACATTTTGATTTGACATGTTTGCACATGATACATATATCTCGCATGTATATTAAATTTAACCTTAGACTTTTCAAGCTATGGAAGACATAATTGATATATATATTAGGTGTAATTATGTACATCTAGAGGTTATGAACCGTGTTTTGTTTAGATGTGTGAGCAAGTGATATACTTTGATCATGATTAAATGAAATCATATACAAAATATATGTATGTTTGTATTTCGTGATTTCTTTCTAGTTTCAAAAAGTCTTTATAAGCATATGCATAATTCAACTAATGTGGTTTAAAAAAAATCAAGTGAACAGTATTCGTTGTTTTTATTTACGCTGATTTATTTGTGAAATCAATTAAAGGGATTAATATTTTGTATGTTATTATCCAAGCATATTCCTGTTTGTTTTTGTTGCTTTCGGATGTGATTATGTGAACAGTAATTATTTCTGGCAACTTGTGTTTTGTTTGGTAATGCCTTGCAACCTAATCCGATGACATACACGGGTTAAGGGTGTTACATTTTATTGGTATCAGAGCTTATGGTTTAGTCGATTCTAGGACTACCATAGCATGTGTGAGTCTAGCTATACATGCCTTAAATTATAATGCGATAGTGTGATGACTTCCGACATCTGAATTGTGTTTTTTTCTAGTAAATGGATCCCGATAGAGCCATAGCTGATGATGTTGAGAGCGTAGCACCTAATCCCATGTATAGGTCAGCGCCGGTAGAATCTCGACCTATCTCGAGTAGCCATGAGGGGGAGGCTAAGCAAGCCTTCTACCAGTTGATGAACGAATGGTTTACTCAATATATCTAGACTAATCCGACTGTGCAATAACCTCTACCCCCAAATAATCCATCTTTGATATATATGGTACCCCGATGATAGATCTAATGAGATTTAGCTGGCCTCCTGTTGATAAAATCAGGAAACATAGGGCTGAAGAGTTTAAAGCTAATGATGACGATGATGATACTGAAAGGGCTGAATTCTGGTTAGAAAACACGATCCGAGTATTTGATGAAATGTCTCTTAACTCCGGAAGAATGCATAAAGTGTGTTGTATCATTGCTTCGAGGTGTAGCTTATCAATGGTGGAAAATTCTGATTTCTGTTGTTCCAAGAGAACGAGTCACATGGAATTTCTTTCAATGTGAATTTCAGAAGAAATATATCTGTGAGAGATTTGTTGATTAGAAATGAAATGAATTTTGGATCTAAAACAAGGCTGAATGACTGTTTTAGAATATGAACGAGAGTTCATGAGACTCAGTCAGAAAACTACGAGAGACAATGTTGTCAGATCCGAAGCTAGAGCGCCTGTCAGAGCATATGCTATCCGAGCTCGAGAGGAAGCTTCATCACCTGATGTGCTAACTGGTACTTTTACTCCTTATGATACTTCTGTGATTGCTTTGATAGACCTTGGTTCTACGCATTCATATATGTGCATGCATTTAGTATTCAGCAAGACTTTTCCTGTAGAGTCTACTGAGTTTGCTATAAAAGTATCGAACCCCTTAGGTAAAAGTGCCCTGGTTAACAAAGTATGCAAGAATTGTCCGCTAGTGTTTCGAGATATTTGTTTTCTTGCTGATCTAATGCTTTTGCCATTTGATGAATTTGATATTATTTTGGGTATGTATTGGTTGTTTATGCATGATGCTGTTGTGAACTGCAAAAGAAAGACTATAGATTTGAGATGTTCGAATGATGAGATCGTACGGATTGAGTCTAATGATTTGAATGGATTGCCGACTGTGATATTTGTTTTGAAAGCTCAAAGTTATGTGAAAAAGGGATGTGAGACATATTTTGCTTATATAATTGATTCAAATATGTCCGAAAGAAAGATTGAATCAGTGCCTGTTGTGTGTGAGTTTTTTGATGTGTTTCATGAAGAGTTACCGGGTTACCTCTGATTCGTGAAGTTGAGTTTGATATTGATTTGTTTCCTAGTACTACACCTATTTTGATAGCTCCGTATAGAATGGTACGAAGAGGATGTGTATCGACTATCGTCAGTTGAATAAGGTGACAATAAAGAATAAATACCCGTTGCCCAGAATTGATGATTTATTTGATCAGCTAAAAGGAGCTACTGTGTTTTTAAAGATTGACCTGAGATCTGGATACTGCCAGTTGAGAGTGAAAGATTCTGACATTCCGAAGACTGCTTTCAGGACAAAGTACGAGCATTATGAATTTTTAGTTATGCCATTTGGACTAACCAATGCTCCTGCTATTTTTATGGATATGATGAACAGAAATTTCAGAACGTACCAAGATTGATTTGTTGTCTTATTTATTGACGACATTTTGATTTATTAGCATGATGAGGTGAGCATGTTGAACATTTGAAAATTGTTTTGCAAACGATGAGAGAAAAGCAATTGTATGCAAAATTCAGCAAATGTGAATTCTGGCTGCATTATCTTTCTGGGACATATTATGTCAGCATCTGGGATTCGAGTTAATCCGAGCAAGATTTCTTCTATTTTGAATTGAAAACCTCCAAGAAATGTATCTGAAGTCTGTAGTTTTTTGGGTTTGACTGGTTATTATCGCAGATTTGTAAAAGACTTTTTGACAATAGCTACTCCATTGACTAGATTACTTCAGAAAGATGTTAAATTTGAATGGTCTGATAAATGTCAAGGAAGTTTTGATCAGTTGAAAACTCTGTTAACGGAAGCTCCAGTGTTAGTACAGTCAGAATAGGGTAAAAAATTTATTGTATTTAGTGATGCTCGTTATATGGTCTGGGATGTGTTTTGATGCAAGGAGGCAAAGTTGTAGCCTATACTTCGAGACAATTGAAACCTCATGAGAAGAATTATCCGACGCATGACCTTAAGTTAGCTGCGATTGTGTTTGCACTTAAGATTTGATGTCATTATCTGTACGGTGAGAAATGTCATGTATTTTAGATCATAAAAGTTTGAAATACCTGATGACCCAGAAAGATTTGAAATTGCGTTAAAGAAGATGATTAGAGTTGTTAAAAGATTATGAGTTTGTGATAGATTATCAACCTAGTGAAGCAAATGTTGTTGCAGATGCTCTAAGTAGAAAATTATTGTTTGCACTAAGTGCTCTAAATGCTCAGTTAGATCTGTCTGATTATAGTTTTGTGATAGCTGAATTAAAAGTAAAACTGATGTTTTTACAACAAATATGTGATGTTTAGAAGTCTGATAATGAATTGCTGGTGAAACGAGACCTTTCTGACTTTGTTTCGAAATGTTTAGTTTGTCAGCAAGTGAAAGCTGAACATCAAATTCCGTCTGGTTTGCTACAGCCGATTCTGATTTTCGAGTACAAATGGGTTAGAGTGACTATGGATTTTGCTTTTGGATTTCCTTTGACTCCGAGAAAGAAAAAAAATGCGATTTGGATTGTAGTTGACCAAATGACGAAATCTGCCTATTTTATTCGGTAAGATCTGACTATTCACTCGTGAGATTAGCCAAGCTATATATTTTTTAGACTATAAAATTGCACTAAGAGTCATTATCTATTGTGTCAGTTAGAGATCCGAGATTTACATCGCGATTTTGGAAGAAATTGCAAGAAGCTTTGGGCACAAAATTACACTTATACTTGAGTTTAATGGTTCATGGAAACAGTACATGATATTGATCAGATTTACGTATAATAATAGTTTTCAGACGAGTATTAAAATGGCACCATACGAAGTTTTGTACGGTCGTAAATGTCGTACACCTTTAGCTTAGTGAAAACAAGATACACGGGTTGATATGATTAAAGAGATCAATGAAAGTGGCAATGATCCGTAATAGTCCGAAGTCGCATGGATCGACAAAAGTCATATGTAGATTTGAAACGTAAAGACATTGAGTTTCAGATTGGAGACCAGGTATTTCTTTTTTGAAAGTTTCATCGTGGAAGAAAGTACTCAGATTCGATAGTAAAGGCAAATTAAGTCCGAGATTCATCAGACCGTATGAGATCATCGAACGTGTTGGGCCTATTGCTTATAGATTAAAGTTGCCATCTGAACTAGAGAAGATACACAATATATTTCATGTCTCGATGCTTCGTAGATATAGATCTGGTCTGTCACATGTGATTGCCCCATCTGAGATTGAAATTTGATCTGATATGGCATACAAGGAAGAACCGATTCGTATCTTAGCTCGTGAAGTAAAAGAGTTGAGAAACAAGAAAATTTCGTTAGTAAAAGTATTATGGAATCGACATGGAATAGAAGAAGCTACATGGGAGCCTGAGGATTCAATGAGACAACAATATCCGACTTTGTTTAACGGTAAGATTTTCGGGGACGAAAATCCTTAAAGGGGAGAGTTGTACCAGTCTGGTTTACACCCTAGTCAGAATAGTGGTTTCGGGACCACAAATCGAAGTTTGTATAATATTTTAAATTATATTTTGTGCCGTTGATATGTGAATTAACATGTGCTAAATTTTCGTGAGTTAAATTGACTGTCTGTGTGTTTAATTTGACAAAAGGACTAAATTGCATAATTGGTAAAAGTGGCCTCTTATTTGATTAATGGCTAAATTGATGTGGCTTTTTAAGGTGGAGGCCTTATATTGTAAATTGGCCTTTTTGACATGAAGTGGACGGCACATTAATGTGTTGAATGACTTATTTTATTTGGTAATGGCTTATTCAATAATAAATATTATAATATAAGTTATATTATATAAAACAAAAACATGAAAAAGAAAGCCATAATACTTATCTTTGGCCAAATGTCTTAAAGAAAAAGAAAGAACAAAAGCTTTAAAGTTTCGGAACTTACAAGCTTGAATTAAAGGTTAGTTTTTGATCCGTTTTTGATAATTTCTACGTTTTTGTAATCATTGCTTCTCCTCCTGTCAAGCCCATGTTTTAATTTGACGAACTAATGATGTTTGTGTGAGATGCCATTGATGATATGTTAAGCTTTTTGATGAGTTTTGATGCCAAATGAAAGATATGAGCTAGATGAACATGTTTTGTCCTTGAAGTTTTGATGAATTTAGCTAAATAGGGCTAAATTGTGAAATTAGCAAATTGAGGGATTAAAATCCTAATTTAATGAAAAATATGGGCTTGTATGATATGTGTGAATATTCGGCTAAGCAT
Organism: Gossypium rotundifolium; assembly: GCA_025506655.1. Classification (NCBI taxonomy): domain Eukaryota; kingdom Viridiplantae; phylum Streptophyta; class Magnoliopsida; order Malvales; family Malvaceae; genus Gossypium; species Gossypium rotundifolium. The sequence continues at coordinate 31,796,549 of CP106732.1, read as the reverse complement.
AGTTGAGTGATGATTTTGTGAATTTGATGTTTTGAGAAAAATGGACTAATTGATAAAATGTACAAATGTGAGGTCTAAATTGTAAATAGCCTAAAATATGTGTATATGGATTGAATTGAATGAATTAGTGAATAAAAGGATTAATTCTGAATATGTTTAGATAAAGAACCGAGGAAAACGGATTTGGATCGCGGGAAAGCGAAAGTAACTGAGTAACCATTTTCACTCTGATAAACCGAATCCGAGGTAAGCCTTTAAGCAAATTAATATCGTTAATATTGGTTACAACCTTGATTACATCTTGAATTATGAATTTGTAAAACTTGATTACATTTTGAATTATGAATTTGTAAGTGTGAAATAGGCTTAAACCGAATATGACAAGAGATTTTAGTAGTGAAATATAGTTATATTTTTTAATTGAAGTTGATATGTGAAAGTAATATGCATTATGTGTGAAGTGTGATATTGGTAATATGCATTGATACTCGAGCTTCGAGCCTAAGAGGCCTTGTCGCCGGTGAAGTATACCGGGCTTAATGCCTAGCAGGCCTTGTGCCGGTGAAGTGTATCAGGCTTATTGCCTAGCAGGCTAAATGTCGATAATTAAATTTTAGAACTCGGGTCTAGCAGGCTTAGTGCCGGTGCGTGTGTTTCAGGCTTTATGCCTAGCAGGCTTTATGTCGGTGATTATTCATATGTATGTGTTTCAATTGATCATTATAGATGCGGAATTTTGAGTACAATAATTAAGTTAATTGTTCAGGTACATGAAAGCTTATTGGTTGTACGGGATAAGGTAAGTTAGTATATTATGATTGATACTACTGGTTGAGATGCAATTGAGGTATATTCGTAAAATTCTATTAATGGTATCCGGCATTATAAATGATGCGTATGCTATATTGAAAGTTGATTGGGATGTGAACATGAATGTGTCATGTAGATTCGACAAAAAGGTAAATATACATGTAATGTATATTGAACTAGTGAATTTAACAATGTGCTTTTGTATATTCGACCTTATAGGTGTGGATAAACGATATTATATAGATATTATAAGGGTATACATGTGTAGATTAAAGGATATTATTATATGTATATATTAGGTTATAAGTGGTAAGTATGTACTTGGTATTTATTTAATCTGTTGTATATGGAAACATATCTGACTATATGGAATTGATAAGTGATAATTAAATTACTTTGTAAGGATGGCGGTATTTAGCCATGATGGCACAATTGTGTTAATAAATTATATTATGGTTATCAAAGGACTGGTTAATAATGTTTAATTGTTTGATTAAATGATTATATATTTTTGCTTAAGGCTTACTGAGCTAGCAAGCTTACTCTGTGTGTGTTCATTGTTTTGTATTATAGATTTTGATCAAGCTATGAGCTGAAAGGATTGTCTGTGAAGTCATTCACACTATCGACCTACTTTGGTATCTTTAAAGTTTGGATTTTTGAACTTAAGGCATGTGTAGGCTAGTTTAATACTTATATGATATTTTGTTGATGTATATAAGCCATGCGAAAATGGCTCGATTTTAATGCTAATGATCTAATGTTTAAGTAATCCTAGTCATAGTATATGAATGTGTTATGCTTGGTTTGTGAAATCGGTTGTGATATAAGTTCATGTTAGGCGTACATACATATATGTTTGGCATGGAGTAACCATCTATGACTTATGTCTAGTTCTTTTGGAAAGTTTGATATATGCGATTGAGGCATGTGTTTGAGATGTGGATTGTTAGTGACCTATTATTGAGTTCCATAATTCAAAACATGAATCAAATTGGAAGTTGTTTATAATGTAAATTAGGTAACCGGTTATATGACAAAATAAAGGTGATGGTTATAAGTTATTTATGATTCGGTATTGGTGTTTAAATCATGACATTAAATGTTAGTTATATGTTAATATTGAGTTCTTGGCTTTTGATATGTGAGGACTAAGTAGGCTATGAAGTATTTGATTAAGAGGCATGGTTTTTGTGTCTGTGTGAAATGGAATGCTTGAATGGGTGAGTTGTTTTAAAAATTTATTTGCTGAATATGTTTGGATTGATTCGATTATGGCTTACCATTTGGGTGTAAGTTTGGATATGAATAAATTTGGAGATCATTTATATTGTAACTTTTATATTTGACTATATGATAACGTTATATAGTTGAGTCGGCATATACGATCATGATATCTATATATATGGATGTGTATGATTAATGTTAATACATGATATCATGCTTTACAATGTATTTGCAAATACGTGCATATTCATCTGGATGATAAGATAATATGTTATACATTTTGATTTGACATGTTTGCACATGATACATATATCGCATGTATATTAAATTTAACCTTATACTTTTCAAGCTATGGAAGACATAATTATATATATTAGGGTGTAATTATGTACATCTAGAGGTTATGAACCAAGTTTTGTTTAGATGTGTGAGCAAGTGATATACTTTGATCATGATGAAATGAAATCATATACAAAATATATGTATTTTTGTATTTCGTGATTTCTTTCTAGTTTCAAAAAGTCTTTATAAGCATATGCATAATTTGACTAATGTGGTTTTTTAAAAAAAAATCAAGTGAACAGTATTCATTGTTTTTATTTACGATGATTTATTTGTGAAATCAATTAAAGGGATTAATGTTTTGTATGTTATTATCTAAGCATATTCATGTTTGTTTTTATTGCTTTCGGATGTGACTATGTGAACAGTAATTATTTATGGCAACGTTTGTTTTGTTCGGTAACGCCTTACAAACTAATCCGTCGACGTACACGGGTTAAGAGTGTTACATTTTATTGGTATCAGAGCTTACGGTTTAGTCGATTCTAGGACTACCGTAGCATGTGTGAGTCTAGCTATACATGCCTTAAATTATAATGCGATAGTGTGATGACTTCTGACATCTGAATTGTGTTTTTATTTAGTAAATGGATCCCAATAGAGCCGTAGCTGATGATTCGAGAGTGTAGTGCCTAATCCCGTGAATGGGTCAGAGCTGGTAGAATCTCGACCTATCTCGAGTAGCCATGAGGGGGAGGCTAAGCAAGCCTTCTACCAGTTGATGAACGAATGGTTTACTCAATATATCCAAACTAATCTGGCTGTGCAATAACCTCTACCCCAGAATAATCCTTCTCCAATATATATGGTACCCCGATGATAAGTCCAATGAGAATTAGCAAGCCTCCTATTGATAAAATCAAGAAACATGGGGCTGAAGAGTTTAAAGCTAATGATGATGATGATGATACTGAAAAGGCTAAATTCTGGTTAGAAAACACGATCCGAGTATTTGATGAAATGTCTCTTAACTCCGGAAGAATGCATAAAGTGTGTTGTATCATTGCTTTGAGATGCAGCTTATCAATGGTGGAAAACTCTGATTTCTGTTGTTCCAAGAGAATGAATCACATGGAATTTCTTTCAGAGTAAAGTTCGGAAGAATATATCAGTGAGAGATTTGTTGATTAGAAATGAAATGAATTTCTGGATCTAAAACAAGGCTGAATGACTGTTTCAGAATATGAACAAGAGTTCATGAGACTGAGTCAGAAAACTACGAGAGACAATGTTGTCAGATCCGAAGCTAGAGCGCCTGTCAGAGCATATGCTATCCGAGCTCGAGAGGAAGCTTCATCACATTATGTGATAACTGGTACTTTTACTCCTTATGATACTTATGTGATTACTTTGATAGGCCCTGGTTCTACGCATTCATATATATGCATGAATTTTGTATTCATCAAGACTTTGCTTGTAGAGTCTACTGAGTCTGCTATAAAAGTATCGAACCTCTTAGGTAAAAGTGTCCTGGTTGAAAAAGTATGCTAGAATTGTCCGTTAATGTTTCGAGATATCCGTTTTCTTGCTGATCTGATGCTTTTTCCATTTGATGAATTCGATATTATTTTGGGTATGTATCGGTTGTTTATGCATGATGCTATTGTGAACTGCAAAAGAAAGACTATAGTTTTGAGATGTTTGAATGATGAGATCGTACGGATTAAGTCTAATGATTTGAATGGATTGCCGGCTGTGATATTTGTTTTGAAAGCTCAAAGTTATGTGAAAAAGGGATGTGAGGCATATTTTGCTTATGTAATTGATTCAAAAAAGTCTAAAAGAAAGATTGAATCAGTGCCTGTTGTGTGTGAGTTTTCTGATGTGTTTCCTGAAGAGTTACCGGGTTACCTCCGATTCGTGAAGTTGAGTTTGGTATTGATTTGTTACCTAGTACTACACCTATTTCGATAGCTCTGTATAGAATGGCACGAAGAGGATGTGTATCGACTATCGTCAGTTGAATAAGGTGACAATAAAGAATAAATACCCATTGCCCAGAATTGATGATTTATTTGATCAGCTAAAAGGAGCTACCGTGTTTTTAAAGATTGACCTGAGATCTGGATACTGTCAGTTGAGAGTGAAGGATTCAGACATTCTGAAGACTGCTTTTAGGACAAGGTACGGGCATTACGAATTTTTAGTTATGCCATGTAACATCCCAAACTTGATCCAATCACCATGACCCAATTTGGAATGTCACCAGGAAAAAGGGTTTGAAAGGTTTTGTAAGGTTTGTAAAGCAATATGGATCAATTTAGAAAAAAACCAAAACTTAATGACGCATTGGAAGGAGAAACTCTATTTTAAAGAAAGGTATTTAGCCAGCTTAGGGATCAGATGAATCTTTCTTTTTTTTAAAAAAAAAACATGGTTAACTTTAGATCCGGACATTATTCGTCGAGAAGGAAAAAAAACTTTAATTCCAATAAAATGTGTTTAAGCAGGTTTGCAAAGAAACTTTAGATATATATATATATATATATACGTAAAAGCCAACTTGATAGGAGAATCCAAAATTTACCAAATTTAAAGTGGCCTTATTACATCATAAAAAAAATATCCCGAATAAAATAGCGATTACTAAATTCAAATTAAAAATTTAAGTTTAATAAATAACCCCTCGCATGGCCACCTCAAGTTCGGTCTAACCCAGTCCACAGCATCACGAGCTACCTGCAATTTGTTAAGAATAAAGTGAGTCACCAGACTCAGTGTACAATCAGTCCACAAAATTTCTACAAATGGGCTTGGCCCCAAACCACTATCGTATCATCACATCATGCACCAATAATAAGAATGATAGCCCAACCCAACCTAGTACCAACCTCTACACACCGCTCCGTACGTCCATCCTCACACACACCTGTGGGTATTTCTACAATCAACCCTCCATCCACTACACACCTCCTTGGCAGTCATGCTAACAGACACACTGCTCAAAGTCCACATAAGTGGTCCAGCAACTGTTTTCACATGTGATTGAATCACCAATATGCACTTCCCCTTTAAATCATTTATAACCCAACACCCCATGCACATGCAACATGGTATACATAATAGATTACATGATATGAAGTATATAAATATATCATACTTAACATACACCAACAATCAGATTATCCACCAACATCAGTAATGCATGAAAATATACACTGACTTGGTTTTTTGATTTACCCAATACGGGTAACTTAATCACCATTGCCGCTATTTTCAGCTTTCAAGAATTTCACATACACATATAAAGTTATGGAAATAATGTGATAATTACACACTTGTAAACTTGAAGCACTACACTATCGACTTCACTAACATCCTCACTTGTAGGAATCACAACGATCTGCTTATCTTTTTTAGAAGCTGGTCTACACTCCGGTGGTCAATCCCAAACTACAGAAACTGCTCGTTTCTTGAATTTAGGGGGGGACTACGTGTCCAACTCCCTCCTTTGCTCGGCTAGCACTTGATTCCATAAGACGATCTTGGTTAGAAAACTGAGTTAAAACATCGAAGCAGAGAATCTAAGGGTATACGTTGAATAGTAATAATGATATATAATGATTCCTTACCTAAGTCGATAGAGTTCAGAGATCGGAAGGCTTGGATCAGAAAGTCGATCGAGTACCTATGAAATCACCAAGTGAGAATCGACTGAAAAAGAATAGAGCAGAAGAAATGGCCTTTCAGCTAAATAGAATTTATGAGCCCTCTTCCCACCATTCGGCCAGAACACCAAAACCTCACCCTATCATCTTTGATTAGCCTACCCACGATAGGAAAAAGAGAGAAAAAGTGAAGAAAACCCTTAGCAAAATCGAGAGATGCTTCCAAAGATTCGGCACAAGATGTCACAGTAGTGAAGATCAGATTTGGGAGATGGTACCTCTAGGAACAGAAAAGGAACAATAATCAGAGGTTTGACTGAAAGGGAAGAAGAATGAAACCAAACTCAAAAGAAAAAGGTTTTATGAGAAAAGATTCAGCCTAGAGTAAAAAGAAAAGAGAAGAGAATATCGAAGACTTACCAATACATAGGTTAAGGATTCTGCTTGAGTGACACAAAAAGAAGAGAGGTTTCAAACAAGAGCTTTGAGGGATGTATTTGGCGATGATGAACAACTCAGAGAAAACAAATGAAGTGGTGCTAAGATTGAGAGGTTTCGGCTAAGAGAGAAAATAAGAGAGTGTGGTTTCGATTTCAAACGAATGGATAAAAAAACAAGAACTTCAATATCGGAAGTCAAGAGGGTTTGGCAAGAGGGGAGTTCTTATGGGAAAAAAGAAATAGAAGGAAAAATTACAGTAGTGATTTCGGTCTAGAGAACAAATGAAGAAAAGCACATGAAATTTGCGAGAAGCAAGTGTTTTTCGGCTAAAGCTTTGGAGAATGAGCAGCAAAGGAAATGAGAGGAAAAAGTCTTCTTAGTTTCAGCTATAGGTCATTTGAGAAGAAAATATTTCAATTTAAGGAATAGAACAAAAGAATCGACAGAGCTCCTAATCAACTATAAAAATTCAGCACTCCCTACTCTACCCATACAAAACCGAAATCTCCCCTCACCAAGCACTCCACATTTGGCCACAATTCTAATAGCCATCAATTCCCCTTTTTGCTCCTACTTTTACTCCCATTCACTCATTTGAATTAGGAGACCAATTCAAATTTTCCCCAACACCTCTTAGCAACTTATTTCAAATTCAAAGACTCCATCCACTAACCACCCTGAAGAGTCCCAATGGAAACCACCTCCTTAGCTTCCTGACGTAAAAAGAGGCTTCCAAAATCTGCCAAAGCGATTTGAACCCTAGACCTCCTTCCCTTCTGTGGCGTCATTCCCCTTCCATGCTAAGTGGCGTCCCCCTTGCCACTCCAACACCCCACTTATTGCGACACCAAATGCCAACTAAAACTCCCTAAGCCCTACTCCCAAACGGCTACCCTCCAAAAGTGCCAAAAATCCAAAATTTCATCAAAGCTTCGGCTTAGCCCCGAGCCTTCCCGAGGCCCCCAATCACAACCAAACAACCAACCCAACTAACCAATACATAGAAAACATAAAAGATGCAAAAGCCCCTAAATCTTGGATGTGATAGTTCTACCCCCTTAAAGAAATATTGGCCGTGAAATTTACCAGGTCAGAAGAGATGAGGGTATTGTTGTCGCATAACATCCTCTGGCTCCCACATCACATCCTCTGCACCATGGTTCCGCCAAGAAACTTTGACCAAAGGGATTGGCTTCCTTTTCAACACCTTAACGTCTCGATACAAGATTTGCACTGGCTCTTCCTCAAAGGACAAGTCTGATCTTACCTCAATCTCTTCTATTGGCACAATGTTCGACAGGTCAGAATGGTAATGCCTCAACATCGAAACATGGAACACATCATGAATCTGCTTCAATTCTGAAGGTAATTCCAACTGGTACGCTACTGGTCCCACACGCTTCAAAACCTGATAAGGCCGGATAAACCTGGGACTTAGCTTACCCTTATGTCCAAACCTCAGTACCTTCTTCCACGGTGACACTTTTAGGAAAACCCGATCCCCCACTGCAAACTCTATCTCCCTACGCTTTAGATCCCCATAAGATTTTTGTCTGTCTAATGCTTCCTTCAATCGAGTCTGAATTAACTTAACTTTCTCTTTCATTTCTGAAACCAATTCCGGACCCAACATCTGACGCTCACCCAACTCCGTCCAACAAGTAGGAGTACGACATTTTCAACCATATAATGCCTCGTAGGACGCCATCTAAATGCTAGATTGGTAGCTGTTGTTGTATGCAAATTCTGCCAAAGGTAAATACTCCTCCCAACTGCCCCTAAAGTTAATGACACAACATCTTAACATATCTTCCAAGACCTGAATTACTCTCTCAAACTAACCATCTGTCTACGGATGACACGCCGTGCTAAAGTCTAGCCTTGTGCCCAAAGCCTGATGCAATGTCTTTCATAACTGCGACATAAATATAATGTCTCTATCTGATATGATCGAAACTGGTACCCGATGCAACCTCACAATTTCTGCCACATACAACTTAGCCAATCTTTGCAGAGAATAGTCTACACAAACAGGTATGAAAGGAGCTAATTTTGTCAACCGATCCATAACTACCCATACCGAATCTTTCCTAGTAGGTGTAAGAGGTAGCCCACTAACAAAGTCTATAGTAATCCTCTCCCATTTCCACTGTGGACTCTTCACCAGTTGCAACAACCCCGAAGGCAACTAGTGTTCGACTTTGACCTGCTGACACGTTAAACATTTTCCCACAAATTCTTTAACTTCTCGCTTTAATCCTGGCCACCAAAACTACTCACGTAGATCCCAATACAACTTACTTCCCCTAGGATGCATAGCGTAAGGGCTACTATGCACTTTTTGAAGAATCATTTGCCTCAACTCCACATCCCTCGGCATGCAAACCTTCTCACGAAAACACAAAACTCCATCATTGTTCAAACTATAATCCTCTGCTCCACCATCCTATACTTGTAGAAGTCGAGCACTCAAGACATCATCCGATAACTATTTCTCTTTAACCTGACTTACCCATGTCGGCTTCACTTGCAATTCTGCTAATAAGCTTTCGTCATCGTACAGACTAAGGTGGGCGAACATCGCTCTCAAATCTGATATTACCTTTCGGCTTAACACATCTGCCACCACATTTGCCTTACCTGGATGATATTCAATCAAGCAGTCATAGTCCTTCAATAGCTCAATCCACCTTCGCTGCCTTAAATTCAGCTCCTTCTGAGTTAACAGGTATTTCAAACTCTTGTGGTCAATGTAGATAATAGACTTCTCTCCACACAAGTAATGTCTTTGAACCTTTAAAGCAAAAACCACCACCGCCAATTCTAGGTCGTGCATGGGATAGTTAATCTCATGCGGTCTTAATTGCCGGGACGCATAAGCAACCACCCTCTCATCCTACATCAGCACACAACCTAACCCCGTGTGAGAAGCATCACAATACACTACGAAATCTTTTCCAACCTCGGGCTGAATCAAAACTGGAGCCTCCGTCAAAATCTTTTTCAACTTCTCAAAACTTTCCCGCTGCTTGTCAGTCCACCAAAAGGTACCCCCTTCCTCAACAGCTTAGTTAAGAGTGCCGCAATTGAGGAAAAACCCTCGACAAACCTTTTGTAGTACCCTGCCAATCCTATGAAACTTCGAATCTCCGCCATAATCTTAGGTGGTTTCCAGTCCGGCACCACCTCAATCTTTCAAGGATCGACCCTTATCCCTTCTACAGATACCACTTGACCCAGAAATGTAACTTCTTTTAACCAAAACTCACACTTGCTAAATTTGGCGTATAATTTCTTCTCCCTCAAAATCTGTAGAACCACCCGAAGATGTGAATCATGCTCCTCTTTTGTCTTGGAATATAGTAGAATGTCATCTATGAACACTACAACGAACCGGTCTAGAAAGGGTTGAAAAAACTGATTCATCATATCCATGACCGTGGCTGGTGCATTTGTCAACCCAAACGGCATTACCAAAAATTCATAGTGTCCGTAGTGAGTCCAAAAGTCGTCTTATGAATGTCCACTTCCTTTACCTTAAGCTAGTGATAACCTGATCAAACAGATCATCTATCCTCAGCAACGGGTACTTGTTCTTGATGGTCAATTTATTCAACTGGAGGTAATCAATACACATACGCATAGATCCGTCTTTCTTCTTTACAAATAACACTGGTACTCCCTATGGAGACACACTGGTTCGGATAAAACCACGATCCAGCAGCTCTTGGATTTGGGCTTTAAGTTCAACCAGCTCCTTCGGCTCCATCCTATAAGGGGCGATAGACACCGGAGCCGTACCTGGTAGAAGCTCTATTCCAAACTCCACTTCATGATCTGGGGGCAACCCTAGCAGCTCTTTAGGAAAGACGTCCACAAATTCTTTTACTGTCCTAACCCCATCCACGGTTACCTCCTTTGCATCCAAGGCACTGACAAAAGTTAAGAAAGTTATACACCCTTTTCTAACCATTCTTTCTGCCTTAAGAGCAGCACTACATTGGACAAGTAGTTTCTCCTCTCGCCTATCACCAAAATTTCTTCATTCTTAGGAGTCCTTATCACCATGCGGTTAGCAGCACAATCCAAATTTGCATGATACCTTAACAACCAGTCCATGCCCAAGATCAAATCAAACTCCCCAAATGTAGTTCCATCAAATTAGCTGGGAAAACAAACCCTTGAACTTCTAAAGGCACATTTCTAAAAAGTTTATTTACCACTACCGATTGTTTTAAAGGACTAAGTACAGTCATCTCTCTAGAAGCAGTTTCAGGATTCATACTCAGAGTTTTGGACACCACACTAGCAATATAGGATTGCGTTGGCCCAACATCAATTAATACAGTAAAGGGTAGACCAAAAATGATGAACATACCCATTGTAATGTCTGGTGTATCACTCTCTTCTCGACGTCTGGCTGCATAAACCAACCAGGGCTATCTCGCCTCAGTACCCCCAACACCTCGGCCTGGTGTTCCTCGACCCCAACCAAAACCATTCCCTCCTCGGTTCAGACCACGGCCTCTCGACATTTGTTGACCACCTCTTCCTGGCTGCACATACCCGACCTACCATCCGAGCCCAGGTTATATCTAACGGACAATTCTTTATCAGATGATCCTTTGACCCACACTTTAAGCATTCCTTATTTCTTCCCCAACACTCTCTTACGTGCGACCTCCCATAATGAGCACACTGTCAAAATTGCCCAATAGCAGCCGGCGTTGCAACACAAATAGGCCCATCAACCCTAGATCTTTTCAAAAAACCCCGAGATGATCCCGACGGTCCATAACTCCCCTTATTCCTATCTTTGTCCTTATCCCTATTCTACCTCTCAGTTCGCTTTACCTCCTCAGTTATCTTTGCTTTTTCCACCAAAATAGCAAAGTCCCTCTCCCTCTGAGGAGCTATCAACACTCGCAGCTCGTCTCGTAGCCCATCCTCGAACCGAACACATCGCTCATAATCGGTCGCAACTATTCCCCGAGCATACTGACTTAACCGTAGGAATTTTGCCTTATAGTCAGCTACCGATTTACCCCATTGGACCAAATTCAAGGACATTTTTCTTTGGGCATCCACGTAACTAGCTCCAACATATTTCCCCTGAAACATTATCTTAAAGAAGTCCCAATCTATTCGGTCCGCGACATACCCTCTCTCACAGTAAGCCACTATTGATAGGCTTCATCCCGAAGTAAGGACACTGCGCCCTTCAGCTTCTCTTCAGCTGTTCAATCCAAATCTTCCATAATTCTCTCGACTGCCTCTAGCCAATATTCCACCACGTTTGGAGCTACCCCAGGAATACCCCTAAATATTTCAGGTCTGTTTGCTCGAAATCACTCAGGAATGGACTTTCGAGTTGTAGCTCCAATACTTGCCCCAACTACACACTCTAATACCCGCAACATCGCTTGAGACAACGCATCGTCTCCCCCAGTCCTGTCTTGTGAACCCGTTCCTGCCCCAGGTGAGGCTGGTGCCTCGCCCTCAGCCTTTGAAAGTTCAACCTCAGTACCCTAACCTCTTCCACGGCCGCGAGTAGCATGTCCACGCCCTCTACAACTCATATCTATAGCTCTGCTTTACTCTGATTATAAATTTTATGAGTCAGTACATCTTTCCACTTGTTTATTAACGAGTATTTTTATGAAATAGAATTATATGTAGTTCCTTCGTAAAGCATACATATTCCTAAAGGTTTTCATCTCTACAGTAAAAATTATAATTTCCAATCATCCACAACATATAACCACCTCATGTAACTCACTTAACAATCAGAAAACTTACCTGGTGGACCTGGGCCGGGAACTCGAGTGCCATTTTTCCCAAAAGACAAATTCATCTAAAATTTTCTTGTTAATTACATAATTTGAAAACGTTTTGGTCCCAAAAACCCAAGGCTGAGTTTTAGAAATTTGGGCTCTGATACCAAAATATAACATCCCAAACTCGGTCTAAACACCACGACCCAATCTGGAATGTCACTAGGAAAAAGGGTTTGAAAGGTGTTGTAAGGTTTGAAAAACAATATGGATCAATTTAGAAAAAAACCAAAAGTTAATGACGCATTGGAAGGAGAAACTCTATTTTAAGGAAAGGTATTTAGCCAGCTTAGCGATCAGATGAATCTTTCTTTTTTTTTTAAAAAAAAACATGGTTAACTTTAGATCCCGACATTATTCGTCGAGAAGAAAAAAGAAACTTTAATTCCAATAAAATGTGTTTAAGCAGGTTTGCAAAGAAACTTTAGATTATATATACACGTAAAAAAAATGGTTTCATGTCACTATTTTGTGATTAATGACTAATAAAAACCAACTTGATAGGAGAATCCAAAATTTACCAAATTTAAAGTGGCCTTATTACATCATAAAAAAATATCCCAAATAAAATAGCGATTACCAAATTCAAATTAAAAATTTAAGTTTAATAAACAACCCCTCGCATGGCCACCTCGAGTTTGATCCAACCCAGTCCACAGCATCACAAGCTACCTGCAATTTGTTAAGAATAAAGTGAGTCACCCGACTCAGTGTGCAATCAGTCCACAAAATTTCCACAAATGGGCTTGGCCCCAAACCACTATTGTATCATCACATCATGCACCAATAATAAGAATGATAACCCAACCCAACCTAGTACCAACCTCTACACACCGCTCCGTACGTCCATCCTCACACACACCTGTGGGGATTTCTACAATCAACCCTCCATCTGCTACACACCTCTTTGACAGTCATGCTGACAGACACACCGCTCAAAGTCCACATAAGTGGTCTAGCCACTTTTTCCACACGGGATTAAATCACCAAATCCACAATGAGGCTCCATGCCATCATCAATCGTGATAAAGTCACCAATATGCACTTCCCCTTTAAATCATTTATAACCACACACCTCATGCACATGCAACATGGTATACTTAACAGATTACATGATATGAAGTATATAAATATATCATACTTAACATACACCCACAATCAGGTTATCCACCAACATCAGTAACGCATGAAAATATGCACTGACCTATTTTTTCGATTTACCCAATATGAGTAATTTAATCACCATTGCCGCTATTTCTAGCTTTCAAGCATTTCACATACACATATAAAGTTAAGGAAATAGTGTGATAATTACACACCTGTAAACCTGAAGCACTACACTATCGACTTCACTAACGTCCTCACTTGTAGGAATCACAATGATCTACTTATCCTTTTAGAAGCTGGCCCACACCCCGGTGGCTAATCCCGAACCGTCAAAACTACTCGCTTCTTGAATTTAGGGGGGACTACGTGTCCAACTCCCTCCTTTGCTCGACTGGCACTTGATTCCATAAGACGATCTTGGTTAGAAAACCGAGTTAATACATCAAAGTAGAGAGTCTAAGGGTGTACCCTGAATAGTAATAATTATATATAAGGATTCCTTACCTAAGTTGATAGAGTTTAGAGATCGGAAGGCTTGTATTAGAAAGTCGATCGAGTACCTATGAAATCACCAAGTGAGAATCGACTGAAAAAGAATAGATCAGAAGAAATGGTCATTCGGCCAAACAGAATTTATGAGCCCTCTTCCCACCATTCGGCCAGAACACCAAAACCTCACCCTATAATCTTTGATTAACCAACCCACGATAAGAAAAAGAGAGAAAAAGGGAAGAAGATCCCTTACCAAAATTAAGAGATGCTTCCAAAGATTCGCACAAGATGTCACAGCAGAGAATATTAGATTTGGGAGATGCTACCTCTAAGAATAGAAATGGAACAATAATTAGAGGTTTGACTGAAAGGGAAGAAGAATGAAACCAAACTCAAAAGAAAAAGGTTTTATGAGAAAAGATTTGGCCTAGAGTAAAAAGAAAAGAAAAGAGAATATCGAAAACTTTCCAATACATGGGTTAAGGATTTGGCTTGAGTGACACAAAAAGAAGAGAGGTTTCAAACAAGAGCTTTGAGGGATGTATTCGGCTGTGATGAACAACTCAGAGAAAACAAATGAAGTGGTGCTAAGATTGAGAGGTTTCACTAAGAGAGAAAATAGGAGAGTGTGGTTTCAGTTTCAAACGAATGGATGAAGAATCAAGAACTTCAATATCATAAGTCAAGAGGGTTCGGCAAGAGGGGAGTTCTTATGAGAAAAAAAAGTAATAGAAGGAAAAAGTAGAGTAGTGATTTCGGTCTAGAGAACAAATGAAGAAAAGCACCCAAAATTTGAAAGAATCAAGTGTTTTTCGACTAAAGCTTTTGAGAATGAGCAGGAAAAGAAATGAGAGGAAAAAGTCTTCTTAGTTTCGGCTATAGGTCATTTGAGAAGAAAAGATTTCGGTTTAAGGAATAGAATAAAAGAATCGACAGAGCTCCTAATCAACTACAAAAATTCGGCACTCCCTACTCTACACAAACAAAATCGAAATCCCCCCTCACCAAGCACTCCACATTCGGCCACAATTCCAATAGCCATCAACTCCCATTTTTCTCCTACTTTTACTCCCATTCACTAATTTGAATTAAGAGACCAATTCAAATTTCCCCCAACACCTCTTAGCCACTTATTTCAAATTCAAAGTCTCCATCCATTAACCACCCTGAAAAGTCCCAATAGAAACCACCTCCTTAGCTTCCTAACACAAAAAGAAGCTTCCAAAAGCTGCCAAAGTGACTTGAACCCTAGACCTCCTTCCCTCTTGTGGCGTCATTCCCCTTCCATGCTAAGTGGCGTCCCCCTTGCCACTCCAACACCCTACTTCTTGTGACACCAAATGCCAACTAAAACTCCCTATGCCCTGCTCCCAAATGGCTACCCTCCAAAAGTGCCAAAAATCCAAAATTTCATCAAAGCTTTGGCTTAGCCCTGAGCCTTCCCGAGGCCTCCAATCACAACCAAACAACCAACCTAACTAACCAATACACAGAAAACATAAAAGATGCAAAAGCCCCTAAACATAAAATTTACCTGGTCAGAATGTATTACTGTCGCATAACATCCTCTAGCTCGCACGTCGCTTCCTCTGCACCATGGTTCTGCCACAAAACTTTGACTAAAGGGACTGACTTCCTTCTCAACACCTTAACGTCTCGATCCAAGATTTGCACTGGCTCTTCCTCAAAGGATAAGTCTTATCTTACCTCAATCTCTTCCATCGACACAATGTGCGACGGATCAGAACAGTAACGCCTCAACATTGAAACCTGGAACACATCATGAATCTACTTCAATTCTGAAGGTAATTCCAATTGGTACGCTACTGGTCCCACACGCTTCAAAACCCGATAAGGCTCGATAAACTTGGGACTTAGCTTACCCTTATGTCCAAACCACAGTACCTTCTTCCTCAGTGACACTTTCAGGAAAACCCGATCCCTCACTGCACACTCTATCTCCCTACGCTTTAGATCCGCATAAGATTTTTGTCTGTCTGATGCTTCCTTCAATCGAGTCTGAATTAACTTAACTTTTTTTCCGTTTCTGAAATTAATTTCGGACCCAACATCTAACGCTCACCAAACTCCGTCCAACAAGTAGGAGTACGACATTTTGACCATATAATGCCTCGTAGGGCGCAATCTGAATGCTAGATTGGTAGCTATTGTTGTACGCAAATTCTACCAAAGGTAAATACTTCTCCCAACTACCCCTAAAGTCAATGAAACAACCTCTTAACATATCTTCCAAGACCTTAATTACTCTCTCAGAATGACCATCTGTCTGCGGGTGAAATGCCGTGCTAAAGTCTAGCCTTGTGCCTAAAGCCTGATACAACGCCTTCTAGAATCGCGATGTAAATTTAGGGTCTCTATCTGATATGATCGAAACTGGTACCCCGTGCAACCTCACAATTTCTGCCACATACAACTTATCCAATCTTTATAGAGAATAGTCGACACGAACATGTATGAAATGAGTGAATTTTGTCAACCGATCCATAACTACCCATACCGAATCTTTCTTAGTAGGCGTAAGAGGTAGCCCACTAACAAAGTCCATAGTGATCCTCTCCCATTTCCACTGTGGAATCTTCACTGGTTGCAATAACCCTAAAGGCAACTGGTGTTCTGCTTTGACCTGCTAACACATTAAACATTTTCCCACAAATTTCGTAACTTCCCGCTTTAATCTTGGCCACCAAAACTGCTCACACAGATCCCGATACAACTTACTTCCCCTAAGATGCATAGCGTAAGGGCTACTATGCACTTCTTGAAGAATCATCTGCCTCAACTCCACATCCCTCTGCATGCAAACCTTCCCGCAGAAACACAAAACTCCATTGTTGTTCAAACTGTAATCCTCTACTCCACCATCATGTACTTGCAGAAGTCAAGCACTCAAGACATCATTCGATAACTGTTTCTCTTTAACCTAACTTACCTATGTCAGCTTCACATGCAGTTCCGCTAATAAACTTCCGTCATCGTACAAACTAAGGTGGGCAAACATCGTTCTTAAATCTTATATTACCTTTCGCTTATCGCATCTGCCATCACATTTGCTAGACCCGGATGATATTCAATCGAGCAGTCATAGTCCTTCAATAGCTCAGTCCACCTTCGCTGCCTCAAATTCAGCTCCTTCTGAGTTAACAGGTATTTCAAACTCTTGTGGTCAGGTAGATAACAGACTTCTCTCCATACAAGTAATGTCTCCAAACCTTTAAAGCAAAACCCACCGCCGCCAATTCTAGGTCGTGCGTCGGATAGTTAATCTCATGCGGTCTTAATTACCGGGATGCATAGGCAACCAACTTCCCATCCTGCATCAGCACACAACCTAACCCCGTGTGAGAAGCATCACAATACATTACGAAATCTTTTCCAGCCTCAGGTTGAATCAAAATCGGAGCCTCTGTCAAAATCTTTTTCAACTTCTCAAAACTTTTCTGCTGCTTGTCAGTCCATACAAAAGGTACCCCCTTCCTCAACAGCTTAGTTAAGGGTGCTGCAAGTGAGGAAAACCTCGACAAAACTTCTGTAGTGCCCTGCCAATCCTAAGAAACTTCAAATCTCCGCCACAGTCTTAGGTGGTTTCCAGTCTAGCACCGCCTCAATCTTCTGAGGATCGACCCTTATCCCTTCTGCAGATACCACTTGACCCAGAAAAGTAACTTCTTTTAACCAAAACTCACATTTGCTAAATTTGGGGTACAATTTCTTCTCCCTCAAAATCTGTAGAACCACCCGAAGATGTGAATCATGCTCCTCTTCAGTATTGGAATATGCTAGAATATCGTTTATGAACACTACAATGAACCAGTCCAAATAGGGTTGAAAAACCTGATTCATCGTATCCATGAACGCGGCTGGTGAGTTTGTCAAACCAAATGGCAATACCAAAAATTAATAGTGCCCGTAGTGATTCCGAAAAGCCGTCTTATGAATGTCTGCTTCTTTTACCTTAAGCTGGTGATAACTTGATCTCAAATCTATCTTCGAAAATACTAAAGCCCCCTTGAGCTGATCAAACAGATCATCTATCCTCAGCAACGGGTACTTGTTCTTGATGGTCAATTTATTCAACCGGCGGTAATCAATGCACATATGCATAGATCCATCTTTCTTCTTTACAAAGAACACCGGTACTCCCCATGGAGACACACTGGGTTAGATAAAACCACGATCCAGCAGCTCTTGGATCTAGGCTTTGAGTTCAACCAGCTCCTTTGGTGCCATCCTATAAGGGGCGATGAACACCGGAGCTGTACCTGGTAGAAGCTCTATTCCAAACTCCACCTCACGATCTGGGGGCAACCCTGGCAGCTCTTTAGGAAAGACATCCACAAATACCTTTGCTTTCCTAACCCCATCCACGGTTACCTCCTTTGCATCCAAGGCACTGACAAAAGTTAAGAAGGCCATGTACCCTTTTCTCACCATTCTTTTTGCCTTAAGAGCAGACACTACATTGGACAAGTAGTCTCTCCTCTCGCCTATCACCAAAATTTCTTCATTCTTAGGAGTCCTTATCACCATGAGCTTAGCAGCACAATCCAAATTTGAATGATACCTTACCAACCAGTCCATGCCCAAGATTAAATCAAACTCCCCAAATGGTAGTTCCATCAAATCAACTAGGAAAACTAACCCTTGAACTTCTAAAGGCACATTTCTAAAAAGTTTATTTACCACTACCGATTGTCCTAAAGAACTAAGTACAGTTATCTCCCTAGAACCAGTTTCAGGATTCATACTCAGAGTTTCGGACACCACACTAGCAACATAGGAATGCTTCGACCCAACATCAATTAATGCATTAAAGTGTAGACCAAAAATGATGAACATACCTATTATAACGTCTGGTGCATCACTCTCTTCTCGACGTCCCGTCAGATAAACCAACTAGAAATTTGTCTCACCAAGACCCCCAACACATCGGCCCAGTGTTCCACGGCCCTGACCAAAACCATTCCCTCCTCAGTTCGGACCATAGCCTCTCGACATCTATTGACCATCTCTTCCGGCTGCACATACCCCTGACCTACCATCCGAGCCCTGGTTGTATCTAACGGACAATTCTTTATCAGATGATCCTTTGACCCACACTTGAAGCATTCCTTATTTCTTCCCCAACACTCTCCTGCATGCGACCTTCCACAATGAGCACACTGTCGAAATTACCCAAAAGTAGCCGGCGTTGCAACACGAATAGGTCCATCAACCCTAGATCTTTTCAAAAAACCCACAGATGATCCCAACGGTCCATAACTCCTCTTATTCTTGCCTTTGTCCTTATCCCTATTCTGCCTCTCAGTTCGCTTTACCTTATCAGCTATCTTTTCTTTGTTCACCAAAATAGCAAAGTCCATCTTCCTCTGAGGAGCTATCAACACTCGTAGCTCGTCTCGTAGCCCATCCTGAAACGAACACATCGCTCATAATCGATCATAACTATTCCCCAAGCATACCGACTTAACAGTAAGAATTTTGCCTGATACTCGCTACTGATTTAACCTATTGGACCAAATTCAAGAACATTTTTCTATGTACGTCCACGTAACTAGCTCCAACATATTTTCAGCTGAAACATCATCTTAAGGAAGCCCAATCTATCTGGTCCGCCGATGTACCCTCTCTCATAGTAAGCCACCATTGATAGGCTTCATCCAGAAGTAAGGACACTGCGCCCTTCAGCTTCTCCTCAGCTGTGCAATCCAAATCTTCCATAATTCTCTCGACTGCCTCTAGCCAATATTCCACCACCTTTGGAGCTACCCCAGAATACCCCTAAATATTTTAGGTCTGTTTGCTCGAAGTCGCTCAAAAATGGACTTTCGAGTTGTAGCTCCAGTACTTGCCCCGACTACACGCTCTAATACCCGCAACATCGCTTGAGACAGTGCATCGTCTCCCTCATTCCTGTCTTGTGAACTCGTTCCCACCGCAGGTGAGGCTGGTGCCTCGCCCTCAGCCTCTGAAAGTTCAACCTCGGTACCTTGACCTTTCCCACGGCTGTGAGTAACACGTCCATGTCCTCTACCACTCATATCTATAGCTCTACTTTACTCTGATTATAAGTTTTATGAGTCAGTACATCTTTCCACTTGTTTATTAACGAGTATTTTTGTGAAATAGAATTATAAGTAGTTCTTTAGTAAAGGATACATATTCCTAAAGGTTTTCATCTCTTCAGTAAAAATTATAATTTCCAATCATCCACAACATATAACCACCTCATGTAATTCACTTAACAATCAGAAAACTTACCTGGTGGACCTGGGCTCGGAACTCGAGTGCCATTCTTCCCAAAAGACAAATTCATCTAAAATTTTCTTGTTAATTACATAATTTGAAAATGTTTTGGTCCCCAAAACCCAAGGCTGAGTTTTAAAAATTTAGGCTCTGATACCAAAATGTAACATCCCAAACTCGGTCCAAACACCACGACCCAATCTAGAATGTCACTAGGAAAAAAGGTTTGAAGGGTGTTGTAAGGTCTGTAAAACAATATGGATCAATTTAGAAAAAACCAAAACTTAATGACGCATTGGAAGGAGAAACTCTATTTTAAGAAAAGGTATTTAGCCAGCTTAGCGATCAGATGAATCTTTCTTTCTTTTTTTTTTAAAAAAAAAACATGGTTAACTTTAGATCCAGACATTATTCGTCTAGAAGGAAAAAAATAAACTTTAATTCCAATAAAATGTGTTTAAGCAGGTTTGCAAAGAAACTTTAGATTATATATATACGTAAAAAAAATGGTTTCATGTCACTATTTTGTGATTAATGACTAATAAAAACCAACTTGATAGAAGAATCCAAAATTTACCAAATTTAAAGTGGCCTTATTACATCATAAAAAAATATCCCAAATAAAATAGCGATTACTAAATTCAAATTAAAAATTTAAGTTTAATAAATAACCCATCGCATGGCCACCTCAAGTTCGATCCAACCCAGTCCAGAGCATCACGAGCTACCTGCAATTTGTTAAGAATAAAGTGAGTCACCAAACTCAGTGTGCAATTAGTCCACAAAATTTCCACAAATGGGCTTGGCCCCAAACCACTATCGTCTCATCACATCATGCACCAATAATAAGAATGATAGCCCAACCCAACCTGGTACCAACCTCTACACGCTCCATACGTCCATCCTCATACACACCTGTGGGGATTTCTACAATCAGCCCTCTATCCACTACACACCTCTTTGGCAGTCATGCCGACATACACACTGCTCAAAGTCCACATAAGTGGTCTAGCCACTGTTTCCACACGTGATTAAATCACCAAATCCACAATGAGGCTCCACGCCATCATCAATCGTGACAAAGTCACCAACATACACTTCCCCTTTAAATCATTTATAACCCAACACCCCATGCACATGCAACATGGTATACATAATAAATTACATGATATGAAGTATATAAATATATCATACTTAACATACACCCACAATCAGGTTATCCACCAACATCAGTAACGCATGAAAATATACACTGACCTGGTTTTTCTATTTACCCAATATGGGTAATTTAATCACCACTGCCACTATTTCCAGCTTTCAAGCATTTCACATACACGTATAAAGTTAAGGAAATAGTGTGATAATTACACCTGTAAACCTAAAGCACTACATTATCGACTTCACTAACGCCCTCACTCGTAGGAATCACTGAGATCTACTTATCCTTTTCAAAGTTGGCCCACACCCTGGTGGCCAATCGTGAACTGCCGAAACTGCTCGATTCTTAAATTTAGGGGGGGACTACATGTCCAACTCCCTCCTTTGCTTGGCTAGCACTTGATTCCATAAGGCGATCTTTGTCAGAAAACTGAGTTAAAACATTAAAGCAGAGAATCTAAGGGTATACCCTGAATAGTAATAATTATATATAATGATTCCTTACTTAAGTCGATAGAGCTTAGAGATCGGAAGGCTTGGATTAGAAAGTCGATCGAGTACCTATGAAATCACCTGAGAATCGACTGAAAAAGAATAGATCAGAAGAAATAGTCTTTCGGCAAACAAAATTTATGAGCCCTCTTCCCACCATTCGGCCAGAACACCAAAACCTCACCCTTCCATCTTTTATTAACCAACCCACGATAGGAAAAAGAGAGAAAAAATGAAGAAGATCCCTTACCAAAATCGAGAGATGCTTCCAAAGATTTGGCACAAGATGTCACAGCAAAGAAGATCAGATTTGGGAGATGCTACCTCTAGGAGCAGAAAAGGAACAATAATCAGAGGTTTGACTGAAAGGGAAGAAGAATGTAACCAAACTCAAAAGAAAAAGGTTTTATGAGAAAAGATTTGGCCTAGAGTAAAAAGAAAAGAAAAAGAATATTAAAGACTTACCAATAACTGGGTTAAGTATTCGGCTTGAGTGACACAAAAAGAAGAGAGGTTTCAAACAAGAGCTTTGAGGGATGTATTCGGCTATGATGAACAACTCAGAGAAAACAAATGAAGTGGTGCTAAGATTGAGAGGTTTCAGCTAAGAGAGAAAATAGGAGAGTGTGGTTTCAACGAATGGATGAAGAAATAAGAACTTCAATATCGGAAGTCAATAGGGTTCGGCAAGAGGGAGTTCTATGAGAAAAAAAGAAATAGAAGGAAAAAGTAGAGTAGTGATTTTGGTCTAGAGAACAAATGAAGAAAAGCACCCAAAATTTGTGAGAAGCAAGTGTTTTTTTGCTAAAGCTTTTGAGAATGAGTAGGAAAGAAAATGAGAGGAAAAAGTCTTCTTAGTTTCGGCTATAGGTCATTTGAGAAGAAAAGATTTCAGTTTAAGGAATAGAAGAAAAGAATCAACAGAGCTCCTAATCAACTACAAAAATTCGGCACTCCTTACTCTACCCATACAAAACTGAAATCCCCCCTCACCAAGCACTCCACATTCGGCCACAATTCCAATAGCCATCAACTCCCCTTTTGCTCCTACTTTTACTCCTATTCACTCATTTGAATTAGGAGACCAATTCAAATTTCCCCCAACACCTCTTAGCCACTTATTTCAAGTTCAAAGACTCCATCCACTAACCACTCTAAAGAGTCCCAATGGAAACCACCTCCTTAGCTTCCTGACGCAAAAAGAGGCTTCCAAAAGCTGCCAAAGCGACTTGAACCCTGGACCTCCTTCCCTCCTTTGGCGCTATTCCCCTTCCATGCTAAGTGGCGTCCCCCTTGCCATTCCAACACCCCAATTCTGACACCAAATGCCAAATAAACCTCCTTAAGCCTATAACACCCTTAACCTATATCCGTCGTCGGATCATAGTTAAGGGGTATTACTAAACTAAACCCAATCCATAATCGATAATATTACACGTTGATCATGCTTCGTAGTACTACCTTGAAATAGAAGGGAAATTTAACATCTCTATATATGTATATATATACTAAGACCGAATCTTAATAATGATACATCTACTATTCGAATGTAAACAAAACTACCCCAAAAGAAATGCAGTTACATATTCCGTGCACATCATTCTTCAATCCATGCATATAACTCAACTACTTTTCAATCGTAAACTTCTTCCAATAAAACCTATTTACTATTCATTAGGTCATTTTCATTACCTTAGCTAAATATGTACAAGCTTTACTCTCTTTTTAACAAGTTATCTAGCACTCAACAACAATTGTACTTGTACCAATTTCAAGATCCCTTTTTCCATTGTCAAAAGCATCCAAACATTTAATTGATCACATCGTTTTTCCATTAGCAAGGTCACATTATCAAAACCAAACCTATTTTGTAAACAACCTTATATATATAAACCGAACTCATTACACACATATACGAGTAACATGAAATGTAATTTACTAAAATACACAATCATCATGTTCGGCTTTGCACAATAAAACTTCAACCAAAAGGGAGCATTCAAGCTACCTTATCATACCTCAAACATAAACGCATGAACAATTACACTTTCATAAAAGGATTAACCTCATGACCGAACATACACAAGATCAAAGTACCATAATTTAGCCATTTTCGCATGGCATACATCCATTAAAGGTTCATTTTATACAAATCCTAAGAAAACAAAATAGCCTATACATGCCATAATCATCAAAGATTAATCTATCAATAAGGGGTACCAAGATAGATGATAATATGATGAGCTTCCGAATTGATCCACGAGCCTAGGTTGAACCTTCCAAAGGTGATCTATAATTCAAGAAACAACGGAGAGAAAGTAAGCTTCATAGCTTAGTAAGATTTCAGCTTGATAAACTAAGTACATTTATTCTACTAAATAATTTCAATAAGCATTTCATATATAACAACAACATGGTCGAACAATCAAGGTATCAAGAACCGATTCATGGATATTGTATGACTAAACGTACCTCTCTAAATATACATACCATTCGAAACTTAGTCATTCATACATAATTCTAGGATGTTATTTCCCAACAATACTATATACCAATTTGCATTTATAACATAGTCTTTTGAAACGAGCCATATACCTGCACATTGATAAATAAGCTTAACAAAGTTGTTTCACACGATTAGTACCTTCGTTAAAATCACTATGTAATGTATCGCTCACACAATAATCTCATAACGTATCGTTACATTACTCAATAATCTAGCGTAACGCTCACTCAATAATCCCACACGTATCGCTCACACAGAGAGTTACTTAAACTCTCGTAACGCATCGCCACATAGAAGTCACATTTAAAATCCTGCATCAGCTCACATAGAGCCATTACTTATTAACCCGCCACTTAGTGCTCAATCATAGTTTTGTACCCATAGTACATTTAGTAAACTCGTAATTCATATAAAATTAGCAAATCATTCATATAATCAAACTAACATTCATCCAAGCATATAATCGCCCATGCATTATTTCATGAAAATAATTATATTCTCATGTTCAATATAACTAAAATATCTAGCACATTACTTCCAAACTATATCTTTACTTCGAATACATTCCTTACCGTCACTTAGTATTATATATATTTATGACCTTTGCATTCAATTTAAGGTGGTACGAAGTTCACACTACTAAATCAACTGTCTTAACTTACCTTGCAAAATATAAACGGTTAAATAATCTCGATAACTCATTCGACAATATTAGCTCAATAATCGATACCCTTCAAATAAAGAATTGTTTCAATTAATTCATTTGCTTGAAATCTTACCTCAAAGAATTACAATTCAGGGTTTCTTGGCTACTCGTCTAGTTTAGCTTTTCCCCGTTCCTTTTCCAAATCTTTCCTTCCTTGATCTAAACCAAATTTAAAAGAACCTATTCAAATCATTTCATTCATCTCTATTCGGCAGATAATTATACCATTCCTTCCATCTATCAATCATAATTCGAAACTTTTACAATTTACTACTATTTTTTTTCATTCAAACATAATATACAAATATAAAATTTTATACACTTTTACACTAGAGCCGAATTCTCCTCAAGCTTAATTAAATTTCTTTGTCACAATTAAACCATTCATATCATATAATTTATCAATAATCCCTTCCAAATATAAACATTCATCAAGGCCGGATATACAATTAAATGTACCCGAATTTTCATATACATATACATAAACGTATATCCAACAATTAAGTTATAATATTCCTAATATATATTCAATTCAACATTTAGCCAAATGTATAAAGCTTCCCAATTCTCAAATTGAACTAACCTCCCAAGCATTCATACCATTTCAATGTACTATTTTCTGCTTCATCTAATTCCTATCTCAATTCATCTTGTTTCCCTCAAAAATACAAATCACGTTTACTATCCCCCTCTATAGCCGAATCTAACATGCTCAACTCTAAGAAAATTCATATGATTTCGATGGTACACAAGACAACCTACTTAATTTGTAACAATTTACTAAACTAAAACTCAATTTCCTTACCTTACAATCGCATGCAATGGCCGGATCAGGGAGGAGAAAATTTTTCTTCTTTCCTTTGAAGAGAATTATGAAGAAGATGAGTGAAGGGAGAAAATCAAATTTATTTTATGTTCTTTTATTACTTAATATAATACCCATTAAAATAAACATAAAATATTATGTTTATGATTAAAATATGTTAAAATTCCTCCCCATCATCATTATCATCCACTATATCAAATTGTGGAAATTTGACATGCAAGTCCCCATTTGAGTAAAGCATTTCAATTGGCCTTCCTAAATTTATGCACTCTACTTTTCCCACTTTAACTATTTGATCCTTTTATTTAATTTAACATCAAAACAATTAAATTATCCTACGATATTTTTACTCACGCACAAACACTTAACATAGACATCAAATAAATAAACAAAATATTTTTCTAATTCGGATTCGTGGTTTCGAAACCACTGTTCCGGTTAGGGTTGTATTTGGACTATTACAACTCCCCCTCCTAAAAAGAAATTTTTGTCCCCGAAAATCTTACCGACAAATAAGTGCGGATAGAGTTCTTTCATAGATTCTTCGGTCTCCCAGGTTGCTTCATCCACCCCATGTTTAAGCCACAGCACTTTAACTAGCTCTATTTTCTTGTTCCGCAACTCTTTCACTTCACGAGCTAATATGCGAATCGGTTCCTCTTCATAAGTTAAATCAGACTGAATCTCTATTTCTACTGCATTAATCACATAAGATGGGTCAGATCTGTATCGCTGAAGCATAGATACATGGAACACATCGTGGATTCTATCTAGCTCAGAGGGTAACTTCAATCTATACGCCACTAGCCCGATAGGCTCAATAACTTCATACGGCCCAATAAATCTCGGACTCAACTTTCCTTTACGACCAAATCTAATTATTTTTTTCCATGGTGAAACTTTCAAAAACACCCTATCGCCAATCTGAAACTCAATGTCCTTATGTTTAAGTCTACGTAAGATTGTTGATGATCCGAGGCTACTTTTAAACTGTCGCGGATTACGGCCACTTTTGCTCAGCCTCTTTGACCAAATCAACCCCGTGTATTTTGTTTTCACCGAGTTCGGTCCAGAACAATGGTGTACGACATTTACGACCATATAAAGCCTCGTAGGAAGCCATTTTGATACTAGATTGAAAGATATTATTATAAGCAAATTTGATCAAAGGTAAGTATCGCTCCCACGTACTTCCAAACTCGAGAATGCAACATCTCAACATATCCTCGAGTATTTGGATAACATGCTCGGATTGACCATCCGATTGAGGATGAAAAGTTGTACTGTAACACCCCAAACTCGGCCCAAACGTTACGGCCGAATCTAGAATGCTACTGAGGAAAAAGTTTGAAAAGAATTTGTCATAAGGGTGAAAACATAAAAATTTTCTGTCACATATAAAAACATTGTATGTTTAAAATTCTAAGTAAAATTATGTTGTTACAAATTTCCGAATTAAAACTTTAATATAAGTTTTGATGATGTAAATCGCTTTCTAAAATAAAATATTCCAAATATCATCTCGATCGTCAATCCAACTTGAACACAATAAAAGTCCCCAAATACTTTAAGTGGCCCTTATTACAATAAATATTTACTCAAAATACTGAAAATATAAAGTGCATAAAATAATGAAAAAAATCTTCTGCATGGCCACCTCGTATCCGCTCCAGCCCAGTCCAAGAATCTTGTATCACCTGCATTGTTTGGTAAAAATATGTGAGTCAAACTGACTCAGTGTATAATTAGTCCATAGATTTCCACACATGGGCTTAGCCCATACCACACCAATCCACATATCAAGTAATAATGCAAAATGCACCCAACCCAGCTTAGGGTCCATCCTATACACACCCCCGTATCCAGCCAGCACACACCAGGGGATTACTAAATCAACCATCCAACCTCTACACACCAATTTGGCAAGCAATGCCATCCACCAAGTGGTTAAGCCACTGGTCCACGTGAAATAAATCACAGTATAATCCACAACGCTACCTCAGTCAACGTCAATCCACAATATAGCTCGTAGCTAACATCAAATCACGATGAGGCACATAGCCATCACCAACCACGATATGGCACAAAGTCAATACCAACCACGATGAGGCACAGAGCCGATCATCAATCCACGTGAGGTTCATAGCCATCACTAAACCACGTACATAAATGTACACCCTGTCCTTCAATAATCATATCCCAATCCCTATGCATATGTCAGTATCATGGCCAAATAATAGTAAAATTCCAATGAGCATACATCACATGCTTACCACAATTCCACACATATACCATGGTAAAATAATATCATAAACCGACACAGTTAATCGAATACCCACTATGGGTAGCCACCATCTCGACCATTATTTTCACTATCATACACATCTTATAATGATATATATATACATAACAACAAATCCAAACAATAGGAGATCGGTCGATAACTACACACCTTTTTCTAAGACAATGATTAAATCCCGAAACCCAAAGCCTAAACGATTTGCACCTTGCGATTTGATAAACTCCCTCCTACGTAACAATGTTAGAATCGGCTTCAACCCATAAGGCTTACAAAAAAAATGGCCTTTGGCCGAATATCACACTTCACTTACCTTGGAACCACATAGATATTCGGCTACTATAGAGGAGTGATTGACTTTGGAAGAAGAAAGAGATGGAGAAATCGGCTAAGGCTTACTTGTGCTTTCAGTTTTTGATGGATTGTGAAAAGAAAAGAGAATGTTGAGACTTGATGCAATTTAGCTTTGGTATCCAAAGAGAGATTCGACCTAAGCAAAGTAAAAAGAAAAGAAAAGAAAAGAAAAGAAGAGAAAAGAAGAAGATGAGGGAAAGAGAGAATGATGACTATAAGTTTCGGCCAAGAAAGAAAAAGAATAAAATGAAAGAAAAATAATGCTCCTTTCAATGGTAGTAATTTCGGCACAAAGAGGAAAAGAGCTTGAGAGGGAAAAGAAAATAATACCAATTTGGTCAAAAATAATAGCCAAAACCAAAGCAAAATTTTACCAATAGCCCAAGACACATTCGGCTAGGAAGAGAGGTTTTGGAGACAAAAGAAAATGGTGCCCAATTTGCTAAA
The DNA here is from genome assembly GCA_025506655.1 of Gossypium rotundifolium. Classification (NCBI taxonomy): domain Eukaryota; kingdom Viridiplantae; phylum Streptophyta; class Magnoliopsida; order Malvales; family Malvaceae; genus Gossypium; species Gossypium rotundifolium. The sequence continues at coordinate 31,767,636 of CP106732.1, read as the reverse complement.
GAATTTGATCAACTATCCCTATTCCCTTTCAATATTCTACCAACCCCCCCCCAAAAACCAACCCAGTTCATGGTCAAAATGGCCATGAAATAATTTCCAAAACAAAGCTCTTGATTCATGCCTTATAATCCTCTACTTTCCCAAAGTTTAAGAAATCCTATCCCTTATTTCAAGCCTTATGTCCCCTTATCATACCAAAACTTAGGATTTCATTCCTTAAATTAACACTTACCTTTTTCCTTAGTCTACTATCCATAAAAGAAAATAGTCCAACCTTACCTTAATTAAAGGTTGACCATCACATGCCATACAAGTCCAAAATAAAAAAAAAATCACCTTAAGACTATCCATGGGATTCGATCCTAAGTCCCCCTCACACTGCTTGTGGCATCACTTTCCAAGACCCCAAGTGGCACCTCCCTTGCCACTTTGGCAAGTGAATTATTGTGTCTTAACCTCCACATTAATTCCCTTAAGGCCTAGCTCCTCTTAGCTCCCTTTAACTAACACTTAAAACAAAATTTTTCCTACAAATAGCCTACCCTTGGCTTAAACCTAGATCTTAAAACACCTTAATTAATGCACAATCAAGCCATACACATGCAAAACAATTCAAACCTAATAGCCCCTATTTCAGGATGTTACAATTTTACCCTCCTTAAAGAAATTTTGTCCTCGAAATTTCTAACTAACTAACAGTCGTGCATCCTAACTCACCACGTTACGCTCTTTGTCAAGACTCTAATCTTAATAAAACTAACATACTTTCTAGGTATAGCCTCAAAGTTTGCACTCAAAGTTCTAGATACTTCACTAGCAATACATGAATGAGTTGACACGATATCTATCAAGGCAATAAAGGGTATTTCGAAAATAAAGAACGTACCCGTTATCACATCTGGCACATCTTCCTCATCGCGACGCCTGACTGCATAAACTAACCCTAGTGTCTCAAGATCTACACCTCAAGACCTCTTCCCGATGCTCCACGACCTCGGCGTAACCATTCCCTCCATGGTTCGGGACACGACCCCTTGTCACCTGTTGACCACCTCTTCCCAGCTGCACATAACCTTGGCCTACTCTTCGAGCCCTATCCATCTCCTTAGGACAATTCCTAACCAAATGAGCCTTAGACCCACACCGGACACATTCCTTGCTATTTCCCCAGCACTCTCCTACATGAGCTCTCCCACACTGAGCACATGGGCGACTCCGATTCCCAGAAACTGGTACAGGTGCACGTACAAAATTCTCAACCCTTGGCCTTTTCTAAAAATTCCCAAATGATTCTGACAATCCATAACTCCTCTTATCCTGATTTCTATCCCTATCTCTATTCTGCCTCTTGGCCCTCTTGACCTCCTCGGCTATCCGAGCTCTATCCACTAAGACTGCAAAGTCCCTCTCCGATGCGGTGCTATCAACACTCGTAGCTCATCTCACAACCCATCCTCAAATCTAACACACCGCTTGTAATCTATAGCTACAATCCCTCTAGCATACCGACTTAACCGCAGAAACTCCGCTTCATACTCAGCTACCGACTTATTTCCTTGGACTAAATTTTGAAATGCCTTTCTCTGAGAGTCAATGTAGCTAGCTCTAATGTATTTCCCTTCAAACTTAACCTTAAAATACCCCCAATCCACTCGATCTGCAGGGATACTCTCCTTGACAGTGAGCCACCACTGATAAGCCTTGTCTCGAAGCAGCAGAACAACACCTTTTAGCTTTTCCTCAGCAGTGCAGTCCAAATCATCCATGATCCTCTCGACTGCCTCTAACCAATACTCCGCTACATTCAGAGCTACCCCAGATACTCCCCTAAAAACCTCAGCTCCATTTGATCTAAGTCTCTCAACTACTGACTTCCGAGCCCTATTTCCCATACTAGCTCCTGCTACTCACTCTAAAACTCGCAGCATAGCCTGCGATACTGCATCATCTCCTCCGGTTTGCTCTTGAAATTTCGCCTTCACACCCGGTGGCGGTGCCTCATTTTCTAACCCCGACTGCATCCAACCTGGTTTTGACACGACCATCCTACCTCTACCTCGCCACACATTTCACCACGCCCCTAGAACTCATGTCTACTTCATGATTTAACTGATTTAAGAAATTTTATGCATTAGTCTTTTGTTCCACCGATTATCCATGAATAATTTTATGTAAAGAAGTTTTAGTAGTAGTTCTTTCGATCAACCAAAGTTTTCATCTCAAGTTTACTACCCTAATTCGTAGAGTCATATTCATTCATCCACAACATCCACTACACTACTATGGGCATTTTATCCGTCCCCAACCTGTGGGTATTTTAAGTAACTCATTCTACAGGGGTATTTTAGTAATAAATTGGGATTAATTCGAAAATCTTTACAAATCAAAGGCATTCCAAATTTTACAAATTTCGGGGTTATTTTGAAAAATTTTCCAAATCAAAGGTATTTTTGAAAATTCCATAAATTGGGGTTATTTTGGTAATTTTGTAAATTAGGGTAATTTAGTAAATTTTCCAAACCGTGATATTTTAGTCAAAAGCAAGGTAGTTTTACAAAACTAAGGTTTGTATTCAATCTGAGGTAATTTTTTACAAAATAGTGTAGCTGGTCCCTTTCGGGTTTTAATTATCGGGTTTAGCCAGTGAATAAGTCCTCTTGGTTAGGGTGAACCGCCGCTACGCACCAAGTAGGATTCGAGTGAAGAGAAGGTGAGTCACTAGGACTGCTTAAATACCAAGCTCTCATCGAATCCAATCCTAGACATGCGTACAACTGTTGCCACACCCTAACTTGGCGACTTACTCACAGGTTTGTTTGGTTGTACTTAAGTCTTATGTATTTTGTGTTGGAGTAAACTAGTCCTAGGGTTCAATAGCTCCTAATCTACTAATCTACGATCCCGTAAAGCCCATAAAGTTTCACATACCAATCACTTCAATAGTTAGGGTACTTGCCTCGTGGACTTCAAGCCGAGATCTGTCCCATGCCGAATAAACTGAAATAGTTCATGAAAGTCTATGTTTTGAAAAGCCCATCATTGAAAAAGTTTTGGACCCAAAACCTCAAAGTTGAGTTTTGAATCGGCTCGATACCAAATTGCAACACCCCAAACTCGACCCAAATGCTACGGTAGAATCTAGAATGCTCTTGAGGAAAAAGTTTGAAAAGAATTTGTCAAAAGGGTGAAAACATAAAAATTTTCATCACTTATAAAAACATTGTATATTTAAAATTCTAATTAAAATTATGTTGTTACAAATTTTCAATTAAAACTTTAATATAAGTTTTGATGATGTAAATCGCTTTCTAAAATAAAACATTCCAAATATCATCTCGATCGTCAATCCAACTCGAACACAATAAAAGTCCCCAAATACTTTAAGTGGCCCTTATTACAATAAATATTTGCTTTAAATACTAAAAATATAAAGTGCATAAAATAATGAAAATATCTTCGCATGGCCACCTCAGATCCGCTCCAAAATGGTCCAAGAATCATGTATCACTGCATTGTTTGGTAAAAAATTGGGTGAGTCAAACCGACTCGAAGGTGTAATTAGTCCTGATTTCCACACATGGGCTTAGCCCAAACCACACCAATCCACATATCAAATAATAATGCAAAATGCACCCAACCCAGCCTAGGGTCCAGCCTCTACACACCCCGTATCCGGTCACCACACACCGGGGATTACTAAATCAACCTCCAACCTCTACACACCAATTTGGCAAGCAATGCCATCCACCAAGTGGTCAAGCCATCGGTCCACGTGAAATAAATCACAAGATAATCCACAACGCGACCTCGGTCAACGTCAATCCACGATGTAGCTCGTAGCTAACATCAAATCACGATGAGGCACATAGCCATCACCAACCACGATATGGCACAAAGTCGATACCAACCATGATGAGGCATAGACCGATCATCAATCAACGTGAGGCTCAGAGCCATCACTAAACCACGTACATAAATGTACACCCTATCCTTCAATAATCATATCCCAATCCCTATGCATATGCCAGTATCATGGCCAAATAATAGTAAAATTCCAATGAGCATACATCACATGCTTACCACAATTCCACACATATACCATAGTAAAATAATATCATAAAACTGACCTAGTTAACCGAATACCCACTATGGGTAGCCACCATCTCAGCCATTATTTTTGACTATCATACACTTCTTATATATATATATACATAACAACAAATCCAAACAACAGGAGATCAGTGCGATAACTACACACCTTTTTCAGCACAATCGATTAAATCCCGAAACCCAAAGCCTAAACGATTTACACCTTGCGATTTGATGAACTCCTCTTACGTAACTATGTTAGAATCGGCTTCAACCCATAAGGCTTACAAAAAAATGGCCTTTGGCGAATATCACACTTCACTTACCTTGGAACCACAGAGATATTAGGCTACTATAGAGGAGTGATTGACTTTGGAAGAAGAAAGAGATGAAGAAATCATTTGAGGCTTACTTGTGCTTTTAGTTTTGATGGATTGTGAAAAGAAAGAGAAGGTTGAGACTTGATGCAATTTAGCTTTGGTATCCAAAAGAGATTCGCCTAAGCAAAGTAAAAGAAAAGAAAAGAAGAAGATGAGGAAAGAGAATGATGACTATAAGTTTACCAAGGAAGAAAAAGAATAAAATGAAAAAAAACAATGCTCCTTTCAATGGTAGTAATTTCGGCATAAAGAGGAAAAGAGCTTGAGAGGAAAAGAAAATAATACCAATTTGGTCAAGAATAATAGCCGGGACCAAAGCAAAATTTTACCAATAACCCAAGACACAATCGGCTAGGAAGAGGTTTTGGAGAGAAAAGAAAATGGTGCCCAATTTGCTAAAGAATTTGATCAACTATCCCTATTCCCTTTCAATATTCGCCAACCCCTAGCCCCAAAACCGACCATGTTCATGGTCAAAATCACCATAAAATAATTTCCAAAACAAAGCTCTTGATTCATGCCTTATAATCCTACACTTTCCCAAAGTTTAAGAAATTCTATCCTTATTTCAAGCCTTATGTCCCTTATCATACCAAAACTTAGGATTTCATTCCTTAAATTAACACTTACCTTTTTCCTTAGTCTACTATCTATAAAAGAAAATAGTCCAACCTTACCTTAATTAAAGTTTGACCATCATATGCCATACAAGTCCAAAATAAAAAAAAAATCACCTTAAGACTATCCATGGGATTCGAACCTAAGTCCCCTCACATTGCTTGTGGCGTCACTTTCCAAGACCCTAAGTGGCACCTCCCTTGCCACTTTGCCAAGTGAATTATTATGTCTTAACCTTCACATTAATTCCCTTAAGGCCTAGCTCCCCTTAGCTCCATGTGTATGGCTTGATTGTGCATTAATTAAGGTGTTTTAAGATCTAGGTTTAAGCCAAGGGTAGGCCCGAGCTGTAGGAAAAAATTTTTTATTTTAAGTGTTAGTTAAAGGGAGCTAAGGGGAGCTAGGCCTTAAGGGAATTAATGTGGAGGTTAAGACACAATAATTCACTTGGAAAAGTGGCAAGGGAGGTGCCACCTAGAGTCTTGGAAAGTGACGCCACAAGTAGTGTGAGGGGGACTTAGGTTCGAATCCCATGGATAGTCTTAAGGTGATTTTTTTTATTTTGGACTTGTATGGCATGTAATGGTCAAACTTTAATTAAGGTAAGGTTGGACTATTTTCTTTTATGGATAGTAGACTGAGGAAAAAGGTAAGTGTTAATTTAAGGAATGAAATCCTAAGTTTTGGTATGATAAGGGGACATAAGGCTTGAAATAAGGGATAGAATTTCTTAAACTTTGCGAAAGTAGAGGATTATAAGTCATGAATCAAGGCCTTTGTTTTGGAAATTATTTCATGGCCATTTTGACCATGAACCTGGTCAATTTTTGGGGCTAGGGGGTTGGCTGAATATTGAAAGGGATTAGGGGATAGTTGGTCAAATTCTTTAGCAAATTGGGCACTATTTACTTTTCTCTCCAAAACCTCTCTTCCTAGCCGAATGTGTCTTGGGCTAGTGGTAAAATTTTTCTTTGGTCTTGGCTATTATTCTTGACCAAATTGGTATTATTTTCATTTCCCTCTCAAGCTCTTTTCCTCTTTGTGCCGAAATTACTACCATTAAAAGGAGCATTGTTTTTTTTTCATTTTATTCTTATTCTTCCTTGGCCAAAACTTATAGTCATCATTCTCTCTTTCCCTCATCTTCTTCTTTTCTCTTCTTTTCTTTTCTTTTTACTTTGCTTAGGCCGAATCTTCCTTTGGATACCAAAGCTAAATTGTATCAAGTCTCAACCATCTCTTTTCTTTTCACAATCCATCAAAAACCAAAAGCACAAGTAAGCCTTAGCCGATTTCTCCATCTCTTTCTTCTTCCAAAGTCAATCACCTCTATAGTAGCGAATATCTCTCGTGGTTCCAAGTAAGGGCTAATCGATCTTAGTGTTAGGGGTAAGGATCAACTGTCATTCGTTGTTCATTCTTTTTCTTTGGTTTAGCCGAAAATTTGGAATCTAATCTCTATATATTCTTTTTGGTCAAAAACTTGAAGGAGGATTTTGGGATCCTTTTGTAGCCGTCGATTAAGGGGAGATTATTCGAGATTTGAGTATCCAAGTAAGTGAAGTGTGATATTCTACCAAAGGCCATTTTTTTGTAAGCCTTATGGGTTAAAGCCGATTCTAACATAATTACGTAGGAGGGAGTTCATCAAATTGCAAGGTGCAAATCATTTAGGCTTTGGGTTTCGGGATTTAGTCGACTGCGCCGAAAAAGGTGTGTAGTTATCGCGCTGATCTCCTGTTGTTTGGATTTGTTGTTATGTATATATATATACGTATAAGATGTGCATGATAGCCGAAAATAATAGCTGAGATGGTGGCTACCCATAGTAGGTATCCGATTAACTAGGTTAATTTTATGATATTATTTTACGATGGTATATGTGTGGAATTGTGGTAAGCATGTGATGTATGCTCATCGGAATTTTACTATTATTTGGCCATGATACTGGCATATGCATAGGGATTGGGATATGACTATTGAAGGATAGGGTGTACATTTATGTACGTGGTTTAGTGATGGCTACGAGCCTCACGTGGATTGATGATCGGCTCTGTGCCTCATCGTGGTTGGTACGGCTTTGTGCCATATCGTGGTTTGTGATGGCTATGTGCCTCATCGTGATTTGATGTTAGCTACGAGCTACATCGTGGATTAACATTGACTGAGGTCGCGTTGTGGATTATACTGTGATTTATTTCACGTGGACCAGTGGCTTGACCACTTGGTGTATGGCATTGCTTGCCAAATTGGTGTGTAGAGGTTGGAGGTTTGATTTAGTAATCCCCTGGTGTGTGGTGGTTGGATACGGGGGTGTGCAGAGGATGGAACCTAGGCTGGGTTGGGTGCATTTTGCATTGTTATTTGATATGTGGATTGGTGTGGTTTGGGCTAAGCCCATGTGTGGAAATCTGTGGACTAATTACACACTGAGTCGGTTTGACTCACCCAATTTTTTTTTACCAAACAATGCAGGTGATACATGATTCTTATTTCGGGTTGGAGCGGATACGAGGCGGCCATGCAGAAGATGTTTTTCATTGTTTTATGCACTTTATATTTTCAGTATTTTGAGTAAATATTTATTGTAATACGGGCCACTTAAAGTATTTGGGGACTTTTATTGTGTTCGAGTTGGATTGACGATCGAGATGATATTTGGAATGTTTTATTTTAGAAAGCGATTTACATCATCAAAACTTATATTAAAGTTTTAATTCGAAAATTTGTAACAACATAATTTTAATTAAAATTTTAAATATACAATGTTTTTATAAGTGACATAAAATTTTTATGTTTTCACCCTTTTGACAAATTCTTTTCAAACTTTTTCCTCAGTAGCATTCTAGATTCGGCCGTAGCGTTTGGGTCGGGTTTGGGGTGTTGCAATTTGGTATCAGAGCCCGATTCAAAACTCAACTTTGAGGGTTTTGGGTCCAAAAACTTTTTTCAAAGATGGGCTTTTCAAAACATAGACTTTCATGAACTATTTCAGGTTTATTCTGGCATGGGACATGTATCTCCGGCTTGAAGTCCACGAGGCAAGTACCCCTAACTATTGAAGTGATTGGTATGTGAAACTTTATGGGCTTTACGGGATCGTAGATTAGTAGATTAGGAGCTATTGAACCCTAGGACTAGTTTACTCCAACATAAAATACATAAGACTTAAGTACAACCAAACAAACCTGTGAGTAAGTCACCGAAGTTAGGGTGTGGGCAGCTTGTACGCATGTCAGGATTGGATTGAAGAGCTTGGTATTTAAGCTAGTCCTAGTGACTCACCTTCTCTTCACTTGAATCCTACTTGGTGCGTGAGCGGCTGTTCACCCTAACCGAGAGGACTTATTCACCGCTAAACCCGATAATTAAAAACCCGATAGGGACCCACTACACTATTTTGTAAAATTACCTCAGATTGAATACAAACCTTAGTTTTGTAAAACTACACTGCTTTTGACTAAAATATCCGGTTTGGAAAATTTACTAAATTACCCGGTTTACAAAATTACCAAAATAACCCCGATTTTTGGAATTTCTAAAAATACCTTTGATTTGGAAAAAATTTTCAAAATAACCCCGAAATTTGTAAATTCTGGAATGCCTTTAATTTGTAAAGATTTTCGAATTAATTTTGATTATTACTAAAATACCTCTGTAGGATGAGTTATGAAAATACCCCTGGGTTGGGAACGGATAAAATGCCTATAGTAGGGTAGTGGATGTTGTGGATGAATGAATGTGAATCTCTGAATTATGGTAGTAAACTTGAGATGAAAACTTTGGTTGATCGAAAGAACTACTACAAAAAAAACTTCTTTACATAAAATTGTTCACGGATAATCAGTGGAACAAAAGACTAATGCATAAAATTTCTTAAATCAGATTAAAATTGCAAAGTAGACATGAGTTCTTGGGGACGTGGTCATCGTGGGCGAGGTAAAGGTAGGATGGTCGTGTTTAATCGCTTAGTCCGTTAGGGTTCCAAAATAAGGCACCGCCACCTACCAGAGGCGTAATTTCAAGAGCAAACTGGAGGAGATGACGCGAGATCACGTGCTATGTCATGAGTTGTATAGCGAGTAGCAGTGAGCTAGTATGGGAAATGGGGCTCAAAGTCGAGTGGAGAGACTTAGATCAAATGGAACCGAGGTTTTTAGGGGAGTATCTGGGGTAGCTCAATGTAGTGAGTATTGGTTAGAGGCATGAGAGGATTTTAGGAAATACGTTGAAGCTAGCTACATCGGACGCCGAGAAAGGCATTTTAAATTTAGTGCAAGGAAATAAGTCAGAAGGTGAGTATGAAGCGGAGTTTCTGCGGTTAAGTCGGTATGCTAGAGGATTGTAGCTCACGACACGAGTGGTGTGTTAGATTTGAGGATGGGTTGCGAGATGAGCTGCGAGTGTTGATAGCACCGCATCGGGAGAGGGACTTTGTAGTCTTAGTGGATAGAGCTCGGATAGCCGAGGAGGTCAAGAGGGCCGAGAGGCAGAATAGAGATAGAGATAGGAACCGGGATAAGAGGAGTTATGGATTGTCAGAATCATCTGGGAATTTTCAAAAAAGACCAAGGGTTGAGAATTTTGTACGTGCACCTGTACCAGTTTCTGGGAATCGGAGTCGTCCATGTGCTAAGTGTGGGAGAGCTCATGCAGGAGAGTGCTGGGGAAATAGCAAGGAATGTTTGCAGTGTGGGTCTAAGGCTCATTTGGTTAGGAATTGTCCTCAGGAGATGGATAGGGCTCTGGACGATGAGGCGAGGTTATGTGACCAAAAAGTAGGTGGTCAACAGGCGACAAGGGGTCGTGGTCCGAACCATGGAGGGAATGGTTCTAGCCGAGGTTGTGGAGCATCGCATGAGGTCTTGAGGTGTAGATGCGAGATGCCTGTGGTTAGTTTATGCATCGCATCGCGAGGAGGAAGATGTGCGGATGTGATAACAAAAGTGCCTTATTTTCTAATACCCTTTATTGCCTTGATAGATATCGTGTCAACTCATTCCTGTATTGCTAGTGAAGTATCTAGAACTTTGAGTGTGAACTTTGAGGCTATACCTAGAAAGTATGTTAGTTTTATTAAGATTAGAGTGCACAGCAAGAGCGTATCGTGGTGAGTTAGGATGCACGACTGTTAGTTAGTTGGAAATTTCGAGGACAAAATTTCTTTAAGGAGGGTAGAACTGTAATATCCTAAAATAGGGGTTATTAGGTTTGAATTGTTTTGCATGTGTATGGCTTGATTGTGCATTAATTAAGGTGTTTTAAGATCTACGTTTAAGCCAAGGGTAGGCCTGAATTTGTAGGAAAAAAATTTGTGTTTTAAGTGTTAGTTAAAGGGAGGTAAAGGGAGCTAGGCCTTAAGGGAATTAATGTGGAGGTTAAGACACAATAATTCACTTGGCAAAGTGGCAAGGGAGGTGCGACCTAGAGTCTTGGAAAGTGACGCCACAAGTAGTGTGAGGGGGACTTAGGTTCGAATCCCATGGATAGTCTTAAGGTGATTTTTTTTTATTTTGGACTTGTATGGCATGTAATGGTCAAACTTTAATTAAGGTAAGGTTGGACTATTTTCTTTTATGGATAGTAGACTAAGGAAAAAGGTAAGTGTTAATTTAAGGAATGAAATCCTAAGTTTTGGTATGATAATGGGACATAAGGCTTGAAATAAGGGATAGAATTTCTTAAACTTTGGGAAAGTAGAGGATTATAAGGCATGAATCAAGGGCTTTGTTTTGGAAATTATTTCATGGCCATTTTGACCATGAACCTGGTCGGTTTTTGGGGCTAGGGGGGTTGGCCGAATATTGAAAAGGATTAGGGGATAGTTGGTCAAATTCCTTAGCAAGTTGGGAACCATTTTCTTTTCTCTCCAAAACCTCTCTTCCTAGCCGAATGTGTCTTGGGCTATTGGTAAAATTTTGTTTTGGTCTTGGCTATTATTCTTGACCAAATTGGTATTATTTTCTTTTCCCTCTCAAGCTCTTTTCCTCTTTGTGCCGAAATTACTACCATTGAAAGGACCAGTGTTTTTCTTTCATTTTATTCTTATTCTTCCTTGGCCGAAACTTATAGTCATCATTCTCTCTTTCCCTCATCTTCTTCTTTTCTCTTCTTTTTTTTTTTTCTTTTTACTTTGCTTAGGCCGAATCTCCCTTTGGATACCAAAGCTAAATTGCATCAAGTCTCAACCTTCTCTTTTCTTTTCACAATCCATCAAAAATAGAAAGCACAAGTAAGCCTTAGCCGATTTCTCCATCTCTTTTTCTTCCAAAGTCAATCACTCCTCTATAGTAGCCAAATATCTTTGTGGTTCCAAGCAAGGGCGCAATCGATCTTAGTGTTAGGGGTAAGGATCAACTGTCATTCGTTGTTCATTCTTTTTCTTTGGTTTAGCCAAAAATTAGGAATCAAAACTCTATATATTCTCTTTGGCCGAAAACTTGAAGGAGGATTTCGGGATCCTTTTGTAGCCATCGATTAAGGGGAGATTATTCAAGATTTGAGTATCCAAGGTAAGTGAAGTGTGATATTCGACCAAAGGCCATTTTTTTGTAAGCCTTATGGGTTGAAGCCGATTCTAACATAATTACGTAGGAGGGAGTTCATCAAATCGCAAGGTGCAAATCGCTTAGGCTTTGGTTTCGGATTTAGTCGATCGTCTTAGAAAAAGGTGTGTAGTTATTGCATCGATCTCCTCGTTGTTTGGATTTGTTGTTATGTATATATATATACGTATAAGATATGTATGATAGCCAAAAATAATGGCTGAGATGGTGGCTACCCATAGTGGTTATTCGATTAACCAGGTCAGTTTTATGATATTATTTTACCATGGTATATGTGTGGAATTGTGGTAAGCATGTGATGTATGCTCATTGAAATTTTACTATTATTTGGCCATGATACAGACATATGCATAGGGATTGGGATATGATTATTGAAGGACAGGGTGTACATTTATGTACGTGGTTTAGTGATGGCTATGAGCCTCACGTGGATTAATGATCGGCTCTGTGCCTCATCGTGGTTGGTATCGACTTTGTGCCATATCGTGGTTGGTGCTGGCTATGTGCCTCATCGTGATTTGATGTTAGTTATGAGCTACATCATGGATTGGCATTGACTGAGGTCGCGTTGTGAATTATACTGTGATTTATTTCACGTGGACCAGTTGCTTGACCACTTGGTGGATGGCATTGCTTGCCAAATTGGTGTGTAGAGGTTGGAGGGTTGATTTAGTAATCCCCTGGTGTGTGTTGTCTGGATACGGGGGTGTGTAGAGGATGGACCCTAGGCTGGGTTGGGTGCATTTTGCATTATTATTTGATATGTGGATTGGTGTGGTTTGGGCTAAGCCCATGTGTGGAAATCTGTGGACTAATTACATACTGAGTTGGTTTGACTCACCCAATTTTTTTTTTACCAAACAATGCAGGTGATACATGATTCTTGGACCAGGCTGGAGCGGATACGAGGTGGCCATGCAGAAGATGTTTTTCATTGTTTTATGCACTTTATATTTTCAATATTTTGAGTAAATATTAATTGTAATAAGGGCCACTTAAAGTATTTGGGGACTTTTATTGTGTTCGAGTTGGATTGACGATCGAGATGATATTTGAAATGTTTTATTTTAGAAAGCGATTTACATCATCAAAACTTATATTAAAGTTTTAATTCAAAAATTTGTAACAACATAATTTTACTTAGAATTTTAAATATACAATGTTTTTATAAATGACAGAAAATTTTTATGTTTCCACCCTTATGACAAATTCTTTTCAAACTTTTTCCTTAGTAGCATTCTAGATTCGATCGTAGCGTTTGGGCCGGGTTATCAGAGCCTAGTTCAAAACTCGGCTTTGAGGGTTTTGGGTCCAAAAACATTTTTTAAATCAAAAACATAGACTTTCATGAACTATTTCAGGTTTATTCTGCATGGCACATGTATTTCCGACTCAAGTCCACGAGGTAAGTACCCTAACTATTGAAGTGATTGGTATGTGAAACTTTATGGGCATTACAGACCGTAGATTAGTAGATTAGAGCTATTGAAAGCTAGGACTAGTTTACTCCAACACAAAATACATAAGACTTAAGTACAACCAAACAAACTCGTGAGTAAATCACGAGTTAGGTGTGGCAATAGCCAGCGCATGTCTAGGGTTGGATCCGTAAGAGCTCGGTATTTAAGCACCCTAATGACTCACCTCCTCTTCACTTGAATCCTACCTGGTGCATAGCGGTTCACCCTAACCAAGAGGATCGATTCACCTATTAAACCCGATAATTAAAACCCGAAAGGGACCAATATAACTGCTTTGTAAAAAATTATCTCGATTGAATAAAACCTTAGTTTTGTAAAACTACAATCGTTTTACTAAAATATCCTGGTTTGGAAAATTTACTAAATTACCCCGATTTACAAAATTACCAAAATAACCCCGATTTCAAATTTCTAGAAATACCTTTGATTTGGAAAATTTTTCAAAATAACCCTAAAATTTGTAAATTCGAATGCCTTTGATTTGTAAAGATTTTCAAATTAATCTCGATTTATTACTTAAATACCCTCAGAGGATGAGTTACTTAAAATACCCCGGGTTGGGAAATGTATAAAATGCCCATAGTAGTGTAGTAGATGTTGTGGATGAATGAATGTGACTCTCTCAATTAGGGTAGTAAACTTGAGATGAAAATTTGGTTGATCGAAAGAACTACTACTAAAACTTCTTTACATAAAATTGTTCGCGGATAATCAAGGAACAAAAGACTAATGCATAAAATTTCTTAAATCGATTAAATCGCAAGTAGACATGAGTTTTAGAGGACGTGGTTGTCGTGGGCGAGGTAGAGGTAGGATGGTCGTGGTCGGAACCGCTTGGGTCCGTTAGGGTTCGAAAATGAGGCACCGCCACCAGGCTATTGGGGGTAATTTCAAGAGCAAACCGAGGAGATGACGAGATTTGTGCTATCCGTGAGTTTTAGAGAGAGTAGTAGGAGCTAGTATGGGAAATGGGGCTCAGAAGTCAGTAACTGGGAAATGTAGCTAGATCAAATGGAGCTGAGGTTTTTAGGGTTGAGAATTCAGACGCACCTGACGCACTGCACAGGGCTCGAATCGAGTCTTCCATGTGCTCAGTGTGGGAGAGCTCATACAGGAGAGTGCTTGGGAAATAGCAAGGAATGTTTCCGGTGTGGGTCTAAGGCTCATTTGGTTAGGAATTGTCCTCAGGAGATGGATAGGGCTGCATAGCTGGCTGTGGTTATGTGCATGGCAAGAGGTGGTCAACATGCGACAAAGGGTCGTGGTCTGAACAATAGAGGGAATGGTTCTGGCCGAGGTCGTGGAGCATCAGGCAGAGGTGCTGAGGGTGTAGGTGCGAGACAACCAGGGTTAGTTTATGCAACAAAGGCCATGAGGAGGAAGATGTGCGGATGTGATAACTGCACGTTTCTTATTTTCTAATACCCTTTATTGCCTTGATAGATACCATGTCAACTCATTCCTGTATTGCTAGTGAAGTATCTAGAACTTTGAGTGTGAACTTTGAGGCTATACATAAAAAGTATGTTAGTTTTATTAAGATCAGAGTGCGTAGTAAGAGCGTAGCATGGTGAGTTAGGATGCACGACTGTTAGTTAGTTGGAAATTTCGAGGACAAAATTTCTTTAAGGAGGGTAGAACTGTAACATCCTGAAATAAGGGCTATTAGGTTTGAATTGTTTTGCATGTGTATAGCTTGATTGTGCATTAATTAAGGTGTTTTAAGATCTACGTTTAAGCCAAGGGTAGGCCCGAGCTGTAGGAAAAAATTTTGTTTTAAGTGTTAGTTAAAGGGAGCTAAGGGGAGCTAGGCCTTAAGGGAATTAATGTGGAGGTTAAGACACAATAATTCACTTGGCAAAGTGGCAAGGGAGGTGCCACTTAGGGTCTTGGAAAGTGACGCCATAAGTAGTGTGAGGGGGACTTAGGTTGAATCCCATGGATAGTCTTAAGGTGATTTTTTTTATTTTGGACTTGTATGGCATGTGATGGTCAAACTTTAATTAAGGTAAGGTTGGACTATTTTCTTTTATGGATAGTAGACTAAGGAAAAGGTAAGTGTTAATTTAAGGAATGAAATCCTAAGTTTTGGTGTGATAAGGGACATAAGGCTTGAAATAAGGGATAGAATTTCTTAAACTTTGGGAAAGTAGAGGATTATAAGGCATGAATCAAGGGCTTTGTTTTGGAAATTATTTCATGGCCATTTTGACCATGAACCGGTCGATTTTTGGGGCTAGGGGTTGTTTGAATATTGAAAGGGAATAGGGATAGTTGATCAAATTCTTTGGCAAATTGGGCACCATTTTCTTTTCTCTCCAAAACTCTCTTCCTAGCCTAATGTGTCTTGGGCTATTGGTAAAATTTTTCTTTGGTTTGAGCTATTATTCTTGACCAAATTGGTATTATTTTCTTTTCCTCTCAAGCTCTTTTTTCCTCTTTGTGTGAAATTACTACCATTGAAAGGAGCATTATTTTTCTTTCATTTTATTCTTTTTCTTCCTTGGTCAAACTTATAGTCATCATTCTCTCTTTCCTCATCTTCTTCTTTTCGCTTCTTTTCTTTTCTTTTTACTTTGCTTAGGTGAATCTCCTTTGGATACCAAAGCTAAATTGCATCAAGTCTCAACCTTCTCTTTTCTTTTCACAATCCATCAAAACCGAAAGCACAAGTAAGCCTTAGCTTATTTCTCCATCTCTTTCTTCTTCCAAAGTCAATCACTCCTCTATAGTAGCCAAATATCTCTGTGGCTCCAAGGTAAGTGAAGTGTGATAGTCGGCCAAAGGCCATTTTGTTTGTAAGCCTTATAGGTTGAGGCCGATTCTAACATAGTTACGTAGAAGAGAGTTCATCAAATCGCAAGGTGCAAATCGTTTAGGCTTTGGGTTTCGGACTGATATCCTGCTGTTTGGATTTATTGTTATGTATATATACATGCGTATAAGATGTGTATGATAGCCGAAAATAATGGCTGAGATGGTGGCTACCCATAGTGGGTATTCGGTTAACCAAGTCAATTTTATGATATTATTTTACCATGGTATATGTGTGGAATTGTGGTAAGCATGTGATGTATGCTCATTGAATTTTACTATTATTTTCCATGATCTTGACATATGCATAGGGATTGGGATATGATTATTGAAGGATAGGTGTACATTTATGTACGTGGTTTAGTGATGGCTACGAGCCTCACATGGATTGATGATCGGCTTTGCCTCATCGTGGTTGGTATCGACTTTGTGCCATGTTAGCTACGAGCTACATCGTGGATTGACATTGATCGAGGTCGCGTTGTGGATTATAATTGTGATTTATTTCACGTGGACCGTTGGCATGACCACTTGGTGGATGGCATTGCTTGCCAATTTGGTGTGTAGAGGTTGGAGGTTGATTTAGTAATCCCCCCGTGTGTGGTGGTTGGATACGGGGTGTGTAGAGGATGGACCATAGGTCGGGTTGGGTGCATTTTGCATTATTATTTGATATGTGGATTGTGTGGTTTGGGCTAAGCCCATGTGTGGAAATCGTGGACTAATTACACATCGAGTCTGGTTTGACTCACCCATTTTTTTTTACCAAACAATGCGGTGATACATGATTCTTATTCAAGTTGGAGCGGACTGAGGTGGCCATGCGTAAGATGTTTTTCATTGTTTTATGCACTTTATATTTTCAGTATTTTGAGTAAATATTTATTGTAATAAGGGCCACTTAAAGTATTTGGGGACTTTTATTGTGTTCGAGTTGGATTGACGATCGAGATGATATTTGGAATGTTTTATTTTAGAAAGTGATTTACATCATCAAAACTTATATTAAAGTTTTAATTCGAAAATTTGTAACAACATAATTTTAATTAAAATTTTAAATATACAATGTTTTTATAAGTGACATAAAATTTTTATGTTTTCACCCTTTTGACAAATTCTTTTCAAACTTTTTCCTCAGTATCATTCTAGATTCGGCCGTAGCGTTTGGGTCGGGTTTGGGGTGTTGCAATTTGGTATCAAAGCCCGATTCAAAACTCAACTTTGAGGGTTTTGGGTCCAAAACTTTTTTCAAAGATGGGCTTTTCAAAACATAGACTTTCATGAACTATTTCAGGTTTATTCGCATGGGACATGTATCTCCTGGCTTGAAGTCCACGAGGCAAGTACCCTAACTATTGAAGTGATTGGTATGTGAAACTTTATGGGCTTTACGGATCGTAGATTAGTAGATTAGAGCTATTGAACCCTAGGACTAGTTTACTCCAACACAAAATACATAAGACTTAAGTACAACCAAACAAACCTGTGAGTAAGTCACCGAAGTTAGGTGTGGCAACAGCTTGTAATGCATGTCAGGATTGGATTCTAAGAGCTTGGTATTTAAGCGGTCCTAGTGACTCACCTTCTCTTCACTTGAATCCTACTTGGTGCGTAGCGGTGGTTCACCCTAACCGAGAGGACTTATTCACCGGCTAAACCCGATAATTAAAAACCCGAAGGGACCAAATACACTATTTTGTAAAATTACCTCGATTGAATACAAACCTTAGTTTTGTAAAACTACACTATTTTGACTAAAATATCCCGGTTTGGAAAATTTACTAAATTACCTCGATTTACAAAATTACCAAAATAACCCCGCTTTTGGAATTTCTAAAATACCTTTGATTTGGAAAAATTTTCAAAATAACCCCAAATTTGTAAATTCGAATGCCTTTAATTTGTAAAGATTTTCAATTAATTTCGATTATTACTAAAATACCTCTCAGAGGATGAGTTATGAAAATACCCCTGGGTTGGGAACGGATAAAATGCCTATAGTAGGGTAGTGGATGTTGTGGATGAATGAATGTGAATCTCTAAATTAGGGTAGTAAACTTGAGATGAAAACTTTGGTTGATCGAAAGAACTACTACAAAAAAAACTTCTTTACATAAAATTGTTCAAGGATAATCAGTGGAACAAAAGACTAATGCATAAAATTTCTTAAATCAGATTAAAATTGCAAAGTAGACATGAGTTCTTGGGGACGTAGTCGTGGGCAGGTAGAGGTAGGATGGTCGTGTCGTAATCGCTGGGTCCAGTTAGGGTTCGAAAATGAGGCACCGCCACGGCTATAGTAGGCGTAATTTCAAGAGCAAATTGGAGGAGATGATGCAAGATCGCGCAGCTATGTCGCGAAGTTGTAGAGCGAGTAGCAGGAGCTAGTATGGGAAATGGGGCTCGAAAGTCAGTAGCTGAGAGACTTAGATCAAATGGAACTGAGGTTTTTAGGGGAGTATCTGGGGTAGCTCCGAATGTAGCGGAGTATTGGTTAGAGGCAGTCGAGAGGATTTTAGGAAATACGTTGGAGCTAGCTACATCGACGCTCAGAGAAAGGCATTTTTAAATTTAGTGCAAGGAAATAAGTCGGAGTCGAGTATGAAGCGGAGTTTTCATGGTTAAGTCGGTATGCTAGAGGGATTGTAGCTACCGACACGAGTGGTGTGTTAGATTTGAGGATGGGTTGCGAGATGAGTCATGAAAGTGTTGATAGCACCGATCGGGAGAGGGACTTTGTAGTCTTAGTGGATAGAGCTCTTGATAGCCGAGGAGGTCAAGAGGGCCGAGAGGTAGAATAGAGATAGAGATAGGAACCGGGATAAGAGGTGTTATGGATTGTCAGAATCATCTGGGAATTTTCAAAAAAGACCAAGGGTTGAGAATTTTGTACGTGCACTGCACTCAGCTTGGGAATCGGAGTCGTCCATGTGCTAAGTGTGGGAGAGCTCATGCAGGAGAGTGCTCGGGAAATAGCAAGGAATGTTTGCAGTGTGGGTCTAAGGCTCATTTGGTTAGGAATTGTCCTCAGGAGATGGATAGGGCTCTGGACAAGAGGCTGTGGTTATGTGCACCAAAAGCAAGAGGTGGTCAACAGCGATAAGGGTCGTTGTCCCAACCATGGAGGAATGGTTCTAGCCGAGGTTGTGGAGCATCGCATGAGGTGCCGAGGGTGTAGATGCGAGACAACCAGGGTTAGTTTATGCAGACAGGCATCGCGAGGAGGAAGATGTGCCAGATGTGATAACAGTGCGTTCCTTATTTTCTAATACCCTTTATTGCCTTGATAGATATCGTGTCAACTCATTCCTCAGATTGCTAGTAAAGTATCTAGAACTTTGAGTGTGAACTTTGAGGCTATACCTAGAAAGTATGATAGTTTTATTAAGATTAGAGTGCACAGCAAGAGCGTATCGTGGTGAGTTAAGATGCACGACTGTTAGTTAGTTGGAAATTTCGAGGACAAAATTTCTTTAAGGAGGGTAGAACTGTAATATCCTAAAATAGGGCTATTAGGTTTGAATTGTTTTGCATGTGTATGGCTTGATTGTGCATTAATTAAGGTGTTTTAAGATCTAGGTTTAAGCCAAGGGTAGGCCCGAGCTGTAGGAAAAAAAATTTTTGTTTTAAGTGTTAGTTAAAGGGAGGTAAGGGGAGCTAGGCCTTAAGGGAATTAATGTGGAGGTTAAGACACAATAATTCACTTGGCAAAGTGGCAAGGGAGGTGCGACCTAGAGTCTTGGAAAGTGACGCCACAAGCAGTGTGAGGGGGACTTAGGTTCGAATCCCATGGATAGTCTTAAGGTGATTTTTTTTTTATTTTGGACTTGTATGGCATGTAATGGTCAAACTTTAATTAAGGTAAGGTTGGACTATTTTCTTTTATGGATAGTAGACTAAGGAAAAAGGTAAGTGTTAATTTAAGGAATGAAATCCTAAGTTTTGGTATGATAATGGGACATAAGGCATGAAATAAGGGATAGAATTTCTTAAACTTTGGGAAAGTAGAGGATTATAAGGCATGAATCAAGGGCTTTGTTTTGAAATTATTTCATGGCTATTTTGACCATGAACCTGATCGGTTTTTGGGGCTAGGGGGTTAATAATATTGAAAAGGATTAGGGATAGTTGGTCAAATTCTTTAGCAAATTGGAAACCATTTTCTTTTCTCTCCAAAACCTCTCTTCCTAGCTTTAATATGTCTTGGGCTATTGGTAAAATTTTGCTTTGGTCTTGGCTATTATTCTTGACCAAATTGGTATTATTTTCTTTTCCTCTCAAGCTCTTTTTCCTCTTTGTGCCGAAATTACTACCATTGAAAGGACCAAGTGTTTTTCTTTCATTTTATTCTTATTCTTCCTTGGCCAAACTTATAGTCATCATTCTCTCTTCCCTCATCTTCTTCTTTTTCTTCTTTTTTTTCATTTTACTTTGCTTAGGTCGAATCTCCTTTGGATACCAAAGCTAAATTGCATCAAGTCTCAACCTTCTTTTCTTTTCACAATCCATCAAAAATAGAAAGCACAAGTAAGCCTTAGCCGATTTCTCCATCTCTTTCTTCTTCCAAAGTCAATCACTCCTTTATAGTAGCCAAATATCTTTGTGGTTCCAAGCAAGGGCGCAATCGATCTCAGTGTTAGGGGTAAGGATCAACTGTCATTCGTTGTTCATTCTTTTTCTTTGGTTTAGCCAAAAATTAGGAATCTAAACTCTATATATTCTCTTTGGCCGAAAACTTGAAGGAGGATTTCGGGATCCTTTTGTAGCCGTCGATTAAGGGGAGATTATTCAGGATTTGAGTATCCAAGGTAAGTGAAGTGTGATATTCGACCAAAGGCCATTTTTTTGTAAGCCTTAAGGTTGAAGCCGATTCTAACATAATTACGTGGGAGGAGTTCATCAAATCGCAAGGTGCAAATCGCTTAGGCTTTGGGTTTCGGATTTAGTCATCGTCGTAAAAAGGTGTGTAGTTATCGACCGATCTCCTATTGTTTGGATTTGTTGTTATGTATATATATATATATATATATAAGATGTGTATGATAGCCAAAAATAATGGCTAAGATGGTGGCTACCCATAGTGGGTATTCGATTGACCAGGTCAGTTTTATGATATTATTTTACCATGGTATATGTGTGGAATTGTGGTAAGCATGTGATGTATGCTCATTGAAATTTTACTATTATTTGGCCATGATACAGACATATGCATAGGGATTGGGATATGATTATTGAAGGATAGGGTGTACATTTATGTACGTGGTTTAGTGATGGCTACGAGCCTCACGTGGATTAATGATCGGCTCTGTGCCTCATCGTGGTTGGTATCGACTTTGTGCCATATCGTGGTTGGTGCTGGCTATGTGCCTCATCGTGATTTGATGTTAGTTATGAGCTACATTGTGGATTGATGTTGACTGAGGTCGCGCAGAATTATCTTGTGATTTATTTCACGTGGACCGCTTGCTTGACCACTTGGTGGATGGCATTGCTTGCCAAATTGGTGTGTAGAGGTTGGAGGTTGATTTAGTAATCCCCGGTGTGTGTTGGTGGATACGGGTGTGTAGAGGATGGACCCTAGGCTGGGTTGGGTGCATTTTGCATTATTATTTGATATGTGGATTGGTGTGGTTTGGGCTAAGCCCATGTGTTGAAATATGTGGACTAATTACATACTAAGTTGGTTTGACTCACCCAATTTTTTTTTTTACCAAACAATGCAGGTGATACATGATTCTTGGACCAGTGGAGCGGATCTGAGGTGGCCATGCAGAAGATGTTTTTCATTGTTTTATGCACTTTATATTTTCAATATTTTGAGTAAATATTAATTGTAATAAGGGCCACTTAAAGTATTTGGGGACTTTTATTGTGTTCGAGTTGGATTGACGATCAAGATGATATTTGAAATGTTTTATTTTAGAAAGCGATTTACATCATCAAAATTTATATTAAAGTTTTAATTCAAAATTTGTAACAACATAATTTTACTTAGAATTTTAAATATACAATGTTTTTATAAATGACAGAAAATTTTTATGTTTCCACCCTTATGACAAATTCTTTTCAAACTTTTTCCTTAGTAGCATTCTAGATTCGATCGTAGCGTTTGGGTCGGGTTATCAGAGCCCAGTTCAAAACTCGACTTTGAGGGTTTTGGGTCCAAAACATTTTTAAATCAAAACATAGACTTTCATGAACTATTTCAGTTTATTCGGCATGGCACTTTGTATCTCCTATCAAGTCCATGAGGTAAGTACCCCTAACTATTGAAGTGATTGGTATGTGAAACTTTATGGGCATTACAGGATCGTAGATTAGTAGATTAGGAGCTATTGAAAGCTAGGACTAGTTTACTCCAACACAAAATACATAAGACTTAAGTACAACCAAACAAACCTGTGAGTAAATCGCTGAGTTAGGGTGTGGCAACAGTTGTGCGCATGTCTAGGGTTGGATCTGGTAAGAGCCTGGTATTTAAGCAGTCCTAATGACTCACCTCCTCTTCACTTGAATCCTACCTGGTGCATAGCGGCGGTTCACCCTAACCAAGAGGACTGATTCACCGGCTAAACCCGATAATTAAAACCCGAAAGGGACCAGCTACACTGTTTTGTAAAAAAATTATCTCAGATTGAATAAAAACCTTAGTTTTGTAAAAACTACACTGTTTCGACTAAAATATCCTGGTTTGGAAAATTTACTAAATTACCCCTAATTTACAAAATTACCAAAATAACCCCGATTTCTGGAATTTCCAAAATACCTTTGATTTGGAAAATTTTTCAAAATAACCCTAAAATTTGTAAATTCTGGAATGCCTTTGATTTGTAAAGATTTTCGAATTAATCCCGATTTATTACTTAAATACCCCTGTAGGATAAGTTACGAAAATACCCCTGGGTTGGGAACAGATAAAATGCCCATAGTAGTGTAGTGGATGTTGTGGATGAATGAATGTAACTCTCTGAATTAGGGTAGTAAACTTGAGATGAAAAATTTGGTTGATCGAAAGAACTACTACTAAAAACTTCTTTACATAAAATTGTTCGCGGATAATCAGTGGAACAAAAGACTAATGCATAAAATTTCTTAAATCAGATTAAATAGCGAAGTAGACATGAGTTCTAGAGGACGTGGTTGTCGTGGGCGAGGTAGAGGTAGGATGGTCGTGTCGAAACCGGTTTGGGTCCAGTCGTGGTTCCAAAATGAGGCACCGCCACCGGCTATTAGGCGTAATTTCAAGAGCAAGCTGGAGGAGATGACACAAGATCGCATGCTAGCTATCTTGTGAGTTTTAGAGAGTAGTAGGAGATAGTATGGGAAATGGGGCTCAGAAGTCAGTAACTGGGAAATATAGCTAGATCAAATGGAGCCGAGGTTTTAGGGTTGAGACTGCAGACGTGCACCTGACGTGCACTGCATTCAGTTCTAGGAATCGAGTCTTCCATGTGCTCGATGTGGGAGAGCTCATACAGAGAGTGCTTGGGAAATAGCAAGGAATGTTTAGGTGTGGGTCTAAGGCTCATTTGGTTAGGAATTGTCCTCGGGGAGATGGATAGGGCTCTGCACAGGTTGGCGTGGTTATGTCGGTAGCAAGAGGTGGTCAACATGCGATAAGGGGTCGTGGTCCGAACTATAGAGGAATGGTTCGCCGAGGTCGTGGAGCATCGTGAAGAGGTCTTGAGGGTGTAGGTGCGAGACACTAGGTTAGTTTATGCGGTCAAAGGTCGTGAGGAGGAAGATGTGCGGATGTGATAACTGCGTTCCTTATTTCCGAATACCCTTTATTGCCTTGATAGATACCATGTCAACTCATTCCTGTATTGCTAGTGAAGTATCTAGAACTTTGAGTGTGAACTTTGAGGCTATACCTAAAAAGTATGTTAGTTTTATTAAGATCAGAGTGCGTAGCAAGAGCGTAGCATGGTGAGTTAGGATGCACGACTATTAGTTAGTTGGAAATTTCGAGGACAAAATTTCTTTAAGGAGGGTAGAACTGAACATCCTGAAATAAGGGCTATTAGGTTTGAATTGTTTTGCATGTGTATAGCTTGATTGTGCATTAATTAAGGTGTTTTAAGATCTACGTTTAAGCCAAGGGTAGGCCCGAGCTATAGGAAAAAATTTTGTTTTAAGTGTTAGTTAAAGGGAGCTGAGGGGAGCTAGGCCTTAAGGAAATTAATGTGGAGGTTAAGACACAATAATTCACTTGGCAAAGTGGCAAGGGAGGTGCCACTTAGGGTCTTGGAAAGTGACGCCATAAGTAGTGTGAGGGGGACTTAGGTTCGAATCCCATGGATAGTCTTAAGGTGATTTTTTTTTATTTTGGACTTGTATGGCATGTGATGGTCAAACTTTAATTAAGGTAAGGTTGGACTATTTTCTTTTATGGATAGTAGACTAAGGAAAAAGGTAAGTGTTAATTTAAGGAATGAAATCCTAAGTTTTGGTATGATAAGGGGACATAAGGCTTGAAATAAGGGATAGAATTTCTTAAACTTTGGGAAAGTAGAGGATTATAAGGCATGAATCAAGGGCTTTGTTTTGGAAATTATTTCATGGCCATTTTGACCATGAACCTGGTCGATTTTTGGGGCTAGGGGGGTTGGCCGAATATTGAAAGGGAATAGGGATAGTTGATCAAATTCTTTGGCAAATTGGGCACCATTTTCTTTTCTCTCAAAACCTCTCTTCCTAGTGAATGTGTCTTGGGCTATTGGTAAAATTTTTCTTTGGTTTTAGCTATTATTCTTGACCAAATTGGTATTATTTTCTTTTCCCTCTCAAGCTCTTTTCCTCTTTGTGCTGAAATTACTACCATTGAAAGGAGCATTATTTTTCTTTCATTTTATTCTTTTTCTTCCTTGGCCGAAACTTATAGTCATCATTCTCTCTTTCCCTCATCTTCTTCTTTTCGCTTCTTTTCTTTTCTTTTTACTTTGCTTAGGCTGAATCTCCCTTTGGATACCAAAGCTAAATTGCATCAAGTCTCAACCTTTTCTTTTCTTTTCACAATCCATAAAAAACCGAAAGCACAAGTAAGCCTTAGCTTATTTCTCCATCTCTTTCTTCTTCCAAAGTCAATCACTCCTCTAAAGTAGCCGAATATCTCTGTGGCTCCAAGGTAAGTGAAGTGTGATAGTCGGCCAAAGGCCATTTTGTTTGTAAGCCTTATAGGTTGAGGCCGATTCTAACATAGTTACGTAGAAGAGAGTTCATCAAATTGCAAGGTACAAATCGTTTAGGCTTTGGGTTTCAGGATTTAATCGACTATGCCGAAAAAGGTGTGTAGTTATCGGACTGATCTCCTGTTGTTTGGATTTGTTGTTATGTATATATATATGCGTATAAGATGTGTATGATAGCCGAAAATAATGGCTGAGATGGTGGCTACCCATAGTGGGTATTCGATTAACCAAGTCAATTTTATGATATTATTTTACCATGGTATATGTGTGGAATTGTGGTAAGCATGTGATGTATGCTCATTGGAATTTTACTATTATTTTCCATGATACTGACATATGCATAGGGATTGGGATATGATTATTGAAGGATAGGGTGTACATTTATTACGTGGTTTAGTGATGGCTACGAGCCTCACATGGATTGATGATCGGCTCTGTGCCTCATCGTGGTTGGTATCGACTTTGTGCCATATCGTGGTTGGTGATAGCTATGTGCCTCATCGCGATTTGATGTTAGCTACGAGCTACATCGTGGATTGACGTTGACTGAGGTCGCGTTGTGGATTATACTGTGATTTATTTCACGTGGACCAGTGGCATGACCACTTGGTGGATGGCATTGCTTGCCAAATTGGTGTGTAGAGGTTGGAGGGTTGATTTAGTAATCCCCTAGTGTGTGGTGGCTGGATATGGGGGTGTGTAGAGGATGGACCATAGGCTGGGTTGGGTGCATTTTGCATTATTATTTGATATGTGGATTGGTGTGGTTTGGGCTAAGCCCATGTGTGGAAATCTGTAGACTAATTACACACTGAGTTGGTTTGACTCACCCAATTTTTTTACCAAACAATGCAGTGATACATGATTCTTGGATCGAATGGAGCGGATACGAGGTGGCCATGCAGAAGATGTTTTTCATTGTTTTATGCACTTTATATTTTCAGTATTTTGAGTAAATATTTGTTGTAATAAGGGACACTTAAAGTATTTGGGGACTTTTATTGTGTTTGAGTTGGATTGATAATCGAGATGATATTTGGAATGTTTTATTTTAGAAAGCAATTTACATCATCAAAACTTATATTAAAGTTTTAATTCGGAAATTTGTAACAACATAATTTTACTTAGAATTTTAAATATACAATGTTTTTATAAATGACAGAAAATTTTTATGTTTTCACCCTTATGACAAATTCTTTTCAAACTTTTTCCTCAGTAGCATTCTAGATTCGGCCGTAGCGTCTGGGCCGGGTTTGGGGTGTTATATGTACTGAAGTGTAACTTAGTTCCCAAGGCATCTTGTAACTTTTTCCAAAACTGCGATGTGAATCTCGGGTCTCTATCCGATACAATAGAAATAGGTACTCCATGTAACTGTACTATCTGCGATATGTACAACGCAACTAGCTTATCAAATGAAAAATCGGTAGGTATCGGAATGAAATGAGCCAATTTTGTCAATATATCCACAATAAATCCATCGTGATTCGATCCCACTTCCACCCAGGTATCAAAATCGGTTGAACTAGTCCCGACGGCACCTGATGCTCAGCTTTCACTTGTTGACATACTAAACACCTTGTCACATAGTCTGAGATGTCTCGTTTCATACCATGCCACCAATAATGCTGTTTCAAGTCGTTATACATTTTGTCTTTGCCGGATGGATCGACAATTTACTATTATGAGCTTCTTCACAAATCATTCGAATCAATTCAGAGTTCTTAGGCACACAAATCCGATTCTTAAACCGTAGACACCCTTCGTCATCTATTTGAAATTCGGAATCCGCATCACACAGGCTCCTTTTTTTTCTTAAGTCATCATCAATCTCCTGAGCTTCTCAAATTTATTGAACAAACAATGGTTTCACCTTTAATTCTGCAATGAGTACACCATCATCGGTCATGGCTAAATTCGCATTCATTGCACGTAGAGCATATAACGATTTCTGACTCAATGCATCAGCAACTACATTAGCGTTTCCCGGGTGATAATCAATCACAAGCTCATAGTCTTTCAACAGCTCTAACCATCGTTGTTGTCTCAAATTCAAATCATTCTGAGTCATTAAATACTTTAGACTTTTGTGATCCGAATAGACATGGCATTTCTCACCAAAAAGATAGTATTGCCTTATCTTCAAAACATATACTATAGCAACCAATTCAAGGTCATGTGTTGGATAATTCTTTTCGTGCGGTTTCAACTATCTTGATGCATAAGCTATAACCTTACCCTCCACATAGCCCAAGCCATTTAGAAATGCATCACTATAAACAATGAACTCTTTACCTGATTCTAGCTGAACAAGTACCAGAGCTTCCGTTAATAAAATTTTTAGCTGATCAAAACTCTGCTGACACCTTTCTGACCACTCAAAATTTACATCTTTCTGTAATAATTTGGTCATCGGAGCTGCTATCATAGAAAACCCTTTCATAAAGCGTCTATAGTATCCGGCGAGTCCCAGGAAACTATGAATCTCAAAATGTTCCTTGGGGTTTTCCAATCGAGTATGGCCGAAACTTTACTCGAGTCAACCTGAATACCTGATGCTGAAATAACGTGCCCCAGGAAGCTAACTTCGTTCAACCAAAACTCACACTTGCTAAATTTCGCGTATAATTGTTTTTCACGCAAAATTTGTAGCACTAACCTCAAATGCTCAGCATGCTCGGTTTCATCTCGAGAGTATACCAGTATATCATCAATGAATACAACCACAAACCGATCTAAATACGGTCTAAACACCCTATTCATTAAATCCATGAATACAGCAGGGGCATTAGTGAGCCCAAAAGACATCACCAAGAACTCATAGTGACCATATCTCATTCGAAAAGTCGTCTTTGGTATGTCCGATTCTCTAACCCACAACTGATAATATCCAGACTCAAATCGATCTTCGAGAACACCGATGCTTCCTTAAGCTAATCGAACAAATCATCGATACGAGGCAGCAGGTATTTGTTCTTTACAATCACTTTATTGAGCTATCAATAATCAATGCACATTCTAAATGTTCCGTCTTTCTTTCTCACAAATAAAATGGGTGCACCCTAGGGAGAGAAACTCAGTCTAGCAAAATCTTTGTCTGTCAATTCTTGCAACTATGCTTTTAACTCCTTCAATTCGGTTGGTGCCATTCTATATGGAGATATCGAGATAGGAGTCATTCCTGGCACTAACTCAATACCAAACTCTATTTCTCAAGCAAGCGGCAATCCCGGTAATTCCTCCGAGAACACATCTAAGTACTCACATACTACTAGAACTGATTCGATCTTCTTTTCAGCCACTATACTATCAAACACATAAGCAAAGTAAGCTTCACACCCTTTCTCAAATACTGTCGAGCCAACATCGAGGATATTACTGCTGGTAGCCCATTCAAGTCCGCAACTCTAATCGTACTATCTCGTTATTTAGATGTCTTGAAACACCCCAAACCCGGCCCACGAGCCTGGACTAGGTCTGGTATGTTCCTCGATGTAACCCGGTTCAAAATTCTTTTGAACACTTTGAAAACTGTGTGTTTTGAAGATAGTTTGTTTGTGGGTTGGGATCGAGTTGAAAACAAGTTTATTTTTATATTGAAAACCCATTTATTTCAGGTGAGAAAATATTTAAAGTTTATTTTAAATTAAACTGACTTAATCTTTAAATAACATAAATACGTAACATAGTAATTAAAACATCAATAAAATCATCACTATGGCCTTATTACATAAAATAAAACCCAAAATAAAATTGTAGAGTACTTAAATAAAATAAAAGTCCAAATTGAATAAAACTTTCAAATTGAGCATGGCCACCACAAGTTCTCGTAGTCCTACCATCACCTGCTCATCACCAAACATGTTCCCACAATGGGGTGAGTCAACAGACTCAATGTGTAACCAACACCAAAATTTAATAGAATTAGGCATACCATACATATCATGTTCATATAATAATTCAAGATAATGATGCAATCCCGAACCCAACCCTATATGCCATCCGCTACACTCCACCCGTACCATCCTACACACCGTGGGGACTACTAAGTCAACCCTCCATCCGCTACACACCATCGAAGGTAGTCGCTGCAGTCGACATGCTCATCGCCCACATAAAATTCGTGGCATAGGCACCAGATAATTGTGTCATGAGACACCACATTCAGATAATGTAACCGAAGTTACCACATTCAGATAATGTGACCGAAGTCACCATATTCACTTAGTGAGACCGAAGTCATCACCTTCACTTAGTGAGATCGAAGTCATCACATTCACTTAGTGAGACCGAAGTCATCACATTCACTTCCCCTTTCTTAAATAAACCGAATGCCCCATATTATTCATATCATGCATATCATACTTAATTTCACATTCATGTCACTTTTCACATGTTAAGTATAACATATTTCGTAATCCTAGTAGGAGTAGGAAAATGTACCTGAGTACTTTGTACCATAACATGGTACTTTAGCCACATTCTTACACTTTCATATTAACATATATATCAAATTTAAGCCATAAATCTATTAAGATTAGTGTAGGGTACACACCGATTCACTTAGCAAATTCATTGAAATCTCAAGAATCCCAATCTCATCGTTTCTAGATCTTGCTTCCTATATTCTACCAACATTAAAGGTTTAATGAGAAACGATTCACTACAAAACCAAATCCTAGTTGGATTTGGTGCCCTAAAACTCACCTTAATGCCGATTTGCTTAACACTCAAATCCCGAGAGCTTTGTTTTTCTTCACCTGGTATTCGGCCAACCCTAAATCTCAACATAGGTTAGTTTTCGGCTTTTTAATAATTAAAGAACAGATCTAAGTATTCATACAAGCCTTGGTCGAATGCTTTTAGGTGATTACCTTGTGGATTTTAAATCCCTAATTTCACCGAATAACTAGGGAATACGCGGCCTATGGTGTACCTTCTGGAAAAGAACTTCTCCTTCCTTGTAGTTGACACTTAGTAATTCCCAAAGATCTCTTCAAGGTTTCGCAACAATATATAGAGGATATTGGGATCTTAATTTCAATGGACTTAAAAGAAATAAAATGAGAATCGAACCTAATCTTACCCTCATCAAGAATTTGATGGAACTCTTGCTCGAATCCCTTAGTAGTATTCGCTATGGCCCTCATGTGTAACACAAGGTTTCACTTTTGTAACAATAAAGGAATTCTAGGGCTTTGCTTACTCTCGCTTTTTTTTTTGTGTTTGTAATAGAAGAAGAAAAGAAAAAGAGAATTATGGCGAGAGAATTTGCCAAGGAGAGAAGAAAAGAATGGTGCTATTTGCTAGAGAATTTGACAGAGGTTTCCTTGAAGAGAAAAGAATGAATGAAGAATGGCCCTTATTTTCCCTCTATTGTCGAAATTCCTAGGCTAGAGTCCCTTACTTGGCCACCACTCTTCCTATGTGATAATTATCACTTTTATCAAAAGATTTAATCCAACAATTATCTCCTAATTAGCCAAAATTCTAAAGGAAATAAGACTCCTCCTTTTAGAGCCCACATGTCGTCCACCTCTCGCTTCTTGTAGCAAAATAAAATTTCTTTTATTTGCTTCCTAAGTGACTCGATCCTGGCCCAATTACACTTGTATGTGGCACCATTTTCGAGGCCCTAAGTGGCATCTTTAGGCCACTTTTCCAAGCCCGCTTGTGTGTCAAATTTCACATAATTTTTCTCTTCAGGCCACCTTGCCTTAATTTCCTCTTTTAAACTTTAAAACTCGACATTTCTAGGTCATTTCTAAGTTTCCAAAAATTTTCGTTCGGCTCTTTAAACTTAGGTTTCCAAAATGGTCACTTTCCTATTTTACTTAGGTTTCCAAAATGGTCACTTTCCTATTTTACTTAGGTTTCCAAAATGGTCACTTTCATATTTTACTTAGGTTTCGAAAATGGTCACTTTCCTATTTTACTTAGGTTTCTAAAATGTTAACTTTCCTCTTTTTAACGTAACATTTCCATACATTCCCAGGTTTCCAAAAATATTCAAAATTTATTCATAACACATCAAACATGTCATTTCGCATAATTAAGCCAAAATGCATAGGCCCTTTTCGGGATGTTACGCTTCTACCCCTTAAAATAATTTCATCCTCGAAATTTCCTAGCTAAAATAATCGAGGGTATTGTTGTCGCATTGCCTCCTCTGGTTCCCACGAAGCTTCCTCCGATCCATGGTTGCGCCATAACACTTTGACTAGAGGAACTAACTTCCTCCGTAGCACTTTCACGTCACGTTCCAAAATCTAGATCGGCTCTTTCTCGTAGGTTAAGTCTGGCCTTAGCTCCACTTCTTCAATTGGTACCACGTGAGAGGGATCCGATCGGTAGTGACGTAGCATGGATACATGGAATACGTCGTGCATCTACTGTAACTCTGGTGGCAACTCTAGCTGGTATGCCACTGGTCCCACTCGCTTTAGTACTTGATAGGGCCCTATAAACCTTGGGCTTAACTTCCCTTTCCGACCAAACCTCATCACCTTTTTCCATGGCGAGACTTTTTGAAACACTTGGTCTCCCACTTCAAACTCTATTTCCTTCCTCTTGAGGTCGGCGTAAGACTTCTGCCTATCAGAGGCTTCCTTTAACTGTGCTCAGATTATCTCAACCTTCTCTTTAGTTTCTACCACCATCTCTGGTCCCAAAACTCGACGTTCTCCTAACTCAGTCCAACAAGTAGGAGTAAGACACTTCCGATCGTACAATACTTCATATGGTGCCATTTGAATGCTTGCCTGATAGCTATTGTTGTACGCAAATTCAGCTAGAGGAAAATACTCTTCCCAACTTCCTCTAAAATCCATCACACATCCTCTCAACATATCCTCCAACAATTGTATTACTCGTTCAGACTGCCCGTCTGACTGTGGATGAAAAGCCATAGTGAAGTCCAACTTAGTACCTAAAGCTTGATGAAGTGCCTTCCAAAATCGAGACGTGAACCTTGGGTCTCTATCCGAAATAATTGACACTGACACTCCGTGTAGTCTCACGATTCCTGCCACATATAACTTGGCTAACTTCTGAAGGGAATAATCCACTCTTACCGGGATGAAATGTGCAGACTTAGTCAAATGGTCCACTATTACCCATACCGAGTCCTTCTTAGTAGGCATAAGGGGAAGCCTACTAACGAAGTCCATGGTAATTCTTTCCCACTTCCACTGTGGAATCTGGATTGGTTGAAGCAATTCGGATGGAACTTGGTGTTCAGCCTTAACTTGCTGACACGTCAGGCATTTTCCCACGAATTTCGTAACTTCCCATTTAAGATCAGGCCACCAAAATTGTTCTCTTAAATCTTTGTACAACTTAATGCCTCCGGGATGCATAGCATAAGGGCTACTATGCGCTTCCCGAAGAATCCTCCGTCTTAATTCCTTGTCCCCAAGATACGACTTTTCCTTTGTAGCACAATACTCCTTCATCATTAACCTCATAGTCCTCTAACTCTCCGCTCGTGCTTTTTGTAACTTAACACTTAAATCCTCATCAACCAACCGTCCTCTTTCACCTCCTTTAACCACGCTGGCTTGACTTGCAATTCAGCCAACAAAGCTTCCATCCTCATACAAACTTAAATGGGCTTAACATTGCCCTTAGGTCCGACACAACCTTTCGACTTAGGGCATCCGCTACAACATTTGCCTTGCTCGGGTGATATTCTATCGAAGCAGGTCATAGTCCTTCAAGAATTCCACCCACCTTCGTTGCCTCAAGTTTAACTCCTTCTGAGCCAACAGGTACTTGAGACTCTTGTGGTCTGTGTAAATCATCGACTTTTCGCCATAAAGGTAGTGTCTCCACACCTTAAGAGTGAAGACCACTGCTGCCAATTCCAAGTCATGGGTTGGGTAGTTCACCTCATGCGGCCTTAATCGCCGAGACGCTGTAAGTTTACTACTTTTCCATCTTGCATTAAAACACATCCTAATCCCGTATGTGAAGCGTCACAGTACACCACAAAATCCTTTCCCACCTCGGGCTGAATCAACACTGGAGCTTCCATCAATACTTTCTTAAGTTTTTCAAAACTCTCATGTTGCTTATCCGTCCATACAAAGGGTACTTCCTTTCTCAACAACTTTGTTAATGGCGCGGCTATTGACGAAAATCCTTCCACGAACCTTCTATAATAGCCTGCCAATCCTAAGAAACTTCAAATCTCCACCACCGACTTAGGTGGTTTCCAATCCAACACAGCTTCGATTTTCTTAGGATCCACCCTTATTCCTTCTAGCAGACACCACGTGTCCTAAGAAAGCAACTTCCTAAGCTAAAATTCACACTTCTGAATTTGGCATAAAGCTTCTTCTCCTCAATACTTGCAACACAATCCGAGATGCTCATCATGCTCCTCTTCAGACTTAGAGTATACCAAAATATCGATGATGAACACTACGATGAACCTATCTAAGTAGGGTTGAAACACCCGGTTCATCATATCCATAATACGGTTGGGGCGTTTGTCAACCCGAACGGCATTACCACAAACTCAAAATGGCCGTATCTTGTCCTAAAAGCTGTCTTATAGATATCCACCTCCTTCACTTTCAACTGGTGATATCCTGACCTTAAGTCGATCTTTGAGAACACTGCCGCTCCTTAAGCTAATCGAACAAGTCATCAATCCTAGGTAAGGGATACTTGTTCTTGATGGTCAACTTATTCAATTGACGATAGTCTATGCACATACGCATAGTTCCGTCTTTCTTCTTCACAAACAGGACCGGTGCTCCCCACGGAGACACACTGGGTTGAATAAACCCACGATCCACCAATTCTTGGATTAGAGCCTTGAGCTCAACCAACTCTTTTGGCGCCATTCGGTATGGAGCGATTGACACAGGAGCTGTTCCTGGTAGCAAGTCTATTCCAAATTCAACTTCCCTATCTAGGGGTATTCCTGGTAATTCATCTGGGAACACATCCTCAAAGTCCCTTACCGTTCTAACTCCATTGACACCTTCCTCCTTTCCATCCAACGCACTTACAAAGGCTAAAAATGCCTCGCACCCTTTATGAACCATCTTTTCAGCCTTAAGCGCCGAAATTACATTAGACAAGTAGTTCCTTCTTTCTCCTATCATAATGACCACCTCATCCTCAAGGGTCCTTTGTTCCATTCATTTAGCCGCACAATCCAACACTACTTGTTCTACTAACCAATCCATACCAAGTATGATGTCAAATTTTCCAAGGTAACTCCATTAAGTCACCAAAGCTCACTCCCCGAATTTCTAGGGATACATTCTCGAAGATCTTATTCACTACTATAGTTTGGCCTAATGGGCTTACTACCGCCATCTCCCTATCGAAAGTTCGAGTCTAGGCCTAGTGTTTCAACTACACTACAGGCAACATAAGAATGGGTCGAGCCCACATCAATTAGAGCATAATAGGGTTTGCCATGAATGATGAACGTAACGGTGATGACGTCTGGCGCATCTCCGTCCTCCCTACTGCAGAATCGCATAAACCAAACTCTACTGTTTTACCTCAAGATAGCAGCTCCTCTGCCTTGTGTTCCACGTCCTCTGCTAGTACCATTACCTCTGTTATTCGAACCTCGACCTCGTTGAGGCTGTTGCCCTCCCCTGCCAGCCTAATTAACATTCTGAGTTGCTAGCTGCTTTTCATCTAATATCTTTGGACAGTCCTTGAGCATATGGTCCTTGGACCCACACTTAAAACATCCTCCTGTCTTTTTCCAGCACACCCCTAAATGCTTCTTCCCACAATGCTCACAAGGACGATACTACCCTCTGGTACCAACTTTTTGACCCTTCGGTCCATCAGTTCTGGGCCTTTTTTACACATTTCCTAACGATCCATAACCCCTCTTGGGTCTATTCCTATCAGAGTTCTGCTTAGTTGAGTCCTTGATTCCTTCAGCTACCTTAGCCTTTTCAACCAACGTGAAAAACTCCCGCTCCTGATGTGGTGCTATCAATAACCTTAGGTCATCCCTTAATCCATCCTCAAAATGGACAGAGCGTTCATGTTCAGTTGCGACTACTCCTCGAGCATATCGGCTTAACCTCAGAAATTTAGCCTCATATGCTGCTACCAACTTGTTCCCTTGAACTAGTCCTAGAAAAGCTTTCCTCTGCTCATCAATATAACATGTGCTGACATACTTTTTCTGATATGCCTCCTTAGCATACTCCCAGGTCAGATCCTTAGCGGTGGCTCCATCCCTCACTGTTAACCACCATTAATACGCTTCATCGCGTAGTAGTGCCACCATTCCTTTCAACTTCTCCTCCGGGATCAGATCGAGCTCATCCATAATGCGCTCGGTTGCTTCCAACCAGTATTCAACTATATTGGGTGCCACATCGATACTCCACGAAACACCTCACTCCGTTGGCTCGAGTCACCGGCATGATTTTTGAGCTCTCGATTTCCACCGCGCCACCACCATTTCCAAAACTCTCAAGATAGCTCGACACATCATCATCCCCGCCCGAGCTTGTCGCCGACATTAATGATTAAGGGGTGGTGGTGGCGAGTGGTAACTCATTGTCGGACCTTGACCCGATCTAACGGGTTCGACACGCTTATTCTTCCTCTTCCGCGCCCTTCACGATCGCGTCCTCTAGAACTCATCTCTAACGCCGAGATCCGATTAAGAAGTTTTTATGAATTAGTACTTTTGTTTCACTTGATTACCCCCAAGAAATTTTATGAAAAGGACTTTAGGAGTGGTTCTTTTGTATTAATACATGCACACGCCTTTTCACTCATTCATACATCCATCAAACAATTATGAACCTTAGTTCATTCAAAGAAACGTTGTAGTTTTCATTTGTTGTTGTTTTTCCACTACCCATGGGTTTTTCGTAATTTGTCCTATAGGGGTATTTTCGTAATTTGTCAAAATAAGGTTCCTTGATGATTTTGTCACAAAGTATTTTGGTATTTTTAAATTCCTGGGGTATTTTGGAAAATTTTTGAAACCCGAGGGTATTTCGAAAATTTTTGGACCTTGGGGGATTATGGTAATTTTTCCACAAACCGGGGTAAATTGTAAAATTTTAATAAATCGGGGATATTTCAGAAGTTGCAAAACTTTGAGGGTTCTTTTTGAGAGATTTATTTTCCAAAACGATGAAGTTGCAAAAATTTTGGAAATCAGGGACATTTTGGTAATTTTGGTAAGTTAGGGGCAATTTTGTAATTTTCCAAAAATTAAGGTATTTTTTTGATAGTTTGCAAATTAGGGTTTTTGAACATTTATGAATTAATGAAATTTTGGCAAAATGTTGAGTTGTTGGACATTTTATAAACCAAGGGCATTCTTGTAATTTTACCACTAGGGGTATTTTTGTAATTTTATAAATCAAATTTTTTTTTTGAAATTTTGTGTAAAAAGAAATAATTTTGTGAATTAAAGAAAAATGATTTTAAGAATTTTAATATTAGGGTTCTAAAAAAAAATGGCTAGTTCCCTTTCGAGTTTTAGTTATTGAGTTTAGCCTATGACCGAGCCTCCTTGGTCAGGGTGAACTAAACCTACGCACCAGCAGGATTCGAGTGGAGAGGAGGTGAGTCACACAGACTGCTTAAGTACCAAGCTCCCACTGAAACCATTCCTAGGCATGCGTACAGGGGTTGCCACACCCACTAAGTCCTCTGGGTTAGGGTGAACCGAAGCTACGCACCAGGTAGGATTCCTGCGAAGAGGAGGTGAGTCACTAGGACTGCTTAAATACCAAGCTCTTCCGGATCCAATCCTAGACATGCGTACCATGGTTGCCACACCCTAACTCGATTGACTTAGCCATAGGTTTGTTTAATTAGATATTTAAGTCTTATGTATTTGTTGGGGTATACTAGTCCTAGGGTTCAAGTTCCTATCATGCTATTCTACGTTCCATTCCTTTTCTACCCTTCTATAATTCACATAATCACACAGATAGTTAGGGGTACTTACCTGGTGGACTGCGGGTCGGAGACTCAGGGGCCATGCCATCAAACCTGCCCATTTTTAGAAATACTTCCATAAAACTCATTTGAGCTCGTTTTGAAAACGTTTTGGGCCTTAGGCCACAGGCCGAGAGTTTAAAACTAGGCTCTGATACCAAATTGAAACACCCCAAACCCGGCCCACAAGCCTGGACTAGGTCTGGTATGTTCCTCGATGTAACCCGGTTCAAAATTCTTTCGAACACTTTGAAAACTGTGTGCTTTGAAGATAGTTTGTTTGTGGGTTGGGCTCGAGTTGAAAATAAGTTTATTTTTATATTGAAAACCCATTTATTTCAGGTGAGAAAATATTTAAAGTTTATTTTAAATTAAACTGACTTAATCTTTAAATAACATAAATACGTAATATAGTAATTAAAACATCAATAAAATCATCACTATGGCCTTATTACATAAAATAAAACCCAAAATAAAATTGTAGAGTACTTAAATAAAATAAAAGTCCAAATTGAATAAAACTTTCAAATGAGCATGGCTACCACAAGTTCTCGCAGTCCGGTCCATCACCTGCTCATCACCAAACATGTTCCCACAACGGGTGAGTCAATGACTCAATGTGTAACCAACACCAAAATTTAATGGAATTAGGCATACCATACATATCATGTTCATATAATAATTCAAGATAATGATGCAATTTCAACCCAAACCTATATGCCATCCGCTACACTCCACCGCACCATCTTGCACACCGTGGGGACTACTAAGTCAACCCTCCATCCGCTACACACCATCGAAGGCGTCATTGCGCAATGACGTGCTCATCGCCCACATAAAATTCGTGGCATAGCCACCGATAATTGTGTCATGAGACACCACATTCATATAATGTAACCGGTTGCCACATTCGGATAATGTGACCAAGTCACCACATTCACTTAGTGAGACCAAGTCATCACTTTCACTTAGTGAGACCAAGTCATCACATTCACTTCCCTTTATCAAATAACCCTAATGCCCCATATTATTCATATCATGCATATCATACTTAATTTCACATTCATGTCACTTTTCACATGTTAAGTATAACATATTTCGTAATCCTAGTAGGAGTATGAAAACGCGCACGAGTACTTTGTACCATAACATGGTACTTTAGCCACATTTTACACTTTCATATTAACATATACATCAAATTTAAGCCATAAATCTATTAAGATTAGTGTGGGGTACACACCGATTCACTTAGCAAATTCTTTGAAATCCTCAAGAATCCCGATCTCTTGTTCTAGATCTTGCTTCCTATATTCTACCAACATTAAAGGTTTAATGAGAAACTCATTCAACCACAAAACCAAATCCTAGTTGGATTTGGTGCCCTAAAACTCACCTTAATGCCGATTTGCTTAACAATCAAATCTCAAAACTTTGTTTTCTTCACGGTATTCGCCAACCCTAAATCTCAACATAGGTTAGTTTTCGCTTTTAATAATTAAAGAATAGATCTAAGTATTCATACAAGCCTTGGTAGAATGCTTTTAGGTGCTTACCTTGTGGATTTTAAATCCGAATTTCACCGAATAACTAGGAATACGCGACCAATGGTGTACCTTCGGAAAAGAACTTCTCCTTCCTTGAAGTCGACACTTAGTAATTCCCAAAGATCTCTTCAAGGTTTGGTAACAATATATAGAGGATATTAGGATCTTAATTTTGTGGACTTAAAAGAAATAGAATAAGAATCGAACTTAATCTTACCCTTACTGAAGAATTCGATGGAACTCTTGCTTGAATCCCTTAGTAGTATTCGGCTATGGCCCTTATGTGTAACACAAGGTTTCAGCTTTTTGTAACAATAAAGGAATCACTAGGGCTTTGCTTACTTTCATTTTTTTTATTGTGTTTATAATAGAAGAAGAAAAAAAAGAAGAGAATTATGGCGAGAGAGAATTCTGCAAGGAGAGAAGAAAAGAATGGTGATATTTGCTAGAGAATTTCAAAGAGGTTTCCTTGAAGAGAAAAGAATGAATGAAGAATGGCCCTTATTTTCCCTCTATTGCCAAAATTTCTAGGCTAGAGTCCCTACTTGGCCACCACTCTTCCTATGTGATAATTATCACTTTTATCAAAAGATTTAATCCAACAATTATCTCCTAATTAGCCAAATTCTAAAGGAAATAAGACTCCTCCTTTTAGAGCCCACATGCCGTCCACCTCTCTGCTCTTGTAGCAAAATAAAATTTCTTTTATTTGCTTCCTAAGTGACTCGATCCTCGCCCAATTACACTTGCATGTGGCGCCATTTCACGAGGCCCTAAGTGGCATCTTGAGCCACTTTTCCAAGCCCGCTTGTATGTCAAATTTACATACTTTTTCTCTTAAGGCCACCTTGCCTTAATTTCCTCTTTTAAACTTTAAAACTCGACATTTCTAGGTCATTTCTAAGTTTCCAAAATTTTTTTTGTAAACTTAGGTTTCCAAAATGGTCACTTTCCTAAACTTAGGTTTCCAAAATGGTCACTTTCCTATTTTACTTAGGTTTCCAAAATGGTTACTTTCCTATTTTACTTAGGTTTCCAAAATGTTAACTTTCCTCTTTTAACGTAACATTTCCATACATTCCTGTGTTTCCAAAAATATTCAAAATTTATTCATAACACATCAAACATGTCATTTCGTACAATTAAGCCAAAAATGCATAGGCCCTTTTCAGGATGTTACATGTCTCAACTCAATAGTTTTTCATCGGTAATTCACTACTGCATCATGAACGGTCAACCAATCCATACCTAGAATAATGTCAAACTTGTCGAAAGGTAGTAGCATCAGATATGTCGTAAAACTCATGTCTCAAATCATCAAAGGACAACTCCTGCACACTCTATCAACCAATACACATTGACCAGAGGGTTTGAAACCCGAATCACAAACTCAGTAGACTCAACAGGTAGAGTCTTATCGACACACACATATGAATGAGTTGTAGGGATCATTATGAATGAGTATCAAAGAGAGTGAAAATACCAGTAATAACATCTGGTGACAAGACCTCCTCTCTAGCACGGACGACATAAGCTCTGGCTGGGACACGAGCATCAGATCGAATAACCGCATCTGTAGTCCCCCACTGTGCGCCACTCCTACCTCCTCCAATCCAAGACAATCTACCTCTAGCTGTAGTGCCACTAGGCCTTGCACTCTGAGCAGTACCCTTTTCTATAGTCTCCGGGAAATCCCAAATGAAATGATCCTACGAGCCACACTTATAACAAGTGCGAGAAATAGCTTTACCCCAACACTCTCCAAAGTGTCGTCTGCTACACTGTTGGCACTCTGGTTTGCTCGATCGAACATTGCCCACACTAGCAACTAATGTAGCTCAAGAATTTACTAGGGGTCATTCTCGGATAGAAATCCGGTATTAAGTTTGGATCAACCACCGTCATTCTTAAACTTCTTCGTAGACATATGTGAAAATTTGGTTACGGACCTCTTCCGATTGTCTTTAAATTCAAACTTGGCTTTTTATTTTTCCTTTCCCAGTTTTTCAGCTTTACAAGCTAGCTCATTCAACTATCACAACGAACTCATTAATTCCTAGAATACCAACCAAAAGCTTTATCTCCTCGTTTAAACCATCTTCAAACCTCTGGTACATAGCAGATTCTGACAAAACGCACTCGCGACCATAGAGACTAAGTCCAACAAATTTGTGCTCATATTCGGGTACCATCATGCGGCCCTATTTGAGCTCAAAGAATTCTTTGCACTTAGAGTCAATAAAGCGCTGGCTTATATATTTCTTACGAAATTCTATTTGAAAGAAGTCTTAGGTAACCCTTTCTTTCAGGACAACTAACACGAGCGTATTCCATCAGTAGTAGGTAGAATCCCGTAACAAGGATATAGCACACTTCAAACATTCATCGAGGTGCAAGACAGTTCATCGAATACATGAATAGTGTTATCGAGCCAAAATTTGGCTCTTTCCGTATCGTCGTCATCTTCGGCTCTAAATTCCTGAGCTCCGTGTTTCCTAATACGATCAATCGGAGGTTTAGTCACTCTGTCAAGATTAGCAACTGGAGGTATCCCAGGTGTTACTGGGGGTACATTCAGATCTTGAGGTAGATGAACAGTCGGAGTGGTTCGTAAGTAATGACTGAACCAATCGTTCATCAAATTATGGAAGGCCTACTTTACCCTCTCATCTGGGCCACTCGCAGCAGGTCGAGATTCTTTCGGCATGGTCCCTTGCGCGGGAACAGGCGCACACTCTCGACATCATCAGCTAATGCTTGCTCAGGATCCGGATCCATTACTATATGGAAGAAACAAATACATTTATCTGCTAGAAGTCATCACATTATCTTATTACAAAATATGGCATGTACAGCTAGACCTTTACGAGCTACGTTAGTCCAAGAACCGACTAAATCATAGCTCTGATACCAATAAAATGTAACACCCTTAACCTGTATCCGTCGTCGGATCATAGTTAAGGGGCATTACTAAACTAAACCCAATCCATAATCGATAATATTACACGTTGATCATGCTTTTGTAGTACTACCTTGAAACAGAAGGAAAATTTCACATCTCAATATATATATATACTAAGACCGAATCTTAATAATGATACATCTACTATTCGAATGTAAACAAAACTACCCCAAAAGAAATGCAGTTACATATTCCATCCACATCATTCTTCAATCCATGCATATAACTCAACTACTTTTCAACCATAAACTTCTTCCAATAAAACCCATTTACTATTTATTAGGTTATTTTCATTACCTTAGCTAAATATGGACAAGCTTTACTCTCTTTTTAACAAGTTATCTAACACTCAATAACGATTGTACTTGTACCAATTTCAAGATCCCTTTTTCCATTGTCAAAATCATCCAAACATTTAATTGATTACATCATTTTTCCATTAGCAAGGTCACATTATCAAAACCAAACCTATTTTGTAAACAACCTTATATATATATAAACCGAATGCATTACACACATATACGAGTAACATGAAATGTTAGTTACTAAAATAGACAATCATCATGTTCAGCTTTGCACAATAAAACTTCAACCAAAAAGGGGCATTCAAGCTACCTTATCATACCTCAAACATAAACACATGAACAATTACACTTTCATAAAAGGATTAACCTCATGATCGAATATACACAAGATCAAAGTACCACAATTTAGCCATTTTGCATGGCATACATCCATTAAAGGTTCATCTTATACAAATCCTAAGAAAACAAAATTGCTTATACATGCCATAATCATCAAAGATTAATCTATCAATAAGGGGTACCAAGATAGATGATAATATGATGAGCTTCCGAATT
This sequence comes from Gossypium rotundifolium, assembly GCA_025506655.1. Taxonomy (NCBI): domain Eukaryota; kingdom Viridiplantae; phylum Streptophyta; class Magnoliopsida; order Malvales; family Malvaceae; genus Gossypium; species Gossypium rotundifolium. The sequence continues at coordinate 31,725,176 of CP106732.1, read as the reverse complement.
GATCCACTAGCCTAGGTTGAACCTTCCAAAGGTGGTCTATAATTCCAAGAAACAATGGAGAGAAAGTAAGCTTCACAACTTAGTAAGATTTCAGCTTGATAAACTAAGTACATTTATTCTACAAAATAATTTCAATAAGCATTTCATATATAACAACAACATGGCCGAACAATCAAGGTATCAAGAACCGATTCATGGATAATGTATGACTAAACGTACCTCTCTAAATATACATACCATTCGAAACTTAGTCATTCATACATAATCTAGGATGTTATTTCCCAACAATGCTATAAACCAATTTGCATTTATAACATAGTCTTTTAAAATGAGCCATATACTTGCACATTGATAAATAAGCTTATCAGTGTTTCACACGATTAGTACCCTCGTTAAAATCACTATGTAACGTATTGATCACATAGAGTCGTTACTCAATAATCTCGTAATATATCGCTCACACAGAGCCGTTACTCAAAAATCCCGTAATGTATCGTTCACATATAGCCGTTACTCAATAATCTCGTAACATATCATCTCACATAGAGCCGTTATTCAATAATCCCGTAACGTATCACTCACACAGAGCCAATACTTAAAATCCCGTAACGTACTGCTCACATAGAGCCGTTACTTAAAATCCCGTAACGTACCACTCACATAGAGCCGTTACTTATTAACCTGCCACTTAGTGCTCAATCATAGTTTCGTACCCTTAGTACATTTAGTAAACTCGTAATTCATATAAAAATTACCAAATCATTCATATAATCAAACTAACATTCATCCAAGCATATAATCGCCCATGCATTATTTCATGAAAATAATTATATTCTCATGCTCAATATAACTAAAATATCTAGCACATTACCTCTAGACTATATCTTTACTTCGAATACATTCCTTACCGTCACTTAGTATTATATATATATATATTTATGACCTTTGCATTCAATTTAAGGTGGTACGAAATTCACACTACTAAATCAACTGTCTTAACTTACCTTGCAAAATATAAACGGTTAAATAATCTTGATAACTCATTCAGCAATATTAGCTCAATAATCCGATACCCTTTAAACATTATCAATGTATAAAGAATTTTTTCAGTTAATTCATTTGCTTGAAATCTTACCTCGAAGAACGACAATTCAAGGTTTCCCGGCTACTCGTCTAGTTTAGCTTTTCCCCGTTCCTTTTCCAAATCTTTCCTTCCTTGATCTAAACCAAATTTAAAAGAACCTATTCAAATCATTTCATTCATCTCTATTCGGCACATAATTATACCATTCTTTCCATCTATCAATCATAATTCAAAACTTTTACAATTTACTACTATTTTTTTTCATTCGAACATAATATACAAATATAAAAATTTTATACACTTTTACACTAGAGTCGAATTCTCCTCAAGCTTAATTAAATTTCTTTGTCACAATTAAACCATTCATATCATATAATTTATCAATAATCGCTTCCACATATAAACATTCATCAAGGCCGGATATACTATTAAATGTACCCGAATTTTCATATACATATACATAAGCGTATATCCAACAATTAAGTTAAAATAATCCTAATATATATTCAATTCAACATTCGGCCAAATGTATAAAGCTTCCATATTCTCAAATTGAACTATCCTCCCAAGCATTCATACCATTTCAATGTACTATTTTCTGTTTCATCTAATTCCTATATCAATTCATCTTGTTTCCCTCAAATAACAAATCACGTTTACTATCCCCCTCCATAGCCGGATCTAACATGCTCAACTCTAAGAAAATTCATATGATTTCGATGGTACACAAGGCAGCCTACTTAATTTGTAACAATTTACTAAACTAAAACTCAATTTCCTTACCTTACAACTGTATGCAATGGCCGGATGAGGGAGGAAAAAATTTTCTTCTTTCTTTTGAAGAGAATCGTGAAGAAGATGAGTGAAGGAGAGAAAAATCCAATTTATTTTATGTTCTTTTATTACTTAATATAATACCCATTAAAAATAAACATAAAATATTATGTTTATGTTTAAAATATGTTAAAAATTCCTCCCCCCATCATCATTACCGTCCACTATATCAAATTGTGGAAATTTGACATGCAAGTCCCTATTTGAGTAAAGCATTTCAATTGGCCTTCCTAAATTTATGCACTCTACTTTTCCCACTTTAACTATTTGATCCTTTTATTTAATTTAACATCAAAACAATTAAATTATCCTACGATATTTTTTCTCATGCACAAACACTTACCATAGACATCAAATAAATAAATAAAATATTTTTCTAATTCAGATTCGTGGTTCTGAAACCACCGTTCTGGTTAGGGTTGTATTTGGGCTGCTACAAAGCCCTGCTCCCAAACGGCTACCCTCCAAAAGTGCCAAAAATCCAACATTTCATCAAAGCTTCAGCTTAGCCCTGAGCCTTCCCGAGGCCCCCAATCACAACCAAACAACCAACCTAACTAACCAATACACAAAAACATAAAAGATGCAAAAGCCCCTAAATCTCGAATGTTACATGCCATTTGGACTAACCAATGCTCCTATTTATGGATCTGATGAACAGAATTTTTAGATCGTACCTAGATCGATTTGTCTTCGTATTTATTGATGACATTTTGATTTATTCGCATGATGAGGCTGAGCATGCTGAACAGTTGAAAATTATTTTTCAAACGATGAGAGAAAAGCAATTGTATGTAAAATTCAAAAAATGAGAATTCTGGCTGCATGAGGTTAGCTTTCTAGGACATATTGTGTCAGCATCTGGGATTCGAGTTGATCTGAGCATGATTTCTGCTATCTTGAATTGAAAACCTCCGAGAAATGTATCTAAAGTCCGTAGTTTTTTGGATTTGACTAGTTATTATTGCAGATTTGTAAAAGACTTTTGATAATAGCTACTCCGTTGACTAGATTACTTTAGAAAGATGTTAAATTTGAATGGTCTGATAAATGTCAGGGAAGTTTTGATCAGTTGAAAACTCTGTTAATGGAAGCACCAGTGTTAGTACAGTCAGAATAGGGTAAAAAATTATTGTATTTAGGGACACTCGTTAAATGGTCTAGGATGTGTTTTGATGCAAGAAGGAAAAGTTGTAGCCTATACTTCAAGACAATTGAAACCTCATGATAAGAATTATCCGACGCACGACCTTAAGTTAGCTGTGATTGTGTTTGCACTTAAGATTTGACGTCATTATCTGTACGGTGAGAAATCTCACGTATTTTTAGATCATAAAAGTTTGAAATATCTGATGACCCAGAAAGATTTGAAACTGTGTCAAAGAAGATGATTAGAGCTGTTAAAAGATTATGAGTTTGTGATAGATTATCAACCTAGTAAAGAAAATATTGTTGTAGATGCTCTGAGTAGAAAGTCATTGTTTGCACTAAGTGCTCTAAATGCTCAGTTAGATATGTCTGATTATAGTTCTGTGATAGCTGAATTAAAAGTAAAACTGATGTTTTTACAACAAATATGTGATGTTCAGAAGTCTAATAATGAATTGCTAGTGAAACGAGACCTTTCTGACTTTGTTTCGAAATGTTTAGTTTGTTAGCAAGTGAAAGCTGAACAATCAAATTCCGTCTGGTTTGCTACAGCCGATTCTAATTTTCGAGTGGAAATGGGTTATAGTGACTATGGATTTTGCTTCTGGATTGCCTTTGACTTCGAAAAAGAAAAAAAAATGTGATTTGGATCGTAGTTGACCGATTGACGAAATTTGCCTATTTTATTTCGGTAAGATCTGACTATTCACTCGTGAGATTAGCCAAGCTATATATTTCTATGACTGTAAAATTGTATGGGGAGTCATTATCTATTGTGTCAGTTAAAGATCCGAGATTTACATCGCGATTCTGGAAGAAATTGCAAGAAGCTTTGGGCACGAAATTACACTTATACTTGAGTTTAATGGTTTGTGGAAATAGTACCTGCTGTTGATCAAATTTACGTATAATAATAGTTTTCAAACGAGTATTAAAATGGCACCATACGAAGTTTTGTACGGTCGTAAATGTCGTACACCTTTGTACTGGACTGAGCTTAGTGAAAATAAGATACACGGGGTTGATATGATTAAAGAGACTGAACAGAAAGTGGCAATAATCCGTAATAGTCTAAAAGCTGCATCAGATCGACAAAAGTCATATGTAGATTTGAAATGTAAAGACATTGAGTTTCAAATTGGAGACCGTGTATTTTTTTGAAAGTTTCACCATGGAAGAAAGTACTCAGATTCGATCGTAAAGGTAAATTAAGTCCGAGATTCATCGGACCATATGAGATCATCAAATGTGTTGGGCCTATTGATTATAGATTAAAGTTGCCATTTGAATTAGAGAAGATACACAATGTATTTTATGTCTCGATGCTTCGTAGATATAGATCTGGTTCGTCACATATGATTGCCCCGTCAGAGATTGAAATCCGATCTGATATGACATACGAGGAAGAATCGATTCATATCTTAGCTCGTGAAGTAAAAAATTGAGAAACAAGAAAATTCTGTTAGTAAAAGTATTATGGAATTGACATGGAATAGAAGAAGCTACATGGGAGCCTGAGGATTCAATGAGACAACAATATCCGACTTTGTTTAACGATAAGATTTTTGGGGACGAAAATCCTTAAGGGGGGAGAGTTGCAACAGTTCGGCTTACACCCTAGTTGGAACAGTGGTTTCGGGACCCCAAATCCAAGTCTGTATAATATTTTAATATTATATTTTGTGACGTTGATATGCGAATTAACATGTGCTAAATTTCTGTGAGTTAAATTGACTGTCTGTGTGTTTAATTTGACAAAAGGACTAAATTGCATAATTGGTAAAAGTGGCCTCTTATTTGATTAATGGCTAAATTGATGTGGCTTTTTAAGGTGGAGGCCTTATATTGTAAATTGGCCTTTTTGACATGTAGTGGATGGCACATTAATGTGATGAATGGCTTATTTTATTTGGTAATGGTTTATTAAATAATAAATATTATAATATAAGTTATGTTATATAACAAAGTCAAGAAAAAGAAATCCATAATACTTATCTTTGGCCGAATGTCTTAAAGAAAAAGAAAGAACAAAAGCTTTAAAGTTCCATCACTTACAAGCTTGAATTAAAGGTTAGTTTTTTATCCGTTTTCGATAATTTCTACGTTTTTGTAATCGTTGCTTCTCCTACTATCAAGCCCATGTTTTAATTTGATGAATTAATAATGTTTGTGTGAGATGCCATAGATGATATGTCAAACTTTTTTATGAGTTTTGATGTCAAATGAAAGATATGAGCTAGATGAACATGTTTTGTTCTTAAAGTTTTGATGAATTTAGCTAAATAGGGCTAAATTGTGAAATTAGCAAATTGAGGGATTAAATTGCTAATGTAATGAAAAATATGGGCTTGTATGATATGTGTGAATATTCGGCTAAGCTTAGTTGAGTGATAATTTTGTGAATTTGATGTTTTGAGAAAAATGGACTAAATTGATAAAATGTACAAATGTGAGGGCTAAATTGTAAATAGCCCAAAATATGTGTATGGGTTGAATTGAATGAATTAGTGAATAAAAGGATTAATTCTGAATATGTTTAGATCAAGAACCGAGGAAAACATATTTAGATCGCGGGAAAGCGAAAGTAACTGAGTAACCGTTTTCACTCCGATAAACCAAATCCGAGGTAAGTCTTTAAGCAAATTAATATCGTTAATATTGGTTACAACCTTGATTACATTTTGAATTATGAATTTGTAAGTGTGAAATAGGCTTAAACCGAATATGACAAGAGATTTTATTAGTGAAATGTAGTTATATTTTTTAATTGAAGCTGATATGTGAAAGTAATATGCATTATGTGTGAAATGTGATATTGGTAATATATAGTGTGTATGATATGGTTTTATTTATATTGATACTCGGGCTTCGAGCCTAGCAGGCCTTGTGTCGGTGAAGTATATCTAGCTTAATGCCTAGCAGGCCTTGTGCTGGTGAAGTGTATCAGGCTTATTGCCTAGCAGGCTAAATGCCGATGATTAAATTTTAGACCTCGGGTCTAGCAGGCTTAGTGCTGGTGCGTGTGTTTCAGGCTTTATGCCTAGCAGGATTTATGCCGGTGATTATTCATATGTATGTGTTTCAGTGGATCATTATAGATGTGGAATTTTGAGTGCAATAATTGAGTTAATTGTTTAGGTACATGAAAGCTTATTGGTTGTACTGGATAAGGTAAGTTAGTATATTATGATTAATACTACTAGTTGAGATGCAATTGAGGTATATTCATAAAATTCTATTTATGGTATGCGGCATTATAAATGATATGTATGCTATACTGAAAGTTGATTGGGATGTGAACATGAATGTGTCATGTATATTTGAAAAAAGGGTAAATATACATGTAATGTATATTGAACTAGTGAATTTAACAATGTGCTTTTTGTATATTCGACCTTACAGGTGTGGATGAAACGATATTATATAGATATTATAATGGTATACATGTGTAGATTAAAGGATATTATTATATGTATATATTCGGTTATAAGTGGTAAGTATGTACTTGGTATTTATTTAATCTGTTGTATACGGAAACATATCTGATTATATGGAATTGATAAGTGATAATTAAATTACTTTGTAAGGATGGCAGTATTCAGCCATGATGGCAGATTGTGTTAAGAAATTATATTAAGGTTATCAAAGGACTGGATAATAATGTTTAATTGTTTGATTAAATGTTTATATATTTTTGCTTAATGCTTACTAAGCTAGCAAGCTTACTCTGTGTGTGTTCATTGTTCTGTCTTATAGATTTTGACCAAGATACGAGCTCAGGGGATTGTCTGTGAAGTTATTCACACTATCGACCTACTTTGGTATCTTTAATGTTTGGATTTTTGAACTTAAGGCATGTGTAGGCTAATTTAATACTTATATGATATTTTGTTGATGTATATAAGCCATTCCAAAATGGCTCGATTTTAATGCTAATGATTTAATATTTAAGTAATCCTAGTCATAGTATATGAATGTGTTATGCTTGGTTTGTGAAATCGGTTGTGATATAAGTTCATGTTAGGCGAACATACATATATGTTTGGCATGGAGTAACCATCTATGAATTATGTTTAGTTCTTTTGGAAAGTTTGATATATGCGATTGAGGCATGTGTTTGAGATGTGGATTGTTAGTGACCTATTATTGAGTTTCATAATTCGAAACATGAATCAAATTGGAAGTTGTTTATAATGTAAATTAGGTAACCAGTTATGTGACAAAATAAATGTGATGGTTATAAGTTATTTATGATTCGGTGTTGGTGTTTAAATCATGACATTAAATGTTAGTTATATGTTAATATTGAGTTCTTAGCTTTTGATATGTGAGGACTAAGTAGGCTATGAAGTATTTGATTAAGAGATATGGTTTTTGTGTTTGTGTGAAATGGAACGATTGAATGCATGAGTTGTTTTAAAAATTTATTTGCTGAATATGTTTGGATTGATTCGATTATGGCTTACCATTTGGGTGTAAGTTTTGATATGAATAAATTTGGAGATCATTTATATTGTAACTTTTATATTCGGCTATATAATAACGTTATATAGTTGAGTCGGCATATCGATCATGATATATATATATATATATGGATGTGTATGATTAATGTTAATACATGATATCATGCTTTACTAATGTATTTGCAAATACGTATATTCAATGGATGATAAGATAATGTGTTATACATTTTGATTTGACATGTTTGCACATAATACATATATCTACATGTATATTAAATTTAACCTTAGACTTTTCAAGCTATGGAAGACATAATTGATATATATAGTAGGGTGTAATTATGTACATCTAGAGGTTATGAACCAGGTTTTGTTTAGATGTGTGAGCAAGTGATATACTTTGATCATGATTAAATGAAATCATATACAAAATATATGTATGTTTGTATTTCGTGATTTCTTTCTAGTTTCAAAAAGTCTTTATAAGCATATGCATAATTCGACTAATGTGGTTTAAAAAAATAAGTGAACAATATTCATTGTTATTATTTACGATGATTTATTTGTGAAATCGATTAAAGGGATTAATGTTTTGTATGTTATTATCTAAGCATATTCCTGTTTATTTTTATTGCTTTCGGATGTGACTATGTTAACAGTAATTGTTTATGGCAACTTGTGTTTTGTTCGGTAACGCCTTGCAACCTAATCCGGTGATGGACACAGGTTAAGGGTGTTACATATTCAGTCCCTCTCGTGTTTTAGTTATAGACTTTGGCCCATTAACAAGTTCTTGCGGCTACAGCGAATAGACACTATGCACTAGGTAGGATTCCAGAGAAGAGGAGGTGGGCCACTAGGACCGCTTAAGTACCAAGCTCGCCCTATATCCAATCCTAGACATGCATATGTCCGTTGCCGCACTCTAACCCAGTGACTTGTTCACGGACATGTTTAATTATTAGAGTAAGTCTTATGCAGTTTAAGAGTTGTTTAGAACTAGACCTAAAGTCTATTAAACCCTAGCATACTTGTCTACGTTCTCATAAAACCCATCAAGCCTATTTCACATTCATATAACCCATTATGCCCAAATCACATCCTTATAGCCCATTAAGGCCAGATCTTATTCCCATGGCCTATTAGGCCCAAGACAATTTTAGTTCATGTAACATGCATGACTAACTCAATTCATATACCAAATCAATCAATTTCATCAAACTTAGCCTTAGGGCCCACCGGACCCATTTGGCCACTTTCGGCATTTTGGCTTTCTGGCATTGCTGACATCATGTTTGTGTAGTGTTTGTACACACCTTGTAACCATGCGTGCTACAAACCCCTTAATCATGAACCTACAATTGACATCACTTAACGATTAATAATGGCTTAATACACACTTTATCAGAAATCAAAACCTCACCATACCCTTACCGTGTCCCACACGTTCTAGTAGCCCTTTCTTTGCTACTATTTGCAATCATCCTCTAAGTCTGCACCCAAACACCTATATTGTCAAAACCAAGTGACCCATATTGATCATAAGTCACCCTATGAGGCACATTAGATTCGGCCATTTACTAAACCATGACTGAGTCGAGTTACCACCTTGTTAGCAATCCATACTTAACACACTTGTGATTGTTGAGCCTTACCCTTGTTAATACAAGTTAATGACAAGGAGGGGTTAGATAGCCCTTTGGCTTTTAACAAAACACACTAAAAATTCAACTAAGCACTTATCGAAATTCTCCTTTGATCCAGCGGTTTAGATATCTACTTGAACAAGATTCAGCTTTCAAACGTGACTAAGAGTAGATAATAATCGATTGAGGTAGAGGAACAAACAACAAAGAATCGGCATAAACAGGGGTTTCGACAAACAGGGATTTCAGCATACAGGGATTTCGAGAAACAGGGATGGTGGTATTCGACAATGGAAGAAAATAAGGACGAAGGGAAAAAAAAGAGAAAGAAAGATGGAAACTCCAAGAACCCCTTTTAAGGATTTCGGCACCCCCTTTTATAGCCAAAGCCGAACTACCTTCCCTCCACAGTCCTTATTCGGCCCCAACACTTCACCCTCCTCATCTCCTATCTTTTCTCTCTGCTAATACCTTAATCTTATCCAAAATCTCCTCCACATCCATTAGTCTTGGTTACTACAAACTCTCCAGGGCAAGAGTACAAAACCAACACAACTCTTGCTGTCCACCTATGCAAAATAAAACACTCTAAAATACACTCCTCCTACTCGAACCTTGGACCTTTGCAGCTTTCACACACGCCATCTCATAGCTCACAAGTGACGCCACTTTTCATTGGACCACAAGCCCATTTGTGTCTTATTTCTTCTTCATTTACTTAAATGGCCTACTAACTGGAGTCACTATTCCCTAGAGCTAAAACCAAAATTTTTCTTGTACCCTTACTTGATCCCAGGACTTCTCCAACACCCCTAAACATTCCAAATTCATTAACCCTCAAAGCCCACATACTAATTTTCATTTTATCGCTCACTTAAAAATTTTTCTGAGATCCAAAGCCCTAAGCCCAAAGCCCAATAGGCCCAATTCTTCTAGGCCCAAATTTGGGCGTTACAATTCTACCCTTCTTAAAAAAATTTTGTCCTCGAAATTTCCAAATCTTAAAACAGTCACACAACCCAAACTACACAACCGCTCTTTCGCTGCTCACTCTAATTCCAAAACATTAGCTCGTAGTCGCTCCGCGATCGACCCATGACTCCCTGTACCATTATTGGGCCCTATGGCCCTTTCTAAGATCCTTAGCATGGCCTACGATATGGCATCTTCCGTAGTGGTAGCCCATTCATATGCTCCTCTTTCAGCTACTGATGAGGCCGGAGCCTCTCCTACTCCTACGTTGGGCATATGGCGTGACTCGAACGACCCTGCCCTTACACTTCCACAACGTCTACTATGGCCTCTTGCACCTCTTCTAGCGCTCATCATTGTGTATTCCTGAATTAAAAATTTTATGAAATTAATACATAGTTCCACTTGTTTAGGGCACATGTCTTATGAGATTAACATTTTTTTAAAGTTATTTCATAGTTTAGAATCCACTACAGGCTTAAGTTTCCTATGGGCTTTAGTATCTAAAAGCCTATTTTAAGTAGTCCATTATCTATGCAATTCAGTAATGTAGTACAGAAAACTTACTTGGCTCGACGTCGAGGGCTCGGTGAACCACACTTCAAGAATCCTACCAAAACTTTTAAAACCCAAAATCTAAGGCCCATTTTACTGCCCGAGCTTTGTAATTGGGCTCTAATACCACTAAATGTAATTCCCTAAACCCGACCTATAAGTTAGGCCCAAGTCCGGAATGTCACATTAAAGGCACACTTCAAAACAATTTTATCATTTAACAACTTAAGGCCCAAAAGCCCAAAACCATTGTATCTTGTTAAGTTACGTTGAAAAGCCCATATTTTAGAAAACATTCATAGGTTAAGTTATTTTGAAAATCATGTTAACTTTAAAAATCTTATGAAATCTATTAAGGGGATATTTGAAACAATAATAATAATAAAACCCAAAATCTAAAGTCAATTAGGAGTTACATGGCCTTATTACAATCCAATGAAAAAACAAACAAAGTATTTAAAATAAATTCATTTGAACAAAATAAAATATTTGATCAGCTTGTAGTGTGGCCATCTCCGAGTCCTCTCCCACGTCGAGCCATCTATTCAGGATCACCTGAAACATTAAATAAAAGGGTGTGAGTTTCGAAACTCAGTGTGTACAACCCTTGGCAATCAAATCACATACAAATATTCACATTGGGCCTAAGCCCTATGAAAATCGATGGTCTTGGGCCTTAGCCCACAATGACCTCATATCATATCATATCGTATCATATACAAACAAGATAATACAAAACCCTTCCCAAAAATTCATCCGCTACACACACCATTTTCCCTTCCAACCTTATACACACCTGTGGGGATTTCTAAATTGACCCACCCATCTTTTACACACCAAAGGTAGCTCGGTTGCGGTACTACCTAACGTTGCAGCAAAGTTGCTAATCATATAATGGGCTTCAAGCCATTGGTGGATCCATGGCCATACGACTATGCGATCCTCAAAGTTCCCACCCATATGCATCCTAAAAAGAATATCATATGAATGCAGCATGCACATGAGTAACATCCATAAAATTCATATTCATCACATAGGGGTACTTTAGCCATTTCACAATTAAGGGTACTTTCATAATTCTACCCTATAGGGGTATTATTGTAATTCTACGCTACAGGGGTATTAGAGTAATTCTACCCTATAGGGGTATTATCGTAGTTCTACCCTATAGGGACATTATCGTAATTCTACCATATAGAAGTATTTTCATAAATTTCCAAATCGAGGGTATTTTGGTAATTCTACAAATTATGAATATTTTGGTAATTTCATAAATTGAGGGTATTATGGTAATTTTCCAAACTAAGGGTATTTTGGTAATTTTCCAAACTAAGGGTATTTTGGTAATTTTCTAGAGCAGGGGTATTTTGGTAATTTTACAAATATAAGGATATTTATGTAATTTTTCAAATCAGGGTATTCGATCTCTCTCGGGTTTTAGTTATAGACTTTGGCCCATTAACAAGTTCTTGCGGCTAAAGTGAACATACAATATGTACCAGGTAGGATTCCAGAGAAGAGGAGGTGGGCCACTAGGACCGCTTAAGTACCAAGCTCTCCCTATATCCAATCCTAGACATGCATATGTCCGTTGCCACACTCTAACCCAACAACTTGTTCACGGACATGTTTAATTATTAGAGTAAGTCTTATACAGTTTAAGAGTTGTTCAGAACTAGACCTAAAGTCCATTAATGTAACATCCTGATAATTAGGGGTTATGCATCTTACTTAATTAAATGATGTTACAAGCTTAATTATGATTGAGTATGTTCTGGAAGTTTATTTTTGAACTTCATTAATTAAGTGAATGCTTAGTGATGTATTAAGTGTTTAATAATTAAGATGGAGCTAAGCATGTCAGGCTTTAAGAAATAATGACAAGAGGTTTTAAGCATAAGTTGAGTAATTGGCAAGGTGGTTAGGATATATGGATGAGTACTTGAGGGGAGAGGTTCCAATCCCCTAGCTAGCAAATGGGAGGATTTTATTTTATTTTTTGTTTCCTTACCTATAGTGTCGGCCAAGACCCTTCTAGAATGGATGAGCATTCTTTTAATTTTGGCTATTTGACCATATGAAAAAGGCAAGCTAAAGACTTATGGCATGGAATCAAGATAGGATGATGAGATAGGGGGACAAAAGGCTTGATATATGGGCAATGTTTTGAAACTTGTTCATGGTCATTTGACCATGAACCTAGTCGTTTTAGGGGCTAAAGAGGGTGGTTAATGGTGATAGCAATCTTAGGGTTGATGGGGAAGAATTAAGGAGGAAAAAGGGATTGTGTAGGCTATTGTGTTGGCGAATTTTGGTATGGGATTAGGGAGGTTTTAGTTGACCAAAAGGTTGTCATTTGTGCATTTTTCCTTTGTCCAATATTTTTTCTCTTAGCCGAATTTGTCTATTGGCATTTGGTAAAAGTTTGCTTTGTTTTGGCCTTTGCATTTTGACCAAATAGGTACTTTTATTTCTTCTTTTCCTCTCAAATTTTATCTTCTTTTGATACCAAAATATTGTCACTTTTGAGGACACTTATCCTTTTCTTCCTCTCTAGTGCCGAATGCATCTTTCACCAAAAGCATTCTCTCTCATTTTCTTTTTCTTTTTCATTCTATTTCTCTCTTCTCTTTCCCTCTCATAGCCGAAACTATCCTATAATCTTTTCACCATTTTTCTTCAATTTCTCCCTCTTGGCCGAATGTGCATTGATTCCTAAACACATCTCTTTTCTTTTGAGAATCAACATCATCATTATCATCTTCTTCTTTTAATCTCTCTTTCTCTTTCTCTTTTTCTTCCTTTTCTTTTTCCTTCTATTTTCATTTTTCTTTCTTCTTTACTCTCAACCGAAACTATTTTCCTATCAACACCAACAATCAACATCTATTTTCATCTTCTTTTGTCAAACCAAATCATCTTTCTTTTCATCTAAATCTTTCTTTTCTTTCTTTGAAAATCGAAACCATCTTAGCCATAAATCACCATCTTTTCTCCTTTTCTTTTGTACAAACCGAAACCACCAAATCCATTTTATTCTTTTCTTTTGTTTTAGGCGAATCTTCAAGTGGGTAAGTAAGACTTTTCGTTAATCGCTTTCATTATTTCTTTTACTTTGGCCAATTTAGAATCATGATTCTCTTATTTTCTCTCTAGGCCGAATCTCGAAAAGGATTTTTAAGGATCTTTGTAGAAGCCAACTTTTAAGAAGTAACCTTTGAAATCATCCAAGGTAAGATTATTCCTTTTGGTTATATTAATCCTTTTAGAATGGATCATTAATCAACTTTATTTTAGGGCGATTTGAGACTAACAAGATAGGTAAGAAAAGAGCGGTCATGAGTGTTTGGAAGAGAGGAGGCACTTGTTTTACCATCGAACTTCAAACGAAGGGTCAGATCGGCAGAAGAGATTTTCCACGGGTTGTGGACCCTCCGCTAACGTAGATCGCTTATTTGAAGTAGTTCGTACAACCGAACCACTTTATATTGGTGGGATATCGCAGGTTTTGATCCATCTAGCGGAGAAAACCACAAATAACGTTGTTCGAGAATTTGAGGGTAAGGATTTAGATCTCTCGTCAATAAATATAGTTTTATTAGTAATAGTATTTTATAACCAAGTGTGATAATTAACTAGGTGTTGACGAGCGAGAGAGTATCATTCTTACGGTCATAAGGTGTGTAACCTTACATTAAAAACTCATAGATCAATTTTTATATGTGATTTTATGACAATGTGTTTAATAATGATTTTTGGATACCATTTAGTGGTATACAATATTCAGGTATGTTTACCCCAATATTTCGTTAATTTTGCTATATGCATAAAATGTGAAATAAGTATGATTATATTATGATTTTGGGGTAAATGGCATGAAAACTAAATGATATGTATGTGCATGGGCATATGGGTATATTTGATAAAGGAGGAAGTATTCTGGTGGTTTTACCACATTTCCGGTGACTTCGGTCACATATTTGAAATCCGGTGACTTCGGTCACATATGTGAATCTGGTGACTTCGGTCACACATTTGAAATCTGGTGACTTCGATCACACATTTGAAATCTGGTGACTTCGGTCACAATTTTGTCTGGTGGCCTTGCCACAAAATTATAAGGGTGATGTGCATGTTGACTGCAAAGAATCGCCTTGATGGTGTGTAGCGGATGGAGGGTCGATTTAGTAATCCCCACGGTGTGTTGGTTGGTACGGGTGGTGTGTAGCGGATGGATATTAGGTGGGCCGGGTTTGCATTTCATTATATGTACATATCCATGTTAAGTTTAATGATTATTATTTGATCTGCTATGAAAATGGGCTTTTAAGCTAAATATGAGCTAAATGGGCCTATGGCCATATGTGTAATTTTTGGGCTTTAAGGCATATGATAAAATGGGCTTTTTAATGTATGTGTTACACATTGAGTTTATAACTCACCCATTTTTGTGGGATAACTTTTCAGATGATTCCGTAGCGCGATGGATCGGGTTAGCAAGGACTCGTGGTGGCCAATGCTCATATCAAGTATTTTGAAGATTTTCCAATTTAAACTTATTAAATTTTAATTACTTAGACTTTATTATGGGTTTGCTATGTTTGTAATAAGGCCACTATAAACTGTTTTAATTTTTGTGTTTGGACTTTTATTTTGCCATGGACAAATATCTATTAAATAACTAAATGGTTTTTTTTCGATAAATAATTTAAAAATGTTTTTGTCACTAATATATATATGTTTTAAAGTAATTTCCTTAAAATTGGTTTTCTTTTAATTTATTAATTCCTTCTAAAAATAATGTTTTAAAATACATAAATTTACTTTACAATTTGATTTCAACCTAAAATATTAAGTTAATCTGTTTTCTACAAAATCATCAAGTTTTTCTTAAATAAAATGAGAATTTGATAAAGTTAGATTCGAGGAACATATCAAATCCGGTTAGGCTTTTTGGGCCGGGTTTGGGGTGTTTCAACTTGGTATCAGAGCCCAATTTTAAATTCTCAGCCTTGGGTTTTGAAGCCCACAACGTTTTCAAAATATGGCCCAAATGACTTTTCAAAAGTTTTCTTAAGTTAAAATGGTTTTATAAGAGCATGGTACCCGAGTTCTCAGCCCAGATCCATCAGGTATTATCTTTATTGATAAAGTGGTATGAAAGTCTGATAAGCTTAAGGAATCTATAACTATAGAGACATGGACCCTAGGTGTATGTGTGCTACTACGGAAAAACCACTGAATATCTATTTCATAAAACTTTCTTTTAATAAGAAGTGAAAAGACTCTAATATATAAGACTTTTTCGTAAAAATAGATAAGACGCGTAGTAGACATGAGTTCTAGGGGACGTGGTCGTCGCGGACGTGGACGAGGAAGAATGGCTTTGTCGGAACCAGTTAGATCTGGTCAAGGTTCCGAAAATGAAGCTCCGCCACCGGCTGTTGGGGTGGATTTTCAAGAGCAAAATGAAGGAGGTGACGCAGTATCACAAGCTGTGCTACGAGTTTTAGAATGAGTAGCAGAAGCTAGTACTGAAAATGAGTCTCGAAAGTCAGTAGCTGAGAGACTAAGATCGAATGGAGCTGAGGTTTTCAGGGGAGTATCTGGAGTAGCTCCAAATGTAGCGGAATACTGGTTGGAAGTAGTTGAGAGGATTATGGACGATTTGGACTGCACTGCTGAAGAAAAATTGAAAGGTGCTATTTCACTACTCCATGATGAAGCCTACCAGTGGTGGCTCACTATTAAGGAAAGTACCCCTGTGGATCGACTGGATTGGGGGTATTTTAAAATTAAATTCGAAGGAAAATATGTTGGAGCTAGCTACATCGACTCCCAGAGGAAGACATTTCTGAATCTAGTACAAGGCAATAAGTCGATAACTGAATATGAAGCAGAATTCTTGTGACTTAGCCGTTATGCCAGAGGGATAGTGGCTACGGAATATGAACGGTGTGTCAGATTTGAGGATGGACTTAGAGATGAACTGCGAGTGATGATTGCTCTGCACCGTGATAGAGATTTTGCAATCTTGGTGGAAAGAGCAAGAATAGTTGAAGAGGTTAAGAGGACTGAAAGACAGAACTGGGACAGAGGCCAGAATAAGAATAAGAGAAGCTTTAGGTCTTCAGGGTTATCCGAGAATTTTAAGAAGAAACCAAGAAATGAAGGACCGCGTGGTCAGCAGACTGCTACGGGTGGACAACATCGTACTTGTGCCCAATGTGGAAAGATGCACTCGAGAGAATGTTGGAAAAAGACCGGGGATGTTTCAAGTGCGGATCTAAAGACCATATGATCAAGGATTGCCCAAAGAATTCAGACAAGAAACGCCCAGCAGGTCAGGGCATTAATCAGGCCGGCAGAAGTGAACAACAACCGATAAGGGGCCATGGTCCAAATGGAAGGGGTAATGGTTCTGGTAGAGGTCGTGGAACTTCAGGTAGAGGCAGTGGTAGCTCTGAGGCGAGACAGCCAGGTCTGATATATGCAGTTCGTCGCAGAGAGGATAGTGATGCACTGATGTAATCACTGCACGCTTCGATTTCGGGTTACCCTTTATTGCTTTGATAGATATAGGGTCAACTCACTCTTACATCGCTAGTGAAGTATCTGGGACTTTGCATGTGACTTCGAGACTGTACCTAGGAAGATGATCGTATTTAGTCCTTTAGGATGCATGAGTGATTATAGACAAACTTTTTAAGAAGTGCCTTTAGAAGTTTAAGGGATGCGCTTTTACTGATTTAATGGGGTTGCCATTCAGAGAATTTGACCTGATCTTAGGCATGGACTGGCTTGTGAAGTATCGTGCAAATGTGGATTATGCTGCTAAGCAGATGTCCTTAAGAACTATTGATGACAAAGAAGTTGTAGTGATGGGGTAGAGGCGGAACTACTTATCTAATGTAGTATCCGCCTTAAGGCGTAAAAGATGGTTAGAAAGGGATATGTAGCCTTCCGATGTTGGTGAGTGCCTTGGAGGCTAAAGAAGCAAATCGCTGAGAGAGTCGGATCGTGAATGAATTTGTAGATGTTTTTCGGAAGAACTTCTAGGTTTGCCTCCGGATCGTGAGGTAGAATTCGGGATTGATTTATTGCCTAGAACGGTGCCAGTTTCTATTGCTCCATATAGAATGGCACCGAAGGAATTAGTTGAGCTTAAGGCTCAGATTCAGGAGTTGCTTGATCGTGGATTTATCCGACCTAGTGTATCTCCATGGGGAGCACCGGTTTTATTTGTGAAGAAGAAGGATAGATAGATGAGGATGTGTATAGATTATCGGCAGTTGAATAAGCTGACCATCAAGAACAAGTATCCTTTGCCGAGGATTGACGACTTGTTTGATCAGCTTAAGGGAGCTACAGTATTCTCAAAGGTTGATCTAAGGTCGGGGTATCATCAGCTTAAGGTGAAAGAAGCGGATATCCATAAGACGGCTTTCCAAACTAGATATGGGCATTATGAATTTCTGGTAATGCCATTCGGATTGACGAATGCCCCAGCTGCGTTCATGGATATGATGAACCAGATTTTCCAGCCCTACTTGGATTAATTCGTCGTGGTATTCATAGATGACATCCTGGTGTATTCTAAGTCCAAAATGGAACATGATAAGCATCTTCGGATTGTGTTGCGAGTTTTAAGGGAGAAGAAGCTATATGCCAAATTCAGCAAGTGTGAATTTTGGCTGAAAGAGGTTGCGTTTTTAGGCCATGTGGTGTCTGCAGAAGGGATAAGGGTGGATCCTCAAAAGATTGAGGCTGTGTTAGATTGGAAACCACCTAAGTCTTTAACTGAAGTTCGCAGTTTCTTGGGGTTAGCCGGATACTATAGAAGATTCGTTGAAGGATTCTCATCGATAGCTGCACCTTTAACAAAATTGCTGAGAAAGGAAGTACTTTTCGTGTGGGCTGATAAGCAACAAGATAGTTTTGAGAAGCTCAAGAAGGTTTTGACTGAAGCTCCTGTTTTGATTCAGCCTGAGGCAGGAAAAGATTTTGTTGTGTATTGTGACGCTTCTCACACGGGATTAGGATGTGTTCTGATGCAAGGCAGGAAGGTAGTTGCATATGCGTCTCGGCAGTTGAGACATCACGAGGTTAATTACCTGACGCATGATTTGGAGTTGGCAGCTGTAGTCTTTGCTCTTAAAGTTTGGAGACATTATTTATATGGAGAAAAGTCAGTGATATACATGGACCACAAGAGTGTGAAATATCTACTGACTCAGAAAGAACTGAATTTGAGGCAGCGAAGGTGGATAGAGTTGTTGAAAGACTACGACTGTTCTATAGAGTACCACCCGGGCAAGGCGAATGTGGTGGCAGACGCTCTAAGTCAGAAAGTGGTGTCAGATTTAAGGGCGATGTTTGCACATCTTAGTCTTTATGATGACGGAAGCTTGTTGGCAGAATTACAAGTTAAGCCGACATGGTTGAGTCAAGTGAAAGAGAGGCAGTTAGTAGACGAAGATCTGAGTGTAAAACTTAGGCAGGTGTAGAGAGGAGAATTAGAAAATTTTGGTATTAACAGCGATGGAGTATTATGTTTCAAAGGTAAAGTCTGTATGCCGAGGGATCAAGAATTGAGGCAAAAGATTCTTCAGAAGTCGCATGGTAGCCCTTATGCTATGCATCCTGGAGGAAGTAAGTTATACCGAGATTTGCGAGATCAGTTTTGGTGGCTTGGTCTTAAGCGGGAAGTTACGGAGTTTGTAGGAAAGTGCTTAACGTGTCAGCAAGTCAAGGCTGAACATCAAGTACCTTCGGGATTGCTTCAGCCGATAAAGATTCCACAGTGGAAGTGGGAGAGAATCACCATGGACTTTGTTAGTGGGCTTCCTCTTACGCCTACCAAGAAAGACTCGATTTGGGTGGTAGTGGACCGATTGACGAAATCTGTACATTTTATCCCAGTTCGGGTTAATTACTCTTTACAGAAATTGGCAAAGTTATATGTGGCTGAGATTGTGAGATTGCATGGAGTGCCGTTGTCAATCATTTCAGATAGAGACCGAGGTTTATGTCGCGGTTTTGGAAAGCATTGCATTAGGATTTGGGCACCAGATTGGACTTCAGTATGGCATTTCATCCTCAATCGGACGGTCAGTCTGAAAGAGTAATCCAAATCTTAGAAGATATGTTAAGGGGTTGTGTAATAGATTTCAAGGAAAGTTGGGAGGAATTCTTACCGTTAGCAGAATTTGCGTACAACAACAGTTACCAAGCCAGTATTCGGATGGCACCATATGAAGCACTATATGGACGGAAGTGTCGCACTCCTACGTGTTGGATGTAATTAGGGAACGCCGATTTTGGGTCCAGAAATAGTGTCTGAATCCGAAGAAAAGGTTAAAGTAATCTGGGCTCGGTTAAAGGAAGCATCTGACAGGCAAAAGTCTTACGCAGATCTAAAGCGGAAAGAAATAGAGTTTGCTGTGGGGGACCAAGTTTTCCTAAAGGTTTCACCTTGGAAAAAAGGTGATGAGATTTGGTCGCAAAGGGAAGTTAAGTCCCAGGTTCATTGGACCTTATCGGGTTTTGAAGCGGGTCGGACTGTGGCATATCAGTTAGAATTGCCTTCAGAATTGAAGCAAATGCACGATGTGTTCCATGTTTCAATGTTACGTCATTACCGGTCGGATCCATCTCATGTAGTACCAGATTTGTCCTATGAAGAGGAGCCAACTCAAATTCTGGAGCGAGATGTAAAGGTTTTAAGGAGAAAGTCGTTTCCTCTCGACAAAGTATTATGGTGTAATCATGGATCAGAAGGAGCTTCGTTGGAACCGGAGGAAGCGATACGACAGCAATACCTTCACTTATTCCAGCCAGGTAATTTCGAGGACGAAATTATTTTTAAGGGGGGTAGAACTGTAACATCCTGATAATTAGGGGTTATGCATCTTACATAATTAAATGATGTTACAAGCTTAATTATGATTGAGTATGTTCTGGAAGTTTATTTTTGAACTTCATTAATTAAGTGAATGCTGAGTGATGTATTAAGTGTTTAATAATTAAGATGGAGCTAAGCATGTTAGGCTTTAAGAAATAATGACAAGAGGTTTTAAGCATAAGTTGAGTAATTGGCAAGGTGGTTAGGATATATGGATGAGTGCTTGAGGGGAGAGGTTCGAATCCCCTAGCTAGCAAATGGGAGGATTTTATTTTTTTCGTTTCCTTCCCTATAGTGTCGGCCAAGACCCTTCTAGAATGGATGAGCATTCTTTTAATTTTGGCTATTTGACCATATGAAAAAGGCAAGCTAAATACTTATGGCATGGAATCAAGATAGGATGATAAGATAGGGGGGACAAAAGGCTTGATATATGGGCAATGTTTTGGAAACTTGTTCATGGTCATTTGACCATGAACGTAGTCGGTTTTAAGGGCTAAAGAGGGTGGTTAATAGTGATAGCAATCTTAGGGTTGATGGGGAAGAATTAATAAGGAAAAAATGGGATTGTGTAGGCTATTGTGTTGGCCGAATTTTGGTATGGGATTAGGGAGGTTTTAGTTGACCAAAAGGTTGTCATTTGTGCATTTTTCCTTTGTCCAATATTTTTTTCTCTTAGCCGAATTTGTCTATTGGAATTTGGTAAAAAGCTTGCTTTGTTTTGGCCTTTGCATTTTTGACCAAATAGGTACTTTTATTTCTTCTTTTCCTCTTAAATTTTTATCTTCTTTTGATACCAAAATATTGTCACTTTTGAGGACACTTATCCTTTTCTTCCTCTCTAGTGCTGAATTCATCTTTCACCAAAAGCATTCTCTCTCATTTTCTTTTTCTTTTTCATTCTATTTCTCTATTCTCTTTCCCTCTCATAGCAGAAACTATCCTATAATCTTTTCACCATTTTTCTTCAATTTCTCCCTCTTGGCCGAATGTGCATTGATTCCTAAACACATCTCTTTTCTTTTGAGAATCAAGATCATCATTATCATCTTCTTCTTTTAATCTCTCTTTCTCTTTCTCTTTTTCTTCCTTTTCTTTTTCCTTCTATTTTCATTTTTCTTTCTTCTTTACTCTCAACCAAAACTATTTTCCTATCAACACCAACAATCAACATCTATTTTCATCTTCTTTTGTCAAACCAAATCATCTTTCTTTTTCATCTGAATCTTTCTTTTCTTTCTTTGAAAACCGAAACCATCTTAGCCATAAATCACCATCTTTTTCTCCTTTTCTTTTTGTACAAACCGAAACCACCAAATCCATTTTTATTCTTTTCTTTTTGTTTTAGGCCGAATCTTCAAGTGGGTAAGTAAGACTTTTCGTTAATCGTTTTCATTATTTCCTTTTACTTTGGCCAATTTAGAATCATGATTCTCTTATTTTCTCTCCTAGGCCGAATCTTTGAAAAGAATTTTTAAGGATCTTTGTAGAAGCCAACTTTTAAGAAGTAACCTTTGAAATCATCCAAGGTAAGATTATTCCTTTTTGGTTATATTAATCCTTTTAGAATGGATCACTAATCAACTTTATTTTAGGGGCGATTTGAGACTAACAAGATAGGTAAGAAAAGAGCAGTGCGGAGTGTTTGGAAGAGAGGAGGAACTGTTTTACCATCGAACTTCAAACGAAGGGCTGTATCTGTGGTAAGAGATTTTCCACTGAGTTGTGGACCCTCTGCTAACGTAGATCGGTTATTTGAAGTAGTTAAAACAACCGAACCACTTTACGTTGGTGGGATATCAGCGGGTTTTGATCCATCTAGCGGAGAAAAACCACAAATAACGGTTGTTCGAGATTCCGAGGGTAAGGATTTAGATCTCTCGTCAATAAATATAGTTTTATTAGTAATAGTATTTTCTAACCAAGTGTGATAATTAACTAGGTGTTGACGAGCGAGAGAGTATCATTCTTACGGTCATAAGGTGTGTAACCTTACATTAAAAACTCATAGATCTATTTTTATATGTGATTTTATGACAATGTGTTTAATAATGATTTTTGGATACCATTCGGTGGTATACGATATTCAGGTATGTTTACCCCAATATTTCGTTAATTTTGCTATATGCATAAAATGTGAAATAAGTATGATTATATTATGATTTTGGGGTAAATGGCATGAAAACTAAATGATATGTATGTGCATGGGCATATGGGTATATTTGATAAAGGAGGAAGTATTCGGTGGTTTTACCACATTTCGGTGACTTGGTCACATATTTGAAATCCGGTGACTTGGTCACATATGTGAATCGGTGACTTGGTCACACATTTGAAATCTGGTGACTTCGGTCACACATTTGAAATCCGGTGACTTGGTCACAATTTTGTCTGTGGCCTTGCCACAAAATTATAAGGCGATGTGCATGTTGACTGCAGCAACTGCCTTCGATGGTGTGTAGCGAATAGAGGGTCGATTTAGTAATCCCCACGGTGTGTTGGTTGGTACGGGTGGTGTGTAGCGGATGGATATTAGGTGGGCCGAGTTTGCATTTCATTATATGTACATATCCATGCTAAGTTTAATGATTATTATTTGATCTGCTATGAAAATGGGCTTTTAAGCTAAATATGAGCTAAATGGGCCTATGGCCATATGTGTAATTTTTGGGCTTTAAGGCATATGATAAAATGGGCTTTTTAATGTATGTGTTATACATTGAGTTTATAACTCACCCATTTTTGTGGGATAACTTTTCAGATGATTCGTAGCGCGATGGATCGGGTTAGCAAGGACTCCGTGGTGGACAATGCTCATATCAAGTATTTTGAAGATTTTCCAATTTAAACTTATTAAATTTTAATTACTTAGACTTTATTATGGGTTTGATATGTTTGTAATAAGGCCACTATAAACTGCTTTTAATTTTTGTGTTTGGACTTTTATTTTGCCATGGACAAATATCTATTAAATAACTAAATGGTTTTTTTCGATAAATAATTTAAAAATGTTTTTGTCACTAATATATATATGTTTTAAAGTAATTTCCTTAAATTTGGTTTTCTTTTAATTTATTAATTCCATCTAAAAATAATGTTTTAAAAGACATAAATTTACTTTACAATTTGATTTCAACCTAAAATATTATGTTAATCTGTTTTCTACAAAATCATCAAGTTTTTCTTAAATAAAACGAAAATTTGCTAAAGTTAGATTCGAGGAACATATCAAATCCGGTAAGGCTTTTTGGGCCGGGTTTGGGGTGTTTCAATTAAACCCTAGCATACTTGTCTATGTTCTCATAAAGCCCATCAAGCCCATTTCACATTCATATAACCCATTATGCCCAAATCACATCCTTATAGCCCATTATGGCCAGATCTTATTCCCATGGCCTATTAGGCCCAAAACAATTTCAGTTCATGTAACATGCATGACTAACTCAATTCATATACCAAATCAATCAATTTCATCAAACTTAGCCTTAGGGCCCACCGGGCCCATTTAGCCACTTTCGGCATTTCGGCTTTTCGGCATTGCCGACATCATGTTTGTGTAGTGTTTGTACACACCTGGTAACCACGTGTGCTACAAACCCCTTAATCGCGAACCTACAATCGACATCACTTAACGATTAATAATGGCTTAATACACACTTTATCAGAAACTGAAACCTCACCGTACCATTACCATGTGCCACACGTTCTAATAGCCCTTCCTTTGCTACTATTTGCGTTTATCCTCTAAGTCTTCACCTAAACACCTATACCGTCAAAACCAAGTGACCCATATTGATCATAAGTCACCCCTATGAGGCACATTAGATTCGGACATTTACTAAACCATGACTGAGTCGAGAACACTTACCACCTTGTTAGCAATCCTTACTTACCACACTTGCGATTGTTGAGCCTTACCCTTGTTAATATAAGTTAATGACAAGGAGGGGTTAGATAGCCCTTCGGCTTTTAGCAAAACATACTAAAAATTTAACTAAGCACTTGCCGAAATTCTCCTTTGATCCAGCGGTTTAGATATCTACTTGAACAAGATTCGGCTTCCAAATGTTACTAAGAGTAAATATTAATCGATTGAGGTAGAGGAACAAACAACAAAGAATCGACATAAATAGGGGTTTTAACAAATAGGGATTTCAGCAAATAGGGATTTTGAGAAACATGGATGGTGGTATTCGACAATGGAAGAAAATAAGGATGAAGGGAAAAAAGAGAGAAAGAAACATGGAAACTCTAAGAACCCCTTCTAAGGATTTCGGCACCCCCTTTTACAGACAAAGCTGAACTACCTTCCCCCCACAGTCCTATTTGACCCCAACACTTCACCGTCATCATCTCCTATCTTTTCTCTCTAATAATACCTTAATCTTATCCAAAATCTCCTCCACATCCATCAGTCCTGCTTACTACAAACTCTCCACTGCAAGAGTACAAAACCAACACAACTCTTGCCGTCCACCTGCAAAATAAAACATCCAAAATACACTCCTCCTAATCGAACCTTGAACCTCTTCAGCTTTCACACACGGCACCTCATAGCTCTTAAGTGACGCCTCTTTCCACTGGACCACAAGCCCATTTGTGCCCTATTTCTTCTTCATTTACTTAAAAGGCCTACTAACTGTAGTCACTGTTCCCTATAGCTAAAACCAAATTTTTTCCTGTACCCTTACTTGATCCCATGTAGCACCCTTAACCTGAGACCACCGCCGGAATAAGGTTAAGAGGCATTACTGATCAATTAGAAAATTTAACATCTAAGTTTACAACACAAAGTTAATCATCTTCAATCACTCTCATTTACAATCATGTTATCCCTTATCAAGGTCTATGAAACATTTATCACATGCTAAAGGGGGTTGGGACTAAACCGAACATATACAAAAGTTCTAGGAAACATAACAACTTAACCTAAAATACAAGGGATACACGCCCGTGGGGGGTAGGCCGTGCCTCACCTATGGCTACTTGACACACCTGTGTGTCTTTCCGTGGTCATATACTGCCAAAATTAACACGGCCACCAAGTACGCCCTTGTGCTAAGGTTGTGTACTACTAGATCATATACTGCCATTTCTCACACGGCCACCAAGCATGCTCATGTCGAGGCTGTATGCTACTAAGCTACATTCTGCCAATTCACCCACGGTTTTTAGGCACGCCCGTATGCCACAACTGTGTGACATTATAGGCCATTTACAAGGCCAAAATGCCACCCATAAGGGTCAAACCTACAAGCCAAGTTATCAAAGACATTTTATGCACATATTACCACCAAAAACATACCAAAATAGTCATTCAATCCATGCATTCAATTCCAATTCCTACCATGACAATTTTAAAACTAAAACTCATACCATGACAAGCATTAATCATTCATTTGCTTAGCCAAAACTTAACCATTTCATATGCATCACACCATACCAAAGTTTAAAATCATATAACTCATTCATTCTAGCATTTATCGACTCAAAACTTGCCAAAACATATGGCTAAGTTCACTTCATAAACATATACACATATCTAGCTTATACATGCCATATTTCCAACTGTATACATCCTTTCAAATGTACCAAATTAGAATGCTGATAGTGTGATTGAGAAGTTGACGATCCCAGATCTGAGTTGGCTTTACTGGCACTGCAAGGCAGAGAAACAATTCACACAGTAAGCTTTCCAAAGCTTAGTAAGTTCGACATACGATACAATTATATCATTAATCTAACCAATGTACATAATAAACAATCACATAAATCACTTATCTCATATTCATATCATCTCATCCATAGCTGAAATTCTAATTCATTCAATTATAACTTGTTTATAAATCATCAACCACAAAGGTTCAATACATACCTTAGCTAACACTTAGTTAATCAACTTCCAAGATATTCATTGCTCGGTTTTACATGTCGATCATCCATTGATATTCGTTTAATTTAATCGCACACTCATCGCCATATACATTACCGAAGCATAATTGTTATCGCACACTTAGTGCCTATTCATTTAACCGACTTGTCTCGGTGTCGCACACACAGTGCCAATACAATAAGACGAAGCTTTCATATCATCGCACAAATAGTGCCATTCATTTCTCTTTTGATTTCAATTTCGAACACTTAGTGCCATCAACTAGAATCTTGCACATAGCAACTCACTTTCATACACATATACATATTCATTTCATATTGCTAAAACATATCTCAAATACTTGCATTATATCCGAATTTACATCGGACGTCGGACTATCGATAGGTCGATTAATCGAGCACTCTATATTTGCCTCGATCTCAATCCGAACCTCTCCTCTCTTGGTCTAGACACATTCAAATTCAATCCATTCAATCATAACATCATTCAATTTAGTCCAAACACAAATATTTAGGGCATTTTGCAAAATAGCCCTAACATTTTCACATTTTGACATTTTAGTCCTTAATACATCAAATCACAAAATACACATAATTTGCTTGTATTCAAGCGTAGCTAAAACACCCCAAACCCAGCCCACGAGCCCTGACCGGATCTGGCATGCTTCTTGAGTAAAACATTTCAAAACTTGTTTGTTACTTTGGCAAAATTTGTGTGATTTTGAAGAACATTTGATTTGTGTTGAGTCTAAATTGAAAACGGTGTTGTTTTTGTAAACAATAAGTTAAAAGTATTGATGGGTTTTAGAGTTTAACAACAAATTGAAGATCGATTGTGATTAGGTGTCAAAACATTTAAAATTTGATTTTAGGAAAAATTTGTTTAACCTTTGATTTGATAACGATCGTATCATGATAAACCAAATTAAACGCATACTTAAAACAGTTAACAATAATGGCCATATTACATCATAGCAAAACCCAGAATAAATCCAAAATACTTAAATATAAAAAAATGAACCGGTCCATTTACTGAGTGTCGTCAAAAGATATCCCACAACGGGGTGAGTCAAACGGACTCAGTATATAACCACCAACACAAAGTCCCAACGATTTAGGCATATCAGTTCATACATATTTATATATATATCAATTATAGATAATGATGCAATCCCGAACCCAAACCTAGATAACCATCCGCTACACACCACCGTACCAATCATCACACCGTGGGGACTACTAAGTCGACCCTCCATCCTCTATACATCATCGAAGGTAGTCGCTACAGACGACTGGCACATCGCCCTTATAAATTGTGGCATAGCCACCAGATAATATTTTGTGACATAAGTCACCACATTCAGATTACGTGACATGAGTCACCAAATTTCGTGGTAAAACCACCAGATCACTTCCCCTTAAAATAACACCCATATGCCCCATGTCATACAAATCATACAAATATCATGCTTTATGCCTTATCTCACATTCTTATCAATATTCACTTATGTGCCATATTTCACATGTTCATAACATTTATTGACGTAATATTAAAGATTACGTACCTGAATGTTTTGTACCATTGTATGGTACCTTTAGCCACGTTCACATACTTTCATTAACACATATATTAAAACATTACCATAAATCTTTTAAGATTTAGTGTGGGGCTACACACCTGATTTACTTAACGAGTTCACTGAAATCCCAAAAATCCTTGTACACCACTGTCGACTGCCCCTAAATAACCATAGTTAGGTTCGGCTAACATAATGACCAATATGGATGAATATTCACACTCACTTACCTTGTGATTCCAAATCCCGAAAATAGTCACTTGACTATAAAGATGTTGAAATCCTACATGGTACATACCAGGGTCAACCTTTTGTACAAATCTATGAAAATGGCCCTTGGCTGAATACTACATATGGCTTACCTTGGATTCTTAAAATCCCAAAGATCTTCTCTTATAGTCGACTATAGGCAAATCCCAAAACCTCCTTCATAGTTTCGGCCAAAGAACATTAAAAGAGATTAGTGACCTAATTTATCGACAGTTAGAGAAAGAAAAGAACAAGAGTTTAGCCAAGAAAGATCCTTACCAGCTCAATCGAGTATCCTAGCTTGAAACAGAGAGTTTTGGCTACTGCTTAAATGATCAAGTCGACACCAAAAAAGTGTAGATGAGCATTCAGCTATGGCCACCAAATAGAGGATTCGGCTTAGGCAAAAGTGAACAATCGGTTAAGGGTCTCTTGTGAATTCAGCTTTGATTGAATTGGCAAAAGAAGAAGAAAAGATTGATGATAAAGATTCGGCCTCAATAAGATTGGAAAAGAGAAAGGAGCTTTCAACTTTGGCAAAATAAAAGAAGAAGAAAAGAGTTGCTTTCGAGTTTTAGTCAACAGAGGAAAAGAATTTTGGCAGAGGCTCAATTGGAAAAAAAGAAAACAAATGGCCTCACTCTCCTCCCCTTGGCCGAAAATACCACCAAAAGAGTCCTTTGGCCAGCCAACACATATCCCCTTCTCAAATCCTACTTTTTCCTCCTTATTTTTCTCTTTATCACCCATTCAAAATAATTGTAATAATCCAACATTATCCTATGCCCTTAGCCGAATTTTAAAAGGAATTAGACCATATCTAAAGCTCATCCAATCAGTCTACCCATGCCGTCCACCACTGCCCATCTTAGCTGCAAAATAAAACTCCTCTTTGCATCCCTTGCTGCTCAAACCAAGGCCCTTTCCCCTTGCTTGAGGCGTCACTTACTAAGGCCCTAAGTGGCGCCTCCCTGCCACATTGCCAAGCCCAATCTTATGTCCAATTTCCCCTACAATTTCTCTTAAGGCCTATCAGGCTTATCTCCCCTTTAAAACTTAAAATCAAATATTTTCTAAGGCATTTTCCTACTCTCTAAGGTTCTCAAAATTCACAAGACACATTCAAACACACATAGGCATGCTAATTAAGCAAAAAAAAAAAAAAATGCACAAGCTATAAAATCCCAAATATTACAGTTCTACCCCCTTAAAATAATTTTGACCTCGAAATTACCTGGCTAAAATAAGTGACGGTATTGCTATCGCATTACTTCTTTTAGCTCCCACGAAGCTTCTTCCGATCCATGATTACGCCATATCACTTTTACTAGAGGAATAGATTTCCTCCGTAACACTTTCACATCTCGTTCCAAAATCTGAATCGGCTCTTCCTCATAGGACAAATCTGGCATTAGTTCCACCTCTTCAACCGGTGCTACATGAGATGGATTCGATCGGTAGCGACGTAGCATCAAAACATGGAACACGTCGTGCATCTGCTTCAACTCTGGTGGCAACTCTAACTGGAATGCCATTGGTCCAACTCGCTTTGATACCCGATAAGGTCCTATAAACCTTGGACTTAACTTCCCTTTGTGACCAAATCTTATCACCTTTTTCCAAGGCGAAACTTTAAGAAACACATAATCTCCCACAGAAAACTCAATCTCCTTCCGTTTAAGATCTGCGTATGACTTCTGCCTGTCACATGCCTTATTCAATCGTGTCCGAATTACCTTAACCTTTTCTTCGATTCTACCATGATTTTCGGACCCAAAATCAGTCGTTCTCCCAATTTTGTCCAACACGTAGGAGTCCGACACTTCCGTCTATATAGTGCTTCGTATGGTGCCATCCGAATACTTGCCTGATAACTGTTGTTATACGTAAATTTATCTAAAGGCAAATATTCTTCCCAACTTCCTCTGAAGTCTATCACACAGCCCCTCAACATATCCTCTAGCACTTGGATCACTCATTCAGATTGGCCGTCTGACTACAGATGGAATGCCGTACTGAAGTCTAGCCTGGTGCCCAAAGCTTGATGTAGCACTTTCCAGAACTGAGGCGTAAACCTCGGATCCCTATCTGAGATAATCGACACCGGCACTCCGTCCAGCCTCACACTCTCAGCTACATACAACTTTGCCAATTTCTGTAGAGAATAGTCAACCCGCACCGGTATGAAATGTGCAGACTTTGTCAACCGGTCCATGATCACCCCTACCGAGTCCTTCTTAGTAGGCGTAAGGGGAAGCCCACTAACGAAGTCTGTGGTAATTCTCTCCCACTTCCCCTGCGAAATCTTAATTGGCTGAAGCAACCCTGATGGAACTTGGTGTTCAGCCTTGACTTGCTGACACGTTAGGCACTTTCCTACAAACTCTGTAACTTCTCGCTTAAGACCAGGCCATCAAAACTATTCCCTTAGATCTTTGTACAACTTACTACCTCCAGGATGCATAGCATAAGGGCTACTATGCGATTCCCGAAGAATTTTCTGCCTTAACTCCTTATTCATTGGCATACAGATCTTACCCTTGAAACACAATACTCCATCACCATTAATACCATAATCCTTCAACTCCCTATTCTGCACTTGCCGTATCTTAGCACTGAAATCATCATCTGTCAACTGTCCCTTTTTCACCTCATTCAGCCATGTCGGCTTAACTTGCAATTCTGCCAATAAACTTCCGTCGTCATACAAGCTAAGGTGTGCAAACATCGCCCTTAACTTCGACACTATTTTTTGACTTAGGGCATCTACCACAACGTTCGCCTTGCCCGGGTGATACTCTATGGAACAATCATAGTCCTTCAATAACTCCACCCACCTTCGCTGTCTCAGGTTTAGCTCTTTCTCGAGTCAAGAATACTTCGAGCTCTTGTGGACTCAGAGAGGTCACTGACTTTTCTCCATATAAGTAGTGCCTCCACACTTTAAGAGCAAAGACCACTGCTGCCAATTCCAAATCGTGTGTCGGGTAGTTAACCTCATGTGGCCTTAATTGTCGAGACGCATAAGCGACTACCTTCCCGTCCTGCATAAGGACACATCCCAATCCTGTGTGAGAAGCATCACAGCATACTACATAGTCCTTCCCTGCCTCAGGCTGAATCAAAACTGGAGCTTCTGTCAATACCTTCTTAAGCTTCTTGAAACTTTCTTGCTGCTTATCAGTCCATATGAAAGGTACCTCCTTTCTCAACAACTTCGTCAACGGTGCGACTATTAATGAGAACCCTTCCACAAACCTTCTGTAGTAGCCTACAAAACCTAAGAAACTACGAACTTCCGCCATGGACTTAGGTGGTTTCCAATCCAATATTGCCTCAATCTTTCGAGGATCCACCCTTATCCCTTCTGCGGACACCACATGTCCTAAAAACGTAACTTCCTTCAGCCAAAATTCACACTTACTGAACTTGGCATATAGCTTTTTCTCCTTTAATACTTGCAACACGACTCGGAGGTGCTCATCATGTTCTTCCTCAGATTTCGAATACACCAAAATATCGTCTATGAACACAACAACGAACCGATCCAGATAGGGTTGGAAGACCCAGTTCATCATGTCCATGAACGCGACTGGGGCATTTGTCAATCCGAACTGTATTACCAAGAACTCATAATGCCCGTACCTTGTCCGAAAAGCTGTCTTATGGATATCAGCATCCTTCACCTTAAGCTGATGATATCCAAACCTTAGATCTATCTTCGAAAATACTGCGACTCCCTTAAGCTGATCGAACAAGTCGTCTATTCTTGGTAAAGGGTACTTGTTCTTGATGGTCAGCTTATTCAACTGACGATAATCTATGCACATGTGCATAGTTCCGTCCTTCTTCTTCACAAACAAGACCAGAGCTCCCCATGGAGACACGCTGGGTCGGATAAACCCACAGTCAAGCAACTCTTGGATCTGAGCCTTGAGCTCAACCAACTCCTTTGGTGCCATTCTGTACGGAGCAATGGACACAGGAGCTGTACCCGGCAGCAAGTCAATTTCGAACTCCACTTCCCTATCCGGGGGTATTCTAGGTAACTCTTCCAAAAAACATCCACAAATTCTCCTACTATTCTAACTCCACCAACTCCCCCTTCCTTTGTATCCAATGCACTAACAAAGGCCAAAATGCCTTGCACCCTTTTCGAATCATCTTATCAACCTTTAAAGCAGAAACTACATTAGACAAGTAGTTTCTTCTTTCTCCTATCATAATTATCGCCTTATCCTCCGGCGTCCTTAACTTCATTCACTTAGCTGCGCAATCCAGTACAGCTCAATGTTCCACTAGCCAGTCCATACCAAGGATGAGATCAAATTTTTCGAAGGGTAATTCCATCAAGTCAGCAAGAAATACCACTCCCTGAAGCTCTAGAGGTATACTCCGAAATATCTTATTCACCACTATAGTTTGACCTAATGGGCTCACTACAGTCATCTCCCCATTAGATAATTCAGAGGCTATGCCTAATGTTTCAACTACTCTACATGCAACATAAGAGTGGGTAGAGACAACATCAATTAAAGCAAAGTAAGGCTTGTCAGCTATAAGGAACGTATCAATTATAACGTCCAGTGCGTCTCCATCCTCTCTCCGACGGACTGCATACACTAGGCCCAACTGTCTTACCTCTGTATTACCTACACCTCGGCCCGGTGTTCCCCGTCCTCTACCCGAACCATTACCTCTACCAGTCGAACCACGACCTCGCGGTGGCTATTATCCTCCTCTTCTAGCCTAATTAAAACCCTGACTTACTGGTCGGCCCCTTTCTGTTCTCACAGGACAGTCCTTAATCATGTGGTCCTTGGACCCACACTTGAAACATCCTCCCGTCTTCCTCCAACACTCCCCCAAGTGCATCTTTCCACACTGGCCGCAAGTACGATACTGTCATCTCGTAGCAACCTGCTGACCTCGTGGCCCATCAACTCTAAGCCTCTTTTGCACATTCCAGATAACCCTGCTGATCCCAAACCTCTCTTTTGCCTGTTCCTATCTGTATTCTGTCTCACAGAGGCCTTAATCCGTTCGGCTACCTTAGCCTTCTCCACCAACACAGCAAACTCTCGCTCTTACTGTGGAGCTATTAACAACCTCAAGTCATGCCTCAGTCCGTCCTTAAACCAGACACATCGCTCATGTTCCGTAGCCACTATACCTCGAGCATATCAGCTCAACCTTAGAAATTCCACCTCGTACTCCGCTACATACTTATTTCCCTAGACCAGCCTTAAAAATGCCTTCCTCTGCGCATCAACATAACTAGTTCCAATATACTTCTTCTGATATGCCGCCTTAAAATATTCCCAAGTAAGATCGTCTGCGGCAGCACCATCTCGAATCGTGAGCCACCACTGATATGACTCATCGTGGAGGAGCGATACTATCCCTTTCAGTTTTTCCTTGGCGAACAGGTCCAAATCATCCATAATCCTTTCCGTTGCTTCCAACCAAAACTTAGCCGTATTGGGCGCCACACCAAATACACCACGAAAAAACTCAGCTCCATCAGCTCGAAGTCACTCAGGTACCGACTTTCGAGCTCCCATGCCTCCACCTGCTCTAGCCACCCATTCCAGAACTCGCAGCATCGCTTGTGATACTGTATCATCCCCCGTTTGATCCTGATATTCCACATCAGCGGTTGGTGGTAGTGGCATTTCATTTTCGGACCTTTGGTCGACCTAAAGGGTTTCGACACGGTCATCTGGCCTCTTCCACAACCACGCACACTATGACCACGTCCCCTAGAATTCATGCCTCTAAATCGCGTTTATCTGGTTAAAGAATTTTATGAATTAGTTGGTGTTCCACTGATTTATCGCGAACAGTCTTATGTTCAATAATTCTAAAGAGTAGTTCTTTCGAGTTCATACACACACATAGTCTCAAATTCATTCATTCAATCATCACACTCATGAACTTACGTTCATCACAGAGAAGTGTTGTAGTTGTCATTGTTGTTGTTATCCACTACCCAAGGGTATTTTCGTAATTTTATCCTATAGGGGTATTTTGGTAATTTTTTCAAATTAGGGTATTTGAAAATTTTGCAAAGTAGAGATTTTTGGTACTTTTACAAAATTGAATTACTTGGTAAGAAGATTTCAAGGGTAAAATGGTAATTTTATAAACTGAGGGTATTTTTGTAATTTTCCAAACTAGGGGCATTTCAGTAATTTTTTTTCGCAAAATATGGTTCCTGGTGACTTTTCAAGACAAGTGTATTTTTGGAAATTTTTAATTTGGGTTATTTCGGCATCTTTCCATACTGAGGGTATTTTGGTCATTTGTACAGGTTAAGGGTAATTTGGTCAATTTACAAATCAGGGGTATTCTCATCATTTTTTTTAAATCAAGGGTACTTTGGAATTTTATAATCATGATTTGAATTTTGAGTGTCACAAAACAAGGTGACGGTCCCTTTTGGGTTTTAATTATTGGGTTTAGCCTGTGTTTGAGTCATCTTGGCTAAGGTGAACCGTCACTACGCACCAGGTAGGATTCGAGCGGAGAGGAGGTGAGTCACTAGGACTGCTTAAATACCAAGCTCCCCCTGAATCCAATCCTAGACATGCGCACAACGATTGCCACACCTCTAACTTGGCGACTCAGACACACGTTTGTTTGGTTAGACTTTAAGTTTTATGTATCTTGGTGTTGAAGTAGGCTAACCCTAGGGTTTAATTCCTAATTTACTAATCTATGTCCTTATAAGTCTCACATACAAATCACAAAAGAGTTAGAAGTACTTACCTGGTGGACTTTGGGCCGGAGACTCAGGTGCCATGCCAGAAAACCTGCTCATTTCTTAGTAAAATTCAATATTAAAAGAAAGAAAATATTTTGGGCCCAAAAAGCCCTCAAGGCTGAGTTTTGAACTGGGCTCTGATACCAAACTAAAACACCCCAAACCCGACCCATGAGCCTTGACCGAATCTGGCATGCTTCTTGAATAAAACATTTCAAAACTTGTTTGTTACTTTGGCAAAATTTGTGTGATTTTGAAGAACATTTGATTTGTGTTGAGTCTAAATTGAAAACGGTGTTGTTTTTGTAAACAATAAGTTAAAAGTATTGCCGGTTTTTAGAGTTTAACAACAAATTGAAGATCGATTGTGATTAGGTGTCAAAACATCTAAAATTTGATTTTAAGAAAAATTTGTTTAACCTTTGATTTGATATCGTATCATAATAAACCGAATTAAACGCATACTTAAAATAGTTAACAATAATGGCCATATTACATCATAGCAAAACCCAGAATAAATCCAAAATATTTAAATATAAAAAACAACGAAAATAAAATAACTCTAAGCTGAACATGGCCACCACTAAGCTCCTGCCAACCCAGTCCATTTACTGAGTGTCACCTGAAAAGATATCCCACAACGGGGTGAGTCAAACGGACTCAATGTATAACCACCAACACAAAGTCCCAACGATTTAAGCATATCAGTTCATACATATATATATATATATATCAATTATAGATAATGATGCAATCCCGGACCCAAACCTAGATAACCATCCGCTACACATCACCCGTACCAACCATCACACCGTGGGAACTACTAAGTCGACCCTCCATCCGCTACACATCATCAAAGGCGATCGATCATGCACGGATCGGCATATCATCTTATAAATTGTGGCATAGCCACCGGATAATATTTTGTGACATAAGTCACCACATTCAGACACGTGACATGAGTCACCAGATTTCGTTGTAAAACCACCAGATCAGTTCCCCTTAAAATAACAACCATATGCCCCATGTCATACAAACCATACAAATATCATGCTTTATGCCTTATTTCACATTCTTATCAATATTCACTTATGTGTCATATTTCACATGTTCATAACATTTATTGACGTAATATTAAAGCTTACATACCTGAATGTTCTGTGCCATTGTATGGTACCTTTAGCCACGTTCACATACTTTCATTAACACATATATTAAAACATTACCATAAATCTATTAAGATTTAGTGTGGGGCTACACATCTGATTTACTTAACGAGTTCACTGAAATCCTAAAAAACCTTGTACACCACTGTCAACTGCCCCTAAATAACCATACTTAGATTCGGCTAACATAATGACCAATATGGCCGAATATTCACACTCACTTACCTTGCGATTCCAAATGCCGAAAATAGTCACTTGACTATGAAGATGTTGAAATCCTACATGGTACATACCAGGGTCAACCTTTTTGTACAAATCTATGAAAATGGCCCTTGGCCGAATACTACATATGGCTTACCTTGGATTCTTAAAATCTCGAAGATCTTCTCTTATAGTTGACTATAGGCAAATCCCGAAACCTCCTTCATAGTTTCAGCCAAAGAACATTAAAAGAGATTAGTACCCTAATTTATCGACAATTAGAGAAAGAAAAGAACAAGAGTTCGGCCAAGAAAGATCCTTACCAGCTTAATCGAGTATCCTAGCTTGAAACAGAGAGATTTGGCTCCTGCTTAAATGATCAAGTCGACACCAAAAAGGGGTAAAGGAGCATTCGGCTATGGCCACCAAATAGAGGATTCAGCTTAGGCAAAAGTGAACAATCGATTAAGGGTCTCTTGTGTATTCGGCTTTGATTGAATTTGCAAAAGAAGAAGAAAAGATTGATGATGGAGATTCAGCCTTAACAAGATTGGAAAGAGAGAAAGGAACTTTCGGCTTTGGCAAAATAAAAGAAGAAGAAAAGAGTTGCTTTCGATTTTTAGTCAACAGAGGAAAAGAATTTTGGCAGAGGCTCAATTGGAAAGAAAAGAAAACAAATGGCCTCACTCTCCTCCCCTTGGCCGAAAATAGCACCAAAAAAGTCCTTTGGCCGGCCAACACACATCCCCTTCTCAAATCCCACTTTTTCCTCCTTATTTTTCTCTTTATCACCCATTCAAAATAATTGAAATAATCCAACATTATCCTATGCATTTAGCCAAATTTAAAAAGGAATTAGACCATATCTAAAGCTCATCCAATCAGTCTCCCCATGCCGTCCACCACTGCCCATCTTAGCTGCAAAATAAAACTCCTCTTTGTGTCCCTTGCTGCTTAAACCAAGGCCCTTTTCCCTTGCTTGTGGCGTCACTTACTAAGGCCCTAAGTGGCACCTCCATGCCACTTTGCCAAGCCCAATCTGATGTCCAATTTCCCCTACAATTTCTCTTAAGGCCTATCAGGCTTAGCTCCCCTTTAAAACTTAAAATCAAATATTTTCAAAGGCATTTTCCTACTCTCTAAGATTCTCAAAATTCACAAGACACATTCAAACACACATAGGCATGCTACTTCATACAATTAAGCAAAAAAAAAAAATGCACAAGCCATAAAATCCCAGATATTACAGTAGCCAAATTCTTACTATGCTCATACAAGTCCATACATTTCATTTATTTCACAATTTAGTCCCTCAATTTCTCATTTTCTCAATTAAGCCCTAAATACTCAATTTAATCAAAAATCCCAATACAAATTATGTTTATCCAACACCAAGTTTTCATATTTCATTGTCAACTAGCACTTAGCTCAAACATTCATCAATGGCTCATCACAAAAACATCATCGATTCACAAAATTACAACATGGGTTGGCTAGAGCATGAAGCAACGATTACGAAAATGTAGAAATTATCAAAAACTGAGCATAAAGCACTTACTAATTGAAGCTTGAAGTGTCCGAATGTTTCAAAACTTTAAACCCTTTATTTTATTTCTTTCGTAAATAGTGGAAGAAGATGAGCACACCCACTTATTCATAATATTGGTTTTATTATAACATATATAATATAATTATGCCATTTACTAGTTTAACCTTCTAATTAATAAATGAAACATTTGAACATTAAGGTCATTTTAGTCCATTACCACCCACTATCACTTAAAATGGCATAATTGCATCATAAGGTCGTCACTTTATAAAGAAAATCACACTTAGGTACATAAAAATTAGTACATATCTTTTATTCTTAACGCGATTAAGTCCTTTTTCTTTAATTTGACACTAAAACAATCAAATCATCAGACAGATTTTTCATGCAGACTATGTCACATACTATTCACAAAGAAAATAATATTAAATTAACATTGCGACCTCGAATTTGTGGTATCTATAACATCCTGATAATTAGGGGTTATGCATTTCACTTAATTGAATGATGTTGCATGCTTAATTATTATTAAGTATAATTTTGGAAGTTATTTGAGCTTCATTAATTAAGTGCATGCTTAGTAAAACTTTTAATTCCTATTAATTAGAGAGAGCTAAGCAAGTTAGGCCTTAAGAATTAATGACAAGAGGTTTCTAGCATGAATTGAGCAATTGGTCAGGTGGTTAAGGTACATGGATGTGTGCTTGAGGTGTGAAGTTCGAATCTCCTAGCTAGCATTAGGGAGGATTTTAATTTTTTTGTTTTCTTCCCTATAAGTGTCGGCCAAGAAAGTTCTAGAGTGGATAAGCATTCATTCATTTTTGGCTATTTGACCATGTGAAAAAGGAAGCTAGGAACTTATGG
Source organism: Gossypium rotundifolium (assembly GCA_025506655.1). Classification (NCBI taxonomy): domain Eukaryota; kingdom Viridiplantae; phylum Streptophyta; class Magnoliopsida; order Malvales; family Malvaceae; genus Gossypium; species Gossypium rotundifolium. The sequence continues at coordinate 31,686,308 of CP106732.1, read as the reverse complement.
CATGGAATCATAAGTTGATGATAAGATGAGGGGGACAAAAGGCATGATATGGGGAAAGGTTTTGGGAGTGTGTTCATGGTCAATTGACCATGAACCTAGACGGCATGAAGGGCTAAAGGGAGTGGTTTATTGTTGATAGCAAATCAAGAGTTGATGGGGAGGAAACAAGGAGGAAAAAGGGGATAATGTTGGCATTGATTTGGCCGAATTTTTACTTTGCCATTAGGGGGGAAGTTGGCCAAAAGTCTTGCATTTTTTTGTTGTTTGTCCATCTTTTCTCATTTCTCTAATAGTTTCTCTCCTAGCCGAATTTGTCATTGAGTTTAGGTAAAAACTTTCTTTTGTTTTGGCTTTCTTCTTTTGACCAATTTTCTCCAAAACTCCCACTTTGGCCGAATGTACCTTAGGCACTTTGGTACACTTTTGCTGTTGATTTAGCCCTCAATTGTGTTTAAACCAAATACAATTTTCTTTCTCCCATATTTCTTTTTGAAACAGAAACTACAAAGTTCAAAGAGCCAGTTTCTTCATTTCTTCCTCCTTGGCCGAATGTGCAAAGACTCCTAAACACATTTCTTTTTATTTGAGAAATCACCATCATCATCTTCTTCTCCTTTTCTCTTTTCTTCCTTCATATTCTTTTCCTTCTCTTTTCATTCTCTTTCTTCTTTCTTTCAAAATCGAAACCATCATATTAAAACCACCATTTCTCTTCTCTTTTTTGTAACTGGCATTCGTGAATATGAGGGTAAGGATTTAGATCCATCGTCAATAAGTGTAATATTGTTAACAAAAGTTTATACTAACCAAGTGTGTCAATCAATTAGGTGTTGACGAGCAAGAGGTATTGTTCTCTTTGTCACTAGGTGTGTAACCTTACATTAAAAATCTCATAAGATTTACATATATTTAATTGTGACTATATGACCATGTGTATGATTGTGCTTTTGGATACCATTCGGTGGTATATGATATTCGTGTATGTTTACCCCAATATTTGTTTATTTTGCTATATGCATCAATATGAAATAAGCATGACTATATTATGATTTGTGGGGTAAATAACATAAAAATTTGATTTGATATGTATGTGCATGGGCATATGGGTATATTTGATAAAGGAGGAAGTATTCGTGGTTTTACCACATTTACGGTGACTTCGGTCACATATGTGAATTTGGTGACTTGATCCACGATATTTGACTCCGTGACTTTTGGTCACATAATGTTAAGGCTTTTTGTTTGGATTTATTTTAAATTACGCCATGAATAATTATCAATTAAATAACTAAATGGTTTTCGATAAATAATTTTAAAAGGTTTTTGTCAATATATATGTTCTAAGAATATACGGGTTTGGGGTGTTTTACTCGAGGAACATACCAAATCTGGTTAGGCTTTTTGGTAGGGTTTGGGGTGTTTCAGCTTGGTATCAGAGCCCAGTTTTAAACTCTCGGCCTTGGGTTTTGAAGCCCACAACGTTTTCAAAAGTTGGCCCAAATGACTTTTTGAAAGTTTTCTTAAGTTAAATGATTTTTATAAGAGCATGGCACTCGAGTTCTCGGCCCAGATCCATCAGGTATGTACTTTATCGATATGTGATATGTATGATAGTTTAAACTTAAACTATACTTTAGAGACATGAACCCTAGGTGTTTATGTGCTACTACGGAAAAATTACTGAATATCTGTTTCATAAAACTTTCCTTTAATAAGAAGTGAAAAGACTCTAATACATAAGACTTTTTCAGTAAAGCAGATAAGATACGTAGTAGACATGAGTTCTAGGGGCGTGGTCGTCGTGGACATGGAAGAGGAAGGATGATCTGTTTGAACCGATTAGATCTGGTCAAGGTTACGAGAATGATGCTCGCCACCATTGTTGGGGTGGAATTTCAAGAACAAAATGAAGGAGGTGATGCAGATCACAAGCTATGTCATGAGTTTTAGAACGTGTAGCGAAGCTAGTTAAAATGGGTCTCGAAAGTCGTGGTGAGAGACTTAGATCAAATGGAGCTGAGGTTTTCGGAGGAGTATCTAGAGTAGCTCAAATGTAGTGAATATTGGTGGAGGCGGTCGAGAGGATCATGGACGATATAGACTACACCGATGAAGAGAAATTGAAAGGTACTATTTCACTTCTTCGTGATGAAGCCTACCGGTGGTGGCTCGCTATCAAGGAGAGTACCCCGTGGATAAATGCGGATTGGGGTATTTTAAGATTAAATTGAAGGAAAATATATTGGAGCTAGCTACATCGACTCTCGAGAGGAAGACATTTCGAATCTAGTACAAGGAAACAAGTCGATAGTGAATATGAAGCAAAATTTTTGCGACTTAGCCGTTATGCCGGAGGATAGTGGCTACGGAATATGAACGTGTATCGATTTGAAGATGGACTTAGAGGCTAATTGTGAGTGATGATTGCTCCACACCGTGAAAGAGATTTTGTAATCTTAGTGGAAGGGGTAATAGCGAGGACAGACGAGTAAGTAGAAGCTTTGGGCCGTGGAACTTCAAGAAATCAAGAAGTGATGGTCCACGAAATCAATAGACTACTACGGTGGGTAGCTGTTGGAAAAAGGCGAGACAAATCATATGTTTGCCCAATGAACTCAAAAAGAACCGTCCAACATCTGATTCGTCACGGAGAAGAAAGGGCCGTGGTCCAAATGGAAGGGGTAATGGCTCTGGTAGAGCCGTGGCGATGGTAGCTCGAGGCGAGACAACCGAGTTTGGTGATGTTATCACCTTTTGATGTATGTTTTTGATTTACAGGTTGCCTTTATTACTTTGATAGATATAGGTCAACTCATTCCTATATCGCTAGTGAAGTATCTGGGACCTTGCATGTGACTTCAAAGCTGTACTAGGAAGATGATCGTACTTAGTCCTTTAGGATGCATAAGAGTTGTAGACAAACTTTTAAGGAAGTGCCTTTGAAAGTTCAAGGGATACAGTTTCCGACTGATCTAATGGAGTTGCCATTTGGAGAATTCGACCTAATCTTAGGCATGGACTGGCTTGTGAAGTACCGTGCAAATGTGGATTGTGCTGCTAAGCGGATGTCATTAAGAACTCTTGATGACAAAGAAGTTGTAGTAATGGGTGAGAGACGGAACTACTTATCTAATGTAGTATCCGCTCTTAAGGCGGAAAAGATGGTTAGAAAGGGATGTGAAGCCTTTCTAATGTTAGTGAATGCTTTGGAGGCTAAGGAAGTAACTGCTAATGAAGTCAGGACAGTGAAGGAATTTGTAGATGTTTTTCCGGAAGAACTTCTAGGTTTGCCTCCGGATCGTGAGGTAGAATTTGGGATAGACTTATTGCCTGGAACGACGCCAGTTTCTATTGCTCCATATAGAATGGCACCGAAGGAATTGGTTGAGCTTAAGGCTCAGATTCAGGAGTTGCTTGATCGTGGATTCATTCGACCTAGTGTGTCTCCATGGGGAGCTTCGGTCCTATTCGTGAAGAAGAAGGACGGATCGATGAGAATGTGTATAGATTACAAAGCGATTAAATAAGTCGACCATCAAGAACAAGTATCCTTTGCCAAGGATCGATGACTTGTTCGATCGACTTAAGGAGCTGCGGTATTCTCAAAGATTGATCTAAGGTCGGGTATCATCGACTTAAAGTGAAAAAGCGGATATCCATAAGACGGCTTTTCGAACTAGATATGGGCATTATGAATTTTTGGTAATGCCATTCGGATTAATGACGCCCATTGCATTCATGGATATGATGAATCGAATTTTCCAGCCCTACTTGGATCAATTCGTCGTGGTATTCAATGACGACATCTTGGTGTATTCTAAGTCCGAAGTAGAACATGATGAGCATCTCCGGATTGTGTTACGAGTTTTAAGGGAGAAGAAATTGTACGCCAAATTCAATAATTGTGAATTTTGGCTGAAAGAAGTTGCATTTTTAGGCCATGTGGTGTCTGCAGAAGGGATAAGGGTAGATCCTCGGAAGATCGAGGCTGTGCTAGATTGGAAACCACCTAAGTCCGTAACTGAGGTTCGCAGTTTTTTGGGTTTATTGGATACTCTGTAAGATTTGTCGAAGGATTTTCATCGATATTTGCACCTTTAATGAAATTTTTGAGAAAGGAAGTACCTTTCGTGTGGGTGATAAGCGAAGAAGAGAGTTTTGAGAAGCTCAAGAAAGTTTTGGTGAAGCTCGGTTTTGATTCAACCTGAGGCAGGAAAGGATTTTGTCGTGTATTGTGATGCTTCTCACACGGGATTAGGATGTGTTCTGATGCAAGGCGGAAAGGTAGTTGCGTATGCGTCTCGGCAGTTGAGACCGCACGAGGTTAATTACCCGACGCATGACTTGGAGTTGGCAGCTGTAGTCTTTGCTCTTAAGGTTTGGAGACATTACTTATACGGGGAGAAGTCAGTGATATACACGGACCACAAGAGTCTGAAATATCTACTGACTCAGAAAGAACTGAATTTGAGGCAGCGAAGGTGGATAGAGTTATTGAAAGACTACGACTGTTCCATCGAGTACCACCCGGGCAAGGCGAATGTGGTGGCAGACGCTCTAAGTCGAAAAGTGGTGTCAGATTTGAGGGCAATGTTTGCACACCTTAGTCTTTACGATGATGGAAGCTTATTGGCAGAACTTCAGGTTAAGCCGACATGGTTAAGTCAAGTGAAAGAGAGGCAGTTAGTAGATGAAGATCTGAGTGAAAAGCTTGACAGTGCAGAGGGAAATTGGAAGATTTTGGTATTAATAAAGGTGGCGGTATTGTGCTTCAAAGGTAAAGTCGTATGCCAAAGGATCGTGGAGTTGAGGCAAAAGATACTTCAGAATCGCATGGTAGCCCCTATGCTATGCATCCCGGAGGAAATAAATTATACCGAGATTTGCGAGATCAATTTTGGTGGCCTGGTCTTAAGCGAGAAGTTACGGAGTTTGTAGGAAAGTGCTTGACGTGTCAGCAAGTCAAGGCTAAACATCAAGTACCATCAGGATTGCTTCAACCGATAAAGATTCCACAGTGGAAGTGGGAGAGAATCACCATGGACTTTGTTAGTGGCCTTCCTCTTACGCCTACTAAGAAAGACTCTGTATGGGTGATAGTGGACCGATTGACAAAATCTGCACATTTTATCCCAGTTCGGATTGATTACTCTTTACAGAATTAGCGAAGTTATATGTGGCTGAGATTGTGAGATTGCATGGAGTGCCGTTGTCGATAATTTCGGACAGAGATCCGAGGTTTACATCGCGATTTTGGAAAGCATTGCATCAGGCTTTGGGCACCAGATTGGACTTCAGTACGGCATTTCATCCTCAGTCGGATGGTCAGTCTGAAAGAGTAATCCAAATCTTAGAAGATATGTTAAGGGGATGTGTGATAGATTTCAAAGGAAGTTGGGAGGAATTCTTACTGTTGGCAGAATTTGCGACAACAACAGTTTTCAATCCCAAGATACGGATGGCACCATATGAAGCATTATATGGACGAAAGTGTCGCACTCCTACGTGTTGGACAGAATTAGGAGAACGTCAGATTTTGGGTCCAGAGATAGTGGCTGAATCTGAAGAAAAGGTTAAGGTAATCCGGGCTCGGTTAAAGGAAGCATCTGACAGACAAAAATCGTACGCAGATCTAAAGCGGAAAGAAATAGAGTATGCAGTGGGAGACCAAGTTTTCCTAAAGGTTTCACCTTGGAAAAAGGTGATGAGATTTGGACGCAAAGGGAAGCTAAGTCCCAGGTTCATTGGACCTTATCGGATTGTGAAGCGGGTCGGATCTGTGGCATATCAGTTAGATTTGCCTTTAGAACTGAAGCAAATGCATGATGTGTTCCATGTTTCAATGTTACGCCATTATCGGTCAGATCCATCTCATGTAGTGCCAGTTGAGGAGGTGGAATTATGATCAGATTTGTCATATGAAGAGGAGCCAATTCAAATTCTGGAGCGAGATGTAAAGGTTTTACGGAGAAAATTAGTTCCTCTCGTTAAGGTATTATGGCGTAATCATGGATCAGAAGAAGCTTCGTGGGAACCGGAGGAAGCGATGCGACAAACAATACCCTCACTTATTCGGCCGAGGTAATTTTGAGGACGAAATTATTTTAAGGGGGTAGAACTGTAACATCCTGATAATTAGGGGTTATGCATTTCACTTAATTGAATGATGTTGCATGCTTAATTATTATTAAGTATAATTTTGGAAGTTATTTGAGCTTCATTAATTAAGTGCATGCTTAGTAAAACTTTTAATTCCTATTAATTAGAGAGAGCTAAGCAAGTTAGGCCTTAAGAATTAATGACAAGAGGTTTCTAGCATGAATTGAGCAATTGGTCAGGTGGTTAAGGTACATGGATGTGTGCTTGAGGTGTGAAGTTGAATCTCTAGCTAGCATTAGGGAGGATTTTAATTTTTTGTTTTCTTCCCTATAAGTGTCGGCCAAGAAAGTTCTAGAGTGGATGAGCATTCATTCATTTTTGGCTATTTGACCATGTGAAAAAGGAAGCTAGGAACTTAAGGCATGGAATCATAAGTTGATGAAAAGATGAGAGGGACAAAAGGCATGATATGGGGCAAGGTTTTGGGAGTGTGTTCATGGTCAATTGACCATGAACCTAGACGGCATGAAGGGCTAAAGGCGTGGTTTATTATTGATAGAAAATCAAGAGTTGATGGGGAAGAAACAAGGAGGAAAAGGGATAATGTTGGCATTGATTTGGCGAATTTTGCTTTGCCATTAGGGAAGTTGGCAAAAGTCTTGCATTTTTTGTTGTTTGTCCATCTTTTCTCATTTCTCCAATAGTTTTTCTCCTAGCCGAATTTGTCATTGAGTTTAGGTAAAAACTTTCTTTTTGTTTTGGCTTTCTTCTTTTTGACCAATTTTCTCCAAAAACTCCCACTTTGGCCGAATGTACCTTAGGCACTTTGGTACACTTTTGCTTTTGATTTAGCCCTCAAATGTGTTTGAACCAAATACAATTTTCTTTCTCCCATCTTTCTTTTTGAAACCGAAACTACAAGGTTCAAAGAGCCAATTTCTTCATTTCTTCCTCCTTGGCCGAATGTGAAAAGACTCCTAAACACATTTCTTTTCATTTGAGAAATCACCATCATCATCTTCTTCTCCTTTTTCTCTTTTCTTCCTTCTCTTTTTCCTTCTCTTTTCCTTCTCTTTCTTCTTTCTTTCAAAACCGAAACCATCATATTGAAACTACCATTTCTCTTCTCTTTTTGTTAAGGCCGAATCATCATATTCTTTTCTTTTTATTCAAAGCCGAACCTTGAAGAACTCAAAGTAAGATTTTATCAATTATTTTCATCATTCCTTTTTACTTTAGCAAACTTAAAGTCATGATCTTTTAATTTCTCTCCTAGGCCAAATCTTTTGAAAAGATTTTTTAAAGATCTTTGTTGAAGACAACCTTTAAGTGACCATTCGAAATCATCAAGGTAAGGTTATTAATTTAGATCATATCAATTTCTTTAGATGGATCACTAATCTACGTTATTTTTAGGGGCGATTTAAGATCAACAAGATAGGTAAGAAAAGAGCCGTACAGAGTGTTTGGAAGAGAGGAGGTATTCCTTTACCATCGAACTACAAACGAAGAGCCGTATCGGGAGTAAGAGACTTTCCATCGGGTTGTGGACCCTCTGCTAATGAGGATCAATTATTTGAAGTAGTGCGTACAACCGAACCACTTTACGTTGGTGGAATATCGGCGGGTTTTGATCCATTTAGTGGAGAAAAACCACAAATAACTGTCATTCATGAATCTGAGGGTAAGGATTTAGATCCATCGTCAATAAGTGTAATATTGTTAACAAAAGTTTATACTAACCAAGTGTGTCAATCAATTAGGTGTTGACGAGCAAGAGGGTATTGTTCTCACTGTCACTAGGTGTGTAACCTTACATTAAAAATCTCATAAGATTTACATATATTTAATTGTGACTATATGACCATGTGTATGATTGTGCTTTTGGATACCATTCAGTGGTATATGATATTCAGGTATATTTACCCCAATATTTGTTTATTTTGCTATATGCATCAATATGAAATAAGCATGACTATATTATGATTTGTGGGGTAAATAACATAAAAATCTGATTTGATATGTATGTGCATGGGCATATGGGTATATTTGATAAAGGAGGAAGTATTCTGGTGGTTTTACCACATTTCTGGTGACTTCGATCACATATGTGAATTTGGTGACTTCGGTCACATATATTTGACTCCGGTGACTTCGATCACATAATTGAACTCTGGTGACTTCAGTCACATATGTGAATCTGGTGACTTCGATCACGTATTTGAAATTTGGACTTGGTTAGGTGACTTGTTCACATTTGTTTTGGTGGCTTTGCCACAATAAGGCGATGTGCATGTTGACTACAACAAGCGCCTTCGATGGTGTGTAGCGGATGGAGGTCGATTTAGTAATCCCACGGTGTCTTTGGTTGATGCGGGGTGTGTAGCGGATGGATATTTAGGTTGGTAGGGCTTGCATTTCATTTCATGAACATAACCATGTAATATTGAATGATTATTATTTGTTTTGCTATGAAATGGGCCTTTGGGCTAAATATAAGCTAAATGGGCCTTTGGGCTAAATTTAAGCTAAATGGGCCTTTGGGCTAAATATGAGTTAAATGGGCCTAGGGCCATATGTGAAATTTTTGAGATTAAAAGCATTTGATAAAATGGGCTTTTTAGTGTATGTGTTATACATTGAGTTTATAACTCACCCATTTTTATGGGATAACTTTTCAGATGACTCGTAATGCGATGGATCGGGGCAGCAGGGATTTCGAGGTGGCCAGTGCTCGTATCAAGTATTGTGGAGATTTTCCAACTTAAACTTATTAATTTTTAAATTTTATTACTTAGATTTTATTATGGATTTGCCAATTTTTATGTAATAAGGCCACTATAAACTATTTTTTAATTTTGTGTTTGGATTTATTTTAAATTCTGCCATGAATATTTATCAATTAAATAACTAAATGGTTTTCGATAAATAATTTTAAAAAGGTTTTTGTCAGTAATATATATATGTTTTAAGAATATACAATTCTATTTTTCAACTAAGCCCAACTCGATCTTTAAGTTAATTCATTTTACTTAAAATCATCAAGTTTTCTTGAACAATCGTTATTTCCGCTGAAGTTTTACTCGAGGAACATACCAAATCCAATTGGGCTTTTTGGGTCGGGTTTGGGGTGTTTCAGTATCGAACCACTGTTCCGATTAGGGTCTAAACTGGGATGTTACAACTCTCCCCCTTAGGTATTTTCGTCCCCGAAAATCTCACCAATGAATAACTGTGGATGTTACTCTCTCATAACGTTTTCAGGCTCCCACGTAGCCTCCTCAATTTTGTGTTTGTGCCACAGTACTTTCACTAAAGAAATTTTCTTATTTCTCAACTCTTTAGTCTCTCGTGCCAAAATTCGGATCGTTTCTTCACTATACGAAAAATCTGACTGAATCTCAACTTTAGTAGGGGCAATCACATGAGACGGGTCTGATCTGTATCGTCGAAGCATTGTCACATGAAACACATTATGAATCTTTTCTAACTCATATGGCAATCTCAATCTATAAGCAACTGGCCCAACTCATTCAATAATCTCATACGGTCCGATGAACCTTGGATTTAGCTTGCCCTTTCGGCCAAAACAAAGTATTTTCTTACACGGAGACACTTTCAAAAACACTTTATCACCAACCTCGATTTCAATATCCTTTCGTTTCAAGTCTGCATAAGACCTTTGATGATCTGAGGTTGCTTTCAAACTGTCACGAATTACTTCCACTTTCTGCTCAGTCTCTTTTATAAAATCAACCCCGTAAATCTTGCTCTCACTCAGCTCGGTCCATTACAATGGAGTTCGACACTTCCGACCGTAAAGAGCCTCATATGGTGCCATTTTGAAACTTGATTGAAAACTATTGTTATACGCAAATTCAATCAACGATAAATGCTTTTCCCTCGTGCTTTCAAATTTGAGTATACAACATCTCAACATATCTTCGAGAATCTGAATAATTCGCTCGGATTGACCATCAGTTTGCGGATGAAACGCAGTACTAAAATGCAATTTTGTACCTAAAGCATCTTGTAATTTCTTCCAAAATTGCGAGGTAAACGTCAGATCTCTGTCAGACACTATAGATAACGGTACTTCGTGCAATCTCACAATCTCATCAATATACAGTTCAGCCAACTTATCTAAAGAATAATCAATTCTCACCGGAACGAAATGAACTGACTTCATTAATCTGTCCACTATCACCCAGATTTCATCTTTCTTACTCGGAGATAAGGGAAGACCCGATACAAAGTCCATCGTAATTCTCTCCCATTTCCACTCAGGAATCAAAATAGGTTGTAATAAACCGGATGGAACTTGATGTTCAGCCTAAACGTGCTGACAAACTAAACACTTCGACACATAGTCAGAAATGTCTCTTCTCATATCGTGCCACCAATAGAACTATTTCAGATCATTATACATTTTCGTACACCCCGAATGTACAGCCAAATGACCATGGTGAGCTTCATTCAAAATCGTTTGAATCAACTCTGAATTTCTCGAAACACAAACCCAATATTTGAATTTCAAAAAATCATCACTATCAACTCAAAATTCTGATTCAGCATTCGAGTTACATTGAACTCTTTTTGCTAACAACTCATTATCAATCTTCTGAGCCTCGCATATCTGCTATAAAAACAATGGTTTTATTTTCAATTCAGCTACAACCACATCATCATCACACAGATCTATCTGATTACTCAAAGCTCGCAAAGCATATAATGATTTACGACTCAAGGCATCAACAACAACATTAGCTTTACCCGGGTGGTAATCTATCACAAGTTTATAATCTTTTAACAATTCTAACCATATTCTCTGACGCAAATTCAAATCCCTCTGAGTTATCAAATCTTTAAACTCTTATGATCAGTATAGATGTGACATTTCTCTCCAAATAGATAGTGATGCCAAATCTTCAATGCAAATACAATCGCAGCCAATTCAAGATCATGTGTTGGGTAGTTCTTTTCATGTGGTTTTGATTGTCTCGAAGCGTAGGCAATGGCTTTGCCTTCTTGCATTAGCACATAGCCCAAACCATTCAATGATGCATCACTGTAAACTATGAATTCTTTGCCTGATTCGGGTTGAATCAACACTGGTGCTTCCGTTAACAACACTTTCAACTGTTCAAAACTCTGTAGACACTTTTCTGACCACTCGAATCTAACATCCTTCTATAACAATTTTGTCAATGGAGCTGCAATCTTCGAGAAGCCTTTCACAAATCGTCTATAATATCTCGCTAGTCCAAGAAAACTACAGACTTTAGACACATTTCTCGGAGGCTTCCATTCCAATATAGCAGAGATTTTATGCAGATCAACTCGTATACCAATAGCTGATACAATATGCCCCAGAAAACCGACCTCATGCAACCAAAATTCACACTTACTGAACTTTGCATACAACTATTTCTCACGCAGAGTTTGTAGCATGATTCTCAAATGCTCGGCATGCTGCATCTCATCACGCGAATAGATGAAAATATCATCAATGAACACCACCACGAAGTGATCCAAATATGGTCTAAATATCTGATTCATCAGGTCCATAAACAATGCAGGGGCATTTGTTAGCCCAAAAGGCATTACTAAGAATTTGTAATGTCCATACCTCGTTCTAAAAGTAGTCTTTGGCACATCATATTCTTTAACTTTCAACAGATAGTAGCCCAATCTCAAATCTATCTTAGAAAGCACTGTAGCTCCTCTCATCTGATCAAACAAATCATCAATACGAGGCAACGGATATTTGTTCTTTATCGTCACTTTGTTCAATTGTCGATAATCAATACACATTCTCAGAGTTCCATCTTTCTTTTTCACAAGTAATACAAGAGCTCCCTAGGGAGAGAAACTCGGTCGTGGAAATCCTCTGTCCGTCAATTCTTGTAACTGAAATTTCAACTCTTTCAATTCGATTGGGGCCATTCTATATAGAGCTATCGAAATAGGATCAGTTCCTGGCACTAACTCTATACCAAATTCAACTTCCCTAATCGGAGGTAATCCTGGTAAATCTTCTGGAAATACATCTGGAAACTCACATACCACATGCACAGATTCAACTTTCTTTTCCGACACTTTTGTATCAATCATGTACGCCAAATAAGCTTTACAACCCTTTCTCACATAGTTCATAGCTTTCATTGCAGATACAACAGCTGGTAATCCTCTCAGATTACTAGACTCAATTCGAACTATCTCACCATTCTGACTCTTCAATTCAATACTCTTTCTCTTACAATTCACGATGGCATTATGCAAAGTAAGCCAATCCATACCCAGAATTATGTCAAACTCAATGAATGGTAACAACATCAAATTAACCGGAAAACATAAATCACAAAATATCAATGGGTAATTCTTGCACACCTTATCCACCAAAACACACTTGCCTAAAGGGTTTGACACTCTAACCACAATTTTAGTAGACTCAACAGGTAGAGTTTTACTCAATACTAGATTCACATATACATAGGAATGAGTTGATCCTAGATATATCAATGCAATGACATCAGTATCAAATAAAGTGAAAATACCGGTGATGATGTCTGGAGATGATGCTTCATCTGATGCGCGTATAGCATAGGCACGGACAGGTGCTCTTGCTTCTGATCTCACAGTTGTATCAGTTGTTCCTCTCTAGGTTTCACTCACATTTCTAGTGTTTCTGGGTGGTCTACCCCTAGCTGTCACTTTACTCGATCTTTCATTCTAAACATTTTCTTCTTCGACCATCTTTGGGCAATCTCGAATAAAATAATCTCGGATCCACACTTATAGCATGTTCTATTATTATACTTGCCCCAGCACTCTCCCACATGTCGTCTCCCACATTATCTACACTCAGGCATGTTACTCTTAACAATGCCAACACTTGATTCATTTGGAGCTTGAATTCGTAAGCCAGTACTCTGTCTCGAACGATCTCTATTTGAATGTCCAAATGAAGAATTTGAACAATTGCTTGTATCTTTATATCTCTTCGTTGAAGGTTGAGAGAATTTATTCATCGATCTCTTTCTTTCATTACGAGTCTCAGAATCAGCTTTCTTCTTTTCTTTACTGAGCTCCTCAGCTTTACATGCTCTTTCAACTAACACACAAATTCATTTATATCAAGTATCCCAACCAACAATTTAATATCATCATTCAATCCCTCAATGAAACGGTTGCACATGGTAGATTCAGTCGAAACAAATTCTCTTGCGTATTGACTCAACCTTATGAATTCTCGCTCGTACTCAGTAACAGACAAATAGCCCTGTTTCAACTCTAAAAACTCTTTACGTTTCTAATCAATGAAGCATTGACTAATATATTTCTTTCTAAACTCAACTTGAAAGAAATCTCGAGTGATTCTCTCTCTCGGAACTATAGATGTCAACGTCTTCCACCAATTATAAGCCGAATCCCTCAACAACGAAATAACACATTTAATACATTCGTCTAGAGTCAACGACATCTCATCAAATACTCGAAGCATATTCTCAAGCCAAAACTCAGCCCGCTCAGCATCATCCTCTGTCGTGGCCCTAAACTCTTTAGCCTGTACTTTCGAATCTTGTCTACAGGTGGTTTATTCATTCTATTCGGATCTACAACTTGTGGCACAATAGGTACTTGTGGGGGTGGAGGTTGTGGACCAGTCGGATTCATTCTAAAAAATTCTGAAAACCATTCACTCATCATACAAAAGAAGGCTTGCTTAGCCTCTCCTCCCCCATTACTTTCATTCGATCTAGATGCGGCCGGCACTGTCCCTTGAGCGGGAGAAGGTGCATTACTTTCTACGTCGTCAACAACTGCTCGATTAGAATCCATTACTATATGAAAAAACATTTTCATCTGTCAGAATTCATCACACTATCGCAATTTCATATATGGCATGTATAGCTAGACTCACACACGCTACGTTAGTCTGAGAATCGACTAAATCGTAGCTCTGATACTAGTAAAATGTAACACCCCTAACCTGAGACCACTGCCGGAATAGTTTTAAGAGGCATTACCGATCAATCAGAAAATTTAACATATAAGTTTACAACACAAAGTCAATCATCTTCAATCACTCTCATTTACAATCGTGTTATCCCTTATCAATGTCTATAAAACCTTTATGACATGCTAAAGTAGGGGTCGGGACTAAACCAAACATATACAAAAGTTCTAGGAAACATAACAACTTAACCAAAAATATAAGGGATACACGCCCGTGGGGGGGGAGGCCGTGCCTCACCCACGGCTACTTGACACACCCGTGTGTCCTCCCGTGGTCATATACTGCCAAAATTAACACGGCCACCAAGCACATCCGTGTGCTAAGGCCGTGTACTACTAGATCATTTACTACCATTTCTCACACGTCCACCAAGCATGCTTGTGTCGAGGTCGTGTGCTATTAAGCCACATTCTTCCAATTCACCCACCGTCTTTAGGCACGCCCGTGTGCCACAACCGTGTGACATTATAGGCCATTTACAAGGCCAAAATGCCACCCATAAGGGTTAAACCTACAAGCCAAATTATCCAAGACATCTTATGCACATATTACCACCAAAAAGATACCAAAATAGTCATTCAATCCATGCATTCAATTCCTATTCCTACCATGATAATTTCAAAAACTAAAACTCATATCAAGACAAGCATTAATCATTCATTTGCTTAGCCAAAACTTTACCATTTCATATGCATCACACCATACCAAAATTTATAATCATATAACTCATTCATTCTTGAATTTATCGACTCAAAACTTGCCAAAACATATGGCTAAGTTCACTTCATAAACATATACACATATCTAGCCTATACATGTCATATTTCCAACTATATACATCATTTCAAATGTACCAAATTAGAATGCCGATAGTGTGATTGAGAAGCTAACGATCCCATATCCGAGCTAGCTTTACTGACACTGCAAGGCAGAGAAACAATTCACACAGTAAGCTTTCCAAAGCATAGTAAGTTTGACATACAATACAACTATCTCATTAATCTAACCAATGTACATAATAAACAATCAAATAGATCACTTATCTCATAATCATATCATCTCATCCATAGCTAAAATTCTCATTCATTCAATTATAACTTGTTTATAAATCATCAACCACAAAGGTTCAATACATACCTTAGCTAACACTTAGTTAATCAATTTCCAAGCTATTCATTGCTCGGTTTTACATGTCGATCATCCTTTGATATTCATTTAATTTAATCGCACACTCAGTACCACATATATTACCGAAGCATAATTGTTATCGTACACTTAGTGCCTATTCATTTAACCGACTTGTCTCAGTGTCGCACACACAGTGCCAATTCAATAAGCCGAAGCTTTCATATCATCGCACACATAGTGCCATTCATTTCTATTTCGATTTCAATTTCGCACACTTCGTGCCATCAACTAGAATCGTGCACATAGCAACTCACTTTCATACACATATACATATTCATTTCATATTGCTAAAACACATCTCAAATAGTTGTATTATATCCGAACTTACCTCAGACGTCGAACTATCGATATGGTCGATTAATCGAGCACTTTATCTTTGCCTCGATCTCGACCCGAACCTCTCCTCTCTTGGTCTATACACATTCAAATTCAATCCATTCAATCATCAAATCATTCATTTTAGTCCAAACACACATTTTTAGGACACGTTGCAAAATAGCCATCACGTTTTCATATTTCAACACTTTAGTCCTTAATACATCAAATTACAAAATACACATAATTTGGTTGTATTCAAGCCTAGCCGAATTCTTACTATGCTCATACAAGTCCACAAATTTCATTTATTTCACAATTTAGTCCCTCAATTTCTCATTTTCTCAATTAAGCCCAAAATACACAATTTCATCAAAAATCCCAATACAAACTATGTTTATCCAACACCAAGTTTTCATATTTCATTATCAACTAGCACTTACTTCAAACATTCATCAATGGCTCATCACAAAAACATCATCAATTCATAAAATTACAATATGGGTTGGCTAAAACACTTACTAATTGAAGCTTGAAGTGGCTGAATGTTTCAAAACTTTAAATCATTTATCTTATTTCTTTTGCGAACGATGGAAGATGATGAACACACCCACTTATTCATAATCTTGGTTTTATTATAACATATATATTATAATGATGCCATTTACTAATTTAACCTTCTAATTAATAAATAAAACATTTGAACATTAAGGTCATTCTAGTCCATTGCCACCCATTATCACTTAAAATGGCCTAATTGCATCATAAGGTCTTCACTTTATAAATACAATCACACTTAGGTACTGAAAAATCAACACATAGCTTTTACTCTTAACGCGATTAAGTCCTTTTTCTTTAATTCGACACTAAAACAATCAAATCATCACACAGAATTTTCATGCAGACTATGTCACATACTATTCACATAGAAAATAATATTAAATTAACATTTTGACCTCAGATTTGTGGTTTCAAACCACTGTTCTGACTAGGGTCTAAACTGGGATGTTACATCCCAAGACTTCTCCAACACCCCTAGACATTCCAAATTCATTAACCCTTAAATCCCACATACCAATTTTCATTTTCTCGCTCACTTAAAAAAAATTTTGAGATCCAAAGCTCGAAGCCATTAGTTCCAATTTTTCTAGGCCCAAATTTGGGGAGTTACATCAACCGTGTGGGCAATTATAGGCCATCTTTAAGGCCAAAATGCCACCCACACAAGAGTCATTCCTACAATCTCAAACAAGCATTTTTCCATACACAATTGGCAACCAAAATCATGTCAAATGAACAACATATTATGTCATTCAATCTCATTTCTATTCTTTCCAACTTTTATACTAATTTGTACAGCCAATTCACATGTATAACCATGCATAATACATCCACATCTTACCTTTCATATAACCATTTCATTGATCATACATACATACTCATATTGCATCCATATGCTTACCATACCATTGACCATTTCATAGGCATGAGATTATACCAAAACCAACATCATATAGCATATCATCAAATACAAAACACAATCACTTATTTAGCCATTCACATGGCTACATATATACATGTCTCAAACATACTCTAAAACAACTAGCATATACATGCCATATTTAGCTATATACACATTCAAAAATACCAAAGTTGGGTTTGATAGTGTGGTGATGATCCTTGACGGTTCCCGAGCCTTTCGTAGCTTTGACGACCTATAAAACAGGGTAAACACACACACAGAGTAAGCTTTTCAAAAGCTTAGTAGGCCATATACAAATAAACTTAGCATATAAGCATTCAAAACATATAATCAATATGAATTTACTAATAGTTCAATTGCATAGCCATAATTCTTCTTGGCACATTCACTTAGCCATTCATCTTTCAATCTTGCATATCACCATATACTTTATTGGATCATAGTTTGTCCATTCATGTAACATATTTTACTTTCTCAAATTCAAATACATAACTCATCTTCTTATACACACAATGTGTACATATCAAACGTACCTGAAATGGATATACAAATCACATAGTCATTCATTTCTCGGACTTGCCCGTTAAACTGCTCGAAATCTAATAGGATACTCAGAGTGCTCGAAATAGTCATACAATGCCAATGTCCCAGACGTGTTCTTACATGTAACCTGATATCGATGCCACTGTCCCAGACAGGGTCTTACACGAATCAATACGATGCCAATGTCCCGAACATGGTCTTACACGTAAATCTCATATCGATGCCAATGTCCTAGACGTGGTCTTACACAAAATCTCAAATCAATGCCTACATCCTAGACATGGTCTTACATGATATCGAATATCGAACACCTATGTCATGACATATACTATCCTATCTATTCCTAGGTTCGTACGGGACTTCTCAGACATCAGCAATTTGTCGATATAATCCTCAGATTTCACATACATCTCATCTCAAGCATAATCATAGCAACCAAATTTCATAGATGCATAAAAAACTCAATTCAAATACATATATTTATATATCGACTTACCTCGGATTCGGATATTCGATAAGATTTAGTTATTCAATCAATTTTGATTTCCCCCGATCTAAGTCTGTCTTCTTCGGTTCTTAATCTATACATATTCAGATTAAGTCCATTTATTCACCAAAACATTCAATTCAATCCAAAAACACATATTTAGGGTAATTTATAAATTAGCCCTCACATTTTTAGATTTGAACAATTAAGTCCCTATTTCACAAAATCACAAAATATACCAAATTTCATGATACTCATGCTTGGTCGAATATCACCCATTCTCATTCAAGTCCACACATTTCATTTATTTCAAATTTAGTCCCTCAAAATACTTTTTTTCTCAATTAAGTCCAAAATACACAAATTTATCAAAAACTCAAAGACAAACTATGTTAATCAAACACATATCTTTCATACTTCATCTTCAATCATCATAAAACTTATGAATTCATCAATGGCTCATTTCAAAAACATCATCGATCTACAAAATTAAGACATGGGTTTTGAAGAACACAAAGCAACGATTACAAAAACGTAGAAATTATCAAAAACCGTGTCGAAATCATACCTTAATTAAACTAGGTGTTGGCTAAATATGAAAGAGCTTCAAACCTTATTTTCTTTCTTATTTTCAGTCAAAAAGATTGTAACATCCTGAATTAATGGGCCTTTGCATTTGATGTGTGTTATGTTCAATATGATAATTAGAGTGTTTAAGGGGTTCAGATTGAGCTCAGGTTTGGGCTGAGGCCTTAATCAATTTTTCTTCTTGGGCACTTTAGTGGAATGCTAGATGGGTCCGGGCTTAAAAGATATTGTTCGCAAATTAAAACACAAAAAATGGGCTAGTGGCCCAGTGGACAGTGGCGTGAAAAGTAGTAAGGGGATCCAAGGTTCGATTCGCATTACCCTTATTTATTTTAATTGTTTTTGGTGTTAAAAGGAGAGGAGAGTGGGGGCGGCTAGGATACTTTAAAATATGAAGATTTATCTGTTGGATAATGTGGATATTGTGTTAATAATAATAGGGAGAGGTGGTGTTATTTAGGCCACTCTTAAAGGTGAATAGATCAAGATAAAGGAGAAAAGATAGGATTATCTGCTAAGAGCAGAGTTGGTCGAAATTCCATCTCCTAGAGGAGGAAGGAATTGGTTTCTTCATGTTAAAGGGGTGCCGAAATTTCCCCTATTATTTGATTAATTATTAGTTATCAGGAAGGGCACTTTTGGGTTTTGATAAGTAAGTGCCAAAATTCTTTATAAATAGGGTGGTATCTCTTCAATTTCAACATTTGAACCCTATTCTTTTCCTCATTCTCTGTGCTAAAATTCTCAGTCTTTCTCTGTAATTTTTGTTCTCTCTTCTTTTCCAAAAGCAGAAACCTCTCAATTCTTTCTCTCATCTTCACTTTCTTCAAAAGCTGAAACCTCTCACTTCACTTTCTTTTTCCATTCTTTTCTCCTGTGTCGATTTCTCCATAAAGTTGGAATCTCCTGGAAGTTGCCAAATTCTCTATAAAAGTAGGTGCCAATTTTCTTATATTTTTTCCTTCTCTTTCGGTGTTGAGACTATAGCTGAATGTCTAGTTGATTGATAGGTCATCTTTAGTTTAACTTTTTCTCTAATCACATGTTCTTTTGGGTGGCACTTCGAGAAATCATAGTAGATCGAATCATCCAGATCTTAAAAAGTCGAAAGTCGTTAATCTCTATGTATCCTATCGATTTTGGGATTTCAAGGTAAGGGGTTTCCTTTAGATTCCTATTAGATTCCTATCATATTTGAGATCTTAACTCATATATGGTTTAACAACCCTATTTCACTATAGTAATTCTGACAAGGACCTTTTGGATGGAATCAAATATGGATCAGGCAAAGGAGAGGATTGGGTCCGTAAACCTAATCCCTAAGTTTACAAAACAAGCAGTGTCTGCGGTTCGAGATTGGCCGTTAGGTTGTGGACCGACTTCTGACAGTGTCGACATAGAGGGTGTCGTCTTAACCGTAATAAGGTATGTTGATTCTTGACACATAAGCTTTGTTATGTTATATGTATGCTATGGGCTAAAAGCTGGAAAGAGAGGTTGTATGAACAGTCGTGTTACCCAGAAAGGGTAGGCAAGGGATGCCAGGTACGTAATCATAGAAACTTTTCTATGTGTATCATAGCATGTGAAAGTATGAGATCTATTAAATGGCTTGATGTTTTGATTCTTGTATGTGTGTATGCATGGGATGGGATTGATTGATCGATTTATGGAAGGGGAGTAAGTCGCGGGGCGATCGGTGGCTTTGCCACAAAGGTTCGCATTAGCGATCGGTCTTTATGACAGATAGCATAGCTGTCAAAATACTAAATGTATTTCTGAGGTTCGTATTAGCGATCGGTCTTTATGACAGGCAGCACAGCTGTCGATGTGGTGTGTAGCAGATGGAGGGTTGATTGTTGAAATCCCCACGGTGAGATGGTTGGTAAGGGGGTGTGTAGAGGATAGACTCTTAGGTTTTGGGATGGGCCATGTTGCACGACATATTTTGTTACCATTGTATATGGGCCAAGGCCCATAATGTGTTTGTGGGCCCTAGGCTTTTATGTGTTTTTCAAGTTTTGCACACTGAGTCTTTGTGACTCACCCATTTATGTTTTTCCCACCCTACTGGATGAAGCGAAGAGACAGTGGACATGGGAGCCGAGATGCAGACTCGAGGGCCATCAAGACTATTATTATTTTCATAGACTATCTTTGACTTTTCATTTAAAATATAATTTTTTGGGAATATTTTTGTAATAAGGCCCCATAACTTAGGTTTCCAATTTATGTGTTACTCGCTTTATTTTATTTTCACCCTTGATAAGTCACATGCTTATAAACCTATGTTTTTCCAAAGTCTTATTAATAAAATGAAATGATAAATGGGCTTTTCAAACTCAACCAATGCAAATGATAAGTTCTTCAAACTTTTTCACAAATATCACGATTAATGAAAAAAAATGAGACTTTTCAAAGCCCATCGAAGTAAAGTTTTTAAGATTTAACCTGAAGCATACCAGAGTCGGTAATGACGTATAGGCCGGGTTTGGGGTGTTACATTTTTGGTATCAGAGCCCAGTTCAAAGCTTGAATTGTGAAATTGGTACAATAGAAATTTATGAAAGTAATGTAAGTTGAGAAAAGTTTTAGAAGATATGGCCTTCGAGTCTACCGACACCCAATCCACCCAGGTAAGTACTCTAACCTTTGATGTGATATATATGATGGGCTTGATGGGCTTTATGGACGTAGACTAGTAGGATAGTGTTGATGGACTTTAGGTTTAGTATAAACACTTCTTCAAATCTCATAAGACTTAATTTTTCTTAATTAAACATGTCTATGAACAAGTCACAAGGTTAGGGTGTGGAAACTGGCATACGCATGTCTAGGATTGGATCCAGGAAGAGCTTGGTATTTAAGCGGTCCTAGTGACTCACCTCCTCTTTTTTGGAATCCTACCTGGTGCGTAGTGACTGTTCGCCTTAGCCACGAGGACTTGTTGACAGGCCAAAATTCATAACTAAAACCTAAAAGGGACCAGTACCCTATTTTTGTAAAATTACTTATATGTCCCTGATTTTCTAAATTATCTAAAACACCCTAGGTTGAGAAAATTTATCGAAATACCCTTGTTTGAATATTACCAAAATACCCCCAGATTGCAAATTACCAAAATACCCTTATTTTGTAAAATCACCAAGATACCTTATTTTGAAAAATTACAAAAATACCCTTGTAGGTTAAAATTACGAAAATACCCTTGGGTTGTGAAATGATGAAAATACCCCTACGTGATGAATGTAAGTTCATGACGCTGCTTGTGTGTTGATGTGTGATGGATGTTGATTGAATGTGTATTCTAGAACTAGAAAATACTGATTTGAGAACTGAACTTGTAGTTAGAATCTGAATTCGAAAGAACTACTGTTAAAACTACTTTTCATAAGACTGTCTGTTATTGATCAGTGGAAGAAAGAATTATTAATTCATAAAATTTTTAATCAGATAAATCACGAACGATAGAATATGCACTAGAGGACGTGGTATGCATGGCCGAGGTAGAGGCATTGATTGGCTAGTGAAGTACCGGTCAATGTAGATTGTGCAACCAAGCGTGTGGTGTTAAGAACCCCCGAGGGAGGTGAAGTGTTGGTGTTAGTAGAAAGGGGGAATTGTCTGTCAAATGTGGTAGCTGCCTTAAGAGCAGAAAGAATGGTGAGAAAAGGGTGCGAGGCAGTTCTAATGTTTGTACAGGCTTTGGAAGCCAAGGACCTAACTGTTGAGGACGTTAGGACGGTGAAGAAATTTCCTAATGTTTTCCCAGAAGAGCTTTCGGGATTACCTCCGGATTGAGAAGTGGACAACAGCGCGGGTATCTATTGCTCCATATAGAATGGCACCAAAGGAGTTGGTGGAATTGAAAGCGCAAATACAGGAGTTGTTGGATAGAGGGTTTATTCGACCAAGTGTGTCGCTTCAAGGAGCGCTAGTGTTATTTGTTAAGAAGAAGGATGGTTCAATGCGTATGTACATTAACTATCGTCAATTGAATAAGTTAACCATCAAGAATAAATACCCGTTGCCAAGGATCGATGACCTGTTCAATCAGTTGAAGGGGGCCTCAGTCTTTTCGAAGATAGATCTGAGGTCGGGGGTACCATCAGCTTATGGTCAAAGAGGTAGATATTCATAAGATGGCCTTTAGGACTCGTTACGTCACTACAAGTTCATGGTGATGCCATTTGGGTTGACTAACGCACCAGCAGCGTTTATGGATATGATGAATCGAGTGTTCCAACCCTACTTGGATCAGTTTGTCGTGGTCTTTATTGATGAAATCTTGGTTTATTCAAGATCGGATGAGGAGCATGATTCACATCTACAAGTGGTTCTGCAGATTCTGAGGGAGAAGCAACTTTATGCCAAATTCAGCAAGTGCAAATTTTGGCTAAAGGAAGTTACTTTTATAGGTCACATGGTGTCGGCAGAGGGGATTAGGGTTGACCCTCAGAAAATTGAAGCGGTGTTGGATTAGGGTTGACCCTCAGAAAATTTCGTTAAGAAATTTTATCATTTGAGTGCTTAATTTGATAAAAAGGACTAAATTGTGTAAAGTGTAAAACTTATGTTCTATTGCTAAAGGTGTCTAATAGTTATGGAATATTAGAGTGAAGGCCCATATGTGGGAAATATCCCATTAATATGTTAGTGGATGATAATGGCTTGGTAATTTTGAAATTTGTGATAATTTTAATGGTTAATTTTGGTATTTAGTAAATTAATGTTAATTAAATAAAATAAAAAAACATATTTTGTTGTCCATCTTCTTCCTTTAGCCGAAATTAACAAGAGAAAAAGCCATTCATAGGGTTTTTCATTAGGCCAAGCTTATATTACTCATTTAGGTATGATTTTTGTTTCGTTTTTAATGATTTTTATGTTTTTTAGATCATTGTAGCTTAATCTAGCTAGCACAAGGACTAATTTGCAAAATTATTAAAGGTTCAGGGTTTTTCCATTGATGAATGTATGCGTATTTTGATGTTTGATTATAGAAAATGTATGCTTGTTTTTAGAGAAACAACATTTGTAAAGTGATTTTTGGTAAAATTGTCAATTAGGGATTAAAATGAGAAATGTGTAAATTTTGTGGGAATGTAAAATAAATGAAAAACATGGGCTACTATTGTAATAAAGGAAATTCGGCTAGCATGGTTAGGGACCTAATTGTATGAATTTGTATTTTTATGAGTTAATGACTAAATTGTAAAGAAATTGAAATATTAGGGGCAAAAGTGTATAGTTGTCGTAATGTGATTTTTGGGCTAAATTGAATAGATTGATGATTGAATGAGTTAAATTTGATATTATATAGATCAAGAAAAGCGGAGTTCAGATTTAGATCGGGGGAAAAATAAAATATTAGACTAGTCGATCTATTTTATCGTTTTTGTGAATCGAAGTAAGTTCGTATGTTAATAAGCATTATTTTAATTGTGCTTTAAATGCTTTATATTTGAATTGTTGATGAATATGATTGTATAGAAATGTTCGATGAAGATTTGGAAGTGAGAAATCTCGATTGAACCTTAGGAATAGATTAGGATACGAATGACATGTCATTAGGGGTTATGTGATTTGGGTGGTGGTCTATACGTCCTACCGGTGGTTGAGTTATCCTGTATGTGCTGCGGATTCTCATCAGCTTGTGTGAGCAGTACTGTGTAGCTTTGTCATGACCATCAGCTTGTGTGAGCCGACCCATTGATTGCTTGAGAGTGAGCATTATATGTGATATGAGATTGATATAACTTCAATTGTATTGGCACTCAGGGTGCCAGATTCCCGAGTGTCTGATAGTAATCCAAATGGTTCAATCGATATATCAAACATATAAAATGGTAAGAAATAGATACGTATTAGTAAAGGTATGTGCAAAAACTATATATGTACGGAAACTATATGAGCATTGAACCTATGAAAGTTGTGAGTTCATAATTACTTATGTGATTGAATATATGTTAACCTTATGATTTAATGATTTTGAAGTATATTGTGTTTATACTACTTTGTTTGTGAATGAATGATGAGTTTAACTTATTAACAATACGAGCTTACTAAGCTTTATAGCTTACTATGTTTACTTTTTCGTGATTTATAGTGTTATCCAAGCTTGCTCGGATTTAGGAGTCGTCGGAGATCTCATCACACTATCAAGCTATCACTTTGGTACTTTTGAACTTATGTATTTGGTTATATGGCATGTATAGGAGTTGTGGTCATTTTCATCTATATTTTGTAATGGATTTAGCCATTTAAATTGGATTGTAAATGATTAATGGTTTGTTATGTGTATAGCCATGTGATTTGGCTTATTTTGGCATGTTTTGGTGATGTATGTATATTTGGGAAAAGGCCTTTTGAAATTTTGTGTATAATTTCCATTTATATGCTTGTTGTGAATTGGTGTTTGGAGTATCAAGTGGTTGAATTTAAGATTGGTATGTTTGTGGTTTTAGACAAAATAGTGCATAATTGAAAGTGACCATATTAATGATTTGAGAATGTGAATTTGGTATGAAATTGAATAGCATATTGTAGTACTTGTGTGCCTTGTAATTTTTGGTATTAATATAGAATGAATTGAACTTGGTTTAGATGAGTTTCAATGCCATTTGAAGTTGTGGTCATATGCAAATTTGGTTGGTGTAGGTGAATGCAATTTAGGTGAGAAAGATGACTTGGAAAATAGCCTATTTTTGTCCACACGAGCAGAGACACGGGCGTGTGTCTTAGCCGTGTGTGACACACGGTCAAATGACATGGCTGTGTGTCCCTTGGTGTTTAATTAGAAATCAAGTCAGTATGCTCCACACGGCTCAGCACACGAAAGTGTGGCTTGGCCATGTGGCATAAGTCTGTATACCCTACAGGTTTGGCACCGCCTAGCACATGGCCTGGCACACAGGTGTGTGTGGCCATTTTGAAGGGCACACGGGCTAGTCACATGGGCATGTGTGACCCAAGTTAGGGAGTTACACGGGGTCAGACACAAGCTGAGACACGACCATGTGATCCCCTTTCGAATGTCCACACGATCTGTGACACGGGTGTGTCTTTGGCCGTGTGATACACATGGTCGGGCCACATGAGCGTGTGTCCCCTGTATTTTGAAAAATTTTCCAAGTTTTCCAAAAGTTTCCTAAGTTATTAGTTTAGTCCAGAACCACTTCTAATGCATGTTTCGGGCTTCGTAGGCTCATATTAGGGACGTTATGAATGATTTATATTTGAAATGGAAAAGTGTATGAGAAATGTATGTTTATTTGTGTAATAAGTCTAGTAATGCTCTATAATCCTATTTCGGCATTGAATACGAGTGAGGGGTGTTACACTTAAGGTAATTAAACCAGATTATAATTACAGTTAGTGTATAATTTTGACATAGTTATAAATTAATCAAATTTAGTTTCATTAAATTTAAAATATGAATTAGATATATCAATATGTTAGTCAGGTGTGTGGTGTTACATTTGGTGGTATCAAAACTAGGGTTTAGTCGATTGTTGAACCAAACTAGGCCTTGTGATTGAGTCTAGAGGTACACGCCATGATTAGTGTCAATGTTGAGCTGAGTTTGGACACTAAAACTATAATTGTTTGTTTTGATATAGTTAAAAGATGTCTGACGAATTAGAAAATGAGGTAAGTGGTGAGATTGAGTTGAGAGCTCCTTGAGTTGATAGAGGAGACAAGTTTGAACAAAATGCACATGATGAAAAATCAATCTAATGTAAGACATACCATGAGAACTACAATGCTACAATGTTAAAGTCAAGGTGATGAGGCACTATTTCGAACTATAGCTGAAGTCCTTCAGAGGGTTGTTTGTGTCACACCCCAATCTACTTCCTTGATTGGATCCCAAAAAATCAAATAAAAGAGTTACGAAAGTATGATCATGACAACTATAAAATCTAGAGTTATCTTCAGTAATTTTAAACTAGTAATTCATGTAAATTTTGAGTGTTTGATAATAAAATTTGGATATTTTTGTTATAATTTGTCTTATTATCTAATACTAAGATGAACTTACTAATTTTATACACTAAAACACATGATTTTTGTAGTTTTTGAGACAATTGATGCACTAGAGGAGAAGACAGTCTTGAAGCTCAACTTTTTTATGCTCAATGCTATAGCATTTCTATAGCATGAGCCATGTAGAAGAGGGTTGATTCATGATCAGCTTTGGATGCCCAATTAAAGAAATATTAGACATTGCAAACTCTTTTGATCCAACTTAAGAATTGGGTCAACAAAATAGCTAGCTTGTTAAGGAGATAGGAGCCCAAATCCTCCACTGAGGAGGAAATGGCCCAACCATTCATAGAGGTTCCCAAATCAACCACCCAAGACTTTGTAAAATAATTAAAATCAGCCATAAAAAATCTCCATGTGCCCATTCAACTCCTCCCCCCATTTCTAGGATCACTCTCATGAATCAACCATGAAACTAGCTAAAAATAGCAAAGCCATCCACCCACTTTCCTTGAAGCAAAGGCTGACCATGGGAAGAGAGATTTTCAAGGCTCTCATTTGCTAAAAATAACCACCGTATTCAGATATAAATACCCCCTATTCAATCACTCATTTCACTAATCCTTTACTCACCATCTCTTCTCCCATTATCTCTTCTTTGACTTCCCATTTGAGAGAGCAACACAAGAGTTGTAAGGTGCAATTTAGAAATTCTTGTGAGTAGAAAAAATTTGGCATCTTGAAGGAATTTGTATGAAGGAGAAAAGAAAAACAAGTTGTGCAACGCAGAAACGCCGAATTTGTCTTATAGTTCCTTTCAATCAATTCTTTTTATCTTGTCTTATATTTCTACTTTTGATTTAATTATAATGGTTTAATTTTGTTTATGTTATATTGATTGCATTATTTTGGCTTAGATTATTAAAATTTTGTTAATGATGTTATGTGCATTGGTTTTTTATTCATTGAGATAAAACCATGAACATGTTATTCGTGCATTATAAATGTAGGGATGGATTTGAATTAATTATTAAATAAGACAATTAATCGAACTCTTTTATGTCATTGAAATTAAACCTTGTAAATTGCTGCCTTTGATTCTGTGTTTACATCTTTGATTCATTTTAAGCATACTTAGTTAAATTTTAGTTAAGTTAATTAGGTAATTCAACCTACTCATAATTATTTTTCATCACTAATTTGAATAAAATTTATTTTTACAATATTTGCTTATACAATCCTTATGGAGACATAATTCCATACTTACTAGTTTATTACTTGTTGGCGACTGTGTACACTTGCACATCATAATACATCCCAACTACGTACTTACCATTTCATTTCCTTTTCTTACCCGTTTCGTATGCATAATACAAGCATAATCATAAACATCAATCATATCCACAAGCTTGATATAAGCGATAGCACATCAACAACACATGTTAGTTCATTTAAACATGGTTCATATGAATTTGACATGGATAACCATTATACTTGAATATGATTCAATTGGATTTATCATCCATCACAACATATCATGTTTTTCCATGTATCCCCATTCCATTGAGTTTCATATAAACATGTCTTAGTTCTTATTGAACACTTACCAATTCATTTGCATACACATGAGACATAAACTTAACATTAACCATAGCCATAAGCAAGTGATTAAACACATAACTTAGCAATATCATCACATGGTAAGATATGGTACATAACATAGCATCACTTATATCATACCTTTCATAAACATGACTATTCATACTTTGGTCATTGGTACATCATACTTTTCCATATTTTTCGTAGTGAAGTTAATAGAAACCCTTATCAGAGCTCACATAAACTATGCTAAATGATGGTCGTAACTGTCCCTTTTCTTATTCGATGGTTGAAACCATCCATTTTCATTAATTGATGGTCGTTACCATCCATTTTCAAATTCGATAGCCAAAATCATCCCTTTTCATAATCGATAGCCGAAGCTAACCCTTTTCATATTCGATGGTTGACAAAATCCCTTTTCATCGTTGATGCTCGTCACCATCCCTTTTCATAATCGATAGCTGAAGTTATCCCTTTTTATTGGTCGATGATCGCCGACACATCGTTAGATTTACGTCGTCTCACAACCTGATAACTTGAATAATAACATATATATGTTGATTCGTTTTCAATAAAATCATATATTAACATTCAATTTAATCAAAATTATACATAATATAGTTCATACGAACTTACTTGGCTGAATTACAGAAATGTCAAAGTACAGGGGCATTTTGGTAATTTTCCATTATCCTCGATTTTCCACCCGATCTTGATCTAAATTAATAATTTAATACAATCTATTAATTTAGAAGTAAAACAATATATCTTATGCAATTTAGTCATTCTTGACATTTTTATAAAATTACCCCTAAAATTTTACTTTTATTAAATTTAGTCCTTGAGCCTAAAACATGCAATTTAACCATTTTTTCCCCATTTCAAGCTTAGTCAAATGCTCATGGCATCAAATATAGCCCACTTTTGTAATAATTTCACAACCAATCCTTGTATTTTCATTATTTTAATAATTTAGTCCTTAATCGACAAATTCATCAAAAATTACTTAACAAAATACTTTTAAATAACAACTAATATTTCAAATTATTCATTTAACATAAAAAATCACTAAATTCATCAATGAAAACATTCAAAATCTTTAACAGTTTCAAAATCAAAGGTACGAGCTAGCTAGACCTAGTTGCAACGATCTCAAAAACATAAAAATTAAAAGAAATAGGTGAAAAATGGCTTACCATGCAAAGGTATAGCCATGGCCAAATCTTGAAAGCATTTAAAATGGCTTCTCATGCAATGTTTTCTCTTTTTGTGGAAGATGATGAATAATAAAAGAAATAAAACAACATTTGCTTGTTATTTTACTTAATTTAACATATTAAATTAATTAAAAATATTTTAACA
The DNA here is from genome assembly GCA_025506655.1 of Gossypium rotundifolium. Taxonomy (NCBI): domain Eukaryota; kingdom Viridiplantae; phylum Streptophyta; class Magnoliopsida; order Malvales; family Malvaceae; genus Gossypium; species Gossypium rotundifolium. Next base: position 31,656,632 of record CP106732.1, on the reverse strand, counting down.
TAAAAACAATTCAGTTAACACAAGTATTACCGTCTACAATTGTAATGATGGTTAATTTACCAGTGAATGCATCCAATTAAAATTATTTAATCAATTAACACTTTTAAACTAATAGCGATTGACTTTTCAACTTTTACGATTTAGTCCTTTTTGCTTAATACAACCTTAATAAAACTCCGTAAATATTTATAAAAATATTTATGGGTCGGTTTATAGAAACGAGGTCCCGATACCTCATTTTCTAAAACCACTTGACCTTACTTGGACTTAATAAATCACATATATAACATAAATTATCAAATCAAAAACATTTCTAAAATCAAATTTGACTCGTAAATATTAAATAATAAATTTACAAACTTACTCATCAGATTTGGTGGCCCCGAAACCACTGTTTTTGACAACACTGAAAAATGAGCTATCATAAATTTTCTCTCCAAAAACTCATGAGAAATTCTAGAGAGAAGGAGAGGGTAGAAGCTTAAGAAGAGAGCAGAGATGCAAGGAAAGGGATGAGCAACCAGTCTTGGATCCTGCACGATTTAGCAGCGTCGAAGTGAAAGCTGGAGTGGTGAAAGCTTCTTGCAGTTCCACCTTCATTTTGTTGATTAATTTCTGTGATTTCTAAACTGCTAATGATGATGTTGGATGTTATTCTGATTTTGGATTTTAAATCCCAACCTATGAGTTATTTCATTTGGGTTGGAATTGCTGGATTTATCTTGATACATTAGTGATCATGGTATTTTTTGAGTAGATCTACTGTTTTATTCAATTTGGATTATCATGCAAGCTCTAGGCATAGATGAATGCATGGTATATCCTTAGACTGATTTAATATTGAAAAGGTTAAATAAGTTGGATTTTAATCCAATGATAGGAGCGAGTAGTCGAGTGAATACTCATAGCACTCTAGACATAGAGTTGTGACCTGTACAGAGTAAGGAAGAATATTGTTAGGTATTGTTCTTGAGACTTGTAGACATACAAAGACTTAGAATGATAGCTTTAATTCTAGCTATCAAAAGATGCAGAATGCAGTAGTTATTCTGTAACACCCCAAACCCGGTCTATACGCTATGACCAAATCTAGCATGTTCCATGAAGGGTAGTTTGAAATTTTAATGAAACATCGTAACTTAGAAAACATTTCGTTTAGTGTCTCCATTTTAAAGTTGATTTTAAAAAAATTCTACTTGAAGGTTTCGTGCCGACTTCTTATTTAAATTGATCTAAAAAGTTGTAAACAAATTTGTTTTTACAAAAGCTAAAATCAAGGGATTCCATAAACGTGACATTTGAAATCAATGTTGCAGTTTTAATAAAATCTCTGAGTTAATTAGTTATTCGCAAGCCATCTTTTGTTAACACTTTGAAAACTATTTGTTTATGTTTTTAACTTTAGAAAACCCCATATTTGGCAGTTTATAAAATATATAATATCAGCATTCCAAATTAAAGTTATAGCGGCCTTATTCCATAATAAAATCCCAAATTAAAATAAGTTTAAATAAAAGAAAGGAGTTTACAAGAAAAACATTGCATGGCCACCCCAAGTCCGCCTCGGCTCCAAATTTGCGATCTAGTGCTTACTTGCAAAATTAAGTAGAGGGGTGAGTCACCGAGAGTCAATGTGTAATTTCTCTTATAACGCAATCGGCCTTAAGCCCACAGATGCACATTGGGCCTCAGCCTACATAATATATAGCATATTAGAATGTATGTAATGCAGCCCCAGCCCAACCTAGTTTTCCATCCTCTAGGTCACCTGAATCAACCAAACACCCGTGGCATCAAGCCACTGTGGTCTCAAACCACTGAGACAAGTCACTGATAAACATATGTATATGTGGTTCCAAACCACTGTAGTCCCAAACCACTGTGACAATAGTCACTGAATCACACTTCCCCTTTCATTCACATCCCAAAACCCGATGCAAACATATTATCCATGTACAACAGTTAATCATGTCATACATAATCATATTATATGTAAAGCAATTACAACGGTACTTACCTAGTGTCCTCAACCTTACCCACAAGGGTATCTCGACCGATTGCACAGTCATTTTGGCTTTTAGCCATCACAATTATTTACACAAAACAATAAAGAGAAAGCGTGAGCATTACACACCTGATTACGCGTAAAACTAGACTCTCTACGTCGAGGCTCTCACTAGCAGGGATAATAGCTATTTGCCTATCCAAGGCAAACGTCAGCTCTCTACCACACCCCGGCGAAAAGTCCGGAACCATCGACACAAGATGTCTTTCAAACTTAGGAGTAGAGACTACGGGAATGCTCTCCTCAGGCCCCTTAGATGCACCCTCCTTAGATCGGTTAGCACTCATATCCATGATAAGAGTCTTGAACAATACTTAGAGAAAAACGTTTGGTTGTCTATCAAATAAATTTGGTTAAGGCAATGAAAAGGGAAATGGGAAGTAGACAACCCGAAATAAATAGAATCTCCTTACCTCAAGAACCCGAGCGAATGGTAAGGTTCGGTAACCAACAAACCTTCAGGCTTCAGACTACAACTGTTCGACTACTGGGGTTTCCCAGAGTGAACATCCCAAAATGAGAGAAGAGGAAGAAAAAGAAAAGGGTTAGCTAAAATCTAAACACCAAGAACAAATAGCCATTCGGCTATGGCCACTTAGAACCTGAGAGAAAAGAAAAGAAAGGGACGAAAGAGTCTCCCCTTACCTTAACCAACAGAACTCGATTGAAGAGACTTCCTACGGCCAAAGATTCCTAGCACCTTGCTTCACGATGTTCGGCTAATAGTAAAAAGTGTAAGAATCGAGTAGTGTGGTGTCAAAGGGGATTCCGCTATGAGAAGAAAACAAGAAGAAACAAGATGCAAAGAAAAGCAAATGGTTAGGCTGAGGTTCGACTAAAAGAAAGAAAACCAAAAGAAGATTCGACTTAAGAAGAAGATAGTAGAGGAGGAAAGATAAAGAAGAAAGGAAGTAATAGGATAGATAAAGGAGAGGGTTTTGGCTTGGAGCAAAGAGTGTAGCAAAGAGAAGAAGTAAGTTGAATGGAAAAGGGAGGATGGTGAAGAGAGATTCGACTTAGGTATAGAATAGTCAAAACTAGATTCGGCCAAAAGTGTTTTTGGATCACCTTGAAGGAAAGTAATGCAAGAATAGGCAAGGGAAGGTTTGACAACAAAAGTGAAAAGATGAAAAGGAGTTGAAAAGAAACAAAAAGAATGCACAAGAAGAGACCTTAGATACACTACGAAATTTCGGCACACACTAAGATTAGGCAACCCGAAATGGAAAAACAAAGGAGCTCCCTTCACAAATTCGGCACACTCACCTATCCTAGCAACTAAATCGAAATCCCCCCTCCAAGCTCCCCACATTCGGCCAACACCTTCCACCATCACCAAATCCCTCGATTTGCTCCTTAATTCACTCTCCAACACCCATTTGAATTTGTTTGACCAATTCAAACTCCACCAGCTCCTCATGTCCACTCATTTGAATGCATTGACCCATTCAACCATCACCCTTGAAAACTCCCTGCCGAATCCATCTTCCCTCCATCCTAGCCCCAAAAAAAAAGCTTTATAATGAGGCTTATGGGATTCGAACTCCTCCCCTTCTACTCCCTTGTGACGCCACTCCCTTGCTCCTTAAGTGGCGTCACTTGCCACTCTACCACACTCCATCTTGTGTCAACAAACATAAGAAAATATTCTTAAGGCCTGCTTCAACCAGCTCTCCCCCCTAAAGTGCCCAAAAAGCAAAATTTTACCAAGGCTCTAGCTTGACCCCGAGCCTTCCCAAGACCCCCAAACATACCAAAATAACATGCTTAACGAGCCAAACACAAGGAATAGTGCAAAATGCAGAACCCCTAATTCTAGGATGTTACATATACTTTGAACAGTAATTTGGTCAAGATTTTGCCATGACATTATTATGTTATGAAGATATAATCCAAGTAATTCCATCCTTCCCATTGAACAACATCAATCCTCTCAACTTTGTCTCGTAGAATTGGCACAACATTTTATTCATTATTTGATTTTTCTATTTCATAGATTAATACTTCACTTCAACTCGTTATTCTATTACTTTGCCATAAGCCTAAAGTATAGTTTATAGTGATAACTCAACAATCTTTTTACCTATTCTGATCCCTATGGAGACGATATCACTTTTCACTTTATTACTTGATTCAACTTGTATACTTACACATTCACATTACATATTCATATGTGACAAGTTTTTGGCACGGTTGTTGGGGATTGGTAAAATTGGAGAATTTTGGTTTGTTATTATCTATTTAATTTTGTTAGTTTTAGTTTACATAGTTGTTTTTAATTTTTTTTAGGTTTGTTTCAAGTTTATGAGTAGATGTATTCTTGAGGATGAAGAGTATTATTTTGATCTTGAAATTGAGAGAACCTTGAGAAAGAGAAAAAATTACGAGAGATGGCAATGATTGGAAATGATCTAGGTAGAGAAGATCCATTACATCTGATTGGTAGGGATGTTGATATTCCTCATGTGATATATGATAGAGACAGACCCATTAGAGAAAATGTAGTACTAATCTTGGATGATTTAAATCCAAGGATTGTTAGGCCACATATTCAAGCTTAGAATTTTGAGTTGAAATTAGTGATGTTTCAAATGCTACAAATAGTAGGACAGTTTAGTGGATTACCTACTGAAGATCCGCGGATGCATTTGAGACTCTTTTTGGAGGTCTATGATTTATTTAGGTAGCATGGTGTTCCTGATGATAATCAAGCTATTTCATTATGCATTGCAAGATCATGCCAAAGCATGGTTGAATGCTTTTCTATCAGGAATGGTGGCATCTTGGAATGACCTTTCTCAAAGTTTTTTTGTGATATAATTGTAGCACCCCTAATCCGTATTCGTCGCTGGAATAGGGTTACAAAGCATTACCAAAATTTTTCATAACATTTTTGATAATTTATAACCTTTACTATTCATTAACTGAGATCATTCATAATGTCCCTTAAATGGGCCCTCGAGGCCCAATATGAACTTTGGAATTGAGTCGGGGCTAAATCAAGAACACATGAATTTTTTTTGCAAAATATCAAAATTTTCCTAAGGTGCAGGGCTCACACGCTCCGTGTGGTCCAAGGGACTTGCCCGTGTGACCCTAGGACACGCCCATGCTTTAGGCCATGTCTTACCCCGTGTAACTCTCTAACTTGCACACACGGCCATGCCACACGTCCGTGTACTAGGCCGTGTGGATAATTAATTCAATTCAAAATAGGTGTAGGTTTCACACGGCCAACACTTACACCCGTGTTCTAAGTCGTATGGCACACACTGAGACACACGCCATGTCTTTGCCCGTGTGCTCAATTCTGAGCATTCTATTTCTCAAAATTTAAGGTGCAGGGGACACACGGTTGTACCACATGCCTGTGCGCATGGCTGTGTGTCACACACGATCTAGACACATGCCCATGTGTTTGCCTGTGTGGATAAAATAAAGTCATCTCCTAGCTTCATTTCTCACCCCAAACTTTACCACAATCCTACACCATTTCATGCAATCATAACCTATATTAATTCTACCATTTAACATGATATATCATCACATAGAAATACTAACCATTTTAAGAATTTCAATCAATCAAATTCCATCCACCATCCTGGCATATCATTTCATGCATACATGTTTATAATCTTGCCTTAGTTATTTCCTCATGTTAAACATAATTTGATCTACTACTTAACATACATGTGGCTACCATAATATCTTTGACCACATTCACTCTTTCAGAGTGATATTCAATTATCAAGTCATAATCTTTCAACATTTCAACTATATACGCTATCTCAGATTTAAATTTTTTAGTAATGTCAGATACTTCAAACTTTTATAATAGGTGAATAAACAATATTTTCACCAAACAAGCAATTTTATCAGATTCCAATACAAAAACAATACCTTTCAATTCTAGATCATGTATCAAGCAATTCAAAATCAATAGCTGTCGCTCCTATATCATATATTGCGTAATTATTTCCATGTAGTTCTTAACTATCTGAATGTATAGGCTATTACTTTGCCTTATTGCATCAAATCACAATCTAATTCCACTCAATGTTACATTACTGTAATAACAAGTTCCTTACCCAATTCAGGTTGAATCAGAATCAATACTTTGATCAACAAAGCTTCCAACTGGTCGAAAATTTACTGATATTTATCAGTTCATTCAAATCTTACCTATTTCCTAAAATAACTAGGTCATCAATGAGGCTATTTCAATTATTAACATTAAAGATTTGAGTTTTTCCAAAGCCACAACCATCCGATAGAATTAAAACCATTGTGCTATACTATGACTGACATTTCAACCGTATAGATAAAGTAACACTTCAATATCAATGGTGTACCTCAACTTAAAAGAGGGAAAACTGAAATTGGCCCCAATAATAGCCAATGCAGTAATACAGTTTCTATAATCTGTGATCTCTATCACCATACCTTATGATTGAGTCAATATTTATAACGATAATGAATATAATTACCTCCAATCAAAGGATATCTTTCACAAGTAACCCATGTTTACATAATAAAGAGTTTGATGATATCTCTGGGAAAATTAGAAAAGTAATATCACGATACTCGGTAGAAACAACTATGATAAAGACAATATAATTTGCATATTCACAATTTAGGGCTTTAATCAGTAGAAGTAGTAAATAACATCATATAAACCTTATCATTAAATCTTATACCAATCATGATGAATTAGAAACCCAAGTATGGTAGAGCGATATCGTTCATGAATCAATCAGACTTATAGTAATTCCATCTATCATAATTTACTAGCCTTTCAACACGATAAATATTACATCTATACATGCACAATTTCATATGCCTCTAAGAATAACATAACTTATAAAGTACCCAAAAGAGGTTGCTGTAATATACTTAATTATAACAGCCATATTCAAATATCTTTGCAATTTCATCCCTATTCCTCTAAATAATAGAGTCATCAATAATCTCACATTATTCAGTTCACTAAAAGAGTTATTTCGAAAGGATTTTTGGCTAATCTGTTCTATAATTATCATATCTAAATAAGTTGATTACTCATAAATAACTTCTTTCTTTAATAGGCATTGCGTATCCTAAACAGTTTTAGAAAAATCTGATATCTCTCTTCAGAACCCATATTTATTTACAAACCTGTTCTCGGTTCTAACCACATCATTAATCATTCAGCCTTTGAAATCTTTAGTTTCACATTCATGAGCTTAATCTATATAAATCTTGTGAATTTCATTATATAAAGCTATACTGGTAAGGGGGTAGAGATCGTACGCCTCAAAATTCAACTTTCATAATTACACACATATCACTTAACATTTATCATTAATAACGTTCACTATAAAATATTTATCCGTACCTTTATAAGTCCCCTTTTATCAAAAGCAACATTTTTACTCGAACATTACGAGTATCTCTTTCAGCAGTATCGAAATTAGCTCGGTTGGAAAGCATCTCTGTCTATTCGCAACATAATTTTCATTACAGTCAAGGGATATCTCACTATCACGGGTTATATAACGGCATGTATTTCTAGACTCTATATATGCTACGTTCAGTCTGAGAACTGACAAACCATAGCTCTGACACCACTAAATGTAACCACCCTAACCCATATCCGCCACGAACAGGGTTATAGAGCGTTACCAAAATTTTTAGAACATTTTCAGATAATTTATAACCTTTAGTATTCATTAATCGAGATAATTGATAATGTCCCTTAAATGGACCCTCGAGGCCTATTATGAAATTTGGAATTGAGTCAGGACTAAATCGAGTACGCAGGGAATTTTTTGCCAAATTTCAAAATTTTCCAAGGTGCAGGGCTCATACGCCCGTGGGACATTAGGATACGCCTGTGCTTCAGGCTGTGTTTTACCCATGTAACACCCCAAACCCGGTCTACACACCACGACCGAATCTGGTATGTCACAGGGAAAAAGGGGTTTTGAGAGGTTTTAGGTTTAAGTTTAAAAGTTTGAGGAAAACACTTCGCTAATTTGTGTATTTGAAGAAAAACTTGAGTGGGTTTGATTGAAATCTAATGATGTATTTGAAAACCCGGAAATTTTAAAAACTTACTCCCATGGGTAGACAAAACAGTTTTATCTCGTTAAGAAGTTTGAGTTGTTCATCATTGTTACAAAAATATTCTGTCTTAGTAGAAAATCGTGTTTAAGTTAGAAAAACATTTGAGTTCTCTTTTATTCCAAAACTTAGTGTGATACCCGATGGTATAGTTTAAAATATCGCTTTTGTACTTTGAAATCGTTGTCTTTCCCAAGTTTTAGCACATTTCAGCCCAATTAATTTGTTAAAGCATATTATAAATCCACTTTAATCATAAACAAAACATAACTTAAAAAGGCCCTTTACAAACCCAAATAAAACCAAATAGTAATAAAAACTTAAGTACCAAAATTTCATAAAAATCCGAGCAAATCCTTATTTGAGCATGGCATGAGCACCTTGAGTCCATCCCGGCTCCATGTCCGCGTCTAAGTGTCACCTGAAAAAGTCAAAGGAGAGAGTGAGTCGCAAGACTCAGTATAAATCCTCTCCCAGATAACAGCCAACACACATATCATAACAAAATAATGCAAGTGATGCACCGATCCTAACCAACCATATCACCTTTTCTACCCGTGTGGTACCAAACCACCGGTGGTGCCAAACCACCGGTGACCCAAAGTCACGATATCCATACAGTGGTACCAAACCACTTTGGTGACCAAGTCACGAATAATCCAATGATGGGGCCAACCCATCGTGTGATACCAAATCACTAGCGACGATCCCATATCTCATAAGTGGGATCAACCTACGTGGTGTCAAACCACGTGGACGAGTCGCAATGAGGTGCCAAACCTCTAGTGTCCCAAAGACACAATGTGATACCAAATCACCGTGACCGTAATCACAAATCCGATGATGGGGCCAACCCATCGTGTGATACCAAATCACCAAGGCCAATCCCAGATAATCAATCGTGGGGCCAACCCATCGTGGTACTAAGCCACCGACGAGACGCCGAGGTGTTAAACCTCCGTGACCCAAGGTCACAAAATACGTGGTACCAAACCACCGGAGGTGCCAAACCTCGGTGTCCCAAAGACACAGTGTCCCAAAGACATGGATATCATACTCCCCCTCCTCTCATATCACCCAATCACATATCATACTAGATGCAAAATCGTGCAATCATGTTATCATGCTCACATGCTCAATATGGCATCTCAATGAATATACATCCATAATCATGATATCGTAGATCATCACATATTTCATAATGAAACGGACTTACCCGAATCCGTATCCATACCTCAATGGGTATCGAAATAGTCAACCACACTGTTTCATTTACACAAACAAGTTATCACATTACTTAGTTAAGATAGTGTGTTGGTTTACACACCTGAAATAGCGAAAATTAACTCCTAAGAACCGATCTAAGCCCCTTGATCGCCTCGACAACCCCGATCCTACAATCGGCCAATCAGTGGATTAGTCACTTAACCTATTCGGCCAAAAATAGGTAACCCAAGGGGTTGCGTTAAGCCTTACCTTAACTAGATTTGGTTTTCCACCCAACTCGGATCCAACAATGGTTTCTCTTAAAACAATCGGCACACCCTGATAAAAGAGCAATTAATCTCTTAACAACTTGACTTAAAGAAAACTAAACGAAATCGAATACAGACTAGCTCTTACCACCACTTACCGCTTGACTTCTCCAATCTACCGCTCCAAAATCCAAAGGCCTTAAATAAAACGATTACCAAAATAAGTGATTAACTCCTTTTAATAGATACCATAATCCGCTTTAACCAAATCGACTTGACATAGAACAAGGGAAGAAAAGAATAACATTCGCCTTGCTTACATTCTCTAGCGATTGAGCAACCACCAAGATTCTACCTTACACAAAGAAAGAAGCAAGAGAAAGTTGTAAAGAAGAAGGAGTTGCTATTCACCACAATGTAAATGGGAAAAAGAAGAAGATGCTTTCGGTTTTTGAGAAGAAACGGAAATGGAGGAAGGTATTTTCAGTTTTGGAAGAAGAAAAAAGAGAAGGTGTTTTGAAAAACAACTTTCGGCTATCAAGGCTTCAAAGAAAGAAAGAAAATATATGAGAGAAAGAAAATACTAGTTTTGGCTTAGTGAAAATGGAAAAAGAAAGAGGGAGATAGGAGGGTATATGGTTCGGCCAAGGTTAGCAAAGAAATAATAGCTTGAGCACTCCAAGAACATTCGGCTGCTACTACTAAAAAAAAATGATTGAAACGACAAGCAAATTTGGCAACACTTGGGGTTTCGGTTTCAAGGATGAATGGCAAAGAAATATGGTTTCGGCTTAGGCTATTTGCAAGTGAAGAGCTTTGCTAGCTTTTGACTAAACGAAATCAGCTTGTTTGACAAAATGGAAGGCTTACCAAAAGACCAAAAGAGAGACTTGTTGACACTTAGCTAAAATCGAAAATGCACAACTTGCCAAAATGAAATTTCGGCACTCTCCTCCCCAACTTACCAACCGCCAAGTTCCCCAAACACTCCTCAAACCGCCAACCTCCCCCATTCACCCCCAAACCACAAATTTAAATAACTATGACCAAGTCTTCCTCCTATTTTCACTCTCCACCCACCGCTTGAAAGAGTTGACAAAGTCCAAGGCGTAGTTCAAACTTCCTACAACTCTTCCCTTCATGTCAGTCAAAATGGATACAAAAGTGTGGGATTTTCGCAAATCGAACTCGGGACCTCTTCCTCCCGCAGTTGACGCCAACCACACTCTCCATGTGGCGCATGCCTTGCCACTCCACCAACTCCTTTGTTATGCCACAATTCTACAAATAAAATATATAACCCCAACTCCTTCAAATTTCTATCACCTAAAGCCCAAAACTAAAATTTTACCACCTACTCAAAGCTCATTCCAAGCCTACAACTAAGCCCCAAACTACACAAACAACAACCTAGCAAGCCATTAACATGCAAACAATGCCAAAATAAAATAGCCCTTAACCCGGATATTACAGTTCTACCCCTTAAAAATAATTTCGACCTCAAAATTACCCGGTCAAGAGTCATGGGTATTCTTTGCCTCATCGATCCTCGGGTTCCCACGCCACTTCTTCCATGCCATGATTCCGCCAAAGAACCTTAACCAAAGGCACGATCTTCTTACGCAGTAACCTTCACATCCGGCCTAAAATCATGCATGTGCTCTTCCTCCACGGTCATATCTCGGTTTACCTCAATCTCTCCCATCGTTACCACATGTGACGGATCGGAACGATATCGCTGAAAGCATCGAAATGTGGAACACGTTGTAGAATCGACTTAGCTCACTGGCAACTCGAGTTGATATGCAACTGGTCCCACTCGTCTCAGTACCTTATACGGCCCAATAAACCTCAGACTTAGCTTACCTTTCCTCCCGAACCTTAATACTTTCTTCCACGGTGAGACCTTCAGGAAAACCCGATCTCCCACAAAGAATTCAATATCTCTTCGCTTAAGATCGGCATAGGACTTCGCCGGTCGAAGCTTCCTTCAACCGAGCCTGAATTAACTTAACCTTGTCTTCAGTCTCAGCAACTAACTCTGGTCCCAACAACTGACGTTCACTTAACTCTGTCCAACAAGTAGGTGAGCGACACTTCCTACCGTACAACGCCTCATATGGTGCCATTTTGATACTTGCTTGGTAACTATTATTGTAGGCGAATTCAGCTAACGGTAGATACTCCTCCCAACTACCCCTGAAATCCAATACACACCCTCGTAACATGTCCTCCAAGATCTATATAACCCTCTCCGACTGCTCGTCCGTCTGCGGATGAAATGCCGTGCTGAAATCTAACCGTGTACCCAGAGCCTGATGCAACGCTTTCCAAAACCTTGACGTGAATCTCGGATCCCTATCCGAGATGATCGATACTGGCACCCCATGCAGTCTCACTATCTCTGACATATATAGCTTTGCCAACATCTGAAGTGAGTAATCCACCCTCACCGGAATAAAGTGAGCCGATTTAGTCACCGATCCACAATTACCCAAATCGAATCCTTCTTACTCGGTGCAAAGCGGTAATCCACCGATTTAAATCCATAGTTATCCTTTCCCACTTCCATTGTGGGATCTTCATTGGTCAAGCAACCTCGACGGTAGTCGATGCTCGGCCTTGACTCACGACATGTCGACACTTTCCTACCAACTCGTCACTTCCTTTTTCGCATCTTACCACCGTAATCGTTCTTCCGAGATCTCTATACATTTTGCTACCTCCGGGATGCATAGCGTAGGGGCGCTACGTGCATCTCAAGAATCTTTTGCCTTAACTCGTAATCTCTCGGCATACAAGCCTTCCCCGAAAACACAAAGACTCCATCACCCGACACTGTAACCCTTCAAACCATCATTCGCACTTGTGTCCTCTGCGACTCAAAACCTCATCCAACAACTATTTTTCTCGATCCGCTCAACCCAAGTAGGCTTAACTCAGTAGCTCGCTGTAATACTCCGTCGTCATACAAACTCAAGTGGGCAAACATCGCCTTAGATCCGAAACAACCTTACGGCTCAACGCGTCTGCCACAACGTTAGCCTTGCCCGGATGATACTCAATTGAGCAATCGTAGTCTTTCAGCAGCTTAATCCATCTGCGCTGTCTCGATTTAGGTCTTTCTGAGTTAGAAGGTACTTCAGACTCTTATGATCCGTATAGACTATCAATCTCTCTTCGTACAAGTAATGCCTCCATATCTTCAAGCCAAAAACTATACCGCTAACTCCGGATCGTATGTGAGGATAATTTACCTCATGTGGCCTCAATCGCCGAGATGCATAAGCCACAACCTTCCTTCTTGCATCAAGACACAACCCAAACCAGTATGTGATGCATCGCGAGACACCGTGAATTCCTTACCACCTCAAAGTTGAATCGTAACCGAGCTTCACCAAAATCTTCTTCAACTTATCAAGCTCTCCTGCGCTTTTCATCCAAATAAACTAACTCCTTTTCTCAATAATTTAGTCATCGGAGCTGCGATCAATGAGAAACCCTCTACAAATCTTCGGTAGTATCCTGCCAAGCCCAGAAAACTCCGAATCTCAGCTACTGACTTAGGCGGCTTCCAATCCAAAACTGCCTCTATCTTACGAGGGTCCACTCTAATCCCCTCAGCCGATACTACATGACCCAAGAACGTCACCTCCCTAAGCCAAAACTCGCATTTACTGAACTTCACATAGAGCTGTTTCTCCCTTAGAATCTGCAATACCACCCGTAAATGTGCATCATGTTCCTCCTCAGTCCTTGAATATACCAAGATGTCGTCGATAAAAACCACTACGAACTGATCTAGATACTGTTGGAACACCCTATTCATCAGATCCATGAAGGCCGCCGGCACGTTAGTCAACCCGAACGGCATAACTAAGAACTCAAAGTGCCCATACCGAGTACGAAATGCCGTCTTACAGATATTCGCCTCCTTTACCCTTAACTGGTGATACCCAGACCTTAAGTCGATCTTCGAGAAAACCGACGCTTCTTCGGTGATCAAACAAGTCATCTATCCGAGCGGTGGATACTTGTTTTTGATCGTCGACTTATTCATTAGCATGTAGTCTATACACATCCGCATGGTACCGCTTTTCTTCTTGACAAAGAGTATCGGCGCTCCCAAGGCAAAATACTTGGCCCGATAAAGCCTCGGTCCAACAATTCTCAGATTCGAGCCTTAAGCTCCACTAACTCTTTAGGTGCCATCCTCAGACGGAGCAATGGATCCGGCGCAGATTCCGCAATGATCTATCCCAAACTCTACCTCCGATCCGGTGGCAAACCCGGAAGCTCCTCAGGAAACACATCAACAAATTCCCTAACTATCCAAACTGTCTCCACAGTAGACTCCTTAGCCTCTAAGGCATACACATGAACTACATATGCTTCAAATTCTTTTCTGACCATCTTCTCGGCTTTTAGAGCAGATACCACATTGATAGATAATTCCTCCTATTACCGATCAAGACTACCTCATCACCCTCAAATTTTTTGTAATCATGCGCTTAGTCACAGTAATCCAACTTCGCCTGGTACTTAACCAGCCAATCCATTCCGAGAATCAGATCGAGCTCCCCAAAAGGCAGTTCCATCAAATCAGCCACAAAAGATACCCCTTGGAGTTCTAAAGGTACGTCTCTATACAACTTATCTACCACTACAGAGTGACCTAGAGGGCTTATTACGGTTATCTGCCTAGAAGATATTTCAGAATCTAGATCCATGGTCTTCACTATGCTACTTGTAACATATAAATGTGTTGAACCCACATCAATTAAAGCAAGAATGGAGAACCAAAGATCAAAAACGCATTCGGTAATGACGTCCGGTCGCCGCCTCCTCTCGGCGCCGCAAAGATACACCAACCCCTACCGTCTGCCTCGAACTACCGCACCTCTCGCCGGTGCTCCACGGCCCGACGAACCATTACCTCCTCACCATTACCTCGGCCCCTCTGCGGTGGTGGTCCGTTATTCCTATACTGAGTACGGCCCTGATTCTCTGACTGAATCCTAGCCAACTTGCGCGGACAGTCCCTCACACGGTGGTCCAAATGAGCCACACTCAAAGCGACCTCTACCATCACCCAACATCCTCCCCAATGAGCCTTCCCACAGTGGTTAATCTGCGGTGGTCCCTACCTAGCAGCAACAAACCTACCCGATCGATTCGGCCCACTCGGTCTAGTCGTTTTCTGTTGATTACTTGACGACCCAGAAGATCCAAAACTCCTCTTGTGTCGGTTCCTATCCATACCCTGCCTCACAGACTCTTTAATGCCCTCGGCTACCTTCTCCTTTTCAATCAGAACCGCAAATTCATGCTCCTTCTGGGGCACAATTAACAACCTTAATTCGTCTCGCAGGCCATCCTCGAAACGAACGCACCTCTCATGTTCAAGAGCCATCATACCCCGCATATCGACTCAAACCTCGAAACTCCGCCTCATACTCCGGCCACGATTTGCTCCCTGAACTAACCTCGTAAATGCTTTCTCTCGCTTATTAATGTAGTTAGCCCCACGCATTTTTTCCGATAAGCAGCCCAAAAATAGTCCCAAGTCGATCTTCAAATGCAGTCGTTCCTAACAAAGGAGCCACCACCGGTATGACTCATCTCGAGAAGTGATACTATCCCTTTAATTTTTCTTCAGAGCTAGGTCTAGATCATCCATGATCCGCCTGTCGCTTCCACCAATATTCAAGAAGGTTAGGAGCAACACCAGAGACACCTCGAAAGAATTCACCCGTTTGTTCAAGTCACTCAGCATGATTTCCTAGCTCCTACACCTCTACCTACTCCAGCTACCCGTTCTAACACTCGCAGCATCGCCTGTGACACTGCGTTATCCCCAGTCTGCTCTTGAAACTCACCACCTCCGGTGGTGGCGTAATCCCAGATCTCATTCTCTCGAACCCCGACCGGATCCTACGGGTTCAGAATGTCATCCTACCGCGACCACGCCCACGACCACGCCCACCTCGGTACTCATGACTAAATCTCGTCGATTTAAAGAATTTTATGTATCAAGATTCATTCCATCGCTTAAAAGAAAAGTCTTATGAATTTTTAAAGAAGCTTTGTTTTCGCAAGTCTCATCGAGTCCTATCGGGCCAGGTTTCTAGAGTAGTCCTACTATCACTAGCCATTCAATCTCATCAATATCATTACCACAAACAATAGTACGGGGTACTTACCTGGGCGGATTGGTGCCGGTGACTCGGTGTCATGCCTTTCAAACCATACTTTTTAATACAAAACACTTAAAACAGACTTTTGAAAACATTTTGGGCCTCGGGCCCACAGCTGAGCCTTTGAACTTGGCTCTGATACCACAAATGTAACACCCCAAACCCGGTCTACACACCACAACCGAATCTGGTATGTCACAGGGGAAAAAGGGTTTTGAGAGGTTTTAGGTTTAAGTTTAAAAGTTTGAGGAAAACACTTCGCTAATTTGTGTATTTGAAGAAAAACTTGAGTGGGTTTGATTGAAATCTAATGATGTATTTGAAAACCCGGAAATTTTAAAAACTTACTCCCATGGGTAGACAAAATAGTTTTATCTCGTTAAGAAGTTTAAGTTGTTCATCATTGTTACAAAAATATTCTGTCTTAGTAGAAAATCGTGTTTAAGTTAGAAAACATTTGAGTTCTCTTTTATTCCAAAACTTAGTGTGATACCCGATGGTATAGTTTAAAATATCGCTTTTGTACTTTGAAATCGTTGTCTTTCCCAAGTTTTAGCACATTTCAGCCCAATTAAATTGTTAAAGCATATTATAAATCCACTTTAATCATAAACAAAACATAACTTAAAAGGCCCTTTACAAACCCAAATAAAACCAAATAGTAATAAAACTTAAGTACCAAAATTTCATAAAATCCGAGCAAATCTTTATTTGAGCATGGCATGAGCACCTCGAGTCCACCCGGCTCCATGTCCGCGTCTAAGTGTCACCGAAAAGTCAAAGGAGAGAGTGAGTCGCAAGACTCAGTGTATAAATCCTCTCCCAAAGATAACAGCCAACACACATATCATAACAAAATAATGCAAGTGATAAACCCGATCCTAGCCAACCATATCACCTTTTCTACCCCGTGTGGTACCAAACCACCGGTGGTGCTAAACCACCGTGACCCAAAGTCACGATATCCATCTTGTGGTGCCAAACCTTTGGTGACCAAGTCACGAATAATCCAATGATGGGGCCAACCCATCGTGTGATACCAAATCACTAGCGACGATCCCATATCTCATAAGTGGGGCCAACCCACGGTGGTGTCAAACCACGTGGACGAGTCGCAATGAGGTGCCAAACCTCCGTGTCCCAAAGACACAATGTGATACCAAATCACCGTGACCATAGTCACAAACCGATGATGGGGCCAACCCATCGTGTGATACCAAATCACCTGGCGTCAATCCCAGATAATCAACTGGGGCCAACCCATCGTGGTACTAAGCCACTGGGACGAGACGCCGAGGTGCCAAACCTCCGTGACCCAAAGTCACAAAATACGTGGTACCAAACCACCTGGAGGTGCCAAACCTCCGTGTCCCAAAGACACAAAGGTCCCAAAGACACGGATATCATACTCCTCCTCTCATATCACCCAATCACATATCATACTAGATGCAAAATCGTTGCAATCATGTTATCATGCTCACATGCTCAATATGGCATCTCAATGAATATACATCCATAATCATGATATCGTAGATCATCACATATTTCATAATGAAACGGACTTACCGAATCCGTATCCATACCTCAATGGGTATCGAAATAGTCAACCACACTGTTTCATTTGCACAAACAAGTTATCACATTACTTAGTTAAGATTGTGTGTTGGTTTACACACCTGAAATAGCGAAGATTAACTCCTAAGAACCGATCTAAGCCCCTTGATCGCCTCGACAACCCCGATCCTACAATTGGCCAATCTGGATTAGTCACTTAACCTATTCGCCAAAATAGGTAACCCAAGGGGTTGCGTTAAGCTCACCTTAACTAGATTTGGTTTTCCACCCAACTCGGATCCAACAATGGTTTCTCTTAAAACAATCGGCACACCCCGATAAAAGAGCAATTAATCTCTTAACAACTTGACTTAAAGAAAACTAAACGAAATCGAATACAGCACTAGCTCTTACCACCACTTACCGTTTGACTTCTCCAATCAGCTGCTCCAAAATCCAAAGGCCCTAAATAAAATGATTACCAAAATAAGTGATTAACTCCTTTTAATAGATACCGCAATCGGCCTTAACCAAATTCGACTTGACATAGAACAATGGAAGAAAAGAATAACATTCGGCCTTGCTTACCTTCTCTAGCGATTGAGCAACCACCAAGATTTGGCCTTACACAAAGAAAGAAGCAAGAGAAAGTTGTAAAGAAGAAGGAGTTTCTATTCGGCCACAACAGAAATGGGAAAAAGAAGAAGATGCTTTCAGTTTTTGAGATGAAACAGAAAT
Source organism: Gossypium rotundifolium (assembly GCA_025506655.1). NCBI lineage: Eukaryota > Viridiplantae > Streptophyta > Magnoliopsida > Malvales > Malvaceae > Gossypium > Gossypium rotundifolium. Next base: position 31,638,501 of record CP106732.1, on the reverse strand, counting down.
GGAGGAAGGTATTTTGGTTTTAGAAGAAGGAAAGAGAAGGTGTTTTGAAAACAACTTTCGCTATCAAGGCTTCAAAGAAAGAAAGAAAATATATGAGAGAAAGAAAATACTAGTTTCGCTTAGTGAAAATGGAAAAGAAAGAGGGAGATAAGAGGGTATATGGTTCGGCCAAGGTTAGAAAAGAAATAATAGCTTGAGCACTCCAAGAATATTCGGCTGCTACTACTAAAAAAAAATGAATGATTGAAACGACAAGCAAATTCGGCAACACTTGGGGTTTCGGTTTCAAGGATGAATGGCAAAGAAATATGGTTTTGGCTTAGGCTATTTGCAAGTGAAGAGCTTTGCTAGCTTTTGACTAAACGAAATCAGCTTGTTTGACAAAATGGAAGGCTTACCAAAAGACCAAAAGAGAGACTTGTTGACACTTAGCTAAAACCGAAAATGCACAACTTGCCAAAATGAAATTTCGGCACTCTCCTCCCCAACTTACCAACCGGCCAAGCTCCCCCAAACACTCCTCAAAACCGGCCAACCTCCCCCCTTTCACTCCCAACCACAAATTCAAATAACTATGACCAAGTCTTCCTCCTATTTTCACTCTCCACCCACCGCTTGAAAGAGTTGACAAAGTCCAAGCGTAGTTCAAACTTCCTACAACTCTTCCTTCATGCCATCAAAATGGATGCAAAGTGTGGGATTTTCGCAGCTCGAACTCAGACCTCTTCCTCCCGCAGCTTGACGCCAACCACACTCTCCATGTGGCGCATGGCTTGCCACTCCACCAACTCCTTTGTTATGCCACAATTCTACAAATAAAATATATAACCCCAACTCCTTCAAATTTCTATCACCTAAAGCCCAAAAACTAAAATTTTACCACCTACTGGGCTCATTCCTAGCCTACAACTAAGCCCCAAACTACACAAACAACAACCTAGCAAGCCATTAACATGCAAACAATGCCAAAATAAAATAGCCCTTAACCCGGGATATTACAACCCATGTAACTCTCTGAGTTGCACACACGGCCATGCCACACGCCCGTGTGCTAGGCCATGTGGATGATTAATTCAATTCAAAATAGGTGGCCAAGACACATGCCCGTGTTTTAGGCCGTGTGGCACACACGGCTGAGACACACACCTGTGTCTTTGCCCGTGTGCTCAATTTTGAGAATTCTGTTTCTCAAAATTTAAGGTGCAGGGGACACAAAACTGTATCACATGCCCGTACGCATGGCCATGTGTCACACACAATCTAGACACATGCCCTTGTGTCTGCCCGTGTGGACAAAATAAAGTAATTTCCTAGCTTCATTTCTCACCCCAAATTTTACCACAATACTACACCACTTCATGCAATCATAACCCAACCAATCTAAGCATTTTATTTAAGTTAATTCTACCATTTAACATGATATATCATCACATACAAATACTAACCATTTCAAGCATTTCCATCAAGCAAATTCCATCCACCATCGTGGCATATCATTTCATTCATAAATGTTTATAATTTTGCCTTAGTTATTTCCTCATGTTAGACATAATTTGGTCAACTACTTAACATACATGTTGATCGTCTAGAATTGTTGAGTTTTAAAATTTATAAATAGAATGATCGAACTTGGAAACTAACTCTGACAATGACTTAAGGTACGTGCACCTATCGAAAAGTAGTATAGTTTAGGCAAGACCGGATTGTTGAACCCAAAGGAACTAATAGTACTGATACTCACTTTCTTTCTATTATTTAGCCTAAATATTGATTGATTTGATTGTTTAAATCTTAATTAACTAATTAATTACTAAACTAAGACGTAAAGACAAACAAAATGGATTTGGGAAAATAACATTAAAGAGAAACTCAGTTGATTAAGATGATACCCTCAGAAAGAATCCATCTAGACTTCACTTATTATCTAACATTGAACCACACGATTTATTCACTTAGCTTGATCCGTAGGACTCCCTAATTTATATTAAACCCTCTCTCAAGGTGAATAATGTCTAACCCTAGGTTGATTAACGAAAATCTCTTACTCACTTAATAACCCCCTAGAATAGCAGTAAATCAAACTATGGATTCCCATATTAGGTTTCACCCTAATCCTACAAAATCTCGTCACCCTATCTCTAGGCTCGCGATCAACTCTGCTTAATTATGCTAGATCTACTCTTAAGCAGGGACTTTTGCTCCACCACCTAAGCACATTCGACTTGAATCAATATTCCAAAAATATTAACACAAGAATTAAGCACACATAATTAAGAACAAACTAAGTATTTATCATATAGTTCAGAAAACAATAACAAGATTCATATAGGTTTCATCCTCTTCAGGTATCTGAAAGGTTTAGTTCATAATGATAAAATAAAACATCTCAAGAGAAAAGATAAAATAAAATATAAGAAACCCCTAAAACCCCCTAAAGGAATTGAAGGAGAGATTCACCGTTTTGAGTATAACTTCAGCTTTTTGAGATGGATCAACTTGCTATCTTCGAGGGATTCCCACAAATCTAGCCTTCTGACTCGGCTTCTTGGCCTAGCTGACTGCCTAACTGACTGCGCTCTTTCAGGTTACACTTAGGGTCTTTATATAGGCTCTTGGAATGCATTTATTTCTCCCTAAGTATCCTTTTTGAGTGAAATTCCTCTTTTCCACAGCAAGGGCACGGCCATGGCACACGCCCATGTAAATTGACTTTAGGCTGTGTTTCGATTCTGTTGATTTTGGCACGGCCATGTAAATCATGGTCCAGGCCATGTGAAGTGAATTGACGAGACACGGCCGTGTAGCTTGAAGTCTAGGCCGTTTCAATTTCCACTTTGTCCCAAATTGGCCCATTTTAAGCCTATTTCTCGTTCTTTTCGTCCTCGGGTGCTTTCCTAAGTATAAACATGAAAAGAAAGGATTAAGACCACCTTGTTACATAAATCAAGGGCTAAATCATCCAAAAGCATGCTAAATATGGGGTTAAAATATGTTACTTTTACGTTTTATCAAATACCCCCACACTTAAGCTTTTGCTTGTCCTCAAGCAAAATTCTCAACTTACAATTAAAATGAACTTTCCATAATTCATAATTCCTATTAATAATGCCTCATCATAATTCATAGATAATTCATACATGGATAATTTAACTTAAAGACTCCTAAAAATTCAAACAATTCTAAGTCATTTATTTTGTAGCATGAAAACATAGGTGTCTCCCATTATCTAAATAATTACCTTTAATTCAAAAATGACAAGGATTGACATCCTCACTAAATATTCACTCAAAGCACTTGAAGTGTTTAAGGTTCAAGAAAAAGCACTCATAAGTCGAACCTGAAAAGTTAATCCCATAGGCTTGCCTGAAAATCAAATCTCCACCACTGTAATATGAGATGATACACAAATCAAAAGGTCTTTAATAGGGTTGTAACGGGGCTTGGGTTAAAGGTGTGGATAAAGGCTAAATTAGAATGTTAAAAATCGAGATTGACCTGACAAATTTACCTAACTAAGAATAATGAACTAGAAAAATAAATGATTACATCAATTGAAACTTTGAAACTAATAATACGAGCTTTTTCTTTGATAATTAAAAATTAAATGCACAAGCTCACTTTTTAACTACTAATGCTTAATATACTTTGACTTTTTGATCGAATTTTTTTAAGAACAAACTAAGTAAATACATAATAAAGAAAGAACTTTATCAATTGAAATAAACTAATTAGGCAATTGATCAAATCAATTCTCGATAGAAGGGTAGTCAAAAGAATGGTGATAACAAATATAAAGGGTTTTTGGGTTAATATTAGCGGGTAAATCAATAAAAAGGGTTGTTAGGATTAAATAGGGTTCACTAGGGGTTAATTATGTAGGTAGGCTTTTTGGTGGTGTGAATGGGTTAAAACCTAGGTGCCTTTATCATTTCTATATATCAAATCAATAATGTGGTTTCGACATGTATAATTTAGGCAAGTTCTAGAATAACAATGCAGTGTTGACACACTCATAATCAATAAAGTGAGCATGAAAAAGAATATATGCTCTATAAGGCTCAAAACCTCACAAAAATTATGATTATTTGACATCAATTCTTGTAAATTTCAAACTTCAAGGTAATATTCAAATTCAGTTCAACAACCTAGAAAATTTTTTATTCTTGAAAAATAGACTTATCATGCTTGATTCTCTAGTATTCTTCAAATTTAATCATCAATGCACAATTATCAATGACTTAATCCAAAACATATTAATAAAAATCATAAATCATCAAAAATTTCACCCTAATTAGTAATATGAGAAAAATACTTAAAAATTAGATAAAATCCAGGGTTTTGAGAATAATGCAAAAAGTTAGGTACTTTTTCCCCCACACTTAAGATGTACATTGCCCTCAATGTACAACGATAGATAAGTAATCATGTAATAATAAAATCAAAAGAGAAGGGGGAAAGTAACACTTCTTGAATTTTGGATGACTCTAAGAGTTGGCAGTGGTCGTGCTAAAAGATGAATTGAAGGAGGTGGTTGTAAAAGATGACTAATGTAATAGTGAATTACTCCTAGTGATTTGTTCATTTATATGGAGTGTGTAATTGAAACTGCAAAGTCATCAGTTAGACATCTCGGAGGTGTAAATAAACATGTGTGAGGCATACTCGAAGGTTAGATAACCAATGATTATTACAAAAGTTGTCAATGTCTAAAGGGAATGTTTAAATTAAGATAATTAAAAGAAATAAAACTTAAAATAACAAGTAGAAAAATAAAAAAGGACTTAGAGGTCCTCATCATCTGCCAGATCCTGTGGAGGTGTCGGTGATGAAATATGAAATTGATGGCAGATCTGCTGAAGGGTGGCCTCGATCCCATCAAAACATCGAGCGGTGTCAGTGAACTACTGAGTACAGTACTACTCGAACTGGGTGAGGCGTGCAGAGATATCTTCCATTGAGGCTGCTGGATGGGATAACTGCTGGCTCGGGACTGGTGGGACATCATCAGTAATGTCCTCGGGCACCTCCTTATCCATAGCTAGTTGATACTGAGGGGGGTCGGTCCCACGATGATATTTGATCATCCTCATGTGCAGCATTGTCTGGATACCCTGAGGCACCATCTGGCTGATCAGTGTCAATGAAGAGATCTCCATCTCAGTATTGATGAGCTCAAAGTGTCGCGCCAATCTTGTGATGTATGGCCCCATCGAAAGAATCCCCCTCCTATGTTGCTCTGTTTGGTGCTGAATCGCATGGGCTATGAAGTATGCAATATCGAAGACGTGCACTTATGACATGCACCAGAGTTAGTAGACGTATTGTGTGTTCACCACGCCAGTTCTCTCGCATCGTCCTATAATAGTGTGAGCTAATATGGCGTGGAGGTACCTCAGAGTGGGGGCTAGGGCTATCGCCTTGGAGCGACTAGGGTCATAGTTGCCCTTGTTGGGGGCCAAGTCGTGCCAGTACCGAGCGGGGGTGCGGTGAAATTTACGGTCTAGGTCGAGACGATCGCTCTTTTCTATGAAGTCATCAATGTAAATTCTGAGTGACGCCCCGAATTGCGACACGCTAATCGTCTGACCGTTCTGCCTAAACAAAATTGGATCGTGCCCGAATTGTCATGTTGTGCCATCACTGTTTGTAGGGTAAAGGTGGCACAAAATTCTAGAGAAAGCTCCAAGAATGTGGGTTTGATAATGGAGAAAATTTCTCCCATGGCTCAGTCGAGACAAGTACTTGGATATCACCAGCCAGCCCGACCTGTTCCAAGGCGTTCCAGTCAATACACCTACCAGTGCCTAGGGGACTTTCTGGAATGCCCTATATTGTTCTTCCTGGGTTTCCTGATTGAATTGGAGGAAGCGGTGTCGAACTTCGGAAGAGGCATTGGGCGGGGATGAGCCAGGTCCCTTTCTCTTTTTCAAACTTAGGGCTATTTTTCTCTTTCCTCGAGATGACAACACTGCACTGAAGAAGAAATGAGTATTCAAGTAATAGTTGTACCAAGTTGTCATCTATACTGAGATATTCGAGGCAAAACACGATGATTCTCACTATAAGTAACCAATTCAAATGAAAATTTGTAAAAGAACATAATCAATAGAAAATATGAAATCTATCTTAATAATGACAAATAATAATAAAAAGCTAAAAAACAATTTACTATAACAACTAAAATGAGGTTGTAAATATATATGACATTCATCGAAAGGAATTAGTCTAGATATAATGAAATATTGAAATAGGATGTAAAATGAATTCTAAAAAGAGATAAGTCATGCTTAATAGTAAAACTAAACAAAAATTACCATAAACAAAACAAAATAATATGAAATTTATCAAACTTTAATTTAAGAAAATGAATTAATCAAGGGAACCAAGGGTGGTAGTGGTGGATTTCTGGAGGGCATGAGGTGAGCACGGTGGTGGCGGGATTTTTTCAGCATGAGCACGGTGGTGGCAAGGACGTGAGGTTTTTGCAGCAGACGGTGGCACGGTCGTGGGGATGATTTTAGTGTGGTTTTAGGGTAGAAAAGAAAGTTAAGGAGGTTTTGGGAGGCGGAGGGTGTGGGTGTGGCCTGAATTTGGGAGGAAGGAGGTTGAAAATTTTTTTAGGGTTAACTTGGGGGAGAGGTGCCACGCCTGTACTCTATTTTAAAGTTCTCGAGTTCTTCACAATTTTAAATTTTGGGCGCGGCCAGGTATTTGGGCTCGGCCATGGTTAGATGGACACGCCTGTGTTTTTTTTACACGGTCATTTAGAATGGGTGTGTTTCATCCATGTTCGAAAAGCCAGTATGTCCCTACGGTTGTGAAGCATGGCCGTGTCCTGTCCGTGTTTAGGAAGTCGATATCTTAGCAAGGTCGTGAGGCATGGTCGTGTCCTGCCCATGTCGAGAAAAATTTTATATTTTGTCATGCAAGGCCACAAGAACGCCTGTGTTTTGTCTCGTGGGTTCCACATGGCTATGGGCATGCCAGTGTGTAAGGCCATGTAGTCTAAGAAACCTGTGCTTAATCGGACTGATTAGTACGGTGTTTAGATACTTAAAATCAAGAGTATAATGTTAGCAAAGGTTAGTGCTTGGGTTGCCTCCCAATAAGCGCTCGTTTAAAGTCTTAAGCTAGACTTACCCTATTTTCAATTCTAAAAGAAGGTTCACGAAGCTGAAGCTCCTCTCCCATATTTGTAACATCTTCACCATTATAGATTTTGAGTCGGTGACCATTTACCTTGAATGTGCCTTGAATGGGGTGAGTTACCTTGTCTGTGCCATAGGGGAAAATTGTTTTGATTATGAATGGCCATGACCATCTTGATTTTAGTTTCCCAGGAAATAGTTTATGCCTCGAGTTGTATAGCAAGACCAAGTCCCCTACTTCGAGTTGTTTTGATTTCTTCAGACGAGCATCATGGCGTCGCTTTGTGGCCTCCTTGTAAAGTTTTGAGTTCTCATAGGCATTAGTTCTCCATTCATCTAGCTCGTTCATCTGCATCCTTCTTTTTCCCTACAGTTTTAAAATAAAAATTTAAGAATTTTATAGTCCAAAAAGCCTTGTGTTCTAACTCGGATGGCAAATGACAACTTTTCCTATAGACAAGTTTGTATGGGGATATCCCTAGGAGTGTTTTAAATGTTGTTCTATAGGCCCATAAGGCATCATCTACTTTTACTGCCCAGTCTCTTCTGTTTGATTTAACCATTTTTTTAAATTCGCTTAAGTTCTTGGTTTGTTACTTCTACTTGCCCATTGGTTTGAGGGTGATATGGGGTAGCTATCCTGTGGTGTACTCCATATCTTTTTAAGACTTTATCAAATTGAGCATTACAAAAATGAGTACCCTTATCACTAATAATGGCTTTAGCTGTTCCAAATTGAGAAAACAGTTTCTTGAGGAATTTTACTACTACTCGGGCATCATTTGTAGGTAGAGCTTCAGCTTCTACCCATTTTGACATATAATCAACTGCCACTAAGATGTATTTATTTCCAAATAAACTAGGGAAGGGACCGATAAAATCAATACCCCATACGTCGAATATTTCATATGATAGCATGTAAGTTTAAGGCATTTCATCACGTTTAGAAATATTACTTGTTCTTTGGCATCTATCACACGAAGCGACATACCTGTTGGCATCTTTAAATAGAGTGGGCCAGTAGAAACCTGATTCGAGTATTTTGTGTGTTGTCTTGACACCACTGTAGTGCCCTCCTAAAGGCTCGGAGTGGCAGTGTTCTAGGATTTTGTTTGCTTCTGCCTTGGTAACGCATCTCGAATCACTTGGTCTGCATATATACGGAAAAGAAAGGGATCCTCCCAAAAATAGTTCTTCGCATTAGAAAAGAATCGCTTCTTTTGATGATGGGTTAACTTTTTCGATATGATATTAGCAGCTAAAAAATTAGCAATATCTGCAAACCAAGGTACCTCATAGTTGCTGATGGAGAATAGTTGTTCAGCAAGGAATGAGTCATTTATCTCTATCTCTTTTCGTTCTTCTGTGTGTGGATTCTCAAGTCTAGATAGGTGGTCTGCTGCAATATTTTTGGCTCCTTTCTTATCCTGAATTTTCAAATAAAATTCCTATAAAAGGAAAATCCATCTTATGAGTCGAGGTTTTGCATTAGGTTTAGTTAAAAGATAACGAAGAGTAGAGTGGTTAGTGTAAACAACGACTTTAGATAATAATAAGTACTGTCTAAATTTATCAAATGCAAATACCACAAGTAATTCTATTTCAGTGGTGGTATAATTTTCTTGCGCGGCCGTCAATGTTTTGCTGGCGTAATAAATTGGCCGGAAGTGATTGTCTCTTCGCTGCCCTAGAACTGCACCTACTGCAAAGTCACTCGTATCACACATTAGTTCAAACGAAAGATTCCAACCAGGGGCAATTATAATTGGGGCGTTTATTAATTTTTCTTTAAGGATATTAAATGCATCTAAACATCCTTGATCAAAGTAAAAAGGTGCATCTTTTTCTAGCAATTTTGTTAGAGGCTTAGCTATTTTAGAAAAGTCCTTAATAAATCTTCTATAGAATCCTGCATGTCCTAAAAGCTTCTAATAACCTTAACTGAGCTAGAAGGAGGTAATTTTTCTATGGTTTCGACCTTTTCTTTATATACCTCAATTCCTTTACTAGAAATTTTATGTCCCAATACAATTCCTTATTGTACCATAAAGTGACATTTTTCCCAATTTAAAACAAGGTTTGTTTCCTCACATCTCATTAGAACTCATTTTAAAATTTTAAGGCAGATATGGAAAGAATTACCAAATACCAAAAAATCATCCATAATTACATCCATGATGTCCTCCACGAGTTCGTCAAAGATTGCTAACATGCAGCGCTGAAAAGTAGCAGGGGCATTACATAATCCAAAAGGCATTCTACGATAAGCAAACGTACCGTATGGGCATGTGAATGGTGTCTTCTCTTGATCTTCAGGTGCTATTGGAAGTTGAAAATAGCCGGAGAGTCCATCTAAGAAGTAGTAATACATGTGTCCAGATAACCTTTCTAACATTTGATCAATGAGTGGTAGAGGAAAGTGATCTTTTTTAGTGGCGTCATCCAGCTTTCTATAATCAATGCAGACTCTCTAACCTGTGACTGTTCTGGTGGGAATTAGTTCATTCTTCTCATTAGCTATCACAGTCATGCCTCCTTTCTTTGGAACAACCTGTATAGGACTTACCCATTTGCTGTCAGAAATAGGATAAATTATTCTAGCATCTAGAAGTTTAATTACCTCGGCTTTCACAACTTCTTTTACGTTGGGATTTAATCGTCTCTGAGGTTGCACACATGGCTTGTACTCATCTTCCATTAAAATTTTGTGCGTACAAAATGTTGGGCTTATTCCTTTAATATCAGAGAATTTCTAGGCTATGGCTTTTTTATGTTCCCTTAGTACCTGTAGCAACTCCTCTTTTTCCTTGGAATCCAGTTCTGAAGAGATAATTACTGGTAGCGTAGAATTGTCACCAAGGAATGCATATTCTAGATGTTTCAGTAGCTACTTTAATTCTAATTTGGGTGAGTCATCAATAGAGGGTTTTTGTTTGAAATCATCATTGATTTCAACGCTTTCTCTTTCTATTTCCCTAGATGAAGATGTATTTAGATTTAGTTCATCAATTTCATCTTCTTCCCACTCTTCTTGAGTAAGACGCAGTTCTATCGTGTCATCATGTATGATTTACTGTAATGAATTCTGAATAATATGATCAGTGGTATCAACAAAATAACATGAATCATATTGTTCTCTAGAATATCGCATTGCATCATAGATTTGAATAATAATTTCCTCATCACCTATCCTTATTGCAAGTTTACCATAACCTACATTGATAACAGCCCTAGCAGTAACCAAAAAAGGGCACGCTAAAATTAAAGGAACCTCAATGTCCTCATCCATGTCAAGCACCACAAAATCAATAGGGGAAATAAATTTATCAATTTTTATCAAGATATCTTCAATAACTCCTCTAGGATATTTAATAGATCTGTCAGCTAACTGAATACTCATCCTAGTGGGTTTTGGTTCACCAAGATCTAGCTGTTTAAACATTTTATAAGGCATTAAGTTAATACAGGCACCTATATCAGCTAATGATTTCTTAATATTTAAATTACCAATTAAACAGGGAATAGTAACACTTCCTGGGTCTTTTAATTTTGCTGGAAACTTATTTTAGAGGATGGCTGAACATTCTTAATTAAGCTCCACCGTTGATACTTCTTCAAGTTTCCTTTTATTTGTCAGGAGTTCCTTTAAGAATTTTACGTACGTCGGCATCTGTAAAATGGCTTCAACAAAAGGTAAGTTAATATGTATTTGTTTAAAAAGTTCAAGAAACTTACCGTATTGAGCATCTAATCGTTCTTTCTTCAACTTTGCTGGATATGGGATTAATGGTTTATCTTCTTTCTGTACTAGAGTTTCGTCCTTAACTCCCATATATTTTACTTTGTTATCTTCATGTGGTGGTTTTTTCTTTGGTTCAACTAACTCCTTTCCACTTCTCAGTGTAACTGCCTTTACTTGCTCTGTTGATTTAGAAAAGATTTCTGCCATATTTCACAAACTATTGCAGTAAGTAGTCCAACTGACTTAGTAAGTTCCCCGACTTGGTTCTTGATTTCTTTGATCGATGCTTATTGATTATCAAGTGTTGTATCAGTTTTTTGGAGACGAGTATCTGTGGCTACCAGGAACTTTTTTAGCATCTCTTCAAGAATTGATTTCTTTTCCTATGGAAAGGGCTAATTTTGGAAATTTGGAGGAGGTTTTGTTTTGATTTCCTTAATTTTGTTGGCCTCCTTGACCTCCCCAACGAAAAATTTGGGTGGTTCCTCCAACTTGGATTATAGGTGTTACTATAAGGATTATTATTAGATCTGAAATTATTACCTATATAATTCGTATGTTTGTTCTCTGTGCTCGGTTGGTTGGGTGGGTACTCAGGATTCGCCACGGTTCCACTTGCGTCGTAGTGCATTACTGAATTTACCTTCAAAGAACACAAATTGTCAAGCTTTTTACTCATCATCTCTACCTGATTTGACAGCATGGTTACTGCGTCGATGTTGAAAACTCCGGCTAATTTTGTTGGCCTTGTCCTTGTAACTTGCCACTGATAGTTGTTCAGCGACATCTCTCGATAAACTCGTAGGCTGCTTCAAGAGTTTTTTTGTTCAGGGTTCCAACAGTGGTTGAATCAATTAGTTGCCTCGTTGAGGGATTTACACCGTTGTAAAAAGTTTGGACTTGAAGCCATAAAGGTAATCCGTGGTGTGGACATCTCCTCAAGTGATCCTTGTATCTCTCCCATGCGTCGTATAATGTCTCTAAATCCATCTGCACAAAAGAAGAGATATCATTTCGTAATTTGGCCATTTTGGCCGGTGGGAAATATTTTAATAAAAATATTTCAGTCATTTGGTCCCATGTCGTAATTGACCCTCGTGGTAACGAGTTCAACCACTGTTTAGCTTTATTCCTTAATGAAAAGGGAAATAATCAAGACGAATGGCATCATCAGAAATGCCATTTATGTTGAAAGTATCATAGAACTTTAAAAAATTAGCTATATAGTGTTCGGGTCTTCGTCCTGCAAACCATCAAATTGAACAAATTGTTGAATCATTTGTATAGTATTAGGCTTTAATTCAAAATTATTAGCAGCTATAGTAGGCATAATAATACTAGATTCCGCTCATGTTAAATGAGGTTTAGCATAATCATACATAGTACGCGGAGCATTGTTCTTTACCACATCTCGTGGTGGATTATTCTCATCCATCCCTTCAGTAGGATTGGGTTCGCCTTCTTGGTAATTTAAGGCTCGCCTTATTTCTCTGCGATTCCTACGAGCGGTAGCTTTGATATCACTATCGTATATTAGAGGTCCTGTCGGGTTCTTTCTAGTCATAAACTAGAGGTACCTGTTACGAAAAGAAAGAAAATTTAGCAAGACTAAAATAATAAAATAAAATAAATTACGAAAATAAAAATAATGGCTAAAGTAATAAATAGAGCTTTCTTAATATTTTAGTTCCTCAGTAATGGCGCCAAAAACTTGATCGTCTAGAATTGTCGAGTTTTAAAATTTATAAAGAGAATGATTGAACCTGGAACTAACTCCGACAACGACTTAAGGCAAGTGCACCTATCGAACAGTAGTATAGTTTAGGAAAGACCGAATTGTCAAACCCAAAGGAACTAAAAGTACTACTATGCACTTTCTTTCTATTATTTAGCCTAAATATTGAATGATTTGGTTGTTTAAATATTAATTAACTAATTAATTACTAAACTAAGACGCAAAGACAAATAGAATGGATTTGGGAAAATAACTTTAAGGAGAAACTCAGTTGATTACGATAATACCCTAAGGAAGAATCCACCTAGACTTAACTTATTATCTAACACTGAACCATACGATTTATTCACTTAGCTTGATCCGTAAGACTCCCTAATTTATATTAAACCCTCTCTCGAGGCGAATAACATCTAACCCTAGGTTGATTAACAGAAATCTCTCTCTCACTTAATAACCCCCTAGAATAGCAATAAATCGAACTATGGACTCCCATATTAGGTTTCACCCTAATCCGGTAAAATCTAGTCACCCTATCTCTAGGTGCGTGATCAACTCCGCTTAATTATGCTAGATCTACTCTTAAACAGGGACTTTTGCTCCACCACCTAAGCACATTCAACTTGAATCAATATTTCGAAAATATTAACACAAGAATTAAGCATACATAATTAAGAACAAACTAAGTATTTATCATACAGTTCAGAAAACAATAACAATATTCATCTAGGTTTCATCCCCTTCAAGTATCTGAAGGGTTTAGTTCATAATGATAAAATAAAACATCTCAAGAGAAAAGATAAAATAAAAAATAAGAAATCCCTAAAACCCCCTGAAAAAATTGAAGGAGAGATCCACTGTTTTTAGTAGAACTCTGGCTTCTTGAGATGGATCAACTGGCTATCTTCGAGTGATTCCTACAAATCTGGCCTTCTGGCTCGGCTTCTTAGCCTAGCTGACTACCTAAATGACCATCCTCTTTTAGGTTACACTTAGGGTCTTTATATAGGCGCTTGGAATGCGTTTCTTTCTCCCTAAGTATCCTTTTTCGAGTGAAATTCCTCTTTTCCATGGCGGGCACGACCATGGCACACACGTGTAAATCAACTTCAGGCTGTGTTTCGATTTTGTTGATTTAGGCATAGCTGTGTAAATCATGGTCCAGGACGTGTGATGTAAATTGACCAGACTCGACCGTGTGGCCTGAAGTCCAGGCAGTGTCAATTTCCACTTTCGCCCGAATTGGCTCGTTTCTCGTTCTTTTCATCCTCGAGTACTTTCCGGAGTATAAAACATGAAAAGAAAGGATTAAGAGCACCTTTTTACATACATCAAGGTCTAAATCATCCAAAAGCATGCTAAATATTGGGTTAAAATATGTTACTTTGACGGTTTATCACATGTGGCTACCATAATATGGCATTACAAGTATATCAAAACAATCGTTACTAGCCATTCCAATGGTTAGATAACAAACATCAATTACATTTATATGCCAATATGGCAAACATATCATATACATGCCATTACAACCCTAATTAATTTACCATTTTGTACCGACACGGTCTGATGGATAGTGTGGGTGATCTCCTCCGAGCTTTCAATCCAAAGAGCTTCTGATTACTCTAAAACATGGAGTAATAAAATGGAGTAAGCATAAAATGCTTAGTAAATTTGTATAACATGGTACTTAACTTACCATTCATCCTATTTTGAGGTGACTATGTAAGGCATATTCAATTAATTTGACCTCAAGCCCTACACATATCCTCACTACCTTTGTTAGTCATATAATCCATAATAACTTCAAAACATGTATGGGCTCAATCAACAATTAAGTTTCCATGCACATATGCTTTCCACAATATGTATTCATTTAAAATGTGTAAATCATCTCTTGTTATTACAAGTATAGTTTCATAATAGTTTGTTTTGAATTCAGATCATCTCATGTTAGGACTCTACTCATATTATTCGACATATCAATATCACACGAGTAGTAGTACACTCAAGGTGTACAAGTATATAATCAAGGATGAACACTCTTATTAAGTAATTTCTATGTACAAATATCATCTTTTATATTTTCATACATCACTTTTCAAATATCATCATTTTCTTATATTTCATTTAATATTCTTTTCATGTCATATTTTCATATCACATATATCATTCCATGTCAATTTGTCTTAAATTCATATTTTCCCTTGTTAGAACTTTTCCCGTTGAATTTATTTGAAATATCAATGGATACATAGGTAGTATACTCGAGGTGTACGAATCAGAATCCATCAATTCATGTCCAATGGTACCCATAAGGTACAATTTCAAAGAGTACACTCTCGTGCCACATATCTATATAAACAACAGGATTACCAGTCCAGGATAAATCCTTTTTATGTCATATGCTCTAAAGAGCTTGATCTAGATTACCCGTCCGGGATAAATCCAATCCATAACATATGCTCGAGAGGACATATATCAGGACTAATTATCTAGGCTAAATCCTTTTTTTTAATGAAGTCATTAGGATTACTCATTTGAGCAAAATCAATACTGTAACAAATGTAGTTCGTTCCGATAATTACATTTATCCATAGATTTTCTTTTGTTCAAATGAGATTTAATATTTCCAAGCGTTTTTCTATATGTGATCATTTCATACATCTTTAGCATCCATATAATTCATAAGATAACATTCCATGTAACACCCCAAATTTGGGCCTAGAAGGAACTAGGTCTTGAGCGTGGGAACACATAAAAGTTTGTGTGTACAAGAAAATGACACAATTAATTATTTTCTTTGATGGTTAAGGGATTTAGGAGTGTTTGGGAGTGTCTGAGAAGTCCTGGGTTCAAGCCCTGGCTTTTGCAAAATTTTGGTTCTCTTAAGTGAACCTTGGTGTTAGTGTAACAGCCCGATTTTGACCCTAATTGAAATAGTGGTTTTAGAACCACAAATTTGAATTTGAAAAATATTTTAATGTTATTTTCTGTGTTTATTATGTATGAATTTGTTTGTGTGAAATTTTCGTGTTTTAAATTTGTCGTTTAAGTGTCAGATTAAATAAAAGGACTTAATCGCATAAAATGTGAAATTGGCTAATTAATGTGTAAAGTACTAACTTGCTAATATATTTATAATGTGAAGTCCTTAATAGGAAATTAGGCCATTAATAAAGATAGTGGACGGCAATGGACTAAAGTAACCTTATCATATATGTTTTATATATTAATTAATAAAGGTTAATTAGGTAAAATAATAATAACGTTAATATATGTCATAAAACATTAAAATAAGTTAGCCATGTTTTCACCTTTCTTTGAACTGAAACAAAAAGAAAAGAAAAAAAAGAAAAAAGAAAGCTTAGGGTTTGACCAATGTCAAGCTTGATTAAGGTATGAATTTTGATCGTTTTTGATAATTTTTACGTTTTTGTAATCGTTGCTTCGAATACTTCAATACCCATGTTTGATTTTTTTATTTTGATAAAGATTTTGAAATGTTCCATTGATGAGTTTATGAGTTTCATGATGTTAGTTGATGAATTATGAAATATATGTGTTAGATTAGTATGTTTTGTCTTTGGATTTTTGATGAATTTGAGTAATTTAGACTAAATTGTGTAAATAATATTTTGTGGAAATAAAATGTGAAATATATGGATTAGTATGATGCTTATGAATATTCGGCCCTAGCATGGTATATGCAAATTTTGTATATTTTGTGTTTTATGCAATAGGGACTAAATTGTAAAAAGTGTGAAATGTCAGAGGCAAAATGGTAATTTGCCCATTTATATGTTTTTGGATTAAACTGAATGAATGTGTGGTTAAATTAGTTAAATTTGAATTCATTTAGATCAAGAACAAAGGAAAATAGAATTAGATCGGGGGAAGTCGAATGTAGTTGAATAGTCGATTTCATTCGTCAATATCCGAGGTAAGTCTATAAGTTCATAAATGTTGTTAAAATTTGATAATATATATGTTACATGATAAATTAAATTTTGTGAATTTAATTGTTGTTAGTCGAATGTGATTTGAGCAAGGGAGATATATTTTGAGTTCGATTCGATCAAGTTTCAATGTTTGAAAGCCCTGTAGGAACCCTAGGAATAGTTAGGATACATATGCTATGACATAGGATTTTCGATATGTGTTTTCTTGTAAGACCACATCTGGTACGTTGGCATCGACTTGTGTTTACGTGTAAGACCATGTCTAGGACATTGGCGTCATATTTGATTCATGTAAGACCCTGTATGGGACAGTGGCATCGATATGTGATTACATGTAAGACCACGTCTGGGACATAAGCATTGTATGAGCCTTCTGACTATCCACGTATCCTTTTTAATTCCGAACGGTTCAACGAGTAATGTGAAGTAAAAACCGCATGTGAAATCGAATTTTTGGTTCATGTATGTGCTAGTTAAATGTTTATAAGGAAACAAGGTAAGTTGATTACTTGAAATGATATAAAGTTATGTGAATATGGATTTTGTGTTAGCATAGTTGACCATATAAGTGATTTGACCTATTGATGTAATTGTGATTTTAAAAGTGAAAATATATATGTGTATAAGATTGTTTATATTCGACCATATGATATGTATGTGTGATTAAAGTGTGACTTTTGTAGTAAATGATATCTTTGTATTGGAAATTATGTGTATTCGACCTTATTAGTAAAATGTTAATATGCCTTCGTTAATATATATATTTTTGTTTATAGCTTACTAAGCTTAAATAGCTTACTGTGTGTGCATTCTTGTTTACCTTTGTTTTATAGATTTTGGAGTCACGTTACGAGCTTGGGGATATTCAGCAAAGCCTATCACACTATCGACTATTTTTTGGTATATTATTAAGTTGAATTTGAGCTTATGGCATGTATAGTCTAGTTAAAAAGATTGATTTTGGGATACATAATATAAAGCCATGCAAAGATGGCTTGATTATATGTTTAAGTAGGTTTTATGTGTTCTTAGCTTAATGTTTGATGTGTTTGGTTTTGAGTAATTCGGCCATGACATATTTACATGTGGAGTATGATGTTTAAGCTTGAGTACACTTGGTCATGGCATATAAATGAAGTGTGCTTGATATGTTTTGTTGATGTTCAATATTATGTATGTTTATCTATGGTTGATGGATGTGTTTCAATTGTAGCTTATTATTGACTTACTTATGAGGTATAGTTGTCTTGTTAATAGTTTTGAAGGTGGAAAATGGTATGTAGTTAATTGGATAGTGATGGATAAATATAATGCTTTAGTTTGATAATTTTAGTGTAACTTGATTGATATGCTTAGCTAATGAGTGCTTGAATTAAGTCAAGGTTTATGCTAGGTATAAATCTTGAGGTGTGGATTTGAAAATATAAGTGAATTGCTAAGTATATTATTGATGGAATGTTCATTAAGTTAGGTTATATGATATGTAATAATATGTGCATATTCGGCCTTATGGGTTGCTACAAAATTGGTTATAATGTGATTGTGTATTCTGCTATGTGATGAATTTAAAATGGAAAAGTATATGGTTTGGTTGATTTTGTGCATGCTAATTAGATGCTATGAAATGTCTTGATGTTCGAAAATGATTAAAGAGGTTTTAGTGAATTACGCTTGAATTAGTAATGTATATGAATATATTTGATCAATTGGTAATGTTTAAAAATGTTCTATGAATGAAATGAACTATGCTGGATTCTTAAAATGCGAATGTATGGAGGTAATATTTTTGATAATCAGTGTATGAAATAATTGTTTTGTTATATGCCCAATATATGTTATGAAATGTTATGTGTTTAACATAAAATTTTAATATGCGATTGATATGAACATAGTATATTGATGTGATTAATTTATGAAGTACAAAATGAAAGGAATGCATGTTCGGAGTTGTGTTATGTCTAGTAATGCCTCGTAACCCTAGCCCGACGACGGATATTGGTTAAAGGTGTTACATTTTATTGGTATCAGAGCTACGGTTTAGTCGATTCTAGGACTAACGTAGCATGTGTAAGTCTAGCTATACATGCCATATTTTTATATACTGCGATAGTTTGATGACTTCTGACATCTGAAAATGTGTTTTCGTATAGTAATGGATCCTAGTTGAGCCGTAGATGATGATGTGAAGAGTATAGTGCCCGCTCCCACTCAAGGGATAGCGCCGGTTGATTCTCGACCAACTTCGAGTAACAGAGGAGGAGAGGCTAAACAAGCCTTTTACCAAATAATGAATGACTGGTTTACTCAATATATCAAGACTAATTCAGCTACACAACAACCTCCACCCCGACTAATCCATCTTCGATACCTGTTATGCCTCAAGTGAGTGATCCGTTGAGATTGCTTAAGCCTCCTGTTGATAAAATTAGAAAACATGGGGTAAAGAGTACAAAGCCACTGATGATGATGATGCTGATGCTGAGAGAGCTGAATTCTGGCTCGATAATACTATACGTGTGTTTGACGAGTTATCTTGCACCCCTGACGAGTGCTTAAAATTTGTCATATCTTTGCTATGGGACACCGCATATCACTGGCGGAATATGCTAGTATCGGTGGTTCGAAAGAGTGAGTGACCTAGGAATTCTTTCAGACCGAAGTTCCGAAGAAATACATCATCCAGAGATTTATCGACTAGAAATGCAAAAAATTTCTTGAGTTGAAACAGGGCTGGATGATTGTGATAGAGTATGAACGAAAATTTGTAAGACTCATTCGGTATGCCAGAGAGTGTGTTTCGACCGAAGCTATAATGTGTAAAAGATTTGAAAATGGGCTGAACAAAGACATTTAACTGTTAGTTCGCATACTTGAGATAAAAGAGTTCGTGGTACTTGTTGACCGAGCTTGCAAAGTCAAGAGCTCGAGAAAGAGATAAGAAAAGCTGACTCTGAAGCTAGAGATTTCCGTAAGAAATCATCGAGTAAGACATTTCAATCAATATCAAAGAGATCTAGAGATGATTTTAGTCGTTCAAAGGCTACTGCGGGTTACTTTAGACGTGATCGTGATAGACCAACTATGAGTTTGAGAGCTACCTCAGTAGCTAGTGTTGGTAATGTCAGATTGAATCAGCCTGAGTGCAAACACTGTGGTAAACGACATCCTGGAAGTTGTAGATTAATTGATCGGGCCTATTTTAAATGTGGATCGATGGATCATTTCATTCGTGAGTGCCCAAAGTTAGCTGAGGAAAATTCGGTACAGAATACGAGATCAGGTAACATGAAGCTCGAGGTAGACCACCAAAAACATAGGTAATGTGAGTAGAGGTCACAAAGGGACTAATGACACACTAGTTAGATCCGAGGCTCACACACCTGCCAGAGCCTATGCTATTCGCACACGCGAGGAGGCTTCATCCCCGGATGTTATTACTGGTATTTTCACTCTCTATGATACTAGTGTTGTTGCATTGATTGATCCTGGTTCGACTCATTCTTATGTGTGTGAGACTTTAGTATTTAGTAAGGCTTTTCCTGTTGAGTCTACTTAGTTTGTAATTAGAGTATCGAACCCCTTGGGCTGGTCTGTTATGGCTGATAAAGTGTGTAAGAATTGTCCCCTGATGATTCGAGATTCGTGCTTCTCGGTTGATTTAAGGTTG
The DNA here is from genome assembly GCA_025506655.1 of Gossypium rotundifolium. Taxonomy (NCBI): domain Eukaryota; kingdom Viridiplantae; phylum Streptophyta; class Magnoliopsida; order Malvales; family Malvaceae; genus Gossypium; species Gossypium rotundifolium. Next base: position 31,618,250 of record CP106732.1, on the reverse strand, counting down.
TTGTCATTTGATGAGTTCGACATAATTCTAGGTATGGAGTGGTTGACTGTGCATGATGCTGTTGTAAACTGCAAAAGAAAGACTATTGATTCACAGTGCCAGAATGATGAGATTATTCGGATTGAATCTAATGATCTGAATGGTTTACCAGTAGTGTTATCTTCGATGTTAGCTTAGAAACATGTAAGAAAAGGTTGTGAAGCTTACTTTGCATATGTGCTTGATAGTAAAGTAATCGAAAGAAAGAGTGAATCAGCACATGTTGTATGCAAGTATTCGGATGTGTTTCCTGAATAATTACTAGGTTTGCCACCTATACAAGAAGTTGAATTTGGTATTAAATTAGTGTCGGGGACGACTCGATACCTATAGCTCTGATAGAATGGCACCTACAGAATTAAAAGAATTAAAAGCTCAATTGTAAGAGTTGACAGATAGAAGTTTTACGCAACCAGGTTTCTCTCCCCAGGGTGCAACGGTATTATTTGTGAAAAAGAAAGACGAAACTATGAGAATGTGTATCGACTACAGACAGCTCAATAAGGTGACTATAAAGAATAAGTATCCATTGCCACAGATTGACGATTTGTTAGATCAGTTGAAAGGGGCTACAATGTTTTCAAAAATATATTTGAGATCAGGCTACTATTAGTTATGAGTTAAAGACCCTGATGTGCTAAAGATTGCTTTCCGAACGAGGTACGGACACTATGAGTTTCTGGTTATGCCTTTCGGACTTACTAATGCACCTGCTATTTTCATGGATTTGATGAATCAGATCTTTAGACAGTATCTGGATTGGTTTGTGGGAGTATTCATAGATGACATTTTGATCTACTCCCGTGATGAAACCGAGTATGCCGAACATTTGAGACTTGTGTTACAGACTTTGCGAGATAAATAGTTTTATGCAAAGTTCAGTAACTGTGAGTTTTGGTTAATTGAAGTAAGTTTTCTGGGCCATGTTGATTAGCATCGAGTATTCGGGTAGATACGAGTAAAATTTTAGCTATACTTGATTGGAAACCTCCTAAAAATGTATCTGAGGTCTAAAGTTTTTGGGACTTGCTGGTTACTATAGACGGTTTGTGAAAGGTTTCTCTATGATTGCAACCCCGATGAAGAAGCTATTACAGAAAGAAGTTAAGTTCGAGTGGTCAGGAAAATGCCAGAAAAGTTTTGATCAGTTGAAAGCCCTTTTGACTGAAGCTCCAGTGTTAATTTAGCCACAATCGGGTAAAGAATTTGTCATTTTTAGTGATGCATCTTTGAGTGGTCTGGGTTGTGTTTTGATGCAGGAAGGCAAAGTCATAGTTTATGCCTCGAGATAGTTAAAGCTACATGAAAATAACTATTCGACACATGATTTGGAATTAGCAGCTATTGTGTTTGCATTGAAGATATGGCATCACTATCTGATGACTTAGAAAGATCTGAATTTGAGACAATGTCGATGGTTAGAGTTGTTAAAAGACTACGAGCTTGTGATTGACTATCATCTAGGAAAAGCTAATGTTGTTGCTGATGCTTTAAGTCAAAAATCATTATTTGCTTTGTGTGTAATGAATGCGCATATGGTTATATCTGATGATGGTTCGATAATAGCTGAATTAAAATAAAGACCATCCTTTTTTTTCAATAAATTTGTGATGCTCAGAAAGTTGATAATGATTTGTTAGCCAAGCGAACTCAATGTGAACCGAATATTGAATCTGATTTTTGAGTTGATACAAATGGTTGTTTGAGGTTCAGAAACCGAATATGCGTTCCGAGAAATTCAGAGTTGATTCGGATGATTTTGAACGAAGATCATATTAGTCGGTTATCTGTTCACCCGAGTATTACAAAAATGTATAATGATTAAAACAGCTTTATTGGTGGTATGGTATGAAACGAGACATATCTGACTTTGTTTCAAAATTTTTAGTCTGTCAACAAGTAAAAGCCGAGCATCAAGTACCTTTTGGGTTACTTCAGCCGATTATGATACTCGAGTGGAAGTGGGACAGAGTCATGATGGATTTTGTATCTAGTTTATCGTTGACACCGAGCAAGAAAGATGCAATCTAGGTTATTGTGGATATATTAACTAAATCGGCTCACTTTATTCCGGTTTGTACAGATTATTTGCTTGATAAGCTAGCTGAATTATATGTTTCTCAGATTATAAGATTACACGATATGCCTATTTCTATTGTCTCGCAGAGATTCGAGATTTACATCGAGGTTTTGGAAGAAATTGCAAGATGCACTAGGTACGAAATTACATTTCAACACAGCTTTCCACACTCAAAAAGATGGTTAGTCCCAACGAATCATTCAGATACTTGAGGATATGTTGAGATGTTGCATTCTCGTGTTTGAAGGTACACGGGAAGGATACTTACCTTTGATTGAATTTGCATATAATAATAGCTTTCAATCTAGAATCAAAATGGCACCTTACGAGGCCTTGTACGTCGTAAATGTCATACACCATTGTATTGGACTGAGCTCAGTGGAAATAAGAGACACGGGGTCGATCAAAGAGACTGAACAGAAAGTGAAAGTGATTTGCGATAGTCTGAAAATAGCATCGAATTGTCAGAAATCATATGCAGACTTGAAAATAAAAGATATAGAGTTTCAGATCGAAGAGAAAGTCTTTTTGAAAGTCTTGCCATGGAAGAAGAAACTCAAATTTGGTTGTAAAGGCAAGTTAACTCCGAGATATATTGGGCCGTACGAGATTATAGAGCGTATTGGGCCGGTTGCTTATAGGTTGTTGTTGCCATCTGAGTTAGAAAAGATCCACAATGTATTCCATGTTTTGATGCTCCTTAGATATCGATCTGATCCCTCACATGTGATTAGTCCGTCCGAGATTGAGATTAAGCCCGATATGACATATGAAGAAGAACCGATTCGCATTCTGGCTCGTGAGATTAAAGAATTGCGAAACCAATATAACATATGGGCTACTATGCGCTTTCTGTAAAATTTCCCATCTCAATTTGGAATCCTTCGGCATACAAGCCTTTCCCCGAAAGCACAATACCCCATCACTATTCACACTAAAACCTCCTGTCTCAGCACCTGCCACTAACTGAAGTTTCGAGCTTAACGACTCATCATACAATTGCTTCTCTTTAATCTGACTGAGCCAAGAAGGCTTCACTTGAAGTTCAGCTAGCACACTTCCATCATCATACAAGCTAAGATGGGAGAACATTGCCCTCAAGTTCGATATTAACTTTCGATTCAATGTGCCTGCCACCACATTAGCTTTACCCGGGTGGTATTCAATCGAACAATCATAGTCCTTTAGCAATTCAATCCACCTCCGCTGCCTTAAATTCAACTCCTACTGGGTAAGGAGATATTTTAGGCTCTTGTGGTCTCTATAGATAATGGACTTCTCCCCATACAAATAGTGTCTCCAGATCTTCACTGCAAACACTACCGCAGCCAACTCCAGATCATGTGTGGGATAATTCACCTCATGTGGTCTCAACTGCCGAGATGCATATGCCACTACCTTTCCTTCTTGCATCAACACACATCCCAACCTCGTGTGCGAAGCATCACAGTTGACAACAAACTTCTTACTAGCCTTAGGCTGAATCGGCACTGAAGCCTCAGTTAAGATCTTCTTCAGCTTCTCAAAACTTTCCTATTGCTTATCTGACCAGACAAATGGTACCCCTTTCCGTAAGAACTTGTTAAAGGTGTCGTGATTAATGAGAACCCCTCAACAAACCTTCTGTAATGCCCAGCCAAACCAAGAAAGCTCCAAATTTTTACCACAGACCTAGGTGGTTTCCAACCCAACACGACTTCAATTTTTTGAGGATCTACTTTAATTCCCTCAGCAGACACAACATGTCCCAGAAAGGTAACTTCCCTCAGCTAGAATTCACACTTACTAAATTTGGCATACAATTGTTTCTCTCTTAAAATTTGCAGAACCACCTGAAGCTATGAATCATGCTCCTCTTCCGAACTTGAATAGACTAAAATATCGTCTATGAACACCACCACAAATCGGTCTAGATAGGGTTGGAATACAGGGTTCATCATGTCCATAAATGCAGATGGTGTATTAGTCAACCCAAATTGCATCACAAAGAACTCGTAGTGACCATAACGAGTTTGAAAAGCTGTCTTATGGATACCTGCCTCCTTGACCTTATGTTGGTGATAACCTGACCTCAAATCTATCTTTGAAAAGACCGAAGCGCCTCGCAACTAAATGAAAAGACCATTTATCCTAGGCAGCGGGTACTTGTTCTTAATCGCCAACTTGTTCAGTTGCCTATAGTCAATGCACATCCGCATTGACCCATCCTTCTTCTTAACAAATAACACTGGCACTCCCCACGGTGATACACTAGGTCGGATGAAACCCCGATCCAACAGTTCTTGAATTTGGGCTTTAGTTCCACCAACTCCTTCGGTGCCATTCTATATGGGGCAATAGACACTGGCACTGTCCCCGTAAAAAGATCAATACTGAATTCCACCTCACGATCCAGAGGTAACCCTAGAAGCTCTTCTGAAAAAACATTAGAGAACTCCTTCACTATTTTGACATCCCCTACAGTCAACTCCTTAGCCTCCAGAGCTCGAATAAAAGTTAAGAATGCCTCGCATCCTTTTTTTACCATTCTTTCAGCCTTTAATGTGGATACTACATTAGATAAGTAGTTCCTCCTTTCACCTATCACCACCACCTCATCATCCTCCGGAGTCCTTAACACCATGCGCTTAGCAGCACAATCCAAGTTTGCTCGATATCTCACTAACCAGCCATACCTAAGATTAAATCAAACTCCCCAAATGGTAGTCCTATCAGATCAGTCGGGAAAACCATCCCTTGTACTTTTAGAGGCAAATCCTTAAAGAGATTGTTCACCACTACAGATTTTCCTAAAGGGCTAAGTACAGTCATCTCCCTAGAAGTAATCTCAGAGTTCCAGACACAGTACTAGCAACATAGGAATGTATTGACCCAATATCAACCACTGTAGTAAAAGGCAATCCGTAAATAAGGAATGTATTGGTTATGATGTTTGGTGCATCGCCCTCCTCTCAGTGTCTAGCTACATAGACCAACCCCGACTGTCTTGCATCTGTGTTCCCAGCACCTCCGCCTGGTGCTCCATGTCCACGTCCACGACCAAAACCATTTCCTCCTTTGGCCGGACCACAGCCTCTCAGTGGCTACTGACCACCTCTACTAGGCTGAACATAATTCTGACCTGCGGGTCGCGTTTTGTTAGGCTCTTGTGAGCAATCTCTTACCGGATGATCCATTGATCCACATCTGAAGCATCCATTACTTCTTGCATAGCATTCCCTAAAATGGAACTTCCCATACGTAGGACATTCCTGTGGTCGACCAGTAACAATAGGCCTCACAACTCGACCCGACCCACCTAACCTAGGCCTCTTTTGAAAGTTCCCAATAGACCTTGACGGTCCAAAACTTCTCTTATTTCTACCTCTATCCCTATCCTGATTATGTCTTTCAGAACGCTTTGTCTCCTCGGCTATCTTAGCCTTCTCAACCAACACAACGAATTCCCTTTCCAGTTGCGGAGTTATAGTACTCATAACTCGTCCTTAAACCATCCTCAAATCAGACGCAACAATCATGATCTGTTGACATAATGCCTCGAGCATACTAACTAAGGTATAGAAATTATGCCTCACACTCGCCCACAGACTTACTCCCTGAACCAAGTTAAGGAATTCCTTACACTGTGCATCCACATAGCTCAACCCAATGTATTTCCCCTAGAACGCAGACTTAAAGAAATCCCAAGTAATGCGGTCAGCTGCTGTGCCATCTTTAATCGGGAGCCACCATTGGTAAGCCTCATCTCGGAGAAGAGAAAAAACTCCTTTCAGTTTCTCTTCTGTGATGCAGTCAAGATCATCCATAATCTGTTCCACCACTTCTAACTAGTATTCGGCTACATTAGGAGCCACACTAGAAATGCCCCTAAACATTTCAGCTCGTTCACTTGAAGTCGCTTCGACACAGATTTTTGAGCCCTTGACCCCGTGCTCGCTCCAGCAACTCTTTCCAGAATACGTAACATAGCCTGAGACACAGCATCGTCTCCACCAGTTTGGTCCTAAAGTTTCGCTTTTGCAACTGGCGATGAGGGCACTTCACCTTCTGGCCTATGTTCAGATTTTGAGGGCTCAGCCCCAACATCTCAGCCTCTTCCACGGCCTCGCATGCCGCATCCATGTCCTCTAGTACTCATTACTACTAACGTGATTTAATCTGATCAAGAGTTTTATGAGTTAGTGTTTTCTTCCACTGTTTGTTACAGAGCAGTTTTATGACAATACAATCATGAGTAATTCCCGCCAATTCACACATAATTAAGGTTTCAGTCTCTAAAATTGCATTTCTCAGTACAAGTAATCATATCATATCATGCTTACTTTATGTAAAACAACCAAAAGTCAGAAGACTTACCGTGCGGATTTAGTACCGGAGACTCGGGTGCCATGCTTTTAGAAAGCATATATGTTTCTAAACCATTTTCCAAACCATCTTTTAAAATATTTATAAACCATATACCCACAGTCAAGTTTTTGAAACCCCGCTCTGATACCACAATTGTAACACCCCAAACCCGGTCAAAACGTTACGACCGAATCTGGATTGTTACAGAGGTAGTAGATTTGAAAACTTTGGAAAAACATCGTGACTCAAGAAGTTATCTTCTTCGGGGAATCCATGTTAAGGGCTTTCATTTCCTTTTAAAAACCTTTTTGTTGATTCAGACCCTATTTTTTTCCACTAATTAGATTAGGTGTTAAAAAACAAGCTTATCTCATCAAAACTGACTTAGAAAAATATTTGAAAGGTGTCAATTGGGTTGAACCTTGAAGTGTGTGATTTCTTTTGAAAATATTTTTTTGTTATGTTAATGAAAATCTGAATTTTTAATTATTACGGCCTATTGTCAATTTGTTGAAAATTTGGAAAACTTCTTTCCATGCTTTTAGGAAAACCCCATTTTTCGATAGTTCATATCATGAATAAAATCAGCTTATAAACATGTCTCAAAATAATGTTAAAGCGACCTCATTACAAATTAAAATCCCCAAATAGAAATAAATTTAAAATAAAGTTCGAGTTTACTGAATAAATTGCAATGCATGGTTACCTCGAGTCCATCTCGGCCTAAAACCCATCATCTACTAAATACCTACAAAATTAGCAAAAGGGTGAGTCATCGAGACTCAGTGTGTAAATCCCTGTGTAATGCAAACTAGACCTTAGCCCATTCAACACAGCACATGTCATATGTATGTGATGCAACCCATCCCAGTTTAGCTTTCCATCCAAAACACCTGTGGCATTATGCCACTGTGGCTCAAAACCACCGTGGTCCCAGACCACTCGTGACAATAGTCACTCATGACAGTAGTCACTATAATATGTACTCATGGGGCCAATCCACTGTGGTCTTAGACCACCGTGATGATCTCTAATAAATAACGTATACATGGGGCCAACCCACTGTGGTACTTGACCACCGAGACAAGTCATTGATTAGAATAATCGTGGTTTCAACCACCGTGGTACTTAGACCACTCGTGACCATAGTCACACGTGATAGTAGTCATTAATTCTCCCTCCTTTTTTCATTCAGTCCCGAGCCCATGCTCTTTACATCGTGCACAATATGAATGCAATCAATATCACAGTGTATATCAGATCATATTTCATACATGCAAAATATCAAAATATACATACACGTATATTAACAACAATATCATTATCGAGAACTTACCCGGCGTCTCCAACCTTACCATAATGGCATTTTGCTTATCACCTTAGCCATTTCCGCTTTCAGCCTTTATAGTTAATAACAAAGCAATAAAGAGGGCGTGTGAGTAATACACACCTGATAACGCGTAATACCAAGCTATCTACGTCAACACTCTTGTTAACAGGGACGATGGCTATTTGCCTATCCCAAGCAGACGTCGGCTCTCTACCATAACCCGACGAAAAATCTCGAACCACCGACACCGCACGCCTATTAAAATTTGGAATTGGGGTTACGGACTTACTCCCCTCCCTGGCTTAATTGCTTCTTGCATCCATGAATAGATTTGATCAGAGATCAAAGAGAACCTTTGATAGGCTATCCCATAAGATTCGATTAACACAGATTATAACGGAAGAGAGAGATCAAATCGTGAAATACTAAAGAACCCCTTACCTTTGTTACTAACGCAACGAGTATGTCACTTGAAACTAAACTTTCAGCAACTAGAGAAGCCTCAGCACTTGTCCTCCTGATATTCGGATCAAGCCAAGAAGAATGGAAGAACGAGTTATAGCAGAATGGATAATCGATTATTGAATAAAAGCAAAGGAGATAAAAGAAACTAACAAGAGAGTCCCCTACCTTGATCAACTAAAATCGATTGCTAGCAAACTTGGTCCAAGAAATTGATTGCCCCTAAATAATTACCATGTTAGAATCGGCTTCTAAAATTGAATAGCAAGAAGTGGCCCTTCGGCCAACAAATCAATAAGAACACCCTTAATACCCATTTAGTCAACCACTTACCAAGATCCTCCCAATAGATGATGATAGTATGTTCCTCCACAATCGGCCCATGCCCAAAGAAGTGAGTCAGAACCTTAGATTAACCAAACCAAAGAGAGAAAAAAGTGGAACGAATAGAAACATAAAGGAAAGAAGGCTCCTTACCAAAAGTAAGAGTATGCCGAATGGAGGGTCTATGTTCGGCTATCAGCAAAATCGATAGAATGGGTGCCTACACTTGATGTAAAAAGGGGCTTCTACTTCTACCAAAATATGAAACGAAGAGGAGAAGAAAGAAGATAGAAGAAAGGAATAAGTTTCGGCTAAGACTTTTACAAATTCGATTATGAAGGAACAAGAAGCAAATGGGTAGTGAGATTTGGCTATGAAGAAATGAGAAGATGAAAGATAAAATCAGAGGGTGTTTCGGCTATTGGTTGCAAGAGAAATGAATGCCAAAAGTGAGAGCAAAAATAATGGTTTCAATTTTGGTAAATAAGAAAAGAAACAAAAGTTTCGAAAGTGCAAAAGAAAACATGAGAGTGTTCCAAGATAAATTTGGCTACACAAAACTCAAGAATGCCCACTTGAGGGATACAGCACACCCTTATGATCACAATACTCAACCACAAAGCCTAAGAGCTACTAAAGAAGGTTTGGCCCTACCTATCCAAGCTAAACCGTGCACCCACACACATTTTTTCCCCAAATTTGGCCAACCAACACCTCATCTCTCTACATCCCACAACTTCCTCCTCCTTTCACTCTCCACTCCACATTCAAACTTGTTGACCCATTCTTGCTCCACCAATTCCTCTCCTCTCCACAATTCAAAAGTGTTGATTCATTCAACTCCCACACTCCAAGTCCCAGTCGAATCCACCTCTCCTCCATCCTGGAGTCAAAAGAAATTCCAAAAAAAATGCAGAATATGCGACTCGAACCACTTCCCCACTGCTCCCTTGTGAGGCCACTTCCCTGCAACCTAAGTGGCGCCTCCTTGCCACTCTACCACCTCTTTTCTTGTGTCAACAAACACAAATATACATACTTAAGATCTACCCCTACTAGCTCCCCCTAAAGTGCCTAAAAATAGAATTTTTACCGAGGTTCAAGCTTATCCTCGAGCCTTCCCAGGACCGTCAAACACATCAAAATAACAAACAAAACATGCCAACACACAGCACCATAAAATAATGCCAAGCCCTTAATTCTAGGATGTTACAGGGTTTGACAAATATCAAGCTTGATTAATGTATAAATTTTGATCGATTTTTGATAATTTTTACGTTTTTGTAATCGTTGCTTCGAATACTTCAAAACCCATGTTTGAATTTTTTATTTTTATGAAGATTTTGAAATGTTCCATTGATGAGTTTATGAGTTTTATGATGTTAGTTGATGAATTATGAAATATATGTGTTAGATTAGTATGTTTTGTCTTTGGATTTTTATGAATTTGAGTAATTTGGACTAAATTGTGTAAATAATTTTTTGAGGGACTAAAATACAAAATAAATGAAATATATGGATTATTATGATGCTTATGAATATTCAGACCTAGCATGGTATATGCACATTTTGTATATTTTGTGTTTTATGCAATAGGGACTAAATTACAAAAAGTGTGAAATGTTAGGGGAAAATGGTAATTTTCCCATTTATGTGTTTTTGGATTAAATTGAATGAATGTGTGATTAAATTAGTTAAATTTGAATTTATTTAGATCAAGAACGAAAGAAAACGGAATTAGATCGGGGGAAGTCGAATGTAGTCGAATAATTAATTTCATTCGTCGATATCCGAGGTAAGTCTATAAGCACACAAATGTTGTTAAAATTTGATAATATATATATGTTACATGATAAATTAAATTTTGTGAATTTAATTGGTCTTGGCTGAATGTGATTTGAGCAAGCGAGATATATTTTGAGTTCGATTCGATCAAATTTCAATGTCCAAAAGCCCCATACGAACCCTAGGAATAGTTAGGATACATATGTCATGACATAGGATTTTTTATATGTGTTTCCGTGTAAGACAATGTCTCGTTGGCATTGACTTGTGTTTATGTGTAAGACCATGTCTGGGACATTAGCATCGTATTTGATTCGTGTAAGACCCTGTCTGGGACAGTGGCATTGATATGTGATTACATGTAAGACCACGTCTAGGACGTTGGCATTATACGAGCCTTCTGACTATCCGCGTATCCTTTTTAATTTTGAACGGTTCAACGGGCAATGTGAAGTAAAAATTGCATGTGAAATCGAATTATAGGTTCAGGTATGTGCTAGTTAAATGTTTATAAGGAAACAAGGTAAGTTGATTACTTGAAATGATATAAAGTTGTGTGAATATGGATTTTGTGTTAGCATAGTTGAGCATAAAAGTGATTCGGTCTATTAATGTAATTGTGATATTAAAAGTGAAAATATATATGTGTATAAGATTATTTATATTCGACCATATGATATGTATGTGTGATTAAAGTGTGACTTTTGCAGTAAATGATATCTTTGTATTGGAAATTATGTGTATTCGACCTTATTAGTAAAATGTTAATATGCCTTCATTATATATATATATTTGCTTATGACTTACTTAGCTTAAATAGCTTACTGTGTGTGTATTCTTGTTTACCTCTGTTTTATATATTTTGGAGTCACGTTACGAGATCGGGGATCATCAGCAAATCCTACCATACTATCAACTATTTTTTGGTATATTATTAAGTTGAATTTGAGCTTATGGCATGTACAGTCTAGTTGAAAAGATTGATTTTGGGATATGTAATATAATGCCATGCGAAGATGGCTTGATTATATGTTTAGGTTGGTTTTATGTGTTCTTAGCTTAATGTTTAATTTGCTTGGTTTTGAGTAATTCGGCCATGACATATTTAAATGTGGAGTATGATGTTTAAGCTTGAGTACACTTGGTTATGGCATATAAATAAAGTGTGCTTGATATGTTTTGTTGATGTTTGATATTATGTATGTTTATATATGGTTGATGGATGTGACTCAATTGTAGCTTATTATTAACTTACTTATGAGCTATAGTTGTCTTGTTAATAGGTTTGAAGGTGGAAAATGGTTTGTAGTTAATTGGATAGTGATGGATAAATATTATGCTTTAGTCTGATAATTTTATTTATGGTATATTTATGTGTAACTTGATTGATATGTTTTGCTAATGAGTGCTTGAATTAAGTCAAGGTTTATGCTAGGTATAAGTCTTGAGGTTCGTATTTGAAAATATAAGTGAAATGCTAAGTATATTATTGATGGAATGTTCATTAAGTTAGGTTATATGATATGTAATAATATGTGCATATTTGGCCTTATGGGTTGCTACAAAATTGGTTATAATGTGCTTGTGTATTAGGTTTTGTGATGAACTTAAAATGGCTAAGTATATGGTTTGGTTGATTTCGTGCATGTGAATTAGATGCTATGAAATGTCTTGATGTTCGAAAATGATTAAAGATGTTTTAGTGAATTGCGCTTGAATTAGTAATGTATATGAATATATTTGATCAATTGGTAATGTTTAAAAATGTTCTATGAATGAAATGAAATATGCTGGATTCGTAAAATACGCATGTATAGAGGTAATATTTTTTATAATTAGTTTATGAAATAATTGTTTTGTTATATGCCCAATAAATGTTATGAAATGTTATGTGTTTAAAATAAAATTTTAATATGCAATTGATATGAACATAGTAGTAATAAGGTTCAAAATTTGAATAGAATAAGTATATTGATGTGATTAATTTATGAAGTACAGAATGAAATGAATGCATGTTCTGAGTTGTGTTATGTTCAGTAATGCCTCGTAACCCTAGTCCGACGATGAATATGGGTTCAGGGTGTAACACCCCAAACCCAGTCTAGTCATTACGACCAGATCTGGAATGTCACAAGGAAAAGTTGTAAAAATAACCTTTTTAAAATCTTAAGAAAATATTGTTAGTTCGAAAAACTTTTCGTCTAGGGTGATGTTTGAAAACCAGTGATTTAATGTTTAATGAAAATTTAAGATTTGTGTCAAATCCCATTTGTTAACTTAGGTGAGGTTTGAGAAAACGATTGCTTAATGTTGCTTAGGTTTTGAAACCTCCAATTTGATTATCATGTTAAAAAGTAATAATGTCATACTTAATTAAATAATAAAATAATAAAACCCAAAACTATCTTAGAGAGGCCTTATTACATAACAAAATTCTCAAATTTAATAATTACTAGAAAATAAACGACTTTACGAAAAGAAATACTTTATGGCCTCCACGAGTCCGCCCCGGCTCCCTGATCCATGATCTACTGATTACCTGCAAGATTTTAGCAGAGGGGTGAGTCACCGAGACTCGGTGTGTAATTATTCTACAAAATTCCACAAGTGGGCTTGAGCCCCAAATCATTATCGAATTATTATATCATGCATAAATAACCAATACGATAGCCCGAGCCAACCTAGTATTCCATCCTCTACACACCGCTCTGTACATCCATCCTCATACACACTTGGGGATTTCTACAATCAACTCTCCATCCGCAACACACCTCTTTGGCAGTCATGCTGATAGACACACTGCTCAAAGTCCACATAAGTGGTCTGGCCACTGATTCCACACGTGATTAAATCATCATATCCACAATGAGGCTCAATGCCATCATTAACTGTGACAAAGTCACCAATATGTATGCACTTCCCCTTTTACATCATTGATAACCCAATACCCCATGCACATGCAACATAATATAAAAGTGTAGGCAACATGATATAACAAATATATCCCACTCAACATGCATCCACAAGCAAATTATCCACGAGTATTAACTGAAATAGTAACTAACCTTGTTTTTGGTCACCCAATATAGGTAACTCACACCACTGCCACTATTTTCGGCTTTCAAGCATAACACATACATATATAAAGTTAAAGGAATAGTGTGATAATTACACACCGTAAACTTGAAGAACTAAACTATCGATCTCACTAACGTCCTCACTCGAAGGGATCACAGCGATCTGCTTGTCCTTTTCAGACGCTGACTTACAACCCGGTGGCCAATCCCGAATCAATAAACTCGCCGCTTGAATTTAGGGGTAGGGACTACATGTCCAACCCCTTCCTTTACTTGACTGGTACTCGATTCCATAAAATATGATAATGGTCAGAAGACTCGATTAAAATGTTGGATAAGATAATAGCGAAATACTTTGAACGAATAAATCCTTATCAAATCGACAAAATTCGGAGGTTCTACACTCGAGCTAAACGATCATCGAGATCCCTACATAAACCCATATTAGATTTGGCCTCTCAAACTTATGGCTAAAAGAAGTGGCCTTCGGCCGAACGAATTTTGTAACCCTCTTACCTTGGTTGATCGAAAATTGAAAGATCCCTAATACCCTTCACGCTGGCTAAAAGCAAAAGAGACACGGAGCCAAACCCTTCATATGTACGGCCAAAATCCAAGAAACAGGATTAACACCTTTTGATTCGGTCAATCAAAATAAGAGAGAAGAGAAATGAAAAGAAAAGAGAACACTTACCACAACTTAAGAGAAAACCGATTGGAAAGATTGAGAGGAGAAGTGACGGCAACCTTCTGAGAGAAATCGGTCAAAAGATGGAGTTTGAAAAGTAAGCAAATAAAATAAAGAAACGAAATGGAGAAGAAGATAATTGCTTCGACTTTTGTTGATGAAATAATAAAAGAGTTTTGTGAGAAAAGGTTCGGCCTAGAGTGAAAAGAAAAGAAAAGAAAATATTAGAAACTTACCAAAACATGGGGTAAAGGTTTGGCTTTAGTGATAAAATAGAAGAGAGGTTTCAAAGGGATTTGTTCGGCTATGAAGAACAGTTAGGGAAGGAATGAATGGAATGCTGCTGAGGTTTAGAGGTTTCGACTATGAGAGAAAGTGAGGAGTGTTATTCAACTTTAGAGAATGAGGGAAGAAACAAAAGAAAAGGAAATGGATTCTAAAGAATTCGGTAAGAGGGAAAAACTTGAGGAGAAAAGAAAGAAAACAATAGAAAAGAGAGGGTGCCTTCAAACTTTCGGCCCTACAAGCACTATGCTGAAAAGGAGGAATGGTTGAGAGAAATCTACACCTCAAAGAAGTAATTTGCATCAAATGACAAAAGAGAGCTCACTACTCCTAACTAGCCTCTCCAAATTTTGGTACCAACACTCCTAAACCGAAACACCCCCTCATAACCCCTACATGACCTAAAGTCCCACCTCTATAACCCACATTCCCCCAACAACTCCACCCCTCTCCAAATCCCTTAACTTTCTCCTAACTTCACTCACACCCTAAAACACCCCAAACCCAGCCCACGAGCCTTGACCGGATCTGGTATGTTCCCCGGTGTAAACCGTTTCAAAATTCTTTTGTTACTTAGGAAAAACTTTGTGATTTGGAAGAAAGATCGTTTTGGGTTGGGCTTGAGTTGAGAAAAAGTTTAGTTCATAAAAAAATATCCTTTACTTTAGGTGACAAAACGTTTGGGCTTTGTTTAAAAAAAAAATTGATTACTTAATCTTTTAAGAAATAAAGGTTTGTAAACTTATCAAATAAAAAAAAATAAAATAATTCTACTAAGGCCTTATTACATCAAATAATTCCCAAAATTAAAATTTAAAATACTTAAAATAAAACAAAAGTCCAAGTCAGAATTTCTTTTTGTGCATGGCCATCCCTAAGCTTCTCGCCAACCTAGTCCATCACCGATCGTCACACCAAAATAGTCCCACAATGGGTGAGTCAAACGGACTTAATGTGTAACCAACACTAAGAATTAACATTTTAGGCATGCATTATAATATCACATGCATGTTCATATAACAGGTAAAAATAATGATGCAACCCAAACCCAAGCCTAGTTAGCCATCCGCTACACTCCCCCGTACCAACCTGTACACCGTGGGGACTATTGAGTCGACCCTCCTTCCGCTACACACCATCGAAGGCAATCGCTGCAGTCGACGTGCTCATCGCCCTTATAAAAATTCGTGGTCTTAGGTCACCACATTCAGATTTCGTGGTCTTAGGTCACCACATTCAGATATCGCGGTCTTAAGTCACCGCATTCAGATTTCGTGGTCTTAGGTCACCATATTCACTTCCCCTTTTCAATAACCCATATGCCCAAATCATATTATGCATTAACATGCCAAAGTTCACATTCTTATCATTATTCTCATGTTACTTATAACATATTTCATAATCCTATTAGGAGTAGGAAACGACTGAGTACTTTGTACCATAGCATGGTACTTAGCCATATTTTCACATTCTTAATATTTCATTTAATTTAAACATAGCCATGAACATATCAAGACTTAGGATAGGTACACACTGATTTGCTTAGCGGTTCACTTAAATCCGGAAAGCTTGATCTAATGCCTTAGATCTCAATTCCTACATTCTACCAACCTTAATATATTAGCATAAAGCCTATTCGTTATAAAACCAAATCCTAGTAGGATTTGTACACTAAGACTTACCTTGTGGATTTTAAACGAAATTCACCGAATAACTAGGGAACACACTACCTATGGTGTACCTTCGAGAAAAAACTTCTCCTTCTTGTAGTTGACTTAAACAAATCCCGAAAGATCTCTTCAAAGTTTCGACAACAAGATATTAATGGGGTTAGTCCTAGATTTCGGCAAATCTTAAAAGAAAAAGGATGAAAATCAAATGATAACTAGTTCTTACCCTTAATATAGAAGTCGACAACCCCTTGTTTGAAGTCTCAAAACTATTCAGCTATGGCCTTGATTTTAGCAAACTTTCGGCTTTTGGAAGATTATGAAAGAAGAAGAGAAAAGAGTTTGAGCAATTTGGTAATGAAGTTTTGCTACACAAGGTGTATTTTCATTGGAAAAAGATGAAGAAAGGAGATATTTGCTAGAGAGAATTCAAGAGAGAGAGTTAGAAGAAAGAATGAATGGCCCTCTTTTCCTTTTATAGCCGAAATTACTAACTTAGAATCCATTACTTGGCCATCACTCTTCTATTTTGATAGGTTTATCTCTTTAATTAAAAATTAAAGAATAATCCTCAATTATCTCTTTGAAAATAATCTAAAATAAATCATCATTTATCCACCTATTTAGCCGAGTTTTAAGGGAATTAAACTCTTCCTTAAGAGTCCCTATTGTCAGTCCATTGCTTCCTCTTTAAGTAATTAAATAAAATCACTTAAAGTCTTAGCTAGATGCCGTCCAGCCCCTTCCCTTGATGAGCTGAATTTAAACTTATTCTATTGAATTCCTTGTGGCCATACAAGGCCCAAATTATCCACCTACGTGGCGCATCCCTATGATTAGTTTAGCTTTAATAATGATTTGGGAAGCAAGCCCAATTCAGACGCAAAAACACTCTCAAAAATGCTCTCCTTGTTGCTTGAACCTAAGCTTGCACACATGCTGGTGGCGTCATTTACTGGGCTTTAAGTGGTGCCTCCTTGCCACTTTTCCAAGCCCTATTCTTGTGTCAAATTCTCCTATTAATTTTCTTAAGGCCACCTTGCCTTAGTTTCCTCTTTTAAGCTTTAAAACTTGACATTTCCTTACGCTTCTGTGTTTCCAAAATGTTCGCTTCCTCTTTAACCTAACATTTCCTTACATTTCCAAGTTTCCAAATGTTTACTTTCCTCTTTGAATCATTTCTAAATCATTTTCTTACATTTCCTAGTTTCCAAAAATGTTCACTTTGAACTTAACATTTCCTTACACTTAGGGTTTCCAAAAAAACGTTCAAAATACATTCATAACACATAAGACATGTCAGTTCGTACAATTAAACCGAAAATGCATAGGCCCATTTTCAAGATGTTATAGTTCTACCCCCCTTAAAAATAATTTCGTCCTCGAAATTACTTACTAACGAAAAATCGTACATCCTAACTCACCACACTACACTACTTCTGTGCACTCTGATCTTAAAACTAACACATCTCCTATGCAAAATTCCAAAGTTCTCATCCAAGGTTTCATACCATTCACAAGCAATACAAGAACGAACTAGCTCTATAATAAACAGGGCAATAAAGGCATTCCAGAAATGAAAACTTACCCGTTGTCATATCTGGCACATCACTCTCCTCGTGACGGCCAACTACATAAACCAACCTTGGTTGCCTTGCATCAAAACCTTCAACACCTCCACTTGGTGCTCCACGACCACGGCCAGAACCATTTCCTCCATGGTTTGGACCACGACTTCACTGAGGCTGTTGTCCACCTCTACCACCCTAATTAACATTCTGAATTACCGATCGATTCTCATCCGATCTCATCGGACAATCCTTAATCATATGGTCCTTTGACCCACACTTAAAACATCCTCCCTTCTTTTTCCAACATTCACCTAAGTGCTTCTTCCCACACTGATCACAAGGATGATATCGCCTCCCTGCACTCAACTTGTCGACCTCGCACCCCATCGCTCTGGGCCTTTTCAGATATTTCATCGATCCTGATGACACATAATCCCTCTTGGGTCTATTCATGTCAGAGCTCTGCTTAACCGAGTCCTTGATTCCCTCGGCTACCTTAGCCTTTTCTACCAATGCGAAAACTCCCGCTCCTGATGTGGACCATCAATAACCTGAGGTCATCCCTTAAACCGTCTTCAAAATGGACACATCACTCATGTTCCGTTGCCACTACTCCTCGAGCATATCGGCTTAACCTCAGAAATTCAGCTTCATACTCATCTACGGACTTGTTTCCTTGAACTAGTCCTAGAAAAGCCTTTCTTTGGGCATCAATATAATGAGTGCCCACATACTTCTTCTGGTATGCTGCCTTAGCATACTCCCACGTGACTTCCTCAGCCATAGCACCATCTCGCACCGTGAGCCACTATTGATATAACTCATCGCGGAGAAACGGCGTGAATCCTTTCAGCTTTTCCTCGTCAGTTAAGTCGAGCTCATCCATACTCTGCTCAGTCACCTCTAACCAATACTCAGCGGCATTGGGTGCTACACCTGATACACCGTGAAACACTTCAGCTCCGTTGGCTCGGAGTCGCTCAGGTATCGACTTTCGAGCTCCCATGCCTCCACCCGCTCCTACTACCC
Organism: Gossypium rotundifolium; assembly: GCA_025506655.1. NCBI lineage: Eukaryota > Viridiplantae > Streptophyta > Magnoliopsida > Malvales > Malvaceae > Gossypium > Gossypium rotundifolium. The sequence continues at coordinate 31,599,563 of CP106732.1, read as the reverse complement.
TTTCTAAGACTCGCAAAGATCGCCAGACATCGCATCATCCCCGCTTGGTCCTCGATATTCCACATCGGTGGTCGGGGTGGTGGTGGTGGCATTACATTCTCGATCCTTGACCGATCTAACAAGTTCAGACATCATCATTCGCCTCTTCCACTACCACGCATATTATGACCACGCCCCTTGAATTCATACTTCCGCTATGCTTATCCGATTAAAGAATTTTATGAATTAGTTTTGTTTCGCTTGATTATCCACGAACAGTTTTATGTTTAATAGTTTTAAGAAGTTGTTCTTTCGATTCATACACATATAGTCTCACATCATACATTCATCAATCAATCAATTATGAACTTTCGTTCATTCAGAGAAATGTTGTAGTTTCCATTGTTGTTGTTTTTCCGCTACCCAGGGGTTATTTTGTAATTTGTCCTATAGGGGTATTTTCGTAATTTGTCAAAATAAGGTTCCTTGGTGATTTTATCAATAAGGGTATTTTGGTAATTTTTGAAACCCGAGAGTATTTTGGAAATTTTGAAATTACAGGGGTATTTCAGTAATAAACCAGGGTAAATTTATAAATCTTAATAAATCAAGGCTATTTTGGAATTTACAAAGCTTGAAGGTTGTTTCTGAGAATTTGCTTTCCAAATCAGTGTTGTTGCAGAAATTTTTAAAGATCGGGGGTCATTTTGGTAATTTTGTAACTCGGGGGTATTTCGATAATTTACAGGATAGGGGTAATTTTGTAATTTCTTCTAAAATCAAGGTATTTTGATATTTTGTAAATTTAGGGTTCCTTTAGGCAAAGTAGTGAAATTTTGATAAGAACTGTGGGTATTTTGAAAATTTCCATAAATCAAGGGCATTTTTTTGTCATTTTACCACTATAGGTACTTTTGTAATTTTTATAAATCGAAAATATTTTGAAAATTTTCCAAAATAAGTTTTTGCTACTATTCAAGGGGTAATTTGGTGATTATAAACCTAGGGTTTTCATAAAAATACGGCTAATCCCTTTCGGGTTTTAGTTAGGGGTTTAGCTCGTGAATAAGTCCTCTTGGTTAGGGTGAATCGAGGCTACGCACCAGGTAGGATTCGAGTGGAGAGGAGGTGAGTCACGCGGACTGCTTAAATACCAAGCTCCCATCGAAACCAATCCTAGACATGCGCACCATGGTTGCCACACCCTAACTCGGCGACTTAACCACATGTTTGTTCGATTAGGCATTTAAGTCTTATGTAATTGTTGGGGTAACTAGCCCTAGGGTTCAAGTACTTAATCTCTATTCTATGTTCCATTTCTACCCTTCTACAAATCATAATATAAATCACACAAAAGATCGGAGTACTTACCCTTCTACAAATCATAATATAAATCACACAAAAGATGAGTACTTACTGGTGGACTTTTGTCGAGACTTAGTGGGCCATGCCAGAAAAACCTACTTAATTCACAAAATTCTTTTTGGGCTTAACTTTGAAAACCTTTTGGGCCTTAAACCCAAGGTTGAGAGTTTAAAACTGGGCTCTGATACCAAACTGAAACACCCCAAACCCGGTCCATGAGCTTTGACCGGATCTGGTATGTTCCCCGGTGTAAACCGTTTCAAAATTCTTTTGTTACTTAGGAAAAACTTGTGTGATTTGGAAGAAAGATCGTTTTGGGTTGGGCTTGAGTTGAGAACAAGTTTAGTTCATAAAAAAATATCCTTTACTTTAGGTGACAAAACGTTTGGGCTTTGTTTAAAAAGAATTAATTACTTAATCTTTTAAGAAATAAAGGTTTGTAAGCTTATCAAATAAAAACAGAATAAAATAATTCTACTAAGGCCTTATTACATTAAATAATTCCCAAAATTAAAATTTAAAATACTTAAAATAAAAAAAAAAGTCCAAGTCGTAAATTTCTTGCTGTGCATGGCCATCCCTAAGCTTCTGCCGAACCCGGTCCATCACTGATCGTTACCTGAAAATAGTCCCACAGCGGGGTGAGTCAAACAGACTCAATGTGTAACCAACACTAATAATTAACATTTCAAGCATGCATTATCATATCACATACATGTTCATATAACAGGTAAAAATAATGATGCAACCCAAACCCAAGCCTAGTTAGCCATCCGCTACACTCCCCCGCACCAACCTGTACACCGTGGGGACTACTAAGTCGACCCTCATTCCGCAACACACTATCGAAGGCAGTCGCTGCAGTCAACGTGCTCATCGCCCTTATAAAAATTCGTGGTCTTAGGTCACCACATTCAGATTTCGTGGTCTTAGGTCACCATATTCAGATATCACGGTCTTAGGTCACCGCATTCAGATTTTGTGGTCTTAGGTCACCACATTCACTTCCCCTTTTCAATAACCCATATGCCCAAATCATATTATGCATTAACATGCCAAAGTTCACATTCTTATCATTATTCTCATGTTACTTATAACATATTTCATAATCCTATTGGGAGTAGGAAATGTACCTGAGTACATTGTACCATAGCATGGTACTTAGCCATATTTTCACTTTCTTAATATTTCATTTAATTTAAACATAGCCATGAACATATCAAGACTTAGGATAGGGTGCACACCTGATTTGCTTAGCGGTTCACTTAAATCCCGGAAAGATTGATCTAATGCCTTAGATCTCAATTCCTACATTCGGCCAACCTTAATATATTAGCATAAAGCCTATTCGGCTATAAAACCAAATCCTAGTATGATTTGTACACTAAAACTTACCTTGTGGATTTTAAATCCTGAAATTCACCAAATAACTAGGGAACATGCGGCCTATAGTGTACCTTCAGGAAAAGAACTTCTCCTTCTTGTAGTTGACTTAAACAAATCCTAAAAGATCTCTTCAAAGTTTCAGCAACAAGATATTAATGGGGTTAGTCCTAGATTTCGGAAAATCTTAAAAGAAAAAGGATGAAAATCGAATGATAACTAGTTCTTACCCTTAATACAGAAGTCGACAACCCCTTGTTTGAAGTCTCAAAACTATTCGGCTATGGCCTTAATTTTAGCAAACTTTTGGCTTTTGGAAGATTATGAAAGAAGAAGAGAAAAGAGTTTGAGCAATTTGGTAATGAAGTTTCAGCTACACAAGGTGTATTTTCGGCTTGGCAAAACGATGAAGAAAGGAGATATTTGCTAGAGAGAATTCGGCAGAGAGAGAGTTAGAAGAAAGAATGAATGGCCCTCTTTTCCTTTTATAGTCGAAATTACTAACTTAGAATCCCTTACTTGGCCATCGCTCTTCTATTTTGATAGCTTTATCTCTTTAATTAAAATTAAAGAATAATCCTCAATTATCTCTTTGAAAATAATCTAAAATAAATCATCATTTATCTACCTATTTAGCCGAAGTTTTAAGGGAATTAAACTCTTCCTTAAGAGTCCCTATTGCCGTCCATTGCTTCCTCTTTAAGTAATTAAATAAAATCACTTTTAGTCTTAGCTAGATATCGCCCACCCTTCCCTTGATGAGCCGAATTTAAACTTATTCTATTGGACTCCTTGTGGCCATACGAGGCCCAAATTATCCACCCACGTGGCGCCTCCCTATGATTAGTTTAGCTTTAATAACGATTTGGGCATAAGCCCAATTCGCACACAAAAACACTCTCGTAAATGCTCTCCTTGCTACTCGAACCTAAGCTTGCACACATGTGGTGGTGTTATTTTACTGGGCTTGAAGTGGTGCCTCCTTGCCACTTTTCCAATCCCTGTTCTTGTGTCAAATTCCTCCTATTAATTTTCTTAAGGCCACCTTGCCTTAGTTTCCTCTTATTAAACTTTAAAACTTGACATTTCCTTACATTTCGTGTTTCCAAAACGTTCGCTTCCCTCCTTTAACCTAACATTTCCTTACATTTCCAAGTTTCCCAAATGTTTACTTTCCTCTTTGAATCATTTCTAAATCATTTCATTACATTTCCTAGTTTCCAAAAATGTTCACTTTGAACTTAACATTTCCTTACACTTCCAGGTTTCCAAAAAATGTTCAAAATACATTCATAACACATAAGACATGTCAGTTCGTACAGTTAAACCGAAAATGCATAGGCCTATTTTCAGGATGTTACACACCCTCCCATTCAAACAAGTTTGAATGTTTCAACCTCCCTTGATCACTCTCCACCATCCATTCCAATTGTTTGACCCCTTCAACACTCCCTCCTTAAGTGCCCTAGCCAAATCCACCACTTACCTCTCCAGGCGCAAAATAAAACTCCAAGATGTTGTCCATGCAGCTCGAACTCCTCCCCCCTTGTAACTCCCCTCTAACGCAACTCCATTGCACACAAGGTGGTGCCTCCTTGCCACTACTCAAACTCTTCACTTGTGTCAATAGCCACAAAATTTAGTCCCTTAAAGCCTGGCTCCACTAGCTCTCCCCTAAAATGCTTAGAATAAAATTTTTTTACTAAGGCTCAGACTTAACCCCGAGTTTCCTCGAGACCCTAAACACACTCAAATAACATACAAAACATACCAACACATAGATACGAAGTACACGTAAAAACCCTAAATCCTGAATGTTAAAGTTCTACCCCTTAAAGAAATTTCAGCCTCGAAATTACCTGATCAAAAGAGATGAGGGTATTTCTGTCGCATCACTTTCTCTGGCTCCCATGACGCTTCTTCTGAACCATGGTTCCGCCACAAAACTTTGACCAAAGGAACTGATTTCATCCGTAGCACCTTGACGTCTTGTTCCAAAATCTAGATTGGTTCCTCCTCATAAGACAAGTCTGGCCTTATTTCAACTTCCTCGACTAGCACCACGTGAGACTGATCCAAATGGTAACATCTTAGCATCAAAACGTGAACACATCATGCATCTGTTTCAACTCTGAAGGCAACTCCAACTAGTACGCTACTGGTCCCACACGTTTCAAAACCCGATAAGTCCCTATAAATCTGGGACTTAGCTTACCCTTACGTCCAAATCTCATCAACTTCTTCCACGGTGAAACTTTCAAGAAGACCCGATCCCCTACTGCAAATTCAATCTCCTTTCGTTTCAGATCCGCATACGATTTTTGTCTATCTGTCACTTCCTTCAATCGAGTTTGAATTAACTTAACCTACTCCTCTGTCTCTGCAACAATTTTCGGACCCAAGATATGGCAATCACCCAATTCCGTCTAATTGGTGGGAATGCGACACTTTCATCCATACAAAGCTTCATACGGTGCCATTTGAATGCTAGCTTGGTAATTATTATTGTACGCGAACTCCACCAACGGTAAAAATTCTTCCCAACTGCCTCTAAAATCGATGACACAACCCCTCAACATATCCCCCAAAACCTGAATTACTCTTTCATACTAGCTATCTGTCTGCGGATGAAGCGTCGTGCTAAAGTCTAACCTTGTGCCCAAAGCTTGATCAACGCCCTCCAGAACCGTGACGTAAATCTAGGGTCCCTATCTGATATGATTGAAATTGGTACCCCATGCAACCTCACAATTTCTACAACATACAGCTTAGCCAACCTTTAAAGAGAATAGTTGACACTAACAGGTATGAAATAAGTGGATTTTGTCAATCGATCCACAATCACCCATACTGAGTCTTTTTAGTAGGCGTAAGAGGTAGCCCACTAACAAAGTCCATAGCGATTCTCTCCAATTTCCACTGTGGAATCTTCACCGGTTGTAACAACCCCGAAGGTAACTAGTGTTCGACTTTGACCTGCTGACACGTTAAACACTTTCTTATGAATTTCGTAACTTCTCGCTTCAAACCAGGCTACTAAAATTGTTCACGCACATCCCGAAACATCTTACTTCCTCCAGGATGCATAGCGTAAGGGCTACTATGGGCCTCTTGAAGAATCATCTGCCTCAACTCCACATCTTTTGGCATGCACACCTTCCCACGGAAAGACAAAACTCCATCGTTGTTCAAACTGTAATCTTCTTTTCCACCATCCTATACTTGTAGAAGTTGAGCACTCAGGACATTATCCGATAACTGTTTCTCTTTAACCTAACTCACCCATGTCGGCTTCACTTGTAGCTCAGCTAATAAACTCCCGTCATTGTATAAACTAAAGTGAGCGAACATCGCTCTCAAATCTAATATTACCTTTCGATTTAACGCATCTGCCACCATATTTGCCTTACCCAGATGATATTCAATCGAGCAGTCATAATCCTTTAATAGCTCTACCCACCTTCGCTGCCTCAAGTTCAGCTCTTTCTGAGTTAATAGATATTTTAAACTCTTGTGGTCGGTGTAGATAATAGACTTCTCTCCATACAAATAATGTCTCCACACTTTTAAAGTAAAAACCACAGCAGCCAATTCCAAATCATGTGTGGGATAGTTAATCTCATAGGGTGTTAATTGCCGAGACGTATAGGCAACCACTTTCCCTTTCTGCATCAACACATATCCTAACCTCGTGTGAGAAGCATCACAATACACCACGAATTCTTTCCCTAGCCTCAGGCTGAATTAAAACTGGAGCCTCTGTCAAAATCCTTTTTAGCTTCTCGAATCTCTCTTGCAACTTGTCCGTCCACACAAAAGGTACCTCCTTTCTCAACAACTTAGTCAAGGGTGCCGTAATTGAGGAAAAACCCTCGACAAACCTTCTGTAGTAACCCGCTATTCCCAAGAAACTTCGGATCTCTACCACAGACTTAGGTGGTTTCCAATCCAGTACCGCCTCGATCTTCCAAGGATCAACTCTTATCCATTCTGCAGATACCACATGGCCCAAAAAAGTAACTTCCCTTAACCAAAACTCGTACTTGCTAAATTTGGTGTACAATTTTTGCTTCCTTAAAATTGTAGAACTACCCGAATATGCGAATCATGCTCCTCTTCTATCTTGGAGTATAGTAGAATATCATCTATGAACACTACTACGAACTGATCCAAATAGGGTTGAAAAACCCTATTTATCATATCCATGAACGTGGCTGGTGTATTTGTCAACCCAAATAGCATTACCAAAAACACATAGCGCCCGTAGCGAGTCCGGAAAGCCATCTTATAAATATCTGCTTCCTTTACCTTCAGCTGGTGATATCCTGACCTCAAATCTATCTTCGAAAAGGCTGAAGCCCCTTTGAGCTGATCAAACAGGTCATCTATCCTCCGTAGCAGGTACTTGTTCTTAATCGTCAGCTTATTCAATTGGCGGTAATCAATGCACATACGCATAGATCCATCTTTCTTCTTTACAAATAACACAGATGCTCCCTATAGAGACACACTAGGTCGAATAAAACCACGATCTAACAATTCCTTGATTTGAGCTTTAAGTTCAACCAGCTCCTTTGGTGCAATCCTGTAAGGGGCGATGGACACGGGGCCGTACCTGGCAGAAGCTCGATTCCAAACTCCACCTCACGATCCGGAGGCAACCCTAGAAGCTCTTCAGGAAAAACATCTACAAATTCCTTTACTGTTCTAACCTCCTCCACAGTCGCTTCCTTTGTATCCAAGGCACTGACAAAAGTTAAGAAGGCCAAGCACCCTTTCCTCACCATTCCTTCTGCCTTAAGATCAGACACTACATTAGACAAGTAGTCTCTCCTCTTGCCTATCACCAAGATTTCATCATCCTGGGGAGGACTTATCATCATGCGCTTAGCAGCACAATCCAAGTTTGCACGATATCTTACTAACTAGTCCATGCTCAAGATTAAATCAAATTCCCCAAATGGTAATTCAATTAAGTCAGCCGGAAAAACTGACCCTTGAACTTCTAAAGGCACACTTCTAAAGAGTTTATTTACCACTACCAATTGCCCTAAAGGACTAAGTACAGTCATCTCCCTAGAAGCTATTTCAGGATTCATATTCAAAGTTTCAGACACCATACTAGCAACATAGGAATTAGTCAACCCAACATCAATTAGTGAAGTAAAGGGTAACCCAAAAATGAGAAACGTACCCATTATAATGTTTGGTGCATCCCCCTCTTCACGACGTCTAGCCGCATAAACTAACCTAAGCTGTCTTGCCTCAATACCCCCTGTACCTCTGCCTAGTGCTCCACGACCCCGACCAAAACCATTCCCTCCTCAGTTCAGACCAAGACCTCTCGACATCTGTTGACCACCCCTTTCTGGCTGCACATACCAGTGACCTATCATCTGAGCCCTAGTTATATCTTGTGGACAATTCTTAATCAGATGATCCTTTGACCCACACCTGAAGCACTCCTTATTTCTTCCCCAGCACTCCCTTGCATGTGACCTCCCACAATGAACACACTGTCGAAATTGCCCAACAGTAGCTGGTGTTGTAACACGAATAGACCCATCAACCCTAGGCCTTTTCTGGAAACCTCTCGATGATCCTGACGGTCCATAACTCCTATTATTCCTGCCTCTGTCATTATCCCTATTTTTCTTCTCAGTTCTTTTTACCTCCTCAGCTATCTTAGCTTTTTCCACAAAAATAGTGAAGTTTCTCTCCCGCTGAGGAGCTAGCAACACTCGTAGCTCGTCTCGCAGCCCATCTTCAAATCTCACACAGAGGTCGTAGTCGGTTGCAACTATCCCTCGAGCGTACTGACTTAACCGCAGAAATTCAACCTCATATTTAGCTACCGACTTACCCCCTTGAATGAAATAATGCCTTCCTCTGAGCATCCACACAACTGGCCCCAACGTACTTCCCTTGGAACTTTATCTTAAAGAAATCCCAATCTACTCGGTCTACCGGAGTACCCTCTCTGACGGTGAGCCACAACTGATAGGCCTCATCCCGAAGTAAAGAAACCGCGTCCTACAGCTTCTCCTCTGCCGTGCAGTCCAAGTCATCCATAATTCTTTTGACTGCCTCAAGCCAATACTCAGCCACGTTTGGAGCTACTCCGGAGATACCCCTAAACATTTTGGCTCCATTCGCTCGGAGTCGCTCAGGAATGGACTTCTGAGTTGCTATTCCAGTGCTTGCCCCGGCCACACGCAGCATTGCCTGTGATAGGGCATCATCTCCCCCAGTTCTGTCTTGCGATCCTGCTTCCACCACAGGTGACGCTGGCACTTCGCCCTCAGGCTCATTTCTTGCTTCCGAGAATTTAGCTTCCGTACCCTGACCCCTTCCACGACCGTGTACAATATGTCCACGTCGCTACCACTCATAGCTATCGCTCCACTTTACTCTGATTATAAATTTTATGAATCAGCATAACCTTTCACTTGTTTATTAACGAGTAATTTCATGACACAGAATTTTAAGTAGTTCCTTCGTAAAGCACATACATTCCTAAAGGTTTCTGTCTCTACAGTAAGTATTCTAAATTCTAACATCCACAACAATACATCATATCACCACCTTATGCAATTTATTTAACAAACAGAAAACTTACCTGGTGGACTTGGGCTAGGAACTCGAGTGCCATTCTTCCAAAAGAAAATTTTCATATAAAGTTTCTCTTTTAACTAACTTAAATACATAATTTAAAAACATTGTGGCCCAAAACCCAATGTCGAGATTTAAAAATCTGGGCTCTGATACCAAAATTGTAACACTCCAAATCCGGTCTAGTCGTTACGACCAGATCTGGAATGTCACAGGGAAAAGTTGTAAAAATAACCTTTTTAAAATCTTAAGAAAAAATTGTAAGTTCGAAAAACTATTCGTCTAGGGTGATGTTTGAAAACCAGAGATATAATGTTTAATGAAAATTTAAGATTTGTGTCAAATCCCATTTGTTAACTTAGGTGAGGTTTGAGAAAACGGTTGCTTAATGTTGCTTTGGTTTTGAAACCTCCAATTTAATTATCATGTTAAAAAGTAATAATGTCATAATGTCATACTTAATTAAATAATAAAATAATAAAACCCAAAACTATCTTAGAGAGGCCTTATTACATAACAAAATTCCCAAATTTAATAATTACTAGAAAATAAATGACTTTACGAAAAGAAATACTTTATGGCCTCCACGGGTCCACCCGGCTCCCTGATCCACGATTTACTGATTACCTGCAAGATTTTAGCGGAGGGGTGAGTCACCGAGACTCAGTGTGTAATTATTCTATAAAATTCCACATGTGGGCTTGAGCCCCAAATCATTATCGAATTATTATATCATGCATAAATAACCAATACGATAGCCCAACCCAACCTAGTATTCCATCCTCTACACACCGCTCCGTACATCTATCCTCATACACACTTGGGGATTTCTACAATCAACTCTCCATCCGCTACACACCTCTTTGGCAGTCATGCTGACAGACACACTGCTCAAAGTCCACATAAGTGGTCTGGCCACTGATTCCACACGTGATTAAATCACCATATCCACAATGAGGCTCAATGCCATCATTAACCGTGGCAAAGTCACCAATATGTATACACTTCCCCTTTTACATCATTTATAACCCAATACCCCATGCATATGCAACATAATATAAAAGGTTAGGCAACATGATATAACAAATATATCCCACTCAACATGGATCCACAAGCAAATTATCCACGAGTATTAACTGAAATAGTAACTAACCTAGTTTTTCAGTCACCCAATATAGGTAACTCACTCACCACTGCCACTATTTTTGGCTTTCAAGCATAACACATACATATATAAACTTAAGGGAATAGTGTGATAATTACACACCTGTAAACTTGAAGAACTAAACTATCGATCTCACTAACGTCCTCACTCGAAGGATCACAGCGATTGCTTATCCTTTTCAGACGCTGGCCCACAATCCGATGGCCAATTCTGAACCACCCAAACTACGCTTCTTGAATTTAGGGGTAGGGACTACATGTCCAACCCCTTCCTTTACTTGACTTGTACTCAATTCCATAAAATATGATCTTGGTCAGAAGACCCGGTTAAAATGTTGGATAAGACAATAGCGGAAAATAAATACTTTGAACGAATAGATACTTACCAAAATTGACAGAACCCGAAGGTTCTACACTGGAGCTAAAAGATCGTTGAGATCCCTACATAAACCCATATTAGATTCGGCCTCTCAAACTTATGGATAAAAGAAGTGGCCTTTGACATAAAGAATATTGTAACCCCCTTACCTTGGTTGATCGAAAACCAAAAGATCCCTAATACCCTTCACGCTGGCTAAAAGTAAAAGAGACACGGAGCCAAGCCCTTCAAATGTACGGCCAAAATCCAAGAAACATGATTAACACCTTTTGATTCGGTTAATCAAAAAAAAAAAGAGAAGAGAAATGAACACTTACAACTTAAGAGAAAACCAATTGGAAAGATTGAAAGGAGAAGTGACGGCAACCTTTCGAGAGAAATCAGTCAAAAGATGGAGTTTGAAAAGTAAGCAAATAAAATAAAGAAACGAAATGGAGAAGAAGAGAATTGCTTCGGCTTTTGTTGATGAAATAATAAAAGAGTTTTGTGAGAAAAGGTTCAGCATAGAGTGAAAAGAAAAGAAAAGAGAATATTGGAAACTTACCGAAAGATGGGGTAAGGGTTCGGCTTTAGTTATAAAATAGAAGAGAGGTTTCAAATGGATTTGTTCGGCTATGAAGAACAGTTAGGGAAGGAACGGATGGGATGATGTTGAGGTTGAGAGGTTCCAGCTATGAGAGAAAGTGAGGAGTGTAATTCAGCTTTAGAGAAAGACGAAGAAAAAAAAGAAAAGGAAATGGATGCTAAAGAATTTGACAAGAGGGAAAAACCCGAGGAGAAAGGAAATAAAACAATAGAAAAGAGAGGAGTGCCTTCAAACTTTTGGCCCTACAAGCACTATGCTAAAAAGGAGGAATGATTGGTAGAAATCGGCACCTCAAAGAAAAAATTTGCATTAAATGACAAAAGAGAGCTCACTACTCCTAATTAGCCTCTCCAAATTTTGGCACCAACACTCCTAAACCGAAACACCCCCTCATACCCCCTACATGATCGAAAGTCCCACCTCTAGAACCCCACATTCGGCCAACAACTCCACCCCTCTCCAAATCCCTTAACTTTCTCCTAACTTCACTCACACCCACCCATTCAAACAAGTTTGAATGTTTCAACCTCCCTTGATCACTCTCCACCATCCATTCGAATTGTTTGAACCCTTCAACACTCCCCCCTTAAGTGCCCTAGCCAAATCCACCACTTACCTCTCCAGGCACAAAATAAAACTCCAAGATGTTTTTCGTGCGGCTCGAACTCCTTCCCTCTTGTAACTCCCCTTTGACGCAACTCCTCTGCACACAAGGTGGCACCTCCTTGCCACTACTCCAACTCTTCACTTGTGTCAACAACCACAAAATTTAGTCCTTTAAAGCCTGGCTCCACTAGCTCTCCCCTAAAATGCTTAAAATCAAAAAATTTCACTAAGGCTCAGACTTAACCCCGAGCTTCCTCGAGACCCCAAACACACTCAAACATCATACAAAACATACCAACACATAGATATGAAGTACATGCGAAACCCCTAAATCTCGGATGTTACAAGGGGTGTTACAGTTAGCATGTAGGCTTTAAAAGAAATTATGGTGGAATTTTGATACAAGTTAAGCTTGTAGTCCAGTGGGAGTCACGTTTTTAAGGCTGCAAGGGAGCTCAAGTTCGAGTCTCATGATGCGCAAAGGAGTATTTATTTTACATTCTCGATGTATGAGTAGTAGTGTAACAACCCAAACCCGGCCTAGACGTTACGATCAGATCTAGTGCGTCACATGAAATGGTTTTTCATGAAACTTCGCGATCATTTAAAAATGTTGCACCACCTTTGAAAACTCCGAATTAGGTTGGTTGTTTTAAAACAAAGTGCTCATTTTACTTTTGACATCTCGTAATTTATTTGAAAACTGCCTTTACTGTGAAAATTGAATTTGAACTATTATGGTTATGTGATATTTTGAAAATACTTATTGTCGTTGTACATGAAACTGGAGTTTTATTCATTAGTATTTGTAAATTGTTTGTTACATTTTGGAAAACGGTTACTTACATTTTTAGGAAAAACTCATGCTGGCTAATTCATAAAGATAATTAATGCCTTGAAAATAAATCCAATTTGAAGATATTAGTGGCCTTATTACATAACAGAATCCCAATTTGAAATAAATTTAAAGAAAAGTAAAATAGAGTTTACTAAATAGACAATGCATGGCCACCACAGAGTCCACCTTGGCCCATATCCGCTAAACTAAGAATCACCTACAAAAGTCAAGCAGAGGGGTGAGTCAAGAAGACCCAGTGTGCAATTCCCCACATGAACCACAACTGAACCCGAACCCATTCAAATACCAATTGGGCCTTAGCCTTTTACGAAATTACATTGGGCAAAGCCCATACAGAAACGAACTAGGCCTTAGCCCTATTAACATGTCAGAGCAGATAATGTATGCAATATGAAGCAAACCCAGCCCAACCTAATTTTCCACCCGCTACACACCACCCATTCCTGCCAAACACACCAGTGGGCATTTCTACAATCAACCTTCACCGCTACACACCATCGATGGCAGTCATGCTGCAGTCAGCAGCTCATCGCCGAAATATGTGGCATAGCTACCAAAATAATGTGACCACATCACTGAAATATGTAGTAGAGCCATCAAGATACACTGCCCCTTTCATCAATATCATATCCCAAAACCCATGCAACATATTATCATATTATGATGAATGTAATCATATTTCCAGTGCGCAACAGATAATCAAATCATACATATATTGTAAGTTATGTTATTTGAAAGGCGGAATCACAATGGTACTTACCTAGAGTCTCCAACCTTACCCACAAGGGTATCTCAACTGTCGATATAGTCATTTTGGCTTTCAGCCAAAAAAGTCATTAATGCTAAATGATAAAAGAAGGTGTGAGAACTACACACTTGACTACGCGAAGAATTAGACACTCTAGATCGTCGACACTCTCACTAGCGGGAACAACAGTGATTTGTCTATCCAAAATAGACGTTCGACTCTCTACCATAACCCAGCAGAAAATCCCAGACTACAGATACGGTACGTCGCTTGAACTTGGGAGTAGAGACTATGAGTCCACTCCCCTCAGACTCCCTTATCGTCACCCCCTAGGTTGGCTTGATCAAAGGAGAACCGAACACCAATAGATTCGTCTTACAAAACTAGATGAGTCTCGAAATAACACCCAGGTTATAATCGATACCTAAAAAAAGAACAAAAATAAAATGCCTTTCGACCAAACTGAAACGTGAAAGAGGCCCTCAAACCATTCGGTCATCACCACCACTTACCAGAAACCTCCCGAATGAAGACTAAACGAAGAAGAGAAGGTAAGATTAATCCCCCTACAATCGGCCAATGCCCACAAAGAAGTGAGGCAAAGATTTTCGATTTTACAAGACAATGAGAGAAGATAAACAAGTGAAAATAAATAGAGGAAGAAGAACCATTACCAAACTAACTAGAATGTGCCAAGTGGAAAGCAAGATTCGGCCCTCAGCAAGATCCCAACACTATTCGGCTATTGGCAAAAGAGGAGAAAAATCAATTCCAAATGTGAACAGAGAACTTAGTTGATGAAGGAAAAACAATAAGAACACTAAAAAGGAATAGGGAGTTTCGGCTACCAACAAATGAAGAAGAAACCGATTCAAAGAGGATGGAAAGGTTCGATCGATGGGGAAAGGGTAGAAATAAAATGAAAAAATCAAAGAGGGTTTCGGCTAATGTGAAGCTAAAAGAAATAGGCTTCAAATGGGAGAAAAAAAGGGAATTCGGCTATGCTTGAGAACTTAGGGAAAAAGGGAACGAAAGTTGGAAAAGAAAAGAGGTGAAAGAAAAGAATGCTTATATTAGTCAATTTCCAAAGCTTCGATTAACACAAAAGAAAGGGAAAGAAAGGATGGAGAGAATCATTGAGATGTGCAGCACAAGCAAGAAGTAAATAAAACCCAAAAGGAAAAAACAAAGAATTCTTTTAATCCAAATTCGGCACACCCCTCACTTATGACCGATTATGCTCACAAAAATTAGCCTAAGAAACCAAAATGAACCTACGGCACACACCCATACTAACCACAATCGAAAATCCCCTTCACACCTCCCCACTTACTGCCACACACCTACACTCCCCCACTCCCACGATTTTCTCCTCCATTTCCTCACCATTCACTCCACACCCCTCATTTGAAACACCCAACAACCTTGACCCCCTTCAAACTCCCCAAGCTCCTCTTGTCCATCCATTCAAATTCATTTGACCTATTCAACCACCACCTTAGAAGAGTCCCAGCCGAAAACACTTCTCCTCCCCCTTGAGCACAAAAAATAAAGCTCTTGATGCAACAGATAGAATTCGAACTCCTTCCCCCTTACCCTGCTAAAGACGCCACCACCATTTGGACACAAGCTCATTTGTGTCAACAAGCACATGCAATTAATCTTAAGGCATGCTTCTACTAGCTCTCCCCTTAAGTGCCTAAAAAGTAAAATTTTACCAAAGCTCTAGCTTTTAACCCGTGCCTTCCCAAGACCCCCAAACACACATAAATAACAAGCTTAGCTAGCCAAACACATAAAATAGTGCAAAATGTAGGACCCCTAAATTCTAGGATGTTGCAGTTCTACCCCTAAAGAAATTTCTGCCTCGAAATTTACCTGTTCAAAAGAGGTGAGGGTATTACTGTCGCATCACATCTTCTGGCTCCCACGTGGCTTCTTTCTAACCGTGATTACTCCATAAAACCTTAACCAGTAGAACCTTGACCAAGATCTGTACTGGTTCTTCTTGAAAAGATAGGTCGGGTCTTACTTCAATTTCTTCCACCGGTACAATGTAAGATGGATCCGAATGATAACGCCTTAACATCGAGACATGGAATACGTTATGGATCTGACTCAACTCAGGGGGTAACTCAAGTTGATAAGCCACTGGTCCTACACGTTTCAACACCCGATAAGGCCCAATGAATCTGGGACTCAACTTGCCCTTCCGTCCAAATCTTAGAACGCTCTTCCAAGGTGAAACTTTCAGAAAGACCTGATCACCTACTGAGAATTCTATTTCCTTACGCTTCAGATCTGCATATGATTTTGCCTGTCGAAAGCTTCCTTCAACCGAGCCCAAATCAACTTAACCTTTTCCTTAGTCTCTGAGAACAACTTCGGACCCAACAACCGTCGCTCACATAACTCTGTCCAGCAGGTAGGGGTACGACACCTATAACCATACAACGCCTTATAGGGTGCCATCTGAATGCTGGATTGATAGCTGTTATTGTACGCAAACTTCGACAATGGTAGAAAATCTTCCTAACTACGTCTAAAGTTAATTACATAGCCCCTTAATATGTCTTCCAGAATCTTAATTACCCTTTCCGACTGACCATCAGTCTACGAGTGAAATGCTATGCTAAAATCAAGTCTTGTACCCAAAGCTTCATGTAACGAATCACGATGTAAACCTAGGATCTTTGTCCGATATAATAGACATAGGTACCCCATGCAATCTCACAATCTCTGCTACATATAGCTTGGCCAACTTCTGCAATGAATAGTCAACACGAACGGGTATAAAGTGGGCAGACTTCGTCAACCGATCAACAATCACCCACACTGAATCTTTTTTAGTACGCGTCAGGGGTAGCCCACTAACGAAATCTATCGTTATTCTCTCCTATTTCCAGAGTGGAATCTTCATCGATTGCAACAACCCTAAAGGCAACTGATGTTCTGCCTTCACCTGCTAACACGTCAAGCACTTACTCACAAACTCAGTAACTTTTCACTTCAACCCAGGCCACCAAAATAGTTCACGCAAATCTCGATACATCTTACTTCCACCGGGATGCATAGTGTACGGGCTACTATGCGCCTCTTGCAGAATCATCTGTCTCAACTTAAAATCCTTCGGCATACAAATCTTTCCATGGAAACATAATACCCCTTCACTGTTCAAACCAAAATCCCCTGTCTCACCATCTTGCACTTGCTAAAGTTGAGAACTTAATACTTCGTCCAACAATTGCTTCTCTTTGATCTGGCTTACCCATGTCGGCTTTACCTGAAGTTTGACTAACAGGCTACCATCTTCATACAGACTGAGATGAGCAAACATTGCTCTCAAATCTAATATCACATTACGACCCAACGCATCCGCCACTACGTTAGCTTTCCCCAGGTGATATTCAATCAAGCAATCATAATCCTTCAACAACTCAATCCACCTCCATTGCCTTAGGTTCAAATCCTTCTGAGTAAGAAGATATTTTAGACTCTTATGATACGTATAGTTAACCGGCTTTTCTCCATACAAGTAATGTCTCCAAATCTTTAGAGCGAACACCACCACAACTAGCTTCAAAACATGAGTGGGATAATTCACCTCATGTGGTCTAAATTGTCAAGACGCATACGCTACTACCTTCCCTTCTTGCATTAGTACACATCCTAACCCTATGTATGATGTATCACAATAGACGACAAACTCCTTCCCATCTTCAGGTTGAATCAACACTTGTGCCTCAGTCAGAATCTTCTTTAGCTTTTCAAAGCTTTCCTACTGCTTATCAGCCCAAACAAATGGTACCCCTTTCCATAACAACTTGGTTAGTGGTGCAGCAATCAATGAGAATCCCTCGACGAACCTTCTATAGTACCCAGCTAATCCAACAAAACTTCAAATTTCTGCGATAAACTTCGGCGGCTTCCAGTCCAGAACAGCTTCGATCTTTCGGGGATCAACCCTAATCCCCTCGGCAGAAAAAACATGCCCAAAAAAGGTAACTTCTTTAGCCAAAATTCACACTTAATGAATTTGGCATACAATTGCTTCTCTCTCAATATCTTCAGAACAACCCGAAGATGTGAATCATGCTCCTCCTCTGTTCTTGAGTACACAAGGATGTCATCTATGAATACCACCACAAACTGATCTAGATAGGGTTGGAAGACCTGTTCATCATATCAATAAATGCGGCTGGTGTATTTGTTAACTCGAACGGCATCACTAAAAACTCATAGTGTCCACAATGAGTTCAGAAAGTAGTCTTATGAATATATGCCTCCTTGACCTTTAGCTGATGATACCCTGATTTTAAATCTATTTTTGAAAAAATTGAAGCTCCTCCTAGCTGATCGAACAAATCGTCAATCCTTGGTAACAGGTATTTGTTCTTAATTGTCAACTTGTTGAACTGGCAATAGTCAATGCACATACGCATCGACTCGTCCTTTTTCTTCACGAACAACACCGACGCTCCCCACGGAGATACACTTGGTCAGATAAAATCGCGGTCCAACAGCTCCTGGATCTGAGCCTTAAGTTCCACCAGTTCCTTCGGTGCCATCCTATAAGGGGCGATAGACACTGGAGCTATTCTCGGATGTAGCTCAATTCCAAATTCCACCTTGCGATTCAGAGGTAACCCTAGGAAGCTCTTCAAGAAAGACATCCACGAATTCCTTCACAGTTCTAACATCCCCTATAGATAATTCCTTTGCATCCAAAGCACTGATGAAAGCTAGAAACGACTTGCACCCTTTCCGCCTTAAGTGTAGAAACCACGTTGGACGGGTAATTCTTTCTCTCTCCTATCACATTTACTTCTTTATCCTTTGAGGTTCTTAACACCATACGATTAGCAGCACAATCCAAATTTGCACGAAGCGTAACCAGCCAATCCATTCCTAATATAAGGTCAAACTCATCGAATGGCATTTCCATCAAGTCGGTCGGAAATACTATTCCTTAAATTTCTAAAGGCACATCCCTAAACAACTTGTTCACTACCACAGATTGTCCTAAAGGGCGAACCACAAACATTTCTCTAGCAGCAATCTTGGTTTAATGCTTTAAGTCTCAGATACGGTACGAGCAACAAATGAATGGGTCGATCCAATATTAATCAAAGTAGTAAATGGATTATCAATTATAAAAACGTACCGATTATGACGTCCGGCAAGGCCGCCATCCACTCCTTCGTCATTGATAGACTAAACTCGACCGTCTTGCATCTCAGATCGCTAGCACCTCCGCCCAAGGTTTCTCGTCCTCAACCAAAACCATTTCCTCCTCTGCCAGACCACAACCTCTCGGTGGCTACTGACCATCGCTCTGGAATTGAGCAAAACCCTGACCTTTTGGCCGCACCTTATCTAATTCTTGTGGACAATCTTTTATCATGTGATCCCTAGATCCACACTTGAGACATCCCACCAGTTCTTCTCCAACACTCCCCCAGTTGTGTCTTACCACACAGAGCACATGGTCGAAACTGACCTACTGCAGTAGTCATCACAACTCAAGCTGGCCCAACCAACCTAAGCTTCTTTTGAAAACCCCAGATGATCCCGACGACCCAAAATGCCTCTTATTTTTACCCCTATCCTTATCGTTATTTTACCTCTCAGACCGCTTTACTTCTTCGACTATTTTAGCTTTTTCAACTAGAATGGCACAATCTCTTTCTCGCTGAGGAGATATCAGTACTCGCAGCTCGCCTCGCAATCCATCCTCGAACCAAACACAACGTTTATAGTTAGTTGTAACTATACCTCAGGCATAACAGCTCAAATGTAGAAATTTCGCCTCATATTCGCCACAGATTTACCCTCTTGAACCAGATTCAGAAATGCTTTTCTTTGGGCATCCACATAGCTTGCCCCAACAAACTTTCCCTGGAACGTTATCTTAAAGAACTCTCAGGTAATACAGTCTGCTGAAGTACCTTCCCACACTGTGAGCCACCACTGGTATGCCTTATCTCAAAGAATAGACACCGTTCCTTTCAATTTCTCCTCTGCCGTGCGGTCTAGATCGTCTATAATTCACTCAACTACCTCCAACCAATATTTCGCTACGTTAGGGGCCACACCAGAAATACCTCTAAATATTTTAGCCCCATTTGCCCGAAGTCGCTCAAGGATAGACTTCCGAGCTAATGATCCCGTGCTTGCACTAGTAACCCGATCTAGAACTCGCAACATCGCTTGGGACAAAGCATCGTCCCCTCCAGTTCGATATTGAGATCCTACTTACATTATTGGTGATCTTTGGCGCCGCCTTCCGGTCATGTCACGATTTCGAGGATCCACCTCGACACCCGACTCTACCATGGCTGCGTGTACCACGTCCACATCCACGTCCCCTAGCGCTCATTTTTACTGAGTCGACTTAATCAGATTACAAATTTTATGAACTAGTATATTTTTCTACTGTTTATCAACGGATATCTTATAAAGATAGATTTAGAAGTAGTTTTCGCAAATCATATTTCTAAAGGTCACAATCTCTATAGTCTTAACCCTTATAGCTAGCAATCACAATATAGTAAATAGTTTTCCTTCTAATCATTTCATAAAATCAAACAGAATCAGAGGACTTACGAATTTGGTGTCGGAGACTTGGGTGACATACCTCAAAAATAAAACATATACTTCTTAAACAATATTTCAAACCAATTTTGGAAAAACGTTTTTGAACCCATTCCACAGTCGAGTTTTGCAACCTGGCTTTGATACCATAAAATGTAACACCCCAACCCTGGCCTAGACATTACGATCGGATCTAGTGCATCACATGGAATGGTTTTTCACTCCAAGTTAGGTTGGTCGTTTGAAAACTCAGTACTCATTTTACTTTTGAAATCTCGTAATTTATTTGAAAACCGCCTTTACTGTGAAAATTGAATTTGAACTATTGTGGTTATATGATATTTTGAAAATACTTATTGTCGTTGTACATGAAACTTGAATTTTATTCGTTAGCATTTGTAAATTGTTCGTTACATTTTGGAAAATGGTTACTTACATTTTTAAGAAAAACCCGTGCTGGCTAATTCATAAAGATAATTAGTGCGTTGAAAATAAAACCAATTTGAAAATATCAGTGGCCTTATTACAGAACAAAATCCCAATTTGAAATAAATTTAAAGGAAAGTAAAATAGAGTTTACTAAATAGACAGTGCATGGCCACCACAGAGTCCACCTCGGCCCATATCCGCTAAACTAAGAATCACCTGCAAAAGTCAAACAGAGGGGTGAGCCAAGAAGACCCAGTGTGCAATTCCCTACATAAACCATAACTGAGCCCGAACCCATTCAAATACCAACTGGGCCTTAGCCCTTTACGAAATCACATTGGGCAAAGCCCATACAGAGACGAACTGGGCTTTAGCCCTATTAACATGTCAGAGCAGATAATGTATGCAATGTGAAACAAACCCAGCCCAACCTAATTTTCCATCCACTACACACCACCCATTCCTCCCAAAGACACCAGCGGGGATTTCTACAATCAACCCTCACCGCTACACACCATCGGTGGCAATCATGCTGCAGTCAGCTGCTCATCACTAAAATATGTGGCATGGCCACTAAAATTGAAACACCCCAAACCCGGCCCACAAGCCTTGATCCGATCTGGCATGCTTCTAGGAAAAACCATTCGAATTCTTATTTGAATCTTCGCTAAAAGTTTTTACGTTTTTGAAAACAGTTGATTTGGGTTGGGCTCAAATATTAAAACCCGTGTTGATTAGGTGTCAAAACATTTGATATTTATATTTAAGAAAATTTGACTTTGAACTTTAATTTGATAATAATCATATCAAACTAAGTAATTTAAAAGCATGCATAAACAATTTAATACTTATGGCCTTATTACATCAAATAAAAACCTGAAATAATTCAAAACTTAAATATAAATAGAGCTAATAAAAAAAATAAAACAGTCTCTGAGCTTTGCATGGCCACCACTGAGCTCCTGCCGACCCGGTCCATTACTGAGTGTCACCTGGGAAATTGTACGACAAGGGGTGAGTCAAATAGACTCAATGTGTACAACCAACACAGAACTCAATTAACTCAGGCATGTCAAATCATACATAGTAACATATATATAATTAATGATGCAAACCCGAACCCAAGCCTAAATAACCATCCGCTACACATCACCCGTACCAACCATCACACCGTGGGGACTACTAAGTCAACCCTCCATCCGCTACACACCATCGAAGGCAGTCGCTGCAGTCGACGTGCTCATCGCCCTTATAAAATTTGTGGCATGGCCACCAGATATAAATTCGTGACATAAGTCACCACATTCATATATTGTGACATAAGTTACCATATTCATATATTGTGACATAAGTCACCACATTCGGATATTGTGACATAAGTCACCACATTTAGATATTGGGGCATAAAACCACCAATTCACTTCCCCTTTACATATCACCCATATGCCCTATGTCATACAAAACATGCAAATATTATGCCTTATGCCTTATTCACATTCTTATAGTTGCGCTTATGTGCCATCACAGATATTTATCACAATATACTCATAGTAGGAGTGGGTAAACGTACCTGAATATTTTGTACCATTGCATGGTACTTTTAGCCACCTCACACATGTTTTAATTAACACATATATTAAAGCATAATCATAAATTAATTGAAGCTTAGTGTGGGTGTACACACCTGATATACTTATCGCTTTATTGAAATCCCAAAATCCCGGTCCACCATTCTAGATCCTTAGTTCCTATATTCGACCACCCTCAACATGTTAGCAAAAGCCTATTCGGCTAACTATCCAAAATCCATAACCGAAAGCTTACCTTGCTTGCCGATTTGAGTACTCTTCAAATCCCGAAAACTTTGTGATCTTCCTACCCTCCAATCTGCCAATGCTAAATCACTTAACTTGGTTAATTCCGGCTTTTGAAAAAATAAGCAATAGATCTTAAAACACCAAAATATGGCCTTGGCCGATTGTACATAAGTGCTTACCTTGCGATTTGAAATCCCGAAATCCTTGTATACCACTGTCGACTGCCCCTAAATATCCATAATTAGATTCGGCTAACACAGTAACCAATATGGCTAAATATGCACCTTCAGTTACCTTGTAGATCTGAATCCCGAAATTGATCCTTGCTTCTCTGGTGATATCGAGATCCCTACTTAACCATTGTTAGAGTCGGCTTATGCATAAATCTATGGAAAATGGCCCTTGGCTGAAACTACATGTCACTTACCTTGAGCACTTCAAATCCCGAGAGGCTCCTTTACTGCTCCCTAGCGTTGGCTACACACAAAAAGAACACATCACTATGGCCTTACACACATTCGGCCATCCCTAAAACCAAGGTCAAACATTTGGTTTCGGCACACTAAAAGAAAGAGTAGGGAAATCGATTATAAGTACTTACCACCAACGTTTACTTGTGAATACTAACAGAGAGTAGATTTCGGTTAACCGTTTTGGCTTTTAAGATTTGCGGCAAAGAAGAGAAAATAGGCACTTTGAGATTCGGCTAGGCTTTTCAATAACAAAGGGTCATTCGGCCATTCAAGAAAAGGTGATGAATTGAGTTTGAAAGAAAAAGAATAGGAAGGGAGAGGAAATTTGGCAAGGCACAAAGAGAAAGAAAAAGATGAATGCCCACAACAAAAATTCAGCACACACTCCTTCACACTCTTCAAAGTCGAAAATACAAGCCCCTAGAGTCCAATATTCGGCCACTACATCCTCTCACTATCTAATCCCCTAATTCACTCTTCCTTAGCCAAATCTTGAAGTGTCCATGTGCCGTCCACTTCCTCTTCTCTAGAGTCCATGTGTCGTCCAATTCCTCTCCTCCTTGTAGCAAAATAAAATCTTTTATTTGCTTTCCTTGTGACTCAAACCTTGGCCCATTTGCACCTCCTTGTGGCATCACTTACAGAGGCT
The DNA here is from genome assembly GCA_025506655.1 of Gossypium rotundifolium. Lineage (NCBI taxonomy): Eukaryota > Viridiplantae > Streptophyta > Magnoliopsida > Malvales > Malvaceae > Gossypium > Gossypium rotundifolium. The sequence goes on along the minus strand of CP106732.1, from coordinate 31,575,920 downwards.
TTAAGTGGCACCTCCAAGCCACTTAACCAAGCCCATTTGTGTGTCATAACTCCCTTACATTTTTTCTTAAGGCCACCCTACTTAGCTTCCTCTTTTAGATTTAGAATATAATAATTTCTAAGGCACTCTCTTATTTTCTAAGGTTCACAAAATTTATACAACACATTCTTAACACATAAAGGCATGCTATTTCATATTATTAAGCAAAAATGCATAAGCCATAATCCGGGATATTACAATTCTACCCCCTTAAAATAATTTTGACCTCAAAATTACCTGGCTAAAATAGGTGGGGGTATTGCTGTCGCATTGCTTCCTCCGGTTCCCATGAAGCTTCCTCCGATCCATGATTTTGCCACAACACCTTGACCAAAGGGACCGATTTATTCGTAGCACTTTCACATCTCGTTCCGAATCTAAATCGGCTCTTCCTCATAAGACAGATCTAGTCTTAGCTCCACCTCTTCAACTGAAACTACATGAGATGGATCCGATCAGTATCGACGTAGCATGGAAACATGAAATACGTCGTGCATCTGCTTCAATTTTTGAGGTAACTCCAACTGGTATGCCACCGGTCCAATTCGCTTCAATACCCGATAGGGTCCTATAAACCTTAGACTTAGCTGCCCTTTTCGACCAAATCTCATCACCTTCTTCTATGGCGAAACTTTAAGAAACACTTGATCTCCCACATCAAATTCTATTTCCTTCCGTTTGAGATCTGCGTACGACTTTTGCCTATCAGATGCCTCCTTTAACCATGCCCAAATTATCTTAACCTTCTCCTCGGATTCAGCCACAATTTTGGACCCAAAATTTGACGTTCCCCTAATTTCGTCTAACACATAGGAGTGCGACACTTCCGACCATACAGCACTTCTTACGGTGCCATCCATATACTTGCCTGATAGCTGTTATTATATGTAAATTCCGCTAGAGGCAAATATTCTTCCCAACTTCCTCTAAGTCTATCACACAGCCTCTCAGCATATCCTCCAACACTTATATTACTCGCTCAGATTGATCGTCTGACTATGGATGAAAGGCCGTACTGAAGTCCAATCTGGTGCCTAAGGCCTGATGTAGTGCTTTCCAAAACTGAGAGGTGAACCTCGAATCCCTATCCGAGATAATCGACACCGGCACTCTGTACAACCTTACAATCTCTGCCACATACAACTTTGATAATTTCTGGAGAGAGTAGTCAACCCGTACAGAAATAAAATATGTACACTTTGCTAGCCGATCAACTATCACCCATGCCGAATCCTTCTTTGTAGGCGTAAGGGGAAGCCCACTAACGAAGTCCATGGTAATTCTCTCCCACTTCCATTGGGGAATCTGTATTGGCTGAAGCAACCCGGACGGAACTTGGTGTTCAGCCTTAACTTGCTGACACGTCAAGCACTTGCCAACGTATTCAGTAACTTCCCGCTTAAGACCAGGCCACTAAAATTACTCCCTTAGATCTCTGTACATTTTACTATCTTCGGGATGCATAGCATAGAGGCTACTATGCAATTCCCGAAGAATTTTTTGCCTAAGTTCTTCGTCCTTCAGCATACAGACCTTACCCTTGAAGCACAATACTCCCTCATCATTAACACCATAACCCTCTAACTCTCTATTTTGCGCTTTTCACAACTTAACACTTAGATCCTCATCCATTAACTGACTTTCCTTCACCTCATTCAACCATGTCGGCTTAACTTGCAACTCCGCTAGCAAACTTCCATCGCCATAGAGGCTTAAATGTACGAACATTGCTCTCAGATCCGTCACTACCTTTTGACTTAAGGCATCTGCCACCACATTCGCCTTGTCCGGGTGGTACTCTATGGAACAATCATAATCCTTCAATAATTCCACCCACCTTCGCTGTCTCAGATTCAACTCCTTCTGAGTCAGCAGGTACTTAAGGCTTTTGTGGTCTGTGTAGATCACTAACTTCTCTCCATAAAGATAGTGCCTCCACACCTTAAGAGCAAAGACCACTATCGCCAACTCCAAATCATGCGTCGGGTAGTTAACCTCGTGTGGCCTTAGTTGTCGAGACGCATAAGCAACTACCTTCCCATCTTGGATAAGGACACCTCCCAATCCTATATGGGAAGCATCACAATATACCACAAACTCCTTCCCTGCCTCAGGCTGAATTAAAACTGGAGCTTCGGTCAAGACCTTCTTAAGCTTCTCAAAGCTCTCCTGTTGCTTATCGGTCCATACGAAGGGCACTTCCTTTTTCAACAACTTTGTCGAGGCGCGACTATCAACGAGAACCCTTCCACGAACCTTTGGTAATAGCCTACTAATCCTAAGAAACTCTGAACTTCCGCCATAGACTTAGGGGTTTTCCAATCCAAAACTATCTCAATCTTCCGAGGATCCACCTTTATTCCTTCAGCGGATACCACATGTCCTAAAAACGTAACCTCCTTAAGCCAAAATTCACACTTGCTGAATTTGGCATAGAGCTTCTTCTCCCTTAACACTTGCAACACTATCCGAAGATGCTCTTCATGTTCTTCCTCGGACTTCGAATACACCAAAATATCGTCTATGAACACAACAACAAACCGGTCCAGATAGGGTTGGAAAACCCGTTCATCATGTCCATAAACGCGGTGGGGTATTTGTCAACCCGGATGGCATTACCAAGAACTCATAATGCCCATACCTTATTCGAAAAGTCGTCTTATGGATATCAGCCTCCTTCACCTTAAGCTGATGATATCCAGACCTTAGATCTATCTTTGAGAATACTGCGGCCCCCTTAAGCTGATCGAACAAATCATCTATCCTTGGCAAAGGGTACTCGTTCTTGATGGTCAGCTTATTCAACTGACGATAATCTATGCACATACGCATAGTTTCGTCCTTCTTCTTCACGAATAAGATTGGTGCTCCCCATAGAGACACACTGGGTCGGATGAACCCACGGTCGAGCAATTCTTGGATCTGAGCCTTGAGCTCAACCAACTCCTTTGGTGCCATTCTGTATGGGGCAATGGACACAAGAGCTGTACCCAGCAGCAAGTCAATTCCAAACTCCACCTCCCTGTCTGGGGGTATTCCGAGTAATTCCTCCGAAAAGACATCCATAAACTCCCTTACAGTTCTAACTCCACTAGCTCCCCTTTCATTTGTATCCAAAGCACAAATAAAGGCCAAAAATGCCTTACACCCCTTCCGAACCATCTTATCCGCCTTTAATGCCGAAACTATGTTAGACAAGTAGTTCCTCCTTTCGCCTATCATAACCATCACCTCATCCTCTAGGGTCTTTAACTCCATTCGTTTGTCTACACAATCCAATACAGTCCGATGCTCCACTAGCCAATCCATGCCAAGTATAAGATCAAATTCCCCGAAGGGTAACTCCATTAAGTCGACAAGAAATACCGCTCCTTGAAGGTCCAAAGATACTCTCCGAAACATCTTATTCACCACTACAGTTTGGCCTAATGGGCTTACTACAGTCATCTCCCTATCAGAGAGTTCAAAGGCTATCCCTAGAGTTTCAACTACTCTACATGTAACATAAGAATGGGTCGAGCCCACATTAATCAAAGCAACATAAGGTTTGCTAGATATAAGGAACATATCGGTTATGACGTCCGGTGCATCTCTGTCTTCCCTCTGGTGAACCGTATAAACCAAACCCGGCTGCCTGGCCTCCGTGTTACCAATACCTCGGCCCGGTGTTCCTCGTCCTCTACTAGAACCATTACCTCCGTCAGCCGAACCACGACCTCACGGTGGTGGTTCTTGTCCTCTTTTTCCAGCCTGGTTAGAACCTTGACTTACTGGTCGTCCCCCTTCAGTTCTCATCGGGCAATCCTTAATCATGTGGTCTTTGGACCCACGCTTAAAACATCCTCCCGTCTTGTTCCAACACTCACCCAAGTGCTTTTTCCCTCGCTGATCACAAGCACGATACCGCCCTCCTAAAGCAGCTTGCTGACCTCGCAGCCCATCAACTCTAGGCCTCTTTTGCTCATTCCTAGATGGCCTTGATGATCTAAATCCTCTTTTCTGCCTATTTTGATCGGTGTTCTGCCTTACAGAATCTTTAATTCCCTCGGCTACCTTAGCCTTCTCCATCAACACAGTAAACTCCCACTCCTGTTGTAGAGCTATCAGCAACCTCAGATCATCCCTTAGTCTGTCCTCAAACTAGATACACCGCTCATGCTCAGTAGACACTATCCCTCGAGCATAACGGCTTAGCCTTAAAAATTTAGCTTCAGACTCACCACGGACTTGTTCCTTGAACCAATTTCTTAAATGCCTTTCTCTCAAGATCAATATAATGAGTGCCAACATACTTCTTCTGGTATGCTGCCTTAGCATAATCCCAAGTGAGTTCCTCAGCTATAGCACAATCCGACACCGTGAGCCACCACTGATATGACTCATCGCGGAGAAGTGACACCAACCCTTTCAGTTTTTCCTCGTCAGTTAAATCGAGCTCATCCATAATTCGCTCAGTCGCCTCCAACCAATACTCGGCGACACTGGTGCCACACGATACACCACGGAACACCTCGGCCCATTGGCTCGAGTCACTCAGTACCGACTTTTGAGCTCCCATGCCTCCACCCACTCCGACCACCCTTTCTAAAACCGCAAAGATCGCTCGTGACATCGCGTCATCCCCCATCGATCCTCGATATTCCACATCGGTATTGGTTGTGGTGGTGGCATTTCATTTTTAGATCCTTGACCCGATCTAATGGGTTCAGACACGATCATTCGGCCTCTTCCATGGGCACGCACATTACGACTACGTCCCCTTGAATTCATACTTCCGCTTTGTGTTTATCTGATTAAAGAATTTTATGAATTAGTTTTGTTCCACTAGTTTATCACGTATAGTCTTATGTTCAATAGTTTTTAAAGGGGTAGTTCTTTTGAATTCATTCACATACAGTCTCAGATCATTCATTCAGTCACACTCATGAACTTGCGTTCATTACAGAGAAATGTTGTAGTTGTCGTTGTTTGTTGTTTTCCACTACTCAAGGGTATTTCTGTAATTTTGTCCTACAAGGATATTTTGGTCATTTTTCAAATTAGGGTATTTGAAATGTTGCAAAATAGAGATTGTTTATATTTTACAAAACTTAAAATACTTGCTGGGAAAATTCCAAGGGTGAAATGATAATTTTATACAATAGAGGTATTTTTGTAATTTTTACAAGCCAGGGTTATTTCGGTAATTTTTCGCAAAATGTGGTTCCTGGTGACTTTCCAAAATAAGGGTATTTTTAAGATTTCTAATTTGAGGGTACTTCGGTAATTTTCCTTACTGAGGGTATTTTGGTCATTTGCATAAGTTAGGGGTAATTTGATCATTTTGTAAATCAGGGGTAATTTTGTAAATTTTCCAACTCAGGGTATCTTAATATTTTGTAAAGATAGGGTTTTTGGATATTTATAAGATAAGAGAATCTTGATAAAAACTGTGGATAGTATGGAAATTTTATGAACCAATGGCATTTTAGTAATTTTTCCAACAAGGGGTATTTAGGTCATTTAAGTAAATCGAGAATATTTTGGAAATTCTTTTTTCAAAATAGTTTTCCTACACCTTGAAGGGGTAGTTTGGTGATTTAAAGACTTAGGGTTTTTATAAAAATATGGCTAGTCCCTTTCGGGTTTTAGTTATTGGGTTTAACCTGTGGCTGAGTCCTCTTGGTTAGGGTGAACCGTCACTACGCACCAGGTTGGATTCGAGTGGAGAGGAGGTGAGTCACTAGGACTGCTTAAATACCAAGCTCCCACTGAAACCAATCCTAGACATGCGCACAATGGTTGCCACACCCTAGCTCGGCGACTTAGTCATAGGTTTGTTTAATTGTGCATTAAAGTTTTATGTAATTGTTGGTGTAACTAGTCCTATAGTTCAAGTACTTATCATACTAATCTACGTTCCATTTCTACCCTTCTACAAATCATACAATAATTCACACAATGGATAGGGTACTTACCTGGTGGACTTCGGGCCGAAGACTCAGGTGCCATGCTAGATAACCTGCTTATTTCTTAGAAAAGTCCAATTTCAAAAGAAAGAAAACATTTTGGGCCCAAAAAGCCCTCAAGGTCGAGTTTTGAATCGGGCTCTGATACCAAGTTGAAACACCCCAAACCCGGCCCATAAGCCCTGATCGGATCTGGCATGCTTCTAGAAAAAACCATTCGAATTCTTATTTGAATCTTCGCTAAAAGTTTTTGCATTTTTGAAAACAGTTGATTTGGGTTGGGCTCAAATATTAAAACCTGTGTTGATTAGGTGTCAAAACATTTGATATTTATATTTAAGAAAATTTGACTTTGAACTTTAATTCGATAATAATCGTATCAAACTAAGTAATTTAAAAGCATGCATAAATAATTTAATACTTATGGCCTTATTACATCAAATAAAACCCAAATAATTCAAAACTTAAATATAAATAGAGCTAATAAAAAAATAAAACAGTCTCGAGCTTTGCATGGCCACCATCGAGCTTCACGACCCGGTCCATTCTTGAGTGTCACCGGAAAATAGTCCCACAAGGGTGAGTCAAGCAGACTCAATGTGTACAACCAACACAGAACTTAATTAACTCGGGCATGTCAAATCATACATAGTAACATATATATAATTAATGATGCAAACCCAACCCAAGCCTAAATAACCATCCGCTACACATCACCCGTACCAACCATCACAACGTGGGGACTACTAAGTCAACCCTCCATCCGCTACACACCATCCAAGGCAGTCGCTGCAGTCGACGTGCTCATCGCCCTTATAAAATTCGTGGCATGGCCACCAGATATATATTCGTGACATAAGTCATCACATTCATATATTGTGACATAGGTCATCACATTCATATATTGTGACATAAGTCACCACATTCGGATATTATGACATAAGTCACCACATTCAGATATAGGGGTATAAAACCACCAATTCACTTCCCCTTTACATATCACCCAAATGCCCCATGTCATACAAAACATGTAAATATTATGCCTTATGCCTTATTCACATTCTTATAGTTGCGCTTATGTGCCATCACAGATATTTATCACGATATACTCATAGTAGGAGTGGGTAAACATACCTGAGTATTTCGTACCATTGCATGGTACTTTTAGCCACCTCACACATGTTTTAATTAACACATATATTAAAGCATGATCATAAATTAATTGAAGCTTAGTGTGGCTGTACACACCTAATATACTTATCGCTTTATTGAAATCCCGAAATCCCGATCTAGCATCCTAGATCCTCAGTTCCTATATTCGACCACCCTCAACATGTTAGCAAAAGCCTATTCTGCTAACTATCCAAAATCCATAACCGAAAGCTTACCTTGCTTGCCGATTTGAGTACTCCTCAAATCCCGAAAACTTTGTGATCTTCCTACCCTCTAATCGGCCAATGCTAAATCACTTAACTTGGTTAATTCCGGCTTTTGAACAAATAAGGAATATATCTTAAAACACCAAAATATGGCCTTGGCCAATTGTACATAAGTGCCTACCTTGCGATCTAAAATCCCGAAATCCTTGTATACCACTGTCGACTGCCCCTAAATATCCATAGTTAGATTCAGCTAACACAGTAACCAATATGGCCGAATATGCACCTTCACTTACCTTGTAGATCTGAATCCCGAAATTGATCCTTGCTTCTCTGGTCATATCGAGAGCCCTACTTAACCATTATTAGAGTTGGCTTATGCATAAATCTATGGAAAATGGCCCTTGGCCGAAACTACATGTCACTTACCTTGAGCACTTCAAATCCCGAGAGGCTCCTTCACTGCTCCCTAACGTTGGCTACAAACAAAATGAACACATCACTATGGCCTTACACACATTCAACCATCCCTAAAACCAAGGTCAAACATTTGGTTTTGGTACACTAAAAGAAAGAGTATGGAAACCGATTATAAGAAGTACTTACCACCGACGTTTACTTGTGAATACTAACAGAGAATAGATTTATTCTTAGTTTGACTTTTAAGATTTGCGAAGAAGAGAAAATAGGCACTTTGAGATTAAATCTAGGCTTTTCAATGACAAAGGGTCATTCGGCCATTCAAGAAAAGGTGATGAATTGAGTTTGAAAGAAAAGAGAATAGGAAGGGAGAGGAAATTCGGCAAGGCACAAAGAGAAAGAAAAAGATGAATGCTCACAACAAAAATTTGGCACACACTCCTTCACACTCTTCAAAGCCGAAAATACAAGCCCCTAGAGTCCAATATTCGGCCACTACATCCTCTCACTATCTAATCCCCTAATTCACTCTTCCTTAGCCAAATCTTGAAGTGTCTCTGCCGTCCACTTCCTCTCCTCCTTGTAGCAAAATAAAATCTTTTATTTGCTTTCTTTGTGACTCGAACCTTGGCCCATTTGCACCTGATTGTGGCGTCACTTACAGAGGCTTTAAGTGGCGCCTCTAAGCCACTTAACCAAGCCTATTTGTGTGTCATAACTCCCTTACATTTTCTCTTAAGGCCACCCTGCTTAGCTTCCTCTTTTAGATTTAGAATCTAATAATTTCTAAGGCACTCTCCTATTTTCTAAGGTTCACAAAATTCATACAACACATTCTTAACACATAAAGGCATGCTATTTCATATTATTAAGCAAAAATGCATAAGCCATAATTCGGGATATTACAGAAATAATGTGACCACATCACTGAAATATGTGGCAAAGCCACTGAGATACACTGCCCCTTTCATCAATATCATATCCCAAAACCCATGCAACATATTATCATATTATGATGAGTGCAATCATATTTCCAATGTGCAATAGATAATCAAATCATACATATATTCTAGGTTATGTTATTCAAAAGGCGGAATCATAAAGGTACTTACTTGGAATATCCAACCTTACCCACAAGGGTATCTCAACTGTCCATATAGTTATTTTAGCTTTCAGCCAAAAAAGTCATTAATGCTAAATGATAAAAGAAGGTTGAGAATTACACACCTGATTACGCGAAGAATTAGACACTCTAGATCGTCAACACTCTTACTAGCGGGAAAAATAGCTATTTGTCTATCCCAAACAGACGTCAGCTCTCTACTACAACCTAGTAGAAAATCTCGCACTGTAGATACGACACGTCGCTTGAAATTGGGAGTAGACACTACGAGTCCACTCCCTTCAGACTCCCTTATTGTCACCCCCTAGGTTGGCTTGATCAAAGGAGAACTGAACACTAATAGATTCAGCTTACAAAATCGGATGAGTCCCTAAGTAACACCCGGGTTAGGACCGATACCCAAAACAAGAATAAAAATAAATGGCCTTTTCGCCAAACTGAAACGTGAAAGAGGCCCTCCAACCATTCGATCATCACCACCACTTACCAGAAACCTTCCGAATGAAGACTAAATAGAGAAAAGAAGGTAAGATTAATCCCCCTACAATCGGCCAATGCTCACAAAGAAATGAGGTAAATATTTTTGGTTTAACAAGACATTGAGAGAAGAGAACCAAGCGAAAAGAAATAGAGGAAGAAGAACCCTTACCAAACTAACTAGAATGTGCCGAGTGGAAAGCAAGATTCAGCCCTCAGTAAGATCCCACCACTATTCGGCTATTGGCAAAAAAGGAGAAAATCGATTCCAAATGTGAACAGAGAACTTAGTTGATGAAGGAAGAACAATAAGAACACTAAAAAGAAATAGGGAGTTTCGGCTACCAATAAATGAAGAAGAAATCGATTCAAAGAGGATAGGAAGGTTCGATCGATGGGAAAAGGGTAGAATAAAATGAAAAAATCAAAGAGGGTTTTGGCTAATGTGAAGCTAAAAGAAATAGGCTTCAAATGGGAGAAGAAAAGGGAATTTAGCTATGCTTCAGAACTTAGGGAAAAAGGGAACGAAAGTTAGAAAAGAAAAGAGATGAAAGAAAAGAATGCTTCAATTAGTCAATTGTCAAAGCTTCGGTTAACACAAAAGAAGAGGAAAAAAAAGATGGAGAGAATCATTGAGATGTGCAGTACAAGCAAGAAGTAGATAAAACCTGAAAAGAAAAAAATAAAGAATTCTTTTAATCGAAATTTGACACACCCCTCACTTATGACCGATTATGCTCACAAAAATTAGCCTAAGAAACCAAAATGAACCTACGGCACACACCCATACTAACCACAACCGAAAATCCCTTCACACCTCCCCACTTATGGCCACACACCTACACTCCCCCACTCCCATAATTTTCTCTTCCATTTCCTCCACCATCCACTCCACACCCCTCATTTGAAATACCCAACAACCTTGACCCCCTTCAAACTCCCCAAGCTCCTATTGTCTATCCATTCAAATTCATTTGACCTATTGAACCACCATCTTAGAAGAGTCCCAATGAAAACACCTCTCCTCCCCCTTGAGCACAAAAATAAAGCTCTTGATGCAGCAGATGGGATTCGAACTCCTTCCCCCCTTACTCTGCTAAAGATGTCACCACTATTTTGACATAAGCTCATTTGTGTCAACAAGCACACACAATTAATCTTAAGGCCTGCTTCTACTAGCTCTCCCCCTTAAGTTTCCAAATAGAAAAATTTCACCAAAGCTCTGGCTCGAACCCGTGCTTCCCCAGGACCCCCAAACACACCTAAGTAACAAGCTTAGATAGCTAAACACATAGAATAGTACAAAATGTAGAACCACTAAATTCTAGGATGTTACAAGTAGAGTTTGACTGAAACTCTACAAGGTGGAGTTTGAATAAGTCTTATATAAAGTAAATTAGGGAGGAGATCAAGGAGGATTTTTAGCAGGAAATTATGGAGAAAATAAAGGAATATTGGTTTTGGGAAAAGAGTTGTGCCATATGGGGAGTGTGGGAACTAAAGAAAACATTTTGGGATTTGGTGCTTTCCCATTTCGATTTTCCATCTTACTTTGTTGCCTTTTGTTACTATACTGACTACTGTTAGGGGTTTTGGCCTTCGATTTTACTTATTCCTCCAATACCCCGTTTAGTGATTTGTTTTCCTCTTTTTCGCTCTCTCCGTTTAGTCAAATTTCTTCTCTTTCCATAATACTCTTTTAGGCTGAATACTACTGTCTAGTGAGAATGGAATTCCTTTCTTTGCTAATATTTGTGGTGGTTAATTCTTTTCTTTCCTTTTCCTCTCCATTTTCTTTTCTCTCATCTTTTCTTCCCTCTTCCAAACTATCTAGCCATTCTTTGAACACTGATCCTTTGTTCTTCCATATTGGATACTTGGTCAAATTCCACATCCCTCAACTTAGGCCGATTGTCTCCTTTATTTTTTTTCTATTGGTGTTGTGATTTCTGTTCTGCAAGAGTGGTAACAAACCAATAGGTACACATATGTTCCCTTTTCTATTTCCCTAATCTTTCCTTATGTCTACAATTCTATTCCCTTTTATTTCTCTAAAAAGCCGAATGTGACTTCTTTTTATGTTCGTTGGTTACGGTTCTGTACCTTCCTCGCGATTGGAGGTTCATTGGGTTCTAGGTATTCTCAACAAGTGAAGGAGTGCAAGTGTTACTCAGGCAATCAAAACCCTTTTCTTTTATTACTCAATTAAGGTAAATATGTTACCTTATTTTCCTTTGGGTTTAGGCCGAATATGTTATATTATTCCTTAAGCTAATATTGGTGGTTTTAGGCCACACATATGATCGACCTTGGTTAATAAGATATGTGTATTGTAATATAGAAAACCAAGAAGGGCGTGTGATCGTTTCTGAACAGCGGTCTTAGAGGACTAAAGTTACCCCGTTCAAACAATGTTTGGTGCTCATGGATCTTAGCACGGTTTCACAAAATATGTGTGTAACAGTATACCATAGTTGATAATCGACTAAAAAGCTGAAAGAGTGTGTGTACACACACACTGAATAGACTATAGCTTGGTAAAAGCTGAAAAGCCAAAAAATACGGCGTTTGAGGCCACCTGGGCGTGCGATCTCTCGTGGTAAGTTAAACACACGAAATATGGGTGTCTGACCATAGAGGCCACCACGAGCGTTCTCGTGCTCTTGGGCTGATATGGGCCTCGTTTAGCTAAAATAGGTCATGTGGGCTCAATGGCTTGTGGGCCCCACACGGATAAAATCCACGATAAGTGGCAAATACTGGTTTGGGCTATGTAGTTCGCATAGTCGTGACTGAATTTCGACTAAATGGGCCACACGAGCGTGTCGGCCCACTTGGGCTGAATAATGGGCCTTGGGCCCATTTACACCATTATGACCATTTAGGTTATTTGTGTCGCTCGAGGTGATTGTAGACCTTCAGAAAGGTCGTTATCTGCACTAAGTCCCCAAAGTAAGTAAAGTGACCAAAATACCTCTAAAAAGTAAAATTACTATTATACCCCTAATTGATGGAAATGACCATTTTACCCTTAGAAGTAGGTTGACTAATAAGTGTATGATTATTTGTATGACTGTACTGAGTAGGAAACTTTGCATACACAAACTATTTATGACATGACATACTGCATGGGGTTGGGATCCCAATATGGAGGAAGTATTGTACTGGTGGCTCTGCCACATTCACTGTTACTGGTGGTGTTGCCACATTCACTGTTACTGGCAGCTCTGATGCGTTATTAATACTGGTAGCTATGCTGCGATATTGGTGTGCTGGATGGGTGGGTCGATTCTATTCCCCACATGGTGTGTTAGTTGGTAGGGGTGGTGTGTTGGCTGGATTGGGGTGGGTTGCATACTTGCACCATACTGATACTGTATTGGGCTTAGGCCAACACAGTCACTGCAATGGGCTAAGGCCTACACTACACTGTTACTGAATAAGGTTCAGGCCCAGACTGTTACTGCCTATATTGTTACTGATTGACTGTTAGGGGAATACACACTGAGTTTTTGTAAACTCACCCTTTCTTTTAACTGTACAGCTAATCCCCAGCCTTTGATGATTTGGAGCCGCGAGGGCCTCGGAGGTGGCCACACGATTGCTGATGTTCTTCTTTAGACTTATTTATTTAAATTTCATATTGGCTTTTGATTATGTAATAAGGCCATTGGTGGATTTAATTTTTAATTGGGCTTTGATTTCTTGTTTTAAACTGTCAAACTGACATAAATGAGTTTTCAAAATAATAACTGTTTAAAGAAAAACATGCATTTAAAACTTCAAGGTTTTAATTAGAGAAACTTTCGCGGTTTTATTCAGTTTAAGAAACTAACGCTAACAAATATGGCAATCGTTTTGATAAACTATTTTCTAATTGTAATAACTTAATTTGCCGAATTTTCTCAATCAATAAAAACTAAATGGGTTTTAATTTAAATACGGATTTTGTTATCAACAAGTCCAAATTTCAAAACCCACTTCGATGTGACATGTCAGACTCGGTTGTAACGTCTAGGCCAAGTTTGGGGTGTGACATTCCACATCCATTCCGAGCATAAAAGCAATATTTTCATCGTTTACCCTTTTAACATCTATCTGGCATTTTCAATTAATTTGAACATTTTTTATCGGGCTCGATTGAATATGCAATCATTACACACACACACACACACACACACACACACATATATATATATGACATTTATACAATTTAAACAACCAAAACAAGCATGTAAATAAACATAATTTAGTTACACGAACCTGCCTCGATAAATGTTCGTGAACATAAATCCACTAATCTGACATTTTCCTCGTTCTAACTCCAAATTTGGTCTATCCAGATCCAATTTGGCCATGAAAGTTTCTTCTGTCTCTCCTACGGTTTCCATGTTTATTTTGGGGATGAAGATGATAAAATATGATTTTTATTTTCTTTTCATCTTTTTAATTAACAAATTTAGTTGAATTCCAATTTAGTCTTTACCCTTTTCTAAATTTACATGGATGAGTCACCAAAATATCTACATACTTTGATTAATGGTATAATTATCGTATAAGGGCCTTAAGTTTTGAATTCCATAGCTATTAAATCCTTATAGCCACTAAAATCCAACTTTTGTAATTTATTCGATTTGGTCCTTCTCATAACTAAGCACCTAATCGATAAAATTTTCTTTTCAAAATTTTCACATGACTTTTCTAACATATTATGGACCATATGATAAATTAAAAATAAATTTATTTTCGGATCAGATTTGTAGTCCGAAACCACTGTTTCGATTTCATCGAAATGTGGGCTGTTAAATAATCTTTCAAACATGAATGCCAAATTGAGGAACGGTATTACATCTTGTCGGCAATCTGAAGATAAGACATAGTTTGAAACTTTGGAGCAATTCAAGGAAATGATTAGAAAATTCCCGATGTATGGTTTCCAACATTGGACTCAAATGGAAATGTTTTATAATGGACAAAATGCACATGCACAAATGGTAGTTGATGCATCTGCCAATGTGACTTTGCTAGATAAATCATTTAATGAGGCATATAAAATTTTGGAAAGGATATCTACCAATGATTATCAATATTCAACTACAATAGTGGGTACTGGCATAAGAGTTGTTAGAGCTATGGAGCTTGATGCGATCACTTCCTTAACAGCTCAGGTATCATCCCTAACTAATATGATTAAAACATTAAAGCGACTAGCTGCAGTGTAGGAAATGGAAGCAGTAGAGTTGACATGTGTTTATTGTGGGGAAGATCATTTTTTTGATGGATTCCCATCGAAAACCCATTTTCAATATGTTTATGGGAAATTTCAATCGAAACAATAACCCATATTCCTATACATACAATTCAAGATGGAAACAACATCCTAATTTTAGTTTGAGTAAGTAAGGAGTGGGAAATTCTAGTAATGCTATTTGACGAAATGTCACAAGTACACCACCTTGATACAATCAACCTATGCCACGATAAAATGTTCAGTAAAGTTCATCATCATCTTTATCTATGGAAGCTCTATTGAAGGAATACATGACCAAAAATGATGTTGTAATACAGAGTCAAGCTACATCTTTAAGGGCTTTAGAAAACCAAGTGGGACAAATTGCCAATGCATTAAGCTCAAGACAATAAGGAGCATCGCCGAGTGAAATTGAAAATTCAAGATCTCAAGGGAAGGAACATTGCAAGGCTATTGCACTTAGAAGTGGTACTTAGCTAAGTGGAGATATTGATGATGCCGCTGTTGAATAAGATAACTTAGATTTCACACATAAGGTGAATTCAGAAGTAGTAATGGAACAAGCTACAATTGAGAGGAGCAAACCAAAAAATGTTGAAGCAGAATCAGCTCATGTTGCCAATAAAAATGCAATGGAAAAACAACCTCAGCAAGTTGAAGGAAGGTCGCTGCCACCTTTTCCTCAGAGATTTTAGAAGTCTAAGCAAGATTTTCTATTTAAAAAATTGTTGGATGTCCTGATGCAACTTCATATCAACATACCATTGGTGGAAGCATTGAAACAAATGACCAATTACATTAAGTTCTTGAAGGACATATTGTCAAAGAAGCACAGACTAAAGGAATTTGAAACTGTTTCTCTCATTGAAGGGTGCATAACAATGTTGATGAACAAATTACCACCAAAATTGAAGGACCTAGGAAGTTGGGAATCATTCATTGATCAATTAGAAAGCACTATGTACGTAAGGAATTATTTGATTTAGGTGCAAGTATAAATTTAATTCCTATATCTATTTTAAGGAAGTTAGGAATTGGAAAGGCAAGACCTGTAACTGTAACGCTGCAACTAGTTGATCATTCTTATGCACATCCAGAAGGTAAAATTGAAGATGTGTTGGTAAGAGTTGACAAATTTATATTTCTCACAGATTTTATTGTTCTAGAATGTGAAGTTGATAAATAGGTACCAATTATTCTTGGAAGAGCTTTTTTAGTCACTGGTAGAACATTAATTGATGTAAAGAAAGGTGAATTAACAATGAGAGTTAATGACCAACAGATAACCTTTAATGTTTTTGATGCCATGAAGTGTGCAGATAACCTTAGCAAGTGTGAGTTCAAGTTACCTAAATTTGTTTTTCTAGGCTATGTAGTTTCAGGGGAAGAGATTCGAGTTGATCTTAAGAAAATTGAGGTAGTATTGTAATGGAAACAACCAAGAAATCTCACTAAAGTCCACAACTTTTTGGGATTAGCTGGGTATTTTAGGCAGTTTGTAAATGGATTATTGAAAATAGTATTTTCATTAACTTGGTTTCTTTAGAAAAATATACCATTTTTTTGGAATGAGTCAAGAAATTTTTAAAAAAACTAAAGACGATGTTGAAAAATGCTCTTATCTTGACTCTGCTTGATTTGAGAAATGAGTTTGTAATCTTTAGTAATGCATCGCTCAATGGTCTTAGGTGTGTTTTGATGTAGGAGGTAAAGTGATAGCATATGCTTCACAACAATTGAAGACTCATGAGCGTAATTTTCCAACTCGTGATATCAAATTTGCCTCTATGGTGTTTGCCTTGAAAATTTGGGGTCATTACTTTTATGGTGAGAAATTTTTCATTTACATGGATCACAAAAGTCTTAAATATCTTCTAGCTCAAAAATAGTTGAATTTGACATAGATGTGATGTGTTGAACCATTGGAAGATTATGATATCGTTATCGAGTATCACTTTGATAAAACAAATGTTGTCGATGTTTTGAGTAGGAAAACCTTAGTTGAGCTCAAAGCAATGTTTTTGCAATTAAGCCTTTGTGATGATGACAGAGTTTTAGCCGAATTGTTAGTGAAATCAAATCTAATCAATTGTATCAAGGAAGCTCAATTGGCAGATTCCAAGTTTATAGATTGGAAAAGAGAAATTGAGTGTGATGGGCTGGGAGGCTTTAATTTTGGATTAGATGGATGTATCCGATTCCATGGTGAGCTTGTATACCTAGTGATGATAAGTTAAAGCGCCTGATACTTTGAGAAGCTCATGATGAATCTTTTGCTACAACCCATAAATTCCTGAGTGGAAGTGGAAGCAAGTAACTATGGATTTTTGTGATTGGAATACTAGTTTCCCCGAGGAAAAATGATGCTATTTGGGTAATAGTAGATTGGCTAACAATTTGAACTCATTTTCTGGTAGTTAGAGCAGATTGGCCTCTTGAAATTCTGATAGAAATGTATATAAATGAAATAGTGAACCTTACTTTGACAGTTGGGAGCTTTGATCTCGCTAACTATTTTGGAGGTTGCGGCTCTTCACCTGCGAACCTTAATATGACAGTTGGGAGCTTTTCTCTCACTAACTGTAACACCCTTAACCTGTATCCATCACTGGACTAGGGTTACAAGGTATTACCGATTGAGTCATAACCTTCAAACTATCATGGATCATACATCAACATATCATAGTTAAACAACAACACAAAGTCCCTTTTAAAAGGTCTACAAAGCCCTAAACATGCCTTAAAGAAGGTTCGGGACTAAACCGATTTCATATGAAAACTTTTTGGAACATAGAAATTTTTTCTTTTAATATAGGGCACACGCCTGTGTGGGTAGACTGTGTGCCTCACACGGCCATGCCGTAGACCATGTCTTACCCCGTGTGCAACTCTAACTATGATCACATGGCCTGTCACACGCTCGTGTATCTAGCCCGTGTGCAACACTGACTTGGGTCACACGGCCTGTCACATGCCCGTGTGTCTGCACCGTGTGCAAGTCTGATCTGCTACGAATAAGGATAGTGAAGGACACAGTTGAGACACACGCCCGTGTTCTCACCTGTGTGGGCAATTATAGGCCATTTACAAGGCTAAATTGCCACCCAATTTGAGTCATCCTTACATGTTTAATTCCAACAACAAATAACATACAAACCATTCACCATCTCAAATACCAAATCAAACATGAATCATACCATTTCTATATCACTAAAACATACCATAATGGCCATTCACACAAGACCATATATACACATCATGTAACCCATTTTCATATGGCAAAACATGTACCAAAATCATTCCAAAGCTCATTCATTATCAAGCCATATTACATGGCAAGATTTATACATCTTAAAACATTTGCCAACTCCACTAGCCTATACATGCCATATACCAAATATACAACATCTAAAATGGTATCAAAAAAGACGTCCGATAGTGTGATTGAGTTGCTAATGATTCTCGGATCTGAGCTAGCTTTAATGACACTGTAAAATAAAGAAAGACTTCACACGGTAAGCTTTAAAGCTTGGTAAGTTCGTAATATAACACAATTAACTCAACAATTCAAATTCAACAGGCCAAATTAACTAACACTTAGTTCAATTCACATCACTACTCAATCTCACCCTTTTTTATCATTCATTCACATAATCTTCCATCTATCACATACGCAATATCATCAACCACATAGGTTCTGTACATACCTGTACCATCGCGTACTTATCTATCACATTTACCACTCAATGTTCGATGCCATAATTCCTTCGATCCTCTTTCAACATTTGATGAACTCACACACTTAGTGCCAAACAATTAGTCGAAGCTATTGTAATATTGCACACTTACTGCAATCACATTAAATCGAATATGTCTCGGTATAGCACATGAAGTGCCAAATAATATAGCCGAAGCTTTTTTTAATTCGCAAACTTAGTGCCATTCATCACTGTAACGATTCTATTTATGCACACTTAGTGCCACATATCTTTGAACTCACATTTCACATTATGAAACTCCACAATCACATTTCCATTCATTTCATCACATATGAGCATTGTTTAAACAATACGTATTATACACGAATTTACCTCGAATGTAGAAACAACAACACTAGTTGATCAATTGATCACTTTGTTCTTGCCTCGATCTAGGTCTGAATTTCTCCTTTCTTGATCTATATAATATCAAATTTATTCATTCAATCACATTTTCATCCAAAACAATCCACAACACATAGTTAGGGTATTTTACACTTTAGCCCTCATAATTCTACATTTTGACATTTTAATCCCTATTTCACAATAACACAAAATACACATAATTTACTCATACCCAAGCTTGGCTGAATTTCATACTAGTTCCTAGTAGCCCATATCTTTCATTTATTTCACATTTTAGCCCCTCAATTTCTTATTTTCACAAATTAGCCCATAATAATCAAATTCATCAAAGATCCTAATACAAAACATATTTATCTTTCATCAAGCTTTCATATTTCACCAACTATCAACATAAAGCTCACATATTCATCAATGGTATATCTCAAAATCATTATTAATTTCATAAACTAAAGCATGGGCTTAAGAGAACACTAAACAACAATCACAAAAACATAAAAAATCATCAAAAATCGAACAAATTTCATACCTCAATCAAACCAAAAGTGTGTCGAAATGTTAAAGGTTCCAAGCCCTAGCTTCCTTTTAATTTTCGGTGAAGAAATGTAAAAGATGAATATAAAATCACTTTGGTTTTGTTTAATATTCATTAATTGTATTATTACAATTTTAACATTTGTTTAAAACATTATAAATCACTTAATATATGGCCATCTATGTCAAATTCCACTATCAATGGCTTAATAACATCATAAGAACCTTTTATTTAATAAGCTATGGCAATTAAGCACTTTTAACTACTAGCACACAACTTTTACATTTTACTTGATTAGGTCCTTTTCCACAAATTGGGACACAAACAATAAAATTTTCACACAGAACTTTCACACATACTTTATCAAATGCCATAAACATAAAAAATAATATTAAATTATTTCTCTGACCTCGAATTTGTGGTCTCGAAACCACTGTTCTGACTAGAGTCTAAATCGGGCCGTTACATTAACTATTTTGGAGGTTACAACTCTTCGCCTGCGACCTTTAATATGACATATGGGAGCTTTAGTCTAGCTAGCAATTCTGGAAGTTGCGATTCTTTGCCTACAAAAATTAATAAGAAAGTTGGGAGCTTTGCTGTCACTAACTGTTTCAGGTCACACGAATATTGTTGGCAATGATTTTTTATTCATAGGATAGGGAGTTACACTGTAACACCCTTAACCCGTATCTATCACCAGACTAGGGTTACGGGGTATTATCGGTTGAATCATAACATTAAACCACCATGGCTCACACATCCACATTTCATAGTTAATCAATAACACAAAGTCCATTTAGATGGTCTACGAGACCTTAAACATGCTTTCAAGAAGGTTCGAGACTAAACCGATCTCATATGAAAACTTTACAAAACTTAGAAAATTTTTCTTTTAAAATAGGGCACATGCTCGTATGGCTAGACCGTGTGTCTCACACATCCATGCCTTAGACCATGTCTTACCCCGTGTGCAACACTGGCTAAGGTCACATGACCTGTCACACGCCCGTCTGTCTAGCTCGTCTACAACACTGACTTGAATACACGGCCTACCACACGCCCGTGTGTCTGGCCCATGTGCAAGTCTAACATTCTTCGAATAGGGACAGTGAAAAAAATAGTCGAGACATATTCCTATGTGCTCAACCATGTGGCAATTATAGGCCATTTACAAAGCCAATTTGCCACCCAATTGAGGTCATCCTTACATGTTCAATTCCAACATCAAATAACCTACAAATCATTAACCATTTCAAATACCAAATTAAGTATGAAACATACGATTTCTCTTTCACCAAAGCAAACCATAATGGCCATTCACACAAGACCATATATACACTTCTCATACACTATTTTCACATAGCCAAAACATGAACTAATATCATTCCATTATCAATCCATATCACATGGTAAGATTTATACATCTTAAAACGATCCACAACTTCACTAGCCTATAAATGCCATATGCCATAAATACAACTTCTAAAAGGTACTAAAATAGAAGTTTGATAGTGTGATTGAGCCGCTAACAATCCCTAGATCTGAGCTAGCTTTAATGACACTATAAAACAGAGAAAAACTTCACACAGCAAGATTTAAAGCTTAGTAAGTTCGTAGTATAACACAGTTAACTCAATAATTCATATGTAATATACCAAATTAACTAGCACATAGTTTAACACATATCATTACTCAATCTCAACCATAATATTTCTTACTTCATATCATTCATTTAAACTTGTAAACAAGCATTCATAATGCCACTCATTCCAACTCTTTTCATTATTCATTCTCATAACTTTTCAATCCATTCATACTCAATATCATCAACCACATAGGTTCTGCACATACCTGTACATCACGTATTTATCAATCACTTTTACCACCGCAATGCTTGATAAATTAATCCATTCGATCATCTTTAAACGTTCAATATACTCGCACACTCAGTGCCGATCAATTAGACAAAGTTATAATAATATCGCACACTTAGTGCCATCACATTAAACCAAAATGGTCTCGGTATCGCACACTTAGTGCCTATTATTCAACCAACACTATTTCGATCTCGCACACTTAGTGTCATTTTTGTAGCCGTAGCTATCTCATTTTTTGCACACTTAGTGCCTCATATCCTCGATTCCACATTTCGTACAATTAAACTTTACCCTCATGTTTCTATTCATTTCATTGCATATAAACATTGTTTAAATAATTTGTATTATATACGAACTTACCTCGAGCGTAGAAACAATAACACTAGTCGATCAATCGAGCACTTTGTTCTTGTGTCGATCTAGGTCTGAATTACTCTTTTCTTGATTTATATAATAACAAATTCAACTCATTCAATCTCATCTTCATCCAAAACAATTCACAAACACATAGTTTGGTCATTTTACACTTTAGCCCTTATACTTTCACAAACCAATTGTTTTTGTTTTAATAATAATAACCTAATAACCAAATTACTATTTTAACCTTGATATAAAACATTTAGATTCCACTAATATAAGCCCATTTTTGAACATCCATTAGCCATATGGTTTAATAACAACACAAGTACCTCTCATTTAATAAGACATAGCATTTAAGCACTTTTAACTTCTAGCACACAACTTTTGCATTTTACTCGATTAGGTCTTTTTTAACAAATTGAGCACTCAAACATTAAAAATTTTCACACGAAACTTTCACACTTATCAATTCACATATTATAAACATAAAAAAATAATATTGAAGTATTTTTTTGACATCGAATTTATGGTCCCGAAACCGCTATTTCTACTAGGCTCTAAACTGGGCTATTACCACTCTCCCCATTAGGGATTTTCGTCCAGGAAAATTTTACCAGTGAATAAATTTGGGTATTGCTCTCTCATAGCATCGTCGGGCTCCCACGTAGGCTCTTCAACCCCGTGTCTATGCCACAACACTTTTACTAAAGCGATTTTCTTATTTCTCAACTCTTTGATCTCACGAGCTGAAATTCTAATCGGTTCTGTAACATCCTGAAATTAGGCCTAGTAGGATTGAGCCCAATGGGCCTTAGGCGTAGTAGCATTTAAAATTTTTTAGAGAATAGGAGATCGGCTTAAGTGCAAGTTGTACCTTTTAGATAAGTGATTTTGGAAGGTTAGGGGGCTTCTATGAAGTCCCGGGATCAAATATTAGCTTTGGGGAAATTTTGGTTTTAGGTGAAAAAAAACCCTGGAGGTTGGCGGGTAGGCCTTAAGAATAAAATGTGGAGGAAAATGACACAAGTGGAGTGTGTGGTGTAGTGGCAAAGTGACGCCACTTAAGGACAAGGGAATGACGCCACAAGGAAGGAAGGAGGTCCAAGGTTCTAGTTGTAGCATTTGCATTCCTTTTAGATTATTTTTACTAAATGAATTTAGACCTTGGTCATAGGGTTACATTTAGTTGCACATGGTTTAAGACACAAGGAGCTAGTTGGTAAAGTGGCTAGCAGCGTGGATTATGTTATAAGGAGCCAGGTTGAATCTCATGAGAAGCAAGGAGTATTTACTTTACTTGAGTGGACGATAAGAGTTTCATTGAATTTAAACTCTACTAACGAAGGGATCCCACATCGGAAAGATATAAGGAATGAAGGTGAAGAGCTAGCTATATAAAGAGCATGCTAGAGAAGGGTTAACATACCTTGGTGCGTTGGCACGGTGGAGTGGTCGCAGCAGTTTAGCACCAAAGTCCTATCGGTGTGTAACTCTCTACTCTAGTTGTAGAGCGATAAATGCCAAGTGTTCATTCCACGGTAATAGTAGCCACACGAGCATGCGAGTGCGGTGTGGGGCTTCGACGCGATAGTTGAGGCCATCAAGAGTATTCTTGTGGGTTGAAATTTGCTTGGGCATGATGGGCGAAGTAGGCCCAATGGGCCCGTGAGGCCCAATAGAATAAATTGTATGATGATGTAGTATATAGTGAACTAGACTAGGTGGAACTTATATACGTGGATAGATTTGTGTTAGGTGGGCCACACGAGTGTGTGGGCCCGAATGGGTCGAAATTGAGTTTTGGGCGAACGGTCCAGAAAGACCAAAATGGTAGTTGAGTCACTCAAGGCGACTTGGGCCTTTAGAAAGGCCATTCAGTATGAAATTACCGAAATACCCTTGGTGGGAAATACCCTTGGTGGGTAAATTACGAAAATACCCTTGGTAGGTAAATTACAAAAACACCCTTGGTAGGTAAATTACGAAAATACCCTTGGTGGGTAAATTACAAAAATACCCTTAGTGGGTAAATTACAAAAATACCCTTGGTGGGTAAATTACGAAAATACCTTTGGTGGGTAAATTACGAAAATACCCTTAGTAGGTAAAATTACGGTTATACCCTTAGAGGTTGATTAGCATGATTATGTTGTTTTATGTCTATCTGATTATGATGATAATTCATGTTATACTTATATTTGATATATGTCTAGCAGACATGACATACTACATACACGAATTATTATGTCATATTGCACGGGTATGATGAGAGGAGGGGGAAGATTGATATCTGTGACTTTGGGTCACCAGTGGTTTGGCACCACCAGTGGTTTGGTACCACATATGTTATTCGTGACTTTGGGTCACCAGAGGTTTGGCACCTCATAGCGACTCGTCCCAGTGGGTTAGCACCACAGTGGGTTGGCCCCACATTTAATAAAACGGGATTGTCGCCAGTGATTTGGTATCACAACATGGGTTGGCCCCACATATGGATTATTCGTGACTTTGGGTCACCAGTGGTTTGGCACCACATCATTATTGATATCAGTGACTTTAGGTCACCAGTGGTTTGGCACCACCAGTGGTTTGGTACCACACGGGGTAGAATCGAGAGTTTCGGATGGTTAGGTTTTGGGTTGCATGACATGCATATTTTCATATGAAATTGTGTAAGGGTTTAACACATGTTGGATGGGGATTTACACACTGAGTCTCGATGACTCACCCCTTAGTTAAATTTTGTAGGTAATTATTAGATCGCGAATTTGGGAGCTGAGGTGGACTCGTGGAGGCCATACATATGTTTACTTGTAAATTTATTTCTTTTATTTGGACTTATTTTTATTTGGGTTTTTATTATGTAATAAGGCCTTGGTATTTTATTTGGTTTTAGCGTTTAAATTGGTTATCGCTATTATTAAATGTTTAATGCGGATTTTCCTAAAATATTAATAAACCGTTTCTTATTCAAAATTACTTCAACTCAATTTTCACAACAAATACAATTTTTACAAACTAATAACAACTTTGTAAAATGGGCATTAAATGAATCAGGTTTTATATACAAACCACGAAACGTGGAGTTTCAAAAAGAATACGAACTTTTTAATGAACGTACAAATTTTAAACATTCCTTTCATGTGACATGCCAGATCTGGTCGTAGCGTTTAGGCCGGGTTTGGGGTGTTACAGGTTCATCGCTATACGATAGATCTGACTGAATCTCAACTTTAGTAGGGGTAATCACGTGCGATGGGTCTGATCTGTATCGTCGAAGCATCTATATGTGAAACACATTCTGAATCTTTTCTAGCTCAGGTGGCAACAACAATATATAAGCAACGGCCCTTTACGTTCGATAATCTCATACGGCCCAATAAATCTTGGACTTAACCTGCCTTTTCTGCTGAAATGGAGTACTTTCTTCCATGGAGATACTTTTAAAAACACTTTATCACCGATCTCAAATTCAATATCTTTTCATTTTAAATCTGCGTAAGACTTCTGGCGATCTGATGCCACTTTCAAACTGTTTCGAATCTGCTTCACTTTTTGCTCAGTCTCTCTGATCAAATCCACACCGTGAATATTATTCTCACTAAACTCAGTCCAATGTAATGGTTTTCTACTTTTACGACTATAAAGAGCCTCATATGGTACCATTAAAATGCTTGATTGAAAGCTATTATTATATGCAAATTCAATTAACAGCAGGTACTTTTCCCACGTACCTTCAAACTAAAGAATACAACATCTCAACATATCCTCGAGAATCTGAATGGTCCGCTTGGATTGACCATCTATTTGCAGATGAAAAGCAGTACTGAAGTGCAACATCGTACCTAAAGCCTCTTGCAGTTCCTTCCAAAATCGCGAAGTAAACCTCAGATCTTTGCCAGACACAATAGATAATGGTACCCCGTGCAATCGGACAACCTAAGAAATATACAATTCAGCTAACTTATTAAGCGAGTAATCCGTTCTTACTAGAATAAAATGAGCTGATTTTGTTAATTTGTCAACTATCACCCAGATTGCATCTTTCTTTCTCGGAGATAGGGGCAATCCCGACAAAAAGTCCATCGTGATTCTCTCCCATTTCCACTCAGGAATTACGATCGGCTATAATAAGCCCGAAGGCACCTGATATTCAGCTTTGACTTGATGACAAACTAAACATCTCGAACCAAACTCTATGATATCCCGTTTTATACCAGACCACTAATAAAATTGTTTTAGATCATTGTACATTTTCGTACTTCCCAGATGAACTGATAAAAGACTGTTATATGCTTTACTTAAAATCATCTGAATAAACTCTGGATATCTCAGTAAACAAATTTTGTCTTGGAATCTAAAACAATCATCATCATCAACTCAAAATTCTGATTTAGGATTCAAATCACATTGAACTCATTTTGCCATCATCTCGGTATCAATTTCTTAAGAATCACAAATCTGCTGAATAAACAACGGCCTCACTTTCAACTCAGCTGTAACTGAATCATCATCACACAAATCTATTTGAGTATTCATTGCTTGTAAAGTGAATAAAGATTTTTGGCTCAATGCGTCAGCAACAACATTAGCTTTTCTTGGATGATAGTCAATTACTAATTCATAGTCTTTTAGCAAATTTAACCATCTCTGCTATTGGAAATTCAATTCTTTCTGAGTCATCAGATATTTCAAGCTCTTATGATCAATATAAATGTGACACTTCTTACCAAATAAATAGTAACATCAAATCTTCAATTCAAATACAATAGCTTCTAATTCCAGATCATGCATCGGATAGTTCTTTTCATGTGGTTTTAACTATCTTGAAGCATAGGCTATAACTTTGCCTTCTTGCATTAACACACAGCCTAAACCATTCAATGACGCATCACTGTAAACTATGAATTCCTTACCCAACTCAGGTTGAACTAACACTGGTGCCTCTGTCAACAATGCTTTAAACTGTTCAAAACTCTATTGACACTTTTCTGACTACTCAAATTTAACATCTTTCTGTAGAAATTTCGTCAATGGAGTTGCAATTATCGAGAAGCCTTTTATGAACCGTCTGTAATAACTAGCAAGTCCTAGAAAACTGTGACCTTCAGACACATTTCTCGAAGGTTTCCAATCTAAAATTGCCAAAATCTTACTCGTATCCCTGTAGCTGACACTATAATGTCCCAGAAAACCAACCTCGCGCAACCAAAACTCACATTTACTAAACTTTGCATACAATTTCTTATCATGTAGAGTTTGTAGCACGAATCTCAAATGTTCAGCATGTTTCGTCTCATCACAAGAATAAATCAAAATATCGTCAATAAACACAACAAAAATTTGATCTAAATGTGACCTGAATATCCTATTCATCAAGTTCATAAATACTGCAGGAGCATTCGTTAGTCCAAAAGGCATAACTAAAAATTCATAATGTCTATACCTCATTCTGAAAGCAGTTTTTCGGTACATCTGATTCTTTGACTCTCAATTGATAATAACCTGACCTCAAGTCTATTTTCAAAAACACAATAGCCCCTTTCAACTGATCAAACAAATCATCAATTCGAGGTAGAAGGTACTTATTCTTTATCGTCAATTTGTTTAACTGACGATAATCAATACACATTCTCACCGCACCATCTTTCTTTTTCACAAACAGGATAGGTCCCAAGGAGAAAAGCTAAGTCGTGCGAAACATCTATCTGTCAATTCTTGCAACTGAGACTTCAATTCTTTCAATTCTTTCGGAGCCATTCTATACGGAGCTATTGAGCTAGGAGTCGTCCCTACACTAACTCAATACCAAATTCAACTTCTCGTATTGGAGGTAGTCCTAGTAATTTTTCAGGAAACACATCAGGAAACTCACAAACCACAGGCACAGATTTAACTTTCTTTTCTATCACTTTTGTATCAATCACATACACAAGATAAGCTTCACATCCATTTTCACATAATTCAGAGCTTCCATCAAAGATATTACGGCTGGTAGCCCATTCAAATCACTGGATTCAATTCAAACTATCTCACCATTCTGACTTCTCAAATCAATAGTCTTCTATTTACAATTCATAATAGCATTATTCAAAGTTAGCCAATCCATACCCAGAATTATATCAAATTCATTAAAGGGTAGTAGCATCAGATTAGTCAGGAAACAGATATCTCGAAACATCTACTGACATTTCTTGCACACTTTTTCAACCATCATACACTTGCATAAGGGGTTCAATACTCTAATCACAAACTTAGTAGACTCAACAAGCTGAGTCTTACTAGATACTAAGTTCACACGCACATATGAATGAGTAGATCCTGGATCTATCAATGCAATCACTTCAGTATCAAAAAGAGTAAAAGTACCAGTAATGACGTCTGGAGATGATGCTTCTTCACGAGCACAAATAGCGTAGGCTCTGGCAGGTGCTCTCGCCTCAGATCCCATAGTTGTATCCATTGTTCCTCTCTGACTACCAATCACAAATTCAGTGTTTTTGGGTGGTCTACCCCTAGCTGTCATATTACTCGACCTTGCACTTTGAGCATTATCTTTCTCATCTAACTTCGGGCAATCCCGAATGAAGTGATTTCGTGATCCACATTTATCACAAACTCTTTTATTATACTTGCCCTAGCATTCACCAATATGACATCTCCCACACTGTCTACACTCAGGCTTATTATTTCTGACATTACCAACACTTGACTCTATTGGAATTTAAGCTTTAGAACTCATATATTATTTCACATGATCTCTACTCGAATGTCCAATCGAAGCATTTAAACGACTGGTTGGATCTCTGAATCTCTTTGACGAAGAGTGATATGGCTTACTAATCAACCTTTTTCTCTCATCTCTAGCTTTTGAGTCTGCTTTCTTCTTTTCTTTACTAAGCTCCTCGACTTTACAAGCTCTTTCAACCAATACCTTAAATTCATTCAAGTCAAGAATTCTAACTAGAAGTTTAATATCTTCATTCAACCCTTCAATGAATCGTTTACACATAATAGTTTCTGTCAAAAAACATTCTCGTGAATACTGGCTCAATCTCACAAATTCTCGCTCGTATTCCATAATAGACATGCGACCTGTTTTAACTCAAGGAACTCTTTACGTTTCTGATCTATCAACTGTTGACTGATATATTTCTTTCAAAATTCAGTTTGAAAGAAATCCCAGTGATTCATTTTCTCATAACCATAGACATCAATGTTTTCCACTAATGATACGTCGTATCTCTCAATAGTGAAACAACACACTTAAGACATTCATTAAGAGTACATGATAATTCATCAAACACTCTAATAGTTTTCTCAAGCTAGAATTCAGCTCGCTCGGCATCATCATCAACTGTGGCCCTGAACTCTACGGCTTCATACTTACGAATCTTATCAACTGAAGGTTTATTCAATCGAATCGGGTCTATAACTTGTGGAGCTACAGGAACTTGTAGGGATGGAGGTTGTTGAGTAGCCGGATTCGTTCAAACAAACTTCGTGAACCACTTACTCATCGTTTGGAAGAAAGCTTATTTTGCCTCTCCCTCGTGACTACTAGCAATCGGCCTAAATTTAGCCGGAGCTATCCCTTGAGCAGGAGCAGGTGCATTACTCTCAACATCATTAACAACAGCTTGATCGAGATCCATTTGCTATACAAAAACACATTTTTATCTATCAAGAATCATCACACTATCGCAGATATAAATATGGCATGAATAGCTAGACTCTCACACACTACGTTAGTCCTAAAATTGACTAAATCGTAGCTTTGATACCAATAAAATGTAACACCCTTAACCCGTATCCATTACCAGACTAGGGTTACAGGGTATTACTAGTTGAATCGTAACATTAAACCACCATGGCTCTCACATCCACATTTCATAGTTGATCAATAACACAAAATCCCTTTAGGAGGTCTACGAGACCTTAAACATGCTTTTAAGAATGTTTGGGACTAAACTGATCTCATACGGAAACTTTATGGAACTTAGAAAATTTTTCTTTTAAAACAGGGCACACGCCCTTGTGGCTAGACCGTGTGTTTCACAAGGCCATGCCTTAGACCATGTCTTACCCCGTGTGCAACACTGGCTAGGGTCATACGACCTGTCACACGCTAGTATGTCTGGCTCATGAGCAACACTGGCTTGAATCACACAGCCTGTCACATGCTCGTTTGTCTGGCCCGTGTGCAAGTCTAACATTCTTCGAATAGGGACAATGAAAAATACAGTCGAGACACACGCCCGTGTGCTCACCCGTGTGGCAATTATAGGCCATTTACAAAGCCAATTTGCCACCCAATTTGGGTCATCCCTACATGTTCAATTCTAACATCAAATAACATACAAATCATTCAACATTTCAAATACCAAATCAAGTATGAAACATACGAATTCTCTTTCACTAAAGCACACCATAATGGCCATTCACACAAGACCATAAATACACTTCTCATACACCATTTTCACATAACCAAAACATGAACTAATATCATTCCATTATCAAGCCATATCACATGGAAAGATTTATACATCTTAAAATGGTCCACAACTTCACTAGCCTATACATGCCATATGTCATAAATGCAACTTCTAAAAGGTACTAAAATAGATGTCCGATAGTGTGATTAAGCTGCTGGCGATCCTTAGATCTGAGCTAGCTTTAATGACATTGTAAAATAGAGAAAGACTTCACACAGTAAGCTTTAAAGCTTAGTAAGTTCGTAGTATAACACAGTTAACTCAATAATTCATATGTA
This sequence comes from Gossypium rotundifolium, assembly GCA_025506655.1. NCBI lineage: Eukaryota > Viridiplantae > Streptophyta > Magnoliopsida > Malvales > Malvaceae > Gossypium > Gossypium rotundifolium. Next base: position 31,545,614 of record CP106732.1, on the reverse strand, counting down.
ACATACCAAATTAACTAGCACATAGTTTAACACATATCATTACTCAATCTCAACCATAATATTTCTTACTTTCAAATCATTCATTTAAACATGTAAACAAGCATTCATAATGCCACTCATTCCAACTATTTTCATTATTCATTCTCATAACTTTTCATCCCATTCATAATCAATATCATCAACCATATAAGTTTCTCAAATACCTGTACATCACGTATTTATCTATCACTTTTACCACCACAATGCTTGATACATTAATCCATTCGATCATCTTTAAACGTTCAATATACTCGCACACTCAGTGCCAATCAATTAGACAAAGTTTTAATAATATCGCACACTTAGTGCTATCACATTAAACCAAAATGGTCTCGGTATCGCACACTTAGTGCCCATTATTCAGCCAACGCTAATTCAATCTTGCACACTTAGTGCCATTTTTGTAGTCGTAGCTATCTCATTTTTCGCACACATAGTGCCTCATATCTTCGATTCCACATTTCAAACAATCAAACTTTACCATCACGTTTCCATTAATTTCATTACCTATAAACATTGTTTAAACAATATGTATTAAACACAAACTTACCTCGAACGTAGAAACAACGACACTAGTCGATCAATGGAGCACTTTGTTCTTACGACGATCTAGGTCTGAATTTCTCTTTTCTTGATCTATATAATATCAAATTAAACTCATTCAATCTTATCTTCATCCAAAACAATTCACAAACACATAGGTAGGGCATTTTACACTTTAGCCTATATACTTTCACATTTTAACATTTGAATCACTATTTCACAATTACACAAAAAACACATAATTTACTCACACCCAAGCTTGGCTGAATTTCATACTAGTCTCTAGCAGCCCACATTTTAACCTTTCAAACTTTCATTTTCACAAATTAGCCCATAATAAACAATTTCATCAAAATTTTCAAATACAAAACATATTTATCATTCATCAAACTTTCTTATTTCACCAACTATCAACACAAAGCTCATATATTCATCAATGGCACATCACAAAATCATTATCAATTTCATAAATTAAGGCATGGGCTTAAGAGAACAATAAGCAACAATCACAAAAACATAAAAATCATCAAAAATCGAGCTCAACACATACCTTAATCAAGAACAACAATGGCCAAACCCTAAAACATGAAAATGGCTTCTTCTTATTTCTATTTTCGGTACCAAAAAGATGATAAAATGTCCACCAATTATTTTTGTTTTAATAATATAACTTAATAACCAAATTACTATTTTAACCTTATTATAAAACATTTAAATTCCACTAATATAAGCCCATTTTTTTCCATCCATTAACCATATGGTCTAATAACAACATAAGGACCTCTCATTTAATAAGGCATGGCATTTAAGCACTTTTAACTTCTAGTACACAACTTTTGCATTTTACTCGATTAGGTCCTTTTTCACAATCGAGCTCTCAAACATTAAAATTTTTCACACAGAACTTTCACACTTATCAATTCACATATTATAAACATCAAAAATAATATTAAAGTATTTTTTTATGACCTCAAATTTGTGGTCCTAAAATTACTATTCCTACTAGGTCTAAACTGGGCTGTTAGATATGCATAGTATTTCTTGAAATACCGGGTGTTCCAAGTTTGTGGTACAACTGCGCCATCAATTCTTGCTGTTTATATGCTCCATAAGCTATTTTTTCTATCACTTTATATGGTCCTTTCCAATTTGGAGCCATTTATTCTCGTCGGGATGCAAGTAGGCTAGCCTCAGTATTTCTTAAGATGAGGTCACCCACTTGGAACTATTTGTTTCTAACCTTAGAACTATAGTAGCGATCTACTTGTTGGGCACATACTGTATTTCTAATTCTAGTTGTCTCTATGAGTTTGTCAATCAGATCGAGGTTGAACTTGAGGGCTTTTTAATTAGCTTCATCATGGAAGTGCTATGTTCTATGTGGCCTCAAACCAATCTTCCCAGGGGTTACAAATTCTATGCCGCAGACAAGAGAAAAAGCTATTTCTCCCATCGCCGTGTAAGGTGTAGTTCGCAAGGCCCATAAAATTCCTGGTATGTAACATCCTAGATTAGGGGTTATGCGTTTGTGCATAATTCATGAGTAGTAGGTTTTGGCAGTGTTTGGAAGTGAATTAAGGGTTTTTAAAATCCTAGGATGGAAGAGAAAGCTTTGGAAAATTATTGGTTTTTAAGTTAAAAACAAGAAGTGATGTGGAAAAGTGGCAAGGGACGCCACCTAAGGTGCAAGGGTTATGGCATCAAGTGAAGTACTTTGAGGGAAGAGGTTCAATCCCATTGTGTGCATTTTGCTTAATTTTATGAAATAGCATGTTTCTTGTGATATGTGGTGTGCATTTTAGAACCTTGGAAATGTAAGGAAATGTATGGAAATGTATGGAAATGTATGGAAATGTATGGAAATGTAAGGAAATGTATGGAAATGTAAGGAAATGTATGGAAATGTATGGAAATGTAAGGAAATGTATGGAAATGTAAGGAAATGTAGGAAATGTAAGGAAATGTAGGAAATGTCCTGAAATGTAAGGAAATGCTTTAGAAATGATAAGTTTAAAGGAGGAAACGAACGTTTTGGAAACTTGGAAATGTAAGGAAATGTCTCAAATGATAAGTTTTAAGGCAAGGTGGCCTTAAGAAAATTTAATAGAAGAAATTTGACACAAAATGGGCTTGAAAAGTGACAAGGAGGCCCCACTTAAAGCCCAGTAAATGACGCCACCAGCATGTGTGCAAGCTTAGGTTCGACCAGCAAGGAGAGCATTTCTAAGAGTGTTTTTGCGTCTGCCCAATTCATTATTAAAGCTAAACTAATCATAAGGAGGCGCCACATAGGTGGATAATTTGGGCCTCGTATGGCCACAAGGAGTCCAATAGAATAAGTTTAAGTTTGGCTCATCAAGGGAAGGGGGTGGACGACATCTAGCTAAGACTTGAAGTGATTTTTATTTAATTACTTAAAGAGGAAGCAATGGACGGCAATAAGGACTCTTAAGGGAAGAGTTTAATTCTCCTTAAAACTCGACTGGATAAATGATGATTTATTTTAGATTATTTTCAAAGAGTTAAATGAGGGATTATTCTTTAATTTTTAATTAAAGAGATAAAGCTATCAAAATAGAAGAGTGATGGCCAAGTAAGGGATTCTAAGTTAGTAATTTTTGCTATAAAAGGAAAAGAGGGCCATTCATTCTTTCTTCTAACTCTCTCTCTGCCGAATTCTCTCTAGCAAATATCTCCTTTCTTCATTGCTTTGCCAAACCGAAAATACACCTTGTGTAGCTGAAACTTCATTACCAAATTGGTCAAACTCTTTTCTCTTCTTCTTTCATAATCTTTCAAAAGTCGAAAGTTTGCTAAAATCAAGGCCATAGCCGAATAGTTTTGAGACTTCAAACAAGGAGTTGTCGACTTCTGTATTAAGGGTAAGAACAGTTATCATTCGATTTTCATCCTTTTCCTTTTAAGATTTGCCGAAATCTAGGACTAACCCCATTAATATCTTGTTGCTGAAACTTTGAAGAGATCTTCTGGATTTGTTTAAGTCAACTACAAGAAGGAGAAGTTCTTTTCCCGAAGGTACACCATAGACCGCGTGTTCCCTAGTTATTCGGTGAATTTCGGGATTTAAAATCCACAAGGTAAGACATGCGAATATTTGGCCAAGGCCTATTTTTGGTGTTTTAGATCTAGTTCATATTTATTCAAAAGCCGAAACTAATTTGTTAAAGTGATTTAAAGCTTTGCCGAATACAAGAAAGAGTATAGTGATGATTTCGGGATTTGGCACCAAGGTAAGTTTTAGTGTACTAATCCTACTAGGATTTGGATTTATGGCCAAATGGCTTACTAAGTATTAAATGATTGATTAAATGTAGAGATTTAAGACATAAGGCATTAGATCAAGCTTTTCGGGATTTGGATTGGAAACCTTAAGCGAATCAGGTGTGTACCCCACACTAAATCTCAATAGATTTACGGTTTTAATTCATTATATGTGTTAATATGAAAGTGTAAGAATATTGAAACACCCCAAACCCAGCCCAAAAAGCCTAACCGAATTTGGTATGCTCCTCGAGTAAAACTTTAGCGGAATATCGTTTTGTTCAAGAAAACTTGATGATTTTAAGTAAAACGGATTAACTTAAAGATCGAGTTGGGCTTAGTTGCAAAATAGATTTGTATTTTCTTAAAACATATATATATTACTGACAAAAAGCCTTTTTAAATTATGTATCGAAAATCATTTAGTTATTTACTTGATAATTGTTCATGGCGTAATTTTAAAAAAATCCAAACACAAAATTAAGGATAGTTTATAGTGGCCTTATTACATAAAATTGGCAAATCCATAGTAAAGTCTAAATATTAAAATTAATAAGTTTAAGTAGGAAAATTTCCAAACTTCATTGTTTGAGCAATGGCCACCTCGAAATCCTTCTTTCGCCCGATCCATCGTACTACGAATTATCTGAAAAGTTTATCCCACAAAAGGGGTGAGTCATAAACTCAATGTATAACACATACACTAAAAAGTCCATTTTATCATATGCCTTAAGTCCAAAAATTTCACATATGGCCATAGGCCCATTTAACTCATATTTAGCCCAAAGGCCCATTTAGCTTATATTTAGCCCAAAGGCCCATTTAGCTCATATTTAGCCCAAAGGCCCATTTAGCTCATATTTAGCCCAAAGGCCCATGTAGCTTATATTTAGCCCAAAGGCGCATTTCATAGCAGATGAAATACTAAACATTCAATATTACATGGTTATGTATATGAAATGAAATGCAAGCCCTACCAACCTAAATATCCATCCGCTACACACCACCGTACCAACCAACACCGTGGGGATTACTAAATCGACCTCCATCCGCTACACACCATCAAGGCGATTCTTTGCGGTCAACATGCACATCGCCTTATAATATTGTGGCAAAGCCACCAAAACAGATGTGACCAAGTCACCGATCAAGTCCAAATTTCAAATACGTGATCAAGTCACCGGATTCACATATGTGATCAAGTCACCGAGCTAAATATACGTGACCAAGTCACCGGAGTCAAATATGTGACCAAGTCACCGGAGTCGATATGTGTCCAAGTCACCGGAGTCAAATATGTGACCAAGTCACGAAATGTGGTAAAACCACCACAATACTTCCTCCTTTATCAACAATACCCATATGCCCATGCACATACATATCAAATCGATTTTCATGCTATTTACCCCACAAAACATAATATAATCATACTCATTTCATATTTATGCATATAGCAAAATAAATGTAATATTGGGGTAAACATACTCGAATTTTGTATACCAATGATTGGTATCCACAAACAAACATATTGTCATATAATCACTTTTTAAAATATAGATCTATGGAAATTTTAATGTAAGGTTACACACCTAGTGCGGTGAGAACAATACCCTCTTGCTCGTCAACACCTAATTGATTGACACACTTGGTTAGTATAAACTTTTGTTAACAATATTACACTTATTGACGATGGATCTAAATCCTTACCCCCTCAATTCACGAATAGCAGTTATTTGTGGTTTTCTCCACTAGATGGATTAAAACCACGATATTCCACCAACGTAAAGTGGTTCGGTTTATGACTACTTCAAATAATCGATCCTCGTTAGCAGAGGGTCCACAACCCGGTGGAAAGTCTCTTACTCACGATACGGCTCTTCGTTTATAGTTCGATGGTAAAGGAATACCTCCTCTCTTCCAAACACTCCGTACGGCTCTTTTCTTACCTATCTTGATGATCTTAGATCGCCCCTAAAAATAACGTAGATTAGTGATCCATCTAAAGAAATTGATATGATCTAAATTAATAGGCTTACCTTGATGATTTCGAATGGTCACTTAAAGGTTGTCTTCAACAAAGATCTTTGAAAAATCTTTTCAAAAGATTCAGCCTAGGAGAGAAATAAAAGATTATGATTTTAAGTTTGCTAAAGTAAAAAGGAATGATGAAAATAATTGATAAAGTCTTACTTTGAGTCCTTCAAGATTCAGCTTTGAATAAGAAGAAAAGAATATGATGATTCGGCCTTAACAAAAAGAGAAGAGAAATGGTGGTTTCAATATGATGGTTTTGGTTTTGAAAGAAAGAAGAAAGAGAATGAAAAGAGAAGGAAAAAGAGAAGGAAAAAAAGAGAAAAAAGAGAAGAAGATGATGATGGTGATTTCTCAAATGAAAAGAAATATGTTTAGGAGTCTTTGCACATTCGGCCAAGGAGGAAGAAATGAAGAAATTGGCTCTTTGAACTTTGTAGTTTCGATTTCAAAAAGAAAAATAGGAGAAAGAAAATAGTATTTGGTTCAAACACAATTGAGGGCTAAATCAAAAGCAAAAGTGTACCAAAGTGCCTAAGGTACATTCGGCCAAAGTGGGAGTTTTTTGGATAAAATTGGTCAAAAGAAGAAAGCCAAAACAAAAGAAAGTTTTACCTAAACTCAATGACAAATTTGGCTAGAGAGAAACTATTGGAGAAATGAGAAAAGATGGACAAACAAAAAAAATTGCAAGACTTTTGGCCAACTTTTCCCCCTAATGGCAAAGCAAAAATTCGGCCAAATCAATGCCAACATTATCCCCTTTTTCCTCCTTGTTTCTTCCCCATCAACTCTTGATTTGCTATCAACAATAAACCACTCCCTTTAGCCCTTCATGCCGTCTAGGTTCATGATCAATTGACCATGAACACACTCCCAAAACCTTGCCCCATATCATGCCTTTTGTCCCCCCTCATCTTATCATCAACTTATGATTCCATGCCATAAGTTCCTAGCTTCCTTTTTCACATGGTCAAATAGCCAAAAATGAATGAATGCTCATCCACTCTAGAACTTTCTTGGCCGACACTTATAGGGAAGAAAACAAAAAAAATTAAAATCCTCTCTAATGCTAGCTAGGAGATTCGAACTTCACACCTCAAGCACACATCCATGTACCTTAACCACCTTGCCAATTACTTAATTCATGCTAAAACTTCTTATCATTAATTCTTAAGGCCTAACTTGCATAGCTCTCTCTAATTAATAGGAATTAAAAGTTTTACTAAGCATGCACTTAATTAATGAAGCCCAAATAACTTCCAAAATTATACTTAATAATAATTAAGCATGCAACATCATTCAATTAAGTGAAATGCATAACCCCTAATTATCAGGATGTTACAGTTCTACCCCCCTTAAAATAATTTTGTCCTCGAAATTACCTGGCTGGAATAAGTGAGGGTATTGTTGTCGCATCGCTTCCTCCGCTTCCACGAAGCTTCTTCCGATCCATGATTACGCCATAATACCTTAACGAGGAACTGATTTTCTCCGTAAAACCTTTACATCTCGCTCGAATTTGAATTGGCTCCTCTTCGTATGACAAATCGATCTTAATTCCACCTCCTCAAGCGGCACTACATGAGATGGATCCGACCGATAACGGCGTAACATTGAAACATGGAACACATCATGCATTTGCTTCAGCCAAGGCAAATCTAAGCGATATGCCACAGATCCGACCCGCTTCACAATCCGATAAGGTCCAATGAACACAGGACTTAGCTTCCTTTGCGTCCAAATCTCATCACCTTTTTCCAAGGTGAAACCTTTAGGAAAACTTGGTCCCCCACATCAAACTCTATTTCTTTCCGCTTAAGATCTGCGTACGATTTTTGTCTGTCAGATGCTTCTTTTAACCGAGCCCAGATTATCTTAACCTTTTCTTCGGATTCAGCCACTATCTCTGGACCCAAAATCTGGCGTTCCCCTAATTCTATCCAACATGTAGGAGTGCGACACTTTCGTCCATATAGTGCTTCATACGTTGCCATCCAGTATCTATGGATTGAAGCTGTTGTTGTACGTAAATTCGCCAATGGTAAGAATTCCTCCCAACTTCCTTGAAATCTATCACACATCCCCTTAACATATCTTCTAAGATTTGGATTACTCTTTCGGATCGACCATCCGATCGAGGATGAAATGCCGTCATGAAGTCCAATCGGTGCCCAAAGCTTCGATGCAATGCTTTCCAAAATCATGACGTAAATCTTGGATCTCGTCTCGAAATTATCGACAACGGCACTCCATGCAATCTCACAATCTCAATACATATAACTTCGCCAATTTCGCAAAGAGTAATCAATCCAAATCGGGATAAAATGTGCGATTTCATCAATCGGTCCACTATCACCCATACTGAGTCTTTCTTAGTAGGCGTAAGAGGAAGCCCACTAACAAAGTCCATGGTGATTCTCTCCCACTTCCATGCGGAATCTTTATCGGTTGAAGCAATCCGATGGTACTTAATGTTCAATACGACTTGTCGACACGTCAAGCACTTTCCTACAAGCTCGTAACTTCTCGCTTAAGACCAGGCCACCAAAATTGATCTCGCAAATCTCGGTATAATTTATTTCCTCCAGGATGCATAGCATAGGGGCTACCATGCGATTCCTGAAGTATCTTTTGCCTCAACTCCTGATCCTTTGGCATACAGACTTTACCTTTGAAGCACAATACCCCGTCACTGTTAATACCAAAATCTTCCAATTTCCCACTGCACCTGTCGAAGCTTTTCACTCAGATCTTCATCTACTAAGCGCTCTCTTTCACTTGACTTAACCATGTCGGCTTAACCTGAAGTTCTGCCAATAAGCTTCCATCATCGTAAAGACTAAGGTGTGCAAACATTGCCCTCAAATCTGACACCACTTTTCGACTTAGAGCATCTGCCACCACGTTCACCTTGCCCGGGTGGTACTCGATGGAACAGTCGTAGTCTTTCAATAACTCTATCCACCTTCGCTGCCTCAAATTCAGTTCTTTCTGAGTCAGTAGATATTTCAGACTCTTGTGGTCCGTGTATATCACTGACTTCTCCCCGTATAAGTAATGTCTCCAAACCTTAAGAGCAAAGACTACAGCTGCCAACTCCAAGTCATGCATCGGGTAATTAACCTCGTGCGGTCTCAACTGCCGAGAAGTATACGCAACTACCTTTTGCCTTGCATCAGAACACATCCTAATCCCGTGTGAGAAGCATCACAATACACGACAAAATCCTTTTCGCCTCAAAGTTGAATCAAACCGAGCTTCGGTCAAAACTTTCTTGAGCTTTAAAACTCTCTTATTGCTTATCGGCCCACACGAAAGGTACTTCCTTTCTCAACAATTTCGTTAAAGGTGCAAATTATCGATGAAAATCCTTCAACGAATCTTACGTAGTATCCGCTAAACCTAAGAAACTACGAACCTCAGTTACGGACTTAGGTGGTTTCCAATCTAGCACAGCCTCAATCTTCTGAGGATCCACCCTTATCCCTTCTGTAGACACCACATGGCCTAAAAATGCAACTTCTTTCATCCAAAATTCACACTTACTGAATTTGGCGTACAGTTTCTTCTCCCTTAAGACTCGCAACACAATCCGGAGATGCTCATCATGTTCTACTTCGGACTTATAATACACCAAGATGTCGTCTATGAATACCACGACGAACCGATCCAAGTAATTTGGAAAATCGGTTCATCATATCCATAAACGCAATTTGGGCGTTCATCAATCCGAATGGCATTACCAAAATTCATAATGCCCATATCTAGTTCGGAAAGCCGTCTTATGGATATCCGCTTCTTTCACTTTAAGCTAATGATACCCGACCTTAGATCAATCTTTGAGAATCTGCAGCTCCTTAAGTGATCGAACAAGTCGTCGATCTTTGGCAAAGGATACTTGTTCTTGATGGTCAGCTTATTTAACTACCGGTAATCTATACATATCCTCATCGATCCGTCCTTCTTCTTCACGAATAGGACCGGTGCTCCCCAGGAGACACACTAGGTCGAATGAATCCACGATCAAGTAACTCCTGAATTTGAGCCTTCAACTCAACCAACTCCTTCGGTGCCATTCTATATGGAGCAATAGAAACTGGCGTCGTTCCAGGCAATAAGTCTATCCCGAATTCTACCTCACGATCCGGAGGCAAACCTGGAAGTTCTTCCGGAAAAATATCTACAAATTCCTTCACTGTCCTGACTTCATTAGCAGTTACCTCCTTAGCCTCCAAAGCATTCACTAACATCAGGAAGGCTACACATCCCTTTCTAACCATCTTTTCTGCCTTAAGAGCGGATACTACATTAGATAAGTAGTTCCGTCTTTCGCCCATCACTACAACTTCCTTGTCATCAAAAGTTCTTAAAGACATTCTCTTAGCAGCACAATCCACATTTGCACGGTACTTCACAAGCCAGTCCATGCCTAAGATTAGGTCGAATTCTCCGAATGGCAACTCCATTAGATCAGCCGAAAACTGTATCCCTTGAACTTCTAAAGGCACTTCCTTAAAAAGTTTGTCTACAACCACCGTCATCCTAAAGGACTAAATGCGATTATCTTCCTAGGTACAATTTAGAAGTCACATTCAAAGTCCTAGATACTTCACTAGCGATATAGGAATGAGTTGACCCTATATCTATCAAAGCAATAAAGGGCAACCCAAAATCGAAACGCGTGCGTGATAACATCAGGTGCATCATTTTCTTCTCTGCGATTTAACCGCATACACCAAACTGGTTGTCTCGCCTCGAGCTACCATCGCCTCGCTCGAAGTTCCACGGCCTCTACCGAGCCATTACCCTTCCATTTGGACCACGGCCGCTTATCGATGTTGTTGTCTTCGTCGACTGATTAGCACCCTGACTTGTTGGACGGTTCTTTTCCGAGTTCATTGGGCAATCCTTGATCATATGATCCTTCGAACCGCACTTGAAACATCTGTCGGTCTTTTTCCAACATTCTCCCGAGTGTATTTTCCCACACTGAGAACAAGTACGATTTTGTCCACCCGTAGTAGACTGTTGATTTCGCGGACCATCACTTCTTGATTTCTTCTGAAAATTCCCGGACGACCCTTAGGACCCAAAGCTTCTCTTATTCTTACTCTGGCCTCTGTCCCGGTTCTGTCTCTCAGTCCGTTTAGCCTCTTCGGTAATTCTTGCCCTTTCCACTAAGATTGCAAAATCTCTTTCACGGTGTGGAGCAATCATCACTCGCAATTCGTCTCTAAGTCCATCTTCAAATATGATACACCGTTCATATTCCGTAGCCACTATCCCTCTGGCATAATGGCTAAGTCGCAAAAATTTTGCTTCATATTCAGCTATCGACTTGTTTCCTTGTACTAGATTCAGAAATGTCTTCCTCTGAGAGTCGATGTAGCTAGCTCTAATATATTTTCCTTCGAATTTAATTTTAAAATACCCCCAATCCAGACGATCCACAAGGGTACTCTCCTTGATAGTGAGCCACCACTGGTAGGCTTCATCACGAAGAAGTGAAATAGCACCTTTCAATTTCTCTTCATCAGTGCAGTCTATATCGTCCATGATCCTCTCGACTGCCTCCAGCCAATATTCAGCTACATTTGGAGCTACTCCAGATACTCCTTTGAAAACCTCAGCTCCATTTGATCTAAGTCTCTCAGCTACTGACTTTAGAGACCCATTTCTAGAACTAGCTTCTGCTACACGTTCTAAAACTCGCAGCACAGCTTGTGATACTGCGTCACCTCCTTCATTTTGTTCTTGAAATTCCACCCCAACAGCCGGTGGTGGAGCATCATTCTCGAAACCTTGACCAGATCTAACTGGTTCCGAAACAGTCATCCTTCCTCTTTCATGTCCACGACGACCACGTCCCCTAGAACTCATGTCTACTACGTATCTTATCTGTTTTTACGAAAAGTCTTATGTATTAGAATCTTTTCACTTCTTATTAAAAGAAAGTCTTATGAAACAAATATTCAGTGGTTTCCGTAGTACCACACATACACCTAGGGTCCATGTCTCTAAAGTATAGTTTAAGTTTAAACTATCATACATATCACATATCGATAAGTACATACCGATGGATCCGGCCGAGAACTCGAAAGTGCCATGCTCTTATAAAATCATTTAACTTAAGAAAACTTTCAAAAGTCATTTGGACCAACTTTTGAAAACGTTGTGGGCTTCAAAACCTAAGGCCGAGAGTTTAAAACTGGGCTCTGATACCAAGCTGACACACCCCAAACCCAGCCCAAAAAGCCTAACCGGATTTGGTATGTTCCTCGAGTAAAACATTAGCGGAATATCGTTTTGTTCAAGAAAATTTGATGATTTTAAGTAAAACGGATTAACTTAAATATCGAGTTGGGCTTAGTTGCAAAATAGATTTGTATTTTCTTAAAACATATATATATATATATTACTGACAAAAAGCCTTTTTAAATTATGTATCGAAAATCATTTAGTTATTTACTTGATAATTGTTCATGGCAGAATTTTAAAATAAATCCAAACACAAAATTAAGGATAGTTTATAGTGGCCTTATTACATAAAATTGGCAAATCCATAGTAAAGTCTAAATATTAAAAATTAATAAGTTTAAGTAGGAAAATTTCCAAACTTCATTGTTTGAGCAATGGCCACCTCGAAATCCTTGCTGACCCGATCCATCGCACTACGAATTATCTGAAAAGTTTATCCCACAAAAGGGGTGAGTCATAAACTCAATGTATAACACATACACTAAAAAGTCCATTTTATCATATGCCTTAAGTCCAAAAATTTCACATATGGCCATAGGCCCATTTAACTCATATTTAGCCCAAAGGCCCATTTAGCTTATATTTAGCCCAAAGGCCCATTTAGCTCATATTTAGCCCAAAGGCCCATTTAGCTCATATTTAGCCCAAAGGCCCATTTAGCTCATATTTAGCCCAAAGGCCCATTTCATAGCAGATCAAATACTAAACATTCAATATTACATGGTTATGTATATGAAATGAAATGCAAGCTACCAACCTAAATATCCATCCGCTACACACCACCGTACCAACCAACACACAGTGGGGATTACTAAATCGACCCTCCATCCGCTACACACCATCGAAGGCAGTTGCTGCAGTCAACATGCACATTGCCCTTATAATATTGTGGCAAACCCACCAAAACAGATGTGAAGTCACCGATCAAGTCCAAATTTCAAATATGTGACCAAGTCACCAGATTCACATATGTGACCAAGTCACCGGAGCCAAATATACGTGATGAATTCACCGGAGTCAAATATGTGACCAAGTCACCGAGTCAAATATGTGACCAAGTCACCTAGTGACAAGTGAGGAGTCAAATATGTGACCAAGTCACCGTAAATGTGGTAAAACCACCGAATACTTCCTCCTTTATCAATAATACCCATATGCCCATGCACATACATATCAAATCGATTTTCATGCTATTTACCCCACAAAACATAATATAATCATACTCATTTCATATTTATGCATATAGCAAAATAAATGAATATTGGGGTAAACATACACGAAATTTGTATACCAATGATTGGTATCCACAAACAAACATATTGTCATATGATCACTTTTAAAATATAGATCTATGGAAATTTTAATGTAAGGTTACACACCTAGTGACAGTGAGAACAATACCCTCTTGCTCGTCAACACCTAATTGATTGACACACTTGGTTAGTATAAACTTTTGTTAACAATATTACACTTATTGACGATGGATCTAAATCCTTACCCTCGGATTCACGAAAGCGATTATTTGTGGTTTTCTCCACTAGATGGTTTATAAATTTCTTGATTATGAGCATAAATTGAGCACAAAGTTTTCTAAACTACACAACGATCAAAACTCGCTGATATTCCACCAACGTAAAGTGGTTCGATTATACGCGACTACTTCAAATAATCGATCCTCGTTAGCGGAGGTCCACAACGGTGGAAAGTCTCTTCGCACCTTTAGAAAGGCCATTCCATGTACAAAATTACTTAAAATACCCTTGGTGTAAATTAGAAAATACCTTGGTAGGTAGATTCGAAAATACCTAAAATACTCTCGTCTTGGTGGGTAAATTACGAAAATACTACTTCGTTACTAAAATTTGTAGTTCGATGGTAAAGGCGGCTCTTCGTTTGTAGTTCGATGGTAAAGGAATACCTCCTCTCTTCCAAACACTCATACGGCTCTTTTCTTACCTATCTTGATGATCTTAGATCACCCCTAAAAATAACGTAGATTAGTGATCCATCTAAAGAAATTGATATGATCTAAATTAATAGCCTTACCTTGATGATTTCGAATGGTCACTTAAAGGTTGTCTTCAACAAAGATCTTTGAAAAATCTTTTCAAAAGATTCAGCCTAGGAGAGAAATAAAAGATTATGATTTTAAGTTTGCTAAAGTAAAAAGGAACGATGAAAATAATTGATAAAGTCTTACTTTGAGTCCTTCAAGATTCGGCTTTGAATAAGAAGAAAAGAATATGATGATTCGGCCTTAACAAAAAGAGAAGAGAAATGGTGGTTTCAATATGATGGTTTCGATTTTGAAAGAAAGAAGAAAGAGAATGAAAAGAGAAGGAAAAAGAGGAGGAAGAAAAGAGAAAAAAGAGAAGAAGATGATGATGGTGATTTCTCAAATGAAAAGAAATATGTTTATGAGTCTTTGCACATTCGGCCAAGGAGGAAGAAATGAAGAAATTGGCTCTTTGAACTTTGTAGTTTCGGTTTCAAAAAGAAAAATGGGAGAAAGAAAATAGTATTTGGTTCAAACACAATTGAGGGCTAAATCAAAAGCAAAAGTGTACCAAAGTGCTTGAGGAACATTCGGCCAAAGTGGGATTTTTTTGGAGAAAATTGGTCAAAAAGAAGAAAGCCAAAACAAAAAGAAAGTTTTTACCTAAACTCAATGACAAATTCGGCTAGGAGAGAAACTATTGGAGAAATGAGAAAAGATGGACAAACAAAAAATTTGCAAGACTTTTGGCCAACTTTTCCCTAATGGCAAAGCAAAATTAAGCCAAATCAATGCCAACATTATCCCCTTTTTCCTCCTTGTTTCTTCCCCATCAACTCTTGATTTGCTGTCAACAATAAACCACTCCCTTTAGCCTTTCATGCCGTCTAGGTTCATGGTCAATTGACAATGAACACACTCCCAAAACCTTGCCCCATATCATGCCTTTTGTCCCCTCATCTTATCATCAACTTATGATTCCATGCCATAAGTTCCTAGCTTCCTTTTCACATGGTCAAATAGCCAAAATGAATGAATGCTCATCCACTCTAGAACTTTCTTGGCCGACACTTATAGGGAAGAAAACAAAAAAATTAAAATCCTCCCTAATGCTAGCTAGGAGATTCGAACTTCACACCTCAAGCACACATCCATGTACCTTAACCACCTTGCCAATTACTTAATTCATGCTAAAACTTCTTATCATTAATTCTTAAGGCCTAACTTGCTTAGCTCTCTCTAATTAATAGGAATTAAAAGTTTTACTAAGCATGCACTTAATTAATGAAGCTCAAATAACTTCCAAAATTATACTTAATAATAATTAAGCAAGCAACATCATTCAATTAAGTGAAATGCATAACCCCTAATTATCAAGATGTTACAAATACGGCTAAGGTGCCGTGTGTACCCCACACTATCTTTTAGTAAGAATTATGGCTAAATTTAATATGAGCATGTTTATAAGAATGTGAATATGGCTAAGGTACCATGCTATGGTACAAAGTACTCAGGTACGTTTCCTTCTCCTACTAGGATTATGAATATATGTTATATGTAACATGTGAAAAAGTGATAAGAATGTGAATTAAGGCATGATGTGCATGATATGTAAGATATGGGGCATATGGGTTATATTAAAGGGAAGTGAATGTGGTGACCTAAGACCACGATGTGGTGACCTAAGACCACGATAAGCGAATATGGTGACCTAAGACCACGATATCCGAATGTGGTGACCTAAGACCACGATATTTGAATGTGGTGACCTAAGACCACGAATTTTATAAGGCGATGAGCATGTCGATCATTTATGTGACGCCTTCGATGGTGTGTAGCAGATGGAGGGTTGACTTAGTAGTCCCCACAGTGTGTAGGATGGTACGGGTGGTGTGTAGCGGATGGCATATAGGTTTGGGTTCAGGTTGCATCATATTGTTTAAATGCTTTATGAACATGAATGATATTGTATGCCTGAAATATTAAATTTTAGTGTTGGTTACACATTGAGTCTATTGACTCACCCCATTGTGGGATTACTTTTCAGGTGACGACCAGTGATGGACCGGGCCGGTAGATGCTTAGTGGAGGCCATTTGAAGTTCAGATTTCTTTTATTTGGACTATTTTACTTTAAGTATTTTGAATTTAAATTTCAGGAATTATTTGATGTAATAAGGCCTTAGTAGGAATATTTTATTCTGTTTTTATTTGTTAAGCTTACAAACCTTATTTTATTAAAAGATTGAGTAAATTTATTTTAAAAACAAAGCCCAAACATTTTGTCACCTAAAGTAAAGGATTTTTAACAATGAATTAAACTTGTTTTCAACTCAAGCCCAACCCAAAACGATCTTTCTTCCAAATCACACAAGTTTTTCCTAAGTAACAAAAGAATTTGAAATGGTTTACACCGGGGAACATACCAGATCCGATCAAGGCTCGTGGGCCAGGTTTGGGGTGTTTCAATTTGGTATCAGAGCCCAGTTTTAAACTCTCTACCTTGGGTTTAAGGCCCAAAACACTTTCAAAGCTAAGCCCAAAAGAATTTTTGTGAATTAAGCAGGTTTTTCTGGCATGGCCCACTAAGTCTCCGACCTGCAGTCCACCAGGTAAGTACTTCTATCCATTGTGTGATTCAAATTATGACTTGTAGAAGGGTAGAAATGGAATGGAACGTAGATTAGTGAACTAGGATTTGTTGAACCCTAGGACCAGTTTACCCCAACTACTACATAAGACTTAAGTGCCTAATTGAACAAACCTGTGGTTAAGTCACGAGGAGTTAGGGTGTGGCAACCATGGTGCGCATGTCAGGATTGGTTTGGTGGGAGCTTGGTATTTAAGCGATCAGTGTGACTCACCTCCTCTCCACTCGAATCCTACCTGGTGCATAGCCTCGGTTTACCCTAATTAAGAGGACTTATTCACGGGCTAAACCCCTAACTAAAACCCGAAAGGGACTAGCCGTATTTTTATGGAAACCCTAGCCTTAAAATCCCTATATTACCCTTTTAGGAGTAGCAAAAGATTTTTGCGAAAATTCTTCCAAAATATTTCCTACTTGCAAAATTACTAAAATGCCCCTAGTGGTAAAATTACAAAAATGCCCTTGGTTTATGAAATTTTCAAAATACCCACAATTCTTATCAAAATTTCATTATTTTATAAAATGTCCAAAAAAAACCCCCCTAATTTGCCAAATATCAAGATACCTTGATTTTGGAAAATTATGAAATTACCCCTACCCTGCAATTTATCGAAATACCCCCAAGTTAGAAAATTACCAGAACGACCCCTAATTTTCAAAATTTTTGCAACAGCACCAATTTGGAAAACAAATTCTCAAAAAGAACCCTCAAGTTTTGCAAATTTTGAAATACCCTTGATTTATTAAGATTTATAAGTTTACCCTGGTTTATTATCGAAATACCCCTATAATTTTAAAATTTTCAAAATACCCCCAGGATTTCAAAAATTATCAAAATACCCTTATTGACAAAATCACCAAGGAACCTTATTTTGAAAAATTACGAAAATACCCCTATAGGGCAAATTACGAAAATACCCCTGGGTAGTGGAAAAACAACAACAATGAAAACAACAACATTTCTCTCAATGAACGAAAGTTCATAATTGATTGATGGATGAATGTAAAGACTGTGTGCATGTATGAATATGAAAGAACCACTATTAAACTCCTTTTCATAAAACTATTCGCGGATAAACAGTGGAACAAAGAACTAATGCATAAAACTTTTTAATCAGATTAAATCGCGACGTTTGTAATGAGTTCTAGTGGACTGGTCGAGGTAGTATCTAAGAAATGTGTTAGTTTTGTTAAGATCAGAGTGCGTAGCAAAGGCGTAGTGTGATGAGTTAGGTTTGAATGATAGTAAGCAATTTCGAGGATGAAATTATTTTAAGGGGGTAGAACTGTAACATCCTGAAAAGGGCCTATGCATTTTCAGTTTAATTGTACGAAATGACATGTCTTATGTGTTATGAATGTATTTTGAATATTTTTGGAAACCTGGGAATGTATGGAAATGTCAAGTTAAAATAGGAAAGTGAACATTTTGGAAACTTGGAAATGTCAAGTTAAAATATGAAAGTGAACATTTTGGAAACTTGGAATGTCAAGTTAAAATAGGAAAGTGAAAATTTTGGAAACTTGGAAATGCCAAGTTAAAATAGGAAAGTGAACATTTTGGAAACTTGGAAATGCAAGGAAATGATTTAGAAATGTTAAGTAAAAAGAGGAAACTAAGGCAAGGTGGACTTAAGAAAATTAATAGGAGGAATTTGAGACACAAACAGGCTTGGAAAAGTGGCCTGAAGATATCACTTGAGGCCCAGGTAGGTGACGCCACATACAAGGGTATTGGGCCTAGGTTCGAGTCACTTGGGAGCAAATAAAGGAGTTTTATTTTGCTACAAAGAGCAGGAAGTGGGCGGCACTAAGGAACCCCAAGGAAGAGTTTTATTCTTTTTAAATTTTGTCTAAATAGGAGATAAATAATAGATTTAATTATCATTATTTTTAGGAGATAATTGTTGGATTAATTCTTTTAATAAAGTGATAATTCAAAGGATAAAGTTATCAAATTAGAAGAGTGGTGGCCATGTAAGGGATTATGAGTAGTAAATTCGGCTATAAAAGGAAAAAAGAGGCCATTCAGCATTATTTTCTCTTCCTTGATAACCTCTGCCCAATTCTCTTAAGCAACTATTCTTTTCTTCTTCATTCTTCTCCTCTCAATATTCCAAAAGCTGAAACTTGTGTGACTACTCTCTAGGTCTTAAGCCGAATCATTGAGGACTCAAGAAAAGGGGCTGTCGATTACAAAGATTAAGGGTAAGGTCAGTAGTTATCAATTTCTATTCTTTTTCTTCTAAGATTAAAGCCGAAACTAGGAAATCTAACCCCATTATTGTGTTAGTCAAAACTTGGAAAGTAGGCTATTCGGGATTTACTAAGTTTCGACTACAAGGAAGGAGAAGTTCTTTTCCCGAAGGTACACCATAGGTCGCGTGTTCCCTAGTTATTCGGTGAGTTTCGGGATTTAAAATCCACAAGGTAAATGTCTATAGCATTCGGCCAAGGCTTATTTTGGTATGAAGATCTATTTCTTATTTCGTTTGAAAGCCGAAACTAATTAGTTAAGTGATTTTAGTGCCTAGCCGATTGCAAGGAGAGAACTCTGCAAAGTTTCGAGAATTGACTATAGTCAATTCGACACCAAAGTAAGTTTTAGTGTACAAATCCTACTAGGATTTGGTTTTATGGCCGAATGAGTTTTTCATTAAATCTTTAATATGGGCGAATATAGAGAGTTAAAGATCTAAGATCGAAAATTCAGGATTTCAAGTGAAATCGTTAAGCGAATCAGGTGTGTACCCCACACTATATCATAATATGTTTTATGGCTACGTTTAATTAATATATGTGATATTAAGAATATGAAAGTGGCTAAGGTACCATGTTATGGTACAAAGTACTCAGGGAACGTTTCCTACTCCTACTAGGATTATGAAATATGTTAATTGTAACATGAGAATAAGAATAAGAATGTGAACTCTGGCATATTTATGCATATTACTATTATATGGGGCATATGGGTTTATTTTTTGGGAAGTGAATGTGGTGACCTAAGACCACAAACAAGGTGACCTAAGACCGTGATATCTGAATGTGGTGACCTAAAACCACATGAATCGAATGTGGTGACCTAAGACCACGAAATCTAAGCGTGGTGACCTAAGACCACGAATGCGGTGACCAAAGATCGCGATATGGAGTGTAGTGGAAGGAGGTTGACTTAGTAGTCCTGCGGTGTGCGAGGATGGTACGGTGGTGTGTAGCGGATGGCATATAGGTTTGGGTTCGAGTTGCATCATATTGTTTAAATGTTTTATGAACATGTATGATATTGTATGCCTGAAATATTAAATTTTAGTGTTGGTTACACATTGAGTCTGTTGACTCACCCCGTTGTGGGATTACTTTTCAGGTGATGACCAGTGATGGACCGGGCCGGCAGATGCTTAGTGGAGGCCATGTGAAGTTCAAATTTCTTTTATTTGGACTATTTTACTTTAAGTATTTTGAATTTAATTATTGGGAATTATTTGATGTAATAAGGCCTTAGTAGAATTATTTTATTCTATTTTTATTTATTGAGCTTACAAACTTTTACTTATTAAAAGATTAAGTAAATCTATTTTTAAAACAAAGCCCAAACATTTTGTCACTTAAAGTAAAGGATTTTTAATAATGAAATGAACCTGTTTTCATCTCAAGCCCAACCCAAAACAATCTTTCTTCCAAATCACACAAGTTTTTCCTAAGTCACAAAAGTATTTGAAATGGTTTACACCGGGGAACATACCAAATCTAGTCAAGGCTCGTGGGCCGGGTTTGGGGTGTTTCATGGTAGTTCTTCCAGCCAATCTCCCATAGCTTTACCCACTTTTTTCTTAAGGGTTGTCAAGATTTTTTTGTTCATAGCTTCCACCTACCCGTTGGTCTGTGGTGCTTTTACCGAACTTTGAGCTAGATCTATTTGGAGGTCAGTGCAAAGTTATTTGAATTTTCCTTAGAACTGCATGCTATTATTTGTGATAATTGTGTGAGATATCCCAAATCTACAGATAATCGATTTTCATAGGAAAAACTCCATTTTCTTTTTTGTGATGGTCGCTAAACCTTCGACTTCAATCCACTTGGTGAAAAAGTCCACAACTAGTACTATGAATTTCTTTTGTGTTGTGACTATACGGAACTGACCAAGGATATCGACCCCCTAAGTTGTGAAAGGCTGAGGACCTAACATGATTTGAAGGGGCTTTGCTGGTTGCCGTTGGATTTTGTCGTTCCTTTGAACAAAGTCGTATTTGCGAACTAATTGATAGGTGTCCTCCTGTATGGTAGGCCAGTAGTATCCTTGCCTAAAGATCTTCTATGCGAGCAATCTACCTCCTAATTGGTCATTGCAAATTCCTTCGTAGATGTCTCTCATATTGTATTTGACTTTAGTCATTAATAGGCACCACAATAATGGATGTGAAAACCCTTTCCTATACAGTACACTCTCTAAAAGGGTGTATCTATTAAACATAGGATGAAACGCGTTGTTTTAATTTAGCACGTAATGAGTTTTCAATATATAGGTATCCAAATCATATATAGGGAATTTAGTAAATATTTATACTTCTTAATAATAACATACCTCGCAACCTTACATTAGATTTGCAAGCTCTTTCCTATCTTGGCTTTCTTGTTCACCTTGTAGTGTGTTGATTATCGATGTTATCAATGTATCCTCTTGGGCCATATAGAGTATTTGGGGCATATCATAGCTAGGGGATTCCTATGTTCGAGCAGGATTTTTCATCTTTGTTCAATAATGAAGGAGGATGCTAATTTTGATAATGCATCTACGTGCGTGTTGTCATTTATTGGGAGCTATTTAACCTCGACTTTGTCGAATCCTACAAGCAGTTGAGTTGCCATCGCATGATGTTTTTTCAGCACTACTTCTTTTACATCGTATTCACCAGTTATTTTCTTTGCCACCAATTGGGAATTTGTGTCGATGATCGGATCCCTTGCTTCTAATTGGCGTGCTAGTTACAATCTTGAGATCAATGCTTCATATCCATTGATGTTATTTGATGTTTGGAACCCAAGCGATAATCCATATTGCCATTCATTTCCATCAGAGTCAATTAGGAGTGCACCTACCCTTGGTTCTATTTTGGTTGCGAAGCCGTCAACATAAACTTGCCAACCTTTTGGATTGTCAGTTGTATGTGTAGTTTTTGGGGTGGATTTACTATCAATTATGTTCAACAAATGAAAAATAATTTTTAGTACAAAATATGGGACAAATGATATTTTGCCATAAAACTCAAGAACTGCTAACATGTTATGCCTCATCATAATATATGTTTGATTAAACTGCCAACTTTCATCAATGTTCATACATCACATAATCTTTACAAGGTATTTTACTATTCAATATATCAGGTTATACCTCGTATTACCTATTGCATCATTGGCCTTCTCAAACGACCACTTCACTATGAAGTCTGCTAGTATTTGTCTTTTTATTATTGTTCATGGGGCAAGTCTACCCCAAATTCAGCAAGCTCAGTACTCTACTTTGTTACTCTTCTCGAGGTATCTACTTTGGATAACACCTCTTTCATAGGCTGGTTAGTAGCTATGATGACTAGATGAGCTTGAAAGTACAGTTGTAATTTGCGAGCTACAACAATCAAGGCATGCTTACATTTTTCCATTTATGTGTACCTTAGCTGGCCATCTTAGAGTACCTTGCTAACATAATATACGGGGAATTGATAGGCACCCTTTGATTTAACCAGTACCGCTGTGACCGCCTTTTCTGATGTGGCCAAGTAGAGGTAGTGTGTTTCTCGTGTCTGAGGTAACTTTAACAATGGAAGGGAGGTGAGATACTATTTCAATTTCTCAAAGGCTGCTTGACATTCTTCATTCCATGAGAAGGAGGTTTTTAGAGCCTTGAAGTAAGGGAGGCATTTGTCCGCCATTCTAGAGATGAATCTATTAAACGCCACAACTCTGATTGTGAGGCGTTGAATTTCATTTATGGTTCGTGGGGGAGGCATTTCAATGATGGCTTGAATTTTTTCTGGGTTCACATCTATTCCTCTTTCCGAGATCATAAAGCCCAGGAATCTACTAGCTCGCACACCAAAAGTGCACTTCTCTAGATTTAGCTTTATGCCCTGAGTTCTTAGCACTGCGAACGTCTTTGACAGGCTTCGCATGTACTCCCCCATGGACTCACTTTTCACAAGCATGTCATCCACATAAACCTTTAGGCTACGGCTTACCTGATTTTGAATATCCTTTTCACTAGCCTATGGTAGTTTGCACCTTCGTTCTTGAGTCTGACCGACATGACCCGATAGCAAAAGATACCCTCTTTGGTGATGAATGTTATTTTTATTGGTCATCTTGATCCAATAGGATCTGATTGTAGCTCAAAAAAGAATCCATGAACCTCTTAAATCGATGGCCTGTAGAGGCATCAACTAGACAATCGATCGATGGTAAGGGAAAGCTGTCCTTGGGGCATGCCTCATTGAGGTCTGTGAAGTTGATGCACATCCTCCATTTACCACTTGCCTTTTTCACCTCTACCATATTTGAGAGCCTGTCTGAGTATCCACCTCCCTCATAAACCTTGTCGATAGCAACTTAGCGACCTAGCGAACTTCTTTCTTTTCTGTTTTGCGCTTTGCTTCGGGGAGCACTTTCAACTTATGCATAATTATTTATAGGTCCACACCTAGCATGTTTGTCGTAGACCAGACGAAGACATTTGAGTTTTTCTTCAAGCACTTGATCAACGTGTTTTTTCATCCTTCTTTAATGCTGATGAGATCTTAACCATCCTCTCTTCGTTGTCGCAGAAGAGCTGCAGAGTTTCAATGTACTCCACAGCTTCGGGGTTTTTGCTCCTGTACTCATCTCTCACATCTAAACTGTCCAGGTCAAGAACTTGGCTTGCTAATTCAGCCTCCTGCGAACTCTGCCCCACAATTATGGGTTCCCTTATTTGTTGGATAGAAAAAATATGGCATTGCCTCACTGTGCGTTGATCAGATCACAGGAAACCGACCCTAGTCTTTGGTGAGAACTTAATTTTCACATAGAAGGTCGCCACCACCATCCTCACCGTTCTCATTATTGGTTTCTTCAAGATGGCATTGTATGTCATCGGGTGGTCCACTATGTAAAACTGGACATACTTTGTGGTCGTATGCTCGCCATCCCCTAAGATGACTAGCAGGATGATTGAGCCTTTCACCTCACTAGATGGTTTGCAAAACTGTATAGCGGGTTGGCTTTGGATAACGACCTCTCTTTTAACCCTATTTTTTATATGCTTCCCAAGATAGAACCTCCACCGTGCTTTCGCTGTTGACCAGTATTCTTTTGACTTCAAAGCTGGCAACTATTGTCGAGGCTACCATTGGGTCATTTCCTTCTTTGCCGCAAACTAAATCTTCGTCGTCGCTACCAAACTCAACACTTCACTTTTCTTGTCGTTGCAACCTCTTTGGAGCACTGACTGACATCACACATGTCATGTGTGCCCGTCTTTTTGTGTTTGAGCTCACCTAGTCTTCATTTGTACCCACTATCACATGGATGGTGCGTCGCACCTTTTGTTTGCCTTTGGGGTAGCCTCTCTAGCTTTGGCCCTGTTGTGAACTACTTTGATTGACGAATTCAATGAGTTCACCATTTCTAACTACTTTCTCTATGGCATCCTTCAGTGTGAAGCAATCTTTGGTTTTCTGCCCCGTATCATCATAGAAAGCACATCGGTCCTTGGAGTTTTTTCTCCTACCAGTGTTCCTCATCGGGGACGATTTAGGCATGATACCAAGACTTTTTACCTAGTTGAGGATGTAAGTACGCGTGGCATTTAGAGGTGTGTAGGTAGAGTTATAGACCCACTCACTGGAACCTAGGGAAGATCACAGTCTCACTTTGCATATGCACAAAGGACTCACTAAAGGGGCCATGTGCTCCACAGGCTATCCAGACAAGTGTCTAGTAAGTACGAAGTGGCCCAGAGCGCCAATCCCAAAAGTAGAAAGGACCGTGTACTCCATAAACATGTGTCCGATAGACCTGGAGTTCGTAGAGAATGTCAGTACTAGGGACATAGAATGTCAATATCGGAGGCAATGGAATCAATACAAAGTAGTAGGACCCTGCTATAAGTTGTAATAGTACTTATAACCACATGTATAAATACCCTAGCATTCCTGTCAATAATATATAAGAAAAATATTACTTAACAATTACTATTCTTAATTGTTCTTTAAGAAAAAGTGACATTAATAAAACATTTCTAGATAATAATAAAAAACAAACCACTTTATTTATTAATGTTGTTTTATAAAGGGAGGGATAGGAGATGCTTACGGATGGTACTTAAGACCTAGGGTTAACCAAAACTTTATTTCAACAAACACAATTTACCATTACATTTCGGGCTCAATAATCTAAACTTATTTAATTTCTTGCTAAAAAACAAGTATGTGATGTAGGGTTATTTTTCATTAATTTTTATCTATTACTTTTAATATATTCATTATAGCACTATATTTATGATTTTGAATTTAAAGTATTTTAATGAAAATAAATAAAATGTTTCCTTTAAATAATATAACAAAACACTTAATTTTTAGAAGATTTTCTTGATAAGATTTTAATATAGTCTAAGCAGATTTAATATGCATAAACTATGGTTTGATATGCAATTGTATATATGAACTTTGATCTTGTGTGATTTTATATATGAAATTTTGATTTGATCCAATTCTTGTATATTATTAACACAATTATTGATATAACATCATTTTATGTTTATATATTACATACATAACTAATTATATTTATCCAATATAAAAATAAATTGATGTATTTATTTTTTTTAAATGTATAGGGTAAATAAAATTAAAATTTCAAGTATATATTTGAACTACAATTAGTGTTTCACGTGTATAATCGCAACAAATTAAAGTTCATACATATAATTACACATTAAATCGAACTTCATGTATAATTTTAAGATTTATCCAAAAAATAAAAGATTTAACTATTTGAAAAGAAAACAAAGATTTAATGATTTTTCATTCTTTATTTATGAGAATAATTAATGCTAAAATTTTGTTTGATAAATACTATAACGCCTTATTTAAATAAGCTTTTGTAGTATTTTGTATCTAAAAAGCTCTTAAACAACAATGACTTATTTAAATAAGCCCTTTTAGTATTTTTGTACCTAAATAAACCCTTAGACTACAATGATTTATTTAAAAAGCCCTCAAATCCAGTTGACACTTCTATATTGTTTATATATTTTTAAGGTCCGTATTCTAGCTGTGAATTTAGAAATTTTAAAGATACATTCCAAGTAACATCACTACTTAAAAGGATTCGTTACTATTTTTTATTATTATGTTAAAGTATTATTAATAAACTACGTTTATTCTGGAGTTATGGATTTACATTAATCTTTTACTGTCATTAGATTTGTGATGAAATTTAAAATGAAAGAACTTTTTTACTGATGTATCTATCCAAATGAGCAATTAATTTTCATGTAATTTATTGATTTAAATTTTGTCTCTTAAAATGCCAATTAATTAAAGATAAAAACTTTTATGAATATAGATTAAAGAAAATAAGTTTATTTAAGTACAAAAATACTATAAGAGCTTATTTAAAAAGTTATTTTAGTTTGGAAGCTTTTAATATGTAAGCCTTTTTGTTTTAATGTTAAAATTATAATAGAACATAAGCAATGCTAGGTGGTACATTATTAAAATTGGTAACACTATGTATCATATAATAATGTGCCATTGTACTATCACTCATTCAGTAGTTAATCTCTAATAGTTAAGTGACCAAAATTTTTGTCATTAATATGAGTGTCCAAATTAATAATTTTAATAGTTGGATAAATAAATTCAAACCTATTAAATAATTAAGTGATTATTTCTATAATCTATTAATAATATTTGATAAACTTTATAACTCAAAACATAATTCTAAATTAATAATATATGATTAATAACATAATGTATGATTTGTCAATAATAGTAATTGTTAATAATAGCTAAAAATTTGAGAAAAGATGTTGAAATAATGCATAGCATATGAATAAATTGTTAGTTATGTACCATATATATGTTTTTATAATATGAAAGTGGAAAGCTTTGAAATATAATATTTAGAAGGTTACTTAATTAAGTTGAATGTTTTAGATTAAAAATATTAATATATTAAAATCATAGTTAATTTTTTTTTATGTTTAACATAGTAATACCCAATATCATTTTAATATAAATTAATAAAAATAAAATAGTAATAAATAATTTATAATGCAAGTGAAAAATATTATGAACAAAATAATAAATGTTATCTAACATAAAATAAATAATTGATAATAAGAGATTATTGCAAAATTTATAATTACAATTTTAAAATTTCATATAACTTATTAAATGAGTAAAGAAATATATTTATATAAATATCATATTAGCCATAATATCTAAATGAAAACATATACATATTAAAATTATAATTAAAATAAATAATTTATGATTAAATAATTTAATATTCATATTTTAAATAACTAAAATAAAAATTAAAATAGAGAAAGATTATATATATTACTAATAACATGCTTTAATTTTTATTATATTTATTTATATTTTGAAACTAAATTAAATTTTTATATTGATGTAATATAACAGTGATGATTTGATGGATGTATGAAACAGGACCAGTACTTCAAGAATTCGCAAGGATGAATGGGTTATGCACTCCAAGTTATCCCTAAAATATGTTCAGGCCAACTCCAACGCATCAGGATGAGGGATTTAATCTTGAGGAGGAAGGTCCTGCTCATGCGTACCCTGGAATGGAGGACGAATATGAAGTGACATTTCAACATCAATTTTCTACACCAATAGGGCCTTTCATATGAAGCCCAAATCACCACGCGCCTTCAACGGGTGGAAGCTCTTACTGAACATATGTCAAAGGAAAATGGAAGGTTGCAAAGACACTCTGTCCTCTAGATGATTCAGAGGAGGATTGAGTTTTGTTCTTGTTATTTTTAAAAGACTTGTATTAATTTTTGGATGACTTAAACTTTGTAGGAGTAGGATTAATAAGTAGATTTTTAGTATGTTGTCTCTTGTTTAAGTTTTCTATGTAGGAACCAAACATGAAGGGGACACAAGAAAATTTGAGCTTTGCACGGTCAAAGGAGGAAGCACCCACAATTAGCAATAGGAGCGATCACGATCAATCGGATAACTTCCTTCCTTACCTATTTATGGGTTACATAGTGAGGACAATGTGTCAACTAAAGTGTATGTGGGGGGAAGGGGTAACATAGGAAACTTGCTTACTTTACAATTTCTTTGATTTTTCTTTTCTTTTCTTTTGTTTGCTTGAGGTTGTGGAAATACAAGTGATCGGTTAGGAGCATGTACATAGGTTTCTTGTCTTTATGAAAAAAAATTGGCATAATGATAGGTGATCTTAAATTTTTTATTATTAGACTACTAAAGTTCTATATGTTACACTTTAAATAAGTATTAAGCCATCATTTGTACCAAGTAATATAGAAAATACAAGGAAACCAGCATGCTATTATGAATGATAAAAGGTTGAATTTATGTTTGTTTGGTTGATTAAATTTGTGCATATTGAGATATTTAGGGACGACCTAACGCATTTTTTAGAACACATTTAGTGCCAAAAAATCCGATCTATTTGTTCACCTTGAGTACTAATTTTTGACCCTATTGACACTTCTTGATGAACCTCATTACAAGCCTCAAGCCTAAAAAAGTTAATTTGTATTTGCCTTTTTTCTTTAGTCATGCACTGCATGATTCTAGACATCTGGACATACGTATTGAGGGTTAAGTAGATAAATCACGACGGAAGTTCGTAAAAATAGAGTGAAATAGGAAAGATTGGTGTGATATAGGAACTATAAGTTAGCCTAATGTGTGGAACAAAAAGAAAAATCTAAAAAGATTAGTATGAATAGAAAAGACCCTAAATTAGTGAAAAATAATTCATGCGTGAGATATATTGAAAAAGAGAAAAGTTACAAAGTCACAAAAAAAAAAAAACTTGTTCATTAGTGCACAAAAACTTGTAAGGCTAGCCATAGTTACTATGTCATGCTATGACTTCCTATATATGGAGATATAAAGATGGTGAGAGAATGAAAAATAAGGCGGTGAGTGGGTTAGGGTCATTAAGGGGAAGAATAGGGACCAATAGGACGTGCCAAAATATTTTCATGTTGTAACCATCTTTGATGCTTATTATTTTTGAATTTCATACCTATCTTAAGCCTCAGAACGTTCCAAGCTGAAAAGACCTATGTGACCTAAAATATCCTTATACATGAATGGACATCACACTAAACATATGCATAAATGATTATTTGTATTCTGCTCGGATAATCAAAGTGCTTGTATGGTCTGTTGATGGATTCCTATAGGTGAGACCTTTAATATCTGTCTACTTTGTAACATACTGAACTTAGGTGTTTGTGATCAAAAGTGGTAAGTAACTATTCATCATGTTAAGATTGTTTGTAAGTATAAAATGAATAAGTCATATGATCCAAAATCAATACTTGTATCATATTTGCTTAAGGGTCATCATATTATTGTCTTTGTTTATGTTTCTTGAGGATAAGTAATGACTTAAGTGTGGGGGAGTTTGATCTGCCCTAATTCGGAGTACTAGATTAAACTAGTTTTTGCACTGAAGGAGCCTGAAATCAAGGATTTCGTTATATTTTAGTTAAGTTTCTTTAGTTTTACTTTTATTTAATAAAATGTGTGAATTGAGTCTTTTATTGACCTTAAGGGCTGAATGAGGCGTAAGGGAGAACTAACATACTTCGTGAGTGTACAAGATACCATTAGAAGGAATTTTAGGCTAATACTGGACACTATGTCTCAACACGGGAGGTCTGATGTCATAACATAGAGAGCAGAATAGAGAAAGCATGAAACTGCCTTCGATGTCGTGACATTGACTAAGGGTGTCGTGACATACCCCTGAAGACATCCTAAAGAGGAGTATACTACAAACTCAAATTTGTATAGGTTTTTCCTAGCATTTTTACCACCCTTTTACTTACCTATTATAATCTTACATTAACATGAGATATTTTCTTCCTATGATGGACGACAAAACCATGTTAAATGGGTAATCAAGATTTTACTTTGACCCAGGAAAAAAAGATGATACATGATGGTCAAGTTTGACAAGTTCAGTGGGTTGTGAAACCATGCAACCCAAGAGAAGAGAGGCGCAAATTCAGCAAAGGTAATTGGGAAACAAAGAATAACCTTTTGGGACAATTATTTAGAGGTCCCTACATTTAGAGAATCACTAGAAATCAGCATACAGAGATTGATTTTGAAACCGTCCAACCCATGCCTAAATTTAGCATCATTCTATGTTCAAATAAAGGAACCATCATCCACCTTCTTCCACAAAATGTGCCCGGCCAAGCAATAGAGAAAATAGAGGGATTCCAATCCATATTATTAGTAAACTCTACCATCTACTTCAAGTATAAATACCCCTACTAATTCCTCATTTTAGGGCATTCCTACATCCCTAACTCATTTCCCTCGTCTCTCATTTCATAAGCATTCTTCCTCTCATTCTTTCCTCTCTTCATTCCCACGTATAGCATCTCATATTCCATTCTCCCTTAGCTAGTAAAACCCTGAGAAGATCACCTCTTGTCAGGCCACCTTGAGGAGCCATTAGCAAATGAGCAACACAAGGATTGGAGGAGAACATATTCAATCAGATTCACGAGACTGCTGATTCGAAAAAGTTTATTCTTCCTCTACTTTGTTACTTTAATTTATTCATGTTTGCAATGTGCTTTGCTCTCTTGCCATCAACAAGGGTAGCTTAAATCTATTTAGCTAGGATGGTTTCATTAATTCAATGAAGTTTGTTTAAATCATGTTTATCGTGTTTGTGCCTCAATCGATCATGTTTTCAATTAAACTTAAGTATGTATTTCATTAATACATGATTGGATGCAGTAGAATTAGCTGAGCGATCCTAACCAGATGATTTCTAATAGACACAATAATTGAAATCTACATGCTTAATTTATGTCTCACCCAAAATAAATTAATTTTGTAATAACTTGACCAAGCTCTATTACCTTGCATAGATTTTAGGTTTATGTGATTAAATTGTTTCAAACCAACCTAGTCCCTAGTACTTCACATGAATACTAATTAAAAAATTCTGAACGGACTTAATTTGGTTTCAATCCCATGAAAGGTCGAGTTGCCATGGAGTATTTTTTAAACATTGTTAAGCATGAGAAAAATGAATTAATTTGAATGATGTAATTATCCTAGCCTATTCATGTTATTTATTGTTGAATTTTGTGTTTTTTTCGCTAAACACATTTCATACATTTCATCTCATACTTTGCATTTAGATTAAAATTGCATTAGGGATCATATTATATTTAGAAATTATTTATACATCACACCACTTAGAAATATTTTGTTTTTATCACCAGATTGCTAACTCTAATTTTACAATTAATTAATTAACATATAGTCCCTGTGGAGACGATAACTCTTTTACTTACTTATTACTTGATAGCGATTGTGTACACTTGCACAAACTGAGCGATACAAGTTTTTTTTGCCGTTGTCGGGGACTATTGCCTTAATAATTTTTGTGAAATTATTCTTTTCAATTTGGTTATTATTTCATTTTTATCTAACTTTTAACCTTACTAATTTATTCTTTATTCTTTATTTTAATTTATTTTTTGTGATTAATTTTTTAGGTGTTTATGAGCATAGATTGAATTATCGATTTATTACCTGTAGACCCTGAAATTGAACGGACATTTAGACAGGGAGGACGTGAAAAATCAGTTCAAAGACAAGCTGAGATGGACATTGGAAATCAAAATGGTGGACAAGGAAATGGAGCCAATCAATGCCACTGTCCTTGACAGGGTCTTACACGAAAATCAGATATAATGCCAATGTCCCAAACATGGTCTTCCACGTAAATCTCATATCAATGCCAACATCCTAGATGTGGTCTTACACAATATCACACATCGGAAACCTATGTCATGACATATGAAACCTATCTATTCCTAGGTTCGTACGGGACTTTTCAGATTTTGACACGTTGTCGATGTTTTCTCGGACTTCATGTATATATATTTTCCATAGACAATCATCACAATTTAATTTCATACGAACATAAATGAATCAATTCAAATACATTTATTTGTATATAGACTTACCTTGGACTCGGATAAGTGAACGGACTCGGCTACTCAATTACTTTCGACTTTTCACGATCTAAATCTGTTTTCTTCGGTTCTTGATCTATACATATTCAAATTTAACTCATTTATTCACCAACTTATTCAATTCAATCCAAAAAAAACATATTTATGGAAATTTACAATTTAGCCCTCACATTTCACATTTTGACATTTTAGTCCTTATTACATAAATCACAAAATACACAAAATTTCATATTACCCAAGCTTGGACGAATATTCCCATGCTCAACACAAGTCCATATATTTCATTTATTTCATATTTTAATCCCTCAAAATATTATTTTATCAATTAAGTCCAAATTACTCAAATTCATCAAAAATTCAAAGACAAACTATATTAATCTAACAATATTAATCTAACACATATCTTTTATATTTCATCCTCAAACATCATAAAACTCATGAATTCATCAATGGCATATTTCAAAATCATCATCATTTCACAAAATTAAAGCATGGGTTTTGAAGAACTCGAAGCAATGATCACAAAAACGTAAAAAATATTAAAAATCGAACAAAAACTAACCTTGAATCAAGATGAACAAGAGCTGAAACCTAGCTTAGTTTTTTTCTTTTCTTTTTCTTCAAATTTGGCACAAATATGATGAAAATAAAACATAATTTGGCTTTATCTTTTAATTAATATAACTTATTAACTATTTTGCAAAGTTAACCTTTATAAAACTATAAAAAAATCATGCAAAATATGGACATAATTTTCCACTAGACATAAAAAAGGTATATTATCCACTTAAGGACTTCATAGACATTAATCCATATCAAATTAACACTTAATCAATTAGAAGGCCACTTTTACATTTTATGCAATTTAGTCCTTTTCTCAAATTAAACACACAAATGGACAAATAATTCACAAAAATTTCACACATGCTTAATAATATACTGTAAACATAGAAAATAATATTAAAATATTTTTTGACTCAGATTTGTGGTCCCAAAATCACTATTCTGACTTGGGTCTAAACCGGATTGTTATAATTCTCCCTCTTAGGGATTTTTCTCACCGAAAATCTTACCGTTAAACAGATTCGAATATTATTGTCTTATTACATCTTCGGGTTCCCATGTAACCTCTTCTACTCCGTGTCGATGCCACAGTACTTTTACTAACGAAATTTTCTTATTTCGCAATTCTTTCACTTCACGAGTTAAGATACGGATCGGTTCCTCTTCATAAGTCATATCGATTGGATTTCAATCTTAGACGGGGTAATCA
The DNA here is from genome assembly GCA_025506655.1 of Gossypium rotundifolium. Classification (NCBI taxonomy): domain Eukaryota; kingdom Viridiplantae; phylum Streptophyta; class Magnoliopsida; order Malvales; family Malvaceae; genus Gossypium; species Gossypium rotundifolium. The sequence continues at coordinate 31,512,251 of CP106732.1, read as the reverse complement.
CATGTGATGGATCGGATCTGTATCGTCGAAGCATTGACACGTGAAATCCATTATGTATCTTTTCTAGTTCAGGTGGCAACATCAATATGTACGCAACTGGCTCAATTTATTCAATGATTTCATACGGTCCGATGAACCTTGGACTCAATTTGCCTTTCTTGCCAAAACGAAGTACTTTCTTCCACGAAGATGCAACAGTCGGTTTATACCCTAGTCAGAATAGTGGTTTCGGGACCACAAATCTGAGTCCGTATAATATTTTAATATTAATTTTGTGTCATTGATATGTGATTAAGCATGTGGTAAAGTTTCGTATGTTATATTGCTCGTTTGTGTGATTAATTTGACAAAAGGATTTACTTGCATTGTAAGTGAAAATAGCTTGCCATTTGCTAAAGCACTTATAAGTTGTGGCTTTTAAAAGAAGAAGCCTTATATGGATATTAAACCACTTTTAGGATAGTGGATTGTAGTTGGACAAATAAGCCATCATTGTTTAATTGTTGTAATTTTATGAATAAAGGCTATTTTGGTAACTTAATTATTAATATTAGATTAAAGAAATAAAATATGAGCATTCATATTTTCATTCTCTCCATTTGACCAAAATTTGCAAAGAAAGAAAAGAGAAAATCTAGTTAGGTTATTCGGCTATTGTGAGCTCAAATTAAGGTATGTTTTTACTTCTGTTCTTGATAATTTCTACGTTTTTATAATCGTTGCTTTGAGAGCTACAAAACCCATGCCTTGATTTTTTATTTTGATGATGTATGTGAAATATGCCATTGATGATTTTGCAAACTTTGTGATGTTTGAGAATGAAAAATGAAAGATTTGATCTAGATGAACATGTTATGTTCTTGAAGTTTTGATGAATTTAGCAAAATAGGGCTAAATTGAGAAAATGGTAAATTGAAGGACTAAATTGCAAGTTTTATGAGAAATGTGGGCTTGTATCTGATGTATATGTATTTGGCTAAGCTTGTGTATGCATTGATCTTGTGAAATTTGATGGTTTGAGTAATATAGACTAAATTGATAAAATGTGCAAATGTGAAGGCTAATTTATAAATAGCCCAAAATATGTGTATATGGATTGAATTGAACGAATTAGTGAATAAAAGGGTTAATTCTAAATATGTTTAGATCAAGAACAGAGGAAAACGGACTTAGATCGCTGGAAAGCGAAAGTTAACGAGTAGCCGTTTTCATTTCGATATATCGAATCCGAGGTAAGTCACTATGCAAATAAACATATTCGTATGATAGTATACTTGTTCGTATGACTAATGTTGAATATGTATACCTATTAGAGTATATACTTATGAATTCTGAGATGAGTCTGACATAGTGATTTAGTCTGAGAAGTCCCGATCGAACCTAGGAATATATAGGATTAGCTATGTCATGACATAAGTATCTGTTCTGTTTTATCATGTAAGACCACATCCGGACGTTGGCGTTGGTTTGAAATTTTGTGTAAGACCTCGTCTAGGACGTAGGCATTGATATGAATTATATGTAAAAGACCTCGTCTGGGACGTAGGCATCGATATGAATTATATGTAAAAGACCTCGTCTGGGATGTAGGCATCGATATGAACTTTATGAGTAAGACCATGTCTAGGACATCAGCATCATATTGACTCATGTAAGACCTGTCTGGGATAGTGGCATCGATGTCCGAGTGCATATAAGACCTTGTCTGGGACGTTGGCATTGTACAACTATTTAAATCTTACTAAGCATCCTACTAGATTCCTAAAGGCTCAACAAGCAATTCAGTGAAACGAATCGTAAATACCAGCTGTGAGCAAATAAGTGAATGATTATCCGTTTCAGGTACATTGAATGTACATTAAGTGTGCATAAAAGGTAAGTACCTATATGACTTTGATATGAAGAAAAGTATTATTCGAAATGAAAATGTGAATCTTGAAATGTTGAATGTGGCAAATGTGGCCATAAGTTTATGAACCTATTTATATATATGTGATAGTTGCTAAGTGATTGATAAACGTACCAATGTGTTTAATTGTATATGACTTACTAAGCTTTTAGAAAGCTTACTCTGTGTGTGTGTTTTCTCTGTTTTATAGGTCGTCAAAGCTACTGAAGGCTCGGGATCGTCAAGGATTGTCATCACACTACTAAACTAATTTTTGGTACCCTTTTGAAAGTGTATATAACTAAATATGGCATGTATAGGCTAGTTTGTTTGTATAAGTTGTTATGTGATCGTAGCCTTATGATTTTGCTATTTATGAGATAAGACTTTGCTTAAATGAATGTGATATATGATGCATATCTTGATAAGGTGAAAGCATGTGAAATGACCAAGTTTTGAATGAACAAATGAATGAATCATGGTTGTAATGATATGAGTTTATTTCTTTAGAATCGTCATGGTTGGAATTGGTATTGAATGTATAAATTGAATGGTCAATTTGGTATGTTTTGGTTGCCATATATGCAAGGTATGTGTTGATATATATATATATATATATATTGCTTGTAGGAAGACCTTAAGTGGATGGCATATTGGCCTTGTAAAATGGCCTGTAATGTCACATGATTGAGGCACACGAGCGTGCCTAAGACCGTCGATAAATTGACAGAATGTGGCTTAAATTGCACAGGCCTCGACACAGGTGTGCTTGATGGCCGTGTGAAAAATGGTAGTATGTAATCTAGTAGTACACGACCTTAGCATACGGGCGTGCTTGGTGACCGTGTTGATTTTAGTAGTATACTACCAAAGGAAGGACACACGGGAGTGTCAAGTAGCCGTGGGCGAGGCACGACCTACCCCTACGGCTGTGTGTCCCCTGTATTTCAGTAAAGTTCCAAATTTTCATGAAATTACTTATTTGTTTCAGTTTAGTCCCGACCCGATTTATAGGCATGCTTAGGGTCTTGATGACTTATTTAAGAGACTCTATGATTGTATTCAAATGTGTTTGATGACGATTGACTTTGTGTCATGAATGTGATGTGAAATGATCTTATTGTTCGATAATGCCTCTTAACCCTATTCCGATGATAGTTTTTGGGTTAGGGGTGTTACATTTTATTGGTATCAGAGATACGGTTTAGTCGATTCTCGGACTAACGTAGCGTGTCAGAGTCTAGCTATACATGCCATGTATTTGAACTGTGATAGTATGATGAATCCTGACGTGTAAAATATGATTTCTGTATAGCAATGGATCCCGAAAGAGCCGTAGCTGATGACGTAGAAAGTAATGCGCCTGCTCTTGCGCAAGGGATAGAGCCTTCTGATCTGAGACCGGCTACAAGCGGTCAGGAGGGAGAAGCTAAACAAGCTTTCTTCCAAATAATAAGCGAGTGGTTCACTCAATTTATGAGAAATAACCCGACTATTTCACAGCCCTCACCCCCGGTTAATCCCCCTCAGACATCTGATATACCTCGACTGCAAATCTGAATCTATTGAGTAAGCCTTCGGTTGACAAGATCCGTAAGTATGGGGCTGAAGAGTTCTGAGCTACCAATAATGATGATGCTGAAAAAGCTGAATTCTGGATTGAAAATACTATTTGGGTATTTGATGAGATGTCTCTGACTCTGGAAGAATGCATAAAGTGTGTTGTATCGTTACTTCGAGATGCAGCATATCAATGGTGGAAAACTTTGATTTCTGCTATTCCGAGAGATTGAGTTACATGGGATTTCTTTCAGACCGAGTTAAGGAAGAAATATATCAGTGAGAGATTCGTTGATCATAAATGAAAAGAATTCTTGGAACTAAAGCAAGGCCGTATGACTGTTACAAAATATGAACGAGAATTTATCAGGTTGAGTTAGTACGCTCGTGAATGCGTATCGTCTGAGACAATAATGTGAAAAAGATTTGAAGACAGTCTTAATGAAGATATCTGTTTGCTGGTTGGGATCCTAGAAATAAAGGAGTTTGTTACATTTGTTGACCAAGCTTGCAAAGCTGAAGCACTCGGGAAATATAAAAGAAGAGCTGAGTCTGAAGCTCGAGATACAAGAAAGAGATTTCAGACTAAATCATTTTAGTCTGATTCGAAGAGATACAGAGATGATCAAAGTCGTTCCAGAGGAAATGTGGGACATTTGAACAGAAATAGAGCTAGATCGCAAGTGAGTTCCAAAAACCCAACAACTTCAGTGGCTAGTGTTGGTAATGTTCGATATGAGAAAACCGAATGTAAACATTGTGGAAAAAGACATCCGGGAAGCTGTAAATTAAATGATAGAGCTTGTTTCAGATGTGGATCCCTTGATCATTTTATTCGTGATTTCCCTGAGCCTATCGAATCAGAGACTATTCAGAATCCAAGATCTAATAATGCACCTGCGAGAGGTCGATCATCAAAGAATGTAAAGAATGCCAGTGGTAGTAGAGAGCTATGAGAGACAATGTTGTCAGAACCGAAGCCAGAATGCCTGTCAGAGTGTATGCTATTCGAGCTCGTGAAGAAGCTTCATCGCCTGATGTTATAATGGGTACTTTTATTCTTTATGATATTTCTGTGATAGCTTTGATAGACCCTCGTTCTACACATTCATATATATGCTTGAATTTAGTATTGAGTAAGACTTTGCCTGTAGAGTCTACTAAGTTTGCTATAAAAGTATCGAACCCCTTAGGTAAAAGTGTCTTGGTTGACAAAGTATGCAAGAACTGTCCGTTAATGTTTCGAGATATCTGTTTTCCTGCTGATCTAATGCTACAGCCATTTGCTGAATTTGATATTATTTTGGTATTGAATTTTTTATTGGTACGACACCTATTTCGATAACTCTATATAAAATGGCACCAACAGAGTTGAAAGAGTTAAAGTCATAGCTACAAGAATTGACTGATAGAGGGTTTGCTAGACCGAGTTTTTTGCCTTGGGGTGCTCCTGTTCTGTTTGTGAAAAAGAAAGATGGCATGATGGGAATGTGTATCGATTACCGTCAGTTGAATAAGGTGACTATAAAGAATAAATATCCTTTGCCTAGAATTAATGATTTGTTTGATCAGTTAAAAGGAGCTACTGTGTTTTCCAAGATTGGTTTGAGATTGAGATACTACCAATTGAGAGTTAAAGATTTAGACATTCCGAAAACTACTTTTCAAACGAGGTATGGGCATTATGAGTTTTTAGTTATGCCATTCGGACTAACCAATGCTCCTGCTATCTTTATGGACTTGATGAACAGAATTTTCAGACCGTATCTGGATCAATTTGTTGTTGTATTCATTGACGACATTTTGATTTACTCATGTGATGAGAATGGACATGCAGAACATTTGAATATTGTGTTGCAAACTTTGAGAGAAAAGCAATTGTATGCAAAATTCAGCAAAATGTGAATTTTGGTTAGATAAGGTCATTTTTCTAGGGCATATTGTGTCATCTTCTAGGATTTGTGTTGATCCGAGCAAGATTTTCGCTATTCTGAATTGGAAACCTTTAAAGAACGTGTCTGAAGTTCGTAGTTTTTGGGTTTAGCTGGTTATTACCACAGATTTGTTAAAGGCTTCTCGACTATAGTTACTTCGTTGACTAGATTACTTCAGAAAGATGTCAGATTTGAATGGTCAGATAAATGTCAGAAAAGTTTTAACCAGTTGAAAACTCTATTAACAGAAGCTCCAACGTTAGTACAACTAGAATCGGGTAAGGAATTTGTTGTTTACAGTGATGCTTCATTAAACGGTCTAGGATGTGTTTTGATGCAAGAGGGCAAAGTGGTAGTTTATGCTTCGAGACAATTAAAGCCTCATGAAAAGAATTATCCGACACATGACCTTGAGCTCGCTGCGATTGTGTTTGCACTTAAAATTTGGCGTCATTATTTGTACGGTGAGAAATGTCATGTGTTTTCAGATCATAAAAGTCTGAAATATCTAATGACCCAAAAAGATTTGAACCTGCATCAGAGAAGATGGCTTGAATTGTTAAAAGATTATGAGCTGGTGATAGATTATCATCCGGGAAAGCAAATGTTGTTGCAGATGCTCTAAGTAGAAAATTATTGTTTACAGTTAGATATGTTTGATGGTAGTTCTGTGATAGCTGAATTAAAAGTAAAGCCGTTGTTCTTACAACAGATATGTGATGCTCAGAAATCTAATAATGAATTGCTAGCGAAATGAACTCAGTGTGAAGTGAATTCTGAATCTGAATTTCAAATCTTGGATGGTTGTTTGAGATTTCGAGATCGTATCTGTGTTTCGAGAAATCTAGAGTTGATTCGAATGATATTGAGTGAAGCACATAATAGTCATCTATCTGTTTATCCGGGGAGTACTAAAATATATCATGATTTGAAACGACACTACTGGTGGTCTAGTATGAAATGGGACATTTTGAATTTGTTTCAAAATGCTTAGTTTGTCAGCAAGTGAAAGCCGAACATCAAGTTCCGTCGGGATTGCTGCAACCAATTTTGATTCCTGAATGGAAATGGGATAGAGTAACAATGGACTTTATTTCTGGTTTGCCTCTGACTTTGAGAAAGAAAGACGCAATATGGGTCGTAGTTGATCGATTAACTAAATCAGCCCATTTTATTCCGGTAAGATCTGACTACTCACTAGAAAGATTAGCTGAGCTTTATATTTCGAGATTGTGAGATTGCACGGGGTGCCACTATCTATTGTGTCAAATAGGGATCCGAGATTCACATCGCGATTCTGGAAGAAATTACAAGACGCTTTGGGTACGAAATTGCATTTCAGGTAGCTTTTCATCCACAAATGGATGGTCAATCCGAGTGAATTATTCAGATTCTTGAAGATATGTTAAGATGCTGTGTACTTGAGTTTAATGGTTCGTAGGAACAATACCTGCCGTTGATTGAATTTGCGTATAACAATAGTTTTAGTTGAGCATCAAAATGGCACCTTATGAAGCTTTGTATGGACATAAATGGCGTACACCTCTATATTGGACTGAACTCAGTGAGAATAAGTTACAGGGTTGATTTGATAAAAGATACCGAACAGAAAGTGAAACTGATCTGAGATTGTTTGAAAGCAGCATCTAATCGTCAAAAGTCCTTTGCAAACTTAAAATGAAAAGATATAGAATTTGAGATCGACGACAAAGTATTTTTGAAAGTGTCTCCATGGAAAAAAGGGCTCCGATTCGGACGTAAAGGAAAGCTAAGTCCTAGATTCATCGGACCGTATGAGATCATTGAACGTGTTGGGCCTATTTCATATAGATTGAAGTTACCCTCTTAGCTATAAAAGATTCACAATGTGCTTCATATCTCAATGCTCCGTAGATATCGGTCTGATCCGTCACATGTGATTTCTCCATCTGAAATTGAAATCCGATCTGATATGACATACGAAGAGGAACCAATCCATATCTTAGCTCATGAAGTGAAAGAGTTAAGAAACAAGAAAATTCCATTAGTGAAAGTATTGTGGCATCGTCACGGTATAGAAGAGGCTACGTGGGAGCCTGAGGACTCAATGAGACAACAATATCCGATTCTATTTAATGGTAAGAATTTTGGGACGAAAATCGCTAAGGGGGGAGAATTGTAATAGTCCAGTTTATACACTAGTCGAAATTATGGTTTCGGGACCACAAATTTGAGTCTGTATAATATTTTAATAATAATTTATGTGTCATTGATATGTGATTAAGCATGTGGTAAAGTTTCATATGTTAAATTGCACGTCTGTGTGATTAATTTGACAAAAGGATTGAATTGCATTGTAAGTGGAAGTAGCTTGCCATTTGCTAAAGCACTTATAAGTTGTGGCTTTTAAAAGAAGAGGCCTTATATAGATATTAAACCACTTTTAAGATAGTGGATTGTAGTTGGACAAATAAGCCATCATTGTTTAATTATTGTAATTTTATGAATAAAGGCTATTTTGGTAACTTAATTATTAGTATTAGATTAAAGAGATAAAATATGAGTATTCATCTTTTCATTCTCTCCATTTGACCAAAATTTGCAAAGAAAGAAAAGAGAAAATCTAGTTAGGTTATTCGACTATTGTGAGCTCAAATTAAGGTATGCTTTTACTTCAATTCTTGATAATTTCTATGTTTTTGTAATCGTTGCTTTGAGAGCTACAAAACCCATGCCTTGATTTTGTGGTTTGATGATGTATGTGAAATATGCCATTGATGATTTTGCAAACTTTGTGATGTTTGAGAATGAAAAATGAAAGATTTGAGCTAGATGAACATGTTATGTTCTTGAAGTTTTGATGAATTTAGCTAAATAGGGTTGAATTGAGAAAATGGTAAATTGAAGGACTAAATTGCAAGTTTGATGAGAAATGTGGGCTTGTATATGATGTATATGTATTTGGCTAAGCTTGTGTATGCATTGATCTTGTGAAATTTGATGGTTTGAGTAAAATGGGCTAAATTGATAAAATGTGCAAATGTGAGAGCTAATTTGTAAATAGCCCAAAATATGTGTGTATGGATTAAATTGAACGAATTAGTGAATAAAAGGGTTAATTCTGAATATGTTTAGATCAAGAACCAAGGAAAATGGACTCAGATCACGGGAAAGCAAAAGTTAACGAGTAGCCATTTTCATTCCGATATATCGAATCGAGGTAAGTCACTATACAAATAAACATGTTCGTATGATATTAATGTTGAATATGTATACCTATGAGAGTATATGCTTATGAATTCGAGATGAGTTTGACATAGTGATTTAGTATGAGAAGTCCCAATCGAACCTAGGAATAGATAGGATTAGCTAAATCATGAAATAGGTATCTGTTATGTTTTATCATGTAAGACCACGTCTGGCACGTTGGCATTGATTTGAAATTTCGTGTAAGACCTCGTCTGGGAAGTAGGCATCGATATGAATTATATGTAAAAGACCTCGTCTGGGACGTAGGCATCGATATGAACTTTATGAGTAAGACCATGTCTGGGACATCAGCATCATATTGACTAGTGTAAGACCTGTCTGAGACAGTGGCATCGATGTCCGAGTGCATATAAGACCTCGTCTGGGATGTTGGCATTGTACAACTATTTCGATCTTACTAAGCATCCTACAAGATTCCTAAAGGCTCAACAGGCAAGTCTGTGAAACCAATCATAAATACAAGCTGTGAGGAAATAAGTGAATGATAATCCGTTTTAGGTACATTGAATGTACATTAAGTGTGCATAAAAGGTAAGTACCTATATGACTTAGATATGAAGAAAAGTATTATTGGAAATGAAAATGTGAATCTTGAAATGTTGAATGTGGCAAATGTGGCCATAAGTTTGTGAACCAATTTATATATATGTGATAGTTGCTAAGTGATTGATATATGTACCAATGTGTTTAATTGTATATGACTTACTAAGCTTTTAGAAAGCTTACTCTGTGTGTGTGTTTCTCTGTTTTATAGGTTGTCAAAGCTACTAAAGGCTCGGGATCGTCAAGGACCGTCGTCACACAACTAAACTGATTTTTGGTACCCTTTTAAAAGTGTATATAACTAAATATGGCATGTACAGGCTAGTATATTGGTATAAGTTGTTAAGTGATCGTAGCCTTATGATTTTGCTATTTATGAGATAAGACTTTGCTTAAATGAATGTGATATATGATGCATATCTTGATAAGGTGAAAGCATGTGAAATGACCAAGTTTTGAATGAACAAAAGAATGAATCATGCTTGTAATGCTATGAGTTTATTTCTTTGGAATCATCATGGTTGGAATTGGTATTGAATGTATAAATTGAATGGTCAATTTGGTATGTTTTGCTTGCCATATATGCAAGGTATGTGTTGATATATATATGTCTTGTAGGAAGACCTTAAGTGGGTGGCATATTGGCCTTGTAAAATGGCCTGTAATGTCACACGGTTGAGACACACGGGCGTGCCTAAGACCGTGGGTAAATTGACAAAATGTGGCTTTAATTGCACACGGCCCCGACACAGGTGTGCTTGATGGCCGTGTGAAAAATGGTAGTATGTGATCTAGTAGTACACGACCTTAGCATACAGGTGTGCTTGGTGACCGTGTTGATTTTAGCAGTATACTACCACGGGAGGACACACGACAGTGTCAAGTAGCCGTGGACGAGGCACGGCCTACCCCTACGGCCGTGTGTCCCCTGTATTTCAGTAAAGTTCCAAATTTTCATGAAATTGCTTATGTGTTTTGGTTTAGTCCCGACCCGATTTATAGGCATGCTTAGGGTCTTGATGACTCATTTAAGGGACCCTATGATTGTATTCAAATGTGTTTGATGACGATGGACTTTGTGTCGTGAATGTGATGTGAAATGATCCTATTGTTCGGTAATGCCTCTTAACCCTATTCCGGTGATGGTTTTGTGGTTAGGGGTGTTACAAAAGATATTTTCAAGAACACTTTGTCTCCGATCTCAAACTCAATATCTTTCTATTTCAAATCTATGTAAGAATTTTGACGATCAGACGCTACTTTGAGACTATCTCGGATCACTTGCACTTTCTGTTCAGTGTCTTTTCTCAAATCAACCCGTGTATCTTACTTCAACTAAGCTCAGTGCAATACAGAGGTGTTTGAAGTTTGCATCCGTACAAAGCCTCAAAGGGTGCCATTTTGATGCTCGACTGAAAACTATTATTGTACGCAAATTCAATTAATGGTAAATATTGTTCCCTCGTACCATTAAACTCAAGAATGCAATATCTCAATATATCTTCAAGAATCTGAATGATCCGTTCGGATTGACCATCAGTCTGAGGGTGAAAAACTGAACTAAAATGCAATTTAGTACCTAAGGCTTCTTGCAGTTTCTTCCAAAATCGTGAAGTAAATCTTAGGTGATAAACCATAATTTATACATATTTTGACCCCATGCTTGGCTTATTTTTGGATGAATTTTCATTAGTTTTGATGAATTCGACTCTCCTAATCCTTTAATTTCATGTTTTACACTCAAGAGAGATTAGAGAGACGAAAAGAACGAGAAATGGGCCAAAAAGGGACAAAATGGGCCTACCTCAGAAATCAACACAACCTGTACTATCACACATGGTTAGACCACATGGCCGTGTGTGACAAGTAGAATCGAACACGACTTGGACTATCACACACAGCTAGACCACACGGTCGTGTGTGACGAGCAAAATCAAACACGGCCTAAGCTATCGTACACAAGCGTGTCACAAGGGCGTGTCCCTGCTAAACCCAAGTCTAGTTCTATTCAAAAAAGACCACTAGTGGGCCAAGAAATGTGTTCCAAAGCCTATATAAACACCCTAGGGTAGGACCTAAAGGGGACACGCAGAGTAGATCGAAGAAATTACTCAAAGAAAGCAGTCAGAATCATCTCGGAAGGAGGATCTCATTCAAGATTGAAGATCTCCATCAAGTTTCTTAGAATATTTGGGATCTTTATGCCTTGTTGTTTCCTTAATTCTATGATGTTTTCCTTTTACGTTATGAACTAAACTCCCTAAATACTTAGGGAGGATGAAACCTAGATGAATCTTATTATTCAATAAATCTGAATTACGTGATAAATAATTGATCTTGTTCTTAATTATGTGTTCCTAATCCTTGTTTTAATGTTTTCAGGAATATTAATTCAAGTATAATGTGCTTATTCAATGGAGCAAAAGTCCCTGTTTAAAAGTAGATCCAGCATAATTAAGCGGAGTTGATTGCAACCCTAGAAATAGGGCGACATAAGAATGCTAGATTAGAGTCAAATCTAATAAGGGAATTCATAGATTGAATTAACGTGACAATAGGGGTTTTAATTAGAAAGAGATTTCAATTAATCAACTTGGAGTCAGTTGTTTTTAGTCTTGAAAGAGATATTAACATAATTTAGGGATTTTTACGGATCAAGTCAAGTGAATAAATCATTGACTTTAGAGTCAGAATAATAAGTGAAGTCTAGGTGGATTCTTCCTTTGGTATTGTCTTTATCATTGGTTTATTCGATTACTTCTTCGCTCTCTTTCGCATTCATAATCACTTAATTAGTTAATTAGTTACTTAAATTTTAGATTAAAATAAATCCCTTAATTATTAGGTTAGGTATTAAAAAGATAGTTATTACTAGTAATTTTAGTTTTTGAGGATACGATATTCCGGACTCACCACAACTATTGTTCGATAGGTGCACTTGCCTTTGTTGAAATATTAGTTAGTTTTGAGCCCATCAAGCTTTTGGTACCGTTGCAGGGGACTAAGATATTAGGAACACTAAATTTTTATTACTTTAGCCATTTTTATTTTATTGCAATTTATTTTTATTTTATTGTTACTTTTCTAATTTTTCTCTTTCTTTGCTTCTAGCAGGTGTCTCTAGTTTATGATTAGAAGAAACCCATCAGGATCTTTGCTTTACGTTAGTGAGATTGAAAGTATAGCTCGTAGAAACCAAAGAGAGATAAGGAGAAGCCTACAACACATAGAAGAAGAGCAAGAGAATGATATCACTAATATCGAGGAGATGGCTAATCCCCAGAATAATCTGCTACCTCCTGTGGTCGCTGTAGATCTAGTAAATCAGAATCTTGCTTCTCGAACAATGTATGATTATGCTAAGCCTACTTTAATAGGAATTGAATCAAGTATTGTTAGACCTGCTATTGCTGCAAATAATTTTGAACTAAAACCTAACACTATTTAGATGATTCAGTAGTTTGTTCAGTTTGATGGTTTGCAGGATAAGGATCCAAACAATCGCTTGGCAAATTTTCTGGAATTCTGTGACACTTTCAAGATTATTGGCATTTCTGATGATGCCATCCGCGTTTGGTTGTTTCCCTTCTCGTTGAGGAACAAAGCTAAACAGTGGCTGGACTCGTTTCCACGAGGATCAATCACTACATGGGAATAAATGACTGAAAAATTTTTACTTAAATATTTTTTCACCGGCTAAAACAGCTAAGTTGAGGAATGATATCTCTTCTTTTGTGCAGATGGATTTAGAAACACTTTACGATGCATAGGAGAGATACAAGGATCTACTGGGAAGATGCCTTCACAATGGATAACCATTATGGCTACAGGTTCAAACCTTTTACAATGGTGCGAACCCCTCAACTAGGCAATTGATTGATGCAGCCGCCGGCGGTACATTAAACAACAAAACAGCTGAGGCTGCCTACGAATTCATTGAAGAGATGTCACTGAATAACTATCAGTGGCAATTTATAAGGATGAAGCCAATAAAGAAAGCCAGTGTTTTCAACCTTGACGTAGTTACCATGCTATCAAACCAGGTAGAGCTTTTAAATAAAAAGATTGATGGTTTGTATGGTTCTTCACAGGTACATCCAGTGATGCAGTGTGATACGAATGGAGGAGGAATGGGCAATATAGAATATTCGTCCTACAATCCTAGCATAGAAAGAGAACAGATAAACTATATGGGTAATAATTCTAGACCTCGAATAATCTCTATAGTAACACTTACAACCCAGGTTGGAGGAACCACCCAAACTTTTCATGGGGAGGACAAGGAAACCAAAGACAACAACCCCCTAGGCTTTCAGTCACCTTACCAACAAGAAAAGAAGCTGAACCTTGAAGAGATGCTTACTAAATTCATCTCGGTGTCAGAAACACGTATCCAGGACACCGAAATCGCACTCAAAAATCAACAAGCGTCAATTCAAGGTCTAGAGACTCAAATAAGATAGCTTGCTAAGCAAATATATGAACGACCACAATATAGCCTACCAAGCAACACTGAAACTAACCCAAAGGAGCAACTTAATGCTATCACTGCTCACGATAGTGAAAGGTTAGACGAACCAAATCGAGGGTGGTAGATAAAGGTAAGGTTGGGATAAGCCATAATAAACCAAAACATGTAGGTACAGAGTACAAACCTTGTATGCTATATCCGATGCGACGAACAAAGACCGCACAGATGAAAAATTTGGCAAATTTCTTAAACTTTTAAAAAAATTAGATATTAACTTACCGTTTATTGAAGCTATTTCGCAGATGCGCAATTCAGTAAAATTTTTAAAACAGCTTTTGGCAAACAAACGAAAGTTAGACGATGCATCGTATGTAAAGCTAAATGAAATTTGCTTAGCAATTTTATAGAATAAACTACCCCGTAAATTAAAAGATCCAGGGAGTTTTACGATTCCTTTCTTAATTGGTGGTTTATCTGTTAATAATGCTTTAGCTGATTTAGGGGCAAGTATCAATGTTATGTCGTATAAAATGTTTAAGCAACTAGGTCTTAGAAAACCCAAACAAACTAGGATGAGCATTCAATTGGCTGATAAAACCATTAGATTTCCTAGAGGTATAATTGAAGATGTGTTAGTCAAAATTTATAAATTCATTTTCCTAGTAGACTTTATTATTTTAGACATGGATGAAGATAGAGACGTTCTTTTAATTTTAAGACGACCCTTTTTAACAACTGCTTGGACCATTATTGATGTTGGTACAGGGGAATTAATACTTCGTGTCAGTGATGACATGATTAAACTCCAAGCACGTTATTCTATCAGAATATCTAGTGATCAAAATGATAAAAGTCCTGTTCATATAAGTGAACTTAATATTCAATATTTTGCAGGAAATTCCTCAGAAAAAGATGACAGAGCCATGGTCTAGCTCTCGTATTGAGAACAGAACTGTTCATGAGGAACAAAGGCTCCAGATCGAGGAACTAGATGAATGGCGAACACAATTTAAGGAGAAATTGAAAGTACACGATGAGCCAAAGCAGAGTCATGACGAGCCTAAAAATAAAATGAGTCAAACTATGGTTGGAGACTAAGTTCTAATAGATAATGCAGATCCTCCTATTGCCACGTCTGAACCTAATGGAACAACCTCTTTCACGGTACTTAATATTTTCTCATATGGTACAGTCGAGGTAACTCATTCCAAATTTGGAACTTTCAAGGTAAATAGTACTTGACTAAAACCTTATTTTAACAATATTGATAGCAGGAATGAGGAGTTTCAACTCCTCAAACCACTATGATTATGAGAATGAAAGGTGAGTTGAGCTTAGACTCTAAATAGACACTTCTCGGGAGGCAACTCGAGCACTAACCTCATTAATATAAATATTTTTGATTTTTAGCACCTAACTAAAAACGAACCAAATTAATAGGCGGGTTTCCCTACCCACACGGCCTTGCACATGGGCGTGGCCGTGGCCATGTGGACACCACGAGTAGGTACATCAGTGGCAGATATCATGTAGAAACAGGACGAAAATTTTTCCCTGAACACGGGCTACGATAAAATGCCACTGCCATGCGATGCGGCCATGGTCGAAACTAACTAAAGAACATGGGATACAATAGACCCACAGGGCGTGCCTTAAGACTGTGGGTGATACCGAGTAAGTGACACGGGTGTACAACACGCCCGTGCCCAGAAGCCGTGGTTGAAACTAAGTAAGTCACACGGCTGTGCGAAACACCCGTGCCTATAAGCTGTAACACCCCAAACCCGGCCCATTCGTTATGACCGAATTTGAAATGCCACTGCGGAAATCATTTGAAAATATTCTTACTTAAAAGTAAAAAAACCGTTAAAAATTTATTGCCTTTAATAAATCATTTTCGTAAATTTAAAATATTCTAAGCAAAAATTAAGTTATTATAAAAATACCGGATTCAAAACTTGATTATGACTTTTGAGATTTAAATAGCTTTTAAAATTAAACTTACAAAATATTAACTTAATTACAAATCCAACCAAACATTGCAAAAATTCAAATACTTTAAATGGCCCTTATTACAAAAACAAATAATTAATCAAAGTACTTAATAATAAATTGCATGGAATAAAATGTCTTCTGCATGGGCCACCTTGTAACCTCTCCAAACCGGTCCAAGCATCACTGCGATGTTAATAAAATTTGGGTGAGTCATACTGGACTCGGTGTGCAATTAGACCACTTGAATTCCACCCACATGTCAAACCACATATTTACCCACATATCGATATTAATGCAACATTATTCACATGAGTTCACTTATTGGGCTTGGCCCACATTCACATCAATAGAGTTCACATATTGGGCTTGGCGCATAACCATATCACATTCTTCTAATAGGGTAATTAACCACATATTTCCATGTACTGGGCTTGGCCCATTACCACATTAATCCACATCACATACTGGGCTTGGCCTACTTTCACAATAATCCACACATCATATTGGGCTTGGCCCATTTGCACATTTATTCATATCACATATTGGACTTGGCCCATTTTCACATGTATTCACATAAAAATTATGCAATTATAAAGCCCAACCCAGCCTAGGTCCATCCTCTACACACCCCTGTATCCAACCTACCACACACCAGGGGATTATTAAATCACCCTCTCCTTTTTACTCCAATATGGCAACAAATGCCATCCATGCGAACTTAATCTCAATTAATCCACAACGCGACCTCAGTCAACGTCAATCCACGATGTAGCCGGAGCTATCATCAAAACCACGATGAGCACAAAGCCATCAATAACCACGATATGGCACATAGCCTATATCAATCATGATGAGGCATAGAGCCATTCATCAAACCACGTACTCGAAGTACACCCTGTCCTTCTTTCATATCCCACCCATGCACATGCAACATAAAATAGTGCCATGATGATAATGCATGTACATGTTATTTAGCATATCACACTTATACAAATTAATAACCATATCACATTCAAATTTAGAACTTACCGGATTGTTGACATACCCCTTGAGGGTATCCATATCACACATTACCACTGCACTGGTTAGCACATTCATAACATATACACATATCACATACAATCATATATCCCGAAAAACGGTAGTCTAACTACACACCTGACTATTTAGCGAAATCCTTAGCTACTTGATTCTAACACGATGAACGGGGTTTTTCCTCCTCCCTTGCTGCCGGTTTGGTCTCCTACCAAATCCCAAAGGCTTTGATTATCTCTGCCGATTTACCCCTAACATCCATAGATAGAATCGGTCATCCATTAGATACTAAATATGGCCTATGGCCGAATATTACTCACCACTTACCAAGCTTACTTGAATCCCAAAACTGCACATGTCTTATAGAATTGTTGAGATCCCTATATGTCACATATTAGAATCGGTTATTAACAATAATCCATGCACATAGGCTCTAGGCCGAATACCATACTTACTTACCTTAACGAATTGAATCCACAAAACTCCTTTGATGCTTCCTTAATGTTGGCTACACAAAGAAACACTTGTAAGGACACTATGAACATTCGACCATAACTAAAACCAAGGCCTCACTCACTTGATTCGGCACACAACATAAAAAGGATCCAAAACCCGATTGCTTATAGAAGAATACTTACCACTTATGATCCACTTCCCGAAATCACCCTCCTAGGTTCGGCCACAGAAGAGAAATAGATTTAGATCTCCAACTGTCGGCTTTTAAGGCTTTCCAAATGATGCTAGAATATTTGGCTATCTCTTAAAAGTAGATGTAGATGGAAGAAAAGAGGTATAAAAGTGACTAAGAGATTTCGGCAATGGCAATGTTTAAGAGTGACTTCGGCTCAAGCAAAAAGATGTGAAAGAAGAAAGAGAATCAATGCACAAAAAGGTTCTATCTTTCGGCTTTTGATAAAGGAAAATAGAGTGCAAACTTTCGGCAAACTATCAAGATGAGAAGAAATTTCAAAAGAAAGACTTCTCTTCAATTAAAAATTCGACAAAGGAGACTAGGGAAAAAACAAACAAATTTCGGCATTTATTTCCTCTTCATGGCCGAATATATCAACCTAAAGAAACCCACATTCGGCCACCACCTCAACTCCTTATCAAATCCCACATATTTCTCCTATTTTATAAAATAATATAAATCATCACATTATCCCATATCAAACTCCTATATATCACCTATTAAACTAAAATAAATAAAATAAAAATCCCATTATCCTATTCTTAACCGAATTTTGAACAAAATAACAAAGCTTATCTCATCCTTCAAAATCCCAATTGCCGTCTAACTCTTTTCCACTCTTTTGATGCCAAAAATAAAAAATAAAACCATACTCCTATGCTGCCCATGTGATTCAAACCTGGGACCTGCTGGAGTCACCACACGCTACCAGCCACTTCGCTGCTAGCTTCTTTGTGTCATAAACCCCCAACAATTCTTTTTAAGGCCTTCTTCCTTAGCTCCCCCTTGTCTTAACACCAAAAGCAAAATAAAAACACTCCTCCCTGTTGCCCACGTTGCTCGAACCTCCCCGCTCAAGGTGTCATTTCCAGGCCCTTAAGTGGCGCCTTGCAGCCACTTTACCAAGGCACTCTTTGTGTCCAAAAACCACTTCATATTTCCTTAAAGCCGTCTTCAATCCAACTTCCCTTCTTGCCGTAAAATAAAGCACTCCCATGCTGCCCTCAAGACTCGACCCTCTTCCCTCCTGAAGCCCCCTTGCACCTTTGCGCCCCAAGCCACTTTGCCAATTAATTTCTTGTGTCATAAACTCCACAAAATTTCCTTTAAGGCCTCCTTGCCTAGTTTCCCCTTTTCACTTAAAATTCCAATATTTTCCAAAGTTTTTCCCCTTCACCTAAAGTTCTCAAAAACTCCTAAAACATACTCAACCACACTTAAATCCTACTAACACTTGAGTTATGCTCCAAACGCATAGCCCCTAATTTAGGATATTGCAGTTCTACCCTCCTTAAAAATAATTTCATCCTCGAAATTACTTACTATCAAACAATCGTGTATCCTTAACTCATCACACTACTCTATCGTGCAAGACTCGATTTTAATAATACTATCCCACTTCCTAGGCACGATTCTAGGTTCACACCCAAGTTTTCGTGCACTTTACTAGCAATACAAGAACGAACTAACTTTATATCAATCAAGGCAATAAATAGATTCCAGGAATAGGGAACATACCTGATCCTACTTGGTCCAACTTTTTCCTTGCTACGACTGATTGCCTAAGCCATCCTTGGTTGCCTCAGATCTGAACCTTCAGCACCTCTGCTTGGGGTTCCACGACCTTGGCCTCGAGCCCTATCCATCACTTGAGGACATTTCTTAACCAAATGGGCCTTAGATCCACACCGGAAACATTTCTTAGTATTTCCCCAACATTCTCCTACATGAGCTCTCCCACAATGAGCACATGTACGATTCCGATTCTCAGTGACTAGTACCGGTGCACGTACAGAATTATCAATCCTTGGCCTCTTTTGAAAATCTCCAGACGGTTCTGACAATCCAAAACTTCTCTTATTCCGGTTCCTATTCTTTTCTCGGTTCTATCTCACAGACTTATTAACTTCTTCAGCTATTCGAGCCTTCTCCACTAGAACAGCAAAATCCCGCTCTCTCTGTGGAGCAATCAACACTCGCAGCTCATCCCGCAATCCATCTTCGAATCGGACACACCTTTTGTAATCAGTGGCCACGATTCCTTTAGCATACTGACTTAACCGCACAAATTCTACTTCATACTCCGCTACCGACATTCTTCCTTGTACCAAATTTAGAAACGCCTTCCTTTGTGAGTCTAAATAACTAGCTCCAACGTACTTTCCTTCGAACATAACCTTAAAGTACTCCCAATTTACTCGATCCACAGGGGTACCTTGCCTGATAGTGAGCCACCATCGATAAGCTTCATCTCGAAGCAACGAGACAGCACCTTTCAGCTTTTCCTCAACAGTAAGGTCCAAATCATCCATAATCCTTTCAACTGCTTCTAGCCAATACTCCGCCACGTTCAGAGCTACTCCTGACACTCCTCTAAAAATCTCGGCTCCGTTTGACTTAAGCCTTTTCAGCACTGATTTCTGAGTTCCATTGCCCACATTAGCTCTCGCGACTCACTCTAGTACTCACAGCATAGCTAATGATACTGCATCATCTCCTCCATCGATCTTGATCCTCTCATACCTTCTTTGGGCGGCGGACATCACTTCGACCCATGGCGGACCCTCTCGGTTCCGACATCTACCATTCTACCTCGACCACGTCTACTAGAACTCATATATAACGTCGCGATTTAATCTGATTAAAAAGTTTTATGCATTAGTACTTTGTTCCACTGTTTATCCACGAACAATTTTATGAAAAGGAGTTTAATAGTGGTTCTCTCGATCAAACAAAGTCTCAGTTCAAGTTCACTATTCTAATTCAGAGATTCACATTCACATTCACATTCATCCATCTCGATAGAGACACATTCATTCACAACATTCACTTCACTACTTTGGCATTCCTGATCATTCCCCACCCAGGGGTAATTTCGTTATTTGTCCTACAGGGGTATTTTGGTAATAAATCGGGGTCACTTCGAAAATAATCTTTACAAATCAAGGCATTTCAAAATTCTCAAAACTCAAAGGCATTTTGAAAATATTTTTCAAATCAAAGGTATCGCAAAATTTTAGAAATCGGGCTATTTCGGTAATTTTAGAAGTCAGGGGCATTTTCGTAAATTTTCCCAAATTAGGGTATCTCGGTATTTTATAAAATAGGGTTTCTGATATTTTGTAAAGTAATAATATTTTAACATAAGTCGAGGGTATTTTTTGAAAATCTTAGAAACTAATGGTATTTTAGTAATTTACAACACAAGGGCATTTTTGTAATTTTGTAAATCAGAGATATTTTGGAAAAATTTTCACAATAATCTTCTGCTACAATTAAAAGGGTAATTTAGGGATTTTAAAACCAAAGATTTTATAAAATTGCACGGCTAGTCCCTTTCGGGTTTTAATTATCGGGTTTAGCTTGTGAATAAGTCCTCTTGGTTAAGGTGAACCGTAGCTACGCACCAGGTAGGATTCGAGTAAAGAGGAGGTGAGTCGCTAGGACTGCTTAAGTACTAAGCTCTTACTGAATCCACTCCTAGACATGCGCACAACTATTGCCACACCTAGCTCGTGACTTAGTCACTGTGTTTGTTTCTTGGTCCTTAAGTCTTATGTATTCAATGTTGGGGTAGACTAGTCCTAGGGTTTAATAGCCCTAATCTACTAATCTACTGAGCCCAAATAGGCCCATACAGTTCATATAAACAAATTACTTCAATAATTAGAAGTACTTACGGTGGACTTGGCCTGAGGTACAGTGCCATGCCGAATAACTGAAAAAAATTTCTTAAAAGTCCTTATTTTGAAAACCCATTTTTTTGAAACTGTTTTCGGGCCCAAAACCTCAAAGTCGAGTTTTGAACCGGGCTCTGATACCAAACTGTAACACCCTAAACCCGGCCCATTCGTCACGATCGAATTTGAAATGCCACTACGAAAATCATTTGAAAATATTCTTACTTAAAAGTAAAAAACAGTTAAAAATTTATTGCCTTTAATAAATCATTTTCGTAAATTTAAAATATTCTAAGTAAAAATTAAGTTATTATAAAAATACTGGATACAAAACTTTATTATGACTTTTGAGATTTAAATAGCTTTTAAAATTAAACTTACAAAATATTAATTTAATTACAAATCCAACCGAAACATTGCAAAAATTCAAATAATTTAAGTGGCCCTTATTACAAAAACAAATAATTAATCAAAGTACTTAATAATAAATTGCATGGAATAAAATGTCTTCTGCATGGGCCACCTTGTAACCTCTCCAAACCCGGTCCAAGCATCACCTGCGATGTTAATAAAATTTGGGTGAGTCATACAGACTCAGTGTGCAATTAGACCACTGAATTCCACCCACATGTCAAACCACATATTTACCCACATGTCAAATATTAATGCAACATTATTCACATGAGTTCACTTATTGGGCTTGGCCCACATTCACATCAATAGAGTTCACATATTGGGCTTGGCCCATAACCATATCACATTCTTATAATAAGGTAATTAACCACATATTTCCATTTACTGGGCTTGGCCCATTACCACATTAATCCACATCACATACTAGGCTTGGCCCACTTTCACATTAATCCACACATCATATTGGGCTTAGCCCATTTGCACATTTATTCATATCACATATTGGGCTTGGCCCATTTTCACATGTATTCACATACAAAATTATGCAATTATGAAGCCCAACCCAGCCTAGGTCCATCCTCTACACACCCCCGTATCCAACCTACCACACACCAAGGGATTATTAAATCACCCTCTCCTTTTTACTCCAATATGGCAACAAATGTCATCCACGCGAACTTAATCGTAATTAATCCACAACGCGACCTCAGTCAACGTCAATCCACGATGTAGCCGGAGCTATCATCAAAACCACGATGAGCACAAAGCCATCAATAACCACGATATGGCACATAGCCTATATCAATCATGATGAGGCACAGAGCCTTTCATCAAACCACGTACTCGAAGTACACCCTGTCCTTCTTTCATATCCCACCCATGCACATGCAACATAAAATAGTGCCATGATGATAATGCATGTACATGTTATTTAGCATATCACACTTATACAAATTAATAACCACATCACATTCAAATTTAGAACTTACTAAGGGTATCGATATCACACATTACCACTGCACTGGTTAGCGCATTCATAACATATACACTTATCACATACAATCATATATCCCGAAAAACGGTAGTCTAACTACACACCTGACTATTTAGCGAAAGCCTTAGCTATGATTCTAACACGATGAACGGGGTTTTTCCTCCTCCCTTGTTGCCAATTTGGTCTCCTACCAAATCCGAATGCTTTGATTATCTCTATCGATTTACCCCTAACATCCATAGATAGAATCGATCATCCATTAGATACTAAATATGGCCTATGGCCGAATATTACTCACCACTTACCAAGCTTACTTGAATCCCGAAACTGCACTTGTCTTATAGAATTATCGAGATCCCTATATGTCACATATTAGAATTGGCTATTAACAATAATCCATGCACATAGGCTCTAGGCCGAATACCATACTCACTTACCTTAACGAATCGAATCCACAAAACTCCTTTGATGCTTCCTTAACGTTGGCTACACAAAGAAACACTTATAAGGACACTATGAACATTCGGCCATAACTAAAACCAAGGCCTCACTCACTTGATTCGGCATACAACATAAAAAGGATCCAAAACCCGATTGCTTATAGAAGAATACTTACCACTTATGATCCACTTCCTAGGTTCAACCACAGAAGAGAAATAGATTTAGATCTCCAACTGTCGGCTTTTAAGGCTTTCCAAATGATGCTAGAATATTCGACTATCTCTTAAAAGTAGATGTAGATGGAAGAAAAGAGGTATAAAAGTGACTAAGAGATTTCGGCAATGGCAATGTTTAAGAGTGACTTCGGCTCAAGCAAAAAGATGTGAGAGAAGAAAGAGAATCAATGGACAAAAAGGTTCTATCTTTCGGCTTTTGACAAAGGAAAATAGAGTGCAAACTTTGGCAAAATATCAAGATGACAAGAAATTTCAAAAGAAAGACTTTTCTTCAATTAAAAATTTGGCAAAGGAGACTACGGAAGAAACAAACAAATTTTGGCATTTATTTCCTCTTCATGGCGGAATATATCAACCCAAAGAAACCCACATTCGGCCACCACCTCAACTCCTTATCAAATCCCACATATTTCTCCTATTTTATAAGATAAAATAAATCATCACATTATCCCATATCAAACTCCTATATATCACCTATTAAACTAAAATAAATAAAATAAAAATCCCATTATCCTATTCTTAGCCGAATTTTAAACAAAATAACAAAGCTTATCTCATCCTTCAAAATCCCAATTGCCGTCCAACTCTTTTCCACTCTTTTGACGCCAAAAATAAAAAATAAAACCATACTCCTATCTTTGCCTGTGATTCGAACACAGGACTCACTGGAGTCACCACACGCTACCGCCACTTCGCTGCTAGCTTCTTTGTGTCATAAACCCCCAACAATTCTTTTTAAGGCCTTCTTCCTTAGCTCTCCCTTGTCTTAACGCCAAAAGCAAAATAAAAACACTCCTCTCTGCTACCCACGTTGCTCGAACCTCCCTGCTCAAGCCATCATTTCCAGGCCCTTAAGTGGCGCTTTGAGCCACTTTACCAAGGCACTCTTTGTGTCAAAAAACCACTTCATATTTCCTTAAAGCCGTCTTCAGTCCAACTTCCCTTCTTGCCACAAAATAAAGCACTCACATGCTGCCCTCAAGACTCGACCCTCATCCCTCTTGAAGCCCCCTTGCACCTTTGCGCCCCAAGCCACTTTGCCAATTAATTTCTTGTGCCCTAAACTCCACAAAATTTTCTTTAAGGCCTCCTTGCCTAGTTTCCCCTTTTCACTTAAAATTCCAATATTTTTCAAATTTTTCCCCTTCACCTAAAGTTCTCAAAAACTCCTAAAACATACTCAACCACACTTAAAGCCTACTAACACTTGAGTTATGCTCCAAATGCATAACCCCTAATTTAGGATATTACATAAGCCGTGGTCGATACTGATTAATTAACACATGCATGTGAAATTCCACATGGGTGTGGGAGAAGCGAAGGATTTCTTTTTCCTTTTCTTTTTATTCTTATATTTAGTATATTGTCCTTTATTTTTCTCATCATATTTTCAAAGACCTATCTTTTATATTTTCAAGTATACTTCAGTTTTTATGATTGTCCCTAATTGAGTAATCCCTTAATCTTCTTCCACAGTTGTGTTTATTTTCTTAATAGTTGCTCAGAATTATACACTTCACTTTGTTATATCTACTAATTCCGCGTCAACTATTCCACGAATTTCATCCAAAATTCTGGAAGTTTCACTTCTTTCCCTCTCTTATGATATTCTTATAGTTTTTTTTTGGTACATCGAGGACAATGTACATCTTAAATGTTGGGAGGTTAATTATAGTATTATTAGAAAACCCCTGAATTTTGTCTTGTTCTTAATTAATTTTCTCACATTACAATTAGAATAAAATTTTATTGACGTATGATTTTCATTGATATGTTTTGGATTAAGTCATAGGTAATTATGCATTGATCATTTTTACTTTAAGACATTATTGAATCAAGCATGATAAGTCTATTTTCAAAATTAAAAATTTTGTTAGGTTGTTTCCCTAATTTTAAATATTACTTTGAAGTTTGAAATTTGCAAGGTTGACATCAAAAACCATAATTTTTGTGAGATTTTGAGCCTTTTAGAGCATATACTTTTCTTTCTCACTTTATTGGTTATGAGTTTGTTAATATTGATTTGTTATTCTAGAACTTGCTTCGATTATGCATGTCGAGACCACACCCTTGATTTGATATGCCGAGATTATAAAGGAACCTAGGTTTTAACCTACTTACCCCAAAAAGCCTACCTTCATAATTAACCCCTAGTGAACACCTTTGATCTTAATAAACCGTTTCTTGATATACCCTTAATATTAACCAAAAACTCAATATTTTTTGATTCATTAAGAATTTTCCATGACCTCTTTTTGTCGAGATTTGATTTGATTAGTTGCCTAACTATGTTCTATATTTTAGTTGTTAAATTTTTTCTTTTTATTGTACGTGAAAAAAAGAGTTGGAAATACATTCATTATTAGTTCTATGTTATTTGAGGTTAAATGATTCATTTCACATTTTTGGAAGAAGCTCGTGTTATTGGTGGTAAGTTTTTCAATTGATGTAATTATATAGTATTAGTCCATTTTTCTAGTTAGGTAAATTGTCAATTCAATCTCGATTCTAAGCCTTTAATTCAGCCTTTATCCACACCTTAAAACCAAGCCCCATTACAACCCTTTTTTAAAGACCTTTTGATTTGGGTATCATCTCAATTTATAGTGGTGGAGATTTAATTTTCATCCAAGCCTATGGTAATAACTTCTCATGTTTGACTTTTGAGTGCTTAATTTCAACCTTAAAACCCTTTGAGTGATTTAAGTGAATCTTTAGTGAGGATGTCAATTCTTGACAGGTTTTGAATCAAAGGTAATGATTTAGATAAGGGGAAACACCTATGTTTTTGTGCTATAAAAATTTGTGTCTTAAATTGTTTGAATCTTTAGGACTCTTCTAGTTAAACTATCAATGTATGAATTATCTATGAATTATGATAAGACATTATTTATGAGAATTATGAATTTAGGAAGTTAATTTTAATTGTGAGTTGAGGATTTTGCTTGAGGACAAGCAAAGGCCTAAGTGTAGGGATATTTGATAAACCATAATTTGTACATATTTTGACCCCATGCTTGGCTTATTTTTGGATGAATTTTCATTAGTATTGATGAAATTGAGGCTCCTAATCCTTTAATTTCATGTTTTACACTTAAGAGAGCTTAGGGAGACGAAAAGAATGAGAAATAGGCCAAAAAGGGACAAAATGGGCCTACCTCAGAAATCAACATGACCTGGACTATCACACACGGTCAGACCACACGGTCATGTGTAACAAGAAGAATCAAACACGGCTTGGACTATCACACATGATCAGACCACACGGCCATGTGTGACGAGTAGAATCGAACACGACCTAAGCTATCGTACATGGGCGTCTCACACGGAAGTGTCCCTACCAAACCCAAGTCTAATTCTATTCAGAAAAGACCACTTATGGGCCAAGAAAGGTGTTTCAAAGCCTATATAAACACCCTAGGGGAGGACCTAAAGGGGACATGCAGAGTAGATCAAAGAAATTACTCGAAGAAAGCCGTCGGAATCATCTCGAAAGCAGGATCTCATTCAAGATTGAAGATCTCCATCAAGTTCCTTAGAAGTTTTTGGGATCTTTAAGTCTTGTTGTCTCCTTAATTCTATAATGTTTTCCTTTTACGTTATGAACTAAACTCCCTAAATACCTAAGGAATATGAAACCTAGATGAATCTTATTATTCAATAAATCTGAATTACGTGATAAATACTTGATCTTGTTCTTAATTATGTGTTCCTAATCCTTGTTTTAATGTTTTCAGGAATATTAATTCAAGTATAATATGCTTATTCAGTGGAGTAAAAGTCCCTGTTTAAGAGTAGATCAAACATAATTAAGCGAAGTTCATTGTAACCCTAGAAATAGGGCGACATAAATCTGTCAGATTAGAGTCAAATCTAATAAGGGAATCCATAGATCGAGTTAATGCGATGATAGGAGTTTTAATTAGAAAGAGATTTCAATTAATCAACCTGGAGTTAGTTATTTTTAGTCTTCAAAGAGATAGTAACATAATTTAGGGATATCTACGGATCAAGTCAAGTGAATAAATCATTTAATTCAGAGTCAGAATAATAAGTGAAGTCTAGGTGGATTCTTCCTTGGGTATTGTCTTTATCATTGGTTTATTCAATTACTTCTTCACTCTCTGTCGCATTCATAATCACTTAGTTAGTTAATTAGTTACTTAAATTTTAGATTAAAATAAATCCCTTAATTATTAGGCTAGATAATAAAAAGATAGTTATTACTAGTAATTTTATTCCTTGAGGATACGATATTCTGGACTCACCACAACTATACTACTGTTCGATAGGTGCGCTTGCCTTTGTCAAAATATTAGTTAGTTTCGAGCCCATCATCGGGTCTCTATCAGACACAATAGACATTGGCACACTATGCAATCTCATAATATCATAAATGTAAAGCTCAGCTAACTTATCAAGTGAGAAATCAGATCGTACTGGAATAAAATGGGCTGACTTCGTCAATCAATCAACTATGACCCAAATTACATCTTTCTTCCTCAGAGTCAAAGGTGAACCTGAGACAAAATCCATCATTACTCTATCCCATTTCCGTTCAAAATCATTATCGGTTGTAACAAAGTAGATGGAACCTGATGTGCAACTTTAACTTGCTAACAGACTAAACATTTCGAGACACAATCAGAGATATCCCTTTTCATACCAGACCACCAATAGTGTTGCTTCAAATCATGATACATCTTTGTACTTCCCGAATAAACTGATAGGTGACTATTATGAGCTTAATTCAAAATTAATCGTAATAACTCTAGATTTCTCAGAGCACAAATTCGATCTCGAAATCTCAAACAATCATCATCATCAACTTTAAATTTAGAATCAGAGTTCAAATAACACTGAGCTCATTTCATTAGCATTTCATTATCAACTTTTTGAGCATCACCTATTTGTTGTAAGAACAACAGTTTCACTTTTAATTCAGCCAAAACTGAACCATCATCAGACAAGTCTAAATGAGCATTCATAGCATGTAATGCAAACAGTGATTTCTGACTCAGTGCATCATCAACAACATTTTCTTTACCCGGATGATAATCTATCACAAGCTCGTAACCTTTCAACAGCTCTAACCATCTCCTCTGTTGTAGATTCAAGTCTTTCTGAGTCATCAAATACTTTAAACTTTTATGATATGAAAAAATGTGGCATTTCTCACTTAAAAGGTAATGGCACCAAATCTTTAATGCAAACATAATTGTAGGTGGCTCAAGGTCGAATGTTAGATAATTCTTTTCATGCTGCTTTAACTGTGTCGAGGCATAAGCTATAACTTTGCCTTCTTGTGTCAAAACACATCCAAGACCATTTAATGAAGCATCACTATAGATCACGAATTCTTCACCCGATTCTAGTTGTACCAAAATTGGAGCTTCAGTCAACACAATTTTCAACTAATTAAAGCTTTTCTGACATTTATCGAACCATTAAAATCTCAAATCTTTCTGAAGCAATCTAGTCAATGGAGTACCAATCATCAAAAAGCCTTTTATGAACCTTTGGTAATAACCAACAAGTCCCAGAAAACTACGAACTTCAGACATATTCTTCAGAGGCTTCCGTTCCAGAATAGTAGAAATCTTGCTCGGATCAACTCATTTTCCAGAGGCTGATACAATATGTCCCAAAAAACTAACTTCTCGCAACCAGAATTCACATTTACTGAGCTTTGCATACAATTTCTTATCTCGCAGAGTTTGCAACCCAATTCTTAGATGCTCAGCATGCTCAATCTCATCTCGTGAATATATCAAAATGTTGTCAATGAATACAACAACAAATCGATCTTATACTTTCTAAAAATTATATTCATCAAATCTATAAAAATAGCAGGAGCATTCGTCAGTCTAAAAGGCATAATTAAAACTCATAATGCCCATACCTCGTTCTAAAAGCAGTTTTCGAAATATTTGAATCTTTTACTCGTAACTGATAATACCTTGATCTCAGACCTATTTTTGAAAGCACGGTGGCTCATTTCAATTGATCAAACAAATCATCAATTCTTGGCAAAGGATATTTATTCTTTATAGTCAATTTGTTTAACTGATGGTAATCAATACACATTCTCATCATGCTATCTTTCTTTTTTCATAAACAAAATAGGAGCACCCCAAGGTGGGAAACTTGGTCGGCAAATCCTCTATCGGTCAACTCTTGCAACTGTGACTTCAACTCTTTCAACTCTATTGGTGCCATTCTATATGGAACTATCGAAATAGGAGTCGTACCATGCAACAGATCAATACCAAATTCAACTTTGTATATCAGAGGCAATCCCGGTAATTCATCAGGAAACAAGTTAGGGAATTTACAAACCATTGGCACTGATTCAACTTTCTTTTCATTTACTTTCGAGTCAATCACATAAGAAAAATAAGCTTCATAACCCCTTTTCACATAACCTTGAGCTTTCATCACTGATATCACGCTGGTAATCCATTCAAATTATTAGATTCAATTCAAACTATTTCATCATTCTGACATCTCAAATCAATGATCTTTTGTTTGCAGTTTACAACAGCATCATGCAATTTTACCAATCCATACCCAGAATTATATCAAACTTATCAAAAAGGTAATCGCATTAGATTAGCCAGAAAACAAACATCTCGAAACATCAACGGATAGTTCTTGCATACTTTGTCAACTAAAACATATTTACCTAAAGGGTTCGATACTCTAATCATAAATTCAGTAGACTCTATAGGCAAAGTCTTACTGGATACTAAGTTCATGCATATTGTAACACCCTAAACCCAGTCTAGACGTTACGACCGGATCTGGCATGTCACATCGAAGTGTTGATTTAAAAACTGGTCTTGTCAATGAAAATTCGTGACTAAAGTCTTAAATCCTTTTTAAAACTAATTGCTATTGAAAATGTTGGGGTTGTAAAATCAAACTGGTTAACCATTTATTAGTCATATCATTTATTACAAATTTATTAATCTAAATTAAAAACCATGGGAGCTTTTCTATTTGTAAACCCTAGAAGTTGAAATACATGATTTTCTTTGGAAAACAGTTATTATTTTGAAAACTCATTTTCCTAATCTAGTAGGTAGAAATAAGGAGTTAAAACCAAAAAAGTTAAACCTCAAATGGCCTTATTACATAATCAAACCCAAACATAAATTAAAAATATTTAAGACTCATGCGGAAAATCAGTATTCATGTTGCCACCTCCGGGTCCCTCGTGGCTCCAAATTGTTTAAGGCTGGGGATTACCTGTACAGTTAAAAGAAAGGGTGAGTTTGTGAAAACTTAGTGTGTAATCCCCTATCAGTCAAATAATAATTGGTGCAAGTAGAAATAGATTGGGCCTAAGCCCTATCTGAGAATAAATCGACCGGACTTTAGCCCTATCTGATGCAGTGTGGGTCTCAGCCCAAAATAATGACAGTACAGAATAAAGATGCAACCCAACCCAATCCAGCCAACACACCACCCGTACCAACCAACACACTATATGGGGACTAAGTTGACACACCTAGCCAACACACCAATATCGAGCATAGTTGCTAATAGTAATGCAGCAAAGCTGCTAACAATAGTAAACGTGGCCCAACCACTAAAATCAGAATACGTGGTGAAGCCATTAGAATAGTAAAAACGTGGCAGAGCTACTAGTACAGTACTTCTTCCAAATCAGAATCCCAACCCCAATATAGAATGTCGTGTCATAAATATTACGTGTATGCGGTATGTCATATTCATAACCAGTTATATAGATATCATACACACATCAATAAAACTACCACTAGGGGTATAATGGTCATTTTGTCGGTTAGGGGTAAAATGATAATTTCACCCCTCAAGGGTATTTCAGTAATTTTAACCTATAAGTGTATTTTATTATTTTACAAATTAGGGGTATTTCAATCATTTTACTCATTAGGGGTATTTTAGTCATTTTACTCAGTAGGGGTATTTCAGTCACTTTACTCATTAGGGGTATTTCAGTCACTTTACTCATTAGAGGTATTTCAGTCATTTTACTCATTAGGGGTCTCGATACAGTTAACAACCTTTCCAAAGGTATACAATCGCCTCGAATGACTCGGATAATCTATATGGCCAAAACAATGTATTGGGCCCACGGCCCATTACTCGGCTCAAGTGGGCCCATACGCTCGTGTGGCTCGTTTAGCCCAAATTTCGTCACGGCTATACGAACTTCATAGCCCAATCCATTATTATTCGCTTACCGTGGATTTTACCCATGTGGGGCCCATGAGCCCATTGGGCCTACATGGCCTATTTTGACCCAACGAGGCCCATTACGACCAAGCCCACGAGAACGCTTGCGGCGGCCTCTACAGACTAGCGCCAATGTTTATAGACTCGATTCACCACACGCGCGATCGCATGCTCGTGTGGCGTCATATGCCGTATTTTTGACTTTTTGGCATTTTTCCAATCTACAGTAACACAGGAGTGTGAGTACACACCATTGTCCATCGTTTAACAATAACAATACTGGGTGTACGATTACACACTTGTTCGCTAAACTAGATATGATCCACGCTCTCCGAATCCTATAATCAACCAAAATATCGTATCAGATTTATAACCAATAAGTTTAACGCATACTCTTAATCCACCACCTTTATTTAATTATACCAAAACCACTCACCCTGCTAGAACTAAACGATACTAGTGCCTTCCTGGTGATCAAGGGTGATTTCCCCCTCCTAACACGATTCGGCAGATCAAAAGTTGTTAGAAGACAACCATGCATTCTGTCCTGGAGAGAAAAAGAAAGGAAAATCGAAGCTTGTTAATAAAGCCAAATGAAATCTAGCTAAGAACAAAATAATAAAGTGGTTGTAGTACCCCCTTACCAATACCAATAAACAAACGTATTTCAACAGTAGTCAGTCAAGAAGATTCGGCCCGAACCAAGAAAACAAAGAGATTTGAGAGGGAGAGAGTATGAGAATTCGGCCTAATTGAGAAAGGTAACGAAATTTGGTAAAGAAGAAAAGATGGAAGTAAAAGGGAAGAAGACTACCAATTCGATAGATAGAAAATGTGGAGAAGAAATAAAGGCTTCAAGGGAGGATTCAGCACCACAGAACAGAGGTGGTATTCAGCTTAGGAGAATAAAGGGAGAAGAGGGAAAAAGAAAGAAAAAGAGAAAAACAATAGAATAAAGATGGAGGGAGAGGAAGTGTATTCGGCAAAAGTAAAATGAAAAGGGAAAGACCCGAATGGTAAAAAAAAATGCTGCACGAGATGCCACAAGGAGAGGAAAACCCAAAATGAAAAAGAGAAAATCTCGAATAGCAGAGAATGAATTCAGCTTCTACACTCTCGTCCAAGTACCAAAAATACACCAAATGACATACCCCTAGTCGAAATCCCCATACTCAAGCTCTCCCATTCGGCTCTGACCCACTTCACATCCAAACTCCTTCAAAATCTCCACCGATTTCTCCTCGATTTGCTCTCAGCCTCCCATTCAAATCCATTCAAATTTGATGACCAAGTCTCCAACCACCTCTACAGAGTTTGAATCCAAATCTACCTCTCTTACCACCGAGACATAAAATAAAACCCCTTTTTTCATGCCATGGGATTCGAACCCACACCCACTCACATGCCCCAATACGCCACTTGCCACCACAACACAAGATCTCTTGTGTCACAAACCAAGCACACTTAATATATATGCCCTTTAAGCTAACATTTAAGTTTCCAAAAGAACAAAAATCAAAATTTTTCCAAAGGCCATACTTAAACCCAGGCTTCCTAAAATCCCCAAAAACACTTAGCCATTAAAGCAAATTAGTCAGAACATGAAAAATTAAAGACCCTATATTTTGGGGCGTTACACATATATACGAATGAGTAGATCCAGGGTCTATTAATGCAATTATAGAACTATTATAAAGAGTAAATGTACCCATAATAACATTTGGTGATGAAGCTTCCTCATGGGCTCGGATGGTATAAGCTCTAGCAAGCGCTCTAGCTTCAGATCTCGCAACTATATCTTTAGTAGCTCTCTGACTACCACTAACATTCCTTGTATTTCGAGATGATCTACCTCTAGCTGAAACATTATCAGATCTTGAATTCTAAATAATCTTTTGCTCAACAGACTCTGAGCAATCTAGGATAAAATGGTCTAATGATCTACATCTGAAACAAGCTCAGTCATTTAATCTACAACTTTCTAGATGTCCTTTACCACAATGCCTACATTCAGATCGCTCGGATCGGACATTTCCCACACTAGCTATCGATGTAGTTGGAGTTTTGGAAATCCACTGGGATCAAGCTCGATCTCTATTTGAATGTCCCACAATAGCCTTTGAAGGGCTATGCTCATCTCTGAATTTCTTTGAAGCAGACTGAAATGGTTTACTTGAAAACCTCTTTCTCATATTTCTAGCTTCAGATTTAACTTTTCTTTTATCTTTCCCAAGTGCCTCAACTTTACATGCTCGGTCAACATGCACAACAAACTCTTTTATTTTAGAATCCCAGTTAGCAAATGAATATCTTCATTTAGGCCATTTTCAAACCATTTGCACATTATTGCCTCAGTTGAAACACATTCTCGAGCATATTGGCTTAATCTCATGAACCCTCGTTCATACTCGATAACAAACATGCGACCCTATTTCAATTCCAAAAATTCATTTCATTTCTGATCAATAAATCTCTGACTGATATATTTCTTTCAGAATTCAGACAGGAAGAAATCCCATGTAACCCGTTCTTTCGGAACAATGGAAATTAAAGTCTTCTACCACTGATAATCTGCATCTAGTAGCAAAGGAACAACACATTTTATGCATTCTTCAAGAGTCAACGACATTTCATCAAACATTAGAATAGTATTATCGAGCCAAAATTTCACTCTCTCAGTATCGTCATCACTAGTGGCCCTGAACTCTTCAAATTTATATTTATGGATTTTGTCGACCGGAGGTTTATTCAATAGATTCAGATTCATAATCGGAGGTATAGTAGAAGTCTGAGGAGGATTAGGCGGGGACGAAGGTTGTGAAACAGTGGATTCATTCTAATGTATTGAGTGAACCACTCATTCATCATATGGAAGAAGGTTGTTTATCCTCTCCTTCTTGACTGCTAGTAGTCCGGTCTCGAATCAGATGGCATTGTCCTTTGAGTGGGAGTAGGCACATTGCTTTCAAAATTGTCAGCTACGACTCTTTCGGGATCCATTACTATACGAAAGACACATTTTACACGTGAGGATTCATCACACTATAACATTTCATATATATGGCATTTACAGTTTGACTCTCACACGCTACGTTAGTCCTAGAATCAACTAAATAGTAGCTCTAATGCCAATCAAATGTAACACCCCCAACCCATAACCATCACCGGTCTAGGGTTAAAGGCATTACCGGACAAATCAAAACCTTTTTCGGACATTTCATAATATAATTCAACGAATCAAATCAAAATGTCCCTCAATGAGGTCTACGAGACCTAAAAATGCTTTAGAAAGGGGCCGGGACTAAACCGAACATATACAAAAATTTTTAGAAATTTAAAAATTTTTCAAAGTTACAAAGGTCACACGCTCGTGTGGGTAGGTCATGTGCCTCCCACGGCCTCAGACACGCCCGTGTGTTTAAGTCATGTCAAAACAAAGCATACATACTGACTTGTCCACACAGCCATGGACACACCCGGTGCCTCACCCGTGGTCGCTACTGACTTGTACCACACGGCCAATCACACGCCCTTGTGTCTAGCCCGTGGACGAGTCTGACTTGTTTTGGAATGCAACCACGAGGGATATGGTCGAGCCACACGCCTATTTGCTCAACCGTGTGGGCAATTATAGGCCATTTGCAAGGCCAAAATGCCACCCACACTATTGGTCCTCCTGACAAGCACATACAAGCATTATATCAAGCATAATTGGCAACCAAAAACATACCAAATGGTCATTCTTTTCAACTCTTTTAAATATATTTCATCACAACATCCTATATGCCGTTTAGCTCGACTAAATCACAAGTATATCTAAGTAGTATTCCCCCATAAACTTACCAATTCATTATGGCATCACTCCATCAATAATATACCATCTTTACAACACCAAACTTAGATCAATATTGCCATATGCTCAACCATTAACAAACCACATCACATAGCTTATCTACTTATTCACAACATATCATTAACTAGCCATATCACATGGCTATTCAAATATCACAAACATATTTCAAAACTTTCTAGACTATACATTCCATACATTAGTATATACACTTTCAAAAGGTACCAAAATAAGGTTGGGTAGTCTGATGACGATCCTCGGTGATTTCCAAGCCTTTCGTAGCTTTAACAATCTATAAAACAAAGCAAACACACACAGAGTAAGCTTTCAAAAGCTTAGTAAGCCATATAAAATAAACTTAACATATAAGCATTCATTATTCATATCAAAAATAAGATTACTAATAGCTCATTTTCACATTTATAATTCTTCTTGGCTCATTTGTTTAGCCATTTGCTTACCAACATACATATCACCATGTACTTCATTAGATCATAGCTCATTCATTCATATATCACACTTACTTCATCAAATCTATACACATATATCATCTTGTTAAGTTCATACTTATATACTTACCTTTCATACACTTACATAGTGTACAAATCAAACGTACCTGATTAAGTTATACGTTTCACATAGCCTTTTATTTTCTCGAAATTGCCCGTTGAACCATTTAGAATCAAATAGGATACTTGGAATACTCGGAATAGTTGTACAAT
The DNA here is from genome assembly GCA_025506655.1 of Gossypium rotundifolium. NCBI lineage: Eukaryota > Viridiplantae > Streptophyta > Magnoliopsida > Malvales > Malvaceae > Gossypium > Gossypium rotundifolium. The sequence goes on along the minus strand of CP106732.1, from coordinate 31,476,325 downwards.
GCCAACATCCCATACGTGGTCATACATGTAACCAAATATTGATGCCACTGTCCTAGACAGTGCCTTACACGAAAATCAGATACGATGCCGATGTCCCAGACATGGTCTTACACATTAATCTTGTATCGATGCCAACATCTCAGACTGTCTTACACGATATCACACATCGGAAACCTATGTCATGACATATGAAATCCTATCTATTCCTAGGTTTGTACGAAACTTTTCAGATTTTGACACATTGTCGATTTTTTTCAAACTTCATGTATATATATTTTTGTAGACAATCAGCACAGTTTAATTTCATACGAACATAAGTAAATCAATTCAAATACATTTATTTGTATGTAGACTTACCTCGGACTCGGATAAGCGAACGGACTCGGCTACTCAATTACTTTCGACTTTCCACGATCTAAATCTGTTTTCTTCGGTTCTTGATCTATACATATTCAAATTTAACTCATTTATTCACCAAATTATTCAATTTAATCCAAAAACACATATTTTGGGCAATTTACAATTTAGCCCTCACATTTTCACAATTTAGTCCTTATTACATAAAATCACAAAATACACAAAATTTCATATTACCCAAGCATGGCCGAATATTCCCATGCTCAATACAAGTAAATATATTTCATTTATTTCACATTTTAATCCCTCAAAATATTATTTTCTCAATTAAGTCCAAATTGCTCAAATTCATAAAAAATTCAAAGACAAACTATGTTAATCTGACACATATCTTTTATATTTCATCCTCATACATCATAAATGTAACAGCCCAATTTTGGGACTAGTCAGAATAGTGGTCTCGAGAAAACTAATCTGAGGATGAGGAAAATTATTTTATTATTATTTATGTGTTATGGTATTAATATATGGCTATATGGGAATTTTGGTGTTTTAATTTTAGCGATAGCATCCTTAATTGTGAAAAAAAGGGCTAAATCGCATAAGATGCGAAAGTTCTATTTTATAAGGTAGGGGTACCTAATAGCTATAGAATATAATTTGGAGAATTTTAAAATGCGAATAAGCCATTTATCTAGTGATGGCCGGTCATAGGAATGAAGGGGGACAATAGCATTAAATGTTGGTCAAATTTGATGGGGATTAGGTGATAAAAAAAATGAAAATGACTAAAATAAAATAAAAAGATGAGATATCATCTTCTAATATTCGTGCATATTCTCCATGGAAATTTGAAGAGAGAATAGGGCCTTTTGAAGTTCAAAATTCAGCTACAATTCATCCTTGCTAGTAAGTCAATTTGATGGTTATTTTTTATATTTTTTTGTACTTTAGGAGTCCCCAAAGCTTAAGCTAGCTATTGAGGGGACTAGTTTGTGATATGGTTGAAAGTCTAAGGACTTGCCATGAGAGTGTTCATGTTTCTACTGAGTTTTTATGGAAGAAACTTAATGTTAGGGAGACGAGAAACAACTTTTGTGAAAGTTATTAGCATGAAAACACCTAGATAAGACTTAAATGCAAAGAATGAAATTGTGTCAAATGCATGAAATGGTGAGAATGGTCAGTAGTTGTAGGAGAAATAAATGTTTAGCTAGGCTTATTTATTGAGAAAATGTGTTGAAAAATGAAGCACGAGCCTAGGGGAAAAATCGTAATTTTACCAATACACAAGGGCAGAATGGTCATTTTTGCCATAGTGTAGAATTAAATGTATTATGATCATAGAATGATCTAAATGAATGAATTTTGTTGTTATAGATCAAGAAGAGCGCGGAATTAACCTTGATCGTGGGAAATGCAAGGTGATCGAGTAAATCGCTAGTTAACATGTTTTACACCGAGGTAAGTTTATGTGTAACAATGCATATTTTTGTGAACATTATATTGTTAATTAGAGTATCGCATGATTGAGAATATATGTGGTACTAGTAGCTTAAAAATGGTAGTCATTGAATAATTATCATATGAATGATGAAATAATTATGTGAATGTGTAATAACTAATCTTTTGGTGGGCTGTGCGCGATACCACCGTAACTAATCTTTTTGGTGGCCTGTGTGCGACACCACTGTAACTAATCTTTTGGTGGGCTGTGTGTGATACCACCTTAACTAATCTTTTAGTGGGCTATGTGCGACACCACCGTAACTACTCTTTTGGTGGGCTGTTGCGATACCACCATAACTAATCTTTTGGTGGGTTGTGTGTGATACCACCGTAACTAATCTTTAGGTGGCCTATGTGCGATACCACCGTAACTAATTTTTTGGTGGGCTGTGTGCGATACCACCGTAACTAATCTTTTGGTGGACTGTGAGCGAAACCACCGAGAAATTTGACTATGAGTAATGGATTTGGATATAGTAATGTGATGTATTATGTAACCTTGTGATGCTAAGTGCAGAGGAAACGTTAATGAATGTATGCATTATGCTTATGATGTGGTTGGATTTTGTGAATGAAGGAAATGAGTAAGCATGATCATGAATGTAGATTGTATCTTACATAGTATATAATGTTATGAAATTATTTAATACATGTTAAAATGCTTATATTGTTTACACATAGACTTACTAAGCTTAAAGCTTACTCCCCTTTCCTTTCCCTTATTTTATAGAGCTTAAGAGTCGAGCTGGGATACGCCAAAAACCAGGAGACCTCTCACACTATTAGCTCATATCGGTATACTTAGACTTAATGAATTTGTAAATGGCATGTATAGAGGCTAGACTAGTTAGATTATTTTATTATTTTGGCCAAAGGTGTATTGGCTCTTGTTAAAACAATTATTTTGTAAATTGCTACGATTGATGGCTCACCTTACCATTTATGAAATTATAAGATACTTATGGGAGTTCATATTGAAATCATGAATTGTTTATTCGTATGACGAATGTAAATATGTAGTATGAGATAGGGGAATGTAAAGAACTTAGCAAACAGCCTCGTTCTTGTCCATATGGGTAGGCACACGGGCATTTGTCTAGACCATGTGTGACACACGGTCAGCCCATGAGCGTGCGACTTGGCCTTATGTCCCTTGCATGTTAGCATTTTAAGTCAAAATAGACCACGGACTACCCACATGGGCGTGTCTAGGCCATGTGAAATTAGTCAGTGTCGACCACGGGTCGAAGACACAGGCATGTCTTGAGGGTATATGGGCATGTCCCATTTCCACGTGGGCATGTTCCCTAGCCGTGGTACTTTGGCAGAATATTGGGGTTTTAGGCACGGGTAGAGCACATGGGCATGTGTGATTATACATGGGCATGTGTGTCATCTAACATGGGCTTGTACTTACTGTTTAGTTGAGAAAGAAATTTTATGGGTCGTAAGAGTTCTCGATATAGTCTCGAGAGTCCTCGTATGTACGAGTGAGGTCTTGTAAGTCAAAAATGAAGTTGTTGTAGTGACTCGAGGAGAGTAGTAGTGTTGAGCCTAAGCGGCGATCAAGTAGTTTTGTACGGTGACGCCTCGTCCCTGATTTCGACAGGGATTACGGGTAAGGGGTGTTACATTTAGTGGTATCAGAGCTATGGTTTAGTCGGTTCTAGGACTACCATAGCGTGTGTAGGAGTCTAACTATACATGCCATAAGTGTATAATGATAATGTGGTGGCTTCTGATGATTTTAAATTTGTTCTATGTAGTATATAGATCCCGATCAATTGGCCACTGATGATGCAGATAGTAATGCATCGGCTCCTGCGCAAGGGACCGCGCCTTTGCAGAGTGAACCTAATACTAGGGGTCAAGGAGAAGAGGCTCGGGAAGCCTTTCTTCAAATGATGAGTAACTGGTACACTGAGTATGTACGGGCAAACCCCAACGCTCAACCTCCTCCACCACCTCCTACACCTCAGCCAGTTTCTGTGGCTCCCCAAGGTGTAGAAGTTTTGAAGACAACTAAGCCCCCGGTAGATAAAATTCGAAAGCAAGGGGTTGAAGATTTTTGAGTTAATATAGATGATGACCCTGAGCGAGCGGAGTTCTAGCTGGAGAACTCAATGAGGGTTTTTGATGAACTCTCCTATACACTTGAGGAGAGTTTGAAATGTGCTGTATCTTTGCTGAGGGACTCGACATACCATTGGTGGAAAACATTGACATTAGTGGTCCCTAAAAGAGGGTAACATGGGACCTCTTCTTGGAAGAGTTCCAAAATAATTATATAAGTCAACAGTTTGTAGGCCAGAATTGGAAAGAATTCCTTAAGTTAAAGCAAGGAAAATTGACTGTGGCGGAATATGAGCACGAATTTGTTAGGCTTAGCAAGTATGCAAAAGAATGTATATCCACGGAAGCTATCTTATGCAAGAGATTTGAAGATGGGTTGAATGAAGATATCAGACCATTAGTCGAGATTTTAGAGCTAAAGGAGTTTGTGGTGTTGGTGGATAGGGCCAGTAAGGATGAATAATTGAGCAAGGAAAAGAGGAAGGCCGTGAATGAGGCTGGGACATGAGAAAAAGACCGATGAGTAAATCTTACTAAGCTCAATCTAAGAGGTCCAAGAAAGTGAACCCTCAGGCGACTGCATCAGTCGAGTATTCGTAAAAGGAGTGAGGCAACAATTACTCGGGCTCAAGAGTCTAGGCCACCTCGATGGCAAGTGTGGGCAATCCAAAGTCTAGACCAGAGTGCCCAAGTTGTGGCAGATATCACGATGAGGACTATTGGGGAAGTAATCGAAATTGCTATAAGTGTGGATCCCCTAACCATCTCATCTGAAATTGTCCTGAAAGGGATGACAAGGAGAGGAAGCAAGAGATAAGATCAAACAGTGCATCCTTTAGAGGTAGGCCACAAAAGAAATCGGGAGGTGGGACTAGTGGTAGAAGTGTTTCACGAGACGCTACTGTGAGGTCAAAGGGTAAGGCGCCAGCAAGAACTTATGCTATTCACGCTAGAGAAGAGGCATCATCACTGGATGTAATAACAGGTACATTTTCTCTCAATAACACCTCTCTTGTTGATTTAAATGACCCGAGATCAACTCATTCTTATATTTGTATGAGATTGGCATCTAGTTTGAATTTGACCGTTGAATCTACTAAATTTGTGGTAAAAGTGTCAAACCCATTAGGTAAATAAGTGTTAGTTGACAAGGTGTGTAGGAACTGTCCTCTGATAATTAGGGGTCATTGTTTCCCGTCAAACCTTTTGTTGTTGCCATTTGATGAATTTGATTTGATTCTTGGTATGGATTGGTTGATTGCCCATAGTGTTTTAGTGAATTGTGGTAGTAAATTTATTGAATTGAGATGTGAAAATGGGGATGTTATTTGGGTTGAATTAGGTGAGCCAGATAGTTTACTGGTGATGATTTCTTCCATGATAGCTGAGAAATATCTGAGAAAAGGGTACTAATCTTATCTCACTTTCGTATTAAACACTCAAGAGTCTGAAATAAAGATTGAGATAGTACCAGTTGTATGTGAGTATCCGGATGTATTTTCAGAGGAGTTACCCGGATTACCCCCAGTTAGAGAGGTCGAGTTCAGAATTGAGTTAGTTTTGGGAACGACACCTATTTCCATTGCTCCGTATAGGATGGCACCATTGGAGTTGAAAAACCTAAAGGTTCAGTTGCAAAAGTTGAAGGATAAGGGTTTTACAAAACTGAGCTATTCACCGTGGGGTGCTTTGGTACTATTTGTGAAAAAGAAAGATGGGTCGATGAGATTGTGTATAGACTACAGATAGCTCAACAAGGTGACAGTGAAAAATAAATATCCTTGACCGAGGATAGATGATTTATTTGATCAACTAAAGGGAGTTATGGTGTTCTCCAAGATTGACTTGAGGTTCGGTTATTACCAGCTAAAGATTAAGGACCAAGATGTGCCAAAAGTAGCATTCAGGACAAGGTATGGCCATTATGAGTTTTTAGCCATGCCATTCGGTTTAACGAATGCTCCTGTAATTTTTATGGACTTAATGAACCGTGTCTTCCGACCGTATTTAAACAAGTTTGTGGTTATTTTTATTGATGACATATTGGTTTACTCTCGGGATGAGAGTGATCATGCGGAGCATCTGAGGATTGTCTTATAGATTTTGAGAGACAAGCAGTTATATGCTAAATTTAGTAAGAGCGAGGTTTGACTTCGAGAGGTTGGACTCTTAGGACACATTGTGTTGGGTGAGGGTATTAGAGTTGATCCGGAAAAGGTCTCGGCTATTGTGTAGTGGAAAATGCCAAGGAACGTATTAGAAGTTAGAAGTTTTTTGGATTTAGCGGGATACTATAGGCAGTTCGTAAAGGGATTCTCTATGATTTCTTCTCCGATGACGAAACTATTGGACAAGGATGTTAAGTTTGAATGGACTGAAGAATGCCAATAGAGTTTTGAGAGATTGAAAAAGATGTTGACAGAGGCACCAATTTTGGTACAACCTGAGTCGGGAAAAGAGTTTGTGGTCTACAGTGACGATTGTTAAATTGTCTCGGTTGTGTGTTGATGTAAGAAGGTAAGGTAGTCACTTATGCCTCGAGACAATTAAAACCACATGAGAAGAATTATCTGGCTCATGACCTGGAGTTGGCCGCAATTATTTTTGCCTTAAAGATCTGGCGACATTACTTATATGGTGAGAAGTGTCGAGTCTTCACGGATAAAAAGAGTTTGAAGTACTTGACAGATAAAAAGGAATTAAATCTACAACAATGATAATGGCTTGAATTGTTGAAGGACTACGATCTAGTGATCGATTACCACCCGAGGAAAGCGAATGTAGTTGCGAATGCTTTAAGTAGAAAATCCTTGTATGCTTTGAGAGCTATGAGCACGAGTTTATCATTGTCTGATGATGGTGCTATATTGGTCGAGTTGAGAGCTAGACCACTATTTTTTCAACGAATATGTAAGGCTCAAAGGAATGATAGTGAAATACTAGCTAAAAGAGCTAAATGTGAATCAGAAACTAATTCTGAATTTCGGGAGAGTTTGGATGGTTACTTAATGTTCCATGATAGAATTTTTGTACCTAAAGATGACGAGTTGATCCGAGAAATTTTACAAGAATTGCGTAGTAGTTATTTATTAGTACACCTGTGTAGTACGAAAATGTACATGATCTAAAGAGACTCTATTGGTGGCTGGGAATAAGAAGAGACATCTCAGAGTATGTAACAAAATGTCTGATCTGTCAACAAGTGAAAGCTGAGCATCAAGTGCCTTCGAGATTACTTCAGCCAGTGATGGTTCCTGAGTGGAAGTGGGATCGGATTGCCATGGATTTTGTTATGGGCTTGCCTATAACTCCGAAGAAGATAGATGCTGTGTGGGTTATTGTTGATTGATTAATGAAATTGGCTCACTTTATACCTGTGCATATTGATTATTCACTAGAGAAGTTAGTCGAGTTGTATGTTGCAGAGGTAGTAAGATTACATGGAGTGCCTGTATCTATTATCTCAGACAGAGACCCGAGATTTACTTTGAGGTTTTGGAAGAAGTTACAGGAGGCTTTGGGTATGAGGTTGAATTTTAGTACTGCATTTCATCCTCAAACTAATGGTCATTCTGAGAGAGTAATCCAAGTTCTTAAGGATATGCTCCGATGATGTGTGTTAGAATTTGAACGTAGTTGGGAAAGATACCTATCCTTGGTCGAATTTGCTTACAACAACAGTTATTAGTCGAGTATATGGATGGCACCGTATGAAGCTTTATATGGTCGTAAGTGCCAGACTCCCTTATATTGGACCGAGCTGAGTGAGAAGCAAATTCATGGGATTTATTTAGTTAAAGAGACTGAGTAGAAGGTGAAAGTGATTCGGGATAGTCTGAAGGCTCTTCAGTCCGAAAAAAGTCATACGCTGATTTGAAAAGAAAAGAAATTGAGTTCTAAGTGGGCGAAAAGGTATTTTTGAAAGTGTTACCGTGGAAGAAAATATTAAGATTTGGTCGAAACGGTAAATTGAGTCCGAGATTCATAGGGTCGTATGAGATTACCAAGAGGATTGGGCCTGTGGCATATCGGTTGGCTTTACTGGTAGAGTTAGAGAAAATCCACAACGTATTCCATGTGTCGATGTTAAGGCGTTATCGCTCCGATCCTTCGCATGTGATTCCTCAAAGAAATTGAGATACAACCGGATATGACATATGAAGAAGAGCCAATTAAAATCTTAGCTCAAGAAATAAAATAGTTGAGGAATAAAGACATAGCCTTAGTAAAAGTGTTGTGGAAATGACATGGTGTAGAAGAGGCTATGTGGGAACTAGAAGAAGCCATGAGAGGACAATATCCAAACCTCTTTACTGGTAAGATTTTCAAGGTGAGAATCCCTAAAGGGGGAGAGTTGTAACAGCCCGATTTTGGGGCTAGTCAAAATAGTGGTCTCGGGACCAATAATCTGTGGTCGAGGAAAATTATTTTATTATTTTATGTGTTATGGTATTAATATATGGCTATATGGAATTTTGGTGCTTTAATTTTAACAATAGCATGCTTAATTGTGAAAAAAGGGCTAAATCGCATAAGATGCGAAAGTTCTATTTTATAAGGTAGATGTACCTAATATCTATCGAATATAATTTGGAGGGTTTTAAAGTGCAAATAGGCCATTTATCTTCTTCAAGTTAGGACCAAAAATTCCAAGCTCTCCATAACTAGGGTTTTTTCAACTTCCAAGCTTGATAATCAACAAACACGAAGCCCGGACCGAAACCGAGGCAAGAACAAAGTGTTGGACTAAATCAAACATCTACGCACATTTTGAGTACCAATGTAAGTTTTTGTGAAATTAAAGCTACATATGTAATCGTATTTAAAATTTTTATTATGAGAAATGCATATTATTATTTCCATGAAATTGATTAATGATACCTCGATGAGAAAGTGAAGAGAATATGTTAAGTTGAAGACCCGGTTGAGGATTTGAAATAACGAGGATACCTAAGTCACGACATGAGATAAGGACGGTCCCGTATAAGACCATGCCTGGGACATGGCTTTGGCATCAAATATAGGTCCCGTATAAGACCATGTCTAGGACATGGCATTGGCACCGCACGTAGATCCCGAATAAGACCATGTCTGGGATATGGCATCGGCATCGAATAAGGAAGGTCCCGTATAAGGCCATGTCTGGGACATAGCTTCGGCACCAAAGGAAGATCTCATGTAAGACCATGTCTAGGACATGGCATCGACATCTATGTACGATCTCGTATAAGACCATGTCTGGGACATGGCATCAACATCAAGTTAAGAGATTTCGTGTAAGACCATATCTGAGATATGACATCGACATTAATAGGTGATCCCATGTAAGACCATATCTTGGATATGACATTGGCATCGTGATACATGTATGATGAGATTGAGTATCTTTTGATATTCCGAGTAGTTCAACGGACAAAAGAGCTAAGTATGTAAAGATGACAATGAGCTAAGTTATACAAGGATAACAGAGAGATACATTTAAGTTAAGGATGATAATGATTTAAGTTTATGTTCAAGATAGCATAAGTGCTAAATTATGTGCTGAAGTGATACATGTGCCATAAGTAAAATACGAGTTGTGAAAACCATAATATGATATGTGATGGGTAAGAATAAGTATGAGTAAGTATGTCAACGTATTCAAGAAATTGTGTTGTTATTGTTCTATAAGAAGAATGGAATTTTTACCATGAGTACTTATGTTGCTATTTTAATTCATGAAAAATTACTAAGCTATATGCTTACCCCTCTATTTTCCTTTTTCCTTGTAGTATCGCCAAGCTAGTTCGGGGGCCGTAGAACGTCAGAGCTCGGATTACATTATCAATCATTCTTTTGGTATAATAGAGATGATTTATTTTGAGTATGGCATGTATAGGAACTTGGCAATTTTGTGTTATGTCATAATTGAGAGCCAAAGTGTTGGCTTTTAATGTTATTCACTCGTTTTGTATATGGCCTTTGGGAAATGGCCAATTTTTGTCAAGTTTCATATTTTAATGATGATGAGTTTTATGAAGTGAAAGTTCATGCAATTTTTGGAGAGAAATATGGAGTGATTGAATTATGCTTAGTGACTCTTCATATTATAATATTGCCATATTATGTATTGCTTGTATTGGAACAAGTGTGTTTATGTTTCAGGGTGGAAATTGGCTTGGAAAATAGCCTTCTAATTGTCCACATGGGTAGACACACGAGCGTGTGTCTAGGCCGCGTGTGACACATGGTCAGTCCCATGGGTGTGTTGATAGGTCGTATGTCCCCTATATCAAATTGCAAAAATTTGATTTGTCATCGGGCCAGCACAGGAGCATGTGCCTAGGCCATGTGCCTATTAAGAGGTTGCTGACATCATAAAAAGAATACCCAAGTTTTCACACATGGGTGAGGACACGAGCGTGTCTAGGCCGTGTGAGGGACACGGGCCAAAGACAGGCGTGTGTCTAGCCATGTGAAAACCCCTGTAGGTTCAAAGTGAAAAATAAATTTCACGTGGGCTAGGAACATGGGCGTGTGTTATCACAAGGCCTACCCACACGGACATGTTCCATTTCACACGGGTGTGTGGCCCCTGTTTAGGCAAAAATTTTCTAAGAGCGCAAAAGTTTCCGAACTGATTTTGAAACCTCCCGTATGTATGTTTAGGGCCTCGTAGACCCATAATAAGTATGTTGTGAATATGAATGAAAAGTTTTAAGTTTGAAATTAAATTATATCCCGATATTGTATGCTCAAGAAAGTTAAGTCCGCTAATGCCTCGTGCCCAGTTTCAGCGTTGAACATGGGTAAGAGGTGTTACAATACATGTCATATATAACCTGTGATAGTGTGATTACTCTTGACAATTTAAATTGTGTTTTTGTATAGTAAATAGATCCCAATTGAGTTGTAGCTGGTGATGTCAAGAGTAATACGCCAGCTCTCGCTCAAGGAGAAGCGTCGTTTGAATCTAGAAATGTATAGAGTAGTCACGGAGGAGAGGCTAAAGAAACCTTTTTCCAAATGATGAACGAGTGGTTCACATAATTTTTCGAACAAATCCAGCTGCTCAACAACCTACAACCCCACGTAATCCCCAACTGATTCTTATAGCCCCTCAAGATGTGGAACTTCTAAGAGTAAATAAATCGCCAGTAAATAAAATTCAAAAGTATAGAGTCGAAGAGTTCAGAGCTACGGTTGATGATGATCCTGAGAATGTAATAGCCTAATTTAGGGGCTAGTTAGAATAGTGGTTTTGAAACCACTAATCTGAGGTCAGAGAAAATTATTTTAATGTTATTTTATGAGTTATAGCATGATTATATAGGTGTATGAAAATTTTGGTGCTCTAATTTTAGCGATTGCATGCTGATTTGTGAAAAAGGACTAAATCACATAAAGTGCAAAAGTTCTATTTTAGAAGCTAAAGGTGTCTAAAAGCCGTAGGATATTAATTGGAGGCCCTTAAAGTGCTGCAATTAGACCCTTAGAAATCAGCGGCCGACCATAGGGGACAAACAATGCAAAATTAGGCAAAGTTGCTGGAATTAAGTGGATTAAATTGACTTGTTTTAATAAAATAAAGAAAAGAAAAATATAATCTTTTCTTCTCTTCTTCTCCACTGAAAATTAGCAGTAAAATAGGGGTTTGAGAGCTCAAAAAATTTCAACAAGCTTTTCTCCTTACAAGTAAGTGTTTTGATGATCACTCCTTGATAATTTTTGTACTTTTGGAACCCCTAAAGCTTAAGCAAGCTAAAGAATGGACTATTTTGCAAAGAGGTAGAAAGTTCAGGGTTTTCCATGTGAGCATTCATGTTGTTTGCTGCATTTTTATGGAGGAAAATGAGTCTTAGTTGGTAGATAAACAACTTTTGTGAAAGGTATTTCCATGAAAACACCTAAGAGGACCTTTTTGCAAAGGTTGTAAAATAGGTGTTAAATGTGTGAAATGATCAGTATTAAGAGTTTCCATAAGAGAAATAAATGTTCACTTAGGCTTGTTAAAGGAAGAAATTTGATTAGAATTGCTTTACGAGCCTATGGGTAAAATAGTTATTTTGTGAAAGTCTAAGGGCCAAATGGTAATTTTGCCAAGGTATGGTTATTGAAATGTATTGATTAATATTGTGATTAAAATGACTGAATTTTTTATTATAGATCAAGAAACACGAAGCCCGGACCGAAATCGAGGCAAGAACAAGGTGGTGGACTAAATTGAAAGATTCTACATATATTTTGGTGCCAAAGTAAGTTTTTTGTGTAATAAATTCAACATCATATAATTAAGTTTTTAAATGCTTGATATTACTGATGTTGTATATTATTTCAATGAAATTGAGTAATGATGTTGAATGAGAAAACGATGAAACTTTATGATGCTGAAGTCTCGGTTGGACTTTAAGAAGTGAAAGGATATCGTCATCGAGACATGAGATTGGTAAGGTCCCGTGTAAGACCATGTCTGGGACATGACCTTGGCACCAAATTGAGATCCTGTGTAAGACCATATCTGGGATATGACATCGACATCGATATGAGATCCCGTATAAGACCATATCTTGAATATGGCATCGGTATCGAGATGTGACCCCATGTAAGACCATATCTGGGATGTGGCAATGGCGTCGTGTTTATGTGTATATGATGATTGTGTATTCTCGGGCAATTCAAGTGAGTCATCGAGATAAAAAGTAAGTTTGTAATAAAGATGAAATTAGTGCTAAAGCTATGTGATGAAGTGATACAGGTACATGTGAGTAAATCACAAGAAATGTTTACGATATGTGACATGACATGTAATTGGTAAGAGTAAGCATGAGTAAGTTATAACAATGTGCTTGAGACTTTGTGTTCTTATTCCATGCAATGGATGGATCGTATTATGAGCTTTCATGTTGCTATTTATTCCATACAAACTTACTAAGCTTTATGCTTACCCCTCTCATTTCCCTTTTCCTTGTAGTATTGCCAAGCTAACTCGGGGATCATATGACGTCGGAGTTAGAATCACACTATCAACTTCTCTTTGGTATAGCAAAGTTAGATTTATTTTGAGTATGGCATGTATAGGACTTGGACATTTTGTTATGTCGTATTAGTTAGCCAAAGTGTTGGCTATTATGTTGTTCAATTCATTTTGTAAATGGTCATTGCAATTGGCCAATACTTGACAAGTTCATATATTCAATGATGATGAAATTCATGAAGTGTATGCTTGTGTGGATGTTTTGATTTTGAGTTCCTAGAAGTACCTTATGGTCATGATGTATGTTGAATTGATTTGGTATAAGTGTGGTTGCTCTGTAGGGTGGCAAATGGCTTGGTAGATAGCCTTACAATTGTCCGCACGGGTAGACACACGGGCATGTGTCTAGGCCCTATGGGCGTGATGAGAGGCCGTGTGTCCCCATGCACGCTAGGTTGACAAGTCAGGATACCTAGTAGTAAACACATGGGCTGAGACACGGCCGTGTGTCTCAACCACGTGGGAGACACGACCTAAGACTCGGGCATGTTCCCAGGCCGTGTGAAGTCTGCACTTGAAATTAGGAATTTAATTCGACACACGGTCTAAGGACACGGGCGTGTGCCTTGGCCATGTGACCTTATTAAGATGATGATGTCATAAATAGAATGTCAAGGTTTTAACACACGAGCTATGGACACGTACGTGTGTCAGGCCGTGTGAAAACCCTTGTAGGTTTTGAAGTAAAAAATAAATCCACACGGGAGTGGAACACGGGCATGTGATTGTCACACGGGCATGTCTCATCCTCACATAAGTGTGTGGCCCTGTTTTGAGTCAAATTTTTCTAAGTGTTCAAAATTTTCTGGTTTGGTCCCGAATCATTTTGAGTGCAAGTTTAGGGTCTCGTTGGCCTATAATAAGGACATTATGGTCACGAATGAAAAGTTTTAATTTGAAATGAAGTTATTATGGATTGATATTGTATGATTGAGCAAGTTAAGTACGGTAATACCTCACTACCCTGTTCAGGAGTCGAATACGGGTAAGAGATGTTACAGAGAAAGCTGAATTTTAGAATGAAAACACTATTTTGGTACTTTATGAATTGTCATGTACGCTAGCCTAGTGTTTAAAATGTGCCATATCGTTATTAAGAGACACAGTGTATCAGTGGTGGAATACCTTAGTGTCTGTGGTACCAAGAGAAAGAGTTACCTAGAAATTCTTTCAGACTGAGTTTCGGAAGAAATATATAAGTCAACGATTTCTCGATCAAAAGCACAAAGAGTTTTTAGAATTGAAAAAGGACTGTATTACTGTGACTGAGTACGAAAGAGAATTTGTACGATTGTAACATCCTAGATTAGGGGCTCTTTATTTTTTATGTTTTCTGTGTGTTTGGCATGTTCTATTTGTTAATTTGGTATGTTTGGGGGTCCCGAGAAGGCTCGGGGTCAAGCTTGAGCCTTAGTGAATTTTTTTTAGGCTCTTTAGGGGACAGCTGGTTGAAACAGGTCTTAAGGTTAAGTTCTTGTGTTTGTTGACACAAGAAAAGTTATGGTAGAGTGGCAAGAAGGTGCCACTTAAGGTGCAGGGGTGTGGCGTCATAGGGGAGCAGCAGAGGGAAAGAGTTCGAGTCTCGTCTGTGGCATTTAGAAGCTATAATTTTTTATGCTTAAGGAGGTAAGGAGGTGGCTTTTGGCTGGACTCTTCATGGTTGTTGGTTGAATGAGTCAAGCCATTTGAATGGGTGGCCATGAGGTGTTTGTGGGGTTTGAACAGGTCAACAAGTTTAAATGGTTGTTGGAGAGTGAAGCATGGAGAGAATCACGGGATTTTGATGTTGGTGGAGTGGTGGCCGAATATGGGGGTCTTTTGAGGGGGAATTTTGGTCAACAAAGGGGTTGGTTGGTAGGAGCATAATCGATTTTGGCTTGTGGGATGTGTGTGTGCCGAAATTTCACTTAGCAACTTAGGCATTTTGGGCGAGCATTTCGATAATAAGTGTGTTGTGTGCCAAAACTCTTTTGGAGCACTTAGTTGTTTTTCTTTGCATTTGGGTGTTGGTACTTCAACATTTGGAAACTGAAACTTCAACTCTTACTTGTGCTCTCTCGTCCCTTTTGTTTCTTCTCTTCTTCCCATTTCTTTTCTCCATTTGTTGCATTTAGTAAGTCTTCCATTTGATCTTTGCTACAACTAGCCGAAACTCCTTGAAGCCACCCCCTTGCCGAATCTTTTCTTCTCCTTTCCTCATTGCTCTTAAACATCACAACCAAAACTGTCATCTCACTTTTTTTTTTGTGTTTTATTTTTCTCTTCTATTTCTTCTTCTCTGCCCGAAACCTTGCAGCTACTCCATTTTCACCTTATTGTTTCTCTTTTTAGCTGAATAGCTCCTTTGCCCGCAAGTGAAATAGTTTCGCCTTGTTGCTCAATTGTTGAAGGTAAAGATCTTTTTTTTCTCTTTTTGGTTAAAAGCTGAATCTTTTTTCCTTATTTCGACTTCCTTCTCTTTTCTTTTCTGTTCTCTGTATCCTTCTTCACTAACCAAATCTCTGGTTCTTTGTTATCTCGAATCGATACTTCTCGTATGGCCTAAAGTGTGAAGGGATATTCTTTCCTGCCAAGTCTATTCGGGTTCTTCATCATCAATAACGCAAGGTTGTCTCGTGTGATACCTTTTCCTTCTCTAAGCTCTTTTAGCTGATTACTCAAAGGGTAATTTTTACTGCTAGGCCGAACTTTTGGCTCTCTCACAACTCATCTCTGAGTCAAGGTTGAACCAGTTGCTTGTGGTTCATCATTTACCAAGGTAGGAGTAATTTCATTTTGGTTCTTGGTTGTTATATCCCTTATTGGTTGTAGTCTACTTAATCAATTCTCTTGATAGACAATCAACATTTTCTCTGACCTCTGATCAAGTTTGTTTGGATACAAGAAACAGTCAAGCTGTGGTGGGGAGTGAGCCTGTAATCTCCGCTCCCAAGTTCAAAACACGTGATGTTTCGGCGGTTCGAGAGTTTCCACCAGGTTGTGGGAGTCAGTCGACGTCTGCCTAGGATAGGCAGATAGCCGTTATCCTGCTAGTGAAAGCATCGATGCAGAAAGTTTAGTAGTACGCATTATCAGGCGTGTAATACTCACACGCTTCTTTAATGTTTGTGTTATTAACTATGCTGGCTAAAAGCTAAAATGATTGACTTGACATTCGAGATACCCTCGTGGGTAAGGTTGGAGACACTGGGTAAGTTCTGCTATGATGATACTTTCGATTATATGGAAGCATGAAAAAAGCATCTGTTACACATTGAGAGTATGTTGCATTCATTCTTAGTATGATAAAATGAGCATGGGCTTGGGATTGAATGAGGGGGAAGTGTGAATCAGCGACTAATGTCACGGTGGTCTAAGAACCACGGTGGTTTGAAACCATGTATGCTTATATCATTAACTTGTCTCATTGGTCTAAAACCACAATAGGTTGGCCCCATGTATGCATAAACTTATCAGAGATTGTCACGGTGGTCTGAGACTATAGTAGGTTGGCCCCACGATTATATATTATAGTGACTTTGTCACGAGTGGTCTGGGACCACGATGGTCAAGAACCACAGTGGCATAATGCCACGGGTGTTTGGATGGATAGCTAGATTGGGCTGGGCTGCATTGCATACACGTGATATATGCCATACTGAGTGGGCTAAGGCCCAATGTGCATTTGTTGGCTTAAGGCCCAGTTTGCATTATACGAGAATTTACACACTGAGTCTCGATGACTCACTCCTCTACTTAATTATGTAGGTAATCACTAGATCGTGAATCCGGAGCCGAGGCGGACTCGAGGTGGCCATGCATTATCGTTTCTTTCGTAAACTCGTTCTCTTATTTAAGTTTATTTTTAATTGGTATTTTGATTTGTAATAAGGCCACTTTAACTTTAAAATTAGGTTTTGATTCAATGCTAATATTATATATTTTATGAACTGTCAAATTTGGGTTTTTCCTAAGATATAAATAATGATTTTTTTTTAAATGTTAACAAATGGTTCACAAGCAAATTATAATGAAACTTGGGATTTTCATAGAACTGTAAATATTATTTTCAGAAGGTCACATTCCTCAACATTGTTTTCAACTGTCTCCTCAGCCAATTTTTCTAAATTCGCTTTACGAAATAATTTTTAGCTTCTAGATAACCTAATAAGAAGTTGGCAAGATATATCCAAACCAAATTCTAAGCTAACCCTAACATGGAATCACTGAAACGAAAAGTTTCTCACAAGTTACGATGTGCCGTTAAACGTTTTCAAAACTACCCTTTCTGTAACAATCCAGATTTGGTCGTAACGTATTGACCGAGTTTGGGGTGTTACAATTGTGGTATCAGTGCCAGTTTCAAAAACTCTGCTGTGGGTATGAGGTTCAAAAATGTTTTCAAAATTTGGTTTAGAAAATGGTTTTGAAAAATACATGGCTTCTAGAAGCATGGCACTTGAGTCCCCGGCACCAAATTCACACGATAAGTCTTTTGACTATTGGTTGTTTTGCATGAAGTAATTGTATTGTGCTATGATTGCTAGTACTAAGAAATTCAAATTTAGAGACTGAAACCTATAGGTGTATATGTATTTACGAGAACTACTTTTAATGCTATTTTTCATAAGACTACTCTGTAATAAATAGTGGAAGAAAATTACTAATTCATAAAACTTTTAATCAGATTAAGTCGTATCGGTAGTCATGAGTGCTAGAGGACGTGGACGTGGCATGCACGATCGTGGTAGAGGCCAGGGTGTTGGGTTTGAACCTTTGGAATCAGGGCATGTATCGGAAGGTGAAGTGCTAGCATCACCAGTTGCGGAAACAAAATTTCAGGACCAAACCGGTGGAGATGATGCTGTGTCTCAGGCTATACTGTGTGTCTTGGAGAGAGTTGCTGGAGCGAGCACATGATTAGTGGCTCAAAAATCTATGTCTGAACGACTTCGAGCCAATGGGGCTAAACTGTTTAGGGGCATTTCTGGTGTGGCTCCTAGCATAGCTGAGTACTGACTAAAAGCGGTTGAGTGCATCATAGATGATCTTGACTGTACCGCGGAAGAGAAACTGAAAGGAGTGGTGTCTCTCCTTTAAGATGAGGCGTATCAATGGTGGCTCATGGTAAGGGATGGTACAGCGGCTGATCGTATTACCTAGGATTTCTTCAAGTCTGCGTTTTAGGGGAAGTATATTGGGTCAAACTATGTGGATGCTCAGCGAAAGGCATTCCTAAACTTGGTTCAGGGGAGTAAGTCAATGGCCGAGTATGAGGTAGAATTCCTACGTCTAAGCCATTATGCCCGGTGTATTATTTCATCAGATCATGAACGCTGTGTTCAATTTGAGGATGGTCTAAGGGATGAGTTGCGACTACTGATAGCTCCACAACGAGAAAGAGAGTTCGCTATTTTGGTTAAGAAGGCTAAGATAGTCGAAGAGGTAAAGCGATCTAAAAGATAGAACCATGATAGGGACAAGGGTAGGAATAAAAGAAATTTTGGGTCATTAGGATCAGTTGGAAATTTCCAAAAGAAGCCTAGGTTCGATGGGCCAAGTCGAGTTGCGAGGCCTGTTGTTGTTGGTTGGCCTGGGCAATGTGCTACGTGTGGGAAGTTTCACTCGAGGGAGTGCTGGGCAAGAAGTAATGGATGTTTCAGGTGTGGATCAATGGATCATCGGATAATGGATTGTCCGCAAGAGCCAAACAGAGCGTGGCCAGTGGGTCAGAATTATGTTCAGCCTGGAAGAGATGGTCAGTAACCACAGAGAGGTCGTGGTCCCGCTAGGGATGGAAATGGGTTTGGTCGAGGGAATGGAGCACCGGGCAGAGGTACTGGGAAGACGGATGCAAGATAGCCTGGGTTGGTTTATCCAGTTAGTCGCCGAGAGGAGGGTGATGCACCGAACGTCATAACCGGTATGTTCCTTATTTTTTGTTTGCCCTTTATTGCACTGTTTGATATTGGGTCTTATTCTTATGTTGCTAGTACTGTGTCTGGAACTCTAAACTTAGAATCTGAGATTTCTTCTAAAGAGATGATTGTGCTTAGCCCTTTAGGACAATCTTTAGTGGTGAACAAACTTTTTAGGAGTGTGCCTTTAGAAGTCCAAGGGATAGTTTTTCTGGCTGATTTGATAGAACTACCGTTCGGCGAGTTCGATTTGATATTAGGCATGGACTGGTTGGTGAAGTATCTAGCGAACTTGGATTGTGTTGCTAAGCGCATGGTGTTAAAGACTCCTGAGGATATTGAGGTGTTAGTAATAGGTGAAAGAAGGAATTACTTGTCCAATATAGTGTCCGTTTTAAAGGCTAAAAGGATGGTGTGAAAAGGGTGTGAAGCATTCTTAGCTTTCATTAGTGCTGTGGGGGCTAAGGAGTTGACTGTAAAGAATATTAGCATAGTGAAGGAATTCTTCGATGTTTTTCCAGAAGAGCTTCCAGGGTTACCTCTGGATCGCGAGGTGAAGTTCGGCATTGATCTTCTTCCAGGAACAGCACCAGTGTCCATTGCTCCGTATAGAATGGCGCCGAAAGAGCTGGTGGAACTTAAAGCCCAGATTCATGAACTGTTGGACCTGTGTTTTATCCGACCAAGTGTGTCACCTTGGGGATCGCTGGTGTTATTTGTTAAGAAAAAGGATGGGTCGATGCAGATGTGCATTGACTATAGGTAACTGAACAAGTTGAAGATTAAGAACAAGTACCCATTGCCAAGGATTAACGACTTGTTCGATCAACTGCGAGGCACTTCGATTTTCTCAAAGATAGATTTGATGTCAGGCTATCATCAACTTAAGGTCAAGGAGGCAAATATTTATAAGATAGCTTTATGAACTCGTTATGGTCACTACGAGTTCTTGGTGATGCCATTTGGGTTGACGAATGCACTAGTTGCGTTTATGGATATGATGAACCGTGTATTCCAACCCTATCTAGATTGGTTTGCTGTAGCGTTCATAGATGATATTCTGGTTTATTCAAGGAAGGAAGAGGAGCATGATTTGTATCTTTGGGTGGTTTTGCAGATTCTAAGAGAAAAGCAGCTGTACGCCAAATTCAGTAAGTGTGAATTTTTGTTGAGGGAAGTTACCTTTCTGGGACATGTTGTGCCTACTGAGGGAATTAGGGTTGATCCCTAAAAAATTGAAGCTGTGTTGGACTGGAAACTGCCTAAGTCTATGCCAGAAATTTAGAGTTTTCTTGGTTTGGCTAGGTACTACAGAAGGATTGTTGAGAGGTTCTCGTTAATAGCTGCACCGTTAACCAAGTTGTTATGGAAAGAGGTACCATTTATCTGGTCAGATAAGTAGCAGGAAAGTTTTGAGAAGTTGAAGAGGATTTTGACTGAGGCATCAGTGTTGATTCAGCCTGAGGATGTGAAGGAGTTTGTTGTCTACTGTGATGCATCATACACAGGGTTAGGATGTGTGTTGATGCAAGAGGGGAAAGTGGTAGCATATGCATCTCGATAATTGAGACCACATGACGTTAACTATCCTATGCATGATCTGGAGTTAGCTGCAGTAGTGTTTGCTCTGAAGATTTGGAGACACTACCTGTATGGGGAGAAGTCAATTATCTATATAGACCACAAGAGCCTGAAATATCTCCTCACCCAGAAAGAGTTGAATCTAAGGCAGCAAAGGTGGATTGAGTTATTAAAGGATTATGACAGCTCGATCGAGTACCACACGGATAAAGCTAACGTAGTAGCAGACGCGTTGAGTCATAAGGTGATATCAGACTTGAGGGCAATGTTCACCCATCTCAACTTGTATGGTGATGGAAGTTTGCTAGCTGAGCTGCAAGTGAAGCCTTCTTGGGTCAGTCAGATTAGAGAGAAGCAGTTGAGAGATGAATCGCTAAGTCCTAAATTTCAGCTAGTGGCGGGTGGTGAGACAGAAGATTTTAGTGTGAACAGTGATGGGCTATTGTGTTTTGTGGAAAGGCTTGTATGCCCAGGGAATCCGAGTTAAGACAGAAGATTTTGCTGGAAGTGCATAGTAGTCCATACGCTAAGCATCCTGGTAGGAGTAAGATGTATCGAAATTTGCGGGAACAATTTTAGTGGCTGGGTCTGAAGCTAGAGGTGACCAAATTTGTGGGAAAATGCTTGACATGTCAGCAGTGAAGGAGGAACATCAATTGCCTTCAGGGTTGCTACAGCCAGTAAAGATTCCACTTTGGAAGTGGGAGAGGATAACGATGGACTTTGTTAGTGGGCTACCTCTCACGCCTACTAAGAAAGATTCAGTGTGGGTAATTTTCGATCAGTTGACGAAGTCTACTCACTTCATACTGGTTCGGGTCGAATATTCATTGTAGAAGTTAGCCAAGCTATATGCAACAGAGATTGTGAGGTTGCATGGGGTGCATGTGTCTATCACATCAGACAGAGACCTTATATTTACATCGTAGTTTTGGAAGGCGTTGCATCAAGCGTTGGGTACAAGATTGGATTTCAACATAGCGTTTCATCCACAGACTGATGGTCAGTCTGAGAGGGTAATTCATATCTTAGAAGACAGGTTGAGAGGCTGTGTTATTGACTTCGAGGGTTGTTGGGAGGATTTTCTACTGTTGGCGGAATTCCTATACAAAAACAACTATCAATCCAGTATTCAGATGGCACCCTATGAAGCGTTGCATGGTCGGAAGTGTCGCACTCCTACTTGCTGGACAGAGTTGGGTGAGCGACAGTTGTTGGGTCCAGAATTGGTTTTGAAAACAGGGGATAAGGTTAAGTTGATTCAGACTCGGTTGAAGGAAGCTTCTGACAGGCAGAAATCTTATGCAGATATGAAGCGTAAGGATGTAGAGTTCTCTGTGGGTGATTGGGTTTTCTTAAAAGTTTCGCCTTGGAAGAAGGTTTTAAGGTTTGGACGGAAGGGCAAGTTGAGCCCCAGGTTTATCGGGCCTTACTGAGTGTTGAAACGTATGGGACCAGTAGCTTATCAACTTGAGTTGCCTCTAAAATTGAGGTAGATACATGATGTATTCCATGTCTCGATGTTAAGGCGATACCGTTCGGATCCATCTCACATAGTGCCAGTGATGGAAATCGAGGTAAGACCTGATTTATCTTTTGAAGAGGAACCAGTCCAAATCTTAGACCGAGATGTTAAAGTTTTACGGAGAAAGTCGATTCCGTTGGTTAAAGTGTGGTGGCAGAATCATAGTTTAGAGGAGGCCACATGGAAATCAGAGGATGTGATGCGACAGTAATACCCTCACCTCTTTTAACCAGATAAATTTTAAGGCGGAAATTTCTTTAAGGGGGTAGAACTGTAACATCCTAGATTAGGGGTTCTGCATTTTTTTATGTTTGTTCTATGTTTGGCATGGTCTGTTTGTTAATTTGGTATGTTTGGGGGTACCGGGAAGGCTCGGGGTCAAGCTTGAGCCTTCATGAAAATTTTATTTTTAGGCTCTTTAGGGGAGAGCTGGTTGAAGCAGGTCTTAAGGTTAAGTTCTTGTGTTTGTTGATATAAGAAAAGTTGTGGTGGAGTGGCAAGAAGGTGCCACTTAAGGTGCAGGGGTGTGGCGTTCAGAAGCTTTAATTTTTTGTGCTTAAGGAGCTAAGAAGGTGGCTTTCGGCTGGACTCTTCATGGTTGTTGGTTGAATGAGTCAAGCCATTTGAATGGGTGCCATGAGGTGTTTGTGGGGTTTGAACAGGTCAGCAAGTTTAAATGGTTGTTGGAGAGTGAAGCATGGAGAGAATCAAGAGATTTTGATGTTGGTGGAGTGGTGGCCGAATGTGAGGGTCTTTTGAGAGGGGAATTTTGGTCAACAAAGGGGTAGGTTGGTGGGAGCATAATCGGTTTTGGCTTGTGGGATGTGTGTGTGCCAAAATTTCACTTAGCAACTTAGGCATTTTGGGTGAGCATTTTGATCATAAGTGTGTTGTGTGCCGAAACTCTTTTGGAGCACTTAGTTATTTTTCTTTGCATCTTGGGTGTTGGCACTTCAACATATGGAAACCAAACTTCAACTCTTACTTGTGCTCTCTCATCCCTTTTGTTTCTTCTATTCTTCCCATTTGTCTTCTCCATCTGTTGCACTTAGTAAGTCTTCCATTTGATCTTTGCTGCAACTAGCTGAAACTTCTTGAAGCCATCCCCTTGCCGAATCTTTTCTTCTCTTTTGCTAATTGCTCTTAAACATCACAAGCGAAATTGTCATCTCACTTTTTTTTTTTTTGTGTTTCATTTTTCTCTTCTACTTCTTCTTCTCTAGCCGAAACCTTTCAGCTTCTCCATTTTCATTTTGTTGTTTCTCTCTTTAGCCAAATAGCTCATTTGGCCGCAAGTGAAACGGTTTCACCTTGTTGTTTGACTGTTGAAGGTAAAGATCTTCTTTTCTCTCTTTGGTTAAAAGTCGAATCTTCTTTCCCTTCTTTCGACTTCCTTCTCTTTTCTTTTTTGTTCTTTGTATCCTTCTTCACTAATTGAAACTCTGGTTCTTTGTTATCTCGAATCGATACTACTCGTATAACCTAAAGTGTGAAGGGGTGTTCTTTCCTGCCAAATCTATTCGGGTTCTTCATCATCAATAACGCAAGGTAGTCTCATGTGATTCCTTTTCCTTCTCAAAGCTCTTTTAGCCAATTACTCAAAGGTCAATTTTTACTGCTAGGCCAAACTTTTGGCTCTCTCACAACTCATCTTTGAGTCAAGGCCGAACAAGTTGCTGTGTGGTTCATCATTTACCAAGGTAGGAGTCACTTCTTTTCGGTTCTTGGTTGTTATATCCCTTATTGGATGTAGTCTTCTTTAATCAATTCTCTTAATAGAAAATTGACATTTTCTTTGACCTCTGATCAAGTCTGTTTCATGGATACAAGAAACGGTCAAGCTGTGGTGGGGAGCGAACCCGTAATCTTTGCTCTCAAGTTCAAAAGACGTCTTTATTCAGCGGTTCGAGACTTTTCGCCAGGTTGTGGGAGTCAGCCGACGTTTGCCTGGGATAGGCAGATAGCCATTGTCCTTGCTAGTGAAAGCGTCAACGTAGAAAGCTTAGTATTACGTGTTATCAGGTGTGTAATACTCACACGCTTCATTACTATTTGTGTTATTAATTGTGTTGGCTGAAAGCTAAAATGATTGACTTGATAGTCGAGATACCCTCGTGGGTAAGGTTGGAGACACCGGGTAAGTTTTGCTATGATGATACTTTCGATTATATGCATGTAGGAAATAAGCATCTGTTACACATTGAGAGTATGTTGCATTCATTCTTAGTATGATAAAATAAACATGGGCTTGGGATTGAATGGGGGGAAGTGTAAACCAGTGACTAATGTCACGGTGGTCTAAGAACCACAGTAGGTTGGACTCACGTATGCATAAACTTATCAGAGATCGTCACGATGATCTGAGACTAGAGTGGGTTGGCCCCAGGATTATATATTATAGTGACTTTGTCACGAGTGGTCTAGGACCATGGTGGTCAAGAACCACAGTGGCATAATGCCACGGGTGTTTCTATGGATAGCTAGATTAGGCTGGGCTACATTGCATACATGTGATATATGCCATATTGAGTGGGCTAAGGCCCAATGTGCATCTGTGGGCTAAAGGCCCAGTTTACGTTATATGGGAATTTATACACTGAGTCTCGGCGACTCACCCCTCTGCTTAGTTGTGCAAGTAATCACTAGATCGCGGATCCAGAGCCGAGGCAGACTCGAGGTGGCCATGCATTATTGTTTTTTTTGTAAACTCGTTCTCTTATTTAAGTTTATTTTTAATTGGGATTTTGATTTGTAATAAGGCCACTTTAACTTTAAAATTAGATTTTGATTTAATGCTGATATTATATAATTTATGAACTGTCAAATTTGGGGTTTTCTTAAAATATAAATAATGGTTTTTTTTAAATGTTAACAAACGATTCACAAGCAAATTATAATTAAACTTGGGATTTTCATAGAACTGCAAATATTATTTTCAAAAGGTCACGTTCCTCAACATTGTTTTCAACTGTCTCCTCAGCCGAATTTTCTAAATTTGGCTTTACGAAATAAACCCATTTTCAGCTTCTAGATAACCTAATAAGAAGTTGGCAAGATATATCCAAACCAAATTCTAAGCTACCCCTAACATGGAATCATTGAAACGAAAAGTTTCTCACAAGTTACGTATATAAATCAGTAATACATCAATTCATTATCATTTCTTCTATTTCGAGCTATGATCAGTAAGCTCCTACGAGCTGAGAACAGTAAGCTCTTACATGCTGAGAACAGTAAGCTCTTGTGAGCTGATACATCGATAAGCTCATATGAGCTGCGGTGAGTCCGCAACACATGCAGGATCTCAATCGAAACAGTAACCCTAGTGACATGTCACTCGTATCTTACGAATTCATACGGTTCAAACGAGGCTCGGTAACTATCAAAATATATCGATAAGGAATTCATATTTCAAGTAGATCAATTACTCAATTACATACATTCATTTCAAATAATTACTAGTATTTAAAGGTTTGATTCTAATTATACGAACTTACCTCGTATTGCTCGGATAGCAAATATCGGCTATTCGTCCACTTTTCTTTTTCCCCGATCTAATTCTGATCACGGCTTATCTTGATCTATATATTATCAAATTCAGTACACTCTGTATTCAATCTATTCAATTTAGCCTTTAATTCATATTTGGCAAATTTACATATTTACCCCTAATGTTTCACATTTTTACAATTTAGTCCCTATTACATAAAATTGCAAATTCATGCAATTTAGTACAAACCCATGCTTAGCTGAATTTAATAAATGTTACTAGTAGCCCATAATTTCAATTTATTCACACTGTTAACCACATAATTTTACATTTTCACAAATTAATCCCTTTTTTGACATTTTTGTCAAAAATCACTTTACAAAACTAGTTTAACTATCAACAGATATTCAAAATCCATCATCAACCATCAAATTACTCAAACATTCAACAATGGAAACATGTTAAATCTTTAACAATTTCAAAATCTAAGGTACGGTCTAGCTAGAATACGAAGCAACGATCTCAAAAATGAAAAATCATTAAAAACGGAGCTAAAAATAGACATACATGTTCAAGACACCATAGCAAATTGTCCAAGCTCTCAAATGGTGTTTTTCAAGCCCTAAATGTCGGTGGTAATGTTTTATGAAGATGAAGACTAATTGTTTTTATCATTTTAACTTAAATTATTATATAATTACCATATTATCCATTAATAAAACCTTAATGTAACACAAAAACCATGGCCATAAATGTCCACTAACCTTAATCATGGTCTGATTTCAACAAAAGGACTCCCACAATTTAATTTCATAGGTTTTTAATACTTTTAACTATTAGAACTCAAATTTTGTGCTTTATGCGATTTAGTCCTTTTTACCAAATTAAGCATTCAAATAGTAAAATTTCTTTACGAAACTTTCACACAATAATTCTATCATACTGTAAAATTTAATAAAATAATAAAATAATACTTTAACTTTAGACTTGTGGTGCCGAAACCACTGTTCTGATTTCACTCAAAAATGGGCTGTTAAATTCGTTCACTCGTCAAAATATTTCAATCAGGCATTGGAGCAAAGATAGTGGAAAACAATTTTCAAGTCCTAAAGCTCAAGCTACATTGGTATCAAGTGTTGGTAGTGTGAGAAATTATAGATGTGAATGACAACAATGTGGAAGACGACATCTTGGTGAATGTAGAATGAATAACCCGGCTTGTTTCAAATGTGGTTCGCAAGATCATTTCATACGGGATTGCCTAGAACTAGTGGAGAAAGATAATGTTCAAAATGCAAGACCGAGTAACACAACCACTAGAGAGAGGCCACCAAGAAATGCGGAAATGCGAGTGGTAATCGCGGCACTGCGAAAGATTCTATAGTAAGATCTGAGGCTAGAGCACCTGCTAAAGGTTATGTTATTCGCGCTCGCGAAGAGGCGCCGTCACCCGATGTTATCACTATTATACTTTCTCTTTATGACCCTAATGTGATTGCTTTGATTGATCCTGGATCGACTCATTCATATATTTGCATGAATTTAGTGTTTGGTAAGAATTTACCTATCAAATCTATTGAGTTTGTGATTAAAGTATTGAACCTCTTAGGCAAGTATGTTCTAGTGGATAAAGTTTCCAAGAACTGTCCTTTAATGACTCGGGGTTATTGTTTTCTAGATGATTTGGTGCTACTACCGTTTGATGAATTCGGTGTAACTTTGGGTATGGATTGGTTGACTCTGCATGATGCTGTTGTAAATTGTAGACGAAAGATCATTGAATTGAAATGATAGAATAGTGAAATCTTTCAAATTGAATCAGATGAATTGAATGAATTGCCTGCAGTGATTTCATCTATGCTAGCTCAGAGATGTATGAGAAAAGGTTATGAAGCTTATCTTGCTTATGTTTTAGATACAAAAGTGTCTAAATCAAAAATTGAACCAGTGCCTATAGTATATGAATATCCAGATGTATTTGCAGAAGAATTATAGGGGTTACCATCGATAAGAGAGGTTGAGTTTGCTATTGAGTTAGTATCGGGAACTTCACTAATATCGATAGCTCCTTACAGAATGGCTCTGACAGAATTGAAAGAGTTGAAATCTCAATTGCAAAAGTTAACAGATAGAGGTTTATCGCGACCTAGTTTTTCACCCTAGGGTGCGCCAGTGTTTTTTGTAAAGAAGAAATACGGGTCAATAAGAATATGTATTGACTATCGACAGCTAAACAAGGTTACAATAAATAACAAGTGTCCATTACCAAGAATAAATGATTTGTTTGATCAATTGAAAGGGGCAATAGTGTTTTTAAAGATTGATTTGAGATTTGGCTATTATCAGCTACGAGTGAAAGATTTAGATGTGCCAAAAATTATGTTCAGAATGAGGTATGGGCATCATGAATTTCTTGTTATGCCTTTCGAATTGACTAATGCTCCTGCAGTCTTTATGGATTTGATGAATTAGATTTTTTGACCGTATTTTGATAGATTCATTTTATGTTCATTGATTACATTTTAATTTATTCCCGAGATGAGTCTAAGCATGCCGAGCATTTGTGAATTGTGCTACAAACCTTGAGAGATAAGCAACTATATGCTAAATTTAGTAAATGTGAGTTTTGACTGAGAGAAGTCAAATTTTTGGGGCATATTATTTCAGCATAAGCTATAAGAGTTTATCTGGGTAAGATTTTAGCAGTTATTGACTGAAAACCATTGAGGAATGTATCAAAGTTAGAATTTTTCTAAGATTAGCTGGTTACTATCGATGTTTTGTTAAAGGATTTTCAATGATTGTTACATCGATGACTAGATTGCTACAAAAAGATGGGAAGTTTGAGTGGTCTGAGAAATGTCAATAGAGTTTCGATCAATTAAAAGCATTGTTAATTGAGGCACCATTTTTTACTCAACCTGAGTCAAGTAAAGAAATTTTGATTTATAGTGACGCGTCATTGAATGGATGAAAGAAGGAAAAGTTATAGCTTATGCCTCCAGACAATTGAAACCACATGAAAAGAATTATCCGATGCATGATTTAGAGTTGGACGTTATTGTTTTCGCATTGAAATTTTTGTGACATCATTTGTACGGTGAAAAATGCCACATCTTTACCGATCACAAGAGTTGAAAGTATATAATGACTCAGAAAGATTTGAATTTATGACAACAAAGATGGCTCAAGCTATTGAAAGATTACGAGTTAGTAATTAATTATCATCCGGGAAAGGGACGTAGTCACAGATGATTTGAGTAGAAAATCTCTGTTTGCTTTGAGAGCAACGAATACAAGACTAACTTTTCCCATTGATGGTTCGATTCTAGTAGAGTTGAAAGCTAAACCAATTTTTCTTTAGCAAATTTGTGAAGCTCAAAAGTGTGATTCTGAGTTACAAGCTAAAAGAGCGCAATGTGAGTCGAATAATGATCCAGACTATTACATCGGAGCCGATGATTGCTTATTGTTCTGATGTAGAATTTGCTTACCAAAAAATTCTAAACTTATTCAGAAAATTTTACACGAATCACACAATGGTTGTCTAACTGTTCACCTGAGAAGTAACAAAATGTATAATGATTTAAAATAATTGTATTAGTGGTCGGGTATGAAACAAGACATTTTTGAATTTGTATCGAGATGTTTAGTGTATCAGGAAGTCAAAGCCGAACATCAAGTACATTTGGAATTGTTACAGCCTGTGACGATACTAGAATGGAAATGGGATAGAGTTATAATGGATTTTGTATCGGGATTACCCCTGTCTCCGAAAAAGAAAGATGCTATCTGGGTTGTTGTTGATTGACTATTGAAGTCAACATATTTCATTCTGGTACGTATCAATTATTCGCTTGATAAATTGGCTGAGTTGTACATTTCTGAAATTGTTAGATTGCATGGGGTGCCGATTTCGATTATTTCATATAGAGATCCGAGGTTTACATCACGATTTTGGAAGAAATTGCATGAAGCTTTAGGTTTGAAGTTAAACTTTAGTACTGCATTTTACCCACAAACTGACGGTCAGTTTGAGAGAGTAATTCAAACTCTTGAAGATATGCTTCATTGTTCTGTGTTGGAAATTAGAGGTAATTGGGATAAATATTTGTCATTGGTTGAATTCGTGTATAACAACAGTTTTCAATCGAGCATAAAAATGGTATCGTACGAAGCTTTATATGGTGTCAAATGCCAAACTTCGTTGTACTAGACCAAACTTAGTGAGAAAAAGATTTACAGGGTTAATTTGATCCGAGAGACTGAAGATAAAGTGAAAGTAATTCGTGATAGTCTAAAAGCAGCTTCAGATCGACAGAAGTCATACTCAAATTTGAAACGTAAAGACATTGAATTTCAGATTGGTGATAAAGTATTTCTGAAAATATTTTCGTGGATGAAAATCCTTAGATTTAGTCACAAAGGCAAGTTGAGTCTGCGGTTCACCGGGCCGTATGAAATCATTGAAAGAATAGGGCCAGTGGCATATCGGCTAGCATTACCGTCAGAATTAGAAAAGATCCAAAACTTATTTCATGTGTCAATGTTGCATCGATATAGATCGGATCCATCACACATAATTTCTCCGAAAGATATTGAGATTCAACCCGCTATGACATACAACGAAGAACCGATAAGAATTTTAGCTTGAGAAGTCAAAGAGTTGAGAAATAAACGCATAGCATTAGTGAAAGTACTTTGGCAATGACACGGTGTTGAAGAGGCTACGTGGGAGCCCGAGGAAGCTATGAAAAATAGTGCCCTAACCTTTTCACTGGTAAGATTTTCGAGGACGAAAATCCCTAAGGGGGAGAGTTGTAACAACCCATTTTTAGTCAAATCAAAATAGTGGTTTTGGGACCACAAATCTAAATTTGAAATATTTATTTTATTATTATTTTAATATTTATAGTATGATAATATGTTTGTGTGAAAGTTTCGTTAAGAAATTTTATCATTTGACTAGTTAATTTGATAAAAAGAACTAAATTGCGTAAAATGTAAAATACATGTTTTATTAGTTAAAGGTATTAAATAGCTATGACATTAAATGTTTGAAGGTTTTTTTTTTTAATTAGACCATTTTAATTGTAAGTGGACAAAGATGGACATGCATAAATGAATAAATGAATTTTTGTGAATTATATTAAATGTTAATTTTGTAAATTAGTAATTAAGATGAATTAAATAAAAACAACAATTCCTATCATCTTTCTTTCTTCATTTTCCAACCAAAATTAACCTAAGGAAGCCATTAACAAAGCTTCAAGCATTCGACCTTGTCTTCTTGAGCACGTAAGTCCAATTTTGTTCAGTTTTTAATGATTTATATGTTTTTGTGATCGTTGCAACTAGGTCTAGCTAGACCAGGGACTATTTTGCAAAATTGTTAAAGTTTTTGAATGTTTCTATTGATGAATAAGCATGTGTTTTGATGTTTGATGATAGATTTTGGATATTTGATGATAATTATACAAGTTTTGTTAAGTGATTTTTTGAGAAAATGTAAAATAGGGATTAATTTGTGAAATGTGGAAACTTTGAGGTTAAAATGTGAAGTATATGAAAAATATGGGCTTTTAGCAGCATAATAGTAATTCAGCTAGCATCGGTTGTGGTTAAATAACATGAATTTGTGTTTTATGAAATAAGGACTAAATTGTAAAAGTTGTGAAATATTAGGGGCAATTGGAAAAATACTGTAAAGTGAATTTTGGACTAAATTGAATAGAGAGATAATTAAATAAGTTAATTTTGATTACATATAGATCAAGAGAAGTGAAACTCGGATCTAGATCGGGGAAAAAAAGTTCTCGATTAATCAACCAGTTTAGCCATTTTTACATCTGAGGTAAGTTCGTATGTAATAAGTTTCATTTTAAATGTCTCTTAAATGCTTTGATATTGCATAAACTATGAATACGAGACTATGGACATGTTCGAAAATGATTCGGCGATGATTCGACATTAGAAATCTGGGTTGAACCTTAGGAATAGATTATGATACTAGTGACATGTCATTAAGGCATTCGAAATGCCAGTCTTGTACGTCTTGCTGATGGCTGAGTATACTGGCATGTGTTACAGATACTTGATAGCTTGTGTGAGCAGCACCGAGTAGCTACATCTTGACCCACAGCTTGTGTGAGCAGGCCTGTTGATAGCTCTAGTGTGAGTAGTATATGAGATGTGAGATTGAGATAGCTTCGGCTATATATATGTGGCACTTGGAGTTCGAGTTTCCCATGTATCCAATAGTATTCTGAATGATTCAACAAGTAAATGAAATACGTGGTTGTGTATGAAATTGATACGAGATGGTACATGTATGTGCATGAACTGTATAAACTTAAATCGAAGAAGTTATGATGTTTATACATAAGATTATGATAGAAAATGTGAAAGGTTTGTTAGTTAAATGAATTACATGTTCATATGTTCAAATTGATGATTTATATAATTGTGTTAAAATTGAATTTATTCATGCGAGCTTACTAAGCTATATAGCTTACTTTGTTTAATTTTCTGTGTTTATAGAGATCTCAAAGCTAGCTCGAACTCGGGGATCAACGGAGACTATATCACACTATCTAACTATCAATTTAGTACTTTTGAGCTTATGTTTTAAGTATATACCATGTATAAGGACTTTGGTCATTTTGGTTATGTGTTGGTAATAAATTTAATCATTTGAATTGGCTTGTAAATGTTTTTAGTTTGCGTTTGTATATAGCCATGAAAGTTAGCTTGTTTTGGTATGTTTGATTCATGTGTATATATGTAAATTTATGGCTTGTGTTGTGAGTTCATGGATACGTATATGATGCTTGTGAATTATAAAGATTGTGGACACCAATTGTTTGATATTAGAGTAGTTATATGCTTGTGAGTTTGATGCTTAATGATGCATCTTTGGAAGTGTCCAGCAAGTTAAATTGTGTATGTTAATTTGGTATAAATGGTATGGTATGTTTTGTGATTTGCGTGTATGGAGAATGGGAGAATAGAATGTGAATAAATTATGTTCGAAATGGCTAGTTTAAATGCTCATATATGCTATGTATTAGTGCCATTTGGTTTGGTGTAGGTGCGCACAAGATTAAGTGGCAAAATGGCTTGGTAAATATCCTATTTTTGCCCACACGGGAAGAGACACGGGCGTGTGTCTCAGCCGTGTGTGATACACGGTCATTTACACAGCCGTGTATCCCCTGGTGTTGAAATAGGAACAAAGAAAGTATGCTCCACATGGCCTCACACACGGGTATGTGACTTGGCCGTGTGGCATAAGCTAGTATACCCTACAGTATTGGCAGGGCCTAGCATACGGTTTGGCACATGGGCGTGTGTGTTGGCCGTGTGACCCAAGTCAGAGAGTTACACGGGATCGGACACGAGCTGGGACACGGCCATGTGCTCCCATTTTGAATGTCCACATGGTCTGTGACATAGGTGTGTCTGTTGGCCATGTGAGACACACGGCCATGCCACACGGGTGTGTGTCCTCTTTTTTTTTTTGAGAAAATTTTTAAGTGTTCTAACAATTTCCAAAGTTATCGATTTAGTCCCGAACCTTTACTAAAGCATGTTTAGGGCATCGTAGGCTCATATTAGGGCTATTTTGATTGTGATTGAATGATGATTGTATGAAATATGAAAATGTATGCAAAATGAATGTTTAATTGTTTTATAAGTCTGGTAATGCTCTGCAACCCTATTTCGGCGTTGAATACGGGTGAGGGGTGTTACACATTTATTTTCATCCTTGTAGATAATCCACTAGGTTAGGACGCGGACGCGGCATCCAGAGGGTCTCGACTAAGTTTATTTATAAAAATATTTTAAGTTCATTATTTGATTTATTCTACTATTCAAATACTATTATTTTATTTTCAACTGTGGCATGGGACTTAGGGATTGAGTTTTGTTTTTACATTGCATGACATTTAATTCAAATTTTAGGTTGTCTAAATATGATTATTAAGTATTTATGCATGAACCTCAATTTTTTTTAAAAGACATGTAAATATCACTTTTCCTATAACAGCCCGATTTTGGGGCTAGTCGGAACAGTGGTCTTGGGACCACTAATCTGAGGTTGAGGAAAATTATTTTGTTAATATTTTATGTGTTGTAACATGTTTGTAATGATGCTTGAGATTTTTGGTGTTTTAATTTTAGCGATTGTAGGCTTAATTGGGAAAAAAAGACTAAATCGCATAAAGTGTGAAAGTTATATTTTATAAGCTAGAGGTGTCAAATAGTAATAGAAGTTTAATTGGAGGTTCTAATGTGCAATTAGGCATTTTTAAAGGCAATAGCCGGCCATAGGGGGACAAGGAGCTTAAATTAGTCAAAGTTGGTAGTGTTAGGTGATTAATGAATAAAATAAGAAGAAAAATAAATAAAGAAATATATCATATTTTTCCCATTTCTCCTCAACCAAAATTCTCAAGCAAGAATAGGGTTTTTGAAGCTCAAACTTTCAGCCATTCAATCCTTATCCAAGTAAGTGATTTTGGTGGTTTTATTTGATAATTTTTGTACTTTTGGAGTCCCGAAAGCTTAAGCTAGCTAATGAGGGGATTAATTTGTTAAATGGTTGAAAGTTTAGGGACTTTCCATAAGAGTGTTCATGTTATTTTCTTAGTTTTTATGGAGGAAAACCAATGATAGTGAGTTAAGGAATGACTTTTATGAAGGGTGTTAGCTTTAAAACACCTAAATAGGACTTGAATGCAAAGATGGAAAATGTGTGATAAGTGCATGAAATAATTGGAATTATGAGTAGTTGTAAGAGTAATAAATGTTTAGCTAAGCTTTTTTAATGAGAAAATGTGATGAAAAATGATTTACGAGCCTAGGGGAAAAATCGTAATTTTGCCATAGTACAAGGGCAAAACGGTCATTTTTGCCTAAGTAGAGATTATGATGTATTATGATTAGAAAAATGATTGAATGAGTGAAATTTTTTTATAGACCAAGGAGAACGTGGAATCAACCTTGACCGAGGAAAAGGCAAGGTTACGGAATAGACCGTTAATTAATGCATTTTGCACCAAGGTAAGTTTATGTGTAAACGATGCATTTTAAATATACATGTTGTTACTGATCGTGTGTCAGAGTCTTAAAAATTTATAAAAAGAATGATTGAACCTGGAAACTAACTAAGACAACGATGGAGGCAAGCGCACCTATCGAACAATAGTATAGTTTAGTGGCAAGACCGATTGTTGAACCCAAAGGAACCAAAAGTACTAATACTAACTTTCTTTCTATTATCTAGCCTAAGAATTAAGGGATTTGTTTATCTAATCTAAAATTAACTAACAACTAAGCTAAAGATGTGAAGACAAAGAAAAGAAATTAAGGAAAGACTTGAGAGTAAAACCAATTGATTTAGACAATACCGGAGGAAGAATCCACCAAGACTTCACTTGTTATCTAACTCTGAACTAGACGATTTATTCACTTGACTTGATTCGTAGGATTCCCTAAGTTATATTAATACCTCTCTCGAGGCTACTAACGTTTAACCCTAGGTTGATTAATTGAAATCTCTTTCTAATTAAAACCCCTATAATTGCATTAACTCAATCTATGGACTCCTATATTAGGTTTGACCCCAATCCAAAAAATTTACGTCATCCTATCTCTAGGGTTGCGTTCAACTCCGCTTAACTATGCTAGATCTACTCTTAAACAGGGTCTTTCCTCCTCTGCCTAAAAGCATGAATGCTTGAATCAATATCCCAAAAATACCAAAACAAGAATTAAGAACACATAGTTAAGAACAAATCAAGTATTTATCATACAACTCAAATAACAATAACAAGATCCGTCTTAGGTTTCATCCCTCTCAGGTATTTGAGGGTTTAGTTCATAATAGTAAAAGAAAACATCTCAGAAGAAAATATAAAACAAAACATAAGAAAACCCTAAAACCCCCTAAAGGAATTGAAGGAGAGTTCCTCCGTCTTGAATATGATTCTGGCTTCTTGAGATGAACCAACTGGCTTCCTTCGAGTAAATCCCTGTATTCATCTTCTCTGGCTCAATCCTTGGTCTAGCTGAATGCCCGAAAAGCCCTGACAGAAGGCTTCTGTCGAACTCTCGTCGAACCCCCTCTAAGTTGCCTCATAGGGTGTTTAAATAGGCTTCGAGATGCCTTACTTGGCCCAAAAGTATCCTAATACGAATAGAATTTTTCTTTTCTCTAGGCGACGCCCATGGTACACGCCCATGTGATTCAAGGCCAGGCCATGGTCGAACCTGTTGATGAGGCACGACCGTGCATTTTAGGGTCTAGGCCGTGTTCGGCTCTTCTTAAGAGGCACGACTATGTGGTATTGGGCCCAGGCCATGTGGAATTAGTGCTTTGGCCCATTTTCTCTGTTTTCAGCCTGTTATTTGTTCTTTTCATCCTCCTGTAACATCCTAAAATTGGGCCTATTAGAATTGGGCCCAATGGGCCTTGGGTGTAGTAGCGTTTAAAATTTTTGAGAATAAAAGAATGGCTTTAATGCAAGTTAGATCTAGTGGGTGAGTGATTTTTGAAGGTTAGGGAGCTTCTATGAAATCTCGGGATCAAACTTGGGCTTAGGAAATATTTTGGTTTTAGGTGAAAAAACCCTGGGAGTTAGTAGGTAGGCTTTAGGAATAAAATGTGGAGAAAATGACATAAGTGGAGTGTGTGGTGTAGTGGCAAAGTGATGCCACATAAGAGACAATGGGGTGACACCACAAGGAAGAAAGGAGGTCCAAGGTTCAAGTCTTGACTGTTGCATTTTGGTTTCTTTCTTAAAGGGACTCTAGAATTTAACCATAGGATTATATTTAGTTGCGCATGATTTTAGACACAAGAGGAGCTTGTGACCAAGTGGTTAGCGGCGTGGATTATGCTACAAGGGAGCTTGGGTTTGAATCTCATGGAAAGCAAGGGAGTATTTATTTTGCGGATTGGACGGCAAGAGTTTGAGTTAGATTTAAACTCTACTGACGGAGGGATCCCACATCAAAAAGATACAATGAATGAAGGTAAGAAGCTATCTATATATAGAGCTATCTAGGAGGAGAAGGAGCATACCTGGTTGGCGTTGGGCGTAGGAGTGCTTGGAGCACAATTTAGCGGCTTCAGATTCCTATCAGGTGTGTACTTCTGTAACATCCTGAAAATGGGCCTATGCATTTTTGATTTAATTATACGAAATGGCATGTTTTATGTATTATGAATGTATGGTGAACATTTTTGGAAACTTGGAAATGTTAAGTTTAAAAGAGGAAAGTGAACATTTTGGAAACTTGGAAATGTATGAAAGTGAACATTTTGGAAACTTGGAAATGTTAAGTTTAAAAGAGGAAAGTGAACATTTTGGAAACTTGGAAATGTAAGGAAATGTCCTGTAAATGTAAGGAAATGTCTTGTCTTGGAAATGTAGGGAAATGTCCTGGAAATGTAAGGAAATCTTTTAGAAATGTTAAGCTTAAAAGAGGAAACTAAAACAAGGTGGCTTTAAGAAAATTAATAGAAGAAATATGACATAAGAACGGGCTTGGAGAAGTGGCTAGGAGGCACCACTTAAGGCCCAGGTAAGTGACGCCACCTACATATGCAATTGGGATTGTGTTCGAGCCACAGGGAAAGCAAAAAAAAAAAAAGAGTTTTATTTTGCTACAAGATAGGTAGAAGTGGACGGCAATAAGGCACTAAAAGGTAGGTGTTTTATTTTTGTTAAAATTTGGCAAATAAGATGGATAAATGATGGATTATTCTTAATAATTTTAAGTGAAGAGATAAAGAGAAAAGCTAGGAAAGGCTAGTGTTTGAGTGTTAGCGAAAACTCATTCTCTTCTCATCTTTTTCATTTGTGCTTAGAAATTCTAAGCAAGAAGTGTCCATCTTTTACTTTGTTTTCTTTTCATCTCTTTCTCTAGTCGAACCTTTACAAAGCAATCAAGCCTCTTTCTTGTTTTCTTTTCTTTCTCTTCAAAGCCACCACCTTTCTTTCTTTTGAATAGCGAACCCTATAGCCTTGTTCTTTTCTTTTTCATTCATTCGAATCATCATCTACCCCAAGACCAATCTTTCTCATTATTGACAAAAGTCAAATCATCAAATATCTGCTTAGACCATAGCCAAATCTCGTAGGTGCAACAAAGAACAATCGACTTGAAGTAAGGGTAAGGATCTATTATTATCATTATGTTTCTTTTCTTCAAGACCAAGATTAAGATTCTAATGCTATTTGTATCCCTTGGTAGAAACTACAAAGGATCTTTCGGATTTTGTCTATTGTCGACTACCGGGAGAAGAGACTACTTTTGGATTTAATGATTCAAGGTAAGACATGTGAATATTCAGCCAAGGCCTATTTTTGGTGTTTTAGATCTAGTTCATAATTATTCAACATAGCTGAAACTAACAAGTTAATAGATCTAAGGATTAGTCAACTACAAGGAAGGGGAAATTCTTTTCCCGAAGGTACACCATAGGCCGCGTGTTCCCTAGTTATTCGGTGAGTTTTGGGATTTAAAATCCTCAATGTAAGTATCTATAGTATTCGGCCAAGGCCATGTTGAGTAAATAGATGTCTTTCATTAATATTTAAAAGCCAAAACTAATCTATTCAAGTAATCTAGTGATTGCCGATTTCAAGAAAGAAGGATACAAAGTTTTCGGCATTTGATTAGACATCAATCGGCAGCAAGGTAAGGATTTAGTGTACTAATCCTACTAGGATTTGGTTTTGGTGGCGAATGGGCTTCATTAAAACTTTAATATGGGCGAATGTAGGGAGTTAAAATCTAAGGCGAGAGATCGATTTTGGATTTCAATGAAATTGTTGTTTAATCGGTGTGTACCCACTTATCTTTTAATAATATTTATGGCAATATTAAATATATGCATGAATGTGAATATGGCTAAGTACCATGTTAAGGTACAAAGTACTCAGGTACATTTCCTACTCCTACTAGGATTATGAATATATGTTATTTTTAACATGTGAAAAGTGATGAGAATGTGAATTAAAGCATGATATGCATGATATGTATGATATGGGGCATATGGGATATTATGAGAAAGGGGAAGTGAATGTGGTGACCTAAGACAACGATATCTGAATTAAAGCTGTGAAATACTAGGGGCAAAAATTTAAATGTGCTTTATTGAGTGTTTTGGATTAAATTGAATAGAGAGGTAATTAAATAAGCTAAATTTGATTACTTATAGATCAAGAAAAGTAAAATTAGAATCTAGATCGGGAAAAACAAAGTACTCAACTAATCGACCTATTTCATCGTTTTTACATCCGAGGTAAGTTCCTATGTAATAAATTTCATTATAAATGTATTTTAAATGCTTTGATATTCATAAATTGTGAATACGAAACTATGGACATGTTCGACAATGATTCGATGACGATTCGACATTAGAAATCCCTGTTGAACCTTAAGAATAGATTAGGATACGAATGACATGCCATTAGGGGTTATTGTGATTATGTGATCCGGGTGCTGGTCTTGTACATCCTACCGGTAGCTGAGTATACCGGCATGTGTTGCAGTTACATGACAGCTTGTATGAGCAGCACCATGTAGCTACGTCTTGACTAAAAGCTTGTGTGAGCAGGCCCGTTGATAGCTCGAGAGTGAGCATGTATGTGATACGAGATTGAGATAGCTTTGGCTATATATGTGGCACTTATGGTGCGAGTTTCACGTGTATTTGATAGTATTTAGAATGGCTCAATGGGTAAATAAAATACGTGGTTGAGTATGAAATTGATACGTGATGGTATAGTTATGTACATAAATTGTATAAGCTTTAAATCAAAGAAATTTGTGAAAGCCACATATAATCTTATGTTTGAAAATATGAAAGGTTTGTTAGTTAGTATGAGTTACATATTGATATATTCAATTTTTTGAATTGTATATTTATAATCAAATTGAGTTTATTTCATATGAGCTTACTAAGCTATAAAGCTTACTTTGTTTGTTTTACTGTGTTTTATAGTGATTTCAAAGCTAGCTCGGATTCGGGGATTGTCAGAGATTTCGTCACTATCCTACTATCACTTTGGTACTTTCGAGCTTATGTTTTGGTTTTATGGTATATATTGGATTTATAGTTATTTTGGTTATGAGTTGATGATGAATTTAGCCATTAGAATTGGCTAGTAAATGTCTATGGTTTGGTTTATATATATAGCCATGAAAGTTGGCTTAATTTGGTTGGTTTGGTTGTGCATATATATATGTATGCTTATGGCTTATGTTATCTAATTAAGGTACATTTTGTGATGCTAATTGATAGTAGATATTGTGGTTGTCAAATGGTTGAAATTTGAGAAGATATATGCTTGTGAATTTGAGCATAATGATGCATGTTTGGAAATTTTTACTTAGTTGAATTGTATAAGTGAAGTTTGGTATGAATTGAATGGTACATTGTGGTATTGATTTGTATGGTATTTGTTAGTTTTGTAATGGTATAAATGATGCTTGGTTGAGGTTGATTGAATGACTAAGTATGCATTATTTTGGTGCCAATTGTTGTGGTGTAGGTGTATGCAAGTTGGGTGGCAAAATGGCTTGGTAAATAGACTATTTTTGACCACACAGGCAGAGACACGGTGTGTGTCTCAGTCGTATGTGACACACTGTTATGTTACAGGGCCATGTGTCCCCTAGTGTTGAATTATAAACCAAGTCAGTATGCTCCACACGTCCTCACACACGAGCATGTGGTTTGACCGTGTAGCATAAGTCATTATACCCTATAGGTTCGGCACGGCCTAACACACTACCTGATACACGGGCATGTGGTTTGACCGTGTGGCATAAGTCATTATACCCTATAGGTTTGGCACAGCCTAACACACGGCCTGATACATGGGCATGTATGGCTATTTTTAGGGTACACGGGCTAGACACACGGACGTGTGACCCATGTTAGAGAGTTACACGAGGTCAGACACAGGCTGGGACACGACCATGTGAACCCATTTTGAATGTCCACACGGCCTGTGACACGAGCGTGTCTTTGGCCTTGTGAGACACACGGCTGGGCCACATAGGCCTATGTCCCCTATTTTTGGAAAAAATTTTCTAAGTGTTTTAAAAGTTTTCAAAGTTATAGGTTTAGTCCCGAACCACCCTGAATACATGTTTTGGGCCTCGTAGGCTTGTATTAGGGACGATATGAATGTTGTTGATTTGTAATAGGATGAATTTTGAAAATGTAAGTGGAATGCATATGTAATTGTTTAATATGTTCGGTAATGCTCTATAACCCTATTTCGACATTGAATACAGGTGAGGGGTGTTACATTTATTGGTATCAAAGCTATGGTTTAGTTGATTCTAGGACTAACGTAGCATGTGTGAGAGTCTACCTATACATGACATATATATTTGTGATAGTGTGATGACTCTTGACAATTTAAACTATGTTTTTAAATAGTAAATGGATCCCAATAGAGTTGTAGCTGATGATGTAGAATGTAATGTTCTGCCTCCGTTCACGGAGTAGCGTAATCTGAATCGATACCCGTAACGGGTAGTCAAAGAGGTGAGACTAAAGAAGCCTTCTTCTAGATGATGTGTAACATCTCGAAATAGGGCCTAAACAGAATAGTGGTTGCGAAACAATGAATTTGAGCTATAAAAGTTTATTACAATTAATTATTATGATTTACCGAGTAATTAAATACATGTGTTAAAGTATTGATAAGAAATTTTATTGATTTCATGCTTAAATTGCCTATTAGGACTTGTTTGCAAAAGTTGCTAAATAGGGGTTCTAATTTATAGAGTACTTGATTGAAATGGGGGTTTGAAGTAGGAGTTTTTAAATGGTAATTATACCATTATATTTTCATGGACAAAAATGGACATATATAGGTAGAAAGAACCAAAGTTTTTAAGGAAGGGTAATTTAGTCATTTGGTAATAAAAAGAAAATGAAAAGGGAAAAAGATGGCAAAATATGCTCATCTTCTTCATTAGGCCGAATTTTCAAGTGTTCACCATAGCTAGGGTTTGTTTCAAGCTTCCAAGCTCCATAGTAAGTAATTCCAAGCCCTGTTTTCAATGTTCTTTACATTTTTGAAGCCCCGGTAGCTCGGTTTAACTTATTCTATCAATAATTCATGATAGGGTTCATATTTGGAAAAATACCCATAGGTGAAATGTGTTTATTTTGATGTTTTATGATAGAATATGAGGTCTAAAATTATGTTAATCAACTTTTGCTAAGTGATTTTAAGTGAAAACGAGTAAAATGGCTTAATCGATAAAAATACCTAATGTTCATAAGTACATGTTAAAGTGAGAATTTCATGTTGTCATAGAAGGGAAAAATGACCAGCATGTCATAAAACATAAGAATAAGGGATAAAATATAATTTCTGAGCTTTGGGGAAAATGTGTAAATATGTACAAGTTTAGGGGCAAAACTGTAATTTTGCCAAAGTTAGACTTAAGGACTGTTTTGGTAAATGTGAGTATTAAAAAAGCTAAATTTGCTATTATAGATCAAGAAGAACAAAGTTCGGATTTAGATCGGGGAAAGAAAAAGATAGTGGACTGAATCGATATAGTTTATCATATTTTGTTTCGAGGTAAGTTTACGGTAAATAAATGCAATATTCTATTATTTTACATTTGATACTATTAAATTCCAGCATTTACATATTTATTCTGTAAATTTATCATTTAAAAACTCAAGCATGAATTGACGAAGAAGCAATCTCAGAATGTCCCGGTTGAACCTTAGGAATGTGTAGGACACAAATGTCATGACATTAGGGTTTAAGGAAATCATGTAAGACCATGTTAAGACATGCATTGATAAGTTACTATAAGACAAAGGTCCCATGTAAGACCATGCCAAGGCATGGCATTGGTGAATTTATAAGGAAAAGGTCCCATGTAAGACCATGCCAAGGCATGGCATTGGTGAGTTCATAAGGCAAGGATACCACGTAAGACCATGTCAAGACATGGCAATGGTTAAGTTTCACAAGGAAACATACCCGTGTAACCTTAGTAGTCCAAGTGGTTCAGCGAGAAAATTTAAAGAGTATACCAGAGGAAATGTAAGACAAGTTCAATCTAAAAAGGTACAGGTAAGAATTTAAGACTTAAGTATATTAAGTTAAAGGCTTAAATAAATTTGGTAAGAAAAGAATATAATAATGCATTAAGAATGTTGTTATTCATTTACATGCAAACTTACTAAGCTTAATGCTTACTCCCATTCCTTTCTTTCTTTTCATATTTTTACAAGCCAACTCGGGGATCATAAGGACGTCGGAGATCGTTACACACTATCAAAGGATTATATTGGTATTTTGTGACTCAAATGTTTTAAGTTATGGCATGTATAAGAACTTAGCCATTTTGTGTGTATGACCTTATGATATGGCTTAATATTGGCTTGTAAATTTTTGGTAAAGATTAGATATTAAAATGGTTAATTAAGAACATGTTTTGGATGTTATATAATGCCTAGTTGATAGTTATTTTAAGAAATTATGTAATTATATGCAGGGGAACAGTTTGGACAGCAGCAGTGACGTGATTTTGAAAAATCACCAAAAATAATAGAAATAAAATTAGGTTGTGCATGAGATATAGAATTAAAGCTTATTGAGTCTGTTTTTATATAAAAAATGGTGTAGGAATAAGAATTGTATATTATGAGATAATTGATTTTTAGTGAAGAGAGATCAGAACTATCAAACTGCGTAACAGGGGACACTTTAACTAATAAATTGTACTAATTTGCCACACAAAAAAATCTGAAAAAATTATAGCAAGAAGATATATGAGTCTAGTTTCAAGGAAAATTTACAGATCTATATTTAGAGTTTCGTAACTCGAGTTATAGTTAATTTAGTGAACATGATGCAGATGGACAGTTTCAATTTTTATGCCCTGATCTAGTAAGTTAAGTCTAGTAATGCCTCGTGCTCGACTCCGGCAACGGTCTCGAGTAAGGGGTGTTACATGATGAATGAGGGGTTCATAGAGTTTTTTGAACAAATCTGGCTGCTCAACAACCTCCACCCCACCTAATCCCCAACTGATTCCCGTAGCACCTCAAGGTGTAGAGTTTTTACGATTGAGTAAACTGCCAGTTGAGAAGATTCGAAAACACAGAGCCGAAGAGTTTAGAGTTAACGTTGACAAAAATCCTGAGTGGGCTAAGTTTTGGCTTGAGAATACTATTCGAGTATTAGATGAACTTTCGTGTACGTCAGGTGAATTTTTAAAATGTACCATTTCATTATTGAGGGACAATACATATTAGTGGTGGAATACTCTAGTATCAGTTGTACCGAGAGAAAGAGTTACCTGGGAATTCTTTCAAGATGAAGTCTAGAAAGAAATATATCTGTCAACGGTTCATTGATAAAAAGCCTAAAAAGTTTCTAGAGTTGAAATAGGTTCGTATGTCTCTAACTGAATACGAGTGGGAGCTTGTTAGACTTAGAAAATATGTTCGAGAATGTGTTTCAACAGAAGCAATTATGTGTAAGAGATTTGAAGATGAGTTAAACGAAGACATCGTGTGTAAAAGATTTGAATATGTGTAAAAGATTCTAGAGTTGAAAGAATTAGTTGTGTTGGTTGACAGAGCCTGTAAAGCCAAAGAACTTGGCAAAGAAAAGATAAAGGTGGATTCGAAGCTAGAGATTCAAGAAAAGATCGATGAATAAACCATGCCAAACTTCGTCAAAGAAATCACGAGATTTGTATAATCGCTCAAATGTTTTAGTGGGATATTCAAAAGAGATCGTAGAAAACAATACTCAAGTCCTAAAGCTCAAGCTAGATCAGTATCGAGTGTTGGTAGTGTGAGAAACTATAGACCTGAATGTCAATGATACAGAAGACGACATCTTGGTGAATGTAGAATGAATGACCGAGCTTGTTTCAAATATGGTTCACAGGATCATTTCATTCGAGATTGTCTCGAATTAGATGATAAAGACAAATTCTAGAAAGTAAGATCGAGTAACACAGCCACTAGAGGAAGGCCACCGAGAAATGTGACTAGTAGTAGCGGTGCAACAAAAGATTTGGCTATGAGATCTGAAGTGAGAGCACATGCTAGAGCTCACGCTATTCGTGCTCGCGAAGATGCATTGTCACCGATGTTATCACCAGTACAGTTTCTCTTTATGATAGTAATGTTATTTTATTGATTGATCTGGATCGAATCATTCATATATCTGTATGAATTTAGTGTCTAGTAAGTGTTTGCCTACTGAATCTACTGA
The DNA here is from genome assembly GCA_025506655.1 of Gossypium rotundifolium. NCBI lineage: Eukaryota > Viridiplantae > Streptophyta > Magnoliopsida > Malvales > Malvaceae > Gossypium > Gossypium rotundifolium. Next base: position 31,431,585 of record CP106732.1, on the reverse strand, counting down.
ATTTATGATTAAAGTATCGAACCCCTTGGGCAAATATGTTCTAGTTGATAAAGTTTGCAAGAACTATCCTTTAATGAGTCGGGGTTACTGTTTTCCTACAAATTTGATGCTATTACCATTTGATGAATTCGATATGATACTGGGTATGGACTGGCTATTTCTTCATGATGCCATTGTAAATTGCAGACAAAAGACTATTGAATTGAAATGCAAGAATAGTGAAATTCTTAGAATTGGATCAGATGAATCGAGTCGGTTGCCTATTGTAATTTCATCTATGTCAGCTCAGAGATGTGTAAGAAAAGGTTGTGAAGCTTACCTTGCGTACGTGCTAGATACAAAAGTGCCTGAATCTAAGATTAAATCAGTGCCAATTGTCTGTGAGTATTCGGATGTGTTTCCAGAAGAGTTCCCTGGGTTACCATTGATTAGAGAGGTTGAATTTGCTATTGAGTTAGTATGAGGAACATCATTGAGATCGATAGCTCCGTATAGAATGGTTCTGGAAAAATTGAAAGAGTTGAAAGCTTAGTTGCAAGAGTTAACGGATAGAGGTTTTGCATGACCTAGTTTTTCACCCTGGGGTGCACCAGTGTTGTTTGTTAAGAAGAAAGATGGGTCAATAAGACTATGTATTGACTATAGTCAGCTCAATAAGGTTATGATAAAGAACAAGTATTCGTTGCTAAGAATAGATGATTTATTTGATCAGTTCAAAGGAGCAACAATGTTTTCGAAGATTGATCTGCGATCTGGTTACTATCAACTTTGAGTGAAAGATTCGGATGTGCCGAAAACTACGTTCAGAACGAGGTACGAACATTATGAATTTCTTGTTATGCCTTTTGGATTGACTAATGCTCCTACAGTTTTTATGGATTTGGTGAATTAGATTTTTAGACAGTATTTAGACAGATTCGTTGTTGTGTTCATTGACGACATTCTGATCTATTCTTGGAATGAGTCTGAGCATGCTGAGCATTTGAGGATTGTGCTACAAACCTTGAGAGATAAGCAATTGTTCAATAAATTTAATATATGTGAGTTTTGGCTCTGAGAAGTTAGATTCTTAAGACATATTGTTTCAGCTGAAGGCATACGAGTTGATTCAAGTAAGATTTCAGCAGTTGTTGACTGGAAACCACCAAGAAACATAGTTGAAGTTAGAAGTTTTTTGGGACTAGCTGGCTACTATCGACGTTTTGTAAAAGGGTTCTTGATGATTACTACACCGATGACTAGATTCTACAAAAAGACGTAAAATTTGAATGGTCCGAGAAATGTCAACAGAGTTTCAAACAGTTGAAAGTATTATTAACTGAAGCACCAGTTTCTGTTCAACCTGAGTCAGGTAAAGAATTTGTGATTTTTAGCGATGCGTCATTGAATGGTTTGGGTTGCGTTTTGATGCAAGAGGGTAAAGTAATAGCTTATGCCTCGAGATAGTTGAAGCCGCATGAAAGGGATTATCCGACACGTGATTTAGATTTGGCTGCTATTGTGTTTGCATTTAAAATTTGGCGACATCATTTATACGGTGAAAAGTGTCATATCTTTACCGATCACAAGAGCTTGAAATATATAATGACTCAAAAATATTTGAATATGCGACAACGAAGATGGCTTGAATTGCTGAAAGATTATGAGCTAGTGACTGATTATCATCCGAGAAAAGTGAATGTTGTTGTAGATTCTTTGAGTAGAAAATCATTATTTGCTTTGCGGGCAATGAATACTCAACTAACCTTATCTAATGATGGTTTGATTCTAGCAAAGTTGAAAGTTAAACTAGTATTTCTTCAACAAATTTGTGAAATTCAAAAATTTGATAACGAGTTAGAAGCTAAAAGAGTGCAATGTGAGTTGACTAATGATTTAGACAATCAGATCAGATCCGATGACTGTTTAATGCTCTGAGGTAGAATTTACGTACCAAAGAATTCTTTCAAAAAAATTTATACGAAGCACACAGTGGTTGTTTATTTGTTAACCCGGGGAGTACCAAAATGTACAATAATTTGAAACAGTTGTATTGGTGGTCGGGCATGAAACACGACATTTTAGAGTTTGTGTCAAAATGTTTGGTTCATCAACAAATAAAAGCTGAACATTAAATGCCTTCGAGATTGCTACAACTAGTGATGATTCTAGAGTGGAAATGGGATAGAGACACGATGGATTTTGTATCGGGTTTGCCACTATCTCTGAAAAATAAAGATGCTATCTCGGTTGTCGTAGATCGACTAACGAAGCCTGCACATTTCATTCCATTACGTACAGACTATTCACTTGATAAATTGGCTGAATTGTACATCTCTGAGATCGTTAGATTGCACAAGGTGCCAGTTTCGATTATTTCGGATAGAGATCCGAGGTTTATGTCGCGATGTTGGAAAAAATTTCAAGAAGCTCTGGGTACGCAGTTGAGCTTTAGTACTACATTTCATCCGAAAATTAGCGGGCAGCCTGAGAGAGTAATTTAGATTCTCAAAGATATGCTTCATTTTTGTGTTTTAGAATTTGGAGGTAACTGGGAGAAATAGTTGCTGTTGGTTGAATTTGTGTATAACAATAGCTTTTAATCGAGAATAAAGATGGCACCGTATAAAGCATTATACGGTCATAAATGTCAAACTCCGTTGTATTAGACCGAGCTGAATGAGAAAAAGATTCACAGGGTTGATTTGATCTAAGAGACTGAAGATAAAGTGAAAGTAATTTGCGATAGTTTGAAAGCAGCTTCAGATCGACAGAAATCATACGCAGATTTGAAACGAAAAGACATTGAATTTCAAATTGATGATAAAGTATTTCTCAAAGTATCTCCATGGAAGAAAACTCTTCGATTTTGTGAGAAAGGCAAATTGAGTCTGCGTTTCATCGGGCCGTATGAGATCATCGAAAGAATAGTGCCAGTAGCATATCAGCTAGCTTTACCGTCAAAATTAGAGAAGATTTGTAATAGCCTATTTTTAGCTAAACCAGAACAACGGTTCCAAAACCACAAATTCAATTTCAAAAAATTATTTTGATATTATTTTAAGTGTTCACAGCATAATAGCATGTATGTGTGAAAGTTTCGTAAATTAATTTTATCGTTTGGATGCTTAATTCGGTAAAAAGGACTAAATCGCATAAAGAGTAAAAGTTGAATTCTATTTGTTAAATGCACTAAATGACTATGAATATTAAATGTAGAGGTCCTTAAAAGATAAATGGACCATTATTAAGGTAAGTGGACATTAATGGACATGAAATGGATGATATAAATGTTTTATCATTAAGGTTAATTTGGTAATTTGTCTAATAAGGTTAATTAATTAAAACAAAAACAATTTTATGTCCATCTTAATCATCTTCAACTGAATTGAGAAAGAAAAATAAAGCGTGGAGAGCATTTTAGGGTTTAGCCAATGCATGCTTGAATTGTAAGTCTGTTTTTCCTTAGTTTTTAATGATTTTTATGTTTTTGTGATCGTTGCAACTACTAGCTAGCCCAAGGAATATTTTGCAAAACTGTTAAAAATTTTGAAAGTTTCCATTAATGAAAATATGTGTTCTTTGATGTTTGATGATAAAATATGAAATCTTGTTGCTAGATTTACATATTTTGTAAAGTGGTTTTGAGTAAAAAAGTAAAATAGGGATTTATTTGTGAAAATGTGAAAATGTGTGGTTAAATGTGTGAAAAGATGATAAATGTGGGTTTCTAAGGGCATTATAGTAATTTGGCTATCATAGTTATTAAAGAAATTTCATGAATTTGTGATTTTGTGTAATAAAGACTAAGTTGTAAAAGTTGTGAAATTCTAGGGGTAAAAGTGTAAATGTGTGTTTTGGATTAAATTGAATAGAGAGATTATTAAATAAGTTAATTTTGAATATATTTAGATCAAGAAAAGAGGAATTTATATCTAGATCGGGGGAAAACTAAAGTTATCAACTAATCGACTTATTTCATCATTTTCACATCCGAGGTAAGTTCGCTTATTATAAGTTTATTAAAAATGTATTTTATATGCTTTGATATTGCATAAATTGTGACTACGAAACTTTGGACATGTTGGATAGTGATTCGGCGATAATTCAACATTCGAAATCCCAATTGAACCTTAGGAATAGTTTAGGATACTAGTGACATGTCATTAGGGATGCATATAATGAGTTGGCTTCTGGCCAATATATTAGCACTTCGGGTGCGAGTTATACCGATTTGGCTTTGGGCCATGAATATTGACTGATTTGGCTTCGGGCCATGATATCAGTACTTCGGATATAAGCTACCTTGATTTGGCTTCGGGCCATGGTATAACTACTTAGTGTACGAGACCTGTAACACCCCTCACCGTATTCAGTGCCAGAATAGGTTTACAAAGCATTACCGGACTTACAACACATTTATACATACTTTTCACATACATTTAATCAATTCATACATTCATCAGTCAATCTTAATCAATTTGTCCCTAATACGAGCCTAGGAGGCCCTAAACATGCTTTGGGAGTGGTTCAGGACTAAACCAATAATTTAAGAAACTTTCATGGAACTTTAAATTTTTTCTCAAAATAGGGGACACACACGTTGTGGCCTGGTCGTGAGAGACACATGGCCACTAGACATGCCCGTGTCACAGGCCGTGTGGACATTCGAAATGAGAGCACATGGTCATGTCCCAGCCCATGCCCTACCCCGTGTAACTCTCAAGGTGCACTAACACTCAACCACTAGACCAGCAGGCCCATTCTGACACTAAATTGCACAACTTAACTTATGTGTGTAGCCTCCTCATTGTCACTACACTCAAAACCTACAACTTCTAGGCCCGAATTCGGGGCGTTACATCTTTTTGTTTTTGTTTAATTAATTAACCTTCATTTAAGAAATACTATATTAACCTTATATAAAACCATTTAAAACACCTTAATATATGTCCATATATGTCCACTCATGCTATTAATGGTCTAATTACAACATAAGGACCTCCACATTTAAGTTCCATAGCTATTAGACACCTTTAGCTAATAGAACATCACTTTTGCACTTTACGCGATTTAGTCCTTTTCTTAAATTAACCATTTAAACGATAAAATTTCTTAACGAAATTTTCACACAAGCATAATATCATGTTGTAGACATAAAAATAATAATAAAATAAATATTTCTACTTCAGATTTGTTGTCCCAAAACCACTGTTCTGATTTGACGAAAAACGAGTTGTTACAACTCTCCCCTTTAGGGATTTTTGTCCCCGAAAACCTTACCAGTGAATAAATTAGGGTACTATTTTCTCATAGCTTCTTCAGGTTTCCACGTAGCCTCTTCGACACCGTGACATTGCCACAAGAATTTCACTAAAGCTATGCATTTATTTCTCAGCTCTTTAATCTCTCAGGCTAAAATTCTGATTGGTTCTTCGTTGTATGTCATATTGGGTTGAATTTCAATTTCTGATGGAGATATTACATGCGATGGATCAAATCAATAATGGTGTAACATCGACACATGAAATACATTATGAATCTTTTCTAACTCTGATTGTAAAGCTAGCCGATATGCCACTAGCCCTAACTCTTCAGCCCCGTGTTTAGAGATCTTATCAACTGGAGGTTTATTCAATCTTAAAAGCTCAACTCCTTGAGAAGCTATGGGAAATAGTTGGGGATCAGAAGGGGTAAAGGTTGTTAGTAGCTAGGTTCGTTTGGATATATTACGTGAACCATTCGCTCATCATTTGGAGGAAGGTTTATTTAGCCTCTCCTCCCTGACTACCCGATACGGGTCTAAAATCAGACGACGCTGTCCCTTGAGCGAGAGCTGGCGCATTACTTTCAACCTCATCAGCTATAGCTTGATTGGGATCCATTACTATATAAAAACACATTTAAAAATGTCAAAAGTCATTACACTATCATAGTTTTTATATGGCATGTATAGCTAGACTCTCACATACGCTATGTTAGTCCTAGAATTGACTAAACTGTAGCTCTGATACCAATAAATGTAGCACCCCTCACCTGTATTCAATGCCAAAATAGGGTTATGGAGCATTACCAAACCTACAACACATTTAGACATACTTTTCACATATATTTAATCAATTCATATATTCATCAATCAATCTCAATCAATTTGTCCCTAATACGAATCTGCGAGGCCTTAAACATGCTTTGGGAGTGGTTCATGACTAAACTGATAACTAAAGAAACTTTCATGAAACTTTGAAAATTTTTCTCAAAATAGGGGACACACGCCCATGTGCCCAGGTCGTGTGTCTCACACGGCCACCAAACACGCCCGTGTCATATGCCATGTGGGCTGTAATAGCCCAAATTTTAGCTATGTCAAAAATAGTGGTTCTAGACCACCACATTCGACAAATAAATTTGTATATTATATTATTTAATATTTACGAGCCAAATGTAGCTTTTAAAAGATTTTTGAAATAGTAAATTGTGTTTTATAAAGATTTATATGGTCAAGAAATTGAGAAAAAAAGGTATCGAGATCTCAGTGTTATAAACTGAGCAATAAATATTTATTTATGAATATTTACGGAGTGTCAATAAGGTAGGATTAAAATTTCGTTAGAAAATTTTGACGTTCGGGTGGTTAATTAAATAAAAATGACTAAATTGAAAAAGGTGTAAAAGTTGCTAGAAGGATTAAATAGCTCAATTTCCAAATAAGGAAGGACCTAAAGTGCCAATAAGCCCAACGGCATTATTTTGGGTGGCAATAGCTAAGAAAAATCAGGAAATGGGTGAAATAAGGGTAAAATTCAAAAATTACCAAAATTAGTTAAATAAAAATGAGACAAAATTAGAATATCTAGATTCTCATAAATTTTCTTCATATTCATCAGTTGAAAAATAGCCATGGAAGAGGGTTCAAGCTGGTTTTCATACTCTAGCTTCATGTAAGTTTAATTCTTGCTTTCTCATTGAAATTTCTAAGTTTTTGTACTTTTACAATTGGGTCCAACTTACTATGTCATTAGTTTTTTATTCCATGGCTAATTTTTAAAGTTGCTATGGATGAGTGCTGGAAGCATATGATTAATAAACATAGAATTGAAGCTTTAATTTTGATATATGATGATTTTATCAAGTAAATTTGATGGAAATTGACTTTAGGACCTAATAGTGAAAGAGTTTGGAATTAAGGTCTAGTGCTAAAGTTTTGATTTCCAAGGGTTATGAGGTAGTTTAAAATGATAGAATAAAGTATTAACTAAGAAAAATTAGCTCAATTGAGGGGTTAATTGAGTAAGGACTGAATTATATGTACTGTGAAATTTGGGGCAAAATTAAATCAACATTTTGCACTAAAATAGTTTTGGACAGTAGTAGTAGTCTAAATTTGAAAAATCACCAAAAATTTTATAAATCAAATTAGAGAATGAATAAATTATGAAATTAAATCTTATTGAGTGTAGTTTCTTATAGAAGAAACGATGTAAGCAATGGAATTGTGAATCATGAGATATAATAAATTTTGTGAGACAAGATCAGAATGATTTTGGGTTCCCGTGTTCTGAATTTAGAAAATCATCAAAAATTAAAAGAAAATAATTAGGAGATTAAATTTATATTTTTAAAATTTTGAATGATCTATTTTCAGGAGAAACAAACAGGAACATCATCTGAATCGCACGTACAAGGAGATAATTATTTTTAGTGAGGAGGGGTCGGAACTATTAGAAAGAGGAATCGGGGTGACTGTAAAGAATAAATTGTACTTATTGGCTAAACCAAAATTTTGAAAATTTTATGTTAATAAGATATGTGAGTCTAGTTTTAGGGAAAATTAGTGGATCTTAATTTGGAGTTCTGTAGCTTAAGATAAAAATAATTTAGCGACTATGACACGGATTGACATCTTGAATATCCATATAAGTAAATAGTGAAAATTAGAAATAATGTTACTTACAAGTGTGTTATTTATACTAATGATGTGGATGGATAGGAGGAGGAGGAAAAATATATGAATAACTTGTGTATAAATTGATCACATGCCCGATTATAATCGATAAATGTTAAATTATAAATGATATAATGTTTTATTTGAATATTAACTATGAAATTGTGATTATTATTACGATATAAAAATTGAATTTGTAAGTTTGTATGTAAATAATACATCATTTTTATTTATGTTTTTAATATTTTGTTATATTATATGAGATATGGTTGAATATGGAGTAATTATTTGATGTAAATAATGAATTGTGATTGATTATGAATGAATTGGTAAAATGTTGAAAAGTGAGAATTCCCGATTGAACCTTCAGAATAGAAAAGATACAAATGAGGTAGCTAGGTCACATGTGTGGTACTAAGTGTAGGCCACTATATGTACAAAAGAGCTACGAGATGGTTTTAGGTCACGTGTGTAGTACTAAGTGAAGGCTACTACGTTACCAGATGGATAGGTCGCATGTGTAGTAATAAGTGCAGGCTACTATGCGTACCCGATAGCTTCGATCACATGTGTGGTACTAAGTGTAGGCCACTATGTGTAAGTGATGGTTTTGGTCACATGTGTAGCACTAAGTGCAGGTGATAAACCATAAAAGTAACATATTTTAAGCCCACATTTAGTATGCTTTTGGATGATTTAGTCGTGATTTATGTAAAAAGGTGCTCTTAATCCTTTCTTTTCATGTTTTTACTCAGGAAAGCACCCGAGGACGAAAAGAACGAGAAACGGGCTTAAAATGGGCCAATTTGGGCCAAAGAGGAATGTAACATCCTTAAATCAGGGTCTTTGCATTTTATCTGTTGTATGTAAATAGTGTGGTTGTTGTGCTAATCTTAGGTGTTCTAGGGCCTAGGTGTGAGCTTTGGGGTAGGCTAGAACCTTAGCAAAAATTTTATTTTTGGGTGCTTGGAAGGGGGAGTTGAAGGAGTTAGGTGTTAAGGATTTTTGGTGGCAAGTTTTGGCACAAGAAGTGCCTTGGCGAAGTGGCAAGGAGGCGCCACTTAGTGCTCAAGGAAGTGACGCCTCAGGAGAGTGGGAGAGCCTTGGTTCGAGCTGTGAAGAACCCCTTTTCTGCTTATTTTTTTTGATGCCTAGACAAGGGAGGAGATGTGCTCAAGATGGACTCTAATGGATATATGTTGAAGGAGTCAACACATTTGAATGGTTGGAGGAGAGAAAATGTTGGTGTTTGAACTATTCAAACTCGTTTGAATGGTTGGTCAGGAGAAAATCAAGGAGAAACCAAAAGGATTAAGAATGGGGTGTGTTGAGCCAAAATTTTGAAGGTGTTTTGGGCAAGAGGAGCATTCGATTCTTAAAGGTTTAGGGGTGTGCTGAAACTTGGGTGTGGGCTCCTTCCATTTTTTGGTTTTGAGTGCTAAGTGAGGTAGGTGGCTGAAGGTGGTTTTGGCTTTGGTGAATGGTGTATATTCGGTTAGTAGGGCGCATTCAGAACTTTTTTTCCTCCCATTTCATTTGTGTCGATTCTTCATTTTCTTTCTCTTAAAAGTCAAAGCCGAATTCTCTCCACACTTTTACTCTAACTTTGTTCCAAAACTGAAGTCAACATTTCCCCTCTTTTTCGATTTCTTTTGCTTCTCTCAATATCTCTTGTGCCGAAATACTTAAACCTTCTCCTCTTCTCTCATCTTGGGCATAGCCACATCTAGTACTCATCATTCTTCCTTTTTCTCATCTACATTATGTGATAGCCGAATACCCTAGTCACTTTCTCTTGTTTCTCTTCATTTTCTTAAGAGCCGAAACTACCTCTTCTCTTTATCATTTTTAGGCTGAAACTATCTTCTCCTCTCTATTTCTTTTGGTTCGAGATCGAAGCATCGTCAACATTTGTTCTGGTGAGTTTCTTCTTTGGCCGAATCACCCTCAATTTCGAATTCTTATTTTCTCTCTTGGGCTCTCTTTTTGTTCTTACATCTTCTCTTCCTGATTTGCTGAATTTCCTCATCTTCAGTGCTAGTGCCGATTTCTTTTGGGGGGTTAATTTGATCTCCTGTTAAGGTAAGTAGCGATTGCTTCTAGGTTTTTATCCTTCTCTTTTGGGTTTTCTTGCCAAAGCCGAAGGCTAATTGGTTTTATGTGTGGACGTTTTGCCGATTGTAGGAAGGAGGGTGGCCACATTCTTTTGTTCTTGGGATTCCTTTGGCTTGTAGATCAAGCCTAAAAGCTTCGAGAGTTGTCGATATAAGTAAAGGCCTTAGCCTAAATCGTTAATCTCTTTCGATTTGTTTTACTACTTTAACCCGATTTAGTGATAAGGTGTGTTATGGATTCGAAGGCTAACCAAGCGTTAGGAGGGGTTAGATCTGAGACCCCAGCCATTAAGTTCAAGAAGAGGGCTATGTCGACTGTTCGCGATTGGCCACTTGGGTGTGGGCGGCATCTGAACAAAGCAGTAGGCAGATAGCGGTAGTGTCAGTTAACGATAGTGTAGACGTAGAGAGCGTTCTATTGTGAGTAATTAGGTGTGTAACTCTTACACACTTCATACGTTAATATGTTTTATCATGTATATTGCCAAAAGCCGGGATAGCTATTAAAATCGGTATGATACCCTTGTAGGTAAAAAAACGAGGACTCCGGGTATGTCCACTTTGATTGACTAGCGTTAAATACTTGTGTTGAATCTGCATATGCCATACAATGATATTTCTGTATGATAAGCGTGAGTATTATGTCATGAAAAGTATGTTCATAAAAACGGGTGTTGAGAGGAGTGGGAAGGTGTAATTTCAGACTGTCACCAGTAATTTTGACCACACAGTGGGTTGGCCCCGCTTATTATAATATTGTGACTAAGTCTCACTAGTTTTGACCACCAGTGGTTTGGTACCACATATATCTATCTTTATGACTCCGGTCACAAGTGGTTTTGACCACACATATATTATTTGTGACCTCGGTCACCAGTGGTTTTGACCACGGTGGTTTTGACCACACACAGGAGTTTCAGATGGTTATGTTTTGGGTTGCATGATATGCATATTCACTTATGAAACTGTGTAAGGGCTTATATCTTTGGGATGGGGACTTATACACTGAGTCTCGGTGACTTACCCCTTCCTTTATATTTTGCAGATGATTCTTAGATCACGGATGAGGAGCCGGGACGAACTCAAGGTGGCCATGCACGATATTTTGGGTTTTGTTTTAAATTATTATTTTGGGTTTAGATTTTCATTAAATTTGGTTTTGGTTGTAATAAGGCCATCTAAATTTTTATTTCGGGATTATTTATTTCATTGACAACCTTTGAAATTGCGTTAAACTTTAAAGCACGTTTAAAATGGAAAAGAGTCAATAAAATGAATGTTTTCACAAACCTTAGTGGATTTTCGTGATTTTCTAAAACTTTACCATCGGGTAAATTACGAATTTATAATATCAACAAGTAAACTCGATTCTCTTTAAAAAGAAAATTCGAAACGGTTTAAGCGATTGATTCAAACCAACTTCGGTTTCCATAAAACAAGACGTTTTTTTCAACTTAGGTCAACAACTGGTTTTATCAAAAATAAGTTTTCTCTGTGACATGCCGGATTCAGTCGTTGTGTTTTGACCAGGTTTGGGGTCGTACAATTTTGGTATCAGAGCCTGGTTCAAAAGCTCGGCTATGGGCCTGAGGCCCAAAATCTGATCAGTAAGGAGGGTTTTGCAAAATGATTTGATGGAAATTATATATTTAAGGGAAAGCATGGCACCTAAGTCTCCGCACCAATTCGTAATGGTAAGTTCCCTTAATCGCTGTTTATATGGTCCAATGATTGAGATATGAATATTAGCAATAGGAATCTACTTTAGAGACTGAAGCCCATAAGATTGTGTGAACTTGCGAGAATAACTGCTGTAGTAAATAGCTCATAAGACTGCTCTGTAATAATCAGTGGAAGGAAGCTAATGCATAAAATTTTTAAATCAGATTAATTCGTAGACATAAGCACTCGAGGGCGTGGGCGTGGTAGAGGTAGGATGACTTGTCTGAACCAGTAGGGTTTGGTCATGGGTCAGAGGATGAGGTACCACCGCCGCCAACTGTGGGCGCTAAGTTCTAGGATCAGAAGGGTGGTGATGATGCGGTGTCGCAGGCGATGCTGCAGGTTTTGGAGATAGTAGCTGAAGCTAGTGGGTGTACGGGGGTTCAGAAATCTGTGTCTGAGCGACTCTGAACCAATGGAGCAGAGGTGTTTCAGGGTGTTTTTGGTGTGGCTCCCAATACAGATAAGTACTGGCTTGAGGCGACTGAACGTATAATGGACGATTTGGACTTTACGGTGGAGGAAAAGTTGAAAGGGATAATGTCTCTTCTCTAGGATAAATCTTATCAGTGGTGGCTCACGGTCTGAAATGGTGCGACAGCTGATGACATCACTTGGGATTTCTTTAAGGCAGCTTATCAGAGGAAGTATGTCGAGTCTAGTTATATAGATGCGCAACGGAAGGCGTTCTTGAATTTGGTTCAAGGGAATAAGTTAGTATTGGAATATGAGGCGGAGTTCCATCGGTTGAGTCATTATGCTAGGGGTATCATGGCTATAAAACATGAGTGCTGTGTCAGGTTTGAGGACGGGCTGAGAGATGAGCTACGGATGTTGATTGCTTCACAGTAGGAGAGAGAATTTACAGTCTTGGTAGAGAAGGCCAAGATTACAGAGGAGGTAAAACAGTCGATGAGACAAAATCAGGATAAGAGTTAGATTAAGAGGAGTTCTGGGTCATCAAGATCTGCCGGGAACTCACAGAAAAGGGCCAGATATAGTGGGCCGAGTCAAGCTGCAAAGCCTGCTGCTACTACCCAGTGGCTACCACGGTGTGCTCGGTGTGGGAAGTCTCATTCGGGAGAGTGTTGGACCAGAAACAGAGGGTGCTTTGAGTGTGGGTCAATGAGGCACCGGGTAAGGGATTGTCCTAGAGGTCAGCTAGGATCCAGTCTGAGGGTCAGGGATGTACACAATTCAGGAGGGATGGCTAGCAACCACAGAGGGGTCGTGGTCTGACCAGGAGAGGTAATGGTTCTGGTCGAGGTCGTAGAGCACCGGGCAAAGGTACCGGGAATGCTGATGCAAGACAGCCTGGGTTGGTCTATACTGCGAGGCGTCGAGAGGAGGGCGACGCACCGGACGTCATAACCGGTACGTTCTTAATTTTTGGATTACCTTATACTGCTTTGATAGATGTTGGATCGACACACTCCTATGTTGCTAGTAGTATAGTGGGAACTATGGACTTAGCTTATGAGATTTCTTCTAGGGAGATGATTGTAATTAGCCCTCTAGGTGACTCTGTAGAAGTAAACAAACTATATAGGGATGTACCCCTAGAACTCCAAGGGGTAGTGTTTCTGGCTGTCTGATAGAACTGCCATTTAGGGAATTCGATTTGATCCTAGGGATGGACTAGCTAGTGGAGTACCAAGCAAGTTTGGACTGCGTGGCTTAGCGCATGGTATTGAGAACTATTGAGGGTGAAGAGGTGGTGATGATAGGTAATAGAAGGAATTTTCTATCCAATGTGGTATCCGCGTTGAAGGCCGAGAAGATGGTGAGGAAGGGATGTGAGGCATTTATGGTTCATGTTTTTGCATTGGAGGCTAAAGAAATAGCTATAGGAAACGTTCGAACGGTGAAGGAATTTACTAATGTATTCCCAGAAGAGCTTCCGGGTCTGCCTCCCGATCGCGAAGTTGAGTTTGGGATAGATTTGCTATCAGGAACCGCACCAGTGTCTATTGCCCCGTATAGGATGGCGCCGAAGGAGTTAGTGGAGCTGAAGGCGCAGATTTAGGAGTTGTTGGATCGAGGTTTTATCCGGCTGAGTGTATCACCTTGGTGAGCGCCTGTACTTTTTGTTAAGAAGAAATATGGAACAATACAGATGTGTATAGATTACCGTCAGCTAAATAAGTTGACAATTAAGAATAAATATCCATTATCGAGGATAGACGATCTGTTCGATCAGCTGAAAGGGCGTCGGTTTTCTCTAAGATTGATTTGAGGTCGGGGTACCATCAGCTTAAGGTAAAGGAGGCTGATATCCATAAGACGACATTTCGTACTTATTATGGGCACTACGAGTTCTTAATAATGCCGTTTGGGTTGACTAATGTGCCGATAGCATTCATGGACATGATGAATCGAGTGTTTGAGCCGTACTTGGACTGGTTCGTCATGGTGTTTATAGAAGACACCTTGGTGTACTCAAAATCAGAGGAGGAGCATGATGAGCATCTCCGTGTGGTTTTACAGATTCTGAGAGAAAAGTAGTTGTTCGCAAAGTTTAGTAAATGCGAGTTCTGGTTGAAGGAGGTGACTTTCTTGGGTCATGTGGTGTCAGCTGAGGGGATTAGGGTGGACCCTCGGAAGACTAAAGTGGTATTGGATTGGAAACCACTGAAGTCTGTAGTAAAGATTCGGTGTTTTCTGGGTTTAGGAGGATATTACAGAAGGTTTGTAGAAGTGTTTTCTTTGATTGCAGCACCATTGACCAAGTTGCTAAGAAAAGGAGTTTCGTTTGTATGGTCCGACAAACAGCAAGGAAGCTTTGACAAGTTAAAGAGGATACTGACAGAAGCTTGATTTTGATTCAGCCTGAGGCAGGGAAGGAATTTATGGTCTACTGTGATGTGTCGCATACCAGTTTGGGATGTGTACTGATGTAAGAGGGGAAAGTAGTGGTGTATTCATCTCGGCAGTTGAGACCCCACGAAGGGAATTACCCGACGCATTATTTGGAGTTGGCTGCAGTGGTTTTCACTCTGAAAATTTAGAAGCATTACTTGTATGTGGAGAAGTCGATCGTCTACACGGACCACAAGAGTTTGAAGTACCTCTTGGCTCAGAAGGAATTGAATTTGAGGCAGGGAGTGTAGATCGAGTTGTTGAAGGATTACAACTGTTCGATTAAATACCATCCGGGTAAGGCTAACGTAGTGGCTGACGCATTGAGCCGCAATGTGGTAGCGGACTTGAGAGCAATGTTTGCCCATCTTAGTGCGTATGATGTTCATTAGAGAAATTGCAAGTCCAAGCGTGGGTAAAAGGGCTAAGGAAAAGCGACTAGTGGACGAAGACTTGTACTCGATTTTGCAAGTGCAGAATGGTGGATTGAAGGGTTATACCTTGAGCAGTGAGGGTGTTCTGTGTTTCCAAGGGAAAGTTTGTATGCCGATAGATGTTGAATTAAGGCAGAGAATTATTCAGGAAGCTCATAGCAGCCCATATGCTATGCATCCTAGAGGTAGTAAAATGTACCGGGATCTGAGGGAATAATTTTCGTGGCCGGGTCTGAAGTGAGAGGTAACAAAATTTGTAAGTAAGTGCCTGACGTGTCAGTGAGTCAAAACTGAACATCAGTTACCTTCGAGTTTGTTGCAACCGGTAAGGATTCCGCAGTGGAAGTGGGAAAGGATTACGATGGATTTCGTCCTTTGGGCTACCCTCACGCCAGCGAAAGATTGATGCAGGTGATTGTTGATCGTTTGACAAAGTCAGCTCATTTCATACCAGTTCGGGTTGATTACTCACTTCAAAGGTTGGCTAAGTTGTATGTAGTGTAAATCGTGAGACTTCATGGAGTGCCGGTGTCGATTATCTTAGATAGGGATCCTCGTTTCACATCAAGGTTTTGGAAAGCGTTGCATTAGGCATTGGGTACAAGGTTGGATTTCAGTACGACATTTCATCTGCAATCAGATAGGCAGTGAGAGAGGGTAATCCAAATTTTAGAAGACATGCTGAGGGGTTGTGTTTTGGATTTCAGAGGTAGTTGGGAGGAATTTCTACCATTGGTAGAGTTCGCGTACAACAACAGTTATCAGGCAAGTATCCAGATAGCACTGTATGAAGCGCTGTATGGGAGGAGGTGTCGTACTCCTACGTGTTGGACAGAGTTAGGTGAGTGTTAACTATTGGGTCCAGAGTTGGTTACTGAAACGGAGGATAAGGTTAAGCTGATTCGAGCTCGTTTGAAGGAAGCTTCGGACAGACAGAAATCTTATGCCGATCTCAAGCGAGGGATATATAGAGTTTGCAGTGGGTGACAAAGCTTTTCTAAAGGTGTCCCCGTGGAGGAAGGTGTTGAGATTTGGTCGGAAGGGCAAGCTGAGCCCTAGGTTCATCGGGCCGTATAAGGTGTTGCAGCCTGTGGGACCAATAGCTTATCAGCTCGAGTTGCCAGCAGAATTGAGTCAGATCCATGACGTGTTTCATGTTTCAATGCTTAGACGCTATCGCTCATATCCGTCGATTATTGTGCCAATGGAAGAGATAGAAGTAAACCCGGATTTGTCTTTTGAGGAGGAGCCGGTGCAGATCCTAGATCGGGATGTCAAAGTTTTGCATAGGAAGTCAGTTCCTTTAATGAAGGTGTTATGGCAGAATCATGGGACTGAAGAGGCCACGTGGGAGCCGGAGGATGTAATGCGGCAGCAATACCCTCAACTCTTTTGACCAGGTAATTTTGAGGCTGAAATTATTTTTAAGAGGCCACTGGTTTTATCAAAAACAAGCCTTTTCTGTGACATGTCGGATTCGGTCGTAGTGTTTTGACCGGGTTTGGGGTGTTACAAGGAAATTGACACAGTGTGGACTTCAAGCCAAACGACTGTGCCTCGACAATTAACTAAGACACTGCCATGCCACGATTTACACGGCTGTGCCCCAATCGACAGAATCGAGACACGGCCAGAAAACAATTTACACGGGTGTGTACCATGGCCATACCCCTACCACATGAGAGAGCAATTTCACTCGGATTTGGATATTTTGAGGCAAAGAAACACATTCCAAAGCCTATTCAAACACCAAGTAGGAAGAATACTTGAATTGGGACACCTAAAGGCCAAGTAAAGCATTCCAAAAGTCT
The DNA here is from genome assembly GCA_025506655.1 of Gossypium rotundifolium. Classification (NCBI taxonomy): domain Eukaryota; kingdom Viridiplantae; phylum Streptophyta; class Magnoliopsida; order Malvales; family Malvaceae; genus Gossypium; species Gossypium rotundifolium. The sequence goes on along the minus strand of CP106732.1, from coordinate 31,414,724 downwards.
ATATAAACACCCTAAGTGTATCCTGAAGAGATTGGTGAGCTAGGCCAAGGAGCCGAGCTAGAAGGTTAGATTTGTGGGAATTACTCAAAGATAGCCAGTTGATCCATCTCAAGGAACCGGAATTCTACTCAAGACAGCGAATTTTTCCTTCAATTCCTTCAAGGGGTTTTAGGGATTTCTTATGTTTTGGTTTGTCTTTTCTCTTAAGATGTTTTTTTTATTCATCATGGACTAAACCCTTCAGATACCTTAAGGGATGAAACCTAGATGAATCTTGTTATTGTTTTCTGAATTATATGATAAATACTTAGTTTGTTCTTAACTATGAAATAATCTGAATTCGAAATGAAATATTATGAAAACATACTTGAAATACATTGGTATATCTTGTATATGTTATTTTAGTTCATAATGTGGAAAGTAAATCTATGTGGAAATTTGAGATGATGATATCTGTACATGGAATCTATTGGTGGATACGTACATCCAAATTTATGTGATAAATTTTATTAAACATTGAAATTGGACTCAATAAGTGATTTGTCAATTTAAATTGTGATTGGCAAGAAGAGTTAGTGAGTTGCACGTTTATGAATTGTTACGCATATTTGTCTAAAATACGAGGAAATGATGGTACTTGATACATGGAAATATGAGACTATGATATATAAAAACATCGAATATGTTTAATAAATGTGTTTATGTTTAATTATAGAACTGTACACCTGAAGTGTACTATTTGTGTAAAGATGATGTTCAAATGATTTGATGAGTAGAACTCAAATATGTTGTTAGAAACCAAAACAAATTATTATGAAAATGTATATGAATTATAGAGGTATGATTACTATATGTGATATGAATACATAATGTGAAAAAGTATAGGTATAAGAGGAATTTATTAAGAATTGAGTCTATATCGTTTCTTGTTATTTAGTTGACGTGTACGACTAAAAAATGGTAATAAGTATAAGGCTTGGTTACGTAACACCCGAATTAGGGGTTATTTGTAATTTAAATAAATTCCATGTGGGCTTCAAGAAATAAATGAATATGATTTTATTTGGCATGATTTTAGGACCTAAAATAACTCGAGCTAAGCGACCGATATTAAAATTTATTTTTAAGTATGTAAAAGGAAGAGCTAGGTTAGTTAGGGCTTTAATGAAATTTTTAGGCGAGTTAAGACATAAGAATGTCTTTGGTGGAGTGGCATGGAGGTATTTGCTTGGGGCTTTAGGAAGGTGGCGCCCAAGGTGCTAAGGGCTTAGGTTCGAATCAATGTGGCGACAAGGTGTTTTAATTTTGGGTTTGGCGTTAAAATGGAAGAAGGCCTTAAAAGGAGTTGGGATGAGTCTAGGACACAAAGAACTCATTGGCAAAGTGGGTTCCGTCGTCACTTAAGAGTTGGAGGGAAAGAAGGCGCGAGTTGAATGGATGGGGAGCATTTGGCGTTTTATTTTTTTATGCGATCTTTGGGCTTTAGTAAGAAGGTTTATAATTAAATGTTGTGGTTAATTGAATGAAAGTCTAATGGGAGAAGTGGCTAGGGACGTGGAAGGAGGGCTGGTGCGTGAGGTCTTTGGTTGAATCAAAGGAGCGACACCATGTTTTCTTTTTGAAGGCTGGCGTGAAAAGGAGAATTGGCCTGCACATGGTTCCTTGCTTTTGCATTCGGCTGGAAGGAAGTTGAGGGGCACATGGCTTCTTTGGTTTTTTTATTATTTATTTGATGAGATAATAAGGGATAATAAGGATTAAATTAGATTTTAATTAGATTATTATTTAATTAATCTAAAAAGGTGGCAAAGAGAAAAAGTGGGCACAGGTTCAATTCAAATTCTTTTTGAATTAATTCAAGCTAGTGGCCAAGAGGGATTTAAGGAAATTGATTGAAATTTGAACTCTTCATGGGAAGAGTGGACGGCAAGCATGGGGGTTTAGTGTTCTATTTGTTGAGGGGATTAAGGAATTAAAAGGATGATAAAATTATATTTATCTTGGATAAATCAAGGCTGGGAATTATCACAAATTAAGAGAGTGTTTGCTGAAAATTGGAGACCTTGGGGGGCTGTCCATATCTGTTTTGTACAGCAAAGATGTGCGAAAACTTCAACAAAATTCTTCTTTTCTCGCTACCAAAATCTCCATTGTTTCATAGCCAAAACCATTCAAAATTCTAGCTTCTCTTCTTTTTTTACAAGAATATACTCCCTCTTTAAGAGAAAATTTCCAGCAAACTCCTTCTCTTCTTCCTCTCTTCTTGTCTGCCTAAATCTCCCTTAAACCATAGCCAAAATTGTTCAAAAATTTCCAGCATTGTTGTTTACTCTTAGCCGAATTCCCTTAAGGAAAAAGGGTGCTATTTTCGGTTCTTTCCTCTTCTAAAAGGTAGCCGAACCCTCTCACAACATTAAGAGGTCTTGCCAATTTTCTATAAGTGAGGGAAGCTTTTGGGATTTATTTTCCAAGGTGAGTTGGGACTAAGTTACGCTTCGGGATTTGATTGGAAATCAAATCCATTCAAGGACAAAATCTAGTGTTGTAGATCGGATCTTGGGATCTAGGAATTCCGGTAGAAGCAGTGTGTAAACTCCTTACACTTTATTGTTAAACTTGCAATTTATTGTCTTATGTATAAATTTTGGTAGTGATCTATGATATGCTTGTGGGCTTAAACATGGATTCCGTGTAAGTCCCTAAATTTGTGACTTTTGATATATGATTTGCATGCCATCACATGATGATTAAATGCTATGATATGATTTATGAAAATTTTTACTAAAGCATGTGATGGTGGGATTGATGAGAGGAGGGATGAAATATGGACTGTAAATCGGTGGTTTTGACCACAAGATGGGTTGGCCCCATCAGATTATTTGTGACCTATGGTCATCGGTGGTTTTGACCACAACGATTGAATATTTGCGACTAAGTCCCGGTGGTTTGGTACCACGATGGTTTTGACCACACTTGATATTTTGTGACCTATGGTCATCGGTGGTTTAAACCACACGATGGGTTGGCCCCATCATTTAAATTGTGACTTTAAGTCATCGTGGTTTTGACCACAGGGTAGAAAAGGAGTATGGATGGCTAGTTGGGTTGCATGTGCATGTTTAATTGATAAATTGTGTATGAGTTGTATTCTCGGGTGGGGATTTACACTTGAGTCTTGGTGACTCACCCCTTCCCTTAACATTTTGCGAGATGAGTAGATCGCGGATATGGAGCCGAGAGGACTCGAGGCGCCATGCTTAATGTTGGAATTTAATTTTGTTTTCGTTAAGTTTAATTATTTTATTTCCTAAGTATTTTATTTTGGGATTGTAATAAGGCCGCTATTTATTTTGTGGATGTTATTTTATTTATTTTGCTTATGTTATGTTACAAATGAAATTTTCAATTGATAAGTAACGATTAAAATAATTTTTCAAACTTAATAAATTTCTACTGGTTTTTCAAAAGATGTTACCATCGGGTAACAAAAATAAACTAAGTCAACTATCACTTTGATGATTTTAAAATGATACATGATCAATGTTTTCAAAAGGGTTTATAAAGCCCAACTGTATTTATAAAAGGCCCAACTGAGTTTTCAAACCCGTTTTAAATACCTTAGCCAAATTTAATCAATTTTCACCCAACTTTCAAATTGGCCCAAAATATTTTACCCAGTGACATACGGATCCGATTAGGGACTCATGGGTAGGGTTTGGGGTGTTCTGATTTGAATATGTAAAATTGGTTCTTGAATATTTTAAAATGTTGGTAAAGATAAAGGATCAAGTGTGTAACAGCCCGGTTTAGACCCTAGTCAAAATAATGGTTTTGGGTGTAACATCCTAGATTAGGGATTCTGCATTTTATGTTTTCTGTGTGTTTGGCTTGTTCTGCTTGTTAATTTGGTGTGTTTGGGGGTCCTGGGAAGGCTCGGGGTCAAGCCAGGGCCTTGGTAAAAATTTTGTTTTTGGGCACTTTAGGGGGGAAGCCAGTAGGAGCAGGCCTTAAGTCTACTTGTGTACAATTGATAGCACAAAGAAGCTTGTGTCTAGGTGGAGGTGGCGTTACTTGTAAAAGCTGACGGGGAGGAGTTTGAATCCCAAAAGCCTCATTATGAAGCTTTATTTTTGGCACCTGGATAAGGAGAAGGTGGATTCGACAGGGACACTTCAAGGTTGTTGGTTGAATGGGTCAATGTGTTCAAATGTGTGGACATGAGGGGCTTGTGGAGTTTGAATTGGTCAAACCAATTCAAATGGATGTTGGGGAGTGGAAGTAGGAGGAAATCAAGGAATGTGGCCATGGTGGAGGTGTTGGCTGAATATGGGAAGCTTGAGGAGGGGGAGAATTCAGTTTAATGATAGCATAGGTGGTCTGCTGGAACGGTGGAAATGTGCAAGTGTTCACAATTGTAACGAGTAATAAAGTGACAAGTAAATGTCGAGTTATCGTACCCACAGGGACTGCAAAAGAATTATTTATGAAAATGATTTCAAACACTTTGGTGACGGAAAAATAGTTGGTTTTGAGAAATATTTAAAAACAAAAAGAAAAACAAAGTAAAAATAAAATAAAACAAAGTTCTAGTGCACGATTTCAAAAATTGATTTTAATCAAGATGATATAATTGTGTTAGATTAATAACATTTCTTACCTTAGAATTATTAAGCTTGTGTTTATACTCGTTAAAACATGGCAACCCGGTAATCTGCTAACTTATGAACATACTTACAAATAAGAATCCATTCATCTCTTGTACATATTCCTATGTCAATTCAACTGATAAAACAGATTTATAAAAGTAAACATGTTATTGCACATACATACTTATTAAATTAAACAATCTCTCGCATATTCCTATGTCAATTAAAATGATATCAACCTAATAAGCATATAAAAGATTATGTGAAGTAACAAAGTATTTTTACCTTGAAACAATTTAATCACAAAAATCCTGCAAGTTATGTAAGGCATACATATCATCAAATACTTTAATCTTCAGCTACCTTAGAAGAATTAAACATGCACAGATTAAGTATTGTGTCCATTAATTACAATTTCAATGCATTTAAATAATTAATTCATTAGCTATCTAAACAATTATAATGCCAGATAACTTAGCGTAATTTTACTTAATCAAACATTTCACCGAGGCCTTTAACAGCATAAACACAATTTTAATAATCTAAGAGGGCGAAATGAAATCAACCCAACATGAATTAAATTCAAGCTAAATTGATCAAATTAAAAATTTCAAAAGCATGAATATTCATAAGCATGTTTGTCAAAATAACAACAAATAATTTAGAGTGATAAGAAACAAGAAACAAATCCGGTGGCTCTCCGTGGCTTCTCTGATTGATCCCTTCTTTGTTCTTCGTTGTCCTTGGCTATCAAGGGGGCTTATGAACACTTCAATTGCTGATTCGAATGGCTGTAAAACACCTCTTTTCCAAGAGGGGAAATCGACACAACAACACCCAAAAAGGGAAGTGGAAAATGGAGAATTGAGAGAAAATGAGAGAGGAGAATGTGAAGGCTTGAGGTGTGATTTGAATGAGCAGCTAGGGGCTGTATTTATAGGTGTTAGGGGCTGCTAAAAATAGCAAAAAATCATCAGCAAAGGAGTCCCACTTGGCCAGCCATCCCATGTGGCAAAGTTGATGGATTCAACTTTGCTAAAATTAGCACGGGCAAATCTTTAAAGCCATGAATTTTGGAGGGGTTTGAATGGGATTTTGAGAAGTCTTCAAGGGCTTCTTTGCAACTCATTTAATCAGCTAACAAGCTGATTTGTACCAGCCTATGGACGGTTTGGGCTACCCAACTCTTTGCTTGGTTCGGCTCAACCGGTTTGGTTCAGCTGATGCGGTTCAACTGGGCCTTTTTCATAATCAATTAAGATTAATTTATTTAACCCAAATTAAATTGGGAATAAATTAAAATTAATTCTATTATGATTAAATGTTCATAATTGGACCATCTTGGGCTGAAAATAAATTCGCCTTGACCAATTTGCTTCTCGATTTTGCTATTGAGCAAAGGTTCATTGGTGATTTTAAGCCTTTGTGCGAATCATAGAAAATAGTCAAAATAAATCAAAATTTACTATAAAATTAATTAAAATTCATCGTGTTCATATTTTTAGCATAATTTAATTATTTTATAATATTTAATTATTTTTGACAAGAATTTACTCGAAACCACATGAATTTGGGTAAAAAAGGGCATGAAAAAGTATATAAATTTTCATGTTTCCACACCCCCAAACTTAATTCATTGCTCGTCCCGAGTAATGCACAAATTTGAAAAGAATTTTCTCGGAAACACCTTCCTTTAGAACAAATCTTTTCTCAAAATTATGAATTGGATACACTTAAGCTCAAAAATAAGAAATTCGATAATTATGCTACTTAAGCATTCATATCATTCAAATTACTCTCTACAATTATTATACTAGCAAAATCAGACCAAATGTTTCTTAATAAAGACATGTTACTGGCTACCAATTTGATTTTAATTCCTTATTCAAAAAGTAAACTGCAATCATTAAGCTTAACTAGTGTCTTCATATGTTGAACAGAGGAATTTCTCTCCACTAATGTAGGTAACGTTGGAATTTTGAATCAATATGTCTTTAATAAGGTTGTAACGTGGATGGGCTTAGGGTAGATAAAAGATAGTTAAATTTTTTGCTTAAAAACCCTAGACTCAGCATAAGATCGAACCTTTGGAACCTCCACCCTTGATACCCAACTTGTGCTCTTTCGATCACTTATTTCATTTTGAGTACATGTTTTTTTTAATTAGCATACAAGCTCAAACTCGAGCACTTGCTTCATGTACTACAATTTTTCGAGCCATTGATACTTCTTTCCAACTCTCCCAAACTTATTTTCAAACAATCTTCTGAATAGTACCGAGTCTAGTGTCTGGGAAAATTTTAGACGTGATGAAGAGAAAATTGATGGCTAAATGTTGCATAGGTCCAAATAAAATTAGGCCATATAGTCTCAAAATTGGGTTTCAAAGGATAATTTTATCAGGGTCGGCTTGTAAGGCTCAACAATCCAAACAACAATTGCCTAAATCATTTTCAATATTCCACGTTTCCTAGGATTTTGCCTCAAGAAATTACTAAATCAATTCTAAAGACTTAAGGTTTCATGCATGCTTAATTTTTTCGTAGGGAACTAAAAAAATTTATGGTACAAGTTTACATGCTTTATTAAAGATACATTCACATCTTTATTAAGCTAACATACTAATTTATTAAAATAATAGAACTTTATTAATGCTGAAGTTTAGCATAATTAACAATATCTCAAATTATTGAAAAAAAAATGTCATAAATCATAACTAAAAGAAAATTTTATTCTGAATTCAAATTTTCGGTCCCCCTTACTTAAAGTGAACAATGTCCTCATTGTTTAAAGTGAATAGATACTATACGCCCGTGTAAATTGTCTTCATGCCGTGTCTCGATTCCATCGATTGGGGCACGGCTTTGTAAATCGTGGCATGGTCGTGTGAAGTAATTTGACGAGGCACGGCCATGTGGCTTGAAGTCCAGGCCGTGTCGATTTCCTCTTTGGCCCAAATTAGCCCATTTTAAGCCTGTTTCTCGTTCTTTTTCGTTCTCGGGTGCTTTCCTGAGTATAAGTCATGAAAAGAAAGGATTAAGAGCACCTTTTTACATAAATTGAGGGCTAAATCATCCAAAAGCATACTAAATGTGGAATTAAAATATGTTACTTTTACGGTTCATCAAATAGCCCCACACCTAAGCTTTTGCTTGTCCTCAAGCAAGATTCTCAACTTATAATTAAAACAAACTTTCCATAATTCATAATTCCTATCGACAATGTCTCATTATAATTCATATGGATAATTCAACTCAAAGAGTCCTAAAGATTCAATCACGATAAGTCATACCTTTGTAGTACGAAAACACAGGTGTCTCCCCTTATCTGAATAATTACTTTTAATTCAAAGTCGACAAGGATTGACATCCTCACTGAAGGATCACTCAAATCACGCAAAGTGTTTAAGGTTCAAGAATAAGCACTCGTAAGTCGAACCTAAAAAGTTAATCCCATAGGCTTGCCTGAAAATCAAATCTCCACCATCGTATATGAGATGATACACAAATCAAAAGTTCTTTAATCGGGTTGTAAAATTTGAGGTTAAGGTGTGGATACGAAATTTGAATTAGAGGTTAAAATCGAGACCGACTTGACCAATTACCAAACTAGAAACAATGAACTAAGTATGAATATTTACATCGAATAAAAACTAATAATACCTACTATTGATAATTACTCCATAATAAAAAGTATTTTTCATCACTTAAAATTTTATAATACTTTAATACGAGCTTTTTCTTCATCAATTGGAGTTTAATTGCTCTAAGCTCTTTAATATTGAATATACTTGGATTTTTTAAAAGAACAAACTAAAATATTACATCATAAATGATAAATGTAACTACCGAACTAATATAATTTGGTAATTTAATCAAATCAAACCTCGATTAAAGGGTAGTCAAAAGAATGGTGATAACAAATTCAAAGGGATTTTGGGTTAATATTTGTGGGTGAGTCAATAAAAAGGGTGTTATGACTCAACGGGGTTCACTAGGGGTTAATTTGTGAAGGTAGGCTTTTTATGGAGTAAGTGGGTTAAACCTAGGTGCCTTTATCATCTCAGTATATCAAACCATTAATGTGGTCTCAGCAAGTATAAATGAAGCAAGTTCTAGTATAACAGTTCAAAGTTGACACACTCATAATTAATAAAGTGAGCACGAAAAAGAATATATGCTCTATAAGGCTCAAAATCTCACAAAAATTATGTGTTTTTTTGACATCAATCCTTATAAATTCCAAATTTCAAGGTAATACTCAAATTCAGTTCAACAACCTATCAATTTTAATTTTTAGAAAGTAGGCTTATCATGCTTGATTCTCTAGTATTCTTTAATTTTAATCATCAATTATGTAATAATAAAATCATCCTAAAGTAATAGAAAAATATTTGAAAACAAGACTAAATTCAGGATTTGAGAATAACACTTACCCCCACACTTAAGATGAATTTTGGATGAAGTCTATGAAAAGAAATCGGATAAGATTAGAGGTGAACGGGGAAGCGCCTCGAACCGTTTGAAATTAAATCCTCAAGTAGCAGGCTTGGTTTTATTGTATCCTAAGTTAAATCTAAATATCATAAAGAATAAGAAGAAGAAAATAAAATAAAATAAAGTAAAAAATAATGATGAAATAAAATAATAACAAAAATAAATAATGGAAAATGAAAGACAACTGGAAAAATAGGGAATGAGGTTTAAATAGAGATGTAGCCCGTGTTTTGGGATTTTGAATTTTGAATGCATTCAGGGTGTTCAGGCATGGCCGTGGGTGTCATGGTACGCCCGTGTCTTTCTTCACATGGTCATTTAATAAGGGTGTGGTCCTCCTGTGTTCGATAAGTCAAAATGTAGGCACGATTGAAAGGTACGACCGTGTTTAGCCCGTGCTTGACAATCAGTAACCTCGTACGGGGCGTCGGCACAGGCGTGGACTATTATCGCCATCTGTGTTTGGGAAAGAAATTTTTCTATGTTGTGCATGGCTACTGGCACATCCATGGTTAATCCCCTGGCTTCCACACGACCACGGGCATGCCCGTGTGTAGGGCTGTGTGGCCTAAAAATCTGCTCTTTGGTTAGTTCATGGTTAGGTGCTAAAAAGAAAAAGAAAAGAAAAAATATAAAAATAAAAAAATATAAAAATGGGGCTAGTGCTCGGGTTGCCTCCTGAGACGCGCTCGTTTATAGTCTTAACTAGACTTTACCTCTCATTCGTATGGTCACGGTGGTTTGAGGAGGTGAAAATCCTTTTTATGCGATCACTTCGGTTATGGATATATAGTTTAAGTCGAGTAATGTTTACCTCAAAAGTGTTGATTTTAGGATTGCTTACCTCGACTGTGCCGTATAGGAAGACATTAAGTACCTCAAAAGTGATTTCTTCGTTTGTCTTGAGGTCTGAATTGGTGATTCGAGGGTCTTCCTTATTCAACAATACCTGATCCTCTATTTTGATATGATTTGTTGTTCTTATCAGCTCGTCTGGGGTTTCCTTTGGTTTCACTTCGTGTGGTTTTGGTTCCTCATGTAATTCTTATTTATTAGTACGAGGTCTATGATTCGGCTCAGGTTTGTAGCTTTGTGGTGTTTCCTACAATGAAGGTTGAAAAAGTTGGTTATCAACTGATTTTACTTTCTCACCTATATCACTTGATGTTCTGGCCAAGTCAAGAGCTTGAAGATTGACTATCTCGTCGCCTACACGAAGTATGAGTTCTCCTGCATCGATATCAGTTTTAGCTCTGGCAGTTGCTAAAAAGGGTCTTCCTAAAAGTAAGGGAATCGTGTTGTCCTCATCCATGTCTAAAACGACAAAGTCTACTGGGAATACGAATTTATCAATTTTGATTAGAACATTTTCTATTATACCCCTAGGAATTCTTATAGATTTACCAGTTAATTGAATGCTCATCTTAGTTTGTCTGGGATTCCCTAGACCTAGTTGTTTACACATTTTGTAAGGCATAACATTGATGCTTGCCCCTAAATCGCTAACGCATTATAAATAGATAAACTACCAATTAAACATGGAATTGTAAAACTCCTTGGATCTTTTAATTTCTATGGCAGTTTATTTTGTAGAATTGTTGAGCACATTGCGTTTAGCTCCGCGTGGTGCTCTTCTTCTAACTTGCGTTTGTTGGTCAAGAGATGTTTTAAAAATTTCCTTGAGTCTGGTATCTAAAAAAGAGCTTCAAGGAGAGGAAAGTTAATATGTAATTTCTTTAAGAGTTTAAGAACTTACCAAACTGTTCCTCTGAATCGTCTCTTTTCATTGCTTCGGGATAAGGTATGCGAGGTTGGTACTCCTTGATTACCGGTTTCGATTTTTCTTGTGTTACCTCTACCTTACCTTTGTCTACCTTGTTTTCTTGTATTGAGTTTGGTTCATCTAACCCCTTACTGTCTTGAGCTGAGATGGCTTGAATTTGCTCCTTTGTGTTAACCTCGGTGTTACTTGGTAGAAGTCCTAGCGGTCATTCTGACATTAGCTTTGTGAGATGTCCCACTGACCTAGTAAGTTCTCCAACTTGATTCTTGATCCCTTTGATCGATTTTTGTTGTTCATCAAGTGCCGCTTCAATCTTTTGGAGTCGAGAATCTGTGGCTGTCATGAATTTCGTCAGCATCTCTTCAAGATTCGGCTCCTCTTCTTGTTGGTGAGGTGGTTGTTGAAAATCTGGAGGAAGTTCCGATCTTTGGCTACTTGGATCATCCCACGAGAAATTGGGATGGTACTTCCAACTTGCATTATAAGTGTCACTATAAAAATTATTTTGATATCTAGAATAATTACCTGTATAGTGAGCTTGCTTGTTTTCCATGTCATATTCGTAGGGTGCGTACTCAGGATTCTCCACGCCTCGTATTTAAATCATATTGTATTTCTAGATGTACCTGCGAGGGACTATACCAATCATCAATCTTTTTGTTCATCATCTCTAACTGATTAGATAACCTGGTGGCTACGTCGAGGTTGGAAACACTGGTTGCTTTAGTAGGAATTCCCACTGATAATTATTCAGTGCCATCTTTTCCGTAGACTAAAATTTTTTGCCAAAAGCAAAATAGAGGAAAAAAATTAGCAAAGTAAAAAAAATAATAAAATAATAACAATAATAAAATAATAATAAATTGCAATAGAAAAAAAATTGGCTAAAGTAATAAAAAATAGAGCTTTCTTAATATTTTAGATGTTCCCTGGCAACGGTGCCAAAAACTTGATCGCTACAAAATAGTCTAGTTTTAATATTTATAAAAGAGTGATCGAACCTGTAGACTGACTGCGACAACAATAGAGGCAAGTGAACCTATCGAACAGTAGTATAGCTCAGGCAAGAATATCTTATCGAACCCAAGGGAACCTAAAAGTGCTACTACTCACTTTCTATCTATTATTTAGCCTAAAATATGGAGTGATTGAATTATTAAACTAATGAGATACTTAACTAAATGCAAAGACAAAAGAATGAATGGGAGAAAGACTTTGAGAAAACTCAGTTGATAAAGACGATACCCTCAGGAAGAATCCACCTATGACTTCACTTATTATTTATTCCCCATACCATATGATTTCTTTACTTAGCTTGACCTGTGAGACTCCCAAAAAGATGAATGCTTCGGCAAAAAGCCTCTGCCAAAAAACCCCTGTTTTGGCTTCTGCCGAACTCCCTTTTTAGTTGCTACCTTGGGTGTTTATATAGGCTTTGAGATGCTTTACTTGGCTCCTAAGTATCCTAATTCAAGTAGAATTCCTCCTAGGATGTTTAAGTAGACTTAGGAATGTGTTTCTTTGTCTCCAAGCATACAAATCCGAGTGAAATTACTCTTTCCCGAGGTAGGGGCACGGCCATGGTACACGCCCGTGTAAATCATCATCAGGCCGTGTCTCGATTCTGTCGATTGGGGCACAACCGTGTAAATCATGGCATGGCTGTGTGAAGTAATTTGATGAGGCACGGCCATATGGCTTGAAGTCTAGGCCGTGTTGATTTCCTCTTTGGCCCGAATTGGCCTATTTTAAGCCCATTTCTCGTTCTTTTCGTTCTCGGGTGCTTTCCTGAGTATAAGTCATGAAAAGAAAGGATTAAGAGCACATTTTTACATAAATTGAGGGCTAAATCATCCAAAACCATACTAAATGGGATTAAAATATGTTACTTTTACGGTTTATCACATGCGAACTAGACATAAGGCTGAAACGAATGAAATAGAACCATACCTTCGCAAGTGGTGTCAAACACTCTCTTCGACATGTGTGGATTACTTGCTTTGACACAGTCTACTTAGAACCTGGCACTGTGAGTTCCTTGAGGATTTCTTGAAGATTTTTAGGCTTAATATTACTCAATGAGAGGAATATTCATCATTGTCGAAATTAGGTAATTTAGAGAACTCGTTAATAGCATTAGAATTTATGGGTACCTTGATTCCGCGGACTGGAACTTCAGTCAATTTGGTTGAAGTTAAGTTCGCTTAGAATTCACGAACTAGTTCTTCATCCACACTTGGTCTCTTTTCACAAAACAATTCCCAATTGAGTGCTTCAGCAACTTGACGAATACGTGCCATAAAGTCTCTGTAGTTGCTTTCTTTCAAAGTGAAGCCTTTCTTTGGATGCATCTGTTGATTTTTGAAGATACTTTCGTATCTTACTTTGGCTTCTTCACAGTGAAATTTACTTTGTGGTTTGTCAATTTGAGCGGAGGCACGAGTTCTTTTGCGAGTCATCATTAACCACCTTCCTTGTAGAATTTAAGAACTCTTAAAATAAATAAAAAAACTAATGAATCAAAAAGGAGAATTTAAAGGCGGGTTGGCTTGGGTTGGATGAAGGGAGATGTGCGCATAGGAGCACAAGGCGACAAGCAGTGTGGCGCGAATGAAATTGCAGCAGGTGTCTTGGTCTTGGCTCAGGCGAGAGCTGGCGTTGGCGTGTCTTTGGAGCTGGAGCCTTCTTTGTTGGCGAATGGAGGCTTAGGGACTTAGGGGCTTGCGGCACTTGGTGTTTTGGTTGATGGGAAGTTGAGTGATGAGTGAATGGGGTGCATCAATGATGCAATTTATAGATGGATGAGTATAAATTAGAATAGAACTCTTAGAATAATTAAAGCACTAAAAATAAGAGTCCTCTTCTAATTTTACTCATGATAAACAACAATTAATAATTAAATAAACACATATGAATTATCAATTACTATTTATTTGCCAAGATAAATATAAAATAAAATTAACTCTAATCCTAAGCTAAGTTGATAAAAGTTAATATATAAATTATAATAAAAATAATTATATATTAAAGTTTATCAATATTTTGAAAGAAAGAAAAAATATTTATTTTAGATACCTTTTAAAAATATTTACAACAGAGGCACCTAGTTTTTATTATTTACGAAAATAGTAACCAAATTTTGAAAATAATTCAATTAAGTCCTTAGACTTAATGAAAATTTCAAATTGAGTTGCAATTTAAGACTTGGGTCAAAATTGACCTTTTTATTTGAAAAACTAAAAATTTATTTTGATATTTAAGGGCTAATTCTTTGGAAAAATATGCAAAAATCAATTCCCAGGAATGATTGGAGGGGTCACAAGCGGTCCCGCTTAAGTTCCAATCTCCTAGACATAATTTATTTGAGCATAATAAACCCGGAAATATTCCTTAAGTAACTTATTGGAAGCGATAAAAACTAAGGGTTAGATAAACTGAACGAGATTTTATCCCTTTCAGGGTTTTCTCCGAAATAATATTTCAAAAGCTGAGCATTGACCTAAAAATTACCTCTCTTACCTTGGAGTTTAATAACTCCGTATGGATAGACGCGATGAATTGTGAATGGCCGGACCAACATGACTTCAACTTACCAGGAAATAATTTTATCTTGGAATTAAATAACAAGACTTGCTGACCTGCTTCAAAATGTCGAACTCAGATATGCTTGTCATGCCATTTCTTGAGTCTTTCTTTGAGTAATTTGGCATTTTCATATGAGGACATTCAAAATTCCTCTAGCTCGTTGAGTTTGAGCATTGATTTCTCTTTTGCAAGCTTGAGATCCAAATTGAGTTGTCGAAGAGCCCAGTAAGCTCTATGCTCTAACTCCAGAGGTAAAAGACATGCTTTCCCAAAGACCAACCTGTAGGGTGACATTCCTAAGGGTGTCTTATATGCTTTTCTATAAGCCCATAAAGCATCATCTAGTCTCTTGGACCAATCTTATCGGTTCTGGAAAACTACATTCTCAAGTATGCCTTTGATCTCTTTATTTCCTAGCTCAGCTTGCCCATTTGTCTGCGGATGGTAAGCTGTAGCAACCTTGTGTTTCACTCTATGTTTATCTAGCAACCATTTTAACCACTTGTTCACAAAGTGGGTCCCTTCATCGTTGATAATAGCTCTAGGGGTTCCAAACCTTGTGAACACGTGTTTTTGCAAGAATTTCATCACAAGCTTGGCATCGTTTGTCAGATACGCTTCAGCCTCGACCCATTTGGACACATAGTATACTGCTACCAATATGTACTTGTGACCAAAATATGGAGAGAAAGGACCAAGAAAATCAATACCCTAAACATCGAACAATTCAACCTCAATAATATTTGTTCGAGGCATCTCATTTCTATTAGTGACATTTCCAACCCTCTAACATCGATCACAACTCTTCACATAGGCGTATGCATCCTTAAATATTGTTGTCCAAAAGAATCCAGCTTGTAATACTTTGGCTGCTGTACAAGCACCTCCAAAGTGCCCCCCACTAGGAGCTGAGTGACAGTGGTATAAAATCTTCGGTATTTCATCTTCGGCCACAATCTGATCTGCACACCTTTTGAACAAATATGGCTCCTCCCAAAAATAGTAATTCATATCGTGAAGAAAATTTTTTTCTTTGCTGATATGTTTTATCAATCGGCATCAAACCACAAGCTAAATAGTTAGCAAAATTAGCAAACCAAGGAGTATTGTAGGCATGATTTACCTTCAGTATGTGTTCATTTGGAAATGTCTCTTGGATCGGTAAAAGCGAAGAGTTTTCCTCTTGCGGCTCCAATCTGGACAAGTGATCCGCTACTTGGTTTTCTACTCCCCTTCGATCTTGAATTTCTAGATCGAACTCTTGAAGTAAAAGTACCCACCGGATCAATCTCGGCTTAGCATCTTTCTTGGCTAATAAATACTTAATCGCGGAGTGGTCCGTATAGACGATCACTTTGGTACCTACACGATAAGATCGAAACTTGTCGAAACCAAACACAATAGCAAGTAACTATTTTCCTGTTACCGTATAGTTTAGTTGAGTTCCGGTTAGAGTTCTACTTACATAGTAGATAGGATGAAAAACTTTGTTTCTTCGCTGGCCCATGACGGCTCCAATGGTGAAGTCACTTGTATCACACATCAATATGAATGGTGAATCCCAGTCTGGTGTGACGATTATGGGTGCCGTGACTAATCGACTCTTTAGATCATTGAAGGCTTTTAAGCATTCCTTATTAAACTTGAATATTGAGTCTTTCTCTAAGAGCTTGCATAAGGGTTTAGCCACTTTGGAGAAGTCTTTGATAAATCTTCGATAAAAACCGGCATGACCCAAAAAGCTCCTAACACCTTTTACAGATGTTGGAGGTGGGAGTTTCTCGATAACATCTACTTTTGCTTTGTCTACCTCGATCCCATGTCTCGTTATTCGATGACATAGAACAATTCCTTCTTGTACCATAAAATGGCATTTTTCCCAGTTGAGTACAAGATTCATTTCTTCATACGCCTTAGTACCTTCACTAGATTGGCTAAGCAATCCTCGTAAGTATCTCCAAATACTGAGAAATTGTCCATGAAAACTTCCAAATACTTCTCAACCAAATCAGTAAAAATAGACATCATACATCTTTGAAATGTAGCTGGTGCATTACATAAACCTAATGGCATGAGTCTAAATGCAAATGTATCGTAAACCAAATGGCATGCGTCTAAATGCAAATGTATCATACGGATAGGTGAATGTCATTTTGTGTTGACCTTTTGGTGCTACTGTAATCTGATTATACCCTGAGTATCCATCGAGAAAATAATAGTAATCTCGTCCTGCGACTCTATCCAGCATCTGGTCCAAAAATGGCAGAGGAAAGTGATCTTTCCTGGTCGCCTTGTTTAGCTTCCGGTAATCGATGCAAATTCTCCATCCCGTAACTATCCTAGTTGGTATCAACTCGTTATTCTCATTCTCCAAGATCGTGATACCTCCTTTCTTTGGCACGCACTAGACTGGACTCACCCATGAACTATCTGAGATGGGGTAAATTATACCCGCATCCAACCACTTGATAATTTCTTTTTTTACTACATCTTTCATGATGGGGTTCAGTCTCCGTTGTCAATCAATTATTCCTCCCTCGCCATCCTCTAATATGATCTTATGCATGCATATAGATAGGCTAATACCAGGAATATCGGCTATGGTCCATCCGATAGCCTTCTTGAATTGTTTCAAAACTATAATGAGTTTCTCTTCTTGTTCCGTAGTTAATTCTGCTGAAACAATCATAGGCAGAGTAGAGACATTACCTAAATAAACATATTTTAGGTGTGAAGGTAATACCTTGAGTTCTAATTTAGGTGGCTCCTAGATTGATGCTTTTGGCTGCATGTAATCTCTTTTCTCCAATTCCAAATATTCAAAACGGGGTTATGGATTAAATCCCTTTTGATTAGCTTATAAGAAAGATGAGTATTCATCCTCCTCTTCCTCATTTGGGGGATTCAACGTCAGAATTCTTTCCAACGGGTCCTCAGTGCAGTTAAGTTCCTTCTCTACTATTCGTTCCTCTAAATTGACTACTACAAATCAATCATCCATTGTGCCAGGAAATCGTATTGACTTAAAAACATTAAAAGTTACCTGATCATCTTGAACACGCATAGTCAGCTCGCCTTTCTGCACATCAATAAGGGTCCTTCTAGTTGCTAAGAATGGTCTTCCTAGAATGATTGGCACTTCTTTGTCTGCTTCAAAACCTAGAATTACAAAGTCAGCAGGGAAGATAAACTTATCTACACGTACCAATACGTCCTCGATTTTTCCTTCTGGATGCGCTAAGGATTGATCTGCTAGTTGAAGTGTAACCGTAGTTGGTCTAACTTCTCCTATCCCCAACTTCCTAAATATTGACATAGGCATCAAGTTGATACTTGCACCTAAGTCACATAATGCTTTACCACAATAAGTTGATCCAATGTTGCATGGTACGGTGAAACATCCGGGATCTTTCAACTTTGGGGGTAGTTTATTCTGAAGATATGCACTGCATTCCTTTGTCAGAGCTACCGCCTCAAATTCTCCAAATCATTGTTTCTTCCACAAGATATTCTTCTTAAACTTGAAGTAGTTCGGCATCTGCTCAAGTGCTTCGACCAACGGGATGTTGATGTGTAGTTGCTTGAGTATGTCAAGGAACTTCCTGAATTGAATCTCTTGCTTTGACTTCTGAAGTCCTTGAGGGTAGGGTGGTGGTGGTTTCATTACTGGAACTGGTTCTGGTTGATTCGTCTTCGGTGGTAATTTTGCATCTAACGAAGTTGTTGGTTGATCAGAATTGACTGGTCCTAAGGTTACTTTGCATGGTTTTGCAGATATCGGTTCTGGTGAAACTGGGGTTTCAACACTTGGTTGAACTTTTAAGTCTTGAACATCAGCTTGTTCCTTTTCAACTTCTATAGTGTTGGGCTCTACTATATTTTCGCTCCTCAATTGCAACGCTTTGCAATGTTCCTTCCCTAGATTTCTCGAATTTTTTTGTGTCACTATGTAACATTTGGGATTTAGGGGTCTTGCATTTGATCTCGTATCTGTGTGTCCTTGTGTGTTGCATGCTTGTTTGAGTGTGTTGGGGGCTTCGGGAAACCTTGAGGTTAGGTAGGAGCTTTGGTGAAATTTTTAGTTGAAGCCTTTAAGGGAGAGCTAGTAGAGATAGGCCTTAAGGGATTTAAAGTGGTGTTTAGGGACATAACAAGTGGAGTGGTAGAGGGGCAAGGAGACACCATATGGTGGGTAGGGGAGTTGCGTCAAAGGGGAGTTCCAAGGGGGAGAAGGTTCGAGCAGCGCGGGCAGCATTTTGGAGTTGCATGTTTTGCGTCAAGTGGAGGAGGTAGTGGATTCAGCAAGGGCACTTGAAAGATGGAGGGTTGAATGGGTCAAGCCATTCAAATGGGTAGTGGAGAGTTATTTGTGGGGTTTGAATAATTCAAACTCATTTGAATGGGAGGTGTAAAGGGAGTTAAGGAGAAAATCATGGGGGGTGTTGGCTAGTTGGGTGTTGGCCAAATTTTTGAGGGGTTGAGAGAGGGAACATTCGATTTTGAGCTTAAGGTGAGGGTGTTGAAATTTGGTTGTTTGTGTATAGTGTATAGTGCCAAAATTTAGTTTTTCTTTATTCTCATCCTCTCTTGTGTCGAAAACACTTAGCATCTCAACTCTTTTTCTCTCTTTTTGACTCATAGCCGAAACTTAGAAGACCAGTGGGGTCATTCTTATTCATCTTTTTCTTCTCATCTTCAAAAGCCGAAGGTGCCACTTTTTCCTCCCTTTTCATTTCAAGTTTTCGTTTTCTTTCTTGAAGCCTCTTTAGCCGAATCCTTTTTGCTCTATTTGTGTCACCTTTTCTCCATTCTTCTTAAAAATCAAACTACACTCATCACTCCCTCCCATAACTGAAACCTCATAGACCTCAACCCTCTCTCTTCTTTTCCACCGATCACTTCAATCTCAAAAGTCGAATAACCCTCTTAGCCATTAGAACCTTGGCTGAATCTTCTATTCACCATTATTCCCTCTTTTTCATCTCTACTCTTTCTTTTCTTCTTCTATTTCATTTGTTTCTCAAGTTTTATCTCTTGGCCGAACCTGTCAGAGCCGAATATCTCTTGGGTGGTGACTCTGTTCCATTTGTTAATCTATAGAGAGGGTACCATCGTTCATCTACTATTAATTTTCTCAATCGGGTTAGTAGTAGTGGTAAGGGTTCGTGATTCCTTTTTAATCTTTCTTTTTCTTGCTTTGGATGCCAAAACAAAAGCTTAACCTTTGTTCTTTTGTATGGCCGAACCTTGATAAGGGCCTTTACTTTGTGTCTCTTTTGTTTGAAGCCAGCGTTAGGGGTGTTTGTGATCTTTCAGGATTCGATCAATCAAGGTAAGAAGGTATTTGGTTCGGCCAAAGGCCATTTTGTTTGGTCAATAGGTGTTAGGCTGAATCTAACATGACTTATATTGGGATTTCGATGACCTTCAAGTTCAAGTGAGAGCCTTTGGGATTTAGGTCGACTTTGGTAAGGATGTTCTTTCGATCTTAGCATTCATTTGGTTTTGCTATTCCTTCCTATTCAACATTTTAACCCGGGTCTTCTGACCAAAGATTTTGTCTGATGGATTCGAGTACCAGCCAAGGAATGAAAGGGGTTGGACACGTAGTCGCTACCCCTAAGTTTAAGAAACGGTCAATTTTAGCGGTTCGAGATTGGCCACTGGGGTGTGGGCCAGCGTTGAAGAGAGACAAGTAGATCGCTGTAGTTTCTTTGAGTGAGGACGTTAGGGAGATTGATAGCCTAGTTCTTCATGTTTTCAGGTGTGTAATTACCACACTATTTTCTTAAGTTGTTTAGTTAAAATGTATAAACATATGTGGTAGCCGCAGTAGTGGCTGTGGAGATGTGGTACCCACTTTGTGTATTTCGAGAAACCAGATTAGTATACTACCTATGTCGAGGTTGTGGTTAATAATTGTGGATGTATGCAAGCATGTTATATACGCATGTCTGGATGCATTTATACTTTATTATATTGCCATTTCATCATATTATGCTGCATGTGCATGGGTTCGGTATATATATATTGATAAAGGGGAAGTGTGTACATTTATATAGGTGGGTGACTCTGTCACGATTAATGATGGCCTTGAGCCTCATTGTGGATTGACGATGACCATGAGTCTTATCTTGGAAATTTGTGATTTAATCACGTGGATCAGTGGCTAGACCACTAAGTGGACTTTAAGCAGTGTGTCCATCGGCATAGACTGCCAAAGAGGTGTGTAGCGGATGGAGGGTCGATTTAGTAATCCCCCGATGTATGGTGGTTGGATATACTGGTGGTGTGTAGTAGATGGACACTAGGTTGGGGTGGGTTATTATATTGCATCTTCATGCATGATATGTTGATTTGATGTGGATTTGGGGCCAAGCCCAATTGTGGATATGTGTGGACTAATTGCACACTCAGTCTGGTGACTCACTCTGTTGCTCAAAACAATGCAGGTAACTCGTGATTCATTGGTCCGGGCTAGAGCAGATTCGAGGTGGCCATGCAAAATTTATTTTTGTAAACTCTATTTATATTTTAAGCTGTTTGGATATTATTTGGGTTTTTTTATGTAATAAGGCCACTTTAACTATTTTGGGATATTATGGATTTAAGTCAAATTTGTTAATTAAAATGACTTTAAGCCATTTACAACCTGGAAATAAAATTGAAGGTTTCAAAATTCGGTTTACTTATGTTTTCTCGAAATTCTCACACAAACAACGATTTGAACTTTACACAACCCGGAAGATTTGATTCGTCAGCAAATTGCTATTTTAAATGACAAACCCCTTTTTAAAACGGAATATTTGTTTTAGAACTTAAAACTTATTTACACCTTCAAAACAGAATTCTTTTCAACACTTTTCCAATAACATTCTAGATTCGACTGTGGTGTTTTAGGCCAGGTTTGGGGTGTTACACACTAGGTAAAGCACCTTGTGTTTGGTTCCTAAGTTCAGTTGCAAGCTGGCCCACTTGGTTCTCCAAATTCTTTAATGTAGCTGCTTGGCTCTGGATTAAATCATCAATCTTTGCTAGATATCTCTTTAGCAAACTTTATAGGCTATTAGATGCTTCAGCTTGAACTGGTTTCTAAACTTGTTGCAGAAAATTAGGTCGCTGGGTCAATCTGGGTTAGGTGTAAGTGGTACTGGTTCCAGCCCATTGGTTACTCCAGGAAAAATTTGGGTGGTTCCTCCACGATGGGTTAAAAAAATTTGATTGCAGCCCTTGCCTTCCTCGGTTTTGGTTCTGATTACCCATGTAGTACACAGATTCTGGGTTCAACGGACATTCTTCAAGCAAATGTCCCTCCCCACAATACACACAAGCTATATTCTCAAATTGATTAGGTAATTTGTCTTTGCAAAACTAGTAGACCCATTAGTAGTAAGATTTTTAAGCATTGAGGATATTGATGATACCTGCGATGCGAGTGAAGTAAAAGCGTCTACTTCATGAATTCCAGTGACTCATCTTCTATGTTGCTCATTGGTTGGCCATTGATAGTTGTTCTTGGCAATCCTCTCGATAATTTCATAAGCCTCATTATAAGACTTAGAAAGGAGAGCACCATTAGCAGAGGCGTCCACTACCATCCTTGTGTGAGCATTGAGACCATTATAGAATGTCTCAAGTTGAATGCAATGAGGAATTCCATGATGAGGGCATTTTTGTAATAACTCTTTAATCTTTCCCATGCCTCATACAAGGACTCGTCATCGATTTGGTGGAAAGCAGTGATCTCGTTCCTCAGCTTAGCATTTTTGCTAGGCGGAAAATAATTCATGAGGAATCTCTCAGCTAACTCTTGCCCTGTAGAAATGGAGTTTGGTGGCTATGAATTCAACCAGACATGAGCTCTGTCCCTTAACGAATATGGGAACAACTTCAATCGTAAGGCATATTCAGAAACTCTGGCTAACTTGAAAGAATTTCTTACTTTCATAAATAGTCTTAAGTGAAGATAAAGATCTTTAGTAGGCATTCGCTGAATTGGCCCACTGTCTGAAGCATCTGGAACATGACTGGCTTCAGCTCAAATTGTTGTGCCTCGATTTTGGGTCTCCTAATACCCGGATTAAGATCATTAAATACTGGCACGACATATTATCTTAAGGCTCTATCCCTATCATCAGCAATAAGGATAGGATTTTGAGCAGGGTTTGCCCTGTTTCCTTGGTTCATATTCTCAAAATTCATCTCTTCGTTCCTTCTCTGGTTTGCTTGTCTCCTTCGTTGTCGAAAGGTTCATTCTATTTTAGGGTCCACAGGGAGTAAGTCAATAATCTGGTCAATACTCATAAACACCTGAAATAATCATAGAAAAGTTGAGTAAGTAAAAATTTCAATAAAAAGAAATAAACCAAAATTTAAAAAAAAAAATCACAAATAATGGATTTGAAAACAGTCCCCAACAACGGCGCCAAAAACTTGAAATGGTGGAAATGTGCAAGTGTACACAATCATAACAAGTAATAAAGTGACAAGTAAATGTCGAGCTATCATACCCACAGGGACTATAAAAGAATTATTTATGAAAATGATTTCAAACACTTTGGTGACGAAAAAATAGTTGGTTTTGAGAAATATTTAAAAATGAAAAGAAAAACAAAGTAAAAATAAAATAAAACAAAGTTCTAGTGCACGATTTTAAAAATTGATTTTAATCACGATGATATAATTGTGTTGGATTAATAACATTTCTTACCTTAGAATTATTAAGCTTGTGTTTATACTCGTTAAAACATGGCAACTCGGTAATCTGCTAACTCATGAACATACTTACAAATAAAAATTCATTCATCTCTTGTACATATTCCTATGTCAATTCAGCTGATAAAACAGATTTATAAAAGTAAACATGTTATTGCACATACAAACGTATTAAATTAAACAATCTCTCGCATATTCCTATGTCAATTCAAACGATTAATTCAACCTAATAAGCATATAAAATATCATGTGAAGTAACAAATAATTTTTACCTTGAAACAATTTAATCACAAAAATCCTGCAAGTTATGCAAGCCATACATATCATCAAATACAATGCTAATTTAATCTTCAGCTACCTTAGAAGAATTAAACATGCACAGATTAAGTATTGTGTCCATTAATTACAATTTCAATGCGTTTGAATAATTAATTCATTAGCTATATAAACAATTATAATGCCAGATAACTTAACATAATTTTACTTAATCAAACATTTCACCGAGGCCTTTAATAGCATAAACACAATTTTAATAATCTAAGAGGGTGAAATGAAATCAACCCAACACGAATTAAATTCAAGCTACATTGATCAAATTAAACATTTCAAAAGCATGAATATTCATAAGCATGTTTGTCAAAACAACAACAAATATTTTGAAGTGATAGGAAACAAGAAACAAATCCGGTGGCTCTCCGTGGCTTGTCTGATTGATCCTTTCTTTATTCTCCATTTTCTGTGGCTATCAAGGGGGCTTCTGAACACTTAAATTTCTGCTTCGAATGGCTGGAAAACACCTCTTTTCCTAGAGGGGAAATCGGCACAAGAACACCCAAAAAGGGAAGTGGAAAATAGAGAATTGAGAGAAAATGAGAGAGGAGAATGTGAAGGATTCAATTGTGTTTTGAATGAGCAGCTAGTGGATGTATTTATAGGTGTTATGGGCTGATAAAAATAGAAAAAAAAATCATCAGCAAAGGAGTCCCACTTGGCCGGCCATCCAATGTGGCAAAGTTGATGGATTCAACTTTGCTAAAATTAGCACGGGCAAATCTTTCAAGCCATGAATTTTGGAGGGGTTTGAATCAGATTTTAAGAAGTCTTCAAGGGCTTATTTGCAACTCATTTAATCAGCTAACAAGGTTATTTGTACCAGCCTATGGACGGTTTGGGCTACCCAACTCTTTGCTTGGTTCGGCTCAACCAGTTTGGTTCAGCTGATGCAGTTCAACTGGGCCTTTTTCATAATTAATTAAGATTAATTTATTTAACCCAAATTAAATTGGGAATAAATTAAAATTAATTATATTATGATTAAATGTTCATAATTGGACCATCTTGGGCTGAAAATAAATTTACCTTGATATTCCAAATTGCTTCTCGATTTTGTTCTTCGAGGAGTGTCTGCCGAGCTGATTTTTGCCTTTTGTGCGAATCTATCAAAAATAATCAAAATAAATCAAAATTTACTGTAAAATTAATTAAAATTCATCATTTTCATATTTTTATCATAATTTAATTATTTTATAATATTAAATTATTTTTCGATAAGAATTTACTCGAAACCACATGAATTTGGGTCAAAAAGGGCATGAAAAAGTATATAAATTTTCGTGTTTCCATCTGTCAAAATTCCATAGGTCTTAGGCAACTGTTTCTTTTCATTTTAACATATTCGGTCATTAAGGGAGGTGAGTGCCGATTTTTGCTAGTCTCCTTGAATTCTTCTTTTCTCTTGTTCGGTTTCCCTATTCCTCTTTGTGCCGAAATTTTCAGCTTCCTCTATTCATCTTTTTCGCTTCTTTGACACTAGCTGAAAGTTGTGTGACCACCTTTTTTGTTTCTTTTTCTTTTGTTTTTATTTCCTTTGTTCTTAAGCCGAAACCTCTCCCAACCCTCAGCCGTATATTTGGTTCCCTCTATTCAACTCTTCCACCTTTTCTTACTTCTTCTTCAAAAGCCAAAACCCCCTAATTCTTCTTCTGCTACTTCTTTTGTCTTCTTTTTCTAACCGAACCTTAGTGCTCGTCCCCTTTTTGTTTCTTTCCTCTTATTTTGGGAGTGACCCGAAACCTTCTTGGCATTGTCTGCTTCTACCGAATCCCCTAGGACTTCATTCGGTTACACTCTGATTAAGGTAAGGAACTTCACGTTCTTCTCATCTCGTTACTTCTCCTAAGGAAGCCATCCACTCTTTCTTTTATCATAAATAGATTTTAGGGTTCTCTGCCGATGAATATTATGCCATCGTTGTAACTCATTTCTCTCATCTTTCTTTGCCACTAGTCGCATATCTGGAAGCAAGGTGCTAGGAGTCTTGGGATGCAAGAGAGTCTCCTCTTCAATCGATTTTGTCGGTCAAGGTAAGGGAGACTCTGTTGATCCTTTTCTTTTTACTTCTCTTCGGTTCTGTGTGGTCATAGTCGAATGGCTAATTTGATCTTGTTATTAGTTCGCGACTAATCTCTCCCTTTCTTCTGTCATGTTGGGAACGTTTACTCCGGGAAGGCTTAGTAGCCGAATATGTTGTAGTCCACCATTCCATTCGATTTCTTAAGGTAAGGAGTTTCTTTAGTCTTACATGTTTGGACTCTCTTCATTCATACTCTGTATTAATTGAACCTTTTGGTTAGCCAATCAAAGGTTTCTCTCTGACCTCTGATCAAGTCTATTCATGGATGCAAGTGTCGGTCAAGCCGGGGAGGAGAGTGCACCAGTAATCTCTGCTCCTAAGTTTAAAACATATGCTGTGTCGGTAGTTCGAGACTTTTTGTTGGGTTGTGGCAGAGAGCCAACTTCTTCTTGGGATAGGCAAATCACAGTCTTTCTTATTAATGAGAGCATCAACGTAGAGAGTCTAGTTTTACCCTTAATCAGGTGTGTAATGATCACACTTTACTTGTTAATTAATTCATGTTAATGGTTGTGGTGGCTGAAAGTCGAAAGGATTGATTAGATAGGCAAGATACCTTTATGGGTAAGGTTGTAGACACCGGGTAAGTTCCGCTATTATGTCACTTGCCAATTATTGTATGTTTAAACTAATCATATTTTATACATTGAAAATATGTTGCATTCATTACAGTATGACAATATGTTGCATGGGCATTTGGGAAATGATTAAAAGGGGAAATGTGATTATGTCACTCTATCACGGTGGTCTGGAACCACGGTAGGCTGGACTTACGTATTTATTGAGTGACTATGCCACGGTGGTCTGAGACCATTGTGGCTTGAAACCACGTATACTTATCAGTGACTTATCTTAGTGGTCTAGAACCACGGTGGGTTGGCCCCACATTTAATATTTAGAGATCGTCATGGTGGTCTAGGACCACAGTGGGTCTGCCCCACGTTTATATATTTATTTGTGACTCTGTTACAAGTGGTCTGAGACCACGGTGGCATAATACCACGGGTGATTGGATGATTTATGTGACCTAGAGGATGGAAAACTAGGTTGGGATTGGGCTACATTGCATTCGTGATTATTTTGTTGTATTGTGTGGGCTAAGGCCCGATGGGCCTATGTGGGCTTAAAGCCGATTGTGTTATATAGGGAATTACGCACTGAATCTTGGTGACTCACCCCTTTGCTTAATTTGCAAGTAATCGCTAGATCGCGGATTTGGAGCCGAGGCGGACTCGAGGTGGCCATGCAATAATTTTCTTGTAAACTTATTTCTTTTATTTAAACTTATTTTAATTTGGGATTTTATTATGTAATAAGGCCGCTATAACTTTAATTTGGGTTTTGATTTAATGCTGATAATGCACATTTTATAAAATTGTTGAATATGGGGTTTTTTCAAAAAATAAAATCACAAACAAATAGTTTTCAAGGTGTTAATAAAATATGACATGTGAATAACCTATTAATGTGAATATTTTATTAAATTGCAACATAGTTTTCCAGTGTCACACATTTTAAATCTCCTAAGTGGGTTTTTTCAAAATTATCTCATTGTCAACTCTAGGATATGTTAATAAGAAGTTGGTAAGATAGATACAAACAAAATATGTAATTGTCCTCAAATTGGAAACACTAAACGAAGAGTTTTTCCCAAACTACGATATTTCGATAAAAATTTCAAAACTTCCTTTCCTGTAACAAACCAGATTTGGTCGTAACGTGTTGACCGGGTTTGGGGTGTTACAATTGTGGTATCAGGCTAGGTTTATAAAACAGCGCTGTGGGTTTATGGTTCAAAACATTTTCAAAAGTTGATTTGAAGAAAAAAATATATATGTTTAGAAATTGCATGTTTTCTAGAGGTATGGCACCCGAATCTCTGGCACTAATCCGCACGGCAAGTTCCCTTATTATTGCTTAAATTTTTTGAAATGTTGTGATGGATAGTTTTAAGAAATACAACTCTAAGAATAGAGACCCTTAGAAATATTTCTTGCTAAAATCTACTTCTAATGCTAATTTCATAAGACTGTTCAGTAATAAACAGTGGAAAAAAATACTAATTCATAAAACTTGTAATTAGATTAAGTCGAATCTATAGTCATGACTGCTAGAGGATGTGGACGTATTGTGCACGGCTGTGGTAGAGGTCAGGGTGTTGAGGCTGAACCCTCGGAATCAGGGCATGGGCCAAAAGGTGAAGTGCTGGCATCACCAATTGCGAAAATGGGATTTCAAGACCAAACTGGTGGAGGCGATGCTGTGTCTCAAGCTATGTTGCATGTCATAGAGTGGGTTGCTGGAGCGAGCACGAGATCAGTGGCTCGAAAATCCATTTTGGAGTGACTCTGAGCTAATGAGGTTGAGATATTCATGGGTATTTCTGGTGTAGCTCCTAACGTAGCTGAGTACTGGCTGGAGGCGGTCGAGTGGATTATGGACGATCTTGATTGTACCGCGGGAGAGAAGTTGAAATGAGTAGTGTCTCTTCTTAGAGATGAGGCATACCAGTGGTGGCTCACCGTAAGAGAGGGTACATCAGCAGATCGTATTACCTGGGACTTCTTTAAGTCAGCATTCCAAGGGAAGTATATTGGGTCGAGCTATGTGGATGCTCAGAGGAAGGCATTTCTAAATTTGGTCCAGGAAAATAAGTCAGTGGCCGAATATGAGGAGGAATTCCTGCGTTTAAGCCGTTTTGCATGAGGTATTGTTGCGATAGATCATGAATGTTGTGTTTGATTTGAGGATGGTCTGAAGGACGTGTAACAGTCTAGTTTATACCCTAGTCAGAACAGTGGTTTTGGACCACAAATTCGAGTCTGGATAATACTTTTATAGTATTTTCTATGTCTCTAATAAGTGATTATGCATGTGCTAAAGTTTCGTAAGTTGATTTGTCCGTCTATGTGTTTAAATTGACAAAAATGATTGAATTGCATTAAATGTGAAATTTGCATGTTATATGTTAAAGCACTTATATGTTGTGGCTTTATAAATGTGATGACTTATGTGGCAATTAAGCGAATTCTATGTTAGTGGACGGTAATAAATGTAGTACATGCATATTTTATATGATTATAAGTTTATATTATATGTTATAAATATATTGTTTTATTTATAAGTTATATTTATATTATAATAAAAGAAACATGAGTGGATGGTTTAATTTTGCCATCTTCTTGCAGAAACCATAAAAGAAAAAGAAAGAGAAAAAAAAAGCAAGGGTTCGACCATTCTAAGCTTAAATTCAAGGTGTGTTTTAGTCAGTTTTTGATAATTTCTATGTTATTGCAATAGTTGCTTTGAGGGCTATCAAACCCATGAACAAATTTTGAATATTGATGATGTTTGTGTGAGATGCCATTGTTGATATGTTGAGTTTTGAAATGAGTTAGTTGATAAATGGAAGATTTGAGCTAGATAAACATGTTATGTTCTTAAAATTTTGATGAATTTAGCTAAATAGGGCTAAATTGAGAAAATGGTAAATTGAAGGATTAAATTGCAAAGTTGATGAAAAGTATGGACCTATATAGTCCTAAGGATATTCAGCTAAGCTTATGTGTGTATTTATTTTATGAATTTGATGTCTTGAGTAAAATAGACTAAATTGATAAATTGTGCAAGTATGAGGGCTAATTTGAAATTGCCCTAAATATATGTGTTTGGATCGAATGAAATAAATTAGGAAATAAAATGATTAATTTTGAATACGTATAGATCAAGAAATGAGGAAAACGGACTTAGATCACGGGAAAGCGAAAGTGATAGAGTAGCCATTTTCATTTTGATAAACAGAATCCGAGGTAAGTCACTATGCAAATAAACGTATTTTTATTGAATTGGATATATTCATATTATTATCAATGATAATGAAGGTGTATGAGATGCTATGTGTATGAATTCTGAGATAAGTTTGATATAGTGATAAAGTCCGAGAAGTCCCGTATGAACCTAGGAATAGATAGGATTAGTTCTGTCATGACATAGTTATATGTTTTGTTATATCATGTAAGACCACGTTTGGGACATTGGCGTTGATTTGTGATTTTGTGTAAGACCACGTCTGGGACGTTGGCATCGATATGTGCTTTACGAGTAAGACCACATCTGGGATGTTGGCATCGAAATGAGTTTTACATGTAAGACCATGTTTGGGACATCGGCATCGTATTGATTCGTACAAGACCCTGTCTGGGACAGTGGCATTGATATTCGAGTGCATGTAAAACCTCGTCTGGGACGTTGGCATTGTACGATTATTCTGAGCTTCTGAGTATCCTACTGGATTCCTATTGGTTCAATGGGCAAATCTGTGATATGAATGGTAAATTCGAGCTATAATCAAATAGTGAATGAATATCCGTTTCAGGTACGTTGAATGTGCATTAAGCATGTATAAAAGGTAAGTACCCATATGACTTTGGTTTGAAGAAAAGTATGATTGAATATGAGAAAGTGAATGAGAAGCAAAAATGATTATGAATGAGTTATGTATACATATGACTATTGAATTATAAATGTGGCCAAATGGTCAAGTTTATGAACCAAGTTACATATGTGATGATTTATTATTGATTGGAATGTGCAAATATATCTATTTGAATTATATGCCTACTATGTTAAGTTTGTTTGTATATTGACTTACTAAGCTTTTGGAAAGCTTACTTTGTGTGTGTTTTCTCTGTTTTATAGGTCGTCAAAGCTACTGAAGGCTCGGGACCGTCAAGGATTGTCATCACCCTACTAACTCTTTTTGGTGCACTTTGAAAATGTATATAACCAGATATGGCATGTATAGGCTAGTTTTTGGTACAATTTGTTATATGAACTTAGCCACGTGATTTGGCTAGCTTTAAGATGGAAAATTGTTTGAATGAATGTGAAATGTGTAGATGTTTTGACATAGATATTTGATTCATGAAATTGGCCAAGTTTTTCTTAAGTGCTTAGATGAATTATACTTTTGATTATGCATATGTATTGCTTTGGAAGTTAGCATGGTTGGCATTGGTATTGAATACATGGTTTGAATGGTTACATTGGTATATTTTGGTTGCTATATATATGCATGTTATGTATTGGTAAATGATGCTTGTAGGTGAGACCCATGTGGGTGGCATTTTGGTCTTACAAATGACCTATAATGTCACAAGTCTAAGGCACACGGGCGTGCCTAGTAACCGTGGGGTAAAATCAATAGCTAGCTTATGAAGTACACGATTATGGCACGGGCGTGCCTAAAGGCCGTGTGGGAAATGGCAGTATATGACTTAGTAGGATATGGCCTTAGCACACAGGCGTGCTTGGTAGCTGTGTTGATTTTCGCAGTATATGACCACGGAGAGGACACACGGGTGTGTCAAGTAGCCATGGGTGAGGCACGGCCTACACCTACGGGCGTGTATCCCCTAGATTTGGAAAAAAGTTTTTATTTTTCCATGAAATTTTGTATGTGTTTCGATATAGTCCCGACTTAATTTATAAGCATGTTTAAGGTCTCGATGACCTACTTAAGGGACATTATGATTGATATTGATGAATGGCTATATGATAAATTCTACAAATGTTTCTAATCTGTCCGGTAACACTTTTAACCCTAATTCAACGGCAAACACGGGATAGGGGTGTTACATGACGAGTTGTGAGGACTGATAGCTCCGCAACGGGAAAGAGAGTTTGCTGTTTTGGTTGAGAAGGCAAAGATAGACGAAGAGGTGAAGCGATCTGAAAGACAAAATCAGGATAAAGACAAGGGTAGGAATAAAAGGAGTTTTGGATCATTAGGATATGTTGGAAGTTTCCAAAGAGGCCTAAATTGGATGGGCCGGGTCAAGTTGTGAGGCTTGTTGCTGTTGCTCAGACTCAGCAATGTGCTAGATGTGGTTGATTCCATTCAGGAGAGTGTTGGGCAAGAAACAAAGAATGCTTTAGGTGTGGATCTATAGGTCATTTGGTAAGGGATTGTCCACAGTAGCTAAACAAGGCACGACTAGTTGGTCAGGGTTATGTATAGCCTGAAAGAGGTGGGCAACAACCATCGAGAGGTCGTGGTACTGGTAGAGGAGGAAATGGTTATGGTCGAGGGCATGGAGCACCAAGCAGAGGTGCTGGGAATACAGATGAAAGACAGCCTGGGTTGGTTTATGTAGCCAGACGTCGAGAGGACGGCGATACACTGGACGTCATAATCGATACGTTCCTTATTTTTGGTTTTCCCTTTACAGCACTGATAGATGTTAGGTCTACACATTCGTATGTTGCTAGTACTGTGTCTAGAACTTTGAACATAGAATCTGAGATTTCTTCTAGAGAGATGATTGTGATTAGCCCTTTAAGATAATCTGTAGTGGTAAAGAAAATCTTTAGGAAGGTGCCTTTAGAGGTTCAAGGGATGGTTTTCCCGGCTGACTTGATGGAATTTCCATTCGGCTTGTTTGATTTGATCTTAGGCATGGACTAGTTAGTTATGTATCGAGCGAACTTGGATGGTGCTGCTAAGTGCATGGTATTGAAAACTCCCGAGGATAATGAGGTGCTGGTGATAGACCAAAGAAGGAATTACCTGTCCAATGTTGTGTCTGCCTAAGGGCTGAAAGGATGGTATGAAAAGGGTGTGAGACGTTTCTAGCTTTCGTTAGTGCTTTGGAAGCCAAAGAGTTGTCTGTAAGAGATGTTAGGACGGTGAAGGAATTCTCTGATATTTTTCCAGAAGAGCTTTCAGGATTTCATTCGAATCGCGAGGTGGAGTTCAGTATCGATCTTCTTCTGGGGATAGCTCTAGTGTCCATTGCCCCATATAGAATGGCGCAGAAGGAGCTGGTGGGACTTAAAGTTCAGATTCAGGAACTGTTGAACCGGGGTTTTATCTGACCAAGTGTGTCACCATAGGGAGCGCCAGTATTATTCGTTAAAAGGATGGGTCGATGAGGATTTGTATTGATTACAGGCAATTGAACAAATTGAGGATTAAGAACAAGTACCCATTGCCTAAGATTGATGATCTGTTTGATCAACTACGAGGCACTTCGTTCTTCTCAAAGATAGACTTGAGGTCAAGCTATCATCAGCTTAAGGTTAAGGAGGCGGATATTCATAAGATAACTTTTTGAACTCGTTACGATCATTATGAGTTATTAGTGATGCCGTTTGGGTTGACGAATGCACCAGCTGTGTTTATGGATATGATGAACTGAGTATTCCAATCCTATCTGGATCGGTTTGTCGTAGTGCTCATAAACGATATCTTAGTTTATTCAAGGAGAGAAGAGGAACATGATTCGCAACTTCAAGTGGTTCTACAAATTTTGAGAGAGAAGCAACTGTATGCCAAGTTCAGCAAGTGTGAATTTTTGTTGAGAGAAGTTACTTTTATGGGATATGTTGTGTATATTGAGGGGATTAGGGTGGATCTCAAAAGATTGAAGCTGTTCTATAATGGAAACCACTGAAGTCAGTAGCAGAGATTTGAAGTTTCCTGGGGTTAGCTGGGTACTACAGAAGGTTTGTTAAGGGATTCTCATTGATAGCTGCACCTTTAACCAAGTTGTTACGGATAGGTATACTATTTGTCTAGATAGATAAGTAACAGAAAAGCTTTGAGAAATTGAAGAGGGTTTTGACAGAGGCACCAGTGTTGATTCTGCCTGAGGCTGGGAAGGAGTTTGTCGTTTATTGTAATGCATCACACACAGGACCAGGGTGTGCTTTCTGCAAGATGGGAAACTAGTAGCATAGCATCTTGGCAATTGAGGCCACATGAAGTGAACTATCCCACGCATGATTTGGAGTTAGCTACGGTAGTGTTCACTCTGAAGATCTAGATACACTACTTGTATAGAGAGAAGTCGATTATTTACACGGATTACAAAAGCCTAAAATATCTCCTTACCTAGAAGGACCTGAATTTAAGGCAGTAGAGGTGGATTATATTGTTGAAAGATTATGACTGCTCAATCGAGTATCACCCGAGTAAAGCTAACGTAGTGGAGGATGCATTGAGTCGTAAAGTAATATAGGACTTGAGGGCAATGTTTGCTCATCTCAGTTTGTATGAGGATAAGAGTTTGTTAGCTGAACTTCAAGTGAAGCCTACAAGGATAAGTCAGGTTAAAGAGCAACAGTTGACGGATGAATCATTAAGTTCTAAATTCCAACTAGTGGAAGGTGGTGAGACAGGAGACTCTAGTTTGAACAGTGATGGGGTATTGTGTTTTCGTGGAAAGGCTTGTATGCCAAAGGATTCGAGTTAAGGCAGAAGATTCTACAGGAAGTGCATAGTAGCCCATACGCTATGCATCCTGGTGGGAGTAAGATGTTATGAGATTTGCGAGGAACAGTTTTGGTGGCTAGGGTTGAAGCGAGAAGTTACCGAGTTTGTGAGTAGGTGCTTAACATGTCAGCAGGTGAAGGCGAAACATCAGTTGCCTTCGGGATTGTTACAGCCAGTGAAGATTCCACTATGGAAATGAGAGAGAATAACAATGGATTTTGTTAGTGGAGTACCTCTTATGCCTACTAAGAAAGATTCGTTGTGTGTAATTATCCACCGGTTGACGAAGTCCGCTCACTTCATACCAGTTTGAGTTGATTATTCACTTCAGAAGTTAGCCAAGCTGTATGTAGCAGAGATTGTGAGGTTACATGGGGTACCAGTGTCTATCATATCAGACAGAGACCCTAGGTTTACGTCGTGATTCTGGAAGGTGTTACATCAAGCATTGGGTACAAGATTGGATTTCAGCACAGCGTTTCATCCACAGACTGATGGGCAGTCAAAGAGGGTAATTTAGATCTTGGAAGACATGTTGAGAGGCTCTATAATTGACTTCAGGGGTAGTTGGAAATATTTCTTGTCATTGGTAAAATTCACATACAACAATAGCTATCAATCCAGTATTCAGATGGCACCCTATGAAGCGTTGTATGGTCGTAAGTGCCGTACCCCTACCTGCTGGACAGAGTTGAGTGAGCGATAGTTGTTGGGTCTAGAATTGGTTTCTGAAATAGAGAAAGAGGTTAAGTTGATTCGGGCTCGATTAAAGGAAGCTTCTGACATGCAAAAATCATATGTAGATCTGAAGCATAAGGATATAGAGTTCTCGATGGGTGATCGGGTTTTTCTAAAAGTTTTACCTTGGAAGAGGGTTTTAAGGTTTAGACGTAAGGGCAAGTTGAGCCCCAAGTTCATCGGGCCTTATCAAGTGTTGAAACGTGGGGGACCTGTAGCTTATCAGCTCGAGTTACCCCGAAATTGAGGCAGATACATGATGTGTTCCATGTCTTGATGTTAAGGCGCTATCATTCACATCCATCCCACATAGTGTCGAGTGGAAGAAATTGAAGTAAGATCTGATTTATCTTTTAAGGAAGAACCTGTTTAGATCTTAGATCGAGATGTGAAAGTTTTGATGAGGAAGACAGTTCCATTGGTGAAATTTTTGTGGCAGAATCACGATTCAGAGGAAGCCACATGGGAGCCAGAAGAGGTGATGCAACAACAATACCTTCATCTCTTTTGATCAGGTAAATTTCGAGGTCGAAATTTCTTTAAGGGGGTAGAATTGTAACATCCTAGATTAGGGGTTCTTCTTTTTATGTTTTTCTGTGTGTTTGGCTTGTTCTACTTGTTAATTTGGTGTGTTTGGGGGTCCAGGAAGGCTCGAGGTCAATCTAGGGCCTTGGTAAAAATTTTGTTTTTGGGAACTTTAGGGGGGGAAGCTAGTAGGAGTAGGCCTTAAGTCTACTTGTGTACAATTGATGATACTAAGAAGATTGTGTCTAGGTGGAGGTGGTGTTACTTGTAAAAGCTGAAGGGGAGGACTTGAAATCCCATAAGCCTCATTATAAAGCTTTATTTTTGGCACCTGGATGGGGAGAAGTTTGATTCGGTAGGGACTCTTCAAGGTTGTTGGTTGAATGGGTCAATGTGTTCAAATGTGTGGACATGAGGAGCTTGTGGAATTTGAATTGGTCAAACAAATTCAAATGGATGCTGGGGAGTGGAAGTAGGAGGAAATCAAGGAATGTGGCCATGGTGGAGGTGTTGGCAAAATGTGGGAAGCTTAAGGAGGGGGAGAATTCGGTTTAGTGCTAGCATAGGTGGTGTGTCGAAATTCCATAGGTCTTACGCAGTTGTTTCTTTTCATTTTAACATATTCGATAATTAAGGGAGGTGAGTGCCGATTTTTGCTAGTCTCCTTGAATTCTTCTGTTCTCTTATTCGGTTTTCGTATTCCTCTCTGTGCCAAAATTGTCAGCTTCCTCTGTTAATCTCTTTTTCTTATTTGGCACTAGCCGAAAGTTGTGTGACCACCTTTTTTCTTTCTTATTCTTTTCTTTCTATTTCCTTTGTTCTTAAGCCAAACCCTCTCCCAACCCACAGCCATATATTTGGTTCCCTCTATTCATCTCTTCCACCTTTTCTTGCTTCTTCTTCAAAAGCCAAAACCCCATACTTCTTCTTCTGCTACTCCTTTTGTCTTTTTTTTCTGACCGAACCTTAGTGCTCGTCCCCTTTTTGTTTCTTTCCTCTTGTTTTAGGAGTGAGCCGAAAACTTCTTGGCATTGTCTGCTTCTACCGAATCCCCTAGGACTTCATTTGGTTACACTTTGATTAATGTAAAGAACTTCTCGTTCTTCTCATCTCGTTACTTCTCCTAAGGAAGCCGTCCACTCTTTTTTTTTATCATAAATCGATTTTGGGGTTCTCTACTGATGCAGATTATGCCATCGTTATAACTCATTTCCCTCATCTTTCTTTGCTACTAGTAGCATATCTGGAAGGAAAGTGCTTAGAGTTTTGGGCCGCAGGAGAGTCTCCTCTTCAATCGGTTTTGACGATCAAGGTAAGGGAGACTCTATTGATCCTTTTCTTTTTACTTCCATTCGGTTCTGTGTGGTCATAGCCGAATGGCTAATTTGCTCTTGTTATTAGTTCGTGACTAATCTCTCCCTTTCTTATCTCGTGTTGGGAACGTTTACTCGGGAAGGCTCAGTAACCAAACGTGTTGTAGTCCATCATTGCATTCGGTTTCTTAAGGTAAGGAGTTTCTTTAGTCTTACACATTTAGACTCTCTTCCTTCATATTCCGTATTAATCGAATCTTTTTATTATCTAATCAAAGGTTTCTCTCTGACCTCTGATGAAGTCTATTCATGGATGCTAGTGTCGGTCAAGCCGGGGAGGAGAGTGGGCCCATAATCTATGCTTCCAAGTTTAAAAGATGTGTTGTGTTGGCGGTTCGGGACTTTCCACCGGGTTGTGGCAGAGAGCCGACTTCTGCTTGAGATAGACAAATCACAATCGTTCCTGTTGCTAAGAGCACCAATGTAGAGAGTCTAGTTTTACGCGTAATCAAGTGTGTAGTGCTCACACTTTACTTGTTAATTAATTCATGTTAATGGTTGTGGTGGCTAAAAGCTGAAATGATTGATTAGATAGGCGAGATACCCTTGTGGGTAAGGTTGGAGACACCGTGTAAGTTCCGCTATTATGTCACTTGCAGATTATTGTATGTTTAAACTAATCATATGTTATACATTGAAAGTATGTTGCATTCATTACAGTATGACAATATGTTGCATGGGCATTTCGGAAATGATTAAAAGGGGAAGTGTGATTATGTGACTCTGTCACGGTGGTCTAGAACCACGGTAGGTTGGTCCCACGTATTCATTGAGTGACTATGTCACGGTGGTCTGTGACCACGGTGGTTTGAAACCACATATGCTTCTCAGTGACTCATCATAGTGGTCTGGAATCACGGTGGGTTGGCCCCACATAATTATTCAAAGATCGTCACGGTGGTCTAGCACCATGGTGGATTGGCCCCATGTTTATATATATATATTTTGTGACTCTGTCACAAGTGGTTTGAGACCACATGGCATAATGCACGAGTGATTGGATGATTCAGGTGACCTAGAGGATGGAAAACTAGGTCGGAATTGGGCTGTATTGCATGCGTGATTATTTTGTTGTATTGTGTGGGCTAAGGCCCGATGGGCCTATGTTGGCTTAAAGTTGGTTGCGTTATACAAGGAATTACAAACTGAGTCTTGGTGACTCACCCCTTTGCTTAATTTGCAGGTAATCACTAGATCGCGGGTTTGGAGTCGAGGCGGACTTGAGGTGGCCATGCAATAATTTTCTCGTAAACTCGTTTCTTTTATTTAAACTTATTTTAATTTGGGATTTTATTATGTAATAAGGCCGCTATAACTTTAACTTGGCTTTTGATTTAATGCTGAAAATGCACATTTTATAAAATTGTCGAATATGGGGTTTTTTCGAAAAATAAAATCACAAACATATAGTTTTCAAGGTGTTAATAAAAGATGACATGTGAATAACCTATTAATATGAAGATTTTATTAAATTGCAACATAGTTTTCGGCTGCCACACTTCTAAAATCTCCTAAGTGGGTTTTTCCAAAATTATCTCATTTTCAACTCTGGGATACGTTAATATGAAGTTGGTAAGATAAACACAACCAAGATATTTAATTGTCCTCAAATTGGAATCACTAAACGAAGAGTTTTTCTCAAACTACGATATTTCGATAAAAATTTCAAAACTACCTTTCCTGTAACAAACCAGATTTGGTTGTAACGTGTTGACCGGGTTTGGGGTGTTACTTTGAGACCACAATTCTGAGGTCAAAAAAATATTTTAATATTATTTTTGATGCTTATGATATGTGATTGAGCATGTGTGAAAGTTTTGTGTGAAATTTCTATCGTCAGTGTGTCGAATTATGAAAAAGGACTTAATCGCATAAAATGAAAAAGCTATGTGTTAATTTATAAAGTACCTAATTGTAGATGTCTTTATAATATGGAGGCTTTATGTTATAATTTGGCCATTAATTAAGGTAGTGGATGGCAATGAACTAAATTAACCTTATAATATATGTTTTATGTATTATTTAGTAAACGTTAAATAAGTAAAACAATAATAAAGTTAAATAGGTTATAATATATCAAATTAAAGCATGAAAGTGGCTATTATACTCTATATTTCACAGAAAGTAAGAACCAAAGAATAAAGTTTGAAACTTGGTTATATTCGGCTAGGGCTTAGCTTGATTGAGACCAAGAAATGAGAGATTCGGATTGAGATCGAGGCAAAGACAAAGTACTTGATTGATCTACTAGTTTTGGTATTTCGAAGTCTGAGGTAAGTTTTGGATATAATACATGTTATTAAATTATGTTTTAGTATTGTGGAATGAATATATATGTGAATATGAGATTAGTGAATGCTATAAATTTAGATGGCACTAAGTGTGCGTAATTAAAATCGAGACAGAAATGAATAGCATTGTGTGTACGAAGTTATGGAAGCTTCGGCTTCATTGTTTGGCAGTGCGTGTGCGATACCGAGATGAATTCGGTTTAAAGTTCTGGCACTAAGTGTGCAATGATAATTAAGCTTCGGCTACAAATTTGGCACTAAGTGTGTGATTAAACCTAATGAATAACGAAGGTTGATCGAAATGCAATATCGAGCATAAATTAGCATGGATGGTGAGTAACTATGTGGTGGCTAAGGTATGTATTGGACCTTTGTGGTTGATGAGATTGTATATGAATTTATGAATGGTTGAGTTGAGATTACTAGCTATGGATGATAAGGTGTGAACATTTGAGAGTTGATCTATATGATGGTTTCATTTTTGTATTGTATTTGAGATAATAAATTAAATGTATTATGTTACGAACTTAGTAAGCTCTTAAGCTTACTGTGTAATATGTTTCTCTATTTTACAGTGTTAGTAAAGCTAGCTCGGATCTGTGGAATCGTCAACGACTGAATCACACTATTGGCAATCTATTTTGGTACTTTTTAATGATTTACATTTTTGGTATATGGATATTTAGGCTAGTTGATGTGGGTGTATTTTGAGATGTTGGACTTTTCCATGTGACATGGCTTAAAGGTTAAATGATGTAGTAAATATATGTGTGGGATAAATGTATGATATATATGGTTTGTTCATGCTTAAGTGGTTGATGTAAGTTGTGGTTTAAATGTGAATTGTGGTAATGGTTATATAATGCTTGGCCTATATGTATTGGGATGTGAATTAAGTGTCTTGGAT
Source organism: Gossypium rotundifolium (assembly GCA_025506655.1). NCBI lineage: Eukaryota > Viridiplantae > Streptophyta > Magnoliopsida > Malvales > Malvaceae > Gossypium > Gossypium rotundifolium. The sequence continues at coordinate 31,374,977 of CP106732.1, read as the reverse complement.
GGACTTATTTCAGTAGAAATTGAGTATAAGAATAGATGGTTTAGTTGATGAATAATTTGATCTTGAAATGGTATGTTTTGGTTACATTTGAAATATGAATTGGTATTTATTTAATGCATGTAGGTGATTCTAAAGTGTGAATGGTAATTTGGCCTTGTAAATGGCCTATAATTGCCCACACGTTTGAGCACAAGGGCGTATGGCTCGACCATGTCCTTTAATGTTGTGATTCAAAACAAGTCAGGCTCGACCATGGGTTGGACACACTGGCGTGTGACTGGCCGTGTGGGGCAAGTCAGTGTCGACCACAGGTGTAGCACACGGGCGTGTCTCAGGCCGTGTGATCAAGTCAATATGTATGCCCTGTTTTGCCATGGCTTGGACGCATGGCGTGTCCGAAGCCGTGTGAGGCACACGACTTACCCACCCGGGCGTGTGACCTCTGTAACTTAGAAAAATGTTAGAATTTCAAAAAGTTTCATACGAGTAAGGTTTAGTCCTAGCCCTATCCTAAAGCATGTTTAAGGCCTCGTAGACCTTTTTAAGGGACTCATTGAATGTGAATTGCTATGTTAGGATGTGGAGTGATTTGAAATGTTCATAAAGGATTAGTAATGCCTCTTAACCCTAGTCCGACGACGGTTACGAGTTAGGGGTGTTACATTTTATTGGTATCAGAGCTATGGTTTAGTCGATTCTAGGACTAACGTAGAGCGTGTGAGTCTAGCTATACATGCCATATATATAATTGCAATTGTGTGATGAATCTTGATAGTTGAAAATGTGTTTTCATATAGTAATGGATCTCGATCGAGCAGTTCCTGACGATGTTGAGAGTAATACGTCTACTCCCGCTAAAGGGACAGCGCCGGCTACATCTAGGCTAAATGATAGTAGCCAAGAGGGAGAGGCTAAACAAGCCTTCTTATGAATGATGAGTGAGTGGTTTTCGTAATTCGTTTGAACGAATCCGACTGCTCCACAACGTCCACCCCCACAAGTACCTGTTGTGCCACAAGTGACAGATCCGATCTGATTGAATAAGCCTCCTGTAGATAAAATCTGAAAGTACAGGGCTGAGGAGTTTAGGGCCACAGCTGATGATGATGCCGAGCGAGCTGAGTTTTGGCTCGAGAATACCATTCGAGTATTTGACGAGATGTCGTTGACTCTTGATGATTGCATTAAATGTGCAGTTTCTTTGTTGAGAGATACGACATATAATTGGTGGAAGACATTGATATCTATGGTTCCGAGAGAGAGAATCACCTGGGATTTCTTTCAAGTTGAATTCAGGAAGAAATATATCAGTCAACGGGAGTTTGTGAGACTGAGCCAATATGCACGTGAATATGTTTCAATCGAAGTTACCATGTGTAAACGTTTTATTGGAGGGCTGAATGAAGATATTAAGTTGTTGGTTGTAATACTTGATATAAATGTGTAACACCCCAAACCCGGCCCAGAAGTTAGGCCCGAATCTAGCGTGTCACACTGAAGAATTTTTGAAAACGTATAAAGACCTTATGACTAAAGATGATGATATTTTGTTATAATTAAGAAAAACAAATCATTTTTAGAAATACTTGGTAAAATACTACTAATCTCTTGAAAGGCTAATTGAAGAATCGATATTTGAACTAGTAATCTTTTAAAACCGTAACTTTAAAAAAAATACCGTCGATTATTTGAAAGAAAATTCGAGTTAAATCATATTTGTAAAAGTTTATTTTGAAATCCATTTGTAATATCCCGGGTTAAGGGGTTAATTTATTTCTGGCAATTGTTGCATGTTTATTGCTTGCTATGATGTTGTTTGGGTGTTTTCGGGGCTTAGTTGTAGGCTAGGAGTGAGCCTGAGTAGGTGGTGAAATTTTAGTTTTGGGCTTGAGGAGATAGGAGCTGAAGGAGATGGGGCTTATAAATAAATTAAGTGAAATTATAACACAAATAAGGAGCTAGCAAAGTGGCAAGCATGCGCCACATGGAGAGTGTGTGTGTGGCGTCATCTCAAGGGGAGGTCTTGTGTTCAAAGTCATGAGAATCCCACCCTTTTGGCTCCCATTTTGGGCGGCATGGAGGAAGAGGTTGTGGGCAACTTGAACTCTACCATGGACTTGGTCAACATATTCAAGCGGTGGATGGAGAGCAATTGTAGGAGGGAGACTTGGTCTTTGCCATTGAATTAGTGGTGTGAGAGTAAATGGGGAAGTTGGCGGATTTGGTGAGAGTTTGGGGAGAGGGAGTGTGTGGCGGTTGGTAAGCTTGTGGGAGAGTCAGAAATTTTCCACTAAGGCAATTCGGTGGGTTCGGTCAAATTTTGTTTTGGGGAAGTTAATTTTTCTTTGTTTAATCAAAGCTAGTAAACTTCATTTGCAAATAGCTTTATAAAAAAAGAGAAAACCTTCCATTCTTGCTCCTTGAAAGCGAAGCACAATGTAACTTCAAGCCAATCTTGCACTCTTCTTCTTCTTCTTTTTACCTTTGTGTCAGCAAAACCTCAAGCACCCATATTGCGAAATTCTACCTTGTTTCTTCCTTCTTCTTTTCATTGTGCAAAGCAAACTAGTGATCATTCCTTCTCATTTTCTTTCTTTTGCTTTCACAACCTTGTGCGATTTCCTTTGTTCCATACCATCTCTTTTAAACAAAACCAGCCTTTGTTCTTCATCATCTTTAGTAGAACCTCCCTTGGTATTGGCGAATTTTGGGTGTTGTTAGGTGCCGGTTTCCAATCGTTGGTAGTAGGTAAGTGTTGGCCGAATGGCCTTTCTCCTTTCATTGGTACTTTGTCGATTCTTTGTATGTTAAGGCCGCTATCGATATTGGTTAAAAAAAAAAGGGGGTTTAACTTCTTGTTTAATCTTTTCGTATAGGATCTTTGGACGTTGGAAATAATCAAAGGAGTCTTCCAACTCTTTTAGCCGATTGTTAAGTGGTGGTAAGAGGAATATTTTGTTAATCCATTCTTTTAACCTCGTTAAAGTAAGTCTCAATGGATTAATGGATTCCTTTTAGGTGGAGACCGTTTGTAAAAGAAACCTTTGTGGTTCGAGGTTGGTAGGAAGCCAAAGCGTTTGCAAGGTAAGGACTATTTGATAAACCCTTTTGGGTTAATGCTTGTGGCGAATGGTATGATGGTTAATCCATTTGTTGGTCGATTGTAGGACTCGAGTTGTAGAAGTGTTCGAGGGCGTAAATCGATTTTGAGATTAATACCTTAGCTAATTCGTGTGTAAACTAACACACTTCTATTTAGTAATATGATTGATAACACGTGTGATGATTAATGAAAGCAGTGATGATTGATGTGATACCCTAATGGGTATGATTACGGACTCGGGTAAGTCGGTATTATTATTATGTGTTTCTTGATGATCTATATGATACCATGGTTGTAGATATATGTGACATGGGGTATGAGATTAGACATATTAGCATGATATGCATGATTATATGATATGCATGATTACATGAGTGTGGTATGTTGATGGGTGATCTGAGTGGAGGGAGCGGTGATATTTTGTCTTGTGAGCACCGGTGTTTTAGTAACACACTTTGTGACTTTGGGTCACGGAGGTTTAGCACCTCTAGAGGTTTGGTACCTCGGCGTCTCGTCCTTGTGGTTAACACCACAGTGGGTTGGCCCCACTTGTGAGATATGGGATTGGCGCCGGTGATTTGGTATCACACGATGGGTTGGCCCCATCAGCAGATTTGTGACTACGGTCACCGGTGCTTTGGTAGCACAATTGTGTCTTTAGGACACGAGGTTTGGCACCTCATTGCGACTTGTCCCCGTGGTTTAACCACCGTGGGTTGGCCCACATGAGATATGGGATCGTCGCTGGTGATTTGGTATCACACGATGGGTTGGCCCCATCATTGGATTTGTGACTACGGTCACGGTGCTTTAGTAGCACAATTGTGTCTTTAGGACACGGTGTTTTAGTAACACATTGTGACTATATGTCACTAGTGGTTTGGCACCACCGGTGGTTTGGTACCACCAGGGGTAGAAAAGCGATATGGATGGTTAGGATCGGGTTGCATTAATTATGTTGCTTTGTATGATGTGTGTTAGCATGTTGTTCTTGGGAGCGGGATTTACACTTTGAGTCACTCGACTCACCCTCTCCTTTGACTTTTCAGGTGACACTTAGACGCGGACATGGAGCCGGGATGGACTCGAGGTGCTCATGCCATACTGAAATAAAGCTTTGCTCGGACTTTTAAGAAATTTGGTACTTAAGTTTTATTACTACTATTTGGTTTTATTTGGGTTGTAAATGGCCTTTTAAATTATGTTTTGTTTACGATTAAGTTAGATTTATAATATGCTTTAGCAAACTACTTGAGTTAAAATATGCTAAAACTTGGAAAAACAACGTTTTCAAAACTTCAAAAACGATGATTTAAACTATACCATTGGGTATCATACTATAACTTGGGATAAAATGGACTCGAATTGTTTTCTAACTTAAATCGGTTTTCTACTAAGACGAAATCTTTTAGTAATAATATGACACGACTTAAACTTCAAACCGATATAAATTAGTTTTACCTACACTTGGATAAATTTTCAAAGCTCTGGGTTTTTCAAACACAACGTGAATTTTAATCCAAACCTACTCAAGTTTTCCTCAAACACAAAGTTTAGCAAAGTGTTTCATCAAACTTCTAGACTTCAACCTAAACCACCCAAAACCTTTTTCTGTAGCATACAGTTGATTCGTGGTGCATTGGCCGGGTTTGGGGTGTTACATTTTGATATCGAGCCAAGTTCAAAAGCTGTTTGTGGGCCGAGGCCCAAAATGTTTTAAAACTATAATTCTCAAGTATTACGCTTTAAATGTATGATTTGAAGGGCATGGCACCGAGTCAAGCACCGATTCGACGGGTAAGTACCCGTACTATTTGTTGTAATATTGATTGATATGATTGGTGGCTAGTAAGACTACTTTAGAATGAAACTAATAGGACTCTGTGGACTCATGAAAACAAAGTTTCTTTAAAATTTCATAAGACTTTGCTTTAAACACGGTGAAATAATGGTGATACATAAAATTCTTTAATCAGACGAGATTTAGTCATGAGTACCGAGGTGGGCGTGGTCGTGGGCGTGGTAGCAGTAGGATAGTATTTTTTTGAGCCGTAGGTTCTGGCGGGGAGTTGAGAGAATGAGGTACAGGCCCGCCACCGGTTGGAGGTGGTGAGTTTGAGAGCATCTGGCGATGATGCACGATTATCTGAGCGATCTGCGGGTTTTAGAGAGGGTATTTGGAGCGGTGGGCGTAGGAGCTAGAAATACATGCTGGTGACTTCGGCAAATGAAATTTGAATTCTTTCGGTGTCTTGGGTGTTGCTCCTAACCTTCTTTGATCTTGGCTAGAAGCGACGAGCGGATCATGGACGATCTGGACCTAGCTGCGAGGAGAAGTTAAAGGGGATCGTATCACTTCTAGGGATGAGTCATACCGATGGTGGCTCACGGTCCGTGGCAATACCGCATTGAAGATCGACATGGGACTATTTTCGAGCCGCTTATCGGAAGAAATCGTCAGACTAATTATATTAATGAGCGTGGGAAGCATTTTGAGGTTAGTCAGAGGGCAAATCATGTCGGAGTCGAGGTAGAGTTTAAAATTTGAGTCGGTATGCCGGGTATGGTGGCTCTTGAGCAGGGAAAGGTGTGTTCGTTTGAAGATGGCTGCGAGACGAACTAAGGTGATAATTGTGCCCCAGCCAGGGGCGTGAATTCTGTTACGGTTGAAAAGCGAAGGTTGCGAGGGCATTAAAGAGTCCGTGAGAGGCGGTATGGATAGAAACCGTCATAAGCGGAGTTTTGGATCTTCAGGTCGTCGGTGTCAATGAGAAAAGGGCTAGACCGAGTGGGCGAATCGATCGGGTAGGTTTGTTCTTTGCTAAGGTGGACCGCCGCATTATAACAGTTGTGGGAAGGCTCATTGGGAGGATGTTGGACCGAAGGCGGAGGTCGTTTGAGTGTGGCTCATTGGACCACTTAGGTGAGGAATTTGTCCGTAAGTTAGCTAGGATTCAATCGAGAATCGGTGGCCGTGTCGATCTGAAATAATGGACCACGCAGAGGAGCGAGGTAATGGCGGAGGAGGTGATTACGGTGGTAGTGGAGCACCGGGGCGGTGCGTGCAGAATAGTTCGAGGCAGACGGCCGGATTGGTATATCTTTGCGGAGGCCGAGAGGAGGCGACATACCGGACGTCATAACCGATGCGTTTTGATTTTGGTTCTCCTTATCTTGCTTTAATTGATGTGGGTTCTCGCACTCTTATGTTGCCGATAGTATAGTAGAGACAATGGATTTAGACTACGAGATATCTTCTAGGCGGATGCGATAATAAGCCCTCTAGGTCACTCTGTAGTGGTAGATAAATTGTATAGAGGCGTACCTCTAGAACTCAAGGGTAATATTCGAGGTCGATCGATGGAGCGCCATTCGGGAGTTCGATCTAATTCTCGGAATGGTTGTTGGGTAAATGTCGGCGAAGTTGAATTGTGATGGCTAAGCGCATGGTTCTCGAGCTCGGTGAGGTGATGAAGTGGTTCTAATCGGTAATAGGAGAAACTATCTCATCCAATGTAGTGTCTGCTGCTGAAAAGTTGAGAAAATGGTCGGGAAGGGTTGCGAAGCATATATGGTGCATGTGTATGCCTTGGAGGCTAAGGAGTCTTTGTGGAGACAGTTGGACGATTAGAATTTGTTGATGTGTTTCTGAGGAGCTTAGGGTTTGCCACCGGATCGGGAGGTAGAGTTAGGGATAGATCATTATCGAAGCTGCGCCAATCTCCATTACTCCGTCTGAGGATGGCACTAAAGAATTAGTGGAGCTTAAGGCTCAAATCCGGAGTTATTGGACGAGGCTTTATCGGGCCAAGTATTTCGCCGTGGGGAGCACCGGTACTCTTTGTAAGAAGAAAAGCGGTACTATGCGGATGTGCATAGACTACGCTAACTGAATAAGTGACGATCAAAACAAATATCCACCGCCTCGGATAGATGACTTGTTTGATCATTTGAAGGCGTCTGTTTTCTTGAAGATCGACCTAAGGTGCAGGTATCATTAGTTGAAGGTAAAAGAGGCGGATATCGTAAGGCGGCATTTCATTACTCGGTATGGGCACTTTGAGTTCTTGGTTATGACGTTCGGGTTGACTAACGCACCGCTGACTTTCATGGATCGATGAATAGGGTGTTCCAACGATTACCTAGATCGATTCGTTGTAGTTTTATCGGCGACATCTTGGTATACTCAAGGGTGAGGAAGAGCATGATACTCATTTACGAGTGGTATTGCGATTCTAAGGAGAAAGCATTTCTATCACGAAGTTGATAAATCGATTGGCTCGGGGAGGTGACATTTTTGGGTCATGTAGTGTAATTTGAGGGATTAAGTGGACCCAAGTAAGATAGAAGCGGTTTTGGATTGGAAGCCGCCTAAGTCGATGCGGAGATTGGAGTTTTTGGGCTTGGTAGGATACTCTAGAAGATTTGTAGAGGGTTTCTCGTTAATTGCGCACCAATGACCAAATTATTGAGAAAGGGAGTTAGTTTATTTGGGTGAGAAGCAGGGAGCTTGACAAGTTGAAGAAGATTTTGGTGAAGCTCGGTTACGATTCAACTTTGAAATTTGGTAAGGAATTCTGATGTCTTGCGATGCATCACATCTGAGCTTGGGTTGTGTCTTGATCTGAGGAAGGGAAGGTTGTGGCTTACGCATCCAAGCAATTTGAGGCCACATGAGGTTAATTATCCTACATACGATCTGGAGTTAGCAATTTGTAGTATTTGCCACTAAAGATATGGAGGCATTACTTATGCGGAGAAAGATCGATAGTCTACACGGACCATAAGAGTCTGAAGTACCTTGACTCGGAAAGACTTGAATCGAGGCAGTATGCAGATGGATTGAGTCTTTGAAAGACTACGATTGCTCAATTGAGTATCATCCGGTAAGGCTAATGTTGTGGCGACGCATTGAGCCGTAAGGTTATTCGGTTGAGGCGTTGTTTGCCCACTGAGTTTGTATGATGGCCAGGGAGTATTCTGGCGAGCTCTGAGTTAAGCCTACTTGGGTTGAGCGGATCGAGAAAGCGGTTGTTGGATGAAGTTTTGAGTCTTGAGAGGACACAAGTGCAGAATGATGGTTTGAAGGGTTCTGACTTGTCCGATGATGGGGTCTTTGTGTTTTCGAGGAAGGCTTGTATCCGAGAGATTACGAGTTGAGGCAAAAGATTCTTGGGATGCACATAGCGACCCTCGCTATGCATCTGGAGGTAGCAAAATGTATAAGGATCTCGTGGAGCGATTACGGTGGTAAGTGCGAAAAAGGAGGTGTGAGTTTGTAGGGAAGTGTTTGACATGTCGGCCAGGTCAAATTTGAGCATCGATTGTCGTCTGGTTGCTTGACCGATGAAGATTCCACAGTGGAAGTGGGAAAGAATAACCATGGATTTCGTCGGTGGATTACCGCTACACCGAGCAAGAAGGATTGATTTGGGTAGTTGTGGATGGTGACTAAATCCGCTCACTTTATTAGGTGAGGTGGATTACTCACTTGAGAGGTTGGCGAAGTATGTGTCGAGATTGTGAGGCGCACGGGTGCAGTGTCGATCATCTCGGATAGGGATCCGAGATTCGTCAAGGTTACGAAGGCGTTACATCGGGCTCTGGGTACAGTTGCTAGATTTCAAACCTGACATTTCATCCGCAGATCGACGGGCAATCGAGAAAGAGTTATCTGATATTGGAGGACATGCTTGAGGGTGTGTTTTGGACTTGAGGCGGTGGGAGGAGTATCTACCGTTAGTGAATTCGCTTACAACAACGACTACTAGCGAGCATTAAGATGGCACCTTATGAGGCGTTATGCGAGAAAGTGTCGTTCACCGACTTGTTGGGTGAGTTAAGTGAGCGTCGATTATTGGGACGAGTTGGTTCTTTGGGACCGAAGACAAGGTTAAGTTGATTGAGCTCGATTGAAGGAAGCTTCGACCGGCGAAGTCCTATCCGATCTTAAGCGGAGAGATATTGAGTTTCTTTGTGGGAGATCGGGTTTTCTGAAGGTCTCACCGTGGAAGAAAGTATTAAGGTTAGGGAAGAAAGGCAAGCTTAGTCCGAGGTTTATTGGGCGTATAAGGTACTAAGGCGAGTGGGACGATTCGCGTGTCATTTCGAGTTGCCGGTGAGCTAAGTCAAATTCACGGCGTGTTCCACGTTTGATGCTTGGCGATATCGTTCGATCCATCACATGTAGTAACGATGAGGAGATCGAGGTAAATCGAGATATGTCCATGGAGGAAGAGCTGTCTGATTTTAGATCGGGATGTGAAGGTTCTCTGCAGGAAGTCTGTGCCTCTGGTTAAGGTTCTTTAGGCGGAATCATGGCGTGGAAGAAGCGGCGTGGGAACCCGAGGATATGATGAGACAAACAATACCCGCAACTCTTGACCCGACTGTAATTTCGAGGTCAAAATTATTTTTAAGGGGTAGAACCGTAATATCCGGGTTAAGGGGTTAATTTATTTCGGCAATTGTTGCATGTTTATTGCTTGCTATGATGTTGTTTGGGTGTTTTGGGGCTTAGTTGTAGGCTAGGGTGAGCTGAGTAGGTGGTGAAATTTTAGTTTTGGGCTTGAGGAGATAGGAGTGAAGGAGATGGGGCTTATAAATAAATTAAGTGAAATTATAACACAAATAAGGAGCTAGCAAAGTGGCAAGCATGCCACATGGAGAGTGTGTGTGGCGTCATCTGCAAGGGAGGTCTTGTGTTCAAGTGAGAATCCCACCCTTTTGGCTCCCATTTTGGACGGCATGGAGGAAGAGGTTGTGGGCAACAGACTCTACCATGGACTGGTCAACATATTCAAGCGGTGGATGGAGAGCAATTGTAGGAGGGAGACTTGGTCTTTGCCATTGAATTAGTGGTGTGAGAGTAAATGGGGAAGTTGGCGGATTTGGTGAGAGTTTGGGGGAGAGGGAGTGTGTGGCCGGTTGGTAAGCTTGTGGGAGAGTGCTGAAATTTTCCACTAAGGCAATTGGGTAGGTTCGGTCAAATTTTGTTTTGGGGGAAGTTAATTTTTTCTTTGTTTAATCAAAAGCTAGTAAACTTCATTTGCAAATAGCTTTATTTAAAAAAAAAGAAAACCTTCCATTCTTGCTCCTTGAAATCGAAGCACAAAGTAACTTCAAGCCAATCTTGCACTCTTCTTCTTCTTCTTTTACCTTTTGTGTCAACCGAAACCTCAAGCACCCATATTGCCGAAATTCTACCTTGTTTCTTCCTTCTTCTTTTCATTGTGCAAAGCCGAAACTAGTGATCATTCCTTCTCATTTTCTTTCTTTTTGCTTTCACAACCTTGTGCCGATTTCCCTTTGTTCCATACCATCTCTTTTAAACAAAAACCAGCCTTTGTTCTTCATCATCTTTGAGCCGAACCTCCCTTGGTATTGGCCGAATTTTGGGTGTTGTTAGGTGCCGGTTTCCAATCGTTGGTAGTGGGTAAGTGTTGGCCGAATGGCCTTTCTCCTTTCATTGGTACTTTGTCGATTCTTGGTATGTTAAGGCCTTTATCGATATTGGTTAAAAAAAAAAAAGGGTTTAACTTCTTGTTTAATCTTTTCGTATAGGATCTTTGGACGTTGGAAATAATCAAAGGGAGTCTTCCAACTCTTTTAGCCGATTGTTAAGTGGTGGTAAGAGGAATATTTTGTTAATCCATTCTTTTAGCCTCGTTAAAGTAAGTCTCAATGGATTAATGGATTCCTTTTTAGGTGGAGACCGTTTGTAAAAGAGAAACCTTTGTGGTTCGAGGTTGGTAGGAAGCCAAGCGTTTGCAAGGTAAGGACTATTTGATAAACCCTTTTGGGTTAATGCTTGTGGCGAATGGTATGATGGTTAATCCATTTGTTGGTCGATTGTAGGACTCGAGTTGTAGAAGTGTTCGAGGGGCGTAAATCGATTTTGTGGATTAATACCTTCGCTAATTCAGGTGTGTAAACTAACACACTTCTATTTAGTAATATGATTGATAACCTGTGTGATGATTAATGAAACAGTGATGATTGATGTGATACCCTAATGGGTATGATTCTGGACTCGGGTAAGTCAGGAGTATTATTATTATGTGTTTACTTATGATCTATATGATACCATGGTTGTAGATATATGTGACATGGGGTATGAGATTAGACATATTAGCATGATATGCATGATTATATGATATGCATGATTACATGAGTGTGGTATGTTGATGGGTGATACAGTGGAGGGAGCGGTGATATTTTGTCTTGTGAGCACGGTGTTTTAGTAACACACTTTGTGACTTTGGGTCACAGAGGTTTAGCACCCAGGAGGTTTGGTACCTCGGCGTCTCGTCGTGGTTAACACCACCGTGGGTTGGCCCCACTTGTGAGATATGGGATTGACGCCGGTGATTTGGTATCACACGATGGGTTGGCCCCATCAGCAGTTGTGACTCGGTCACGGTGCTTTAGTAGCACAATTGTGTCTTTGGGACACAGAGGTTTGGCACCTCATTGCGACTTGTCCACGTGGTTTAACCACAGTGGGTTGGCCCACATGAGATATGGGATCGTCGCTGGTGATTTGGTATCACACGATGGGTTGGCCCCATCATTGGATTTGTGACTACGGTCACGGTGCTTTAGTAGCACAATTGTGTCTTTGGGACACGGTGTTTTAGTAACACATTGTGACTATATGTCACGGTGATTTGGCACCACCGGTGGTTTGGTACCACACAGGGGTAGAAAAGCGATATGGATGGTTAGGATCGGGTTGCATTAATTATGTTGCTTTGTATGATGTGTGTTAGCATGTTGTTCTTGAGGCGGGATTTACACTTTGAGTCACTCGACTCACCCTCTCCTTTGACTTTTCGGTGACACTTAGGCGCGGACATGGGCCGGATGGACTCGAGGTGCTCATGCCATCTTGAAATAAAGCTTTGCTCGGACTTTTAAGAAATTTGGTACTTAAGTTTTATTACTACTATTTGGTTTTATTTGGGTTGTAAATGGCCTTTTAAATTACCATTTATAAATAGATTTTGGAAAACCATTATTTACGTTTTTAGAAAAATTCTTGTTTTAAACAATTTAAGCAAAATAATAAGTATAACAACCATAAAGCAAATAATAAAATATTTCAGAGGCCCTATTACAACTTAAACCAAAATAGCAAAATAATAAAATAAGCAAAAAATAGAAAATTTAAAATTTGATAACACCATTTCGGAAGTATAGCCTCCACCGAGTCATCCATGGGCCCAAGTCCTCACTACGGAGCATTACCTACAATGGTTAAGAGAAAGGGGGTGAGTTACAAGAACTCAGTGTGTAACCCACTTACCATGTCCACTAGGCCAAAACCACTTAAGCATATAATTGGGCTTGAGCCCATTTACAAATGTACAATATATAAATCAAGTACAAAATGCATGTGATGTGCAAGTCCCAACCAAGCCTAATATCCATCTGCTACACACCACCCGTACCAACCAACACACCTGTGGAGATCAAGTTAACCCACCCCGCCAACACACCAATAGCAGGCATTAAGCCAATTGTAATATTTGTGGCAACAGGCCATTGTGACAGAGTCACCAAACTAGATTTTTGGCAACAGGCCATTGTGATAGAGTCACCGAACTTGATTTTGGCAATAGGCCATTTATAATATTTGTGGTAGAACCACCGAACTAGATTTTTGGCAACAGGCCTTTCTTCTCTTCGTCAATTATCCCAACCCATACAGTCATGTATATATATATAATGCATAACAAAATGTTCATAAGGTAAATTTAACAAAAAGCCCATATTACAAGTTATCAATTTGGCCCATTTAACGATCTAGCAAACTTGTCCCATTTCATCACATATCACATTTAGCTCATATATTAAATATCACATTTGGCCCATAAAGCAACATATTTCAGTTTGGCCCATAAAAGGTATTTTCGTAATTCGGTCTATAGGGACATTTTGTAATTCAGCCCATCAGGGGCATTTTCATAATTGGCCCATAAGGGCATCTCCATAATTTGGTAATCGTACCATCTAAGGGTAATTCAGTAATTTACCCATTAAGGGTATGATGGTGATTTTGCAACCTAGGCTTAACTACTAATTTGGAGCATAAAATCAAAACTGTCCATCTGTGTCATACTGACTAAATTGACCACAACTCAAGTTAGAAAACTTAAAATCTAAATCCGTAAATTTTCATTGAAAGTAGACCATATATCTTTCTCCTACAATTTTTCCAGAATTTTTAGCTTAACCATTTCGTACAGTTTATTCCTTAAAGTTTTCATTGTTTCACTATCCAATGATTCTGACCTCTCTTTCCTTAATCACAAATATCTCACTGTATGCTTTTCATCTATTGCTCCCACTTGTTTCGATCAAAAATAGGTTCAGTAAGGAATCCATACATATAAATTATGTCCCACAATTCACTTTATGCAATTTTATATGATTTTTCCAAAACAGAACTGAATACCCCGAAGTCATTCAGAACCAGTCTCACTAAAATTAACATACCTCAGAATATAATATTCCTTTTCCTTCTCCGTTTCTTCCATATTAAAGTAGACACAGTAAAATTTTTTTTGATATCTTACTCACTTTATAATTCATTTTATCCAATATTTCATGATTTTTCAAATACACGACACTGTTTCTGACCGAAACAGTTTTATTACAAAATACGTTTACCACTACGAGCATACGCACGTCCGAGCGATCACGGATGCCGGTTATCGATTTTCTTTGGTATTTCTATTGAATCACAGAATATTTCATGTAAACTTTCAGAGAGACGTGAGGTTTACTCACCATTTCAAGCATATATTCGGAAGGGTACGGGATTACACACCTTATTCGGAATCCGAAACACGATGCTCTCCGTGGTACCTAAAGGTACAATCGGTCAACCATTAGTCCAAAACCGAATTTACCACTTCAACGAATTATTTTGATTGATTGACAGTCTATACACTTACCAACAATCTGAGTCTCTTATTACGAGGGATAGATCGAGAGATTTAGTCCTAAAAATATAATCGATTAGTTACAACCACTATTTCGTTAAGCAAAATAACCAGTCAACGAAATAGATCTAAAAAGAACCATGATGAATCCCTTACCTTAATGATATTAGTTCCGATTTCCAACGATTGTACAATGGCTACGGATGAGTCAAAGTTTCAGCCTTCCACTATCACTCGATTGATCAAAGGAGTGAATGTCAACACAAATGAGAAGAAATGATTAAAAGAAAGGAGAAGGTGTATCAAGGTGCTTGGAATGTTTCGATCGACACTAAAAGAAATATGAACTACTATTTTGGCAACAAAAAGAATGGTGAAAGATGGATTAAGATTTCGGCCCCCAACGAAGAAATGAAGAAAGTGTGCTCACCAATGGCTTGTAAATTCGGCACAAAGCAAAAGAAATTTGGAGAGTACCAAATAATGCAAAGAGAAAGGTTTTCAGCCTAACAAGCACCAAAAATTGAATCAAAAGGCAATGGAGAATTTTGGCTATCAAATAAGGTGGAAAGAAAATGAGTTTGTGGTCAAACAAAAGAGAAAGAAAATGCACTATTGTGCTAATAGATTTTGGCAAAGAGAGTTGCAAAATTGGGAGAGAATGACATAAAGTTGTCAAAGGAATTTTTAGCCAAAACAAAGCTAAGATTTTACCAAATGCCAAATAAAATTCTTCAGCCACCAATCTACCTCAAAACCGTCCACATGCATCCCCTCTAGGATAGGAGTTTGGCCACCCATACTTTCCAAAACACCTCCCCCAATATTAGCCTCTTGTCCCCCTTTCTTTCCTATTCCTCTTGATTCCTTTCCCCAACTTCAACCTTGCCTTATTCTTTTAGCCACCTTATCAAAATAATGAAGTCCACCATTGCCATATTTATTCATTGGCCGGCACTAAAGGAAAGAGTGTAAAAATATTAGCCAACATTGCACACAAAGGGATTTGAACCTCTTCCCTCAAAGTCCATCGCTTAATGCCATAACCTCTTTACCATATGCTCCATTATGCTAACCATTTATTCATTTATTTCAATAAGCCTTGAAGCTAGTCACTATCTCTCCTTAAAGTGCTAAAATACCAAATTTTTCCTAAGGCCCAATTAAACCCGAAACTTCATAGAAACATTGTAAATTCCAAATTCACTTAACTAACAAGTCCAATTTGCAATATTGTCATTCTCTTGTTCTCAAAATTTTAAACATTCTTATGCCCAAGGCTCATTGGGCCCAATTATTCTAAGCCCAATTTCGGGATGTTACAAAATGAATTTGTTGTGTTAGTTGAAAGAGCCTACAAAGTAGAGGAGCTTAGCAAATAAAGAAGAAAGCCAATTCTAAGGCTAGAGATGAAAGAAAAAGATTGATGATCAAGTCATCTCAAACTTCATCAAAGAGATTTAAAGATGCGAACAATCGTTCAATTGCTTCGTTTGGACATTCGGGTAGAGATCGTGCAAGACAAAGTGTTGGTTCAAGAACTCATGCTCCAATTGAATCAAGTGTTGGTAGTGTTAAAATCAACAAGCTTAAATCTAGACAGTGCGGAAGATGATACGTTGGAGAATGCTGGGGCAAGTACAATAATCGAACTTGTTACAAGTGTAGATCATGAGACCATTTTATTCGAGATTGCCCAGAGTTAGTCGAGAAAGATAATGTTCAGAGTGCGAGAATGAGTAATACGACGACTAGAGGTAGACCACCTAGAAATACTAGAAATGTGAGTGGGAATCAAAGAGGGACTACAGATACAACTATGAGATCCGAGGCGAGGGCACCTGCCCAAGCCTATGCTATACTCGCACGAGAAGAAGTGTCATCTCCAAACGTCATTACTGGTACTTTTACTCTATTCGATACTGATGTGATTGCATTGATAGATCCAGGTTCTACTCATTCTTATATGTGTGTGGATCTAGTATCAAGTAAGACTCTACCTCTTAAGTCTACTGAATTTGTGATTAGAGTATCGAACCTCTTAGGCAAGTGTGTCTTGGTGGATAAAGTGTGCAATAACTATCTGTTGATATTTTGAGATATTTACTTTCTGGCTAATTTGATGTTGCTACCTTTTGATGAATTTGATATTATTTTGGGTATGGATTGGCTCACTTTACATAATGTTATTGTGAATTGTAAACGAAAGAGCATTGGTTTGAGAAGTCGGAATTGTGAGATGGTATTGATTCCAGTGATTTGAATAGGTTACCAACTATTATATCGTCAATGAAAGCTTTGAATTATGTGAAAAAGAGTTGTGAAGCTTTTCTTGCTTATGTGATAGATACAAAAGTGACTGAAAAGAAAATTGAACCTGTACCTATAGTTTGTGAGTTTCCAAATGTGTTTCCTGAAGAACTACCGGGATTACCTCTGATACGAGAAGTTGTGGTATTGAATTAGTGTAGGGGACGACTCTGATATCGATAGCTCTGTATAGAATGGCACCAACAGAATTGAAAGAGTTAAAGTCACAGTTGCAAGAGTTGACCGATAGAGGATTTGTTCGACCGAGTTTCTCGCCCTGGGGTGCTCCTGTGTTGTTTGTGAAAAAGAAAGATGGAACTATGAGAATGTGCATTGATTATCAACAGTTAAACAAAGTGACGATAAAGAATAAGTATCCATTTCCGCAAATTGATGATTTGTTTGATCAGCTGAAAGGAGCTACAATGTTTTTGAAAATAGATTTGAGATTGGATTATTACCAGTTGAAAGTTAAAGAATCAAATGTACTGAAGGCTGCTTTCAGAACGAGGTACGGACATTATGAATTCTTAGTTATGCCTTTTGGACTAACGACTGCTCCTGCAGTGGTTATGGAATTTATCAACCAGATATTTAGACCATATTTGGATCGTTTTGTTGTGGTATTCATTGATGACATTCTGATTTACTCGTGTGATAAGATGCATCATACCGAGCATTTGAGAATTGCATTATAGAATCTGTGTGAGAAGCAATTGTATGCAAAGTTCAGCAAATGTGAGTTTTGGTTGTGTGAGGTTAGTTTTCTAGGGTATATTGTATCAGCTATAGGAATACGAGTTGATCTGAGTAAGATCTCAGCTATTTTAGAATGGAAACCATTGAGAAATGTGTCAAAAGTCTATAGTTTTCTGGGACTAGCGGGATATTATAGGCGATTAGTGAAAGGTTTCTCGATGATTGTGACTCAATTGATGAAGTTGCTATAGAAATATGTTAGATTTGAGTGGTTAGAAAAGTGCCAATAGAGCTTTGAGCAGTTGAAAGTATTGTTAACTGAGGCAGCCGTGTTAGTCAAACCTGAATCAGGTAAAGAATTCATAGTTTACAGTGATGCATCGTTGAATGGTTTGGGTTATGTATTGATTCAAGAAGGCAAAGTCATCGCTTATGCTTCAAGACAATTAAAACCGCGTGAAAAGAACTATCCGACGCATGATCTTGAATTAACTGCGATTGTATTTGCATTGAAGATTTGGCGTCACTATTTGTTTGGTGAGAAATGTCATGTTTTTACGGATCACAATAGTTTGAAATATCTAATGACATAGAAAGAATTGAAATTGAGATAGCGGAGATGGTTAGAATTACTAAAAGACTATGAATTAGTAATTGATTATCATCTGGGCAAAGCTAATGTTGTTGTAGATGCTTTGAGTCGAAAGTCTTTATGTGCTTTGCGAGCTATGAGTACTCAAATAGATCTATGTGATGATGGTTCAGTTTTTGGAACAGCCCGATTTTGACCATACTCGACATGGTGGTTAGGGACCACGAATCTGAGTTAGAAAAATATTTTAATATTATTTTCTATGTTCATTATGTGTGAATTGATGTGTGTGAAATTTTCATATTAAAATTTGATCTTTTTGGTGCTTAATTTTGAAAAAGGGCTTAATCGCATAAAATGAAAATTTGATGGTTAAATGAGATAGTGCCTAATTGATTTTGTCTTTATAAATTGGAGGATTTAAGTGGCAATTTGACGATAGAAACAATAAGTAGTGGCCGTTTGGTATCCATGTAATAGTAACATGAATTGTTCATTATATTTTTGTGATATTTCATTATAATTTAATATTTGTTAATATATGATAATGGAATAAAAATAACTGAAAGAGAAAGTGTTCATCGTTCTCAAGTGATCGAAATTCTAGGGGAAAAAGAGAGAAAGAAAGATTGGAAACATTCGGCCCTTTCGCAAGCTCAAATAGGTAAGTGATTTGTATTCGGTTTTTTTTTATAATTTTTACGTTTTTTGAGATCGTTGCTTTGAATATTAGCTACCCGAAGTTGGAATTTTTGAATTTGATGATGTTTACATGAAATGCCATTGTTGATAGCTTGATGAAATATGTGTTTGGTGATGGAAAATAATTATAGGATGTTAGGTTATTAAGTTTAATTAAGACATTTTTAGTAGAAATGCTTAAATAGGATGAAATTGTGAAATTGATAAATTTAGGGGCCAAAATGTGAAATAAATGCAATGTATGAGCTTGTAGTAAGACCATGAATATTCGGCCCTGAAGAGGTGTGGTAAAATTTTGTGTCATTTGTGTTTTGTGCGTAAAGGACTAAATTATAAAAAGTGTAAAACATTAGGGGAAAGATGGTAATTTTCCTATTTATGTGTATTGGACAAGTTTAATGGAATTTTAATTGATTTAGTTAAATTTGAAATTTATTAGATCAAGAACAAAAAGGATTGGGATTGGATCGGGGAAAAGCGAAGTTAAACAAATAGTCGGGAAACATAGTCCGTCGATATCCGAGGTAAGTTCTAAGCAATTGAGTTGAGTTGAATTTATTTTTAATGATGTACATGTATTTAATTGAGGTAAATATGTACAATGTTGATATTGCTGAATGTGATATTGGTTGGGAGATGAATATAGCCGAATGTGATGCATACATATATGTTAATAATATAGCCATGTGTGATATAAATTTGAGAGATGAATACAGTCGAATGTGATGTATACTTATATGTCAATGATATAGCCAAATGTGATGTTGATATAGAAATGAAATAAGCTATTTTGTATATATATACGGAATTGAGGTTTAAGTCCTATATATGTGTTTAATTAAACGAATAACAAGTTCAAGTAATGCACTAAGTGTGCGAATTTAAATATCGATCACTATGTGTGCGAAGTGTGCGAGATGTTAAATGTAACGACACTAAGTGTACGATACGTTACGAGAATTTGGCACTAAGTGTGCGAGATGTTAAATGTAACGGCACTAAGTGTGCGATCGTTACGTGAATTTGGCACTAAGCGTGCAAGATGTTAGTGTGATGGCACTAAGTGTGCAATACGTTACAGGGTTTTGGAATTGAATGTACGGGTTTATTGATCCATCAAGGATACCAGTTATTGAAAGTATTAAGTGAAATAAAATGGTCAGCTATGTGATGATAGATCATACATGGATAGTATAGTAAGTATTGGCTATTGAAATGAAATTATGTATTTTGCATATCAATATGTGATTTATAAGGGTTAGAAATATAAGTATAAATTCGGTAAGTGATATATACATATGTATTTGTTTTGAGATGAGAAAGTGATTATAGTTCAATGTGAATCTATTATTGAATGTGTGAGTGTTCGGCTTTAAGGCTATGAAATATGAAAGTCTATGAATGGTGTTATAACTTGTAATTATGGTTATAAATCTTGATGGTGATTATAATAAATTGGCCTATTATATATAATAGTATAATGCATTGTTATTATATAATTGCTTATAACTTACTAAGCTGTTAAAGCTTGCTTGGTTCTTGGTTGGTTTCGTGTTTTAGATTTCCTTTGAGTGATCGTTACGTGCTCGGGGATCGTTCCTAAAGCTCGTCACACTATCATCAATATTTTTGTACCTTTTTGAGGTTAAACTTATAGTTTATGGCATGTATAGGCTATTTTACATTTTGAGTTTATTTCAAATGGCGTGTAAATGTTTATTCCATGCAAAAATTGCTAAATTGTGGTATTTTGGTCTTATGAGAGTACGACCATGGTGTTAACTTATTATGAAAGGACAATTCCTGATGTGTTTATGCTTGGTGTTCGAATATGTATCACCCCAAACCCGGCCAATACGTTACGACCAAATCTGGTATGTTACTGGAAAGGTAGTTGATCGCTGAAATCAGAGCTTTAAAATTTATAAATAAATGCTCAAACTTGAAAAATAACTCTGACAATGACTTAAAGGCAAGTGTACCTATCAGACAGTAGTATAGCTTAGGCAAGACCGGATTATCGAATCCAAAGGAACTAAAAGTACTAATACTCACTTTCTTTTTAGTATTTAGCCTAAAATGTGGAGTGATTGGTTGCTTTTAATCTAGTTTAACGACTACTAAGCTAAAGACGCAAAGACAAAAAAATGAATTGGGAAATAACTTGAAGAAACTCAATTGATTACGACGATACCCTCAGGGAGAATCCACCTAAACTTCACTTGTTACTTATTACTGAATCATATGATTTCCTTTCTTAGCTTGATCTGTAGGACTCCCTAACCTATATTAAACCCTCTCTCGAGGCGAATAATGACTAATCCTAGGTTAATTAGTGGAACTCCCATTCGCTTATAATAACCCCCTAGAATAGTAGTAAATCAATCAATGGATTTCCATATTAGGTTTCATCCTAATCCGAAAAAATCTTGTAACCCTATCTCTAAGCATTCGATCAACTCCGTTTAACTATGCTAGATCTACTCTTAAGTAGGGTCTATTCCTCCTTCACCTAAGCACATCAGATTTAGATTAAGCATGCATAATTAAGAACAAACTAAGTATTATCATATAATTTAGAAAATAATAATAAAATTCATCTAGGTTTCATCCCCTTTAGGTATCTGAAGGATTTAGTTCATAACAAATAAAGAAAACATCTCAAAAGAAAAGATAAAACAAAACATAAGAAATCCTAAAAACCCCCTAGAGGAATTGAAGGAGAAATTCACCGTCTTGAGTAGAACTCTGGCTTCTTGAGATGGATCCACTGGCTATGTTCGAATGATTCCCACAAATGTGATCTTTTGGCTCGGCTCCTTGGCCTAGCTAACTGCCCCCTCAGGATGCACTTAGGGTGTTTATATAGGCTTTTAGGATCCTTATTTGGTCCCTAAGTGTCCTCAATTAAGTTTTCTTCCTACTCGGTATTTGAACAGGCTTTGGAAAGTGTTTCTTTGGCTCTAAGTATCCAAATCTGAGTGAAATTGCTCTTTCCCATAACAGGGGCACAGCCATGGCACACGCCCGTGTAAATCGTGGTTGGCTCGTGTCTTGATTCTATCGATTGGGGCACGGCAGTGTAAATCGTGGCATGGACGTATCTTAGTTAATTTTCGAGGCACGGCCATGTGATTTGAAGTCCAGGCCGTGTCGATTTCTTCTTTGGCCCAAATTGGCCCATTTTAAGCTCGTTTCTTGTTCTTTTCATCCTCGGGTGCTTTCTTGAGTATAAATATGAAAAAAAGGATTAAAAGCACTTTTTTACATAAATCAGGCATAAATCATCCCACAAGCATACTAAATATGGGTTTAAAATATGTTACTTTTACGGTTTATCAGTAGTTTTGAAAATCGTTTAACGGAACATCGCAATTTGAGAAATCTTTTTTTTCGTTTTATAAGTCCAAGTTGAGGGTGATTGATTAGAGTGTATTGTGTTGTAACCACTGCTTACTAAATTAAGTTTTCTTCCTACTCGGTGTCTGATAATGCCTTGTA
This sequence comes from Gossypium rotundifolium, assembly GCA_025506655.1. Lineage (NCBI taxonomy): Eukaryota > Viridiplantae > Streptophyta > Magnoliopsida > Malvales > Malvaceae > Gossypium > Gossypium rotundifolium. Next base: position 31,353,121 of record CP106732.1, on the reverse strand, counting down.
ACCCTAATCTGACGACAGATACAGGTTAAGGGTGTTACAATTTTGGCTGAGTTGAAAATGGGACCGATGTTCATACATCAGATTTGTGATGCACAGAAAGCGAGGATGAGATGATGGCTAAACGAGATCAGTCTGGATTGAAGGTTGATTCAGAATTTTGAGTTGATAATGATGATTGTTTGAGATTATGAGATCAGATTTGTGTTTTTAGAAATTCAGAGTTAATTTAGTTGATTTTTAATGAAGCTCACAATAGTCGTTTAGTTGTTCACCCTAGGAGTACAAAAATGTATAACGATTTGAAACAATTTTATTGGTGGCATGGTATGAAAAAAGATATTTCTGACTTTGTGTCGAAATGTTTAATGTGCCAGCAATTTAAAGCTGAACATCAAGTTCTATCCGATTTGTTACAACCGATAATGATTCCTGAGTGGAAATGAGAAAGGATCACGATAGACGTTTTGTCAAGATTGCCTTTATCTCCGGGAAAGAAAGGGGCAATCTGGGTGATAGTTGACAAACTGACAAAATTATCTCATTTTGTTCCGGTGAGAAAAGATTATTTACTTGACAAGTTAGCCGAATTGTATATTGCTGAGATTATGAGATTGCACGGGTGCCACTATCTATTGTGTCTGACAGAGGTCCAAGATTTACCTCATGGTTTTGGAAGAAATTGCAAGAGGCTTTAGGCACAAAGTTGCATTTCGACACAGCATTTCATCTACAAACAGATGGACAATCTAAGTGGATCATTCAGATTCTCGAAGATATGTTGAGATGTTGCATTCTTGAGTTTGAAAGTACGTGGGAAAAGCATTTGCCGCGCTGATTGAATTTGCATACAATAACATTTTTCAATCTAGTATCAAAATGGCACCGTATGAGGCCCTTTACGGTCAAAAATCTGAACTCCATTGTATTGGACCAAGCTGAGTGAGAATAAGATTCACAGGGTTGATTTAATAAAAGAGATCGAGCAAAAGTGAAAGTGATTCATGAAAGTTTGAAAGCAGCGTCAGATCGTCAAAAGTCCAGACTTAAAATGAAAAGATATTGAATTTGAGGTCGGTGACAAAGTGTTTTTGAAAGTATCTCCGTGGAAGAAAATACTTCGATTTGGCCGAGAGGGCAAGCTGAGTCCGAAAATTATCGGGCCGTATGAGATCATCGAACGAATTGGGCCATGATCATGTCAAACACTAGAGTTTTAATATTTATAAAAAGAATGATCGAACATGTAGACTAACTATGACAACGATAAAGGCAAGTGCACCTACTTAACAGTAGTATAGTTTAGGCAAGAGTATCTTATCGAACCCAAGGGAACCTAAAAGTACTACTACTCACTTTCTTTCTATTATTTTGCCTGAAATATGGAGTGATTGTTTTATTAATCTAAAAACTAATGAAATACTTAAACTAAATGCAAAGACAAAAGAGCAAAACTTTTGGGAAAAGACTGTGGAAAAACTCAGTTGATTATGACGATACCCTCAGCAAGAATCCACCTATGACTTCTCTTGTTATCTAACTTTTAATTCATATGACTTCTTTACTTAGCTTGATCCATAAGACTCCCTAACCTATATTAAACCCTCTCTCGAGGCGAATAACGTCTAACCTTAGGTTAATTGGTGGAACTCCCGTCCTCTTATAATAACCCCCTAAGGAAGTAGTAAATCAATCATTGGACTCCCATATTAGGTTTCACCCTAATCTTGAAAAATCTCGTAACTCTATCTCTAGGCGCTCGATCAACTCCGCTTAATTATGTTAGATCTACTCTTAGGTAGGGTCTATTCCTCATCTACCTAAGCACATCAGATTAAATTAAGCAACATAATTAAGAACAAACTAAGTACTTATCATATAATTTAGAAATAAAATAACAAAATCTGTCATAGGTTTCATCCCCTTCAAGTATCTGAAGGGTTTAGTTCATAACAAAATAAGAAAACATCTCAAGAGAAAAGATAAAACAAAACATAAGAAATCCCTAAAACCCCCTAAAGGAATTGAAGAGGAGATCCTATGTCTTGAGTAGAACTCCGGCTTCTTGAGATGGATCAACTGGTTATCTTCGAGTAATTCCCTAAATAAAAGCTCTGGCAAAAACTCTACCTAAAAACTCTTAACTTAGAACGGCTGCCTTGGGTTGTTTATATAGTCTCTTTAGATGCTTTACTTGGCTCTTAAGTACCTATTTCAAGTAGAATTACTATTAAGGTGTTTAAGTGGACTTACGAGTATGTTTCTTTGGCTTCAAGTATCTAAATCCGAGTGAAATTGCTTATTCCCATAGCAGGGGCACCGCCATGGCACACGCCCGTGCAAGTCGACTTCAGGCCGTGTGTTGATTTGTTGATTGAGGCACGGCCATGTAAGTCAAGATGCAGGCCATGCTTTAGGTCTGTCAATTAGGACACGGCCAAGCAAATTGTGCTTGGGACGTGTCTTTGAATGATTGGCAAGGCACGACTGTGTGACTTGATGTCCAGGCCGTGCCAATTTCTTGGGTTGGCCCAATTTGGTCCGTTTTAAGCCCGTTTCTCATTCTTTTCATTCTCGGGTGCTTTCTTGAGTATAAGACATGAAAAGAAAGGATTAAGATCACCTTTTTACATAAATTTAGGGTTAAATCATCCAAAAGCATACTAAATGTGGGATTAAAATATGTTACTTTTACGGTTTATCAAATACACCTACACTTAAGCTTTTGCTTGTCCTCAAGCAAAATTCCCAACTTACAATTAAAACGAACTTTCCATGATTCATAATTCTTATCGACAATGTCTCATCATAATTCATAGATAATTTATGCATGGATAATTCAACTCAAAGAGTCCTAAAGATTCAATCATGATAAGTCATACCTTTGTAGTACGAAAACATAGGTGTCTCCCCTTATTTGAATAATTACCTTTAATTTAAAACCGACAAGGATTGACATCCTCACAAAAGAATCACTCAAATCACTCGAAGTGTTTAAGGTTCAAGAATAAGCACTCTAAGTCGAACCTGAAAAGTTAATCCCATAGGCTTGCCTGAAAATCAAATCTCCACCACCTGTATATGAGATGATACATAGATCAAAAGGTCTTTAATCGGGGTGGTAACGGGCTTGGGTTAAAAGGTGTGGATAAAGGCTGAATTAGAAGGTTAGAATCGAGATTGACTTGAAAATTACCTAACTAGAAATAATGAGCTGATATAAGTACTTATATCAATTGAAAGCCAATAATACCTACCATTGATAATTACTCTATAATAAAGAGTATTTTCATCACTTGAAATTTGATAATACTTTAATCTGAGCTTTTTCTTCAATAATTGGAGTTTAAATGCTCTAAGCTCTTTTATATACTACTAATATTGAATAAACTTAGATTTTTTAAGAACAAACTAAAATATTACATCATAAATGATAAATGTAACTACTGAACTAATATAATTCGGTATTTTAATCAAATCAAACCTCGATTAAAGGGTAGTCAACAAAATGCTGATAACAAATACAAATGGATTTTGGGTTAATATTAGAGGGTGAGTCAATAAAAAGGTTGTTAGGATTCAACGGGGTTCACTAGGGGTTAATTTGAGGAGGTAGGCTTTTTTATGGAGTGAACGGGTTAGAACCTAGGTGCCTTTATCATCTCAGTATATCAACTCATTAATGTAGTCTCGACATGTATAAACGAGGCAAGTTCTAGAATAACAGTTCAAAGTTGACACACTCATAATCAATAAAGTGAGCATGAAAAAGAATATATGCTCTATAAGGCTCAAAATCTCACAAAAATTATGGGTGTTTTTGACATCAATCCTTATAAATTCCAAATTTCAAGGTAGTACTCAAATTAAGTTCGATGACCTATTAATTTTTAATTTTTTGAAAGTATACTTATCATGTTTATTCTTCAAAGTTAATCATCAATGTACAATTAACTATGACTTACTCTAAAACATATCAATAATAATCATAAATCATTAGAAATTTCATCCTAATTAGTAATATGAGAAAAATACTTGAAAACAAGTTTTAAAATTCAGGATTTTTGAGAATTATGCAAAAAGTTAGGCACTGTTATCCCCCCACACTTAAGTTGTACATTGTACTCAATGTACAAAGATAGATAAATAATTATGAAATAAAAAGAGAAGGGGAGAAGTAACACTTCCTGAATTTTGGATGATTCCGGGAGTTGGTGTCTTTGGTGGCGGTGATGGTGTTTTCTATGAGCCCGGTGGGGTGGCTACCAACGATCGCTGTGCTAGATGAAGAAATTGGGTAGCCTGGAAAGATATAGCCAAGAAATCTAAAGAAATATTAATAATATATTAATATTATAATTAAAGATAAATGAAATAAAGAGAAGGAGACTAGAAGAAAACTTAAATCAAAAGAAAAGACTAACGGATTATGAAGTCCTTATTGTTGGATGGTTCACGAGGTGGTTATGACCTCTACGGCTGTGGTGCGTGATTCCCAAGCAGCCTTTAGAACCTAAAACCAAGAAACTAGGATGAAGGGAATTAAATTAAGCAAAAGAGAATTATAGATAAGAAAAATAAAGAAGAAGAGAAAAGAAAAATAGAACCAAAATGGTGTCGGAGACCCTTGGCGTGTCGAATAGCTGAAGCTGCCGGTATGTCCTTATGTGTTGGGATCTCCTTTAAGGAGATTGTGATTGGCCTCTTACACTTCTTCGGCATGATTTTAGTGTAGCTCAAGAGTCTGAACACCTTTTCTAATGCAAGATAGAAAAAATTGAAAGAAAAATGAGGAGGAAAGAAGATGGGGAAAAGGGAAAGGGTTGAGGGGTTTATATTGATTTTTGCTTCTGGCGCTGTCCCACGCCCGTGTATTTAGGGCGTGCTACTTTGTACAACTGTATCGGACAGCCGTGTTTGGAGGAGTGTTGGAGTGCCACGTCCGTTTGTCTCTGCTGCCACGCTCGTGTCTATAATGGCAGTGTTCACCCACGGTCGCCTCGCACGGCCGTGGTGGGGTAGGTGAGCCCATGACTTCTGCGGTTGGTTGGGTGAGGCTGTGTGCTAGACTGTGTGGTCTGGGAATATGTAATTTTTTTAATTTATTGAATTTTAAAAGAGAAAATAGAGATAAGACTAAAACTTAAACTACCAAATAGAAATTATTATTCGGGTTGCCTCTCGAAAAGCGCTCGTTTATAGTCTTAAGCTAGACTCTTTGAAGGAAAATTTTCATGGAGGTTTAAAGGTTTGAACATCTTCCCTCATGCTTATAGTTCTATGACAAAGTTCGAGTTGAGAAGTGTTTACCTTGGAGGTGTCGAATGTTGCGTTGCTTACCTTGACTGTTTCATGTGGGAAAGTATTGTGTACCTCAAGCAGAATTTCTCCCTTTGGTTTCAGGTCTGATGAAGTGATGTGGGGATCTGTTTTGTCTAACAATACCTGGTTTCCTATTTTGAAGTGATTTGATGTCCCTACGAGCTTTTCTGGCAATTCTTCTGGTTTTACTTCGTGTGGATCCGACTTTTCTTTGACTTGTATCTTCTGCTTTTCATGCCTAAGGTCTTGTCCCTTATAGGATTCTTCTTTATTGTTTTGGGGCTTAGGAGTCGGCTCAGGGTTGCCTTTATGTGGTGTTTCTTGCGATGAAAGTTGAATAATTTGATTATCTATTGAAGTGACTTTCTGACCTTCATCATCTGTTGTTCTGGCCGAGTCGAGAGCTTGAAGCTTAATCGATTCATCTCCTACACGAAGTATGAGCTCGCCTGTGGAAACATCAATTTTAGTCTTGGCAGTTGCTAGAAAAGCTCTTCTTAGAATTAAGGGTATATAATTATCCTAATCCATGTCTAAAATAACAAAATCTACTGGGAAAACAAATTTATCGATTTTTACAAGCACATATTCAATGATGCCCCTAGGAATTTTAACAGTTTTATCAACTAGTTGAATACTCATCCTAGTTTGTTTGGGCTTCCCTAGACCTAGTCGTTTAAACAATGTATAAGGCATGACATTTATACCTACCCCTAGATCAGCTACCGCATTATCTATAGTTAAACTACCAACTAAGCATGGAATCATAATACTCCCTGGATCTTTTTATTTCTGTGGCAGTCTATTTTGTAACATTTCCGAGCATGTTGCGTTTAGTTCCACATAGTGCTCTTCGTCTATTTTGCGTTTGTTTATCAAGAGTTGTCTTAAAAATTTCCTCGAGTCTAGCATCTGGAAAAGAGCTTCAAGAAGGGGTAAGTTAAAATGTAATTTCTTTAAAAGTTTAAGAAACTTACTGAACTGTTCCTCTGAATCATCTCCTTTCAATGCTTCGGGATAAGGTATGTGAGGTTTGTATTCTTTGATTATTGGTTTTGGCTTTTCGTATGGTACATGTATTTTACCTTTTTCTTCATTGGTTTCTTCTGCTGTGGTGGGCTCGTCTACCTTTATACCCTCTTGAGCTGTGATGGCTTGGATCTATTCTTTTGGGTTTATTTCTGTGTTGCTTGGTAGACGTCCTTGTTGATGTTCAGAAATTAGCTTCGTGAGATGTCCTACTAACTTAGTAAGTTCTCCAACTTTATTCTCAATCCCTTTGATTGATTTTTGTTGTTCATCAAGTGCTGCTTCAGTCTTTTGGAAACGAGAATCCATGGCGGTCATGAATTTTGTCAGCATCTCTTCGAGGTTTGATTTCTTCTCTTATGGATATGGCTGATTTTGATAATTTGGAGGAGGTTGCTACTTTTGATTTCCTTGATCTCCTTGTCCTCCCCGAAAAATTTGGGTGGTTCCTCCAACCTGCGTTATAAGTGTTACTATAAGGATTATTATTGGATCTAGAATTGTTACCTATATAGTTTGTCTGCTCATGTTTTGCTCTTGGTTGGTAGGGTGGGTACTCAGGATTTGCCACATTCCCACTTGCTTCACATTGTATTACTAGCTGTACCTGCGAAGAACATAAATTATCAAGCTTTTTATTCATCATCTCTACCTGTGTTAACAGCATTGTCACTGCATCTATGTTAAAAACTTCTTGATTTAGTCAGTTTGGCCCTAGGAATTTGCCATTGATAGGTATTCAATGGCATCTCTTCAATAAAGTTGTAAGCCGTTTCAGGAGTTTTGTTATTCAAAGTTCCACTGGCTGATTAGTCAATCATTTGCCTCGTTAAAGAATTCAGACCGTTGTAAAAAGTTTGGACTTGAAGCCACAAAGGTAATCCATGATGTGGACATCTTCTTAGGAGATCCTTATATCTTTCTCATGCATTATATAATGTCTCTACGTCATTGAGCACAAAAGAAGATATGTCATTCCTAAATTTGGCCATTTTGGCTGGTGGAAAGTATTTTACAAGAAATTTATCGGTCATTTGATCTTATGTGGTGCTTGACACTCGTAGTAACGAGTTCAACCACTGCTTTGCTTTATTCCTTAATGAAAAGGAAAATAACTGAAGACGTATGGCATCGTCAGAAACACCATTTATTTTAAAGGTATCACAGAACTCTAGAAAATTAGCTATATGAGTATTTGGATCTTCGTCCTACAAACCATCAAATTGAACAAACTGTTGAATCATTTGTATTGTATTAGGCTTTAATTCAAAATTATTAGCAGTTATAGCAGGCTTGACAATACTAGATTCTACTCCTTTCAAATTAAGTTTAGCATAATCATACATAGTACGGGGAGCATTCTGTTCTTGCACATTTGGCGGTGGATTGTTTTCATCCATCCCTTCAGTAGTATTGGATCTGCCTTGTTGTTCTTCTCTTTGGTAGTCTAGAGCTCATCTAATTTCTCTGTGATTTTTGCGAGCAGTAGCTTCAATGTCACTTTCGTATGCTAGAGGTCCTCTCGGGTTCCTTCTCGTCATAAACTAGAGTACCTGCTAGGAGAAGAAAGAAATTTAGTATAAATAAAAAATTTAACCTAAACAAAAATAAAAGTAAATTACGAAATAATAAAATTATGGCTAAAGTAATAGAAATAGAGCTTTCTTAATATTTTAGTGTTCCCCGTCAACGGCGCCAAAAACTAGATCGTGTCAAATAGTTAAGTTTTAATATTTATAAAAAGAATGATCGAACTTGTAGACTAACAGTGCACCTATCGAACAGTAGTATAGTTTAGGCAAGAGTATCTTATCGAACCCAAGGGAACCTAAAAGTACTACTACGCACTTTCTTTCTATTATTTTGCCTGAAATATGGAGTGATTGGTTTATTAATGTAAAAACTAATGAAATACTTAAACTAAATGCAAAGACAAAAGAACAAAATTTTTGGGAAAAGACTATGGAAAAACTCAGTTGATTACGACGATACCCTCAGGAAGAATCCACCTATGACTTCTCTTGTTATCTAACTTTTAATTCATATGACTTCTTTACTTAGCTTGATCCGTGAGACTCCTTAACCTATATTAAACCATCTCTCAAGGCGAATAGCATCTAACCTTAGGTTAATTAGTGGAACTCTCATTCTCTTATAATAAACCCCTAAGGAAGCAGTAAATCGATCAATGGACTCCCATATTAGGTTTCACCCTAGTCCGACAAAATCTCGTAACCTTATCTATAGGCACTCGATCAACTCTGCTTAATTATGTTAGATCTACTCTTAGGTAGGGTCTATTCCTCCTCCACCTAAGCACATCAGATTAAATTAAGCAACATAATTAAGAACAAGAAAAGTACTTATCATATAATTTAGAAATCAAATAACAAAATCCGTCATAGGTTTCATCCCCTTCAGGTATCTGAAGGGTTTAGTTCATAACTAAATAAGAAAACATCTCCAGAGAAAAGATAAAACAAAATATAAGAAATCCCTAAAACCCTAGCATACTCGCCTATGTCCCCATAAAGCCAATTAAATCCAATATGCATACCATATCAAAGGTTAGAATACTTACTTGGGTGGACCAAGTACCGCCAGACTCGAAGGCCATATCTCAACCCAAAACATTTTTCTCAAACTCACTTCAAACTATAAGACACCACTGGACCCAATTCACTGCCCGGGTTTTGAACCGGGCTCTGATACCAGAAATGTAACACCCCAAACCCAGCCCATACATTACGACCGAATCTGGTATGCCACAGGGTGAATTAAAATCAAGACTTAGTTATATCTATGAAAAATCGGTGATTTGAAAGATAATAATTTTTTTTCCATTTAGTATGTGGTCTTTTAAATCATGATGATTAGTTTAATGAAACTCCAATTTAACTTTAATATTTAAACCACCGAGGTGTCGTGTTTGACATAAACTACAAAATAATAAAATAAACTGAAGTGCAACCTTGAAAGGCCTTATTACATAGCGACAAATCCCAAATTAAAATAAACTTATAGAAATGTCGAAACTATAAGGAAAAGAAATCGAAAATATGGCCTCCACTAGTCCGCCTCAGCTCCTGCATCCACGAGCTACTGCTCACCTGAAAAGTTAAGGAATGGGGTGAGTCATCAAGACTCAGTGTGTAAAACCACCCACATTATACATACTGCATGAAGCCTACAATCACACATTGGCCTTAGCCCACATATCAACATACAACACATGAGATGCAATAAGCCCAACCCAAACCTAGTTTTTCCATCCGCTACACACCAACCCGTACCAACCAATCACACCATGGGGATTTCGACAATCGACCCTCCATCTGCTACACTCCATCATGACAGTCATGTTGCCAAGTATACACGATCACTAGGTGACAAAATAATATTTCGTGGCACAGCCACCGATCACTGGGTGACCAAATAATATATATATACATCGTGGCAGAGCCACTGATCACTATGTGACCAATAATAATGTATGAACATATGTATGTATATATATCGTGGCAAAGCCACCGATCACTACCTGACCAATTAAGCACTTCCCTTTCATATCAAACCCATACCCATGATCTACATACAATCCTAACAATGCAACATGCTAATCATAACACATCAATAGATCATACATACATTCGTCTATACAAAGTAACGATACAGTCATGTACCTGGCAATCCTAGCCTTACCCCTAAGGGTATCACACTGTCTACACAGCCCTTTTTCCGGCTTTTCAGCCCACTCAAGCGTTAGTACAGTTATAGTATGGTGTGTGAAAGTTTACACACCTGATAACACGTAAGATGACACTCTCTATGTCGACGCTATCACTAGCCAAAACTACCGCTATCTGCCTACTATTCTGCTCAAAAGCCAATCCACAACCCGGTGGCCAATCACAAACAGTAGACATTGTGCGTTTCTTGAACTTTATGACTGGGACCATAGATCCAATCCCTTCCTTCGATTTGCTGACATTCAAGTCATGAATGGCCTTGGTCAGAAGGTACTATAATGATCGCTTAACGAAGCATTAGATTAACACTCGAATAAGAAAAGGAAACCGATTGAACCACTCACGGAGAATCAAAACCCTTACCTTGAAATCCTGAAATAGTAATGTGGTTCGAAGGCTAACGATTTCTGGCTTAGAAATCTAGGCGACTAGATCTCCTTCAAAGCCCAGAATGCCGCCCAAAAAAGAACACGAGATTAGTGAAAACGTCAAACTAAAGATGGCCCTAACCACCCACTAGCCATTCGACTTTGGCCTCAAAAGCCAAAAAAGATTTCAAAAATAATAGCACAAGTCGACACTTACTTTTACAGAGGATTTTGGCTACCACTTGCAAGAAGATTCGATAATTAAAGAAGAAGATTGAAACAATGAAAGAAATAAAACCAAGCCACAAACGAGATCTAGGAGTTTTCAATTTTAAGAAAGACCCAAAAAAGAGATGAACAAGAAAAAAGGCTAGGCATTTTCGGTTTTAGAAGAATAGAGTTAGGAGTTTTTTTTGGTTTTTGGCAGAAAAGATAAGAAGAACCCTTGATTACCGAAATTAGGAGGAAAAGAAGAAGAGAAAGAAGCGAAAAAGCTATACTCTAGGAAATAATGAAATTTGGCACACCCTTCACAATGAGAATTTCGGCATACCCTTAGCCATTCAACCGATTTTCCCTTGCACACAGTCCCACATTCGACCATCTCTTCCTTATCTATCCTATCCATTAGTTTTCTCTTATCCTCATCTTCCTATCTTGTGACTCAATCCACACCCACTCCTTTAGAGTCCCAGCCAAAACCACCTCTCACTCTTCAGGCACATATATAAAAAAACACTCCTTTTAGCTTAGCATGGGATTCGAACCTGCTCCCTCCAAACATGCTTGTGGCGTCACCTATCTGCTCCCCTTAGTGGCGCCTCCTTTCCCCTTTACTAATTGAAAATTTTCTGTTAACTTTTCCATTCAAGTACCCTTAAAGCCCACTTCACCTAGTTCCCCCTTTCAGTGACTAAAAGCAAAATTTCTACTAAGGCTCAGACCTAACCTCAAGCCTTCCCGAATGCTCTAAACACATCTGACACACACATAGAGCATGGCATACATACACAACACATCACAAATGCAGAGCCCCCAATCTAGGATGTTACAGATTCGGCTTGCAAAAAAGGTGGCAAAAAGAAATGTGAAGGGTGAATGACAAGGGGATATTCGGCAAAAAGGTGGTTTGATAAACTTCAAGGGAAGAAATGCCTGAGTGGGAGGTTGGTAATCCAGAGAAAAAGATGAGACAAGAGTTGAAACACCAAAGAAAAAAGAAAGGAACTGCTAGACGACCTTAGGCAATTTCGGCACACAAAGACTAAACAACACCAAAACAAAAACAAAGGCTCACCAATTCGGGACATCCTTACTAAGAGCTCTCGGTTTTGTTATCATACCCAAATGCTTAAATTCACTACCCCATACACCACATAGCTGAAATTCTTCTCCCCTATTCTCCAACTTTCGTCCAACACTCAAAGACTAACTCAAATCCCATATTTTCCTCCTACATTCACTCCCATTCATCCCTTTGAATTGGATGACCAAGTCTTCCTCCACAAACTCCTCCACACCCCTCATTCAAACAATTTGACTCCTTCAACACTCATCCTTGAAGAGCCCTTGCCAAATCAACCACTCTAACTCCCTAGACACAAAAATAAAGCCCCAAAGTGAGGCTTGTAGGATTCGAACCACCTCCCTGCGGCTTCCCCCTTGTGACGCCACTTCAAACACTCTAAGTGTCATCTCCTTGCCACTTTACCACCTCTCTTCTTGTATCATCAAACGCAAGTATTTATTCTTAAGACCTGCCTCTGCTACCTCCCTCCTAAAGTGCTTAAAGGCAGAATTTTCACCAAGGTTCAAGCCTAACCCCGAGCCTTCCCAAGATCCCCAAACACACCAAGTTAACAAACAAAACATGCCAAACACACAGCAACATACAATAACGCAGAGCCCCTAAATCCCAGATATTACAATTCTACCCCCTTAAAGAAATTTGACCTTGAAATTTACCTGGTCAAAAGAGGTGAGGGTATTGTTGTTGCATCACATTCTTTGGCTGTCAAGTGGCTTCCTCTGAACCATGATTTTGCCTCAACACTTTAACCAATGGAACCACTTTTCTTCATAATACTTTAACATCTCGATCTAAGATCTAAACTGGTTCCTCTTCAAAAGATAAGTCAGGTCTTACCTCGATTTCCCCTACCGGCACTATGTGAGATGGATCCGAACGGTAGCGCCTTAACATTGAGACATGAAATACATCAGGTATCTGCCCCAATTTCAGAGGTAACTCGAGCTTATAAGCTAATGGTCCCACACACTTCAACACTTGGTAAGGCCCGATGAACCTGGGGCTCAACTTGCCCTTCCGTCCAAACCATAAAACTTTCTTCCATGGCAAAAATTTTAGAAAAACTCGATCACCCATAGATAACTCTATATCCTTATGCTTCAGATCTACATAAGATTTCTATCTATCAGAAGCTTACTTCAACTAAGTCCAAATCAACTTAACCTTCTCCTCTATTTCAGAAACCAATTTTAGACCCAACAACTATCGCTCACCCAACTCTATCCAGCAAGTAGGAGTGCGACACTTCCGTCTATGTAATGCTTGATAGGGTGCTATTTAAGTTCTGGATTGATAGCTGTTGTTGTATGTGAATTATGCCAACGGTAGGAACTCCTCCCAACTACTCTTGAAGTCGATGACACAGCCTTTCAGCATGTCTTCCAAGATCTAAATTACCCTCTCCAACTGACCATCAGTCTGTGAATGAAATGCTGTTCTAAAATCCAGCCTTGTACCCAATGCTTGATGCAATGCCTTCTAGAACCTCGACGTAAACCTGGGGTCTCTATCTGACATGATAGATACGGCTCTCCATGCAACCTCACAATTTCTGCCACATACGGCTTGGCTAACATCTGTAATGAGTAATCAACCCAAATCAGTATAAATTGTGCGGACTTTGTCAACCAATCCACAATTACCTACTGAATCCTTCTTCGTAGGTGTAAAGGGTAGCCCACTCACAAAGTCCATCGTTATCCACTCCCACTTCCAAAGTGGAATCTTTATTGGTTGTAGCAGCCCCGAAGGCAATTGATGCTCAGCCTTTACCTGCTGACACATCAAGCATTTACCCACAAATTCAGTCACCTCTTGCTTCAGACCCGACCACCAAAACTATTCTCACAGATCCCGATATATCTTACTTCCTCCAGGATGCATAGCGTATAGGCTATTATGCGCTTCTTGTATAATCTTCCATCTCAATTTGAAATCCTTCGGCATATAAGCCTTTCCTCGAAAGCACAATACCTCATCACTGTTTAGACTAAAATTTGCTATCTCATCACTTGCCACTAACTGAAATTTAGGACTTAGCGATTCATTTGATAATTATTTCTCTTTATCTGACTGACCCAATAAGGTTTCACTTGCAGTTCGCTAGCACACTTCCATCATCATACAAGCTGAGATGGGTGAACATTGCCCTCAAGTCCGATATCACCTTACAACTCAATGCTTCTGGCACTACATTAGCTTTACCTAGATGGTACTCAATCGAACAATCATAGTCCTTCAACAATTCAATCCACTTCCGTTGCCTTAAATTCAACTCCTTCTGGGTAAGGAGATACTTCAGACTCTTGTGGTCCGTATAGATAATGGAATTCTCCCCATACAGGTAGTGTCTCTAGATCTTCAGAGCAAGCACTATCATATCTAACTCTAGATCATGCGTGGGATAATTCACTTCATACGGTCTCAACTGCCGAGTCGCATATGCCACCACCTTCCCTTCTTGCATCAACACACATCCTAACCCTAGTGTGATGCATCTCAGTAAATGATAAACTTCTTCTCGGCCTCAGGCTAAATCAACACTGGAGCCTTAATTAAGATCCTCTTCAACTTCTCAAAACTCTCCTGTTACTTATCTGCCTAGACAAACTGCACCCCTTTACATAACAACTTGGTTAACAATGCAGCTATTAACAAAAATTCCTCAACAAACCTTCTGTAATACCTAGCCAATCCAAGAAAGCTCTGAATTTTTGCCATAGACTTAGGCGGTTTCCAATCCAATACAACTTCAATTTTTGAGGAACAACTCTAATTCTCTCAGTAGACATAACATGTCCCAGAAAGGTAACTTCTCTTAACCAAAATTCACACTTACTGAATTTGGCATACAACTGCTTTTCTCTTAGAATCTACAGAACCACCCAAAGATACGAATCATGTTCCTCTTCTAAACTTGAGTAAACCAAAATATCGTCTATGAAAACCATGATAAACTGATCCAGATAGGGTTGGAATACCCAGTTCATCATGTCCATAAATGCAACTGGTGCATTTGTCAACCCAAAGGGCATCACCAAGAATTCATAGTGACCATAACGAGTTTGAAAAGTTGTCTTGTAGGTATTCACCTCCTTAACCTTAATCTGGTGATAACCAGACCTCAAATTTATCTTTGAAAAGATCGAAGCACTTCGAAACTGATAGAACAGATCATCTATCCCAGGCAGCGGGTACTTATTCTTAATCGTCAACTTGTTCAGCTGTCTATAATCAATGCACATCTGTATCGTCCCATCTTTCTTTTTAACAAATAACACCGGTGCTCCCCAAGGTGATACATAAGGTCGGATAAAACCTTGGTCCAACAGTTCTTGAATTTAGACTTTTAATTCCACCAACTCATTCGGCGCCATTTTATATGAGGCAATAGACACTGGTGCTATTCCCGGAAGAAGATCGATACCAACTCTACCTCGCGATCCAGAGGTAACCTTGGAAGCTCTTCTAGAAAAACATCAGAGAATTCCTTCACCGTTCTAACATCCTTTATAGCCAACTCCTTAGCCTCCAGAGCACTGATGAAACCTCAGAGTGCTTCACACCCTTTTCACACCATTCTTTCAGCCTTTAGAGCAAACACTACATTGGACAAGTAGTTCCTTCTTTCGCCTCTTACTAAGACTTCATTATCCTCAAGAGTCCTTAACACCATGCGCTTAATAGCACCATCCAAGTTTGCTCGATACTTCACTAATCAATCCATGCCTAAGATCAAATCAAACTCTCCAAATGGTAGTTCCATCAAATCAGCCAAGAAAACCATCCCTAGTACTTCTAGAGGCACACTCTTAAAGAGTTTATTCACCACTATAGATTGTCCTAAAGGGCTAAGTACAGTTATCTCCCTAGTAGCAATCTTAGTGTCTAAGTTTAGAGTTCCAGACACTGTACTAGCAACATAGAAATGTCTTAATCCAATATCAATCAGGGTAAAAAGGTAAACCAAAAATAAGGAACGTACCGGTTATGACGTTCGGTGCATCGCCCTCCTATCTGCGTCTAGCTGCATAGACTAATCTCACTGTCTTGCATCTGTGCTTCCAACACCTCTGCCTGGTGCTCCACGTCCACGACTAGAACCTTTTCTTCTTCTGTCCAGACTGCGACCTCTCTGTGGTTGCTGACCACCTCTACCAGGCTGTACAAAACTCTGACCTACTGGTTGTGCTCTGTTGAGCTCTTGTGGACAATCTCTTACTCGATGATGCCTTGATCCACATATGTAGAATCCATTACTTCTTACCCAACATTCACCTAATTGAAACTTGCCACACGTAGCACACTGTTGTGGCCGATTAGCAACAACAGGCCTTGCAGCTCAGCCCGGCCTATCCAACCTAGGCCTCTTCTAAAAATTCCTATTAGATCTTGACGGTCCAAAACTTTTTTAATCCTACGCTTGTCCCTATCCTGGTTTTGCCTTTCAGATCGCTTTGCCTCCTCGGCTATCTTAGCCTTTTCCACTAAAACAGTAAACTCCTTTTCCCATTGCGGCGCTATCAGTACTCCCAACTGTCCCTTAGACCATCCTCAAATCGAACACAACATTCATGATCTGTAGACACAATACCACGAGTATACTGACTTAGACGCAAGAATTCTACCTCACACTCAGCCAATGACTTACCTCCCTGAACCAAGTTAAGGAATGCCTTCCACTGAGCATCCACATAGCTCGACCCAATGTAGTTTTCCTGGAATGTAGACTTAAAGAAGTCCCATGTAATGCGGTCAGCTACTGTGCCATCCCTAACCGTGAGCTACCATTGGTAAGCCTTATCTCGGAGAAGAGACATAACTCCTTTTATTTTCTCTTCCACGATGCATTTGAGATCGTCCATAATGTGTTCCACCGCTTCTAATCAGTACTCAGCGACATTAAGAGCCACACCAGAAATGCCCCTAAATACTTCAGCCCCGTTCGCTCGAAGTCGCTATGACACAGATTTCTTGCCCACTGATCCCGTGCTCGCTCCAGCAACTCTTTCCAACACATGCAGCATAGCCTAAGACATAGCATCGTCTCCACCCGTTTGATCCTAAAATTCTACTTCCGTAACTGGTGATGCTGGCATTTCACCTTCCGGCCCAAGCATAGATTTCGAAGGCTCAGCCCCAACTCCCTAGCCTCTACCATGGCCACGCACACCGCGTCCACATCTTCTAGCACTCATGATTATCGATTCGACTTAATCTGATTAAAAGTTTTATGAATTAGTATTTTCTTCCACTGTTTATTACAAGAGTAGTCTTATGGAAATAGCATTGTGAGTAATTTCCACCAATCCATATAAACCTAAATTTTCTGTCTCTAAAGTCGAGTTTTTGAGTACTAGCATTAATAAAATAATGCATTCACTTCACAAAAAATAATCAAAGGTCAGAAGACTTACCGTACGGACTTGGTGCTGGAGACTCGGGTGCCATGCTACCACAAAACATTTCTAAACTATTTTCTAAACCATCTTTTGAAACATTTTTGAACCTTATACCCAAAGTCGAGTTTTTGAATCCTAGGCTCTGATACCATAATTATAACACCACAAACTCGGTCAATACATTACGAACAAATCTGGTATGTTCTTGGAAAGGTAGTTTTAAAAATCATTTAACAGAACATCGCAATTTGAGAAAACATTTTTTTTCGTTTGATAAGTCCAAGTTGAGGGTGATTGATTAGGGTGTATTATGTTGTAACCACTGCTTACTAAAATATCAAGAAGTAGAAATCGAGTTAAATTCGTAAAACCATACTTTAGAAAATTTTGTTTAAAATAGTGTTGAGTAATGTGACTTTTGGAAAAAAAAAGAAGGAAATAGAGATATTATAAGTAGTTCTAAGAAAATTTCAGGTTTTAATTACTTAGTTCTTGTAATCTGTTTGTTAATATTTGGAAAACCTAGATTTACATTTTAAGAAAACCCCATTTTGACAGTTTATAAAATAAATAAAATCAGCATTTAAAACCAAACCCCAAATTTAAGTTAAAGTGGCCTTATTACATAATAAAATCCCAAATTAAACTAAGTTCAAAATAAAGTAATGAAATTTACGAGAGAAATAGCAACGCATGGCCACCTCAAGTCCATCCCACTTTAAAACCCGCCATCTATAGATTACCTGCAAAAATTAGCAAAGGGTGAGTCATCGAGACTCAGTGTGTAAGTCTATGTATAACGCAAACTAGGCCTAAGCCCATTCAATACGGCATATGTCACATGTATGCAATGCAGCCCAACCCAGTTTACCTCTCCATCCAAACACCCGTGGCATTATGCCACTGTGGTTCTTTGGCCACCATGGTCCTAAAGCACTCGTGATAATGGTCACCCGTGACAAAGTCACTATTATATATACTCGTGGGGCCAACCTACTGTGGTCTTTGACCACCGTGACGATCTCTGGTAAATTACGCATACGTGGGGCCAACCCACTATGGTACTTGACCATCGAGACAAGTTACTGATTAAAAATTCGTGGTTTCAACCACGTGGTACTTAGACCACTCGTGACAATCGTCACTCATTTTCCCTTCTCATTTCATTCAATCTCGAGCCCGTGCTCTTTACATCGTGCACAATATGTATGCAACTATAATCATAATGCATAACATATACTATTTCATACATGGATAACATCGCACATACATACATGCATATAATCAAGAATATCAACATCGAAGAACTTACCCGATGTCTCCAACCTTACCCATAAGGGTATTTTACGAACACATCAGTCATTTCGGCTTTAAGCCATTACAGTTAATAACATAATAACAAAAATGCGTGTGAGTAATACACATTTGATAACACGTAACACTAGGCTTTCTACATCGATGCTTTCACTAGCAGGGACGACGGCTATTTGCCTATCCTAAGTAGACATTGACTCTCTACCATAGCCCGGGGGAAAGTCTTGAACCGCTGACACCGCACGCTTTTTGAACTTAAGAGCCACAACTATAGGTTCACGCCCTTCTCTTGATTGACCCACACTTTCATCCATAGTAAGGTTCTTTATAACACGGCGGGAGAGAAAGAAAGAATATGTGGCAAACAAAATAAAACTTCTTACCTCGACAAACGAAAACTGAGCTTTTGGAAAATTGGTTTATGAAACTGATTGAATCCCTAGATAGCACCAATATTAGAATCGATTTTCAAAGTAAACAAAAGAAGTGGCCTTTCAGCCAAACAACCCGATAAAAAACCCCTTACTACCTATTCGGCCAGCACCCACTTACCAAGATCCCCTCGAAAGCAGGCCGCACGAAGAAGAGATGATGGAAATACGCCCCCTACCATCGACCAATGCCCAAATATATGAATCAAAACCTTCGATTAGCCAAACCAAGAGAGAAAAGAGAAATCGAATGAATAGAAACTCAAGGGAAAGAAGGCTCCTTACCGAAGAATAAGAGTATATCGATTGAAGAGGCTCTATATTCGTCTATTAGCAACCACAATGAAAAGGTTCAGGTTCAACTATGAAGAAGAAGCAGGTAGCCAATGGTCTAGGGAGATTCGGCTACTACCTAGAGAAATAAGAAGGAGAGAAGAAAGACAAAAAGAAAGAGATGAGAGATAGATTTCGGTTTGAAAGAGAAGAAGTAGAGGAGAAAAGCGGTTTCAGCTTGACAAGAGAGTGGAAGAGAGTTGTTTTAGATTCATTTATGGTGCTTAAGAGAAGAGCTAAGAAGGGAAAGGGATTCGACTTGCAAAGAAGGTGGCAAAAAGAAATGTGAAGGGTGAATGACAAAGGGATATTCAGTAAA
The DNA here is from genome assembly GCA_025506655.1 of Gossypium rotundifolium. Classification (NCBI taxonomy): domain Eukaryota; kingdom Viridiplantae; phylum Streptophyta; class Magnoliopsida; order Malvales; family Malvaceae; genus Gossypium; species Gossypium rotundifolium. The sequence continues at coordinate 31,333,548 of CP106732.1, read as the reverse complement.
AAGGTGGTTTGATAAACTTCAAGGAAAGAAATGCCTGAGTGGGAGGTTTGTAATCTAGAGAAAAAGATGAGACAAGAGTTGAAACGCTAAAGAAAAAGGAGAGAAACCCCTAGATGACCTTAGGCAATTTTGACACAGAAAGACTAAACAACACCAAAATGAAAACAAAGGCTCACCAATTCGACACACCTCACTAAGAGCTCTCGATTTTCTTATCACCCCCAAATGTCAAAATTCACTACCCCATGCACCACATAGCCGAAATTCTTCTCCCCCCTTCTCTAACTTTTAGCCAACACTCAAACACCAACTCAAATACCATATTTTCCTCTTACATTCACTCCCATTCATCCATTTGAATTGGAAGACCAAGTCTTCCTCCACAAACTCTTCCACACCCCTCATTCAAATAATTTGACTCCTTCAACACTCATCCTTGAAGAGCCCTTACCGAATCCACCACTCTAACTCCCTAGGCGTAAAAATAAAGCCCCAAAGTGAGGATTGTGGGATTCGAGCCTCCTCCCTGCTGCTTCCCCCTTGTGACGCCACTTTCATGCACTCTAAGTGGCGCCTCCTTGCAACTTTACCACATCTCTTCTTGTATCATCAAACATAAGTATTTATTCTTAAGACCTGCCTCTGGTAGCTCCCCCTAAAGTGCCTAAAGACAAAATTTTCACCAAGGTTCAAGCCTAACCCTGAGCCTTCCTGGGACCCCCAAACACACCAAGTTAACAAACAAAACATGCCAAACACACAGCAACATACAATAACATAGAGCCCCTAAATCCCGGATGTTACAAAATATGTGGCTTGATTGATCATTTAGTTAAATCATAGTTGAGTAATTTTGACCACGGTGTTTGTATGATGTGGTAAATAATTTTCATAATAGGTATGAATGGCATTATAGGTTATATATTTTGATTGTGCAAAATTGGTAATGATATACATATATATGTGTAATGAGCTAAGTTTTTTATGTTTTAGGTTATTTTTAGGTTATGTATGATTTTGATTATATGGCTATATTACTTATAAAAGGTGTGATCGATAATATGGTTGAATGCTTTTGGCTATTGGTATTGAATTTGGTATATCCTAGATTCGGTTATGTAAGGTTATGTTATATATGTATGTTTGGTTTTGATATTTGATACTTTGTTTTAGTAAAGTGATTATAGCATGTGCATATTCGGCTTTTGTAATTTCAATGACCAAAAATAGTAACTTTTGCTATTTAATGAAAAATGCTTATATATGAATTTGACTATATGGATTTAAGATATGTATGTTAATGTTTAGAGCATATTATGAAAGTGCATCATTACTTATGATGCATTCGGTTATGACCATATGAATATTAAATATTTGTTATGACTTGTGCTATGTCTGATAATGCCTTGAAACCCTAATCTGACGATAGATACATTTAAGGATGTTACAGTTTTGGCTGAGTTGAAAGTGGGACCGATGTTCATACGACAGATTTGTGATGCACAGAAAAGCGATGATGAGATGATGGCTAAATGAGATCAGTCTAGATTGAAGGTTGATTCAGAATTTCGAGTTGATAATGATGATTGTTTGAGATTATTAGATCAAATTTGTGTTTCGAGAAATTTAGAGTTAATTCAGTTGATTTTTAATGAAGCTCACAATAGTCATTTAGTTGTTCACCCTAGGAGTACAAAAATGCATAATGATTTAAAACAATTTTATTGGTGGCATGGTATGAAAAAAGATATCTCTGACTTTGTGTCGAAATGTTTAATATGCCAGTAATTTAAAGCTGAACATCATCCATCGATTTGTTACAACTGATAATGATTCCTGAGTGAAAATGGGAAAGGATCACGATAGACTTTTTGTCAGGATTGCCTTTATCTCCGGGAAAGAAAGATGCAACCTGGGTTATAGTTGAGAGATTGACAAAATTAGCTCATTTTGTTCCGATGAGAAAAGATTATTCACTTGACAAGTTAGTCGAATTGTATATTGCTGAGATTGTGAGATTTCATGGGGTGCCACTATCTATTGTGTCTGACAGAGGTCTGAGATTTACCTCGTGCTTTTGGAAGAAATTGCAAGAGGTTTTAGGCACAAAGTTGCATTTTGGCATAGCATTTCATCTGCAAACAGATGGACAATCTGAGCGGATCATTCAGATTCTCAAAGATATGTTGATTCTTGAGTTCGAAGTAACTAGGAAAATCATTTACCGCGCTGATTGAATTTGCATGCAATAACAGTTTTCAATCTAGTCTCAAAATGGCACCGTATGAGGCCTTTTACGGTAGAAAATGCTGAACTCCATTGTATTGGACCAAGCTGAGTGAGAATAAGATTCACGGTGTTGATTTATTAAAAGAGGCCGAGCAGAAAGTGAAAGTGAGTCATGAAAGTTTGAAAGCAACGTCAGATCGTCAAAAGTCCAGACTTAAAATGAAAAGATATTGAATTTGAGGTCGGTGACAAAGTGTTTTTGAAAGTATCTCCGTGGAAGAAAATAATTTGATTTGGCCGAGAAGGCAAGCTGAGTCCAAGGATTATCGGGCCGTATGAGATCATCGAACGAAATGGGCCATGATCGTGTCAAACAGTTGAGTTTTAATATTTATAAAAAGAATGATCGAACCTGTACACTAACTATGACAACGATAAAGGCAAGTGCACCTTTTGAACAGTAGTATAGTTTAGGCAAGAGTATCTTATCGAACCTAAGGGAACCTAAAAGTACTACTACTCAGTTTCTTTCTATTATTTTGCCTTAAATATGGAGTGATTGGTTTATTAATCTAAAAAACTAATGAAATACTTAAGCTAAATGCAAAGACAAAAGAATAAAACTTTTGGGAAAAGACTATGGAAAAACTCAGTTGATTACGACGATACCCTCAGGAAGAATCCACCTATGACTTCTCTTGTTATCTAACTTTTAATTCATATGACTTCTTTACTTAGCTTGATCCATGAGACTCCCTAACCTATATTAAACCCTTTCTCGAGGCGAATAATGTCTAACCTTAGGTTAATTAGTAGAACTCTTGTTCTCTTATAATAACCCCTTAAGAAAGTAGTAAAACGATCAATGGACTCCCATATTAGGTTTCACCCTATTCCAGAAAAATCTCGTAACCCTATCTCTAGGCACTCGATCAACTCCACTTAATTATGTTAGATCTACTCTTAGGCAGGGTCTATCCCTCCTCCACCTAAGCACATCAGATTAAATTAATTAACATAATTAAGAACAAACTAAGTACTTATCATATAATTTAGCAATCAAATAACAAAATCCGTCATAGGTTTCATCCCCTTCAGGTATCTGAAGGGTTTAGTTTATAACTAAATAAGAAAACATCTCAAGAGAAAAGATAAAACAAAACATAAAAAATCCCTAAAACCTCCTAAAGGAATTGAAGAGGAGATCCTATGTCTTGAGTAGAACTCTGGCTTCGTGGGATGGATCAACTGGCTATCTTTGAGTAATTCCCTGAATAAAAGCTCTGGCAGAAACTCTGCCTAAAAACTCTTCCCTTAGAACGGCTACCTTGGGTTGTTTATATAGGCTCTTTAGATGCTTTACTTGGCTCCTAAGTACCTATTTCAAGTAGAATTACTATTTATGTGTTTAAGTGGACTTAGGAGTATGTTTCTTTCGCTTCCAGCATCCAAATTCGAGTGAAATTGCTCATTCCCATAGTAGGGGCACGGCCATGGCACACGCCGTGTAAGTCGAGTTCAAGCCGTGTGTTGATTCTATTGATTGAGGCACGGCCGTGGCACGACTGTGTAAGTCAAGATTCAGGCCGTGCTTCAGGTCTGTCGTTTGGGACACGGCCATGCAAAGCGTGCTTGAGGTGTGTCTTTGAATGATTGGCGAAGCACGGCCGTGTGACTTGAAGTCCAGGCCGTGCCAATTTCTTGGGTTGGCCCGTTTTAAGCCCGTTTCTCATTCTTTTCATTCTCAGGTGCTTTTCTCGAGTATAAGACATGAAAAGAAAGGATTAAAAGCACCTTTTTACATAAATTAAGGGTTAAATCATCCAAAAGCATCCTAAATATGGGATTAAAATATGTTACTTTTACGGTTTATCAAATACCCCTACACTTAAGGTTTTGCTTGTCCTCAAGCAAAATTCTCAACTTACAATTAAAACAAACTTTCCATAATTCATAATTCTTATCGACAATGTCTCATCATAATTCATAGATAATTTATACATGGATAATTCAACTCAAAGAGTCTTAAAGATTCAATCATGATAAGTCATACCTTTGTAGTACGAAAACATAGGTGTCTCCCTTTATCTGAATAATTACCTTTAATTCAAAACCGACAAGGATTGACATCCTCACAAAAGATTCACTCAAATCACTCGAAGTTTTTAAGGTTCAAGAATAAGCACTCTAAGTTGAACTTGAAAAGTTAATCCCATAGGCTTGCCTGAAAATCAAATCTCCACCACTGTATATGAGATGATACACTGATCAAAAGGTCTTTAATAAGGGTTGTAACGGGGCTTGGGTTAAAAGGTGTGGATAAAGGCTGAATTAAAAGGTTAGAATTGAGATTGACTTGAAAAATTTCCTAACTAGAAACAATGAACTAATATAAGTACTTATATCAATTGACAGCCAATAATACCTACTATTGATAATTACTCTATAATAAAGAGTATTTTCATCACTTGAAATTTGATAATACTTTAATACGAGCTTTTTCTTAAACAATTGGAGTTTAAATGCTCTAAGCTCTTTTATATACTGCTAATATTGAATAAACTTGGATTTTTTTTTAAGAACAAACTAAAATATTACATCATAAATGATAAATGTAACTACTGAACTAATATAATTTTGTATTTTAATCAAATCAAACCTCGATTAAAGGGTAGTCAGAAGAATACTGATAACAAATACAAAGGGATTTTGGGTTAATATTAGAGGGTGAGTCAATAAAAGGGTTGTTAGGATTCAACGGGGTTCACTAGGGGTTAGTTTGTGAAGGTAGGCTTTTTATGGAGTGAACGGGTTAGAACCTAGGTGCCTTTATCATCTCATATATCAACTCATTAATGTAGTCTAGACATGTATAAACGAGGCAAGTTCTAGAATAATAGTTCAAAGTTGACACACTCATAATTAATAAAGTGAGCATGAAAAAAATATATGCTCTATAAGGCTCAAAATCTCACAAAAATTATGGGTGTTTCTGACATCAATCCATATAAATTCCAAATTTGAAGGTAGTACTCAAATTTAGTTCGACGACCTATTAATTTTAAATTTTTTGAAGTATACTTATCATGCTCGATTCTCTAGTATTCTTCAAATTTAATCATCAATGCACAATTGACTATGACTTACTCTAAAACATATCAATAATAATCATAAATCATTAGAAATTTCATCCTAATTAGTAATGTAACAAAAATACTTGAAAACAAGTTTTAAAATTTAAGATTTTTGAGAATTATGCAAAAAGTTAGGCACTGTTATCCCCCCACACTTTAGTTGTACATTATCCTCAATGTACAAAGATAGATAAATAATTATGAAATAAAAAGAGAAGGGGAGAAGTAACACTTCCTGAATTTTTCATGATCCGGGAGTTGGAGTCTTTGGTAGCGGTGATGGTGTCTTCTATGGGCCCGGTGGGGTGGCTACTAACGATATCTGCGCTAGATGAAGAAATTGGGTAGCCTGGGAAGATATAGCCAAGAAATCTAAAGAAATATTAATAATATACTAATATTATAATTAAAGATAAAGGGAATAAAGAGAAGGAGAATAAGAAGAAAACTGAAATCGAAAGAAAAGCTAATGGATTAAGGAGTCCTTATTGTTGGATGGTTCACGAGGTGGTTATGACCTCTACGGCTGTGGTGCGTGATTCCCAAGCAGCCTTTAGAACATAAAACCAAGAAACTAGGATGAAAGGAATTAAATTAAGTAGAAAAGAATTATAGATAAGAAAAATAAAGGAGAAGAGAAAAGAAAAATAGAACCAAAATGGTGTTAGAGACCCTTGACGTGTCGAATAGCTAAAGCTGGCAGCATGTCCTTATGTGTTGGGGTCTCCTTTAAGGAGATTGTGATTGGCCTCTTACGCTTCTTTGGCATGATTTTAATGTAGCTCAAGAGTCTGAAAACCTTTTCTAATGCAAGACAGAAAAAATTGAAAGAAAAAGAAGGAGGAAAGAAGATGGGGAAAAGGGAAAGGGCTGAGGGGTTTAAATAGAATTTTGCTTCTACCGCTGTCCCACGCCCGTGTATCTAGGGGATGCTACTTTGCACGGTTGTATCGTACGGTTGTGTTTGGAAGTGTGTTGGAGTGCCACGTCCGTTTGTCTCTGCTGCCATGCCCGTGTCTATAATGGTAGTGTTCACCCACGGCCACCTCGCACGGCCATGGTGGGGTAGGTGAGTCCGTGACTTTTGCAGTTGGTTCGATCAGGATTCGCACGACCCCTGCTATGTAAGTACGGTGATTCTGTGTGCCCACACGGCCATGGCCACGACTGTGTGCTAGACCGTTTGGTCTGGGAATCTATAATTTTATTGAATTTATTGAATTTTAAAAGAGAAAATAGAGATAAGAATAAAACTTAAACTACCAAATAGAAGTTATTGTTCGGGTTGCCTCCCGAAAAGCACTCGTTTATAGTCTTAAGCTAGACTCTTCGAAAGAAAATATTCATGGAGGTTTAAAGGTTTGAACATCTTCCCTCATGCTTATAGTTCTATGACAAAGTTCAAGTTAAGAAGCGTTTACCATGGAGGTGTCGAATGTTGCGTTGCTTACCTTGACTGTGTCGTGTAGGAAAATATTGTGTACCTCAAGCAGAATTTCTCCCTTTGGTTTCAGGTCTGTTGAAGTGATGTGGGGATTTGTTTTGTCTAACAATACCTGGTTTCCTATTTTGAAGTGATTTGATGTCCTCACGAGCTTTTCTAGCGGTTCCTCTAGTTTTACTTCGTGTGGATCCGGCTTTTCTTTGACTTGTATCTTCTGCTTTTCAAGACTAAGGTTTTGTCCCTTGTAGGAATCTTCTTTGTTGTTTTGGGGCTTATGAGTCGGCTTAGGGTTGTCTTTATGTGGTATTATCTGCGATGAAAGTTGAATAATTTGATTATCTATTGAAGTGACTTTCTTACCTTCATCATCTGTTGTTCTGGTTGAGTCGAGAGCTCAAGCTTAATCGATTCATCTTCTAGAAGAAGTATGAGCTCGCCTGTGGAAACATCAATTTTAGTCTTGGTAGTTGCTAGAAAAGGTCTTCTTAGAATTAAGAGGATTGAATTATCCTAATCCATGTCTAAAACAACAAAATCTACTGGGAAAACAAATTTATCGATTTTTGAAAGCACATATTCAATGATGCCCCCAGGAATTCTAACAGTTTTATCAGCTAGTTGAATACTCATCCTAGTTTGTTTGGGCTTCCCTAGACCTAGTCGTTTAAACAATGTATAAGGCATGACATTTATACTTGCCCCTAGATCAGCTAACACATTATCAATAGTTAAACTACCAACTAAGCATGGAATCGTAAAACTCCCTGGATCTTTTTGTTTCTGTGGTATTATGTTTTGTAACATTGCCAAGCATGTTGCGTTTAGTTCCACATGGTGCTCTTCGTCTATTTTGCATTTTTTTGTCAAGAGTTGTCTTAAAAATTTCCTCGTGTCTGGCATCTAGAAAAGAGCTTCAAGAAGGGGTAAGTTAATATGTAATTTCTTTAAACATTTAAGAAACTTACTGAACTGTTCCTCTGAATCATCTCCTTTCAATTCTTCGGGATAAGGTATGCGAGGTTTGTATTCTTTGATTATTGGTTTTGGCTTTTCGTATGCTACCTCTATTTTACCTTTTTCTTCATTGGTTTCTTGTGCTGTAGTGGGCTTGTCTACCTTTATACCCTCTTGAGTTGTGATGGCTTGGATCTGTTCTTTTGGATTTATTTCTGTGTTGCTTAGTAGACGTCCTTATTGACATTCAGAAATCAGCTTTGTGAGATGTCCTACTGACTTAGTAAGTTCTCCAATTTTATTCTCAATCCTTTTGATCAATTTTTATTGTTCATCAAGTGCTGCTTCAGTCTTTTGGAAAGGAGAATCCATGGCTGTCATGAATCTCGTCTGCATCTCTTCAAGGTTTGAATTCTTCTCTCATGGATATGGCTGATTTTGATAATTTGGAGGAGGTTGCTGCTTTTGATTTCCTTGATTTCCTTGTCCTCCCCACAAAAAATTTGGGTGGTTCCTCTAACCTACGTTATAAGTGTTACTATAAGGATTATTATTGGATCTGAAATTGTTACCTATATAGTTTGTCTGCTCATGTTCTGCTCTTGGTTGGTAGGGTGGGTACTCAGGATTCGCCACATTCCCACTCGCTTGACATTGCATTACTGGTGTACCTGCGAAGAACATAAATTATTAAGCTTTTTATTCATCATCTCCACCTGTGTTGACAGCATTGTCACTGCATCTATGTTAAAAACTCTGGCTGATTTTGTCAGTTTGGCCCTCACAATTTGCCATTGATAGGTATTCAATGACATCTCTTCAATAAAGTTGTAAGCCACTTTAGGAGTTTTGTTATTCAAAGTTCCACCGACTGATGAGTCAATCATTTGCCTCATTGAAGAATTCACACCGTTGTAAAAAGTTTGGACTTGAAGCCACAAAGGTAATCCATGATGTGGACATCTTATTAGGAGACCCATATATCTTTCCCATGCATCATATAATGTTTCTGCGTCATTTAGCACAAAAGAAGATATGTCATTCCTAAATTTGGCCGTTTTGGCTGGTGGAAAGTATTTTAAAAGAAATTTATCGGTCATTTGATCCCATGTGGTGATTGACCCTCGTGGTAACGAGTTCAACCACTGCTTTGCTTTATTCCTTAATGAATAGGGAAATAACTGAAGACTTATGGCATCGTCAGAAACACCATTTATTTTGAAGGTATCATAGAACTCTAGAAAATTAGCTATATGAGTATTTGGATCTTCGTCCTACAAACCACCAAATTGAACAAACTGTTGAATCATTTGTATTGTATTAGGCTTTAATTCAAAATTATTAGCAGCTATAGCAGGCCTGACAATACTAGATTCTGCTCCTGTCAAATTAGATTTAGCATAATCATATATAGTACGTGGAGCATTCTGTTCTTGCACATTTGGCGGTGGATTGTTTTCATCCATCCCTTCAGTAGGATTGGATCTGTCTTGTTGTTCTTCTATTTGGTAGTCTAAAGCTCGTCTAATTTCTCTACAATTTTTGTGAGCGGTAGCTTCAATGTCACTTTCGTATGCTAGAGGTCCTCTTGGGTTCCTTCTCGTCATAAACTAGAGGTACCTGCTAGGAGAAGAAAGAAATTTAGTATAAATAAAAAATTTAACCTAAACAAAAAAAAAGTAAATTGTGAAATAATAAAATTATGGCTAAAGTAATAGAAATAGAGCTTTCTTAATATTTTAGTGTTCCATGGCAACAGCACCAAAAACTTGATCGTGCCAAACAGTCGAGTTTTAATATTTATAAAAAGAATGATCAAACATGTAGACTAATAATGACAACGATAGAGGCAAGTGCACCTATCAAACAGTAGTATAGTTTAGGCAAGAGTATCTTATTGAACCCAAGGGAACCTAAAAGTACTACTACTCACTTTCTTTCTATTATTTTGCCTGAAATATGTAGTGATTGGTTTATTAATCTAAAAACTAATGAAATACTTAAACTAAATGCAAAGACAAAAGAATAAAACTTTTGGGAAAGGACTGTGGAAAAACTCAGTTGATTTCGACGATACCCTCAAGAAGAATCCACCTATGACTTCTCTTGTTATCTAACTTTTAATTCATATGATTTTTTTACTTAGCTTGTTCCTTGAGACTCCCTAACCTATATTAAACCCTCTCTCGAGGCGAATAATGTCTAACCTTAGGTTAATTAGTGGAACTCTCATTCTCTTATAATAACCCCCTAAGGAAGCAATAAATCGATCAATGGACTCCCATATTAGGTTTCACCCTAATTTGGCAAAATCTCGTAATCTATCTCTAGGCACTCAATCAACTCCGCTTAATTATGTTAGATCTACTCTTAGGTAGGGTTTATTTCTCCTCCACCTAAGCACATCAGATTAAATTAAGCAACATAATTCAGGACAAACTAAGTACTTATCATATAATTTAGAAATCAAGTAACAAAATCTGTCATAGGTTTCATCCCCTTCATGTATATGAAGGGTTTAGTTCATAACAAAATAAGAAAACATCTCAAGAGAAAAGATAAAACAAAACATAAGAAATCCCTAAAACCCCTGAAGGAATTGGAGAGGAGATCCTATGTCTTGAGTAGAACTCCAGCTTCTTGAGATGGATCAACTGGCTATCTTTGAGTAATTCCCTGAATAAAAGCTCTGGCACAAACTCTGCCTAAAAACTCTTCCCTTAGAACGACTGCCTGGGTTGTTTATATTGGCTCCTTAGATGCTTTACTTGGCTCCTAAGTACCTCTTTCAAGTAGAATTACTATTAAGGTGTTTAAGGGGACTTAGGAGTATGTTTCTTTGGCTTCAAGCATCCAAATCTGAGTGAAATTACTCATTCCCGTAGTAGGGGCACGGCCATGGCACACGCCCGTGTAAATCAAGTTCAGGCTGTATATTGATTTTGTTGATTGAGGCACAGCTGTGGCACGACAGTGTAAGTCGGGATTCAGGCTGTGCTTCAGGTCTGTCGATTGGGACACGGCCATGCAAATCGTGCTTGGGGCGTGTCTTTGAATGGTTGGCGAGGCACGACCGTGTGACTTGAAGTCCAGGCCGTGTCAATTTCTTGGGTTGGCCCAATTTGGTCTGTTTTAAGCCCATTTCTCATTCTTTTCATTCTCGGGTGCTTTCCTGAGTACAAGACATGGAAAGAAAGTATTAAGAACACCTTTTTACATAAATTGAGGGCTAAATCATCCAAAAGCATACTAAATGTGGGATTAAAATATGTTACTTTTACGGTTTATCAGGCCAGTTGCTTATAAGTTGTTGTTGCTACTTGAATTAGAGAAAATTCATAATGTGCTCCATGTATCGATGTTTCGATGATACAAATCTGATCCATCACATGTGATTACTCATACTAAGATTGAGATTTAATTAGATTTGCCATATAATGAAGAACCAATTTGAATTTTGGCACGTGAGATCAAAGAGTTGATAAATAAAAGAATTTCCTCAGTGAAAGTGTTATGGCACAAACAAGGAGTTGAAGAGGCTACGTGGGTGACCGAGGATGTTATGAGAGAGTAATATCTAAACCTATTCACTGGTAAGATTTTCGAGGACGAAAATCCCTAAGGTCTGGAGAGTTGTAATAGCCTGGATTAGGCCTAAGTCAGAACAATGGTTTCGGGACCACAAATCTGAGGTCAAAAAAATATTTTAATATTATTTTTTGTGCTTATGATATGGGATTGAGCATGTGTGAAAGTTTTGTGTGAAAATTCTATCGTCTGTATGTCGAATTATGAAAAAGAACTTAATCGTATAAAATGCAAAATCTGTGTGCTGATTTATAAAGTGCCTAATTATAGATGTTTTTACAATATGAAGGCTTTATGTTGTAATTTGGCCATTAATTAATGTAGTGGACGTCAATGGACTAAATTAACCTTATAATATATGTTTTATGTATTATTTAGTAAAGGTTAAATAGGTAAAACAATAATAATGTTAAAGAGGTTATTATATATCAAATTAAAGCATGAAAGTGGCTATTATTCTATATATTTCACCGAAAATAAGAACAAAAGAAGAAAGCTTGAAGCTTGGTTATATTCGACTAGGGTTTAGCTTGATTAAGACGAATAAAGGAGAGATTCGGATCAAGATCGAGGCAAAGACAAAGTACTTGATTGATCGGTTAGATTCGATATTATGACGTCTGAGGTAAGTTCAGATATAATACATGTTACTAAATTATGTTTTAGTATTGTGAAATGAATATATATGAATATAAGATTATTGAATGATATGAAATTAGATGGCACTAAGTGTCCGTAATCAAAACTGAGAAAGAAATGAATAGCATCGTGTGTGCGAAGTTATGGAAGCTTTGGCTTCATTGTTTGGCATTGCGTGTGCGATACCGAGATGAATTCGGTTTAAAGTTCTGGCACTAATTGTGCGATGACAATTAAGCTTCGACTACAAATTTGGCACTAAGTATGCGATTAAACCTAATGAATAACGAAGGTTGATCGAAATGCGATATCGAGCATAAATTAGCATGGATGGCGAGTAACTATTTGTTGGCTAAGGTATGTATTGAACCTTTGTGGTTGATGAGATTGTATATGAATTTATGAATGGTTGAGTTGAGATCACTAGCTACGGACGTTAAGGTGTGAACATTTGAGAGTTGATCTATGTGATTTCATTTTGTGTATTGTATTTGAGATAATAAATTGAATGTATTATGTTATGAACTTACTAAACTCTTAAGCTTACTGTGTAATATGTTTCTTTGTTTTACAATGTCAGTAAAGCTAGCTCGGATTTAGGGAATCGTCAGCAACTCAATCACACTATCGGCAATCTATTTTGGTACTTTTTAAATTGTAACATCCGGTTAAGACCCTAGTCAGAATAGTGGTTTTGAGACCACAAATCTGAGGTCAGAAAAATATTTCAAAAATATTTTTGATGTTTATAATTTGTGATTGAGCCTGTGTAAAAGTTTCGTGTGAAAATTTTATCAGCTATGTGTTGAATTGTGAGAAAGGACTTAATCGCATAAAGTGTAAAATGATGTGTGCTAATTGTTAAGTGCTTAATTGTTGTTGTATTTATAATGTGGAGGCCTTATGAGGCAATTAGCCCATTATTAAAGTTAGTGGATGGTTAAATGACATATTAACCTTAATGTTTATATGCCTTATATGATTAATAAAAGGGCAAATTGGTAAAATGATTATTAAGTTATTATAATTAAAATAAAACAAATGAAATGGCCATTCTCTCATCTTCCATCCACCAAAATTATAAAAGAGAGGTGGGCTAGGGAGCTTTGAAGGTTTCGACACATTATGTTATTGATTGAGGTATGCTTTAAGATCGGTTTTTTATAATTCCTACGTTTTTGTAATCATTGCTTTGTGCTCTTTAAATCCCGTGTTTCAATTTTGTGAATTGATGATGTTTCTGAGATATTCCAGTGATGAATGCTTGAGCTATGTGTTATTTGATAGTGAAATATGGAAGATATGTGAAGGATGAACATGTTTTGTCTTTGAAATTTTAGTGAAATTGAGTAATTTGAGCTTAATTGAGAAAATTTTAAATTGGAGAACTAAAATGTGAAATAAATGAAATGTGTGGGCTTATATTAGCATGGGAAGAATTTGGCTAAACTTGTGTGAGTAGAAATTTGGTGTATTTTGTGATTTTATGAATTAGGGACTAAAGTGTTGAAATGTGAAAATGTGATGGCCATTTTGTAAAATGCCATAAATATGTGTGTGTGGACTAAATTGAATGAATTGGTAATTGAATGAGTGAATTAGAATGTGTATAGACCATGAAAGGAGAAGTTCAGACCGAGATCGAGGCAATGACGAAGTGCTCGATTAATCGACCTTTTCGGTATTTCAACATCTAAGGTAAGTTTGGATATAATACTAGTTGCAAACTATATCTATGTGATGTGAATTGAATGAATATATATCTATATACTATGAGATTAGAAATGCTATGTGCAAAATTGAATTAGAGGACACTAAGTGTGCGAAATTAGTAATGAGATAGAGATGATTAGCACTGTGTGCGCGAAAAGATAAAAGCTTCGACTTATTGAATTGTAATTGTGTGTGCGATACTGATATAAGTTCGGTTTAACATATTGGCATTAATTGTGCCGTGACGATTATGTTTTAGTTATGAAAATTGGCACTAAGTGTGCGAATATATCAAAGGAATAGCAAAGGTTTAACGAGAAGTAATATCGAGCAATTGAGTAGCATGATTGGTGAGTAACTATGTGTTAATCAAGGTATGTTTGAACCTATGTGGTTGATGATAGATTTAAGAGTTGAATGAATAGATATTTGAGTATGTGGTTGAGATTAATAATGTGCCTAGTTGTGCCTTTATCTATGTGATGGTATAAATATATATTGATGTGGTGTTATTGAGTAGTATGTATTGTATTTCGAACTTACTAAGCTTTTGAAAGCTTATTGTGTGATTTGTTTCTCTGTTTTACAGTGTCAGTAAGGCTAGCTGATAAACCATAAAAGTAACATATTTTAACCCCATATTTAATAGGCTTTTGGATGATTTAGCCCTTGATTTATGTAAAAAGATACTTTTAATCCTTTCTTTTCATGTTTATACTCAGGAAAGCACCCGAGGATAAAAAGAACACAAAACGGGCATAAAACGGAGTAATTTGGGCCTTAGCAAGAAATCAACACGGCCTGGCCAAAATCCCACATGACTGTGCCACGCTGATTACCTAGAGCACGACCTCAACTCCGTGACACATGGCCGTGCAGCATCCATTTATCACACGGCCGTGCATGGCGATCTACATGGCCATGTCCCAATTGATAGACCTGAAGCACGGCCTGAATCTCGACTTACACGGCTATGCCCAAAACAACAGAAGCAAGGCACGGCCCAACCTCGAATTACACGGACGTGTCCCATGGGCGAGCTTCTACCGTAGGAATGAGCAATTTCACTCAGATTTGGATGCTTGAAGCCAAAGAAACACATTCCTAAGTCTACTTAGACACCCTAATAGTAATTCTACTTAAGAGAGGTACTTAGGAGCCAAGTATAGCATCCCCTATATAAAAAACCCAAGGCAGACATTAAAAGGGGGCTTTTGGCAGAGGCTTTTGGCCAAAGCGTTTGCCTTTTAGGAGTCACTTGAAGATAGCCAGTTAATGCATCTCAAGAAGCCGGAGTTCTACTCAACACGGAGGACTCTCCTTCAATTCCTTCAAGGGGTTTTAGGGATTTCTTATATTTTGTTTTATCGTTTCTCTTGAGATGTTTTCTTATTTAGTTATGAACTAAACCCTTCAGATACCTGAAGGGGATGAAACCTATGATGAATTTTGTTATTTGATTTCTAAATTATATGATAAGTACTTAGTTTGTTCTTAATTTTGTTGCTTAATTTAATCTGATGTGCTTAGGTGGAGGAGGAATAGACCGTACCTAAGAGTAGATCTAGCATAATTGAGTGGAGTTGATTGGAAGCCTAGAGATAGGGTTACGAGATTTTACCAGATTAGGATGAAACCTAATATGGGAATCCATTGATCGATTTACTGCTTCCTTAGGGGGTTATTATAAGAGAACAAGAGTTTCACTAATTAACCTAAGGTTAGACGTTGTTCGTCTCGAGAGAGGGTTTAATATAGGTTAGGGAGTCTCACTGATCAAGCTAAGTCAAGAAATCATATGGTTTGGGAAATAAATAATAAGTGAAGTCATAGGTGGATTCTTCCTAAGGGTATCGTGTTCATCAACTGAGTTTTCCTAAAGTCTTTCTCCCATTCATTCTTTTGTCTTTGCATTTAGTTTAAGTATCTTTTTAGTTTAATAATCCAATCACTCCGTATTTCAGGCTAAATAATAGAAAGAAAGTGAGTAGTAGCACTTTTAGGTTCCCTTGGGTTCGATAAGATAATCTTGCCTAAACTATACTAGTGTTCGATAGGTGCACTTGCCTCTATTGTTTTCACAGTTAGTCTTTAGGTTCGATCATTCTTTTTATAAATATTAAAACTCGACTGTTTGACACGATCAAGTTTTTAGCGCCGTTGCCGGGAAACTCTAAAATATTAAGAAAGCTCTATTTCTATTACTTTAGCCATTATTTTTATTTTTAAATTTCTCTTATTTTTATACTTATATTTTTGTTTTTGTAAATTTCTTTCTTTCTTTTCACAGCAGGTACCTATAGTTTATGACTAGAAGAAATCCGAGAGGACCATTAGAATACGAAAGTGACATTGAAGCTACTGCTCGCAGAAATCACAGAGAAATTAGACGAGCTCTAGACTACCAAAGAGAAGAACAACAAGAAAGATCCAATCCTACTAAAGGGATGGACGAAATCAATCCACCGCCAAATGTGCAAGAACAGAATGCTACGCGTACTATGTATGATTATGCTAAACCTAATTTGACAGGAGCAGAATCTAGTATTGTTAGGCCCGCTATAGCTACTAATAATTTTGAATTAAAGTCTAACACAATACAAATGATTCAAAAGTTTGCTCAATTTTATGGTTTGCAGGATGAAGATCCAAAAACTCATACATCTAATCTTTTAGAATTCTATGATACCTTCAAAATAAATGGCGTTTCTGACAATGCCATATGTCTTCAGTTATTTCTTTTTTTTATTAAGGAACAAGGAAAAGTAGTGGCTGAACTCATTACCACGAGGGTCAATCACCACATGGGATCAAATGACCAAAAAATTTCTTTTAAAATATTTTCCACAAGCCAAAACGGCTAAATTTAGGAATTGTAACACCCCAAACCCAGCCCAAAACACCACGGCCGAATCCAGAATGTTACTGGAAAAGTGTTGAAAAGAATTCTGTTTTGAAGGTGTAAATAAGTTTTAAGTTTTAAAACAAATATTCCACTTTAAAAAGGGGTTTGTCGTTTAAAATAGCAATTTGCCGACGAATCAAATCTTCAGGGTTGTGTAAAGTTCAAATCATTGTTTGTACGAGAATTTTGAGAAAACATAAATAAACCAAATTTTGAAAACTCCAATTTTATTTCCAGGTTGTAAATGGCTTAAAGTCATTTTAATTAACAAATCCAGCTTAAATCCATAATATCCCAAAATAGCTAAAGCGGCCTTATTACATAATAAAAATAACCCAAATAATATCCAAACAGTTTAAAATATAAATAGAGTTTACGAAAACAACTTCTTCATGGCCACCTCGAATCTGCTCCAGCCCGGTCCAATGAATCACGAGTTACCTGAAATGTTTTGAACAACAGAGTGAGTCACCAGACTCAGTGTGCAATTAGACCACACATATCCACAATTGGGCTTGGCCCCAAATCCACATCAAATCAACATATCATGCCCGAAGATGCAACATGCTAACCCACCCCAACCTAGTATCCATCCACTACACACCACCCGTGCATCCAACCACCACACACCCGGGGATTACTAAATTGACCCTCCATCCGCTACACACCTCTTTGGCAGTCTATGCCGGCGGACACCCTACTCAAAGTCCGCTTAGTGGTCTAGCCACTGATCCACGTGATTAAATCACAAATATCCACGATGAGACTCATGGTCATCATCAATCCACAATGAGGCTCGAGGCCCTCATTAATTGTGACAGAGTCACCCACGTACATAAATGTACACACTTCCCCTTTATCAATATATATACCGAACCCATGCACATGCAGGATAATATGATGAAATGGCAATATAAAAAAATATAAATGCATCCAGACATGCGTATATAACATGCTTGCATAAATCCACAATTATTAACCACAACCTCGACATAGGTAGTATACTAACCTGGTTTCCCGGATTACCCAAAGTGGGTACCACATTTCCACAGCAACTATTGCAGCTACCACGTATGTTTATACATTTTAACTAAACAACTTAAGAAAATAATGTGGTAATTACACACCTGAAAACCTGAAAAACTAGGCTATCAATCTCCCTAACGTCCTCACTCGAAGAAACTATAGCGATCTACTTGTCTCTCTACGTCGCTGGCCCACACCCCGGTGGCCAATCCCAAACTGCTGGAACTGACCGTTTCTTAAACTTAGGGGTAGGGACTATGTGTCCAACCCCTTCGTTCCTTGGCTGGTACTCGAATCCCTCAGACAAAACTTTGGTCAGAAGACCCGGGTTCAAACGTTGAATAGGAAGGAATAGTGAAACCAAATGAATGCTAAGATCGAAAGAACATCCTTACCAAAGTCGACCTATATCCCGAAGGCTCTCAGTTGAACTTGAAGTCATCGAAATCCCTACATAAGTCATGTTAGATTCGGCCTAACACCTATTGACCAAACAAAATGGCCTTTGGCCGAACCAAATACCTTCTTACCTTGATTGATCGAATCCCGAAAGATCACTAACACCCCTAACGTTGGCTTCAAACAAAAGAGACACAAAGTTAAGGCCCTTATCAAGGTTCGGCCATACACAAGATCCAAGGTTAAGCTTTTAGTTTTGGTAACCAAAGCAAGAAAGAGAAAGATTAAAAAGGAATCACGAACCCTTACCACTACTATTAACCCAATTGAGAAAATTGATAGGAGATGAACGACGGCACCCCCTCTACAGATTAACAAATGGAATAGAGTCACCACCCAAGAGATATCCAGCTCTGACAGGTTCGGCCAAGAGATAAAACTTGAGAAACAAACAAAATAAAGGAAGAAAAGAAAGAGTAGAGACGAAAAAGAGGGAATAATGGTGAATAGAAGATTCAGCCAAGGTTCTAATGGCTAAGAGGGTTATTTGGCTTTTGAGATTGAAGTGATCAGTGGAAAAGAAGAAGAGATGGTTGAGGTTTATGAGGTTTCGATTATGGGAGGGAGTGATGAGTGTAGTTTGATCTTTAAGAAGAATGGAGAAAAGGTGACGCAAATGGAGTAAAAAGGATTCGGCTAGAAAGGCTTCAAGAAAGAAAACGAAAACTTGAAATGAAAAGGGAGGAAAAAGTGGTACCTTCGGCTTTTGAAGATGAGAAGAATAAGATGAATAAGAGTGACCTCATTGGTCTTCTAAGTTTCGGCTATGAGTCAAGAAGAGATAAAAAGATTTCAGATACTAAGTGTTTTCGGCACAAGAGAGGATGAGAAGAAAGAAAAACTAAATTTCGACACTAAACACTATACACAAACATCCAAATTTTGGCACCCTCACCTTAAGCTCAAAACCGAATGTTCCCTCTCTCAACCCCTCAAAAATTCGCCCAGCACCCAACTAGCCAACACCCCCACAATTTTCTTCTTAACTCCCTCTACACCTACCATTCAAATGAGTTTGAATTATTCAAACCCCACAAATAACTCTCCACCACCCATTCAAATGGCTTGACCCATTCAACCCTCTATCTTTCAAGTGCCCTTGCTGAATCCACTACCTCCCCCTCTTGACGTAATAATGCAACTCCAAAATGCTGCCCACGCTGCTCGGACCTTCTCCCCTTGAACTCCCCTTTGACGCAACTCCCCTGCCCACCAGATGGCGTCTCCTTGACACTCTACCACTCCATTTGTTGTGTCCTTAAACACCACTTTAAATCCCTTAAGGCCTAGCTCCACTAGCTCTCCCTTAAAGGCTTCAACCAAAAATTTTCACCAAAGCTCCTATCTAACTTCAAGGTTTCCCGAAGCCCCCAACACACTCAAACAAGCATGCAACACACAAGGACACACAGATACAAGATCAAATGCAAGACCCCTAAATCCCAAATGTTACAGTTCTACCCCCTTAAAGAAATTTTAGCCTCTAAATTACCTCGTCAAAATAGATGAGGGTATTGTTGACACATTGCCTCCTCCGGCTCCCACGAAGCTTCCTCTGAACCATGCTTCCACCACAACACCTTAACTAGAGGCACTGATTTCTTTCGTAGCGCCTTCACATCTCGCTCCAAAATCTAGATTGGTTCTTCCTCGTACGACAGGTCTGGCTTTAGCTCAACTTCCTTGACCGGCACCACGTGTGACGTATCTGAACGATAACATCTTAGCATCGAGATGTGAAACATATCATGCATCTGATTCAACTCTGAAGGCAACTCCAACTGATACGCTACCGCCTAACTCACTTCAAAACCCGATAAGGCCCAATAAACCTGGGACTCAGCTTACCCTTACGTCCAAATCTCATCACCTTCTTCCACGGTGAAACTTTCAGAAACACCCAATCACCCACTACAAACTCTATCTCTTTCTGCTTAAGATCCACATACGACTTCTGTCTGTCAGATGCCTCCTTCAGCCGAGCTCAAATTACCTTAACCTTCTCCTCTGATTCTGCCATCATCTCTAGACCTAAAACATGACGTTCACCCAGTTCTGTCCAACAAGTAGGAGTTCGACACTTCTGCCCATACAATGCTTCATACGGTGCCATCTAAATACTAGCTTGATAACTGTTGTTGTATGCGGGCTCTGCTAAGGGAAGAATTCTTCCCAACTACCTCTGAAGTCGATAACACATCCCCTCAACATATCCTCTAACACCTGAATTACCCTTTCAGACTGGCCATCTATCTGCAGATGAAATGCCGTGCTAAAATCCAACCTGTACCCAAAGCCTGATGCAATGCCCTCTAAAATCGCGACGTAAACCTAGGGTCCCTATCTGAGATGATTGACACTGGCACCCTATACAGCCTCACAATTTCTGCCACATACAACTTCGCCAACCTCTGCAAAGAGTAGTCGACACGAAAAGGTATGAAATGAGCAGATTTTGTCAACCGATCCACTATCACCCATATCGAGTCTTTCTTAATAGGCGTAAGAGGAAGCCCACTAATGAAATCTATCGTGATTCTCTCCCACTTCCATTGTGGAGTCTTCACTGGCTGTAGCAACCCCGACGGAACTTGATGTTCAGCTTTGACCTACTGATAGGTCAAAAACTTCCCCACAAATTTCATAACTTTCTGCTTCAATCCAGGCCACCAGAACTGATCTCGTAGATCCCTATACAACTTACTCCCTCCAGGATGCATAGCGTAAGGGATACTATGCGGTTCCCAAAGAATCTTCTGCCTTAACTCCTCATCCTTGAAGATACAAACCCTTCCACGTAAAAACAATACTCGCCACCTTTATTCACATCTGTAATCCCTATTCCCGTCCCCGAAGTTGCGTAAGTCGAGCACTCAGAACCTCATCCACCAACTGTTTCTCTTTTACCTGACTTAACCATGTCGGCTTCACCTGCAACTCCGCTAATAAACTCCCGTCATTATAAAGGCTAAGTTGAGCGAACATTGCCCTCAGATCTGATACTACCTTTTGGCTTAGTGCATCTACCACCACATTTGCCTTACCCGGGTTGTATTCAATCGAGCAGTCGTAATCCTTCAATAGCTCCACCCACCTCTCGCTGTCTCAAGTTCAGCTCCTTCTAAGTTAGCAGATACTTTAAACTCTTATGGTCAGTGTAGATCACCGACTTCTCTCCATACAAATAATGCCTCCATACCTTCAAAGTGAAAACCACTGCAGCCAACTCCAGGTCATGAGTGAGATAGTTAACTTCATGTGGTCTTAACTGTCGAGATGCATAGGCAACAACCTGCCCTTCCTACATCAGCACACAACCTAACCCCTTATGAGATGCATCACAATATACCACAAAATCTTTCCCTGCTTTAGGCTGGATCAAAATTGGAGCCTCTGTCAAAACCCTCTTTAGCTTCTCGAAACTCTCCTGCTGTTTGTCCATCCACACGAAAGGTACCTCATTCCTCAACAACTTAGTCAAAGGCACGGTAATTGAGGAAAGACCCTCGACAAATCTTTTGTAATAACCTGCTAACCCCAAGAAACTGCGAATCTCCGCTATCAACTTAGGTGGTTTCCAATCTAATACCGCCTCAATCTTCCGAGGATCTACTCTTATACCTTCCGCCGATACCATATGCCCCAAAAAGTAACTTATCTCAACCAAAACTCGCACTTACTAAATTTGGCGTACAATTTCTTTTCTCTTAGAATCTGTAGAACCACCCGCAGATGCGCATCATGCTCCTCCTCTGACTTGGAATACACAGGAATGTCATCTATAAGCACCACGACGAACTAGTCCAAATAGGGTTGAAAAACCCGATTCATCATATCCATGAACGCAGTTGCTGTGTTCGTCAACCCGAACGGCATTACCAGGAATTCATAATGCCCGTATCGAGTCCAGAAAGTCATCTTATGTATATCTGCTTCCTTCACCTTGTGTTGGTGATACCCCGACCTCAAATCAATCTTCAAAAAGACCGCAGCCCCTTTGAGCTGATCAAACAAGTCATCTATCCTTGGCAGCGGGTACTTGTTCTTGATCGTAAGTTTATTTAACTGGTGGTAATCTATACACATACGCATAGATCCGTCCTTCTTCTTTACAAATAACACCAATGCTCCCCATAGAGACACATTGGATCCAATGAAGCCGCAATATAACAACTCTTGGATCTGGGCTTTAAGTTCAACCAACTCCTTCGGTGCCATCCTATAGGAAGTGATGGACACCGGCGCCGAACCTGGCAGAAGCTCGATTCCAAATTCCACCTCACGATCCGGAGGCAGCCCCAGAAGTTTTTTCGAAAAAATATCTACAAATTTCTTTACTGGTCGAACCTCTCCGACAGCTGCTTCCTTTGCATCCAAGGCACTAACAAACATTAAGAAAGCCATGCACCCCTTCTTCACCATTCTCTCTGCCTTAAGAGCAGACACTGCATTGGACAAGTAGTCCCTCCTCTCACCTACCACCAAAATTTCATCGCCCTCAGGAGTCGTCAACGTCATGCGCTTAGTAGTACAATCCAAATTCGCACGATACCTTACTAACCAGTCCATGCCTAGGATCAAGTCAAATTCTCCGAACGACAGCTCCATCAAGTCAGCCAGACACACTGACCCCTAAACTTCTAAAGGCACAACTCTAAAAAGTTTATCTACTACTACCGATTGCTCTAATGGACTAAGTACTGTCATCTTCCTAGTGGCAATTTTAGGATTCACATTCAAGGTTCCAGACACCATACTAGCAATATAGGAGTGAGTCGACCTAACATCGATTAAAGCAATAAAGGGTAACCCAAAAGAGTAATCCACTACCTTCCCCTCTTGATGCAAAAATGCAGCTCCAAAATGCTGCCCACGCTGCTCGAACCGTCTTCCCCTTGGAACTCCCCTTTGACGTAACTCCCTACCCACCAGATGGTGTCTCCTTGCCACTCCACCACTCCACTTGTTGTGTCCTTAAACACCACTTAAAATCCCTTAAGGCCTAGCTCCACTAGCTCTCCCTTAAAGGCTTCAACCAAAAATTTTCACCAAGGCTCCTACCTAACCTCAAGGTTTCTCGAAGCCCCCAACACACTCAAACAAGCATGCAACACACAAGGACACACAGATACGAGATCAAATGCAAGACACCTAAACCTTGGATGTTACAGGAATGACATATCTTCTTTTGTGCAGAATGATGTAAAAACATTATATGATGCATGGGAATGATACAAGGATCTCCTAAGGAGATACCCACACCACAGATTACCTCTGTGGTTTCAAGTCCAAACTTTCTACAATGGTGTGAATTCTCTAACTAGGCAAATGATTGATTGATCAGTCGGTGGAACTTTGAATAATAAAACTCCTGAAGTGGCTTACGATTTTATTGAGGAGGTGTCGTTGAATACTTATCAATGGCAAATTATAAGAACTAAACCGACAAAATCAGCCAGAGTTTTTAACATAGACACAGTGACAATGCTATCAACACAGGTGGAGTTAATGAATAAAAAGCTTAATAATTTATGTTCTTCATAGGTACATCCAATCATGCAATGCAAAACAAGCGGGAATGTGGCAAATTTTGAGTCCCCACCCTACCAACCAGGAGCAGAAAACGAGCAGACAAACTATATAGGTAATAATTTTCGATCTAATAATAATCCTTATAGTAATATTTATAATGCAAGTTGGAGGAACCACCCAAATTTTTCATGGGGAGGACAAGGAAATCAAGGAAATCAAAGGTAGCAACCTCCTCCAAATTACCAAAATCAACCCTATCTATAGGAAAAGAAATCAAACCTTGAAGAGATGCTGACAAAATTTATGGCAGCTACAGATTCTCGTCTCCAAAAGACTGAAACAACACTTGATGAACAACAAAAATCGATCAAAGGATCAAGAATCAAGTTGGAGAACTTACTAGGTCTGTGGGACATCTTACAAACTTGATTTCTGAACGTCAACAAGGACATCTACCAAGCAATATAGAAATGAACCCAAAAGAGCAAATCCAAGCCATCATAGCTCAAAAGGATACAAAAGTAGACGAGCCCACCTCAGTACAAGAAACTAAGGAAGAAAAAGGTAAAATAGAGATAGCACAAGAGAGGCCAAAATCGGTAATAAAGAATACCAACCTCTCATACCTTATCCCGAAGCATTGGAAAAAGATGATTATGATGAACAATTTGGTAAGTTTCTAAAACTTTTAAAGAAATTACATATTAACATACCTCTTCTTGAAGATTTTTTCAGATGCCTGACTCTAGAAGATTTTTAAAATAGCTCTTGACGAATAAACACAAAATAGATGAAAAGCACCATGTGGAACTCAACGCAACATACTCAGCAATACTACAGAACAAACTACCACAGAAACTAAAAGATCCAGGGAGTTTTACAATTCCATGTTTAATTGGTAGTTTAACTATTGATAATGCGTTAGCTAATTTAGGGGCAAGCATAAATGTCATGCCTTATGCACTTTTTAAACGACTAGGTCTTGGGAAGCCCAAACAAACTAAGATGAGTATTCAACTAGCTGATAAAACTGTTAGAATTCCTAGGGGCATTATTGAAGACGTTTTAGTAAAAATCGATAAATTTGTTTTCCCAGTACATTTTGTTGTTTTAGACATGGATGAGGAAAATTCAATCCCTTTAATTTTAGGAAGACCTTTTCTTGCGGCTGCCAAGACTAAAATTGATGTTGCCACAGGAGAACTCATACTTCGTGTAGGAGAAGAATCGGTCAATCTTCAAGCTCTCGACTCAACCAAAACAACAGAAGATGAAGTCGTCACAGAAGAATCACACTAGAAACAAAATCAGAAGACCGATAATTTTATAAGAGCAGAAGACACACACCAAAGAAAAGCTGGATCCACATGAAGTAAAACCTAAGGAACCACAAGAAGAGCTCATAGGAACATCAAAACACGTTAAAATAAGAGACCAGTTGTTGTTAGACAAAGCTAATCCTCACTTCACTTCAACAGACCTGAAGAAAAAGGAAGAAATACTCCTTCAGGTACACGATGTTTTCCCACACGAAATAGTCGAGGTAAGCAAACCAATATTCAGCAATTTCAAGGTAAACGCTTCTCGACCTAAACTTTGTCACGAAAATAAAACTATAAGTAAGAGGGAAAATATTCAAACCTTTAAACCTCCCTAAAATTTTCAAAGTCTAGGACAGTCTAGCTTAAGACTATAAACGAGCGTTTCTCGGGAGGCAACCTGAGCACTAACACTTTTTATTTTTCAAAATAATATTTTCTCTTCTTCTCTCTTCTCTCTCCACATTTAAACTAAAACAAAGATGTAGGTTTTCAGGCCACACAGCCTTACACACGGCCGTGCCCATGGCCGTGTGGACCACCAGAACTACCACACCGACAGAGCAGAGCTGTGGAAGTCAGTCCAACCACCCCCAACGTCACAGAGCCAACCACCCACAACACGAGTACCGAAAAAATAGCACATCCGTTCCTCACGACCGTGCTTAGATACTGGCTTATTGAGCATGGGCAGACCACGCCCGTGCATTCCAACCATGCTCACATACTTCCCTTTTAGAAATAGGCGTGCCAATCGACAAAAGGGCATGGAAGAACAACACACTCCACAACACGGTCGTGCGATGCGGCCGTGTGAATTGACACACCCTCGGCACACGGGCGTGGGAACGTGCCAGAGTTGAAATCTTATTTAAATCACAGCCCGTCCCCTTCCTCCCATCTTCTTTTTTTTTCCTTCTCTTTCTTGTAAACTTTTCTCTCTGTTCATAGAAAAGGTCCAAGACTCTTGAGTAGCACAAAGATCATGCCGAAGAAACGTAAGAAGGTAAGCTTCGTCTCCTCAGAGGAGACCTCAACATGAGTTCATGTCGGCAGCTTCACTTAATTGACACGCCAAAGGTCTCGAAAACCTTTTTGATTCTATTTTTCTTTTCTCGTCTCCATTATTTTTCTTATCTATACTTCTTTTCTGCTTAATTTAATTTATTTCATATTAGTTTCTTGGTTTTAGGTTCTAAAGGTTGCTAGGGAATCATGCCACTTCCACCATCACCAACATTCCGCAGCCTTAGAAATCATACACACCTTACGAACCACCTACTAATAAGGACTTCTTAGTCCATTGGTTTTTTCTTTAAATAATAGTTTTCTTCTTAGCCTCCTTCTCTTTATTTTCTTAGTCTTTAATTATATTATTAGTATATTATTATTATTTCTCTAGATCTCTTGGTTATATCTTCAAAGGCTACCCAATTTATTCATCTAGCAAATTGCTTTTCGGTAGCCACTCCACGAGGCCCATAGAAAACACCATCACCGCCATCAAAGACGCCAGGAATCATCCAAAATTCAGGAAGTGTCACTCTACCCCTTCTCTTTTGATTTCTCCCATAATTATCATTATCTATATTTGTACATTGAGGGCAATGTACATCTTAAGTGTGGAGGGTAAAAGTGCCTAACTTTTTGCATAATTCTCAAAACCCTAAATTTAGTCTTGATCTTAAGTATTTTTTCTCATATTATTAATTAGGGTGAAATTTCTAATAATTTATATTTTTATTGATATGTTTTTGAATAAGTCATAGTTAATTGTGCATTGATGATTAAATTTGGAGAATATTAGAGAATCGAGCATGGTAAGTCTACTTTCTAAAAAAATTAAAATTGATAGGTTGTTGAACCGAATTTGAGTATCACCCTGATGTTCAAAATTTATAAGGATTGATGTCAAAACACCCATAATTTTTGTGAGATTTTGAGCCTTATAGAGCATATACCCATTTTCATGCTCAATTTAATTGATTATGAGTGTGTCAACTTTGAACTGTTATTCTAGAACTTGCCTCGTTTATGCGTGTCGAGACCACATTAATGATTTGCTATTATGAGATGATAAAGGCACCTAGGTTTTAACCCATTCACTCCACTAAAAATCCTACCTACATAAATAACCCCTAGTGAACCCCCGTTGAATCCTAACAACCTTCTTATTGACTCACCCACTAATATTAACCCAAAATCCCTTTGTATTTGTTATCAACATTCTTTTGACTACCCTTTATCGAGAATTGATTTAATCAGTTGCCGAATTAGTTTATTTCAATTATCAAAGTTCCTTCTATTAAGTTTTTCTTAGCTTGTTCTTAAAAAAAAAAGAAAAAAAAAGAGCTTAGAGCATTTAAACTCCAATTGTTAAAGAAAAAGCTCGTATTAAAGTATTATTAAATTTTAAGTGATGAAAATATTCTTTATTGTATAGTAAGTATCAATAGTGGTATTATTAGTTTTCATTCGATGTAAATATTCACATTCAGTTCATTGTTTTTAAATTAGGTAACAATCCAATCTCGATTCTAACCTCTAATTCAGCCTGTATCCACACCTTTTAACCCAAGCCCCGTTACAACCCTGATAAAGACCTTTTGATCTGTGTATCATCTCATATACAGTGGTGGAGATTTGATTTTTAGGCAAGCCTACGGGATTAACTTTTCAAGTTAGACTTATGAGTGCTTATTCTTGAACTTTGAACACATTGACTGATTTGAGTGAATCTTTAGTGAGGATGCCAATCATTGTCGGTTTTAAATCAAGGGTACTTATTTAGATAAGGGGAGACACCTATGTTTTTATACTACAAAGGTATGACTTATCATAATTTAATCTTTAGGGTCCTTTGAGTTGAATTATATATGTATAAATTATCTATGAATTATAATGAGACATTATCAATAGGAATTATGAATTATGGAAAGTTTGTTTTAATTCTAAGTTAAGAATTTTGCTTGAGGACAAGCAAAAGCTTAAGTGCGGGGGTATTTGATAAAATGTAAAAGTAACATATTTTAACCCTATATTTAATAGGTTTTTGGATGATTTAGCCCTTGATTTATGTAAAAAGGTGCTTTTAATCCTTTCTTTTCATGTTTATACTTTGGAAAGCACCCGAGGATAAAAAGAACACAAAACGGGCTTAAAATGGAGTAATTGGGCCTTAACAAGAAATCAACATGGCCTGGCCCAAATCCCATATGACCGTGCCTCACCAATTACCTAGAGCACGACCTCAACTCTGTGACACATGGCCGTGCATGGCGATCTACATGGCCATGTCCCAATCGACAGGCCTGAAGCATGGCCTGAATCTTGACTTACACGATCATGCCCAAAATGACAGAATCAAGGCACGACCCAACCTCAAATTACACGGGCGTGTGTCATGGGCATGCTTCTACTGCGGGAATAAGTAATTTCACTCAGATTTGGATGCTTGAAGCTAAAGAAACACACTTCTAAGTCTACTTAAACACCCTAATAGTAATTCTACTTAAGAGAGGTACTTAGGAGCCAAGTATAGCATCCCAAAGCCTATATAAACAACCCAAGGCAGACATTAAAAGGGGGCTTTTGGTAGAGGCTTTTGGTCGAAGCGTTCATCTTTTAGGAGTCACTTGAAGATAGCCAGTTGATCCATCTCAAGAAGCCGGAGTTCTACTCAAGACGAAGGATATCTCTTTCAATTCCTTCAAGGGGTTTTAGGGATTTCCTATGTTTTGTTTTATCTTTTCTCTTGAGATGTTTTCTTATTTAGTTATGAATTAAACCTTCAGATACCTAAAGGGGATGAAACCTATGATGAATTTTGTTATTTGATTTCTAAATTATATGATAAGTACTTAGTTTATTCTTAATTATGTTGCTTAATTTAATTTGATGTGCTTAGGTGGAGGAGGAATAGACCCTACCTAAGAGTAGATCTAGCATAATTGAGCGGGGTTGATCAGGCGCCTAGAGATAGGGTTACGAGATTTTATCGGATTAGGGTGAAACCTAATATGGGAACCCATTAATTGATTTACTACTTCCTTAGGGGGTTATTATAAGAGAGCGAGAGTTCCACTAATAAACCTAATGTTAGACGTTATTCGCCTCGAGTGAGGGTTTAATATAGGTTAGGGAGTCTAACGGACCAAGCTACGTCAAGAAATAATATGGTTTGGGGAATAAATAATAAGTGAAGTCATAGGTGGATTCTTCTTGAAGGTATCGTCTTCATCAATTGAGTTTTCATAAAGTCTTTCTCCCATTCACTCTTTTGTCTTTACATTTAGTTTAAGTATCTCTTTAGTTTAATAATCCAATCACTCCGTATTTCAGGATAAATAATAGAAAGTGAGTAGTAGTACTTTTAGGTTCCCTTGGATTCAATAAGATATTCTTACCTAAACTATGCTACTATTCGATAGGTGCACTTGCCTCTACGTTGTCACAATTAGTCTACAGGTTCGATCATTATTTTTATAAATATTAAAACTTGACTGTTTGACATGATCACTATCTCAGATTTGGGGATCGTCATCATCTCTAGCACACTATCGACAATCTATTTTGGTACTTTTGAAGATATGTGTATTTGAATATGGCATGTATAGGCTAGTTGTTTTGAAACATATTTGATATGTGTAAATAGTCATGTGATGTGGCTAGATATATGTTGGCTAGATGCATGAGTGGATTTGGTATATGATGCATATGATGGTATGACTTAATGCTAATGAAAATGTCTTATGAATGGTAAGCTTAGTGATGCATTGACACTATTGTGATCTAATAATATTGTGAATGAATCATGTTTGGTGATGCATGTGTTTTAGTTGTGCAATTTGGTATGTAAGTTGACATGATTAGAGATGAGATTGGATAGGGTGATATGTTGATCATTTGGCATGTATTTGGTTGGCAATTGTGTGTGGAAATAGGCTTGTATGTGTTTGTAGATATGACCCAAGTGTGGGTGGCATTTTGGCCTTGCAAATGCCCTATTTTGCATACATGGCCAAGGAACACGGGCGTGTGTCTCTGCCATATGGCTCAAAGGCCACTTCGAGGTGTGACTGGACAAGTTACATGGTCATGGCACATGGACGTGCCTAGTGGCCATGTGACTAAGTTAGTAGCTAGCCTAACCTCATACGGCCATGGCACACGGGCGTGTCAAGTGGCTGTGGGAACAAGTTAGCATATATGCTCTATTTTGGCACTGTCTAGACACATGGGCATGTCTGTTAGTCGTGTGAGGCACACAGCCTTACTGCACATGCGTGTGACCTTTGCAGTATTGAAGAATGTTTAAATTTTTAAAAATTTTTATAAGTGTTTGGTTTAGTCCCGACCTCTTTCTAACACATGTTTGAGGTCTCGTAGACCTCAATAAGGGACTATATGCTAGTATTTGAATATGTTTGATTGATGATTGACTTTTTATCATAAAATGAAAGTTTAATGTTCTGATTGTTCGGTAATGCCTCTTAACCCTTTTTCGGTGGTGGTTCGAGTTCGAGGTGTTACATTTTATTAGTATCAGAGCTATATTTTATTTGATTCTCGGACGAACATAGCGCGTGTGAGTCTAGCTATACATGCCATATATGAAATTGCGATAGTGTGATTAATCTTGACAGTTATAAATGTGTTTTGTATAGTAAATGATCCCGATCGAGTAATTGTTAATGATGTTGAGAGTAATACGCTTGCTCCCGCTCAAG
Source organism: Gossypium rotundifolium (assembly GCA_025506655.1). Lineage (NCBI taxonomy): Eukaryota > Viridiplantae > Streptophyta > Magnoliopsida > Malvales > Malvaceae > Gossypium > Gossypium rotundifolium. Next base: position 31,302,877 of record CP106732.1, on the reverse strand, counting down.
GGACAGCGCCGGCCACATCTAGGCCGAATAATATTAGCGAGGCAGGAGAGGTTAAGCAAGCCTTCTTCTAAATGATGAGTGAGTGGTTTTTGGAGTTTGTTCGAACGAATTCGAATGCCCCACAACCTCCACCCCCACAAGTACATGTTGTGCCACAAGTGATAGATCTGATCCAATTGAATAAACCTCTTGTGGATAAGAATTGTAAGTACAGGGCTAAAGAGTCTAGGGCCATAGCTGATGACAATGCTGAGCGAGCTGAGTTTTGGCTCGAGAATACAATTCGAGTATTCGATGAGATGTCGTGACCCCTAATGAATTTATCAAATGAGTAGTTTTTTTGTTAAGAGATACGACCTATAACTGGAGGAAAACGTTGATTTCTGTGGTTCCAATAGAAAGAATCACCTGGGATTTCTTTCAAGTTTAATTCAGAAAGAAGTATATCAGTCAATGATTTATTGATCAGAAACTTAAAGAATTTCTCGAGTGGAAATAAGGTCGAATGTTTGTCACTTTGTATGAGTGGGAATTTGTGAGATTGAGGCAATGTGCATGAGAATGTGTTTCAACCGAAGCTACTATGTGTAAACGCTTCATTGAAGGGCTAAATGAAGACATTAAATTATTGGTTGGGATACTTGATATAAGTGAATTTGTTGTGTTAGTTCAAAGAGCTTGCAGAGTCAAGGAGCTCAGTAAAAAAAAGAAGAAAGCTAATTCTGAAGCTCGTGATGAAAAAAAAAGATTGATGAATAAGTCGTCTCAACCTTCGATGAAGAAATTTAGAGATGCAAATAATCGATCAAATGCTTCATTTGGACATACGAGTAGAGATCGTGTGAGACTAAGTGTTGGTCTGAGAACACAAGCTCTAATTGAATCAAATATAGGAACTACTAAAAGCAACAAACTTGAGTGTAGACAGTGTGAAAGACGACATGTGGGAGAATGCTGGGTCAAGTATAACAATAGAGTTTGTTATAACTGTGGATCACGAGATCACTTCATTAGAGATTGTCCAAAGCTAGATGAAGAAGAAGATGTTCAGAATGTGAGATCGAGTAACACAACGGCTAAGGGTAGACCATCCAGAAACATTGGAAATGTGAGTGGAAGTCAGAGAGGGACTACTGATACAGCTGTGAGATCGGAGGCAAGAGCACCTTCTCGAGCCTATACTATACGTGCGCGAGAGGAAGCATCATCGCCAGATGTCATTACAGTACTTTTACTCTATTTGATACTGATGTGATTGCATTGATAGTTCCTGGATCTAACCATTCCTATGTGTGTGTCTAAATCTAGTATCAAGTATGACTCTACCTGTTGAGTCTACTAAATTTGTGACTAGAGTATCAAACCATTTAGGCAAGTGTGTCTTGGTGGATAAAGTGTACAAGAATTGCCCATTGATGTTTGGGGATATATGCTTTTTGGCTAATTTGATGTTACTACAATTCGATGAATTTGATATAATTCTGGGTATGGATTGGCTCACTTTGAATAATGCCGTTGTGAATTGTAAAAGAAAGAGTATTGAATTGAGAAGTCAGAACAATGAGATAGTTCTAATTGAATCAGTGATTTTAAAGGGTTACCAGCTGTTGTATCTATGATGAAAGCTTTGAACTATGTGAGAAAGGGTTGCAAAGCCTATCTGGCATATGTTATTGATACAAAAGTGTCAAAAAGAGAGTTAAAGAATCTGATGTGCCAAAAACTACTTTCAGAATGAGGTACGGATATTATGAATTCTTAGTGATGTATTTCGGACTAACGAATACTCCTACAGTGTTTATGGATTTGATGTATTGGATATTCAGACCGTATTTGGATAGCTTTGTTGCAGTGTTTATTGATGATATTCTGATTTATTCCTATAATGAGACACAAATGTCGAGCATTTGAGAATTGTGTTACAGACTCTACGTGAGAAGCAATTGTATACTAAGTTTAGCAAATGTGAGTTTTGGTTGCGTGAGGTTAGATTTCTGGGGCATATTGTATCAATCGCGAGAATACGAGTTGATCCAAGTAAAATCTCATTTATTTTAGAATGGAAGTCTTCGAGAAATGTGTCTAAAGTCCATAGTTTTCTGGTACTAGTAGGATACTATAGACAATTTGTGAAAGGTTTCTCGATGATCGCGACTCTGTTGACAAAGTCGCTATAGAAAGATTTTAAGTTCGAATGGTCAGAAAAGTGCCATCATAGTTTTGAGCAGTTGAAAGTGTTGTTGACAAAAACACCAGTGTTAGTTCAACCTGAATCGATAAAGAATTTATAGTTTACAGTGATGCATCGTTAAATGGTTTGGGTTGTGTGCTGATGCAAGAAGGAAAAGTCATTGCTTATGCTTCGAGGCAGTTAAACTTGCATGAAAAGAACTATCCGACGCATGATCTTGAATTAGCTGCGATTGTGTTTGCATTAAAGATTTGGCGTCACTATCTATTTGGTGAGAAATTTCATATTTTATACAGATCACAAGAGTTTGAAGTATTTGATGACTCTGAAAGATTTGAATTTACGACTGAGAATTTCATTCAAAATTTAAAGATTTGGTGTCACAATCTATTTGGTGAGAAAACAACTTTAATTCTGCATGTATAACTAGACTCATACTTACGCTACGTTAGTCCAAGAATTGACTAAACCGTAGCTATGATACCACTAAATGTAACACCCCTTACCCAACTTTGATGCTAGGACCGGCTACGAGGCATTACCATGCTTAACCTTTCTTGAACATGTAATCTCGGGCTATAAAATTTCATTCCAACTTAAAAATTTTATTTCTTAATCATAACATACATATCATGGGCCTACGAGGCTTTAAACATACACCCGGAAGGTTTCAGAGTTCAACCAAAAAATTTTACACTCCTTAAATTTTTTTACCTAAACAGGGGTAAGACGCCCGTGTGACTTGGGACACGCCTGTGTGGGCACGCCGTGTGGTCTCACACGCCCATGTCTCTAACCTATATAGAATTTATTTTTATTTTGAACCTATAGGGGTTTCCAGATGGATAGACACACGCCCGTGTCAATAGCCCATGTCCTTCACATGGCCTAGACACTCCCGTATCTTCACCTGTGTGTGAAAACTAGGAGCATTCTGTTTATGACTTCAGCAACCCCTTAAGGAGCACACGATCTATGCACACTCTCGTGTGCTGGCCTGTGTGACGATTTGAATTCTCAAAACCAAAATGTAGGGGACACACGGCCTACCAACACACCTATGGGGGTTGACCGTGATTCACGCACGGCCTAGACACACGCCCATGTGTCTGCCCATGTGGACAACTAGAGTCTATTTTCCAAGCCTTTTTGCCACCCTGAAACATAAACTCATTCATTTCATCACAAGTAGCACTTAACATAGCAATATTAAACTATTAAGAATCCTTAAATTATCATTCATTCCACCCATATTTTTCTCATTTGCATGCATGGACATTAATTTCATTAAACTCATCATCTTTATAATATGAACTTGACAATATCGGCCAGCTCACCAAGGCCCTTTACAAAATGAGTGTAAAACATCAATAGCCAACCCTTTGGCCTTCAAATATGTCATGACACAAAATGATTATATCTCTATACATGCCGTACTAAAAAAGAATTAACTTTACTATACCAAAAGAACGGTTCATAGTGTGATCCGAGCCCCGACGTCCTATGATCCCCGAGCTAACTAGGCGAACCTACAAGGAAAGAGGGAAAAAAAAGGGTAAGCATATAGCTTAGTACATTTGCATAAAATTCTAAAGCAACATAATTACTTTCATTAAATTCATCCATCTATTGAAACAATATCAACACAAGATTCAAATGCATAAACATTCTCATCCATACTTACTCATACATATTATTACCCATCTCATGTTACATTATGGTATATAACTAGTATTTTCTCATGGTACCTGTATAACTTATCACATAACTTAGCACATATATTAACATGAGCATAAAATCAATCTTCATCATTCTTAATCATGGAGAAGCTCAAAGTCATTCATGAATAGTTTTGGCTCTAAACCATTTTACATGCTTCGCTCTTTTGCCCATGAACTAATCAGATCATCGTAGAATATTCAAACTCATCATGCATAAATTTTGAGGCCAACACCATATCCCAGATATGGTCTTACATGTGATCACCTATTGATGCCAATGTCATATCCCATATATGGTCTTACATGTGATCACCTATTGATGCCAATGCCATATCCCATATATGGTCTTACACAGGATCTTATTGCTCTATGTCGAAGCCATGTCCCTGGCATGGTCTCATACGAAATCATACACAGATGTCAATGCCATGTCCCAGACCTGGTATTATACAAAATCATCCTTTTGTAACGAGGCAATATCCCTGACGTGGTCGTACACGAGATCTCCTTTAGTCGATGCTATAACATGAGTATCCTCATTATTTCAAATTTTATCCGGAATTTCACTTAGCTTATTTTAAATATTTGCTCATCGAGGCTATGTCACTCAATTTTCATAGCTATATCTTACATTATCATAATATTAAGTAGTTTCAAATATCAAACATTATGAAACTTTAACTTCATACAAACTTACCTCGATTCTCAAAATGGGTATTGATGCTCGATTTAGTCCTTAATTTTATTCTTGCTTTGGTTTTGATTCGGGCTTCGTGTCACTTAATCTATAATAATAATTTCACTTGTTAAAAACATGCGTTGACTAAATTGACTCAAAATTCATATTTTGGAAAAATTACAATTTTGCCCCTAAACTTTTACATAATTACACTTTTACCCTTAGGCTCGTAAAATAATTTTTATTCAACTTTCTTGCATGTCAAGCCTAGCCGAATCATATTCTCAACTATAGTAACCTTCAATTTCCACTATTACACTCATGTATGACCATTTTTTTCAACTTTTACAATTTAGTCCTTCTCATGTATTTTTCATGAAAATCACTTAGAAAAAGATGTTTATCATACATCAAAATTTCATATTCTTCCATAAAACATCAAAATAATGCATGTCATACATGGGTAAATTTTTGAACATAAACCTAGCTCAAAATATAGCTAGAAATAGCTAAACCGAGCTATGAGGGTCTCAAAAATACGAATAACATTAAAAACGGGGCTAGGATGCACTTACTATCAAGCTTGATAGTTGAAGAAACCCTAGCTATGGTGCTCTTGTGATTTTTTGGCCAAGGGAAGAAGATGGATATGATTTTTTGCTTCTTTTTTCCTTTTAATTCTTTTATTAACCAAGTGACTAAAATACCCTTAATAATCCTTTCTTGAGATTTTTCCTTCCCATTTCCATTTTTTGTCCACCATCAAATATATTGGTGTAACATCCGAGATTTAGGGATCTTGCATTTTTTTATGATTTCTGCGTGTCGAAGTGTTCTGCTTGTTGTGCGGTCGTGTTTGGGGGCCTAAAAAAGGTTCGGGGTTAAGCCGAAGCCTTAGTAAAATTTTTAGTTTTGCTCTTTTAGAGGAAAGCTGATTAGGGGTATGACTTAAGGAATTTTGGGTTACTTTTTGTGACATAAGAGGTGCAGTGGAAGAGTGGCAAGGTGACGCTGCTTAGCATGCAGGGGGTGGCGTCACAAGGGGAGCTAAGAGGGAGGAGGTTCGAAACTCAGAAGCAGCAAATGGGTATTCTTTTTTGGCTCAGGCAAGGGAAGTGGTTGGATGACAATCAAACTCTGGAGGAGAGAGGTAAGACTTGGTCAAGCAGTTCAAATGGGTGGTGGAAAGAAATTCAAGGAGTGTGAATAATTCAAACTCGTTTGAATGATTGGAAGAGAGGAAAGCTAGGAGATTTTGAAGGATGGTATTGGGGGGAGTAGTAGCTAAATTTTTGAGGAGACTGAGAGAGGAGGAACATTCAATTTTGGGTATTTGGGGGTGAACTGAAATTTGATTAAGGTGCAAGTGTTTTGCGTTTTCTTTTTTCGACATTTAGAGGTGTGTTTAGAATTCTCTCAAAATTCTTTTATTTTTATCCTTTGTCAAAATTTGCCTATGCAATTCCATTTCTTTTTCTCTTTTCTTTCTACCATAGCTGAAACTTAGAAGACCAGTAGGGTCACTTTTGTTCATCTTTTCTTTTCACTTTCAAAAGCCAAAAACATCACATCTTCCTTTTCATTTTTATTTTCATTTTCTTTATTGAGACCCCTCTAGCCAAATCTTCTTCAGTGAATTGGGATTGTTCTTTCTCCATTCACAAAATCCAAAACCTCCAAAGTTTAGCCTCTTTTCTCAAAGTTTCACCATAGCCAAATCATCATCCCATGGTTGGTAAGTTCTCTGTTGTTTTCTTCTATGCTATCTATTTTCTTTCATATCTTTATTCTAAACCAAATCACTTCCTTAATATCTCGATGGTTTGTTCTTTTCTTTTCACTCTTTATTCCTAGAAGCTGAAGCCCCTCTGTGGTGTCTGCTTGTGCCGAATCTTGAAGGAAACTGAAGGTAAGGAGATAAGGTTTTTGTGTGGCCATATCGTAGAGGGTGGACTTATGTCCCCTATTTGGCCGAAAGGCCAGTTCACTTTAATTCATTCTCCATTAGCCGAATCTCATTTGGTTGTGGTGTAAGGGTTCAATCAACATTTTAGCCAATTCTGTTAACTCTGAGATTCAATTGATTTAGGTAAGACAATTTCTTTTAGTGGTTTTGATAATCGTGTCATGTTCTAAACTGTTATCTTAACCGAGTTGGGTGGGCATTCAAATCATATCTCTCATAGTAAGTTTTGATGAGGCTTTTAATGGATGCAAGAAACATACAAGTTGGAGAGGGAAGCAAACCTTCGGGTTTGATCCCTAAGTTCAAGAAGAGGGCTGTGTATGCTGTTCATGATTGGCTACCTGGGTGTGGGCTAGCTTCTGAGCAGGATCGTAGACAGATAGCGGTGGTGTCGATTAGTGATAGTGTCGACGTAGAGAGTGTGATATTACGTGTTATTAGGTTTGTAACTACTCACACTATCTTTAATGCTATATTAATATGGTTATCATATTAAGTCAAATTTTGAAAGTTCGGTATGGCTATTGTGACACCTGTGGAGGGTGTAAGCGAGACATCAGGTTAGTGATTTCTGTTCTGATAAACTAAAAGGTTATGATGAAATAATTCGATCCATGTTATGAGTATTTCGTACACGCTGGTTGTAATATGTTACATCCATACATCTATATTTTATGTTGCATGGGGTTGGGAATATGTGATGAAAGGGGAAGTGTTGTAGTGGCTCTGTCACGATCTATTGTAGTGGCAGTGCCACGATTTGTTGTAGTGGCTCTGCCATGATCTGTTGTAGTGGCTCTACCACGATCTGTTCTAGTGACTATGTCACGATTAGACGATGAGCAGCATGATTGCCATTGATGGTTTGTAGCAATGAGGGTTGATTGTAGAAATTCCCATTGGTGTGATTGGTAGGTACGGGTGGTGTGTAGCGGATGGAAATGTAGGATTTGGGATGGGTTCTGCATCATTTTGGCATGAGTTGTACTGTTATTCTATTCTACAGGTCTAATGCCCAATCTGATGGTGCATGAGTGTTGCACACTGAGTTTTATGACTCACCCAATTCCTAAACATTTTCAGGTAGCACGTAGTGCAGTGGATCGGGTTCGAGATGAGCACGAGGTGGCCATACATGGCTTCTCACATTTTAGTAAAGAACTTTATTTATTTACTTTTAATAACTGGTTTGGTATTTTACGTTGTAATAAGGCCACTATTAATGGGTTTTAAATTTCAAGATTTTTTTAAGTTTTAAACACTCAAGTTAAACAACCAAACGAAATTAATACATGTTGATAAAAGAAGCACAAAGACAACCAAGTTTTCTTGCGACCAAACTATCAAGTAAATTTACCCTTCTTTTTTTTTTCAACGAAATTTTCATAACTTAAAAGGATAACATAGGTTTTAAATGGTCAATCGCTTCTAGGAGGTTCAAAAATACAACTCAGATAGCATAAATTCTCTAAGTTTTCTAAACAAGCGCTAAACCCGATTTTCTCACAGAGGTTTTTTCAAGGCCGCTTTGTGTGTTATAAAATTTCCTTAGTGACATGCCAGATCCGATTGTGGTGTATGGGTCAAGTTTGGGGTGTTACAAATTGGTATCAAAGCTTGGTTTAAAAGCTCAACTTTGGGTTTTAGGTTCACAACTTTTTCTAAAGAATGGTTTTAAAAACATAGTAGAATGAAAAAAAGGGAAAAAAATAAATAAAAAATGTTTTAGCATGGCTCTTGCGTCTCCAGCCCAAGTCCACCAGGTAATTTTATGTTTTAGTTTGAATTGCATATGCCATGTGGATATATTTCCATGGATGTTAAAACTTAGGAACTAAACTTTAAATATGAAAACTTTTAGGTTGTGTGTGAATCATGGAAACTACTCGTAATTAAAATTCATAAATTTTTTTCTTGAATAAACAGTGGAAAGAAATGCAAATGCATAAAATTTCTAAATCAGATGAAGACGATACGTTGAGATGAGTAGTAGGGGATGTGGACGTAATGCGCGTGGACGTGGTAGAGGCAGGATAGCATTGTCGGAACTAGTAGGGTTTGGTCATGGGTCAGGGAACGAAATGCCGCTGCCACCAGCCGCAGAAGCAGAGTATCAAGACCAAACAAGTGGAGACAATGCGGTGTCTCAGGTGATGCTACGGGTTTTGGAGAGAGTTGTTACAGCAGATTTGGGTGTGAAGGTTCAAAAATCGGTGTCTGAACGGCTACACGAGCCAATGAAGCGAAGATTTTAGGGGTGTTTTGACGTAGCCCCTAATACAGCCGAGTATTGGTTGGATGCTAGTGAGCACATAATAGATGATCTTGACTTCACGGTGGAGGAAAAGTTGAAAGGGGTGGTGTCTCTTCTCCGAGATGAGGCCTATCAATGGTGGCTCACGGTGAAAGAGGGTACTCTAGTAGACCGAATCGACTGAGATTTCTTTAAAGTGTCATTTCAGGGAAAGTACGTCGGGGCCAGTTATGTGGATGCTCAGAGGAAGCCATTCTTGAATCTGGTTCAAGAGAGAAAAACTGTGGCAGAGTATGAGGCAGAGTTTCTGCGCTTGAGTCTTAACGCTCGAGGAATGGTAGCGACTGACTATGAACGTTGTGTACGGTTCGAGGATGGATTGCGGAATGAATTAAGGGTAATGATAGCGCCGCAGAGAGAGAGAGACTTTGCTACCTGGTTGAGAAAGTTAAGATAGCTGAGGAGGTGAAGCAGATCGAAAGGCAGGATAGGGATAAGGATAGGGGTAGGAATAAGAGGAGTTTTGGGTCATCAAGTTCATCTGGGGTTTTATTAAAGGCCTAGGGTTAATGGGCCAGCTCGTGCTCCAACATCTGCTGTCGGGGGTCAGTATCGACCATGTGCTTTGTGTGGAAAGGTGCATTTAGGGGAGTGCAGGAGGAGAATCGAAGGATGTTTCAAGTGTTGATCTATGGATCATATGATTAAAGACTGTCCACAGGTGGACTAGGTGTAGCCAGCTGGGAGAGGTTATGATCAGGTCAGTAGGGGTGGTCGACATTGCCAAGGGGTTGTGGCCCAGTTAGAGGAGGTAATTGATTCGGTCGAGGCCGTGGAGCGCCTAGTAGGGGTGCTGTAACACTGATGTGAGACAGCCTGGGTTAGTCTATGCAACTAGGCGTCGAAAAGAGGGTGACGCACCAGACATCATAACCCAGGTACGTTTCTAATTTATGGTTTTCCTTACACTGCATTGATTGATTTTGGTTCGACACACTCTTATGTTGCTAGTGCTATAGCTGAAACTTTAAATTTTGACTACAAGACTTCTTCTAGGGAGATGACTGTAGTTAGCCCTCTAGGACAAACTGTAGTAGTGAACAAACTATATAAGGATGTACCACTGGAAGTTCAAGGGGTAGTGTTTTGGACTGATCTGATGGAACTGCCATTTGGGGAATTCGATTTGATCTTAGGAATGGACTGGTTAGTAAAGTATCAAGCAAATCTGGATTGTGCAGTCAAGCGTATAGTGTTGAGAATCGTAGAGGGTTTAAAGGTGGTGGTGATAGGCGAGAGAATGGATTGCCTATCCAATGTGGTATCAGTTTTGAAGGCCGAGAGAATGGTGAGAAAGGGATGTAAGGCATTCATGGTTCATGTTTGTGCTTTGGAGGCCAAGGAGGTAGTTGTGTGGGATGTTCGAACAGTGAAAGAGTATACTGATGTGTTTTCAGAAGAGCTTTTGGGATTGCCTCCAGATCGCGAGGTGGAGTTTGTTATTGACCTTCTACTAGGAATAGCGCCAGTGTCTATTGCTCCGTATAGAATGGCACCGAAGGAGTTAGTAGAGCTGAAAGCATAGATTCAGGAGTTGTTGGATCGGGTTTTATCCAGCCAAGTGTTTTACCTTGGAGAGCACCTGTGCTTTTCGTAAAGAAGAAGGATGGATCAATGCGAATGTGTATTGATTACCATCAATTGAATAAGCTGACAATCAAAAATAAGTACTCGCTGCCGAGGATAAATGACTTGTTTGATTAGCTCAAAGGGGCTTCGGTCTTTCCCAAGATCGATTTGAGGTCGGGGTATCACCAGTTTATGGTCAAAGAGGCAGATATACATAAGACAGTGTTTCGTACTCGCTATGGTCATTACGAATTCTTGGTGATGCCGTTTGGATTGACCAGTGCGCTTGCAGCATTTATGGATATGATGAATCGGGTTTTCAACCATATCTGGATCGGTTCATCGTGGTGTTTATAGACGATATTTTGGTGTACTCAAACTCGAGGAGGAGCATGATTCACATCTTCAAGTGGTTTTGCAAATTCTAAGGGAGAAGCAGTTGTTCACAAAGTTTAGTAAGTGTGAGTTCTGGTTAAGAGAGGTTACCTTCTTGGGTCATATGGTGTCAGCTGAGGGGATCAGGGTGAATCCTCAGATGATTGAAGCTGTATTGAACTGGAAACCACCTAAGTCTGTGGCAGAGATTCAGAGTTTTCTTGGTCTAGCTGGGTATTACAAAAGGTTTGTGGAAGGGTTTTCTCTGATTACAGCACCGTTGACCAAGTTTTAAGGAAAGGGGTTCCGTTTGTATGGTCCGACAAACAACAGGGAAGTTTTGAGAAGCTAAAGAGGATTTTGACTGAAGCTCTAGTATTGATTCAACCTAAGGCAGGGAAGGAGTTTACTGTCTATTGTGATGCGTCATTTACGGGATTAGGATATGTGCTAATGCAAGAGGGAAGGTGGTAGCATATGCCTCCCGACAGCTAAGGCCTCACTAAGTGAATTATCCGATGCATGATTTGGAGCTAGCTGCAGTAGTTTTTATCTAAAAATTTGGAGACATTACTTATATGGGGAGAAGTCTATTGTCTACACGGATCACAAGAGTCTAAAATACCTCCTTAACCAGAAGGAATTGAATCTAAGACAGGGAAGGTGGATAGAGCTGTTGAAGGATTATGATTGCTCGATTGAATAGCATCAGGGTAAGGCTAACGTGGTGGCAAACGCGTTGAGCTGTAAGGTAATATCAGACTTAAGAGCAATGTTTTGCCCACCTTAGTTTGTATGATGACAGAAGCTTATTAGCGAAACTGCAAGTGAAGCTGACGTGGGTGAATCAAGTTAAAGAGAAACAGTGGGTAGATGATGTTTTGAGTGCTAAACTTTGGCAGGTACAAGATGGTGGATTAGAGGATTATAATTTGAGCAATGACGGAATTTTGTGTTTCTGTGGGAAGGTCTTTATGCCGAATGATATGGAGTTGAGGCAGATGATTCTTCAGGAAGCACATAATAGCCCTTACGCTATGCATCCTAGAGGAAGTAAAGATGTATCAGGATCTGCGGGAATGATTTTGGTGGCCTGGGTTGAAATGAGAAGTTATGGAGTTTGTGGGTAAGTGTTTAACCTATCAGCAGGTTAAGGAAGAGCACCGATTGCCTTCAGGATTGTTGCAACCGGTGAAGATTCCGCAGTGGAAGTGGGAAAGGATCATGATGGATTTTGTTAGTGAGCTACCTCTTACGCCTACTAGAAAGGTTTCGGTGTGGGTGATAGTTGACTGCTTGACGAAGTTTGCCCATTTTATACCGGTTCAGGTCGATTACTCTCTACAAAGGTTGGCTAAGTTGTATATAATAGAGATCATAAGGTTGCATAGGGTACCAGTGTCTATCATCTCAGACAGGGACCCTAGATTCACGTCAAGGTTTTTGAAGGCGTTGCATCAAGCGTTGGGGAGAAGGTTAGACTTTAGCACATCATTTCATCCACAATCTGATGGACAGTCGGAGAGAGTGATTCAGGTTTTAGAGGATATGTTGAGGGGTTGTGTTTTAGACTTTAGGGGTAGTTAGGATGAATTTCTACCGTTGGCGGAATTCGTGTATAACAATAGCTACCAGTCGAGTATTCAGATGGTGCCATGTGAAGCACTATATGGTCGGAAGTGTCATACACCTACATGTTGGACAGAGTTAGGTGAGCGTCAGTTGTTGGGTCCAGAGTTGGTTGCTGAAACGGAGGACAAGGTTAAGTTGATTCGAGCTCAATTGAAGGAAGCTTCGGACAGGCAGAAGTCCTATGCAAATCTAAAGTGGAAAGATGTAGAATTTGAGTAGGAGACCGGGTTTTCTTAAAGGTGTCACCGTGGAAGAAAGTGCTAAAATTTGGTCGAAAAGGCAAGTTGAGTCCCAGGTTTATCGGGCCGTATCGGATGTTGAAGCGAGTGGGACCAGTAGCCTATCAGCTTGAGTTACCTTCAGAATTGAATCAGATCCATGAAGTATTCCACGTTTCTATGTTTAGACGCTATCATTCGGAACCATCTCATGGTGTGCCAGTCGAGGAAATTGAGGTAAGTTCAGACTTATCTTTTGAGGAAGAACCAGTGCAGATCTTGGATCGAGACATCAAAGTGTTGCGTAGAAAATCGGTTCCTCTGGTGAAGGTTCTGTGGCGAAATCATGGTTCAGAAGAAGCGACGTGGGAACCAGAGGATGTGATGCAACAGCAATACCCTCAACTCTTTTGATCAGGTAAATTTTGAGGCCGAAATTATTTTAAGGGGTTGAACTATAACATCTAGGGTTTAAGGGTCTTCATTTTTTTATGATTTCTACGTATCGAAGTGTTCTACTTGTTGTTTGGTCGTGTTTGGGGGCCTCATAAAGGCTCGGGGTTAAGCGAAGCCTTGGTAAAATTTTTAGTTTTGGCACTTTTAGAGGAAAGCTAATTAGGGGTAGGACTTAAGGAATTTTGGGTTGCTTTTTGTGTCACAAGAGGTACAGTGGAAGGGTGGCAAGGTGACGCCGCTTAGCATGCAGGGGGTGGCGTCACAAGGGGAGCTGAGAGGGAGGAGGTTCGAAGCTCAAAAGCAGCAAATGAGTATTATTTTTTTGGCTCAGGCAAGGGAAGTGGTTGGATGACAATCAAACTCTGGAGGAGAGAGGTAAGACTTGGTCAAGCAGTTCAAATGGGTGGTAGAGAGAAATTCAAGGAGCTTGAATAATTCAAACTCGTGTGAATGATTGGAAGAGAGGAAAGCTAGGAGATTTTGAAGGACGACATTGGGGAGGAGTAGTGGTCAAATTTTTTAGGAGACTGAGAGAGGAGGAACATTCGGTTTTGGGCATTTGGGGGTGTGCCAAAATTTGGTTAAGGTGCTAGTGTTTTGCGATTTTCTTTTTTCGGCATTTAGAGGTGTGTTTAGAATTCTCTCAAAATTCTTTTATTTTTCTCCTTTTCCGAAATTTGCCTATGCAATTCCATTTCTTTTTCTCTTTTCTTTCTATCATAGCTGAAACTTAGAAGACCATTAAGGTCACTTTTGTTCATCATTTCTTCTCACTTTCAAAAGCCGAAAACATCACATCTTCCTCCCTTTTCATTTTTATTTTCATTTTCTTTCTTAAGACCCTCTCTAGCCAAATCTTCTTCACTGAATTGGGATTGTTCTTTCTCCTTTCACAAAAGCTGAAACCTCAAAAGTTCAGGCTCTTTTCTCGAAGTTTCACCATAGCCGAACCATCATCCCGGGGTTGGTAAGTTCTCTGTCGTTTTCTTCTTTGCTATCTCTTTTCTTTCTCATCTTTATTCTAAACCGAATCACTTTCTTAATATCTCGATGGTTTGTTCTTTTCTTTTCACTCATTATTCCTAGAAGTAGAATCCCCTCTGTGGTGTCTACTTGTGCCGAATCTTGAAGGAAACTAAAGGTAAAGAGATAAGGTTTTTGTGTGGCCGTATGGTGGAGGGTGAACTTATGTCCCATGTTTGGCCGAAAGGCCACTTCTCTATAATTCATTCTTCATTAGCCGAATCTCATTTGGTTGTGGTGTAGGGGTTCAATCAATGTTTTAGCCAAGTCCATTAACTTTGGGATTCAATCGATTTAGGCAAGACAATTTCTTTTAGTGGTTTTGATAATCTATTCATTTTCTAGACTGTTATCTTAACCGAGTTGGGTGGACATTCAAATCATATTCTCATAGTGAGTTTTGACGAGGCTTTTAATGGATGCAGGAAACATACAAGTTGGAGAGGGAAGCAAACCTTTGGGTTTGATCCTTAAGTTCAAGAAGAGGGTTGTGTCTGCTGTTCGTGATTAGCCACCTTGGTGTGGGCCAGCTTTTGAGCAGGATCGTAGGTAGATAGCGGTGGTGTTGATTGATGATAGTGTCGACGCAGAGAGTGTGATATTACGTGTTATCAGGTGTGTAACCACTCACACCATCTTTAATACTATATTAATATGATTATCATATTCTGTTAAATACCAAAAGTTTGGTATGGCTATTGTGACACCTGTGGAAGGTGTAAGCGAGACATCAGGTTAGTGATTTCTATTCAGATAAACTAAAAGGTTATGATGAAATAATTTGATCCATGTTATGAGTATTCCGTACACGCTGGTTGTAATCTGTTACATCCATACATCTGTATTTTATGTTGCATGGGGCTGGGAATATGTGATGAAAGAGGAAGTGTTGTAGTGGCTCTGCCACGATCTGTTGTAGTGGCACTGCCACGATCTGTTGTAGTGGCACTGCCACGATCTGTTCTAGTGACTATGTCACGATTAGACGGTGAGTAGCATGATTGCCATCGATGGTGTGTAGTGGTGAGGGTTGATTGTAGAAATCCCCATTGGTGTGATTAGTAGGTACGAGTGGTGTGTAGCGGATGGAAATCTAGGATTTGGGATGGGTTCTGCATCATTTTGGCATGAGTTGTATTGTTATTCTGTTCTGTAGGGCTAAGGCCCAATCTGATGGTGCATGAGTGTTGCACACTGAGTTTTATGACTCACCCAATTCCATAACATTTTCAAGTCGCACGTAGTGCAGTAGACTGGGTTGGAGATGAGCAGGAGGTGGCCATGCATGGTTTCTCGCATTTCAGTAAAGAACTTTATTTATTTAATTTTAATAACTGGTTTGGTATTTTACGTTGTAATAAGGCCACTGTTAATGGGTTTTAAATTTTGGGATTTTTTTTAAGTTTTAAACACTCGAGTTAAACAACCAAACAAAATTAATACATGTTGATAAAAGAAGCACAAAGACAACCAAGTTTTCTTGCGACCAAACTATCAAGTAAATTTACCCTTTTTTCTTCAACGAGATATTCATAACTTAAAAGGATAACATTGATTTTAAATGGTCAATCGCTTCTGGGAGGTTCGCGAAACTACAACTCGGATAGCATAAAGTCTCTATGTTTTCTAAACAAGCGCTAAACCCGATTTTCTCACAGAGGTTTTCCTCAAGGTTGCTTTGTGTGTTACAAAATTTCCATAGTGACATGCCAGATCCAGTCATGGTGTATGTGCCGGGTTTGTGGTGTTACAATTGGTCTAATTGTAAAAATAAGGACCTCTGGTAATTTTTATAATTCTATTTCATACTTGAATCTTCTAGAATCTCATATTTTTTACTCTTTGCAATTTAATCCTAATGGATAATTTAGTCACTAATTAATAAAATTTCTTCATGAAATTTTTCACACAATCATGCAAATCCTCATAAGCCTCATAAAAATCATAAAACTCATATTACTACGTCAAATTTGTGCTCTCACAACCACTATTCTGACTAAGCCCTAAGTCAGGCTGTTACAAGGGGTGTCATGAAGAGAAAAAGTACCCTTATTGCATCTGGAGATGATGCCTCTTCGCGAGTGCGAATGGCACAAATCCTTGCAGGTGCCTGAGCCTTCGGTCTCACAGTAGAGTCTCGAGGCGTACCTCTACTGCTAGTCCTACCTCCCGGGTTCTTTAGTGGTCTACCCTTTAAAGATACATTGCTGTATCTTATCTCTTGATTCCTTTCTTTCTCATCTCTCTCAAGGAAATTTTGAATAAAATAATCAGAAGAACCGCACTTATAACAATTTCGGTTGTTTCCCCAACACTCCCCAATATGCTAACTGATAAACCGTAAAAGTAACATATTTAGACCCCATATTTAGCATGCTTTTGGATGATTTAGGCCTTGATTTATGTAAAAAGGTGCTTTTAAACCTTTCTTTTCATGTTTATACTCAGAAAAGCACTCGAGAATGAAAAAAATGAGAAACGAGCTTAAAACGGGCCAATTTGGGTGAAAGAGGAAATCCATACGGCCTGGACTTCAAGCCACACGGCCGTGCCTCGTCATATTACTTCACACGACCATGCTACCATTTACATGGCCGTGCCCCAATCAATAGAATTGAGACATGGCATGAAGAAGATGTACACGGGCGTGTACCATGGTCATGCCCCTGCCCCAGGAAAGAGCAATTTCACTCGGATTTGGATGCTTGGAGGCAAAGAAACACATTCCCAAGTCCACTTAAACATCCTAGGAGGAATTCTACTTGAATTAGGATACTTAGGAGCCAAGTAAAGCATCTCAAAGCCTATATAAACACCCAAGGTAGCAACTAAAAAGAGGAGTTGGCGAAGTCAAACAGAGGCGAGTTTTACGCGAGCTTTTATTCAAGGAATTACTCAAAGATAGCCAGTTGATCCATCTCAAGAAGCCGGAGTTCTACTTAAGATAGAGGATCTCTTCTTCAAATCCTTCAAGGGGTTTTAGGGATTTCTTATGTTTTGTTTTATCTTTTCTCTTGAGATGTTCTCTTATTTAGTTATGAACTAAACCCCTCAGATACCTGAAGGGGATGAAACCTATGATGGATTTTGTTATTTGACTTCTAAATTATATGATAAATACTTAGTTTATTCTTAATGATGTTGTTTAATTTAATTTGATGTGTTTAGGTGGGGGAGGAATAGACCCTACCTAAGGTTAGATCTAGCATAATTGAGCGGAGTTGATCAGGCGCCTAGAGATAGGGTTACGAGATTTTGCGGACTAGGGTGAAACCTAATATGGGAATCCATTGATCGATTTACTGCTTCCTTAGAGGGTTATTATAAGAGAACGATAGTTCCACTAAATAATGATCACTGTAAAACAATCCAGTTTAAATATTTATAAAAGAGTGATCGAACCTGTAGACTGATTGGGACAACGATAGAGGCAAGCGCACCTATTGAACAGTAGTATAGCTCAGGCAAGAATATCTTTATCGAACCCAAGGAACCTAAAAGTACTATTACTCACTTTCTTTCTATTATTTAGCCTAAAATATGGAGTAATTGGTTTATTAAACTAAAACAAATGAAATATTTAAACTAAATGTAAATACAAAAGAAATGAAACTTTGGGAAAAGACTTTGAAGAAAACTCAATTGATAAAGACTATACCTTCGGGAAGAATCCACCTATGACTTCACTTATTATCTAACTTCCAATTCACATGATTTCTTTTACTTAACTTGATCCGTGAGACTCCCTAACCTATATTAAACCTTCTCTCGAAGTGAATAATGTCTAACCTTAGGTTAATTAGTGGAACTCTCGTTCTCTTATAATAACCCCCTAAGGAAGCAGTAAATTGATTAATGGACCCCCATATTAGGTTTCACCCTAATCCGAAAAAATCTCATAACCCTATCTCTAGGCGCCTGATCAACTCCGCTTAATTATGCTAGATCTACTCTTAGGCAGGGTCTATTCCTCCTCCACCTAAGCACATCAGATAAATTTAAGCAACATAATTAAGAACAAGCTAAGTATTTATCATATAAATCAAAAGAATTAAATAACAAATTCCATCATAGGTTTCATCCCCTTCAGGTATCTCAGGGGTATAGTTCATGATTAAACAATCAAACATCTCAAGAGAAAATATAAAACAAAACATATGAAATCCTTAAAACCCCCTAAAGGAATTGTAGAGGAGATCTTCCGTCTTTAGTAGAATTTTGACTCTTTAAGATGGATCAATTGGCTATCTTCGAGTAATTCCCTAAACGAGTAATGCCCTGGCAGAAAAACTCTACTAAAACCTGACGCCCTTGAATTGTTGCCTTGGATTGTTTATATAGACGTTTGGGATGCTTTACTTCGCTCCTAAGTACTCGTAATTGGGGTGTAATTCATCCTAGGTGTTTGAGTGGACTTAGGATTGTGTTTCTTGGGCTCTAAGCATCCAATTCCGAGTGAAATTGCTCTTTTTGTGATAGGGGCACAACTTTGACATGCTTGTGTATTTTGTGGTCAAGCCCGTGTCTCCATTCTTCAATTTAGGCACGGCTATGACACGCCCGTGTAATTTATAGGTAGAGGCCCTGTCTCGATTCTGCCATTTTGGGAACGATCGTGTAGATCACTAGGCACACCCATGTGTGGACTTAATAGATGGGAAAAAAGCCGTGTGAATTGGGGTAAGGCCGTGGTCTAGATGACTATCGAGGCACGGCCGCGTGGCATGAAGTCTAGGCCGTGCTAACTTCTTGGGTCAGCACACTTTGGTTTGTTTTAAGCCCGTTTTGTGTTCTTTTTATCCTTGGGTGCTTTATTGAGTATAAGACATGAAAAGAAAGGATTAAGAGCACCTTTTTACATAAATTAAGGATAAATTCATCCAAAAGCATACTAAATGTGTTACTTTTACGGTTTATCAAATACCCCCACACTTCAGCTTTTTCTTGTCCTCAAGCAAAATTCTCAACTTACAATCAAAACAAACTTTCCATAATTCATAATTCCTATCGATATTGTCTCATCATTATTCATAGATAATTTATACATGGTTGATTTAACTGGAAGTGCCCTAAAGTTTCAATTACTATAAGTCATACATTTATAGCCTGGAACCGTAGGTGGCTCCCCTTATCTAAGTAATTACCTTTGATTCAAAACTGACAAGGACTGACATCCTCACTAAAGATTCACCTAAATCACTCAAAAAGTGTTTAAGGTTCAAGAATAAGCACTCTAAGTCGAGCTTGAAAAGTTAATCCCATAAGCTTGCCTGAAAATCAAATCTCCACCACTGTATATGAGATGATAAATAGATCAAAAGGCCTTTATTAGGGTTGTAACGGGGCTAGGGTTAAAGGTGTGGATAAAGGCTGAATTAGATTGAATTAACCAATTACCTAACTAGAAACAATGAACTAATATAAGTACTTACATCAATTAAAAGCTAATAGGAATACTATAATACTTTAATATGAGCTTTTCTTCAACAATTAGAATTTAGATACATGAGCTCCAATACTTTGTTTTTGATTTTTTTTAAGATCAAACTAAAACATTACATCATAAATGATAAATGTAACTACGGAACTAATATAATTCGATAATTTAATCAAATCAAACCTCGATTAAAGGGTAGTCAAAAGAATGGTGATAATAAATATAAAGGGATTTTGGGTTGATACTAGTGGGTGAGTTAATAAAAAGGTTATTAGGTTTCAACGGGGTTCACTAAGGGTTAATTTGTGAAGGTAGGCTTTTTAGTGGAGTGAATGAGTTAAACCTAGGTGCATTTATCATCTCAGTATATCAAATCATTATTGTGGTCTCGACATGTATAAACGAGGCAAGTTCTAGAATAACAGTTCAAAGTTGACACACTCATAATCAATAAAGTGAGCAAGAAAAAGAATATATGCTCTAAATGGCTCAAAATCTCACCAAAAAATATGAATGTTTTTGACATCAATCCCTATAGATTTCAAATTTCAAAGTAATACTCAGATTTAGTTCGACAACCTATCAGTTTTTATTTTTGAAAAATAGACTTATCATGCTTGATTCTCTAGTATTCTTCAAATTTAATCACCAATGCAGAATTAACTATAACTTACTCTAAAACATTTCAATAAGAACCATAAGTCATTAGAAATTTCATCCTAATTAATAATATGAGAATAATTTTTTAGATCAAGACTAATTTCAGGGTTTTAAGAATTATGCAAAAAGTTAGGCACTATTACCCCACACTTAAGATGTACATTGCCCTCAATGTACAAAGATAGATAATGAAATTTTCGTGCCAAATCAAAAAGATAAGTGGGGAAAGTAATACTCCCTAAAATCTGGATGATCATTGGCATCTCTGGTGGTAGTGATGGCATTTTCTATGGGCCTGGTGGAGTGGCTACCGGGAAGCAAATTGCTAGATAAAGAAATTGGGTAGCCTGTGAAGAAATAGCCAAGAGATCTAGGGAAATAATAATACTATACTAATAATATAATTAAAGATTAAAGAAATAAAATGAAGAAGACGAAGAAGAAAACTGAAATTGAAAGAAAAAACTAATGGACTAAGGAGTCCTTATTGTTGGATGGTTAGTGAAGTGGGTGTGTCTTCTAAGGCTGTGGTGTGTGATTCCCTAGTAGCCTTTAGAACCCAAAACCAAGAAACTAATATGAAATAAATTAATTTAAGCAGGAAATAAGTAAAGATAAGGAAGATAAAGGAGACGAGAAAAGAAGAATAGAACCGAAAAGGTTTTCGAGACCCTTGGCGTGTCAATTAAGTGAAGCTGCCGGCATGAACTCATGTTGAGGTCTCCTCTAAGGAGGTGATGCTTACGTTTCTTCAGCATGATCTTTGTGTTGCTCAAGTGTCTTGGATCTTTTCTATGAATAGGAAGAAAAAATTTGAAAGAAAAGAGCAAGAAGAAATAAGAAAAGAGATGGGACAAAGAAGATGGGTTGTAGGGATTTAAATAGGATTTCAAATCTAGTACGTTCCCACGCCCGTGTACCGAGGGTGTGTCCTCTCACACGACTGTCTAGCACGGCCGTGGCTAATGGCGTGTTGCTTCTTACACGCTCGTTTCTTAGTCAGCCACGCCTGTTTCGAGAAAGTCAGTAGCTTCACACGGGTCATAGGCACGCCCGTGCAGTTCTTGTCTATACCCGTGCTTTAGGGTTGTTGGGCTCGTGACCTCGCGGAGTGGTTGGACTGGCATGTACAGCCCTGCTCCTGTTAGTGTGGTGGTTTTGGTGGTCCACATGGCCACGGACACGGTCGTGTGGTCTAAAAATCTACACTTTTGTGTTTGTTTCCAACTAAATACTTAGGAAAGAAAGATGGAAAGAAAAGAAACTGGAATCAAATCTGAAAATAAATAGTGTTAATGTTCGGGTTACCTCCCGAGAAGTGCTCGTTTATAGTCTTACGCTAGACTGTCCTAATGTTTGAAAATTTTCAGGGAGGTTTAAAGGTTTGAATATCTTCCCTCATACTTACGATTTTATTTTCATGACAAGATTTGAATTGAGAATCATTTACCTCGAATTTGTCAAATTTTAGGTTACTTACCTCGGCTGTGTTGTAGGGAAAGATTTTGTGTACCTTGGAGAGGATTTTTCCCTTTGCCCTCGAGTCTGTTGAAGTGTTGTGAAGACTGGTTTTGTCTAACAGTACCTGGTCTACTATTTTAAAGTGATTGGATGTTCCTATGAGCTCATCTGGTGATTCCTTAGGTTTTACTTCGTGTGGATCCAACTTTTCTTTGGTGTATATCTTCTGCTCTTCTAAATTATTGATCGTATGCTTCTGTGTTGACTCAGTTTTGATGTTTCGTAATGTTTCCTGCGATGGAGGTTGAATAATTTGATTATCTATTGAAACGTATTTCTTACCTTCATATTCTGTGGTTCTAGCTGAGTCGAAAGCTTGAAGATTGGCTAATTCATCACCTACATGAAGTATGAGTTCTCCTGTGGCAACATCGATTTTAGTCTTAGTAGTAGCAAGAAAAGGTCTACCTAAAATTAAAAGGATTGAACTTTCCTCATCCATGTCTAAAACAACAAAATCTATTGGGAAAACAAATTTATCTATTTTGACTAAAACATCTTCAATAATGCCCTAGGGATTCTGACAGTTTTATCAGCTATTTGAATACTCAACCTAGTTTGTTTGGGCTTCCCTAGACCTAGTCGTTTAAACAGTGCATAAGGCATAACATTTATACTTGCCCCTAAATCAGCTAATGCATTATCAATAATCAAAATACCAATTAAGCATGGAATCGTAAAATCCCTGGATCTTTTAATTTTTTTGGTAGCCTATTCCGTAGCATAGCTGAACATGTTGCGTTTAATTCAACATGGTGTTCTTCGTCTATTTTGCGTTTGTTCATCAAGAGCTTGCTTAAGAATTTTATTGCATCGGGCATCTGGAAAAGAGCTTCAAGAAAAGGTAAGTTAATATGTAATTTCTTCAAGAGTTTTAGAAACTTACCGAATTGTTCCTCTAAATCATCTTTTTCAATGCTTCGGGATAAGGTATGCGAGGTTGGTATTCTTTGACTAACGGTTTTGGCTTTTCTTGAGCTACCTCGGTCTTATCCTTCTTTTCTTGTGCTGATGTGGGTCTATCTACTTCGGTACCCTCTTGAGTTGTAATGGCTTGGATTTGCTCTTTTGGGTTTATTTCTGTGTTGCTTGGTAGACGTCCTTGTTGGCATTCATAAATTAACTTTTTCAGGTGTCCCACTTACCTAGTAAGTTCTCCAACTTGATTCTTGAATCCTTTCATCGACTTCTATTGTTCATCAAGGTTTGTATCAGTCTTTTGGAGACGAGATTCTGTGGCTGCCATAATTTTGTCAGCATCTCTTCAAGGCTTGATTTTTTTCCTATGGGTAGGGCTGATTTTGATAATTTGGAGGAGGTTGTTGCCTTTGAATTCCTTGAATTCCTTGTCCTCCCCACGGAAAATTTAGGTGGTTCCTCTAATATGGGTTATAAGTATTACTATAAGGATTATTATTGGGTCTGAAATTATTACCTATATAGTTTGTCTGCTCATTTTTGCTCCTAGTTGGTAGGGTGGGTACTCAGCATTCGCCACATTCTCGTTTGATTCGCATTGCATTACTGAACGTACGTGCGAAGAACATAAATTATCAAGCTTTTATTCATTAACTCTACCGTGTTGTGACATTGTCATCACTGCGTCTATGTTGAAAACTCCGGCTGATATTGTATGCTTTGCCCTTGTGATTTGCCATTGATAAGTGTTCAATGACATCTCTTTAATAAAATCGTAGGCCGCTTCAGGAGTTTTGTTGTTTAGAGTTCCACCGGCTGATGAATCAATCATTTGCCTTGTTGAATAATTCACACCATTGTAAAAAGTTTGGACTTGAAGCCACAAAGGTAATCCATGGTGTGGGCATCTTCTTAGGAGATCCTTTTATCTTTCCCATGCATCATATAATGTTTATGCGTCATTCTGCTCAAAAGAAGATATGTCATTCCTAAATTTGGCCGTTTTGGCTGGTGGAAAATACTTTAAAAGAAATTTTTCGGTCATTTAGTCCCATGTGGTGATTGACCCTTGTGGTAACGAGTTCAACCACTACTTTGCTTTATTCCTTAATGAAAAAGGAAATAATCAAGACGTATGGCATCATCAGAAACGTCGTTTATTTTGAAAGTATCACAGAACTCTAAGAAATTAGCTATTTGAGTATTTGGATCTTCGTCCTGCAATCTATCAAATTGAACAAACTGTTGAATCATTTGTATTATGTTGGGTTTTAATTCAAAATTATTAGCAACTATAGCAGGCCTAACAATACTAGATTCTGCTCCTGTCAAATTAGGTTTAGCATAATCATACATAGTACGTGAGCATTCGATCTTGTGCATCAAAGCGGATTATTTTCGGCCATCCTTGAGAGGATTGGATCCGTAAGTTGTTCTTCTCTTTGGTAGTCTAGAGCTCGTCTAATTTCACTGTGATTTCTGCGAGCGGTAGCTTCAATATCACTGTCATATTCTAATGGTCCTCTAGGGTTTCTTCTAGTCATAAACTAGAGGTACCTTGCAAGTTTAATAAAAAAAAAAGAGGATTAGCAAAATTAGAAATTAAATAAAAAAGATAAAAATTAGAAATAATGGCTAAAGTAATAAAAATAGAGCTTTCATAATATTTTAGAAGTCCCCGGCAACGACGCCAAAAACTTGATCGCTGCAAAATAGTCTAGCTTTAATATTTATTAAAGAGTGATCGAACCTATAGACTGACTGGGACAATGATAGAGGCAAGCGCACCTATCAAACAGTAGTATAGTTCAGGCAAGAATATCTTTATCGAACCCAAAGAACCTAAAAGAACTATTACTCACTTTCTTTCTATTATTTAGCCTAAAATATGGAGTGATTGGTTTATTAAACTAAAACAAATGAAATATTTAAACTAAATGCAAACACAAAAGAAACAAAACTTTGGGAAAAGACTTTGAAGAAAACTCAATTGATAAAGATGATACCTTCGGGAAGAATCCACCTATGACTTCACTTATTATCTAACTTCCAATTCACATGATTTCTTTTACTTAGCTTGATCCGTGAGACTCCCTAACCTATATTAAACCTTTTCTCGAGGCGAATAACATCTAACCTTAGGTTAATTAGTGGAACTCTCATTCTCTTATAATAACCCCCTAAGGAAGTAGTAAATCGATCAATGGACCCCCATATTAGGTTTCACCCTAATCCGATAAAATCTCGTAACCCTATCTCTAGGCGCCCGATCAACTCCGCTTAATTATGCTAGATCTACCCTTAGGCAGGGTCTATTCCTCCTTCACCTAAGCACATCAGATAAATTTAAGCAACATAATTAAGAATAAACTAAGTATTTATCATATAAACCAAAAAAATTAAATAACAAATTCCATCATAGGTTTCATCCCCTTCAGGTATCTGAGGGGTTTAGTTCATGATTAAACAAGAAAACATCTCAAGAGAAAAGATAAAACAAAACATAGGAAATCCTTAAAACCCCCTAAAGGAATTGAAGAGGTGATCCTCCGTCTTGAGTAGAATTCTGACTCTTCGAGATGGATCAATTGGCTATCTTCGAGTAATTCCCTAAACAAGAAAAGCTCTGGCAGAAAAACTCTGCTAAAACATGATGCCCTTGAATTGCTACCTTGGATTGTTTGTATAAACATTTGGGATGCTTTGTCTCGCTCCTAAGTACTCGTAATTCGGGTATAATTCATCCTAGGTGTTTAAGTGGACTTAGGATTGTGTTTCTTAGGCTCCAAGCATCCAATTCTAAGTGAAATTGCTCTTTTCTGTGACAGGGCCATGACCTTGACATGCCTGTGTAAATCATGGTCCAGCCCGTGTCTACATCCTATCGATTTAGGCACGGCTATGACACGCCCATGCAATATATGGGTAGAAGCCGTGTCTCAATTCTACCATTTTGTGAACGGCCGTGTAGATCACTAGGTACGCCCGTGTGTGGACTTTATCGATGGGAAAACGGCCGTGTGAATCGGGGTAAGGCTGTGGTCTAGATGACTATCGAGGCACAGCCATGTGGCATGAAGTCTAGGCTGTGCTGACTTCTTGGGTCAGCCCACTTTGATTTATTTTAAGCCCGTTTTGCATTCTTTTTATCCTTGGGTGCTTTCCTGAGTATAAGACACTAAGAGAAAGGATTAAGAGCACCTTTTTACATAAATTAAGGATCAATTCATCCAAAAGCATACTAAATGTGGGATTAAAATGTGTTACTTTCACGGTTTATCAATTAACATAAGGTTAGACGTTATTCGCCTCGAGAGAGGGTTTAATATAGGTTAGGGAGTCTCATGGATCAAGCTAAGTAAACAAATCATGTGGTTTGGGGAATAACTAATAAGTGAAGTCATAGGTGGATTCTTCCTGAGGGTATCGTCTTCATCAACTGAGTTTCCCTAAAGTCCTTCTCCCATTCATTCTTTTGTCTTTGCATTTAGTTTAAAGTATTTCATTAGTTTACGAATCCAATCACTCCATATTTCAGGCTAAACAATAGAAAGAAAGTGAGCAGTAGTACTTTTAGGTTCCTTTGGGTTCGATAAGATATTCTTGCCTAAACTATACTACTGTTCGATAGGTGCACTTGCCTCTATCGTTGTCATAGTTAGTTTATAGGTTCGATCATTCTTTTTATAAATATTAAAAAGCATCTGTTTGACACGATCAAGTTTTTGGCGCCGTTGCCGGGGAACACTAAAATATTAAGAAAGCTCTATTTCTATTACTTTAGCCATTTTTTTATTACAATTTATTATTTTTTTATTTTATTATTTTTTTTACTTTGCTAATTTTTTTCCTCTATTTTGCTTTTGGCAGAAAATTTTAGTCTATGGAAAAGATGGCATTGAATAATTATCAGTGCCAAGGTATGAGGACAATTCCTACAGCCAGTGTTTTCAACCTCGACGTGGGCACCAGGTTATCTAAGTAGTTAGAGAAAATGAATAAAAAGATTGATGATTGGTATAGTCCCTCGTAGGTACATCTAGAAATACAATATGATTTGAATCTAAGAGGCGTGGCGAATCCTAAGTACCCACCCTACAGATATGGTATGGAAAACGAGCAAGCCCACTATACAGGTAACTATTCTAGATATCAAAATAATTTTTATAGTGACACTTATAATGCAGGTTGGAAGTACCATCCTAATTTCTCTTGGGATGATCAAAATAGACAAAGATCGGAACTTCCTCTAGATTTTCAACAATGACTTCACCAACAAGAAGAGGAGCCTAATCTTGAAGAGATGCTGATGAAATTCATGGTAGCGACAGATTCTCGTTTCTAAAAGGCTAAAGCAGCACTTGATGAACAACAAAAATCGATCAAAGGGATCGAGAATCATGTTCGAGAACTTACTAGGTCAGTGGGACATCTCGCAAAGCTAATGTCAAAACGACTGCTAGGACGTCTACCAAGTAACACCGAGGTTAACCTCAAGGAGCAAATTCAAGCCATCCTAGCTCAAAACAAAGACGGGTTAGATGAACCAAACTCAATAAAAGAAAACAAGGTAGACAAAGTCAAGGTAGAGGTAACACAAGAAAAGCCAAAATCGATAATCAAGGAGTACCAACCTCGCATACCTTATCCCGAAGCAATGAAAAGAGACGATTCAGAGGAAGTTCGGTAAGTTTCTTAAACTCTTAAAGAAAGTACATATTAACTTTCCTCTTCTTGAAGCTCTTTTTCAAATACCAGACTCGATGAAATTTTTAAGACAACGCTTGACCAACAAACGAAAATTAGACAAAGAGTATCACGTGGAGCTAAACGCAACGTGCTCAGCAATTCTACAATATGAACTGCCACGGGAATTAAAAGATTCAGGGAGTTTTACAATTCCATGTTTAATTGGTAGTTTATCTATTGATAATGCGTTAGCGGATTTAAGGGCAAGCATCAATGTTATGCCTTACAAAATGTTTAAACAACTAAGTCTAGGGAAACCCAGACAAACTAGGATGTGCATTCAATTAACTGATAAAACTATAAGAATTACTAGGGGTATAATAGAAAATGTTCTAATCAAAATTGATAAATTCGTACTCTGAGTAGACTTTGTTGTTCTAGACATGGATGAGGACAACACGATCCCCTTAATTTTAGGAAGACCCTTTTTATTAACTGCCAGAGCTAAAATTGATATCTATGGAGGAGAACTCATACTTCATGCAGGCGACGAGTGAGTCACTATTCAAGCTCTTGACTCGGCCAGAACATCAAGTGATAAAGGTGAGAAAGAAAATTCAGTTGATAACCAACTTGTTCAACCTTCATTGCAGGAAACACCACAAAGTTACAAACCTGAGCCGGATCATAGACCTCGTGCTAATAAAGAAGAATTACATGAGGAACCAGAACCACATGAAGTGAAATTGAAGGAAACCCCAGACCAGCTGATAGGAACAACAAATCACATCAAAATAGAGGATCGGGTATTGTTGAATAAGGAAGACCCTCGAATCACCAATTTAGAACTCAAGGAAAACGAAGAAATCACTTTTGAGGTACTTAATGTCTTCGTATACGGCATAGTTGAGGTTGGTAATCCTAAATTTCAACACTTTTGAGGTAAACATCACTCGACTTAAACTATATATCCATAACCGAAGTGATCGTATGAGGAAGAATTTTCACCTCCTCAAACCACCATGACCATACGAATGATAGGTAAAGCCTAGCTAATACTATAAATGAGCACTTCTCGGGAGGAACCCGTGCACTAACCCCATTTTTACATTTCTTTTATTATTTTTTTACTTTTTCTTTTTTTTAGCACCTAACTATAAACTAACTAAAGAGCAGATTTCTAGGCCACACGGCCCTACACACGGGCATGCCCGTGGCCGTGTGGAAGCCAAGGGATGAACTATGGGCGTGCCAGTAGTCGTGCATAACATAGAAAAATTTCTTTTCCCAACACGGATGGCGATAATAGTCCACACCTGTGCCGACACCCCGTGCGAGGTTACTGACTTGTACAGCACTGGGTAAACATGGTCGTGCCTTTCAACTGTAACAACATTCTGACTTATCGAACACGGGAGGAGCATGCCCTTATTAAATGACCGTGTGAAGGAAGACACGGGCATGCAACGACACCCACGGCCATGCCCGAACACCCTGAATGCATTCAAAATTCAAAATCCCAAAACACAAGCTACATCTCTATTTAAACCTCATTCTCCACTTTTCTAATTGTCTTTCATTTTCCATTATTAATTTTTGTTTTTATTTTATTTCACCATTATTTTTTACTTTATTTTATTTTATTTTCTTCTTCTTATTCTTTATGATATTTAGATTTAGCTTAGGATACAATAATACCAAGCCGGCTATTCGAGGATTCAATTTCAAACGGTTCGAGACGCTTCCCCACGTCCACCTCTAATCTTATCCGGTTTCTTTTCATAGACTTCATCCAAAAATTCAGGAAGTGTTACTTCTCCCCTTCTTTTTGATTTTATTATTACATAATTGTTTATCTATCTTTGCACATTAAGGGCAATGTACATCTTAAGTATAGGGGGTAAAAGTGTCAAACCTTTTGCATTATTCTAAATCCTAAACTTTAGTCTTGTCCATAAGAAATCTTCTCATATTACTAATTAGGATGAAATTTCTAATGATTTATGACTTTTATTGATATGTGATATGTTTTAGATTAGGTCATAGTTAATTATGCATTGATGATTAAATTTGAAGGATACTAGAGAATTAGGCATGGTAAGTTTACTTTCTAAAAATTAAAAATTAATAGGTCGTTGAACTGAATTTGAGTATTACTTTGATGTTTGAAATTTACTGGGATTGAGGTCAAAACACCTATAATTTTGGTGAGATTTTGAGTCTTATAGAGCATATATTATTTATCGTGCTCACTTTTTTTTATGAGTGTGTCCACTTTGAACTGTTATTCTAGAACTTGCCTCGTTTATGCATGTTGAGATCACATTAATGATTTGATATACTGAGATGACAAAGGCACCTAAGATTTAACCCACTTACTCCATAAAAAGCCTACCTTTACAAATTAACCCCTAGTGAACCCCGTTGAATCCTAACAACCTTTGTAATATCCGGGATTTAGGGGTTATGCATTTTTATTCAAATGTTTGTGGTAGCATGCCTGAGTATGTTTTGAATGTGTTCTGGGGGCTTCAAGAACCTTGGGATGTAGGTAGAAGCCTTAGAAAAATATTTTATTTTAAGCCTAAAAAGGGGAACTAAGGGAGCTAGGCCTTAAGGAGTTTATTATGTGGCTTAGGACACAAGAACTAAGTTGGTAAAGTGGAAAGGAGGCGCCACTTAGGGCCTTAGTTAGTGACGCTACAAGGAGTGTGAAGGGGCCTAGGTTCGAGTAGTAAGGGAAGTGTTTTGGAGCTTTTATTTTTTGACAAGGAGGTGCAGTGGTGGACGACACAGGGACTCTGAAAGGATGAAGTGTAGATTGGGTCTGACAGCCTAAAGATTCGGCTAAGTAGGAGTGAAAAGGGGGGTTGGGATGAGAGAGGGAGAGTTGGTCGGCCAAGGGACTTCTAGGGTGACAATTTCGGTCTTGTAGGGGAGTTAGTGCCGAAATTCTTTTGGCATCCTTAAGTTTTTATTTTCTTTTCTTCCTCTTTCTCACCTCGGTAGAACCATAACTTGAGCCTCACCAACATTCTTTTCTTCTTCTCACAACCTCTTCATCATCAAAAGCCAAAACTCTCTTAATCTTTTTTCTGAAAACCAAAGCCGAATACCATTCATCTTTCTCCCATTCCTCTTTGGCCGAATCTCAAGTGCCTTTTTCTTAAGCCATTGCCGAAATATCTTAATCTCTTTTCTTCTCAGTTTTGGCCAAATCTCAAGCAAGCAGAGATCTCCCTTGAGTTCTTCTCTAATCGGTTTGGAGTAGGTAAGTTTGCCATGACCGAATCTCCTCTATTCTCCCTTACTTTTCTCTATCGACATGTGTAGGACAAAAAGCCAAATTTTGGCGTTTGTCTTGACTTTTAATCAACCATGCAATTGGTTTCTTTTAGGATCTCTGGGATTTTAAAGCAGTAGACCAGAGTCATCTTTTCAATGTCAATAGTTTTGGTAAGTCAGTGGTAAGGTTTCGTACTGATTCAATTCACCTCTTAGTTATCTGAAAAGCCGAAGGCTAATTGTTTTTATGTGTTAGTGCTAGGCCGATTGCAAGGGAGGTGCACTATGTAGTTTCGAGATTTGGTTGGTAACCAAATCGGCATCAAGGTAAAGATTGTGGTTGCGTTAACCCTTCGAGAATTGCTGTATAGCCGAATGGCCTCTTTGCTAATGTTCTTAGTGTTGGCCAAATATAGGAAAGGGGATCTAGTGTGTTAGATCGGGATTTTTGGGATTCGGTGATCGCGTTAGTAACCAGGTGTGTAACCCTACACTAAATTCCTGATAGATTAATAATAATAATGTTAAGCATGTGGTAATAAAGTGATGAATAAACATGGCTAAGAGTACCATTTAATGGTACAGTGTATTCAGGTACGTTACCCCTTAATACTTGTTAATAATGTTTATTAACATTGATATGAAAATATGTGGAATTTTGTTATGATTTTTGGGTAAGGTAAATTGCATGATAATTGTATGTTTTGTATGTTGCATGGGCATATGGGTGATTATGTTAAGGGGGAAGTGTTCTGGTGGTTTTTACCACATTATCTGGTGACTTGTGTCACATATTATGAATCTGGTGACTCTGTCACATTATTTGGTGGCTATACCACAATTATAAGGGCGATGTGCAGTTGACTGCAATGACTGCCTTCGATGGTGTGTAGCGGATGGAGGGTCGATTTAGTAATCCCCATGGTGTGATTGGTAGGTACAGACGCTGTGTAGAGGTTGGATATCTAGGTGGGTTTGGGTTGCATCATTGTCCATATTTGTTTTATGTGATTTAATATGCCATGACTTTTTGGGAGTCTGTGACGGTTGTTACACACTGAGTCTGTTGACTCATCCTTCGTGGGCTAACATTTTGCAGGTGATACTCAGTAAATGGACCGGGTCGGCAGGGACTTAGTGGTGGCCATGCTCAACTTAGCAAATTTCGGTTTTTCTTATTAAGTTTTTTTGATTTATTTTGGGTTATGTTTTGATGTAATAAGGCCATTATCATTTAGCTGTTTTATTTATGCGTTTTAAGTTTTTATTATGATGCAAACAACATCGAACAAAACGACTAAACATTTTTTTCCGTAAAACAACATCAATTGTTTGACACCCAAACATCTATTGTTTCGAGTTAATAATAATAAGCTTTAAAATTTGGTATTTCTTTAAACTTGAAATTTCTAAAGATATGAAGATAACATTTTAATACAAAAATAAAATTACAACACGGTTTTCAACTTGAGAACAATCCAAAACTATTTTCTTCAAAACCACCAAGATTTTTAAGATATCATAACGAGATTTAACTACGCTTTACTCAAGGAGCATGCTAGATCCGGTCAAGGCTTGTGGGCTGGGTTTAGGGTGTTTCAGTTTGGTATCAGAGCTCGGTTCAAAATTCGACCTTGAGGGCTTTTTGGGCCCAAAACATTTTTCTTATTTTGAACTTGAGTTTACTAAAGGATGAGCAGGGTTTCTGGCATGGCTTTGAGTCTCCTACCAAGTCCACCAGGTAAGTACCCCTAACCATTTTGTTATTTGTATGTGGGTATTATGGGGACGTAGATTAGTAGATTAGGAGCTAATGAACCCTAGGATTAGCTTACTCCAACACAGAATTACATAAAATTTAAAGTCTAATCAAACAAACCTGTGAGTGAGTCGCCGAGTTAAGGGTGTGGCAACCATTGTGCGCATGTCTAGGATTGGATTCAAGGGGAGCTTGGTATTTAAGCAGTCCTAGTGACTCACCTCCTCTTCGCTCGAATCCTACCTGGTGCGTAGTGACGGTTCACCCTAACCAAGATGACTTATTCATAGGCTAAATTCAATAATTAAAACCCGAAAGGGACTAGCTACACTGTTTCATAAAAACCTTAGTTTTAAAAATCACCGAATTATCCATTTGATTTGTAAAAAACTATTTTAGATTTTGAAAAAAATTTTCTAAAATATCCCCGGTTTACAAAATTACAAAATACCTCTAGTTTGTAAAATTACAAAAATACCCTCAGTTTATAAAATTATCGTACTACCCTCGATTCCTTTTTATCAAAATATTCCTATTTTGCAAAAATACTAAAACCCCTATTTTGCGAAATTTCAAAATACCTTGATTTGGAAAATTACTAAAATACCCCTATAGGACAAATTACGAAAACACCCCTGTAGGATAAAATTACAAAAATACCCCTGGGTAGTGGAAAACAATAACAATGATAACCACAACACTTTTCTATAATGAACGTGAGTTCATGACTGTTGATGATTGAATGAATGAACTTGAGACTGTAGTGTGTGTATGAATTTGAAGCAACTACTTTTTAGAACTATTAATCATAAGACTGTTCGCAATAAATCAGTGGAAAGAAATAATGATTCATAAAATTTTAAATTAGATAAACGCAACTCGGAAGAATGAGTTTTAGGGGACGTGGTCGTAATGTGCGAGGGCGTGGTAGAGGCAGAATGGCCGTATCGGAACCCGTTAGGTCTGGTCAAGGGTCCGAGAATGAGATGCCACCACCACCACCGCTTTGGTATGGTATATCGAGGATCGACGAGGATGATCTGAGATCGCAGCGATCTGCAAGTTCTTGAGAGGGTGGCTAGAGTAGGTGGAGGTACGGGAGCTCAGAAATCTGTACCCGAATGACTCCGAGCTAACGGAGCTGAGGTGTTCTGAGGTGTATCGAGTGTGGCACCCAATATGGCTGAGTATTGGTTGGAGGCGACAAAGCGAATTATAGACATTTTGGACCTGACTACTGAGGAGAAACTGAAAGGGGTGGTGTCCTTCTCCGTGATGAGTCATACCAGTGGTGGCTCACGGTTCGGGATGGTGCTACAGCAGACGATCTTACTTGGGAGTATTTTAAGGCGGTGTATCAGAAGAAGTATATTGGGACTAGCTATATTGATGCGCAGAGGAAGGCATTTCTGAGGCTGGTTCAGGGGAATA
Organism: Gossypium rotundifolium; assembly: GCA_025506655.1. NCBI lineage: Eukaryota > Viridiplantae > Streptophyta > Magnoliopsida > Malvales > Malvaceae > Gossypium > Gossypium rotundifolium. Next base: position 31,269,033 of record CP106732.1, on the reverse strand, counting down.
AGACCGTAGCGGAGTATGAGGTAGAATTCTTAAGGTTGAGCCGGTATGCTCGAGGTATTATGGCTATGGAGCATGAATAGTGTGTCTAGTTTGAGGATGGACTGAGGGATGACCTAAGATTATTGATAGCTCCACAGCAGGAGCGGAGCTTGCCGTATTTGTAGAGAAGGCTAAGGTAGCCGAAGGGGTTAATGAATCTGTGAAACAGAATTTCGATAGGAAAAGATAGAAGAGAGGTTTTGGATTATCAGGGTCATCCGGGAATGTTCAAAAGAGACCTAGAGTTGAAGGGCCACAAGGTCAGCCAGTTGTCACGGGAGGACAATACCGTACTTGTGCTCAATGTGGAAAGATGCACCTAGGAGAGTATTGGAAGAAGACAGGGGGATGTTTTAAATGTGGGTTCAAGGATCACATGATTAGGGACTGCCCTATGAAAATAGACGGGAGCCAACCAATAAGCCAGGGTCTTAATCAGGCTGTAAGAGGCGGACAACAGCCACCGTGGGGTCGTGGTCCGATTGGCAGAGGTAATGGCTCTGGAAGAGGTCGAGAACATCGAGCAGAGGTGCTGGTAACACAGAGGTGAGACAGTCGGGTCCAGTGTATGCGGTTCATCGGAGGGAGGATGGTGATGCACCGGACGTCATAACCGGTACATTCCTTATAGTTGACAAGCCTTACTTTGCCTTAATTGATATTGGCTCAACCCACTCATATGTTGCATATAGAGTAGCTGAAACACTAGGTGTAGCATCTGAACTGTCTGTTAGGGAGATGATTGTAGTAAGCCCGTTAGGTTAAACGGTAGTGGTGAATAGGATATTCCGGAATGTACCTCTAGAGATTTAGGGAGTGTTATTTCTAGCCAACTTGATGGAACTACCTTTCAGAGAATTTGATCTCATTCTAGGCATGGATTGGCTAGTGGAACATCGTGCTAAATTGGATTGCACAGCTAAGCGAATGGAGTTGAGGACTCCGGAGAATGAGGAGATAGTTATGATAGGAGAAAGAAGAAATTATTTGGCTAACGTAGTCTCCGCGTTAAAGCCTGATAAGATAGTGTGAAAAGGGTGCAAGGTATTTTTGGCCTTCGTTATTGTTTTGGATGCCAAGGAAGAGGGAGTTAGTGGAGTTAGAACAGTAAGAGAATTCATGGATGTCTTTCCAGAGGAGCTGCCTGGGTTACCCCCGGACAGGGAGGTGGAGTTCGGAATTGATTTACTGCCGGGTACAGCTCCTGTGTCTATTGCTCCGTACTGAATAGCACCAAAGGAGTTAGTATAGCTTAAAGCCCAGATCCATGAGTTACTCGATCGTGGGTTTATTCGATCTAGTGTGTCTCCATAGGGAGCACCGGTCCTATTTGTAAAGAAGAAGGACGGGACTATGCGTATGTGCATAGATTAACCGGCAGTTGAATAAGCTGACCATCAAGAAAAAGTACCCATTGACGAGGATAGATGACTTGTTCGATCAGCTTAAGGGGGCCGCGGTATTTTCAAAGATAGATCTACGATCTGGATATCATCAGCTTAAGGTGAAAGAAGTAGATATATATAAGACAGCTTTCCGGACAAGGTACGGGCATTATGGATTCTTAGTAATGCCGTTTGGATTGACGAACGCCCCAGCCGCATTCATGGATATGATGAATCGAATTTTCCAACCCTACTTGGATCGGTTTGTCATTGTGTTTATAAACGACATCCTAGTGTATTCCAAGTCTGAGGAAGAACATGATGAGCATCTCCGGGTGGTGGTGCAAGTGTTAAGGAAAAGAAGCTATATGCCAAGTTCAGCATGTGCGAATTTTGGCTGAAGGAAGTTACGTTTTTAGGGCATGTGGTGTCTGTGGAAGGAATAAGGGTGGATCCTCGAAGATTGGGGCAATAGTAGATTGGAAACCACATAAGTCGATGGTGAGGTTCAGTAGTTTCTTGGGGTTAGCGAGGCTACTACGGAGATTTGTTGAAGGGTTCTCGTCAATAGCAGCACCTCTGACGAAGTTGTTAAGGAAAGAGGTACCTTTTGTATGGGCGGATAAGCAGCAGGAAAGCTTTGAAAAGCTTAAGAGAGTATTGATAGAGGCTCCGATTTTGATTCAGCCAGAAGCAGGGAAAGACTTCGTGGTGTATTGTGATGCTTCCCATACAGGATTGGGATGTGTCCTTATGCAAGATGGGAAAGTGGTCACTTATGCATCTCGACAGTTGAGGCCACATGAGGTTAACTATCTGACACATGATCTGGAGTTGGCGACGGTGGTATTCGCTCTAAAAGTGTGGAGGCACTATTTGTATGGAGAAAGGTCTATGATTTACACGGACCACAAGAGTTTGAAGTATCTGCTGACTCAGAAGGAGCTAAATTTGAGACAACGAAGGTGGGTGGAGTTGTTGAAAGACTATGATTGCTCAATAGAGTATCACCCGGGCAAGGCGAATGTGGTGGCAGATGCCCTAAGTCAAAAAGTGGTATCGGATCTAAGGGCGATGTTTGCACATCTTAGCCTTTATGATGATGGAAGTTTATTAGCAGAGTTGCAAGTGAAGCTAACATGGCGAAGTTAGGTGAAGGAGGAACAATTGGTAGATGGTGAACTCAGTGCTAAGTTGCTACAAGTACAAAATGGGGAATTGGAAGATTATGGTGTGAACGGTGATGGAATGCTGTGTTTTCGGGGCAAGATTTGTATGCCAAAGGATGAGAAGTTAAGGCAGAAAATTCTTCAATAATTGCATAGTAGCCCTTATGCTATGCATCCTGGAGGAAGTAAGTTATATAGGGATCTACGAGATCAGTTTTGGTGGCCTGGTCTTAAGCGGGAAGTTACAGAATTTATAAGGAAGTGTTTAACGTGTCAGCAAGTCAAAGCTGAACACCAAGTACCGTTAGGATTGCTTCAGCCGATAAAGATTCCGCAATGGAAGTGGGAAAGAATTACCATGGACTTCGTTAGTGGGCTTCCCCTTACGCCTACTAAGAAAGACTCGGTATGGGTGATAGTAGATCGGTTGACCAAGTCTGCACATTTTATACCAGTGCGGGTTGACTATTCTCTGCAGAGGTTAGCAAAGTTGTATATGGAGGAAATTGTGAGGCTGCACGGGGTGTCGGTGTCGATTATCTCGGATAGGGATTCGAGGTTTACGTCTCGATTTTGGAAAGCATTACATCAAGCCTTGGGCACCAGGTTGGACTTCAGTACGGCATTTCATCCGTAGTCAGACGGCCAATCTGAGCGGGTAATTCAAGTGCTAGAGGATATGTTGAGGGGTTGCGTGATGGATTTCAGAGGAAGTTGGGAGGAGTTCTTGCCTTTAGCGAAATTTGCATACAATAATAGCTATCAGGCAAGTATTCGAATGGCACCGTATGAAGCGCTATATGGAAGGAGGTGTCGCACCCCTACGTGTTGGACAGAAATGGGGGAACGTCAAGTTTTAGGTCCAGAGATTGTGGCAAAGTCGGAAGAAAAGGTTAAGGTATTTCAGACATGGTTGAAGGAGGCATCTGACAGGCAAAAGTCATATGCAGACCTTAAGCGGAAGGAGATAGAGTTTGCCCTAGGGGATAGGTGTTTCTAAAAGTTTTGCCGTGGAAGAAGGTGATGAGATTTGGTCGCAAGGGAAAGCTGAGTCCTAGGTTTATAGGACCTTATCGGATTTTGAAGCGGGTTGGACCAGTAACATATCAATTAGAGCTGCCTTCAAAATTGAAGCAGATGCACGATGTGTTCCACATTGCAATGCTATGTCGTTACCGATCGGATCCATGTCATGTAATACTGGTTGAGGAGGTGGAGCTGAGACCAGATCTGTCCTATGAGGAGGAGTTGATTCAGATTCTCGAATGGGATGTGAAGGTGCTTCGGAGGAAATCAGTTCCTCTAGTCAAAGTGTTATGGCGTAACCATGGATCGGAGGAAGCTTCGTGGGAGCCAGAGGAAGCAATGCGACAGCAATACCCTTACTTATTTTAGCCAGGTAATTTCGAGGTCGAAATTATTTTAAGGGGGTAGAACTATAATATCCGAGATTTAGGGGTTATACATTTTTATTCAAATGTATGTGGTAGCATGCCTGAATATGTTTTGAATGTGTTCTGAGGGCTTGAGGAACCTTGGGATGTAGGTAGAAGCCTTAGAAAAATATTTTATTTTAAGCCTAAAAAGGGGAACTAAGGGAGCTAGGCCTTAAGGAGTTTATTGTGTGGCTTAGGACACAAGAACTAAGTTGATAAAGTGGCAATGAGGTGCCACTTAGGGCCTTAGCTAGTGATGCCACAAGGAGTGTGAAGGGCCTAGGTTCGAGCAGCAAGGGAAGCGTTTTGGAGCTTTTATTTTTGACAAGGAGGTGCAGTGGTGGACGGCACAGGGAATCTGAAAGGATGAAGTGTAGATTGGGTCTGATAACTTAAAGATTCGGCTAAGTAGGAGTTAAAAGGAGGATTGGGTTGAGAGAGGGAGAGTTGGCCAGCCAAGGGACTTCTAGGATGACAATTTCGGTCTTCTAGGGGAGTTAGTGCCGAAATTCTTTTGGCATCCTTAAGTTTTTATTTTCTTTTCTTCCTCTTTCTAACCTCAGCCGAACCATAACTTGAGCCTCACCAACATTCTTTTTCTTCTTATCACAATCTCTTTTGTCATCAAAAGCCGAAACTCTCTTAATCTCTTTTCTGAAAACCAAAGCCAAATACCATTCATCTTTCTCCCATTCCTCTTTGGCCGAATCTCAAGTGCCTTTTTCTTAAGCCATTGCCGAAATCTCTTAATCTATTTTCTTCTCAGTTTTGGCCGAATCTCAAGCAAGCAGAGATCTCCCATGAGTTCTTCTCTAATCGGTTTACAGTGGGTAAGGTTGTCATGACCGAATCTCCTCTATTCTCCCTTACTTTTCTCTGTCGACATGTGTAGGACAAAAAACCAAAATTTGGCATTTGTCTTGACTTTTAATCAACCATGCAATTGGATTCTTTCAGGATCTTCGGGATTTTGAAGCAGTAGACCGAGTCATCTTTTCCCTGTCAATAGTTTTCGGTAAGTCAGTGGTAAGGTTTCGTACTGATTCAATTCGCCTCCTAGTTTTCTGAAAAGCCGAAGGCTAATTGTTTGTATGTATTAGTGCTAGGCCGATTGCAAGGGAGGTGCACTACATAGTTTCGGGATTTGGTTGGTAACCAAATCGGCATCAAGGTAAGGATTGTGGTTGCGTTAACCCTTCGGGATCTGCTATATAGCCGAATGGCCTCTTTGCTAATGTTCTTAGTGTTGGACGAATATAGGAAAGGGGATTTAGTGCATTAGATCGAGATTTTCGGGATTTTGATCGCGTTAGTAACGAGGTGTGTAACCCTAGACTAAATTCCCGATAGATTAATAATAATGTTAAGCATGTGGTAATAAAGTGACAAATAAACATGGCTAAGGGTACCATTTAATGGTATAGTGTATTCAGGTATGTTACCCCTTAATACTCGTTAATAATGTTTATTAACATTGATATGAAAATATGTGGAGTTCCGTTATGATTTTGTGGTAAGGTAAATTGCATGATAATTGTTTGTTTTGTATGTTGCATGGGCATATGGGTGATTATGTTAAAGGGGAAGTGTTCTGGTGGTTTTTACCACATTATCTGATGACTTGTGTCACATATTATGAATCTGGTGACTCTGTCACATTATTTGGTGGCTATGCCACAATTATAAGGGCGATGTGTAGTTGACTGCAGCGACTGCCTTCGATGGTGTGTAGCGGATGGAGGGTTGATTTAGTAATCCCCATGGTGTGATTGGTAGGTACGGGCGATGTGTAGAGGTTGGATATCTAGGTGGGTTTGGGTTGCATCATTGTCCATATTTGCTTTATGTGATTGAATATGCCATGACTGTTTGGGAGTCTGTGACTGTTGTTACACACTGAGTCTATTGACTCACCCTTCGTGGGCTAACATTTTGCAGGTGATACTCAGTAAATGGACCGGGTCGGCAGGGACTTAGTGGTGGCCATGCTCGGGTTTGGGTTGCATCATTGTCCATATTTGCTTTATGTGATTGAATATGACATGTAATGAGGCGGTTGTTATCATGAGTCTATTGACTCACCCTTCGTGGGCTAACATTTTGCAGGTGATACTCAGTAAATGGACCGGGTCGGCAGGGACTTAGTGGTGGCCATGCTCAACTTGAGAACAATCCAAATCTATTTTCTTCAAAACCGGTTTTCAAGTTAATAATAATAAGCTCTAAAATTCGGTATTTCTTTAAACTTGAAATTTCTAAAGATATGAAGATAATGTTTTAATACAAAAATAAAATTACAACACGGTTTTCAACTTGAGAACAATCCAAATCTATTTTCTTCAAAACCACCAAGATTTTTAAGATATCATAATGAGATTTAACTACACTTTACTCAAGGAGCATGCCAGATCCGGTCAGGGCTTGTGGGTCGGGTTTGGGGTGTTTCAACCTTTTTATTGACTCACCCACTAATATTAACACAAAATCCCTTTGAATTTGTTATCACCATTCTTTTGAATACCCTTTAATCGAGGTTTGATTTGATTAAATTACCAAATTTTATTAGTTCAGTAGTTACATTTATGATTTATGATGCAATATTTTAGTTTGTTCTTAAAAAAAAATCCAAGTATATTCAATATTAGTAGTATATAAAAGAGCTTAGAGCAATTAAACTCCAATTGTTGAAGAAAAAGCTCGTATTAAAGTATTATCAAATTTTAAGTGATGAAAATACTCATTATTATAAAGTAATTATCAATAGTAGGTATTATTAGTTTTCATTCGATGTAAATATTCATATTTAGTTTATTGTTTCTAGTTAGGTAATTTGTCAAGTCAGTCTCGATTCTAACCCTCTAATTCAGCCTTTATCCACACCTATTAACCCTAGCCCCGTTACAACCCTGATTTAAGACCTTTTGATTTGTGTATCATCTCATATCTGATGGTTGAGATTTGATTTTCGAGCAAGCCTATGGGATTAACTTTTCGAGTTCGACTTATGGTGATTATTTTTGAACCTTAAAACACTCTGAGTGATTTGAGTGAATCTGTTGTGAGGATGTCAATCCTTGTCGGTTTTGAATCAAGGGTAATTATTTAGATAAGGGGAGACGCCTATGTTTTCATGCTACAAAATCATGACTTATCTCGTTTGAATCTTTAGGGCTCTTTGAGTTGAATTATCCATGCATAAATTATCTATGAATTATGATGAGACATTGTCGATGGGAATTATGAATTATGGAAAGTTTGTTTTAATTGTAAGTTGAGAATTTTTCTTGAGGACAACCAAAAGCTTAAGTGTGGGCGTATTTGATAAACCGTAAAATTAACATATTTTAAGCCCATATTTAGCATGCTTTTGGATGATTTAACCCTTGATTTATGTAAAAAGGTGATTTTAAACCTTTCTTTCCTTGTTTATACTCAGGAAAGCACCCGAGGACGAAAAGAATGAGAAACAGGCTTAAAATTGGCCAATTTAGGCCAAAGAGGAAATCGACACGGCCCAGACTTCAAGCCACATGGCCGTGCCTCGTCAAATTACTTCACACAGCCATTCCACGATTTACACGATCGTGCCTAATTGACAGAATCGAGACACGGCCTGAAGATGATGTACACAGGCGTGTACCATGGCCGTGCCCCTGCCACGGGAAAGAGCAATTTCACTCGGATTTGGATGCTTGGATGCAAAAAACCACATTTCTAAGTCCACTTAAACATCCCAGGAGGAATTCTACTTGAATTAGGATACTTAGGAGCCAAGTAAAGCATCTTAAAGCCTATATAAACACCCAAGGTAGCAACTAGAAAGGGGAGTTTGGTGAAGCAGAAACAGGAGGCAAATTTTTTGCCAGAGCTTTTATTCAAGGAATTACTCGAAAATAGCCAGTTGATCCATCTTAAGAAGCCAGAGTTCTACTTAAGACAGAGGATCTCCTCTCCAATTCCTTGAGGGTTTTAGGGATTTCTTATGTTTTGTTTTATCTTTTCTCTTGAGATGTTCTCTTATTTAGTTATGAACTAAACCCCTCAGATACCTGACGGGGATTAAACCTATGACGGATTTTGTTATTTGACTTCTAATTTATATGATAAATACTTAGTTTATTCTTAATTATGTTGTTTAATTTAATCTGATATGCTTAGGTGGAGGAGGAATAGACCCTACCTAAGGTTAGATCTAGCATAATTGAGCGGAGTTGATCGGGCGCCTAGAGATAGGGTTACGAGATTTTACCGAATTAGGGTGAAACCCAATATGGGAATCCATTGATCGATTTACTGCTTCCTTAGGGGGTTATTATAAGAGAATGAGAGTTCCACTAATTAACCTATGTTTAGACATTATTCGCCTCGAGAGAGGGATTAATATAAGTTAGGGAGTCTCACGGATCAAGCTAAGTAAAGAAATCATGTGGTTTGGGGAATAAATAATAAGTGAAGTCATAGGTGGATTCTTCCTGAGGGTATCGTCTTCATCAACTGAGTTTTCCTAAAGTCTTTCTCCCATTCATTATTTTGTCTTTGCATTTAGTTTGAAGTATTTCATTAGTTTAATAATCCAATCACTATGTATTTCAGGCTAAATAATAGAAAGAAAGTGAGTAGTAGTACTTTTAGGTTCCCTTGGGTTCGATAAGATATTATTGGCTAAACTATACTACTGTTAGATAGGTGCACTTGCCTCTATCATTGTCATAGTTAGTTTACAGGTTCAATCATTCTTTTTATAAATATGAAAATGCGACTGTTTGACACGATCATTAACTACCACAATTTGAACACTCTGGTTTATTAGACTTTGGATTGCCCACATTTGCCATCGAGGTGGCTTGAACTCTCGAGCCCGAATATGTATTACCTCAGTCTTGATGTGAATACCCAACTGATGCAGTTGTCCAAGAGTTCAACTCTGATGGAGCTCAAAACTAACAACTATTTCGATAAAGGCAAGTGCACCTATCGAACAGTAGTGTAGCTGTTGTGAGTCCGGAATATCGTATCTTTAAGGACCAAGAGTACTTAGTAATAACTATCTTTTTATTATCTAGCCTAATAATTAAGGGGAATTTATTTTTAATCTAAAATTTAACTAACTAATTTAACTAACTTATGAACTTGACAGAAGTAAATTGGGAAAATACTTCGGACAACTTATATGAGATGGACGACACCTAAGGAAGAATCCACCTAGACTTCACTTATTACTTTTGATTCATGTGATTTATTTACTTGACTTAATCCGTAGAAATCCCTGAATTATATTATAACCTCTTTCGAGGTTACTAACAACTGACTCTAGGTTTATTAATTGAAATCTCTTTCTAATTAAAACACCTATTGTCTCATTAAACAAATCAAAATATAATAATATAGATTTAGAACAAGAGAGAAAAGAGAAGGAAAATAAAGGAGAAGAGAAAAGAAAAAGAAAAAGTAAATGGACTCAAAGGTCCTTGTCTTGTTGAGTTAATGAATCGGCCGGCACGAACTTATGTAGATCGGCCTCACATAGGGAGACTGTGCTAGGATTCTTCTATTTCTTCGACATGGTGGCGATGGTGTAGATAAAGAGTGATGGGAGGAAAAAGGAGGAAATTGAAAGGGAAAAGTTCAAAGGGTATGGAAGAAGAGGAAATTTGGGAGTAGGTGAGAAGAGGGGTTAGGTTTTAAATAAAAATCCAAGATCTGATACATCCCCATACCCTGTGCCATGGGCGTGTTAAATCACACAGCCGTATCACACGGTCGTGTTGTGGCTCATTCATTTCTCCACGCCTGTATGGAGGTTTCTATGCCCGTGTGGTTTAATCAATGTCAGCCACGGCTATGTCGCACGGCCGTGGCATTTTACCGTAGCTCGTGTTTGGAGAAAATTATGTCCTATTGCCACACAGTTATGGCCACGCCCATGTACCTACCTGTGCTGCCCACATGGCTACGGCCACGGTCGTGTGTAAGACCGTGTGGGTATGGAAACCTGCGCTTCATTAACTTGGTTAGTTTGTAGATTGGTGCTAAAAGTATAAATAAAAATATGAAAATTAATGGGGTTAGTGTTCGGATTGCCTCCCGAGAAGCGCTCGTTTAAAGTCTGAAACTAGACTTACCTCCCATTCGTGTAATCATGGTGGTTTGAAGAGTTGAAAATCCATTCTCATACTATTAGTTCTACTATTAGTAATTAGTTTGAGTCGAGTAGAGTTTACCTTAAAGGTGTCGAATATGGGATTACTTACCTCGACTATTCGTATGGGAAGACATTGAGTACCTTAAAAGGGATCTCTTCGTTTGCTTTAAGCTCTAAGGTGCTAATTTGAAGATCGGTTGCATCTAATAGTACGTGATCCCCAATTTTGAAGTGATTTGCTATTCCTATAAGCTTGTTTGGGGGTTCCCTCGGTTTATCATGTATTTTTAGTTTCTCTTTTACATGTGTTTTCCACTCGTCTAGTTCATCAATCTAAAGCCTTCGTTCCTCGTGTATTACTTATTTATTGGCATGAGGTCTAGGGTCTGACTCAGCTGTGTAATTTTGTAGTGTTTCCTATAAAGAAGGTTGAACCAAATGATCATTAATAGAATTCATGTTTTCACCATTATCATTCGATGTCTTAGCCGAGTTAAGAGCCTGAAGAGTGATCGTTTCGTCACCTACACAAATTGTGAGTTCATCTGTACCAACATCAATTATGGTTTTAGCAGTTGCTAAAAATGGCCTTCCTAAAATTACAGGAACTGTATTGTCCTCATCCATATCTAACACAACAAAGTCTACTGGGAATATGGATTTGTCAATTTTTCACTAGTACATCTTCGATTATACCCTTATGAATTCTAATATTTTTATCATCTAATTGAATACTCATTCTAGTTTGTTTGGGTTTCCCTAGACCTAGTTGTTTAAACATTTTATAGGGCATAACATTAATGCTTGCTCCTAAATCAGCTAAAGCATTATCAACAGATAAACTACCAATTAAACATGGAATTGTAAAACTCCCTGGATCTTTTAACTTTCGTGGAAGTTTATTTTGAAAAATTGCTAAGCACACTTTGTTTAGCTCCATATACGATGCCTCGTCTAACCTCCCTAAGGTAACTTAAATGGGGGGTTGATAGGACGTCGAATAGACGCTGAGTAGAAGGAGAAAATACTCCAAGACAGCCATCGGGAACAGCTTAGGAAAAGTATCACCATCAATACTGAAGATCTCCTATCAAGTTCTTTAGAAGTTTTTGGGTTTTCATTATATTTTGTGGTTTTTCCTATTTTATGACGTTTTCCTCTTCTAGTATGAATTAAAACCCTTAGATACCTAAGGGGATGAAACCTATGATAGATCTTATTGTTATTTGATTTATGAGATAAATACTTGTGCTTATTCTTAATTGTGAGTTTTATTCTTGTTTTGATAATTCAGGTTATTGATTCAAGTTTAATGTACTTATTCAGTGGAGCAAAAGTCCCTATTTAAGAGTAAATCAATACAATTAAGTGGAGTTGATTGCAACCCTAGAAATAGGGCGACAAAAATCTACCGAATTAGGGTCAAACCTAATATGGGAATCCATAGATCGAATTAATGCGACAATAGGGGTTTTAATTAAAAAGAGGTTTCAATTAATCAACCTAGAGTCAGTTGTTAGTAGCCTCGAAAGAGGTATTAATATAATTTAAGGATTTCTACTGATTAAGTCAAGTGAATAAATCACATGAATCAGAAGTAATAAGTGATGTCTAGGTTGAATGACTATTTTACCCTCAGTGCTGTCTAATAAAAATTGTAAGTTTACATTACCCTATTATATGTTGATATGTATGTTGCATTGTATCATGATTGCATGGGGTTGGTTAATGAATGAAGAGCAGTGTAGCCTGGTGGCATTGCCACAATATAAATATATGTTTACATAATTATGATTCCGGTGGCTCAGCCAAAAATATTTTGTGATGAGCAACTTGGCTGCGATATTGGTGTGACCTGCGGGATGGGTTGACTTGATCCCCACAAGTGTGATTGGCTGGTCGGGGGTGTGTTGGTTGGATTGGGTTGGGTTGCACTATTTCACTTGCACTTTCATGATTATAGGGCTTAGGCCCAAATTGATGTCTTATGGGCTCAGGCCCAGTTAAAGCCGATATAGGGGATTACACACTGAGTTCTCGTAACTCACCCCTTTTCTTAAATCTCAGTAATCCCCAGCGTTAAAGGACTTGGAGCCGTGGAGGACTTAGTGGTAGCCATACGTCTCGAACTCTAGTAAACTTTTGATTTGATCTAAATTAAGATTTTATTTAATTTTGGGTTATTATTGTAATAAGGCCTTTGGACTTAAATTTTATTTTAAACTTTCATTTCTATTATTATTATTATTAGATGATTAATAATGGGGGGTTTTCTAAAACTTTAATAACCATTCCCAAAATATCACGTTTCTGCAAATATCACAAATTCGATTTTCATAACAAAGGCAGTTGTCAAGCTAATTACAGCTTTTATAAAATGAACACTGAGTAAATTAGATCTTTTATAAACAAACAACATAACTCGGAGTTTTCAAAAGAGATACAACCATTTTCAAGGAACGCATAGTTTTTAAACAACCTTTCTATGTGACGCACTAGATTCGGTCATAACATCTAGGCCGGGTTTGGGGTGTTACATTTTGTTGTATCAGAGCCAGGTTCCAAAACTCAACTGTGGCATGGGTTCGAAAATGTATTTCAAAGTTGGTTGAAATTTGATTTAGAAAATGCATGTCTTTATTGGAAGTATGGCATCACGAGCCTCAAGTATCCTTATTGTATGATTGTTGATATGATGATGATGTGACTGTAGTAAGAAAACTGTTAGAAACTTCTAGCTCTAGGGGCTAAGACTATAGAGACTTAGACATTAGGAAATTAGATTCGCTAAAGCAACTCTTATATTTACTTTCCATAAAACATTTGTTAATAAACACTGAATTACATACTGATTCATAAAATTCTTAATCAGATTAAATTGATTCAGCAAACATGAGTACTAGAGGACATGGGACGCGATGAGCGTGGTAGTGGTAGAAGCGAAAGTCTTTGGGGTTGGGTCCAAGCATCGTGGTACATGCCTAAAATGGGCCTGCATCACCGATGGATCAAAGCAGGTCTCATGACCGAACGAGAGGGGATGATGCATTGTCCCAATCTATGTTACAAGTATTAGAATGAGTTGCTGGGGCAAGTACTGGGTCGACAGCACGTGGGTCTATTTCTGAATGACTCATGTCGAATGGGGCCGAAGTTTTTAGGGGCATATCTGGTGTGGCCCCAAATATAGCTAAATATTGGCTTGAGGCTGTGGAATGAGTTATGGATGATTTGGATTGCACGGATGAGCATAAGCTGACAGGGGTTGTGCCATTAATGATAGATGAGGCATACCAGTGGTGGCTCACGGTAAGGGAAGGTACACAAGCGGATCGTATCACTTGGGATTTCTTTAAAGCGGCCTTCTAGGGAAAGTATACCAGGGTTAGCTATGTGGATGCTCAAAGAAAAGAATTCTTGAATCTGGTTTAGGGGAGTAAATCTGTGGCAGAGTAAGAGGCAGAGTTTTTGCGTCTGAGTCGGTACGCTTGGGGAATAGTCTCGACTGATTATGAGCGCTGTGTGCATTTTGAAGATGGGCTGCGAGATGAGTTAGGGGTACTGATAGCCTCGCAGAGGGAGAGAGACTTTGCTACGTTGGTGGATAAGGCAAGAATTATTGAAGAGGTAAAATGCTCAGAGAGACAAAATTGGGATAAAGAAAGGGGTAAGAACAAAAGAGATTCTTGGTTCTCCGGTCCTTCAAGGGGATTCCATATGAGGCCTAGGTTTGATGGGCCAGCTCGAGTGGGAGTTCCAGTTACTACCGGTCAGTTACATCATTGTGTGGAATGTGCGAAATTTCACTCGAGAGAGTGCTAGAAAATAACTGGCAGATGTTACAAATGCGGGTCTATGGATCATCAGTTTACGGATTGTCCTCGAGAGCCTATTCAGACATAGATAGTACATACCAAGCTGAGGTGGAAATGGTATAGGACGTGGTCTGAGAGCACTGGCGAAGTGATAGTAACATGGGTAACACAGACGCGAGACAGTCGAGACTAGTTTATGTGGCACGACATCGAGCGGATGGCGACGCACCAGACGTCATAACCGGTACATTTTTCATATTCGATGTGCCATTTATAGCTTTAATAGATATTGGATCTACCCATTCATATGTTGCCTGTACTGTGTCTGGGACTCTGAGTATTAAATCTGAGGCTGCTGCTAGAGAAATGTCTGTGATTAGTCCCTTAGGACAATCTGTGCTAGCGAATAAGTTATTTAGGGATGTGCCTCTAGAAGTACAAGGAGTGGTACTTCCGACGGATTTGATGGAACTACCGTTCGTCAAGTTTGATCTTATCTTAGGCATGGATTGGCTAGTCAAACACAGTGCTAATTTGGATTGTGCTACTAAGCGCATGGTGTTGAGACTTCAGAGGATAATGAGGTGATAGTGATAGGAGAAAGAAGGGATTTTCTATCTCATGTGATTTCAGTGCTCAAGGCTGAGAAGATGGTGTGAAAAGGGTGCGAGGATTTTCTGGCTTTTGTCAACACATCTGATGCCAAGGTATTATCTGTTGGGGATGTCAGAGCCGTGAAGGAGTTCGCGGACATTTTTCCTGAAGAACTTCTAGGATTACCTTCGAATCGCGAAGTCAAATTTGGTATTAAGTTGTTATCGGGAATGGCTCCGGTATCCATCGCCCTTTATAGGATGGCGCCGAAGGAGTTGGTAGAACCAAAAGTTTAAATCCAAGAGTTGTTGGATCGGGGTTTTATCAGACCGAGTGTATCACCATGGGGAGCACCGGTATTGTTTGTTAAGAAGAAGGATGGGTCGATGCGTATATGCATTGACTATCGTTAGTTAAACAAGTTAACAATTAAGAACAGATACCCGCTACCTAGGATTGATGACCTGTTCAATCAGTTGCGAGGAGCTTCAGTTTTCTTGAAGATAGATTTAAGATCGGGTTATCATCATTTAAGGGTTAAAAGGGCAGACATATACAAGACAGCTTTCCAACTCGTTATGGGCATTACGAGTTTTTGGTGATGCCATTCGGATGAACAAATGCACCAACTGCTTTTATGGATATGATGAATCGGGTCTTCAAACCCTATTTAGACCGTTTTGTGGTGGTGTTCATAGACGACATTTTGGTGTCCTCAAGAACAAAGGAGGAGCATAATTTGCATCTTTAGGTTGTTTTACGGATATTAAGAGAGAAGCAACTTTATGCCAAATTTAGTAAGTACGATTTTGGTTGAAGGAAGTAACATTCCTAGGTCATGTTGTGTCAGCTGAGGGGATTAGGGTTGATCCTCGAAAAGTGGAAGCTGTGTTGGATTGGAAGCCACCGAAGTCAGTGTCTGAGATTTGAAGTTTTCTAGGTTTGGCTGGGTATTACAGAAGGTTTGTTGAGGGGATCTTGTTGATTGCTGCACCCCTAACTAAGTTACTGCGTAAGGGAGTACCTTTTGTGTGGGTTGATAAACAATAGGAAAGTTTCGAAAAGTTGAAGAAGATTCTGACTAAAGCACCGGTGTTGATTCAACCTGAGGCGGGGAAGTAATTTGTTGTCTATTGTGATGCGTCACGCACAAGTTTGGTTTGTGTGCTGATGCAAGAAGGGAAAGTAGTAGCGTATGCATCTCATCAGTTAAGTTCACATGAAGTGAACTATCCTACTCATGACTTGGAACTAGCCGTAGTAGTGTTCACCCTAAAGATATGGAGACATTACTTGTACGGAGAAAAATCAATTATCTATACGGACCATAAGAGTCTGAAGTACCTCCTTACCCAAAAGGAGTTAAATCTCAGGCAACGGAGGTGGATAGAGTTGCTGAATGACTATGATTGCTCGATTGAGTATCACTTGGGTAAGGCCAACGTGGTGGCAGATGCATTAAGCCGTAGAGTGATATCGAATTTGAGAGTAATGTTTTCTTATCTCAACCTTTATGAAGATGGTAGTTTGTTAGCAAAAATTTAGGTGAAACCGACATGGGTAGGTCAGATTAAAGAGAAGCAATTGTTGGATGAATCGTTGAGTTCTCGACTTCAGCAAGTGAAAAGTGGGAGACAGTGGATTTTAGGCTAAACAGTGAAGAGTATTGTGCTTCAGGAGAAGAGTTTGTATGCCGAAGGACTCTAGGTTAAGGCAGATGATACAGCAGGATGTGTATAATAGCCCATACACCATGCACCCTGGTGGAAGTAAGATGTATCGAGATCTACGAGAACAGTACTGGTGGCCAGGGTTGAAACGTGAGGTTACTGACTTTGTAGGCAAATGTTTGACGTGTCAGCAAGTAAAGGCAGAGTATCAGCCGCCTTCAAGATTGCTGTAATTGGTGAAGATTCCACTTTGGAAATGGGAGAGGATAACGATGGATTTTATTAGTGGGCTACCCCTGACGCCTACTAAGAGGGATTCAGTGTGGGTAATCATTGACTGATTGGCTAAGTTCACTCACTTCATCTGGTTCAAGACCGACTACTCGTCTGAAATTTGCCCAAATTGCACGTGGCAAAAATTGTAAGGTTATATGGGGTACCAGTGTCTATCATATCAGATAGGGACCCAAGGTTCACATCTTGGTTCTAGAAGGCTTTACATGAAGCGTTGGGTACAATATTGGACTTTAGCACAGCGTTCCATCCACAGACTAATGGTTAGTCAGAAAGGGTGATCCAAGTTCTAGAAGACATGTTAAGGTGCTGTGTGATTGACTTCAGGGGTAGTTGGGAAGATTATCTGCCGTTAGTGGAGTTTGCATACAACAACAGCTACCAATCCAGCATTCACATGGCAACCTACGAGACGTTATATGGTCGTAGGTGTCGTATCCCTACTTGTTGGACAGAATTGAGTGAGTGACAATTGTTGGGTTAAAAACTAATTTCAGAAACTGAGGAAAAGGTGAAGTTGATTCGGGCTCGGTTGAAAGAAGCTTCTGATAGGCAGAAGTTGTATATGGATCTGAAGCGAAAGGAGATAGAATTTTCAGTGGGGGAATATGTCTTCTTGAAAGTCTCGCCTTGGAATAAGATTTTGAGATTTGGACGGAAGGGCAAGTTGAGCTCTAGGTTCATCGAGCCTTATCGGATAGTGAAGCGTGTAGGAACGATCGCATACTAGCTTGGGCTACCCCTTGAGTTGCATCGGATCCATGATGTATTCCATGTTTCGATGCTGAGGCGCTACTGTTCAGATCCATCTCATATAGTGCCGGTGGAAGAGATTGAGGTTAGACCTGATCTGTCATTTGAAGAAGAACTAGTGCAGATTTTGGATTGGGATATTAAAGTGTTGAGAAGGAAGTCTGTTTCACTAATCAAGGTGTTGTGGTATAATCACCATTCAGAGGAAGCCACGTGGGAGTCGGAAGAGGCAATGTGACAACAGTACCCCCACCTCTTTTTATAAGGTAAATTTTGAGGTCGAACTTTCTTTAAGGGGGTAGAACTATAACATCCAAAAATCTATAGGTCTGTAATATTTGTGTAAGTACATGTTATGTTGCCGTTGTATGTTGTTTAAGAGTGTTTAGGAGCCCTTGGGAGGCCTGGGGTCGAATTTGAACCTTGGTAAAAATTTGGGTGCTAGGCACTTTAGTGGGGTAAACTAGTGGGAGTAGGACTTAAACTTGATTGGTTTCATTTTTATTAACAAAAGGATGCATGTGGCACTATGGTGTGGCATCACAAGTGGAGCTTGGAGGAAGGGAGTTGGAGTTTCTTTGGCTGTAACGTGTAGCTTTTATTTTGTGCCCAAGGTGGAGAAGAGGTGGAGTTGGCGTGGAACCTACTAAGGAAGATTTGAATTGGTCAAATCTATTTGAATGAGTGGTGGATAGGGCTTGGTGGAGGAAAGTTAATCGTGGGATTTGGTGAATGTGGGGAGTTGGCCGAATGTGGGGTTTGTGTAGGAGGAATTTCTGCCAAAGTTGGGGGCTTCTTGGATATACACATTCAGTCAAGGGAGGTGTTATCGAATTTCTCTGGAGTTTACTTAGCCTTCTTGCGTTTTGTTCATTTTTTTCCCCAAAGACATTTCAGGTCTATTACACTTTTCTTTGTTTTTCTCTACTGACCGAATTCATCTACTCCCTTTATACTCCAAATTTAAAGTTGTTTTCTTCTACTCTTTGCTAATAGCTGAACCCTCCCCTACTCATCTTTTTTTCTTTTCGCTCATTCCTATCACTCTCTGGCTAGTCTCTTCTTGGCCGAAACCTTAACCTCTTAGGTGACTCCTTCTTATTTCTCTTTCGAATACCTTCTTTGCACTTGTGTTGCTGTCCACTTATTGGCCGAAACCCCTATTCCTTTTCCTTTTAATCGTCAAGAGGTGGACTCCATTCTTTCTCACCTTTCAGTTTTCATTGTGGGTTGCCTCAAAGCCGAAGAGTGGCCTTACGTTTGGCTGTTGTGCCGAATCTCATCTTCTTATTCGGCTTATATCAGATCTAAGTTTAGTAGTGCTCCTCAGCTGGATCTATGTACTGTTCACTTCTTGTCACTTTACTAAAAGCCAAAAATCTCACCTTGTTCTTTTGTCTAAGGCTGAATTGGAAAAGTGTTGGCATACACTCTAATCTTTCTTCTAGCATCTAGTTTTCGAAAGTGGTTTGGTAAGTAAAGTCTTAGGCCGAATATGGTTGATGGTGTTGTACAGTTTGGTTGGCTGTTACTCAAGCCGAAAAGGTGTTGCTAATATCTGTTCTTATGCCAATTACTGCTAGGTTCTCGAAGTGCTTTTTCAGAGGAATAATCGAACCCCTATCCTTTGCGGTGGAATTCTCGGATTGTTGGTAAGTGATATAGATTGTTCGTCAATCACAGTACTTGGTTGAAGTTTTTAAATGGATTTTAGACTAACTGTTAACTGAATGTATCTTTAGGTGCCTCGAGGAGAATCGTGTTTTGTACTCCAAATCAGGTGTGTATTCTCACACCGTCACCATGTAGTTTCGTAAAACTCTACAATGTTGGTAAACACCGAAACACTGTTACCTGCGTGATTAATAATTCGGAATACTGCATGGAATCAAATAACTTGCTTTAATAACCTCAGTGTTAAATTCGCTAAAATCGTTGTTAACCGGTTACGCAACTAAAATGCCTTGGTGGGCCAATTTACCAAAATGCCCTTGGTGGGTCGATTTGCCAAAATGCCTTAGTGGGCCAAATTACCTAAATACCCCTATAGGGTAAATTACTAAAATACCCTGGATGCGAGATTACTAAAGTACCCTTGCTGGGTTGAATGACTGTTTTACCCTCACTGTTGTCTAATAAATACCCTATTATATGTTGATATGTATGTCGCGTTGTATCATGATTGCATGGGGCGAGTTAATGAATGAAAAGCAGTGTAGCCTTGTGGTATTGCCATAATAAAAATATATGTCTACATAATTATGATTCCGGTGGCTTAGCCACAAATATTTCGTGATCAGTAGCAAGGCTGCAATATTGGTGTGATCGGCGGGGTGGGTTGACTTCATCCCCATAGGTGTGATTGGCTAGTCGAGGGGTGTGTTGGTCGGATTGGGTTGGGTTGAACTACTTCACTTGCACTTTCATGATTATAGGGCTTAGGCCAAAATTGATGTCTTATAGGCTCTGGCCTAGTTAATGCCGATATAGGGGATTACACACTGAGTTCTCGTAACTCACCCTTTTATTTAATCTTGCAGGTAATCCCCAGCGTTAGAGGACTTGGAGTCTCGGAGGACTCAGTGGTGACCATATGTCTCGAACTATAGTAAACTTCCGATTTGATCTAAATTAAGATTTTATTTAATTTTGGGTTTTTATTGTAATAAGGCCTTTAGACTTAAATTTTCTTTTAAACTTTCATTTCCGTTATTATTATTAAATGATTAATATGGGGGGTTTTCAAAAACTTTAATAACTGTTTTAAAAAATATCACATTTCTGCAAATATTTCAAATTCGATTTTCATAACAAAGGCAGTTGTCAAGCTAATTACAACTTTTATAAAATGAACACTGAGTAAATTAGATCATTTATAAACAAACAACGTAACTCAGAAGTTTCAAAAGAGATGCAACCATTTTCAACGAACGCATAGTTTTTAAACAACCTTTCTATGTGACGCGCTAGATCCGGTCTTAACATCTAGGCCGGGTTTGAGGTGTTACAGGGACAACTTGCTAAGCTGATCTCTAAACAACCACAAGGTAGCTTGCCAAGCAACACTGAAACAAACCCAAAAGAGCAACTTCATGTCGTTACCGCTCAAAATAATCAAGGGTTAGTAGAATCTGAATCTGAGCCAAAGCAAGAGCTTGTGGTGAATAAAGGTAAGGTTGAGGCAAGACATGATAAACTGAAACCAGTAATTATAGAGTACAAACCTCGAGTGCCATACCCAAATGAGATGAAAAAAGACAACGCAGATGAATAATTCGGTAAGTTTTTTCAAACTTCTAAAGAAATTTCATATTAACTTATAGTTTCTTAAAGAACTTTCACAAATTCAAGGAAATTTTTAAAAGAGCTTTTGAAAAGAAAACGGAGGTTAGACGAGGCATCGCATGTAGAGCTAAACGCAGTGTGCTCAGCAATTTTGAGAATAAACTACCACAAAAGTTAACAGATCCAGGGGGTTTTACAATTCCATGTTTAATTGGTAGTTTGTCTATTGATAATGCTCTAGCTAATTTAGGAGCAAGCTGATGTTATGCCCTATAAAATGTTTAAACAACTAGATCTAGGGAAACCCAAACAAACTAGTATGAGTTTTCAATTAGCTGATAAAACCATTAGAATTCCTAGGGGTATAATCAAAGATGTACTAGTGAAAATTGAAAAATTCATATTCCCAATAGACTTTGTTGTGTTGGACATGAATGAGGACAATACGGTTCCTTTAATTTTAAGAAGGCCCATTTTAGCAACTACTGAAACCAGAATCGATGTTGGTACAGGTGAACTCTCAATTCGTGTAGGTGGCGAAACGATCACTCTTCAAGCTCTTGACTCGGCTAAAACATCGAATGATAAAGGTGAAAACATGAATTCTATTAATGATCATTTGGTTAAACCTTCTTTACAAGAAACACCACAAAATTACACAGTTGAGCCAGACCCTAGACCTCGTGCCAATAAAGAAGTAACTCACGAGGAACGAAGGCTTTAGATCGATGAACTAGACGAGTGGAAAACACATGTCAAGGAGAAACCAATAATACACGATAATTTGAGGGAACCCCAGACAAGCTCATAGGAACAACAAATCACTTCAAATTGGGGATCAGGTACTGTTAGATGCAACTGATCCTCGAATTAGCACCTCAGAGCTTAAAGCAAACAGTCGAGGTAAGTAATCCCATATTCAGAACCTTTAAGGTAAACTCTACTCGACTCGAACTAATTACAGATAGTAGAACTGAAACACCCCAAACCCGACCCACAAGTCCTGACCGGATCGGGCATGCACCTTGAGTAAAACAATTCAAAACTTATTTGTTACTTTGGAAAATCTGGGTGGTTTGGAAGATAATTTGATTTGTGTTGAGTACAAATTGAAAATGGGGTTATCTTTACAATCTCGATTTTATTAAAACAGTATTTTTATTTGTACTTGGAATCAATAAGTAAAAAAAGTATTGCCGGGTTTTTAGAGTTTAACAATAATTTGAAAAAAACGTTTGTGCTTAGGTGTTAAAAACATTTAATATTTATTTTAATGAAAAACTATTTAATCTTGATTTAACAATAATCGTATCATAATAAACCGAATAAAATGCATACTTAAAATAGTTAATAAGAATGGCCATATTACATCATAGCAAAACCCGAAATAAATCCAAAACTTAAATGATAAAAAACCAATAAAAATAAAATAACTCGAAATGAGCATGGCCACCACTAAGCTCCCGCCGACACGGTCCATTCTTGAGTGTCACTGAAAAGATATCCCACAACAGGTGAGTCAGCAGACTCAATGTGTAACAATCAACACAAACTCTCAATCAATTTAGGCATGTCAAATCATACATATAAAACATATAAAAACAATGATGCAATCCCGAACCCAAACCTAGATAACCATCCTCTACACATCACTCGTACCTACCATCACACCGTGGAGATTACTAAATCGACCTTCCATCCGCTACATACCATCGAAGGCAGTCACTGCAGTCGACTTGCACATCGCCCTTATAAATTGTGGCATAGCCACCAGATAACATTTTGTGACATAAGTCACCACATTCAGATTATGTGACATGATTCACCAGATATTGTGGTAAAAACCACCAGATCACTTCCCCTTTTCATAATCACCCATTTGTCCCATGAGTCATACAAATCATGCATATGTCATGCCACATGCCTTATTCATAGTCATAACCAATTCTCATATATGTCACATTCATAGTTTATAATACTACTAGCAAATCTTTAGAGAATAACGTACTTGAATATGTTGTACCATTGAATGGTACCTTTAGTCATATTTTTCAAATTCTTATGAACACATATAATACAACAATACCATAAATCTATCAAGAGTTAGTGTGGGGCAACACACCTGGTTACTAACGTGTTTTCTGAATCCCAAAAATCTACCGAAATAGAGTGTACAGTTCCCTAAAAATCAAAGTTAGAATTCGGCCAACATTAATCACTAAATATGGCCTTGGCCGACTATTCATAGTCCCTTACCTTATGGGTCTAAATCCCGAAATCGTCACTTGTCTTATGGAGATGTCGAGATACCTACAAGCCCTATGTTAGATCCGATTCTAACACTTTATGAACATCATAAATGGCCTGCGGCCTAATATTACACTCTACTTACCTTAGTCAACCAAATCCTGAATGGTCTCCCCTAGAAGTCGGCTACAACAGAAATCTCGAAAGATCCTTCATAGTTTCAGCCAAAGAATATTAATGGGATTAGTTTCTAGATTTTTCGACTAAAAGAAAGAAAGGATTGCAAATCAAACAACATTTGTTCTTACCTTTAATATTGAAATCGACTGCACTATTGCTTGACACCACTGAGATATTCAGCTATGTAGACTAGATAGTGATCAAATCGGCTTTAACAGGGTAGAGGGGCAATCGGTTATGGCCACCAAAACAAAGGATTCGATTTTGGGGTTTAATGACTAATCGGCTAAGGGTTACTTTGAGTATCCGGCTTTGAAGACTTGGGACAAAGAAGAGAGAATGAGGGCACATTGAGATTCACCTATTAGGGAATAGGTATGGATTTGGGGTAGAAGGAAAGAAAAAGAAGAATAGGAGAAGAGAAGAATTTCGGCAAAGGCACTATTGAAAAGAAAAGAAAGAAAAAAATGGCCTCTTTTCCTCCTTTTGGCCGAAAATAACACCAAGGGAGTCCCTAGGCCGGCCAACTCTCTTTCCTCTCTCCTTTATCCCTTGATCCACTCCTCCTTAGCCTGATCCTCAACTCTCCAACCCCATCTATACCTCCTCATTCTAGAGTCCACTTGCCGTCCACTACCTCCCCTCCTTGCTGCAAAATAAAACTCAAAAAGTTCTCTCCTTGCAACTCGAACCTAAGCCCTCCTTGCACTTCCTATGGCGTCACTTCCTAGGGCTTTAAGTGGTGCCTCCTTGCCACTTTAACAAGCCCATTATTATGTCCAATTCCCTCTACATATTTTCTTAAGGCCTAACAAGCTTAGCTCCCCCTTTAATACTTAAAATCCAATATTTTCTAAGGCATTTACCTACACTTTAAAGTTCTCAAAAATTCATATAACACATTCAAACACACATAGGCATGCTACTTCATACAATTTAGCAATTATGCACAAGCCCTAATTCCCGGATATTACAGTCTACCCCCTTAAAATAATTTTGACCTCAAAATTACCTGGCTAGAATAGATGGGGGTATTGCTGTCGCATTGCTTCTTCGGCTCCCAAGAAGCTTCCTCCGATCCATGATTACACCATAGCACTTTGACCAAAGGGACCGATTTCTTCCGTAACACTTTCACATCTCGCTCCAAGATCTGAATTGGCTCCTCCTCGTAGGACAAATCTGGCCTTAGCTCCACCTCTTCAACTAGAACTACATGAGATGGATCCGATCGGTATCGATGTAGCATAGAAACATGGAATACATCGTGCATCTGCTGTAATTCCGAAGGTAACTCCAACTGGTAGGCCACTGGTCCAACTCAATTTAATATCCGATAAGGTCCTATAAACCTGGGACTTAACTTTCCTTTGTGACCAAATCTCATTACCTTCTTCCATGGTGAAACTTTAAGAAACACCGAATCTCCCACGGCAAACTCAATCTCCTTCCGCTTAAGATCTGCGTATGACTTTTACCTGTCAGAAGCCTCCTTCAAATGTGTCTGAATTACCTTAACCTTTTCCTCCAATTCTGCCACAATTTTCGAACCCAAAATCTGACGTTCTCCTAATTTCGTCCAACATGTGGGAGTGTGACACTTTCGTCCATACAATGCTTCGTACAGTGCCATTCGAATACTTGCCTGATAGCTGTTATTGTACGTAAATTCTGCTAAAGGCAAAAACTCTTCCCAACTCCCTCTGAAGTCTAATACATAGCCCCTCAGCATATCCTCTAACACTTGGATCACTCGCTCAGACTGGCCGTCCGATTGCGGATGAAATGCCGTACTAAAGTCTAATCTGGTGCCCAAAGCTTGATGTAGTGCCTTCCAAAACTGAGACGTAAATGTCGGATCCCTACCCGAGATAATCGACATCGGCACTCCGTGCAGCTTTACAATTTTCGGAACATACAACCTTGCCATTTTTGTAGGGAATAGTTAACCGCACGGGAATGAAATGCGCAGACTTTGTCAATCGATCCACTATCACCCATACTGAGTCCTTCTTAGTAGGTGTAAGGGGAAGCCCACTAACGAAGTCCATGGTGATTCTCTCCAACTTCCACTGCGGAATCTGTATTGGCTGAAGCAACCCTGACGGAACTTGGTGTTCAGCCTTAACTTGCAGACACGTTAAGCACTACCCTACAAATTCGGTAACTTCCCGCTTAAGACTAGGCCACCAAAACTATTCCCTTAGATCTTTGTACAACTTACTACCTCCAGGATGCATAGCATAGGGGCTACTATGCAATTCCTAAAGAATTCTCTACCGTAACTCCTCGTTCTTCGGCATATAGACCTTACCCTTGAAACACAATACTCCATCGCCATTAATACCATAGTCCTTCAACTCCCCACTCTACACTTGCTGTAGCTTAGCACATAGATCATCATCCACCAACTGACTCTCTTTCACCTCATTCAACCACGTCAGCTTAACTTGCAACTCTGCTAACAAACTTTCATCATCATACAAGCTAAGGTGTGCAAACATTGCCCTCAGATCTGACATTACTTTTCGACTTAGGGCATCTGCCACCACATTCGCCTTGCCCGAGTGATACTCTATAGAACAATCATAATCCTTCAATAATTTCACCCACCTTCGCTGTCTCAGGTTCAGCTCTTTCTGAGTCAGCAAATACTTAAGGCTCTTGTGGTCAGTATAAATCACTGACTTTTCTCCATATAAATAGTGCCTCTATACCTTAAGAGAAAAGACCACTGCCGCCAATTCCAAATCATGCGTCAGGTAGTTAACCTCATGTGGCCTTAATTGTCGAGATGCATAAGCGACCACTTTCCCATCTTGCATAAGGACACATCTCAATCCTGTATGGGAAGCATCACAATATACCACAAAATCCTTCCCTTCCATAGGCTGAATTAAAATTGGAGCTTCAGTCAAGACCCTCTTAAGTTTCTCAAAGCTCTCTTATTGCTTATCAGTCCATACGAAAGGTACCTCCTTCCTTAGTAACTTTGTCAAAGGTCTTTGCGATCGGCGAGAACCCTTCTACGAACCTTCTATAATAGCACGCCAATCCCAATAAGCTATGAACCTCGCCATAGACTTGGGTGGTTTCCAATCCATCTTGCCTCAATCTTCCGAGGATCCACCTTATCCCTTCTCGCAGACACCACATATCCTAAAAACGTAACTTCCTTCAGCCAAAATTCACACTTGTTGAACTTGGCATATAGCTTTTTCTCTCTTAACACTTGCAACATGACTCGTAGGTGCTTATCATGTTCTTCCTCTGACTTCGAATACACCAAAATATCCTCTATGAACACAACAACGAACCGGTCCAGATAGGGTTGAAAACCTGGTTCATCATGTCCATGAACGCCGCTGGGGCATTTGTCAATCCGAACGGCATTACCAAGAACTCATAATGCCCGTACCTTGTCCAAAAAGTTGTCTTATGGATATCAGCCTCCTTTTCCTTAAGCTGATGAAATCTAGACCTTAGATCTATCTTCAAAAATACTGCGGCCTCCTTAAGCTGATCGAACAAGTCGTCTATTCTTGGGAAAGGGTACCTGTTCTTGATGGTCAGCTTATTCAACTGACGATAATCTATGCACATGCGCATAGTTCCATCCTTCTTCTTTACAAATAAGACCGGTGCTCCCCATAGAGACACACTGGGTCGAATAAACCCACGGTCAAGCAACTCTTGGATCTGAGACTTGAGCTCAACCAACTCCTTTGGTGCCATTCTGTATGGGGCAATGGACACAGGAGCTGTACCCAACAGCAAGTCAATTCGAACTCCACTTCCCTATCCGGTGTATTCCAGGTAACTCATCCAAAAAAATATCCATAAATTCTCTTACTGTTCTAACTCCACTAACTCCCCCTTCCTTTGCATCCAACGCACTAACAAAGATCAAAAATGCCTCGCACCCTTTTCGAACCATCTTACTAGGCTTTAAAGTAGAAACTACGTTAGACAAGTGGTTTCTTCTTTCCCCTATCATAACTACTGCCTTATCTTTCGGTGTCCTTAACTCCATTCGCTTAGCTGAGAATCTAATACAGCCTGATGTTCCACTAGCCAGTCTAAACGAAGGGTGAGATCAAATTTTTCGAAGGGTAATTCCATCAAGTCGGCAAGAAATACCACTCCCTGAAGCTCTAGAGGTACACTCCAAAATATCTTATTCATCACTACAGTTTGACCTAATGGGCTCACTACAGTCATCTCCCTATTAGATAGTTCAGAGGCTATGCCTAGTGTTTCAACTACTCTACATGCAATATAAGAGTGGGTAGAGCCAACATCAATTAGAGCAAAGTAAGTCTTGTCAGCCATAAGGAACGTACCGGTTATGACGTCTGGTGCGTCACCATCTTCCCTCCGACGAACTGCATATACCAAACCCGGTTGCCTCACCTCCGTGTTACTAACACCTCTACCGGTGTTCCCTGTCCTCTACCAGAACCATTACCTCTGCCAGCCGAACCACGACCTCGTGATGGGTGCTATCCTCCTCTTCCAGCCTAATTAGAACCCTGACTTACTGGTCGACCCCCTTTTGTTCTCATAGGACAGTCCTTAATCATGTGGTCCTTAGACCCACACTTGAAACATCCTCCCGTCTTCTTCCAACACTCCCCCAAGTGCATCTTTCCACACTGGCCACAAGTACGATACTGCCCTCCCGTAGCAGCCTGCTGACCGCGTGGCCCATCACTTCTAGGCCTCTTTTGCACATTCCCTGATGATCCAAAGCCCCTCTTTTTCCTATTTCGATCCGTATTCTATCTCACCGAGTCCTTAATCTCTTTGGCTACCTTAGCCTTCTCCACCAGCACGTTAAATTCTCGCTCCTACTGTGGAGCTATCAACAACCTCAAGTCATTCATCAGTCCGTCCTCAAATCAGACACACCGTTCATGCTCCGTTGACACAATACCTCGAGCATATCGGCTCAACCTTAGAAATTCTGCCTCATATTCTGCTACAGACTTATTTTCCTGAACCAGCCTCAAAAATGCCTTCCTCTGCGCATCAACATAACTAGTTCCAATGTACTTCTTCTGATATGCCGCCTTAAAATATTTCCAAGTAAGATCATCAGCGGCAGTAGCATCCCGAACTATGAGCCACCATTGGTATGACTCTTCACGGAGTAGGGACACTACCCCTTTTAGTTTCTCCTCGACAATCAGGTCCAAATCATCCATAATCTGCTCCATCGCCTCTAACCAATACTCAACCGTATTGGGTGCCAAACCAAATACTCCAAGGAAAAACTCAGCTCCATTAGCTCGGAGTCACTCAGGTACCGACTTTCGAGCTCCCATGCCTCCACCTGCTCCTGCCACCTTTCTAGAACTCGCAGCATCACCTGTGATACTGCATCATCCCCCGTCTGATCCTGGTATTCCATACCAGCAGCTGGTGGTGGTGGCATTTCATTTTCGGACCCTTGACTAGACCTAACGGGTTCAGACACGATCATTTGGCCTCTACCACGGCCACGCACATTATGACCACGTCCTCTAGAACTCATCCTTTCGAGTTACATTTATCTGATTAGAGAATTTTATAGATTAGTTTTTGTTCCACTGATTTATCACGAACAGTCTGATGTTCAATAGTTCTAGGGAGTAGTTCTTTCGATTCCATACACATACAGTCTCAATTCATTCATTCAATCACATTCACGAACTTGCGTTCATTACAGAAAAATGTTGTAGTTGTCATTGTTTGTTGTTTTCACTACCCAAGGGTATTTTTGTAATTTTATCCTATAGGGTATTTTGGTAATTTTCCAAATTAGGGTATTTGAAAATTTCACAAAGTAGATTTTTTTGGTATTTCTGCGAAATTGTAATACTTGGTAAGAAAATTTCAAGGGTAAAATGGTAATTTTTATACACTAGGGGTATTTTTGTAATTTTACAAGCCAAGGCATTTTGGTAATTTTTGCAAAAGTTGGTTCCAAGTGATTTAACGAAATAAAGGTATTTTGAAAATTTTTAATTCGAGGGTATTTCAGTAACTTTCCATTCTGAAGGTATTTTGGTCATTTATACGAGTTAAGGGTAATTTGGTTAATTTGCAAATCGGGGTATTCGATCATTTTTTTAAATCAAGGGTACTTTGGAATTTTATAATCATGGTTTGAATTTTGAGTTTCACAAAACAAGGTGATTGGTCCTTTTGGGTTTTAATTATTGGGTTTAGCTTTGTGTTTGAGTCCTCTTGGCTAAGGTGAACCGTCCTCACGCACTGTGTATGATTGACGGAGAGGAGGTGAGTCACTAGGATCGCTTAAATACCAAGCTCCCTTGAATCCAATCCTAGACATGCACTGTGGTTGCCACACCTTTAACTCGGTGACTCAGACACAGGTTTGTTTGGTTAGACTTTAAGTTTTATGTATCTTGGTGTTGAAGTAGGCTAACCCTAGGGTTTAATTCTTAATTTACTAATCTATGTCCCTATAAGTCCCACATACAAATCACAAAAGAGTTAGGAGTACTTACCTGGTGGACTTCGGGCCGGAGACTCAGGTGCCATGCCAGAAAACCTGCTCATTTCTTAGTAATATTCAATTTTAAAAGAAAGAAAACATTTTGG
The DNA here is from genome assembly GCA_025506655.1 of Gossypium rotundifolium. Taxonomy (NCBI): domain Eukaryota; kingdom Viridiplantae; phylum Streptophyta; class Magnoliopsida; order Malvales; family Malvaceae; genus Gossypium; species Gossypium rotundifolium. Next base: position 31,239,415 of record CP106732.1, on the reverse strand, counting down.
GCCCAAAAAGCCCTCAAGGCTGAGTTTTGAATCGTGCTCTGATACCAAACTGAAACATCCCAAACCCAGCCCACAAGTCCTGACCGAATCTGGCATGCTCCTTGAGTAAAACAATTCAAAACTTATTTGTTACTTTGGAAAATCTGGGTGGTTTGGAAGATAATTTGATTTGTGTTGAGTACAAATTGAAAACGGGGTTATCTTTGCAGTCTCGATTTTATTAAAACAATATTTTTATTTGTACTTCGAATCAATAAGTAAAAAAAGTATTGCTGGGTTTTTAAAGTTTAACAGTAATTTGAAAAACAGTTAAAAAGAATGGCCATATTACATCATAGCAAAACCCGAAATAAATCCAAAACTTAAATGATATAAAAACCAATAAAAATAAAATAACTCTAAGTGAGCATGGCCACCACTAAGCTCACCGTCAATTGGGTCCATTCTTGAGTGTCACGAAAAGATATCCCACAACAGGTGAGTCAATGACTCTATGTGTAACAATCAACACAAACTCTCAATCAATTTAGGCATGTCAAATCATACATATAAAACATATAAAAACAATGATGCAATCCTGAACCCAAACCTAGATAACCATCCTCTACACATCACCCGTACCTGCCATCACACCGTGGGGATTACTAAATCGACCCTCCATCCGCTACACACCATCGAAGGCCGTCACTGCAGTCGACTTGCACATCGCCCTTATAAATTGTGGCATAGCCACCAGATAACATTTTGTGACATAAGTCACCACATTCAGATTATGTCACATGAGTCACCAGATATTGTGGTACAAACCACCAGATCACTTCCCCTTTTCATAATCACCCATATTCCCCATGAGTCATACAAATCATGAATATGTCATGCCACATGCCTTATTCATAATCATAACCAATTCTCATATATGTCCGTTCATAGTTTATAATACTACTAGTAGATCTTTAGAGAATAACGTACCTGAATATGTTGTACCATTGAATGGTACCTTTAGCCACATTTTTCAAATTCTTATGAATACATATAATACAACAATACCATAAATCTATTAAGAGTTAGTGTGGGGCTACACACCTGGTTCCTAACGTGTTTTCTGAATCCCGAAAATCTACCGAAATAGAGTGTACACTTCCCTAAAAATCAAAGTCAAAATCGGCCAACATTAATCACTAAATATGGCCTTGGCCGAATGTTCATAGTCTCTTACCTTGTGGGTCTAAATCCCAAAATCGTCACTTGTCTTATGGAGATGTCGAGATACCTACAAGCCTTATATTAGATCCGATTCTAACACTTTATGAACATTATAAATGGCCTGCGGCCTAATATTACACTTTACTTACCTTAGCCAACCAAATCCCGAATGGTCGCCCCTAGAAGTCGGCTACAATAAAAATCCCAAAAGATCCTTCATAGTTTTGGCCAAAGAATATTAATGGGATTAGTTTCTAGATTTTTCGGCTAAAAGAAAGAAAGGATTGCAAATCGAATAACATTTGTTCTTACCTTTAATATTGAAATCGATCGACTCATTGCTTGACACCACCGAGATATTCACTATGTAGACTAGATAGTGATCAAATCGACTTTAACAGGGTAGAGGGGCAATCATTTATGGCCACCAAAACAAAAGATTCGATTTTGGGGTTTAATGACTAATCAGCTAGGGGTTACTTTGAGTATCGGCTTTTAAGACTTGGGACAAACAAAGAGAATGAGGCACCTTGAGATTGGCTATTAGGGAATAGGTATGGATTTGGGGTAGAAGGAAAGAAAAGAAGAATAGGAGAAGAGAAGAATTTTGGTAAAGGCACTCTTGGAAAGAAAAGAAAGAAAAAAATGGCCTCCTTTCCTCCTTTTGGCCGAAAATAACACCAAGAGAGTCCCTAGGCCGGCCAACTCTCTTCCCTCTCTCCTTTATCCCTTGATCCACTCCTCCTTAGTCGAATCCTCAACTCTCCAACCCATCTATACCTCCTCCTTCTAGAGTCCACATGCCGTCCACTACCTCCCCTCCTTGCTGCAAAATAAATCTCCAAAAGTGCTCTCCTTGCAACTCGAACCTAAGCCCTCCTTGCACTTCCTGTGGTGTCACTTCCTAGGGCTTTAAGTGGCGCCTCCTTGCCACTTTAACAAGCCCATTCTTATGTCTAATTCCCTCTACATATTTTCTTAAGGCCTAACAAGCTTAGCTCCCCTTTAATACTTAAAATCCAATATTTTCTAAGGCATTTACCTACACTTTGAAGTTCTCAAAAATTCATATAACACATTCAAACACACATAGGCATGCTACTTCATACAATTTAGCAATTATGCACAAGCCCTAATTCCTGGATATTACAAGAACTAATAGTATGAGAATGAATTTTCAACTCCTCAAACCACCATGATTGCGAATGAGAGGCATCAGACTTTAAACAAGCGCTTCTCAGGAGGTAACCAAAACACTAACCTCATTAATTTTTATATTTTTATTTAGCCTTTTAGCACCTAACTACAAACTAACCAATTTAATGAAGCGCATGTTTCCATACCCACACGGCCTTACACACGGCCATCGCCGGGGCCGTGTGGGCACCACAGATAAGTACATGGGTGTGGTCGTAACCCTGTGGCAATGGGACAAAATTTATTCCCAAACACGGGCTACGATAAAATGACATGGCCTTGCGACGCAGTCGTGGCCGACACTAAATATACCACACGGGCATAGAAACCTCCACACAGGCGTGGAAAAAATGAACGAGCCACAACACGGCCATGCGATACGGCTGTGTGATTTAACACGCCCATGGCACACAGGTGTGGGGATGTATTTGATCCCAAATTTCTATTTAAAACCTCCCCCTCTTCTCACCTACTCCCCAATTTCCTCTTTTTCCATACACTTTAAACTTTTCCCTTTCATTTTCCTCCTTTTCCTTCCCATCACTTTTTATCAACACCGTCGTCACCATGTCAAAGAAAAAAGGATCCTAGCACAGTCTCCCTGTACGAGACCGATCTACAAAAGTTCATGCCGGTCACTTCATTTATTCAACAAGACAAGGACCTTTTAGTCCATTTACTTTTTTTTTTCTTTTATCTTCTCCTTTATTTTCCTTCTCTTTATCTCTCCTATGCTAAATCTATATTATTATATTTTGATTTTGTTTATTTAGGTTCTTCAGGCTGCTTGGGAATCTCCACACCATGACCCTAGTAACCACCACTACCGACGCCTCCTCCTCCAACTCGGCCCAAATTTCCCCCATTTCTTTTCTTCGACTCTACCCAAATTTCAGGAAGTTTCAGTTCTCTTCCTACCTTACGATTTTCTTACTATATTATGAATATCTATCTTTGTACATTGAGGGCAATGTACATCTTAAGTGTGGGGGGTGAATTTCAAAATTTCCTAACTTTTTGCATTATTCGCAAATCCATGAATGATATCTTGTCTTAAGTAATTTTCTCATATTACTAATTAGAACGAAACTTCTATTGATTTATGATTTTTATTGATATGTTTTGGATTGAGTCATAGTTAATTGTGCATTGATAATTTAAACTTTAAGATATTAGAAAATTAGGCATGATAAGTCTATTTTCAGAATTAAATTTTCTAAGTTGTTTCCTTAAATCTAAATATTACTTTGAAATTTGAAATTTACGAGGTTAACATCAAAAACCATAATTATTGTGAGATTTTGAGCCTTTAGAGCATATATGTTTTTGTGCTTACTTTATTGATTATGAGTGTGTTAACATTGATTTTTTATTCTAGAACTTGATTCGATTATATAGGTCGAGACCACACCTTTGATTTGATTTATTGAGATGATAAAGGCATCTAGGATTTAACCTACTCACTCCACAAAAATCCTACCTTCATAATTAACCCTTAGTGAACAACTTTTTAGCTTAATCAACCGTTTATTGATTTATCACTAATATTAACCTGAAACCCCATTATTAAGTTGTTGATCCTATTTTCTTGACTCCCCTTTTGTCGAGATTTGATTTGATCGGTTGCCTAATTATAGTAGTTGAATTCATCTTTTATTATGTACAATTATTCTTTAAAAAAAAGTTAGAAAATCAACTCATCATTAGTTCTATGTTCTATGAGCTTAAACAGATAAATTCACATCTTTAGAAGAAGCTCGAGTTATTGATGTAATTATTCATTATTAGTTATTTTTCTAGTTAGGTAATTTGTTAATTCAATCTCGATTCTAACCTTCTAATTCAGCCTATATCCACACCTTTAACCCAAGCTCCATAACAACCTTTAAAAGACCTTTTTATTTGTGTATCATCTCATTTTATAGTGGTGGATATTTGATTTTCATGCAAGCCAATGGTAATAACTTTTCATGTTTGACTGATGAGTGCTTTATTTTGAACCTTAAATACTTTGAGTGATTTGAGTGAATCTTTAGTGAGGATGTTAATCCTTGTCAGTTTTAGATCAAAGGTAATTATTTAGATAAGGGGAAACACCTATATTTTTTGTGCTACAAAAATATATGACTTTGACTGTTTGAATCTTTAGGACTCTTTGACTTAAATTATCCATGTATACATTATCTATGAATTATGATGAAGACATTGTTGATGAGAATTATGAACTGAGGGAAGTTAGTTCTAATTGTGAGTTGAAAATTTTGCTTGAGGACAAGCAAAAGCTTAAGTGTGGAGGTATTTGATAAACCGTAATTTACACATATTTTAACCCTACGCTTGGCTTAATTTTGGATGAATATTCACTAGATTTGATGAATTTGATATCTTAGTTTCTTAATTTCATGTTTTATACTCAAGAGAGCTTAGGGAGTCGAAAAGAACGAGAAATGTGCCAAAAAGGGACAAAACGGGCCAAAGTGAGAAATCAACACAGCCTGGAGTTCACCACACGCCGTGCCACTTTAGCAGACTCAAACACGGCCTCGGTTTGATTTACACGGGTGTGTCCCTACCACAGCAAAGAAAAATTTCATTCGGATTAGGATACTTTTGGGCCAAGAAAGACATCTAGAAGCCTATATAAACACACTAGGAGGCAACTTAAACGGGGGGTTGACAGGATGTCGAATAAATGCTGAGTAGAAGGAGAAAATACTCCAAGACAGCCGTCAGGAACAACTTAGGAGAAGGATCTCCATCAGGACTGAAGATCTCCCATCAAGTTCTTTAGAAGTTTTTGTGTTTTTATTATGTTTTGTGGTTTTCCCTATTTTATGATGTTTTCCTCTTCTAGTATGAACTAAATCCCTTAGATACCTAAGGGGATGAAACCTATGATAGATTGATCACATGTCAGAGTCTTAAAAATTTATAAAAAGAATGATCGAAACTAGAAACTAACTAAGACAATGATGGAGGCAAGCGTACCTATCGAACAATAGTATAGTTTAATGGTAAGACCAGATTGTCGAACCAAAAGGAACCAAAAGTACTAACACTAACTTTCTTTTTCTTATTTAGCCTAAGAATTAAGAGAATTGTGATCTAATCTAAAATTAACTAACTACTAAGCTAAAGATGTGAAGACAAAGAGAATGAATTGGGGAAATACTTGAGGGAAAAACCAATTGATTGAGACAATAACCGAGGAAGAATCCAACTAGACTTCACTTGTTATTTAACTCTGAAGCAGATGATTTATTCACTTGACTTGATCCTTAGGATTCCCTAATTTATATTAATACCTCTTTCGGGGCTACTAATGCCTAACCCTAGGTTGATTAATTTAAATTTCTTTCTAATTAGAACCCCTAGAATTGTATTAACTCAATCTATGGACTCCCATATTAGGTTTGACCATAATACGATAGATTTTCGCCATCCTATTTCTACGGTTGTGATCAGGTCCACTTAACTATGCTAGATCTACTCTTAAATAGGGACTTTTCTCCACCGCCTAAGCACATCAATACTTTAATCAATATCCTAAAATATTAAAGCAAGAATTAAGAACACATAGTTAAGAACAAATCAAGTATTTATCATACAACTCAGATAACAATAACAAGATTCGTCTGAGGTTTCATCCCCCTCTGGTATTTGAGATGTTTAGTTCATAATTATAAAAGAAAATCTCAGAAGAAAATATAAAACAAAACATAAGAAAACCCTACAACCCCTTGAAGGAATTAAAAGAGAGATTCTCAATCTTGAGTATGATTCCAGCTTTTGGGATGAATCAACTGGCTTTCTTCGAGTGAATCCCACAATTCGGCCCCTTTAGCTTGGCTATTTGGCCTAGCTGAACGCCCCCTTAAAGGTTGGCCTCTAAGGTCTTTATATAGGCTTTTGGAATGTCTTTCTTTGCCTCTAAGTACCATTCCGATTAGAATTCCTCTTTGCCATGATAGGGACACGCCTATGGTACACGCCCGTGTAAGTCGAGGCTAGGCCGTGTTTGGGTCTGTTTATACATAATAATGAATATACTTCAAATTTTTTTGAGAACAAATCAAGTAAATACATGATATAAGATAAACTCAACTACTGAAATAAAATAATTAGGCAACTGATCAAATCAATTCTCGATAGAAGGGTAGTCAAAAGGAATGGTGATAACAAATGCAATTTGAGTTTTGGGTTAATATTAGTGGGTGAGTCAATAAAAGGGTTGTTAGGATCAAAGGGGTTTAATAGGGGTTAATTGTGAAGGTAAGCTTTTAGTGGAGTAAGTGGGTTAAATCCTAAGTGCCTTTATCATCTCAATATATCAAATTAAAGATGTGGTCTTGACATGTATAATCAAAGCAAGTTCTAAAATAACAAATCAATGTTGACACACTCATAATCAATAAAGTGAGCACGAAAAAATGTATGCTCTAAAAGGTTCAAGATCTCACAAGAATTATGGGTTTTTGATGACAACCTTGTTAATTTTAAACTTCAAGGTACTAATAAGATTCAAGTAGACAACCTAACGAAATTTTAACTTTTGAAGATAGGCTCATCATGCTTGATTCTCTAGTATCTTAAAGTTTAATTCATCATTGTATAATTAATTATGACTTAATCCAAAACACATCAATAGAAATCATAAATCAACATGAATTTCATTATAATTAGTAATATGAGAAGATTACTTAAGAATAAGACATAATTTAGGATTTTTCAAATAATACTATAGTTAACCCCCCACTTAAGATGTACATTGTCCTCAATGTACAAAGATAAATAAACTAACAATATAGTGATAAAATCAAACGAGAGGGAGAGAATTGAAACTTCTTAAATTTTGGATGGAGTTAATGAAGAGAAACCGGATAGGATTTAGTTGAGGTGAACGTGGGGAGTGCCTCGAGCCATTTTTGAAATTGAATCTTCTAAGCAGTTGGTCTAATTTAATTGTATCCTAAGCTAAATCTAAATGTCATGAAGCATAAGAACAAAAAAAATAAAATAAAATAAAAAATAAAAATAACAGTAAATAATGGAAAATGAATGAAGAAAGACAACTAGAAAAGAAAAAGGAAGAAGGGTGGTTTAAATAGAGATGTAGCCCGTATTTTAGGGAAAACTTTGTCCTATTGCCACAGGTCTACGGCCATGCCCTTTTACCTTCCTGTGGTACCCACACGGCCATGGCCACAGTCGTGTGCAAGACCATGTGAGTACGAAAAACCTGCGCCTAAACATGGAAATAAATAAAACTAAACTAATTAGTAGGGTTAGTGCTCGGGTTGCCTCTTGAGAAGTGCTCATTTAAAGTCTTGAGCTAGACTTACTTGTTATTCATATAACCATGGTGGTTCATGGAGTCGAAACTCCTTTTTCTTACTATCAATTCTATCAACATATGGTTTGAGTCGGGTAATATTTACCTCAAAAGTGCCGAAATTAGAATGTGTTACCTTGACCGTTCCGTATGGAAAGACCTTATGACGTAAAAAGAGTCGCATTGTTTGTATTAAGCTCTGAAGTGGCTATTTGAAGGTCTATTGCATCTGAAAGTACCTGCTCCCCAACTTTGAAGTGATTGGTTCCACCTTTAATACTTGATGTCCTAGTTGTGTGAAGAACTGCATTTAGTTCCACATGCAACGTATCGTCTAACTTCCTTTTGTTTGTCAAAAACTCTTTTAAAAGTTTCCTTGAATTTGGCATCTGTGAAAGAGCTTTAGGAAATGGCAAGTTAATATATAATTTCTTTGGGAGTTTAAGAAATTTACCGAATTATTCCTCTGTGTGGTCTTTCTTTATCGCATTGGGGTATGGCACACGTGGTTGATACTCTGTAATTACCGGGTTTGGTCCATCATGACTTACCTCAACCTTACCTTCCTCTACCATATTCTCTTGCTTAAATTTTGGTTCATCTAACTATTCACTATCGTGAGAAATTATTGCTTGAGGTTGCTCTCTTGGGTTAGTTTCGGTGTTGTTAGGCAAGATACCTTGTTGTCTTTTTGATATCAGCTTAGCAAGTTGCCCTAAATGGTTTTCGATCTCTTGAATCGATGCTTTTTGATTTTTAAATGTTGTTTTGGTGTTCTGGAAACGTGTTTCTGACACCACTATGAATTTTCTCAGCATCTCCTCAAGGCTTCTTTTCCTGTGGGTAGGGCTGTTGGTGGAAGTTTGGAAGGGGTTGTTGTCTCTGATTACCTTGACCACCACATGAGAAATTGGGATTGTACCTCCAACCTACATTATAAGCGTTACTATAAAAATTATTTTGAGATTGAAAATTATTACTCATATAGCGAACTTGATCATTTTCAGTGCTTGGGTTATAAGGTGGATATTTTGTATTGCTCTTCCCTCCTCCATTCATATTGCACTGCATAGCTAGATGTTCTTGCGTAGAGCCATACAAACCATCAATTTTGCTATTTAAAAACTCTACCTACTTAGATAACATGGTGACCATGTCAAGGTTGAAAATATCGGCTGCTTTGGTAGGTTTTGTCCTCATGACTTGCCTCTGATAATTATTTAGAGACATCACTTCAGTTTCTGTGAGCGGTATGTTCTATTTCACTGTCGTAAATCAAAGGTCCTGTCGGGTTCCTTCTAGTCATAAACTAAAGGTACCTACCAGGAAAAGATAGAAGAAAAAGAAAATTAGAAAAGTAAAAATAAAATTTAATTGCAAAAATAATATAAAATAAAATATGGCTAAAGTAATAAAAATTGAGCTTTATTAATATTTCAGTTCCCGACAACGACACCAAAAACTTGATTGCATGTCAGAGCCTTAAAAATTTATAAAAAGAATGATCGAACCTGGAAACTAACTAAGACAATGATGGAGGCAAGCGAACATATTGAACAGTAGTATAGTTTAATGGCAAGACCGGATTGTCGAACCCAGAGGAACCAAAAGTACTAATACTAACTTTCTTTTTATTATTTAGCATAAGAATTAAGAGAATTGTGATCTAATCTAAAATTAACTAACTACTAATATAAAGATGCGAAGACAAAGAGAATGAATTGGGGAAATACTTGAGGGAAAAACCAATTGATTGAGACAATACCTGAGGAAGAATCCACCTAGACTTCACTTGTTATTTAACTCTGAACCAGACGATTTATTCACTTGACTTGATCCATAGGATTCCCTAATTTATATTAATACCTCTTTTGAGGCTACTAACGTCTAACCCTAGGTTGACTAATTGAAATTTCTTTCAAATTAAAGCCCCTAGAATTGTATTAACTCGATCTATGGACTCCCATATTAGGTTTTACCCTAATCCCGTAGATTTTCATCATCCTATTTCTAGGGTTGCGATCAAAACCACTTAACTATGCTAGATCTACTCTTAAACATGGACTTTTGCTCCACTGCCTAAGCACATCAATACTTGAATCAATATCCTGAAATATTAAAGCAAGAATTAAGACCACATAATTAAGAACAAATCAAGTATTTATCATACAGCTCAGATAACAATAACAAGACTCGTATTAGGTTTCATCCCCCTCAGGTATTTGAGATGTTTAGTTCATAATTATAAAAGAAAACATCTCAGAAAAAAATATAAAACAAAACATAAGAAAACCCTAAAACCCCCTGAAGGAATTGAAGGAGAGATCCTCAGTCTTGAGTAGGATTCCGGCTTCTGGGATGAATTAACTAGCTTTCTTCGAGTGAATCCCACAATTCGGCCCATCTGGCTTGGCTCTTTGGACTAGTTGAACGCCTAGCTGAATGCCCCCTTGAAGGTTGGCCTTTAGGGTCTTTATATAGGTTTTGGTATGTTTTTCTTTGCCCCTAAGTACCCTATTCCGATTAGAATTCCTCTTTGCCACGACAGGGACACGCCCATGGCACATGCCCGTAAATCGAGGCCAGGCCGTGTTCGGGTCAATTAATGAGGCACGGTAGTGTGGTCTTGGGCCCAGGCTGTATGGATTTCCTACTTTAGCCCATTTACTTTATTTTCGGCTCGTTTCTCGTTCTTTCCATCATTCGATGCTCTCCTAAGTATAAAAACATGAAAAGAGAACGATTAAGAGCACCAAATTCCATAATAAAGGGGATAAATCATTAAAAAGTATGTTAAATGCAGGATTAAAATATATTGATATGATGGTTTATCAAATATCTTATTATTAGTTGATTTATAAGATAAATACTTGCTCTTATTCTTAACTGTGAGTTTTATTCTTGTTTTAATAATTCAGGCTATTAATTCATGTCGAATGTGCTTATGTAGAGGAGTAAAAGTCCCCATTTAAGAGTAGATCAACATAATTAAGCGGAGTTGATTGCAACCCTAGAAATAGGGCGACAAAAATCTACTGGATTAGGGTACAAGCTAATATAGGAATCCATAGATTGAATTAATGCGACAATAGGGGTTTTAATTAGAAATATATTTTAATTAATCAACCTAGAGTCAGTTGTTAGTCGCCTCGAAAGAGGTATTAATATAATTCAAGGATTTCTACAGATTAAATCAAGTAAATAAATCACATGAATCAAAAGTAATAAGTGAAGTCTAGGTGGATTCTTCCTCAGGTGTCATACATCTCATATAAGTTGTCCGAAGTATTTTCCCAATTTACTCCCTGTCAAGTTCATAAGTTAGTTAAAATAGTTAGTTAAAATTTAGATTAAAAATAAATCCCCTTTAATTATTAGGCTATATAATAAAAAGATAGTTATTACTAAGTACTCTTGGTCCTTGAGGATACGATATTCCAGACTCACCACAGCTATACTACTGTTCGATAGGTGCGCTTGCCTTTTGCGTAATAGTAGTTAGTTTCGATCTCCATCAATTTCTATTTGATAAATAGTAATTTACACATATTTTAACCCCATGCTTGGCTTAATTACCGATGAATATTCACAATATTTGATGAATTCGATTCTCCTAATCTCTTAATTTCATTTTTTATACTCAAGAGAGCATAGGGAGTCAAAAAGAATGAAAAACGGGCCAAAAATGGACAAAACGGGCCAAAGTGAGAAATCAACATGGTTTGGAGTTCACCACACGGCCGTGCCACTTTAGCAGACTCGAACATGGCCTGGGCTCGATGTACACGGGCGTGTCCTCGCTGCAGGAAAGAAGAATTTCATTCTGATTAGGAAACTTTCGGGCCAAGAAAGGCATCTCAAAGCCTATATAACACCCTAGGAGGAATCTTAAATGGGGGTTGACATGACGTCAAATAGACGCCAAGTAGAAGGAGAAAATACTTCAAGACAGGCGTCAGGAATAGCTTAGGAAAAGGATCTCCATCAAGACTGAAGATCTCCCATCAAGTTCTTTTGAAGTTTTGATGTTTTCATTATGTTTTTTGGTTTTCCCTATTGTATGATGTTTTCCTATTCTAGTATGAACTAAATCCCTTAGATACCTAAGGGGATGAAACCTATGACAGATCATATTATTAATTAATTTATGAGATAAATAGTTGTGCTTATTCTTAATTGTTAGTTTTATTCTTGTTTTGATAATTCAGGTTATTGATTCAAGTCGAATATGCTTATTCAGTGGAGCAAAAGTCCCTATTTAAGAGTAGATCAACACAATTAAGCGGAGTTGATTGCAACCCGAGAAATAGGGCGACAAAAATCTACTGGATTAGGGTACAAGCTAATATAGGAATCCATAGATCGAATTAATGCGACAATAGGGGTTTTAATTAGAAAGAGATTTCAATTAATCAACCTAGAGTCAGTTGTTAGTCGCCTCAAAAGAGGTATTAATATAATTTCGGGATTTCTACGGATTAAATCAAGTAAATAAATCACATGAATCAAAAGTAATAAGTGAAGTCTAGGTGGATTCTTCCTCAGATGTCGTACATCTCATATAAGTTGTCCGAAGTATTTTCCCAATTTACTCCCTGCCAAGTTCATAAGTTAGTTAAATTAGTTAGTTAAATTTTATATTAAAAATAAATCCACTTTAATTATTAAGCTAGATAATAAAAAGATAGTTATTACTAAGTACTTTTGGTCCTTGAGGATACGATATTTCGGATTCACCACAGCTATACTACTGTTCGATAGGTCCACTTGCCTTTGTCGAAATAGTAGTTAATTTTGAGCTCCATCAATTTCTATTTAATAAACCGTAATTTACACATATTTTAACCCCCATGCTTAGCTTAATTTTGGATGAATATTCACTAGATTTGATGAATTCGATACTTCTAATCTCTTAATTTCATATTTTGTACTCAGGAGAGCTTAAAGATTCGAAAAGAACGAGGAATGGACAAAAAATTGACTAAACGGGCCAAAGTGAGAAATCAACATGGCCTAGAGTTCACTAGGAGACTCGAACACGGCCTGGGCTCGATTCACACGGGTGTGTCCCTGCCGCAGGAAAGAAGAATTTCATTCGGATTAGGAGACATTTGGGCCAAGAAAGGCATCTTGAAGCCTATATAAACACCCTAGGAGGCAACTTAAATGGGGGGTTGACAGGATGTCGAATAGACGCCGAGTAGAAGGAGAAAATACTCCAAGACAGCCGTCGGGAACAACTTAGGAAAAAGATCTCCATCAATGTAACACCTCAAACCCGGTCAAAATGTCATGACCAGATCTGAAATATTACAGAGGAAATAGATTTGAACATTTTAGCAAAACCTTGCGAATTTGAGAAAATTATTCAGTTAAGTAACTCCATGTTAAGGGTTATTCATAATTTGGTTAAGTAAAAACTTGTCGAACTCTTATTGAGGATAGCCAGGTGATAAAAATCGGTTTATTTTGTAAAAACTCGAATTTGGAAGATTTTGTAAAGTGTCATGTAAAAACAATTTTAGGGTACGCTATCTTCTGAAAATTGGTATTAGCAGTATCGAGAGAAATACCAAGTTAAATTATTTACGACTTATTATTCATTCATTGAATTTTGGAAAACTTTCGTTTATGTTTTAAGAAAATCCCATTTTTCTTATGATTCCTGATAAACTGTAAAAGTAACATATTTTAACCCTATATTTACTAGGCTTTTGGATGATTTAGCCTTTGATTTTAATCCTTTCTTTTCATGTTTATACTCAGGAAAGCACCTGAGGATAAAAAGAACACAAAACAGGCTTAAAACAGAGTAATTGGGCCTTAGCAAGCAATCAACACAGCCTGGCCCAAATCCCACACAACCGTGCCTCGCCAATTACCTAGAGCACGGCCTCAACTCTGTGACACACAGCCGTGCAGCATCCATTTATCACATAGACGTGCATGGCGATCTACATGGCCATGTCCAAATCGACAAACGTGAAGCATGGCTTGAATCATGACTTACACGGTCGTGCCCAAAATGACAGAATTGAGACAGAACCGACCACGTGTTACATGGGCGTGTGCGATGGCCGTGCCCCTGCTGTGGGAGAGAGCAATTTCACTTGGATTTGGATGATTGAAGCCAAAGAAACATACTCCTAAGTCTACTCCAACACCCTAATAGTAATTCTACTTGAAGGAGGTACATAGGAGCCAAGTATAGCATCCCAAAGTCTATATAAACAACCCAAGGCAGACATTAAAAGGAGAGAGGCTTTTGGCCGAAGCTTTCATCTTTTAGGGAGTCACTCGAAGATAGCCAGTTGATCCATCTCAAGAAGCTAGAACTCCATTCAAGATGGAGGATCTCTCCTTTAATTCCTTCAGATGGTTTTAGGGATTTCTTATGTTTTGTTTATTCTTTTCTCTTGAGATGTTTTCGTATTTAGTTATGAACTAAACCCTTCAGATACCTAAAGGGGATGAAACCTATGATGGATTTTGTTATTTGATTTCTAAATTATATGTTAAGTACTTAGTTTGTTCTTAATTATGTTGCTTAATTTAATCTGATGTGCTTAGGTGGAGGAGGAATAGACCCTACCTAATAGTAGATCTAGCATAATTGAGCAGAGTTGATCGGGCACATAGAGATAGGGTTACGAGATTTTGCCAGATTAGGGTGAAACCTAATATGGGAATACATTGATCGATTTACTGCTTCCTTAGGGGGTTATTATAAGAGAACGAGAGTTCCACTAATTAACCTAAGGTTAGACATACTCGCCTTGAGAGAGGGTTTAATATAGGTTAGGGAGTCTTATGGATCAAGCTAAGTTAAGAAATAATATGGTTTAGGGAATAAATAATAAGTGAAGTCATAGGTGGATTCTTCTTGAGGGTATCGTCTTTATCAACTGAGTTTTCCTAAAGTCTTTCTCCAATTCATTCTTTTGTTTTTGCATTTAGTTTAAGTATTTCATTAGATTAATAAACCAATCACTTCATATTTCAGGATAAATAATAGAAAGAAAGTGAGTAGTAGTACTTTTAGGTTCCCTTGGGTTCGTTAAGATATTCTTGCCGAAGCTATACTACTGTTCGATAGGTGCACTTGCCTCTATCATTGTCACCGTTGGTCTACAGGTTCGATCACTCTTTATAAATATTAAAACTCGACTGTTTGACACGATCAACTTTTTGGCGCCGTTGCCGGGGAACTCTAAAATATTAAGAAAGCTTTATTTCTATTACTTTAGCCATTATTTTTATTTTTTAAATTTCTCTTATTTTTATACATATATTTTTGTTTTTCTAAATTTCTTTCTTTCTTGTCCTAGCAAGTACCTCTAGTTTACGACTAGAAGAAATCCGAGAGGACCATTAGAATACGAAAGTGACATTGAAGCTATCGCTCGTAGAAATCGTAGAGAAATTAGACGAGCCCTAGACTATCAAAGAGAAGAACAGTAAATATCCAATCCTACTAAAGAGATGGACGAAAACAATCCACCGCCAAATGTGCAAGAACAGAATGCTCTGCGTACTACTATTGATTATGCTAAACCTAATTTGACAGGAGCAAAATCTAGTATTGTTAGGCCTGTTATAGCTGCTAATAATTTTTAATTAAATCCTAACACAATACAAATGATTCAACAATTTGTTCAATTTGATGGTTTGCAGGATGAAGATCCAAACACTCATATATCTAATGTTTTAGAATTCTGTGATACCTTCAAAATAAATGGCGTTTCTGACGATGCCATACATCTTCGATTATCTCCTTTTTCATTAAGGAATAAAGCAAAGCAGTGGTTGACTCATTACCACGAGGGTTAATCACCACGTGGGATCAAATGACCAAAAAATTTATTTTAAAATATTTTCCACCAGCCAAAATGGCTAAATTTAGGAATGACATATCTTCTTTTGTGCAGAATGACGCAGAAACATTATATGATGCATGGGAAAGATACAAGGATCTCCTAAGGAGATGCCCACACCACGGATTACCTTCGTGGCTTCAAGTCAAAAATTTTTACAATGGTGTGAATTCTCCTACCATGAAAATAATAAAACTCCTGAAGTGGCTTGAGGAGATGTTGTTGAACACCTATCAATGGCAAATTACAAGAGCTAAACCGAAAAAATCAGTCGAAGTTTTTAACATAGAAGAAGTGACAATGCTATCGACACAGGTGGAGTTAATGAATAAAAAACTTGGTAATTTATGTTCTTCACAGGCACATCCAATCATGCAATGCGAAGCAAGTGGGAATGTGGGGAATTTGTGTACCAACCCTACCAACTAGGAGTAAAAAACGAGCAGACAAACTATATAGGTAACAATTTCTGATCTAATAATAATCCTTATATTAACACTTATAATGCAGGTTGGAAGAACCACCCTAATTTTTCGTGGGGAGGACAAGGAAATAATGGAAATCAAAGGTAGCAGCCTACTACAAATTAGAAAAATCAGCCCTATCTACAGGAAAAGACATCAAACCTTGAAGAGATGCTGACAAAATTCATGGTAGCTACAGATTCTCGTCTCCAAATGATGGAAGCAACACTTGATGAACAACAAATCTTACTCAAGGGAATCAAGACTGAGGTGGGAGAGATCATTACGTCAGTTGGAATACTTACTGAAATAGTATGTGAAATAAGGACAAAATTTTTCCAAAGACACTGACCAAGTAAGGGTAGCCACACTAAGGAGTGGCAAAGAGTTAGTTGAACCACAAAGAAAGACACAACATGATGCTATCAAGAAAAAAAGTGTAGAAGTTGAGAACGACAATACATTGCCTAAAGAGAATAGAACACAAATTCCATATCCAAAAAAATTGAAGAAAGAAAAACTAGATGTAACGACCTGAATTTGGGCCTAGAATAAATGGGTTTCGTGTGTCGAGAGATTGGATTTTGTGTTCAAAAGAAAATTATGATTGCATGTTTTGTTTAATTTCTGGGTGATTTAGGAAGGCTTGGTGGTGTTGGAAAAGTCCTGGGCTCGATCTAAAGCTTTAGTGGAAAAAAATTATTTTTATCCTTAAGTGAGGTTGGTGTTAGTAAAAAGGCTTTTAAAATATTTTTGGGTTAAAAGATAGCATAAGGAAGTTGGTGAGTTGGTGGTTTGGAATGTTTTGAATAAGCGGGTGGTCAAAGGTTCAAGTCTTGGACTTGTCAAAAAAATTTTTTTTGTTGCGCATGAGTTAGTATGAAGGCTAGAGCTTAGGCCTTATAATTAGTTGGGGCTGATTTCCAACAAAAAGAAACGCCTGGCACAGTGGCAAAGGTGTTAGGAGCAAGAGGGGGAGAAGGGTTCTAGTCACGGCATGCACTAAATGTTGGGTTTTTTTTTTAAGGTAAGCCTGGAGCGTGGCAGAAAGGGTTATAATTATTTAGGGAGGAAATACGACTCAAATAACATAAGCGACGCAGTGGCAAGGGGCATGTATCATAGTGAAGAGTTTGGAGGTTCGAAGCTTGGTTTTGGTAAATTTCTTTTAGTTTTCTTTGGATAAATTGGTCGCTTGAAAATAGGCCTTAAAAGAAATTGAGAATGAAAAATATCACAAGAAGAGTTGTGGTGCAGTGGCTGGTAGCGTGTGGTGGTTACTGTAGGTCCAGGGTTTGAGTTTCCTTGTGCACAATAACTTGCTATTTTGCTACTGGCGTGGGGAAGGTGTTTGGAGTGGACCAAAACACCAAAGGACGGCTACTGTTCAGGGAAAGCAATTTGAATGTAATTCAAATTGAATTTTTGGCTAAATAAATGGATTTTTGGGATGAGGATGAGGATAAATTTTGGAGATAATAAAGGAATTTAATTGGTGATAAGTTTGAGTCGATTAGGGAAGTGTAGGTTTATTTTATTTATTTATTTATTTATTTATTTTAGTATATATATGGGTGCCGAATTAAATTCCTAGAGTAATACTGAATTCTCATCATTTTCCTGAAGTATAGCTTTTTGATTTTCTTTCACTTCTTCTTTTCTCGTCCTAATTTTGGCAACTAAGGTTTCTTCTTCTCCTTTCTACCTAAACCGAAAACTCCTAACTGTACTTTCCACTCCACTTTCATACCATAGCCGATTGATCTTGAAAAGATGAAATGTCTAAACCTCTCTATTTTCTTTTCAACTTTCTCATCCAATTTTTCTTAATCATTGCCGAATCCTGTCCACTATTAGGCTAATACTGAAATCTCTTAAGTATCATTCGGATCTGCTGTGATAAGGTAAGATTGTTCTCTTATTCCTTTATTATTTTTTGGTTTTTGGAGACCATAGACGAATGGCTAGTTGGTTGATAGACAATCTTTATTTTGACGTTTCCACTAATCTCATGTTCTTTTGGGCAACACTTCGGGAAATAGGAGTAGATCGAATCATCCAGATTTCAAAAGACGAAAACCGTTAATCTCTAAGTATCCTATCTATTTTAGAATTTCAAGGTAAGGGGTTTTCTTTAGATTCCTGTTAGATTCGCTATCATCTTTAAGATCTTAAATCATATGATATGGTTTAACAACCCTATTTCGTTATAGTAGTTCTGACAAGGACTTTTGATGGAATCAAATATGGATCTGGCAAAGGAGAGGATTGGGTCCGTAAACCCAATCCCTAAGTTTAAGAAACGAGCAGTGTCCGCTATTCAAGATTGTCCGTCGGGTTGTGGACCAGCTTTTGAATAGTATCTTAGGCAGATAGCAGTCGTATCGGCTTCTGATAGTGTCGACATTGAGGGTGTCGTCATAACGGTAATCAGGTGTGTAGATCCTTAACACATAAGTATTGTTGTAATATATGTGTATGATATGTGTTAAAGGCCGAAAAGAAAGGCTGTATGAACTATCATAATACCCAAAAAGAGTAGGCAATGGATGCCAGGTACGTAATCATAAAAACTTCTCTATGAGTATCGATGCATGTGAAAGTCTGAGATCTGTTTAAATGGCTTGATGTTTTGATTCTTGCATGTGTGTATGCACGGGATGGGATTGATTGACTGATTTATGGAAGGGGAGCAGGTCGCAAGGCGATCGGTGACTTTGCTTTATAGGTCACATAGTGATCGGTTGAAACACCCCAAACCCGGCCCAAAAAGCCTAACCGGATTTGGTATGTTCCTCGAGTAAGACTTTAGTGAAATCAAATTGTAAAGTAATTTTGTCTTTTAAAACATTATTTTTAGAAGGAATTAATTAAATCAAAAAGGAAACCAACTTTAAGAAAATTTCTTTAAAACATTTATATATTAGTGACAAACACATTTTTAAATTATTTATCGAAAAACCATTTAGTTATTTAATAGATATTTGTTCATGGCAAAATAAAATAAATCCAAACACAAAATTAAAGATAGTTTATTGTGGCCTTATTACATAAAATTGGCAAACCCATAATAAAGTCTAAATAATAAAATTAATAAGTTTAAGTAGGAAAGTTTCCAAACTTCATTATTTGAGCAATGGCCACCTCGAAATCTTTCTTTGCCCGATCCATCGCTTTCTGAATTATCTGAAAAGTTATCCCACAAAAATGGGTGAGTTATAAACTCAATGTGTAACACATACATCAAAAAACCCATTTTATCATATGCTTTAAAGCCCAAAAGTTTCACATATGGCCATAGGCCCATTTAACTCATATTTAGCCCAAAGGCCCACTTAGCTCATATTTAGTCCAAAAGCTCATTATCATAGCAGTTAAATGATAATCAATTAAATAACATGGATATTTATAAATAATGATATGCAAGCCCTACCAACCTAAATATCCATCCGCTACACACCACCGTACCAACCAACACACCGTGGGATTACTAAATCGACCCTCCATCCGCTACACACCATCGAAGGCGATTCTTTGCAGTCAACATGAACATCGCCCTTATAATATTGTGACAAAGCCACCAAAGCAGATGTGACCAAGTCACTGACCAAAGTCAAATTTCAAATCGTGACCAAGTCACCAGATTCACATATGTGACCAAGTCACGGATTTCAAATATGTGACCGAAGTCACGAGCCAAATATCGTGGCCAAGTCACGGAGTCAAATATGTGACCGAAGTCACCGAAAATGTGGTAAAACCACCAGAATACTTCCTCCATTATCAAATATACCCATATGCCCACGCACATACATATCGAATCAGATTTTTATGCTATTTACCCCACAAATCATAATATAGTCATGCTTATTTCACTTTTATGCATATAGCAAAATGAACAAAATATTAGGGTAAACATACCTGAATATCGTATACCACTGAATGGTATCCAAAATCACAATCATATACATGGTCATATAGTCACATTTAAATATATGTAAATCTTAGGAGATTTTTAATATAAGGTTACACACCTAGTGACAGTGAGAACAATACTCTCTTGCTCGTCAACACCTATTTGATTAACACACTTGGTTAGTATACACTATTGCTAATAAAATTGTACTTATTGATGAGGGATCTAAATCCTTACCTTGATTCTCGAGCAGCGAGTTATTTGTGGTTTTCTCCACTAGATGGATCAAAACCGCGATATTCCACCAACGTAAAGTGGTTCGGTTGTACAAACTACTTCAAATAACCGATCCTCATTAGCAGAGGGTCCACAACCCGGTGGAAAGTCTCTAACCGCCGATACTGCCCTTCGTTTGTAGTTTGATGGTAAAGGAGTGCCTCCTCTCTTCCAAACACTCCGTACGACCCTTTTCTTACCTATCTTGTTAGTCTTAAATCGCCCCTAAAAATATGATCGATTAGTAGTCTATCTAAATAAATCGATATGATCTAAATTAATAACCTTACCTTGATGATTTCGAATGGTCACTTCTTAAGAGTTGTCTTCAACAAAGATCTTTGAAAAATCTTTTCAATAGATTCGGCCTAGGAGAGAAAATAAGAGATCATAATTCAAAATTTGCTAAAGTAAAAAGAAATGATGAAATGATTGACAAAACCTTACTTTGAGTTCTTCAAGATTCTCGCCTTGAATAAGAAGAAAAGAAGGATTGATGATTCGCTTGGACAAAAGATAAAAGAAAAGATAGTGATTTTTAGCATATAATAGTTTGGTTTTCAATAAAAGAAAAGGAGAGAGGAGATTGAAAAGAATATGATTGCTTGAAGAAAAAATAAGAAAAGGATTGATGATTCTTGGTTTTAGTAGAAAATAGTTTACTTTCGACAATGAGAGAAAAGAAAGAAAAGAAGAAAGGCTTTCCAACTTTTGAGGTTTTGAGAGAAATGAGAAAAGATGCACAATAAGAAAAGATGCAATTGTTAGAACTTTTGGCCAACTTTCATCCCCTAACTCAAGTCAAAATTCGGCCAACAAGGAAGCCAACACAATCCCCTTTTCCTCCACAATTCTTCCTTATCAACACCATAATTTGCAACACAATTAAACCACTCTCTAGCCCCTTATGCCGTCTAGGTTCATGGTCAAATGACCATGAACAAACTCCCAAAACATTGCCCAATATCATGCCTTTTGTCCTCCCTTTCTTATCATCTTCTTATGATTCCTTGCCATAAGTTCCTAGCTTCCTTTTTCATATGGTCAAATGGCCAAAAATAAAAGAATACTCATCCACTCTAGAACATTCTTGACCGACACTATAGGGAAGAAAACATAAAAATTAAAATTTTTCCCATTTGCTAGCTAGGGGATTCGAACCTCTCCCCTCAAGCACTAATCCATGCATTCTAACCACTTTGCCAATTACTCAACTTATGCTTAAAACTCCTTGTCATTAACCCTTAAGGCCTAACTTGCTTAGCTCTCTCTTAATTAATAGAAATTAAAAGTTTCACTAAGCATTCACTTAATTAATGAAGCTCAAAATAATTTCCAAAATACACTCAATAATAATTAAGCATGCAACATCATTCAATTAAGTAGAAAATGCACAACCCCTAATTATCAGGATGTTACAGTTCTACCCCCCTTAAAAATAATTTCATCCTCAAAATTACCTGGCTGGAATAAGTGAGGGTATTGCTGTCGCATTGCTTCCTCCGATTCCCATGAAGCTTCTTCTGATCCATGATTACGCCATAATACTTTGACGAGAGGAACCGACTTTTTCCGTAAAACCTTTACATGTCGTTCCAGAATTTGAATTGGCTCCTCTTCATATGACAAATCTGATCTTAATTCCACCTCCTCAACTGGCACTACATGAGTTGGATCCGAACGGTAACGGCATAACATTGAAACATGGAACACATCATGCATTTGCTTTAATTCCGAAGGTAAATCTAACTGATATGCCACAGATCCGACTCGCTTCACAATCCTATATGGTCCAATGAACCTGGGACTTAGTTTCCCTTTGTGTCCAAATCTCATCACCTTTTTCCAAGGTGAAACCTTTAGAAAAACTTGATCTCCCACTGCATACTCTAGTTCTTTCCGCTTTAGATCTGCGTACGATTTTTTTCTGTCAGATGCTTCCTTTAACCGAGCCCGGATTACCTTAACCTTTTCTTCGGATTCAGCCACTATCAATGGACCCAAAATCTGACGTTCCCCTAATTCTGTCCAACACGTAGGAGTGCGACACTTCCGTCCATATAGTGCTTCATATGGTGCCATCTGTATACTGGATTGGAGACTGTTGTTGTATGCAAATTCTTCCAACGGTAAGAATTCCTCCTAACTTCCCTTGAAATCTATTACACATCCCCTTAACATATCTTCTAAGATTTGGATTATTCTTTCAGACTGACCGTCAGACTGAGGATGAAATGCCGTACTGAAATCCAATCTGGTGCCCAAAGCCTGATGCAATGCTTTCCAAAATCGCGACGTAAATCTCGGATCTCTGTCCGAAATAATCGACAACGGCACTCCATGCAATCTCACAATCTCAGGTTCACCAATTTCTACAAAGAGTAATCAACCCGAACTGGGATAAAATGTGCAGATTTCATCAATCGGTCCATTATCACCCAAATGGAGTCTTTCTTAGTAGGCGTAAGAGGAAGCCCACTAACAAAGTCCATGGTGATTCTCTCCCACTTCCACTGTGGAATCTTTATTGGTTGAAGCAATCCCGAAGGTACTTGGTGTTCAGCCCTGACTTGCTGACACGTCAAGCACTTTCCTACAAACTCCGTAACTTCCCGCTTAAGTCCAGGCCACCAAAATTGATCTCTCAAATCTCGGTATAACTTACTTCCTCCAGGATGCATAGCATAGGGGCTACCATGCGATTCCTGAAGCATCTTTTGCCTCAACTCCTGATCCCTTGGCATAAAGACTTTACCTTTAAAACACAATACCCCATCACTGTTAATACCAAAATCTTCCACTTTCCCACTCTGCACCTGTCGAAGCTTTTCACTCAGATCATCATCTACTAATTGCCTCTCTTTCACTTGACTTAACCATGTCGGCTTAACTTGAAGTTCTGCCAACAAGCTTCCATCATCGAAAAGACTAAGATGTGCAAACATCGCTCTTAAATCTGATACAACTTTTTGACTTAAAGCGTCTGCCACCACATTTGCCTTGCCCGGGTGGTACTCGATAGAACAGTCGTAGTCTTTCAATAACTCTATCCACCTTCGTTGCCTCAAATTCGATTCTTTTTCGAGTCAAGAGATATTTCAGACTTTTGTGGTCCGTGTATATCACTGACTTTTCCCCGTATAAATAATGTCTCCAAACCTTAAGAGCAAAGACTACAGCTGCCAACTCCAAGTCATGCGTCGGGTAATTAACCTCGTGCAGTCTCAACTGCCGAGACGCATATGCAACTACCTTCCCACCTTGCATCAGAACACATCCTAATCCGGTGTGAGAAGCATCACAATACACAAAAAAATCCTTTCCTGCCTCAGGTTGAATCAAAATCGGAGCTTCCGTCAAAACTTTCTTGAGCTTCTCAAAACTCTCTTGCAGGTACTTCCTTACAAAAGGTACTTCCTTTCTCAATAATATCATTAAAGGTGCAGGTATCGATGAAAATCCTTCGACAAATCTTCGATAATATCCTGCTAAACCCAAGAAAGCTGCGAACCTCGCCACGGACTTAGGTGGTTTCCAATCTAGCACACCTCAATCTTCCGAGGATCCACCCTTATCCTTCCGCAGATACTACATGGCCTAAAAATGCAACTTCTTTCAGCCAAAATTCACACTTGCTGAATTTGGCATACAACTTCTTTTCCCTTAAAACTCGCAACACAATTCGAAGATGCTCGTCATGTTCCATCTCGGACTTAGAATACACCAGGATGTTGTCTATGAATACCACGACAAATTGATCCAAGTAGGGCTGAAAAATTCGGTTCATCATATCCATGAACGCAGCTGGGGCGTTCGTCAATCCGAATGGCACTACTAGAAATTTATAATGCCCATATCTAGTTCGGAAAGCTGTCTTATGGATATCCGCTTCTTTCACTTTAATCTGATGATACCCCGACCTTAGATCAATCTTTGAGAATACCGCAGCTCCCTTAAGTTGATCGAACAAGTCGTCGATCCTTGGCAAATGATACTTGTTCTTGATGGTCAGCTTATTCAACTGCCGGTAGTCTATACACATCCTCATCGATCCGTCCTTCTTCTTCACGAATAAGATCGGTGCTCCCCATAGAGACACACTAGGTTGAATGAATCCACGATCAAGCAACTCCTGAATTTGAGCCTTAAGCTCAACCAACTCCTTCGGTGCCATTCTATATGGAGCAATAGAAACTGGTGCCGTTCCAGGCAATAAATCAATCCTGAATTCTACCTCATGATTCGGAGGCAAACTCGAAGTTCTTAGGAAAAACATCTACAAATTCCTTCAACGTCTCCGACTTCATTAGTAGTTGTCTCCTTAGCCTCCAAAGCATTCACTAACATCGTGAAGGCTTCACATCCCATTCTAACCATCTTTTCTCGCCTTAAGAGCGGATACTACATTAGATAAGTAGTTAGTCTCTCGCCCAACACTATAACTTCCTTGTCATCAAAAGTTCTTAAGGACATTCTCTTAGCAAAGACAATCCACATTTGCACGGTACTTCACAAGCCATCCATGCCTAAGATTAGGTCAAATTCTCCAAATGGTAACTCCATTAAATTAGCCAGAAACTGTATCCCTTGAACTTCTAAAGGCACTTCCTTAAAATGTTTGTCTACAACTACTGTCTGTCCTAAAGGACTAAGTACAGTCATCTTCCTAGATACAGTTTCAGAAGTCACATGTAAAGTCCCAGATACTTCACTAGCAATATAGGAATGAGTTGACCCTATATCTATCAAAGCAATAAAGGGCAACCCGTAAATCGTAAACGCGTGCCGTGATAACATCAAAAGGCCGTCGTTTTCTTCTGCGATGAAGCGCATACACCAAACTGGTTGTCTCGCCTCGAGCTACCATCGCCTCGCCTAAAGTTCGCGACCTCTACTAGAACCATTGCCCTTCCATTTGGACCACGGCCTCTTATCATTTCTGTTGTCACTTCATCACCGATTAGCACCTCGACTTGCTGGGCGGTTCTTCTCCGAATTCATCGGGTAATCTTTGATCATATGATCCTTCGAACCGCACTTGAAACATCCGCCGGTCTTTTTCCAACATTCTCCCGAGTGCATTTTCCCACATTGAGAACAAGTACGATTTTGTCCACCCGTAGCAGTCTGTTGACCTCGCGGTCCATCATTTCTTAATTTCTTCAGAAAATTCCCGGATGACCCTGAGGACCCAAAGCTTCTCTTATTCTTGCTCTGGCCTCTGTCCCGGTTACATCTCTCTATCTCGTTTAGCCTCTTCGACAATTCTTGCCCTTTCCACTAAGATTGCAAAATCTCTTTCACGGTGTGGAGCAATCATCACTCGAAGCTCATCTATAAGTCCATCTTCAAATCTGATACACCGTTCATATTCTGTAGCCACTATCCCTCTGGCATAACCGCTAAGTCACAAAAATTTTGCTTTATATTCAGCTATCGACTTATTTCCTTGGACCAAATTGAAATGTCTTCCTCTCGGGAGTTGATGTAGCTAGCTCCAACATACTTTCCTTCGAATTTCACTTTAAAATACCCCAATCCAGATGATCCACGGGGTACTCTCCTTGATAGTGAGCCACCATTGGTAGGCTTCATCACGGAGAAGTGAAATAGCACCTTTCAATTTCTCTTCATCGGTCAGGTCTATATCGTCCATGATCCTCTCGATCGCCTCCAACCAAGATTCACTACATTAGGAGCTACTCCGGATACTCCTCCGAAAACCTCGGCTCCATTCGATCTAAGTCTCTCACCATGAGACTTTCGAGACCCATTTCGTAACTAGCTTCGCTACATCGTTCCAAAACTCGCGGCCACGACTTGTGATCTGCGTCACCTCCATCATTTTATTCTTGAAAGTCCACCCCAACAGCCGGTGGCGGAGCTTCATTCTCGGAACCTTGACCAGATCGAACTGGTTCCGAAGCAGTCATTCTTCCTCTTCCACGTCCACGATTCCACGTCCCCTAGAACTCATGTCTACTACGCGTATTATCTGTTTTTACGAAAAAATCTTATGTATTAGAGTCTTTTCACTTCTTATTAAAGGAAAGTTTTATGAAATAGATATTCAGTAGTTTTTCCGTAGTAGCACACAAACACCTAAGGTCCATGTCTCTAAAGTATAGTTTATGCTTAAACTATCACACATATCACATATCGATAAAGTACATACCTGATGGATCTGGGCTGAGAACTCGAGTGCCATGCTCTTATAAAACTATTTAACTTAAGAAAACTTTCAAAAATTTATTTGAGCCAAATTTTTGAAAACATCGTGGGCTTCAAAACCCAAGGCTGAGAGTTTAAATCTTGGCTCTGATACCAAGCTGAAACACCCCAAACCCGACCCAAAAAGCCTAACGGATTTGGTATGTTCCTCGAGTAAGACTTTAGCGAAATCAAATTGTAAAGTAATTTTGTCTTTTAAAACATTATTTTTAGAAGGAATTAATTAAATCAAAAAGGAAACCAACTTTAAGAAAATTTCTTTAAAACATTTATATATTAGTGACAAACACATTTTAAATTATTTATCGAAAAACCATTTAATTATTTAATAGATATTTGTTCATGGCAAAATAAAATAAATCCAAACATAAAATTAAAGATAGTTTATAGTGGCCTTATTACATAAAATTGGCAAATCCATAATAAAGTCTAAATAATAAAAATTAATAAGTTTAAGTAGGAAAGTTTCCAAACTTCATTGTTTGAGCAATGGCCACCTCGAAATCTTTTTTGCTTAGATCCATCGACTACTGAATTATCTGAAAAGTTGTCCCACAAAATGGGTGAGTTATAAACTCAATGTGTAACACATACATCAAAAAACCCATTTTATCTTATGCTTTAAAGCCCAAAAGTTTCACATATGGCCATAGGCCCATTTAACTCATATTTAGCCCAAAGGCCCACTTAGCTCATATTTAGTCCAAAAGCTCATTATCATAGCAGATTAAATGATAATCAATTAAATAACATGGATATGTATAAATAATGATATGCAAGCCCGGCCCAACCTAAATATCCATCCGCTACACACCACCCGTACCAACCAACACACCGTGGGGATTACTAAATCGACCCTCCATCCGCTACACACCATCAAAGGCAGTTGCTGCAGTCAACATGCACATCGCCCTTATAATATTGTGGCAAAGCCACCAAACAGATGTGATCGAAGTCATCTGACCGAAGTCCAAATTTCAAATACATGATCGAAGTCACCATATTCACATATGTGACCGAAGTCACCGGATTTCAAATATGTGACCGAAGTCACCGGAGCCAAATATACGTGACCGAAGTCACCGGAGTCAAATATGTGACCGAAGTCACCGAAAATGTGGTAAAACCACCAGAATACTTCCTCCATTATCAAATATACCCATATGCCCATGCACATACATATCGAATCAGATTTTTATGCTATTTACCCCACAAATCATAATATAGTCATCCTTATTTCACTTTTATGCATATAGCAAAATGAAAAAAATATTAGGGTAAACATACCTGAATATCGTATACCACTGAATGGTATCCAAAATCACAATCATATACATGGTCATATAGTCACATTTAAATATATGTAAATCTTATGAGATTTTTAATGTAAGGTTACACACCTAGTGACAGTGAGAACAATACTCTCTCGCTCGTCAACACCTATTTGATTAACACACTTGGTTAGTATACACTATTGCTAATAAAGTTGTACTTATTGATGAGGGATCTAAATCCTTACCTTTGGATTCTCGAGCAGCGAGTTATTTGTGGTTTTCTCCACTAGATGGATCAAAACTCACCGATATTCCACCAACGTAAAGTGGTTCGATTATACGACTACTTCAAATAATCGATCCTCGTTAGCGGAGGGTCCACAACCCGGTGGAAAGTCTCTAACCGCCGATACTGGCCTTCGTTTGTAGTTTGATGGTAAAGGAGTGCCTCCTCTCTTCCAAACACTCCGTACGGCCCTTTTCTTACCTATCTTGTTAGTCTTAAATCGCCCCTAAAAATACGATCGATTAGTAGTCTATCTAAATAAATCGATATGATCTAAATTAATAACCTTACCTTGATGATTTCGAATGGTCACTTCTTAAGAGTTGTCTTCAACAAAGATCTTTGAAAAATCTTTTCAATAGATTCGGCCCAGGAGAGAAAATAAGAGATCATAATTCTAAATTTGCTAAAGTAAAAAGAAATGATGAAATGATTGACAAAACCTTACTTTGAGTTCTTCAATATTTGGCCTTGAATAAGAAGAAAAGAAGGATTGATGATTCGGCTTGGACAAAAGATAAAAGAAAAAATAGTGATTTTAGCATATAATAGTTTGGTTTTCAATAAAAGAAAAAGAGAAAGGAGATTGAAAAAAATATGATTGACTTGAAGAAAAATAAGAAAAGGATTGATGATTCTTGGTTTTAGTAGAAAATAGTTTCTATTGAGAGAAGAAAGAAAGAAAATAAAATGAGAAGGAAAGAGAAAAGGAAGAAAAAGAAAGATCAAAGAGAAAGGAGATAGGTTTTGGGGCTTAGGTGCATTCGCCAAGAGGGAGAAATGAAGAAGAAAATGGTGCTTGAACTTTGGTACTTTTAAGAATGAGAGAAAAGAAAGAAAAGAAGAAAGGCTTTCCAACTTTTGAGGCTTTTGACAAGAATTTTGAGAGAAAGGAATTTTAACCAAATGGTCAAAATAAGAAACAAAACAAAGAGAAATTTTTACCTAATGTTCAAAGCAAGATTCGGCTAAGAGAAGAGTTTTGGAGAAATGAGAAAAGATGCACAATTGCTAGAACTTTTGGCCAACTTTCATCCCTTAACTCAAGTCAAAATTCTACCAACAAGGAAGCCAACACAATCCCCTTTTCCCTCCACAATTCTTCCTATCAACACCATAATTTGCAACACAATTAAACCACTCTCTAGCCCCTTATGTCGTCTAGGTTCATGGTCAAATGACCATGAACAAACTCAAAACATTGCCCAATATCATGCCTTTTGTCCTCCCTTTCTTATCATCTTCTTATGATTCCTTGCCATAAGTTCCTAGCTTCCTTTTCATATGGTCAAATGGCCAAAAATAAAAGAATACTCATCCACTCTAGAACATTCTTGGCCAACACTATAGGGAAGAAAACATAAAACTTAAAATTTTTCCCATTTGCTAGCTAGGGGATTCGAACCTCTCCCCTCAAGCACTAATCCATGCATTCTAACCACTTTGCCAATTACTCAACTTATGCTTAAAACTCCTTGCCATTAATTCTTAAGGCCTAACTTGCTTAGCTCTCTCTTAATTAATAGAAATTAAAAGTTTCACTAAGCATTCACTTAATTAATGAAGCTTAAAATAATTTCCAAAATACACTCAATAATAATTAAGCATGCATCATCATTCAATTAAGTAGAAAATGCACAACCCCTAATTATCAGGATGTTACATCGGTTTTAATGACAGGAAACATAGCTGTCGAAATACTATAATGTATTTTTTGAGGTTCACATAAGCGATCGGTGGCTTTGCCACATAGGTCATGTAGTGATCGATATGGTGTATAGCGGATAGAGGGTTGATTTAGAAATCCCTACAGTGTGATGGTTGGTACGGGGGTGTGTAGAGGATGGACTCTTAGGTTTGGGATGGGTCATGTTGCATGAAATAATTTGTTACCATTATGTATGGGACAAGGCCCATAATGTGTTTCTGGGCCCTAGGCTTTTATGTGTTTTTGGATTTGCACACTGAGTCTTTGTGACTCACCCTTCTATTTTTCCCACTTTTCAGATGAGCAGTAGTTCGTGGACAAGAGAGCCGAGGAGGACTCGAGGGGCCATTAAGACTATTATGTACATAGATTATTTTTAGTTTTTTTTTCATTTAAGTTTTAATTTTTTGGAATATTTTTGTAATAAGGCCTCCATAACTTAGGTGCCGATTTGTTTTTTTTTCTTTGGCTTTTCAAGCTCAATCAACACAAATGTTAAAGTTATTTTCAAAATTTCACATTTAATTGATTATTCAGCTATAATAAACTAAGTTTTTCCAAAACCCATCGGAGTAAAGTTTTCAAGATTAAACCCGTAGCATTTCAGATCTGGTGATGACGTAGGGCCAAGTTTGGGGTGTTACACTGGATGCTCAATAGGTAAGTTCCTTGAACTCTTTAAATAAATACATATTAACTTACCTTTTGTTGAAGCTATTTCCCAGATGCCAAAGTGTGCAAAATTCTTAAAGGAACTTCTCACAAACAAAAGGAAGCTTGAGGAAGTATCAAAGGTGGAGCTTAATGAAGAGTGTTCAGCCCTTCTCCAAAATAGACTACCACGGAAGTTAAAAGATCCAGGGAGTCTCACTATTCTTTGCTTAATTGGTAGTTTAAACATCACGAAAGCATTAGCAGACCTAGGCGCTAGTATTAACTTAATGCCTTATTGATTATTTAACGGCTAGATCTTGGGGAACCAAAACCCACTAGGATGAGTATTCAATTAGCTGATAGATCTATTAAATATCCTAGAGGAGTTATTGAAGATGTCTTGGTAAAAATTGAAAATTTTATTTTCCCTGTTGATTTCATTGTGTTAGACATGGATAAGGACATCAATGTTCCTTTAATCTTAGGGTGTCCTTTTTTAGCCACTGCTAGAGCTATTATTGATGTAGGTGATGGCAAACTAGCACTAAGGATAGGTGATGAAGAAATTATTTTTCAAATTTATGATGACATGCGATATTCTAAAGAGCAAGATGATTCCTATTATTTTGTTGACACTACTATCATATTATTAAAAATTCATTACAGGAAATCCTGGAGGATGACACGATGGAACTGTGTCTGCCTCAAGGAGAGAGGAAAGAGGATGAAGATAATAAAATTAGTTTGAATACATCATCATTCAGACAAATGAAAGAAGAAAACATTGAAGAAGATGCCGTATTAAAACAGAAACCCTCCATCGAAGAGCCGCCCAAATTGGAATTAAAATAGTTACAAAAACATTTAGAATATCCATTCCTTGGGAACAATTCTATGTTACCAATAATCACCTCTTCAGAACTAGAACCTAAGGAAAAGGAGGAGTTGATAAAGGTACAAAGAGAACACAAGAAAGCCATAGCTCGGAAAATTTTCGACATCAAGGGAATAAGCCCCGCGATTTGCACCCATAAAATTTTAATGGAAGAAGAATATAAACTATGTGTGCAACCTCAGAGAAGATTAAACCCCAACATGAAAGAAGTGGTCAAAGCCGAGGTAATTAAACTTCTAGATGCAGGAATAATTTATCCTATTTCTGACAGCACTTGGGTAAGTCCTATGCAGGTAGTTCAAAAGAAAGGAGGAATGACGGTAGTGCCCAACGAAAAGAATGAGTTAATTCCCACAAGAACAACTATAGGTTGGAGAGTCTGTATAGACTATAGAAAGCATAATGATGCCACCAGAAAAATCACTTCCCTCTACCCTTCATTGATCAAATGTTAGAAAGACTATCCGGACATATGTACTACTGCTTCCTGGACGAACTCTCTAGCTACTTCCAAATCCCCATAGCACCTGAAGGCTAAGAGAAGACGACATTTACATGCCCATATGGTACGTTTGCTTATCGTAGAAAGCCTTTTGGATTATGTAATTCTCCTGCCACTTTTCAGCGTTGTATGTTGGCAATTTTTGACGAACATGTAGAGGACATCATGGAGGTATTCATGGATGATTTCTCAGTATTCGGTAATTCTTTCCAGCTTTGCCTTAAAATTTAAAATGAGTTCTAATTAGATGTGATGAAACAAACCTTGTTTTGAATTGGGAAAAATGCCACTTTATGGTCAGAGAAGGGATTATTTTAGGACATAAGATTTCTAGAAAAAGGATTGAGGTAGATAAAGTAAAACTTGAAGCCATAGAGAAATTACCTCATCCTAGTTCAGTGAAAGCTATTAGAAGCTTTTTAGGACATGCAGGTTTTTTTAGAAGATTCATTAAAGACTTTTCTAAAATAGCTAAGCCTTTGACAAAATTACTAGAAAAAGATGTTCCTTTTAATTTCAATCAGGAATGGTTAGATGCATTCAATATCATTAAAGATAAATTAATAAATGCACCAATTATAATTGCACCTGATTAGATTTACCTTTTGAACTGATGTGTGATGCAAGTGACTTTACAGTAGGCGCAGTTTTGGGACAACAAAGAGACAAGTATTTTTAGCCAATTTACTATGCTAGCCGAACATTAACACTCGCGCAAGAAAATTACACCACGACAGAGAAAGAACTGCTAGCTATAGTTTTTGCTTTTGACAAATTAGACAATATCTAATATTATCGAAAGTTGTCGTTTACACTAACCATTCAACTCTTCGTTATCTTTTAACCAAACCTGATGCAAAACCTAAACTTATATGATGGATTTTACTCTTACAGGAATTTGACCTGGAAATATAGGACAAGAAGGGAGTTGAGAATCTTGCGGCAGATCACCTCTCAAGACTCGAAAATCCACACACCAAAAAGCTTGATGAACATGAAATAAATGATTTGTTTCCCGAAGAACAACGCTTTTCTTTAACGCATTCTGAAGTACCATGGTTTGCAAATATTGTGAATTATTTAGCAGACAATGTCTTGCAAAGAAAATTAACACATCACCAAAAGAAGCGATTCTTTGCTGATGTGAAAAATTATTTTTGGGAAGATCCCTTTCTTTTTCGCATATGTGCAGATCAGGTAATTCGAAGATGCATTACAAAGAGAGAAGCAAGCAAAATCCTAGAACATTGTCATTCATGACCATCAGGAGGACACTACAGTGGTATTAAAATAGCACACAAAATACTCGAATCAGGTTATTACTGGCCCACTCTATTTAAAGATGCCAACAGGTATGTTACCACGTGTGATAAATTCCAAAGAACAAGTAATATTTGTAAACATGATGAAATGCCTCAAACATATATGTTGTCATGTGAAACATTTGATATATAGGGTATTAATTTTATGGGACCATTCCCTAGCTCATTCGAAAATAAATACATCCTAGTAGCAGTTGATTACATGTCAAAATGGGTAGAAGTGGAAGCCTTACCTACCAATGATGCTAGGGTAGTAGTTAAATTTCTCAAGAAACTATTCTCCCGATTTGGGACACTTAGAGCCGTCATTAGTGATAGGGGTACTCATTTCTGTAATACACAATTTAAAAAAGTTCTAAAGAAATATGGAGTATTGTAACATCCATGAATCAAGGTCTTTGCATTTTAATTGTGTGCATGTAGATAGTAGGGTTGTTGTGCTAATCTAAGGTATTTTAGGGTCTAGGCTTGAGTCAGGGATAGGCTAGAGCTGTAGCAAAAATTTTATTTTTCGGTGCTTGGAAGGGGGAGCTAGAGGAGTTAGGTGTTAAGGATAATTAGTAGCAAGTTTTAGCACAAGAAGTGCCTTGGCAAAGTAGCAATGAGGCGCCACATAAGGCACAAGGGGAAGTGACGCCTCAGGAGAGTGGGAGAGCCTTGGTTCGAGCTGTGAAGATTCCCTTTCTGCTTATTCTTTTTGACACCAGGACAAGGAAGAGTTGCACTCAGGTGGGGCTTTGGTGGATGAGTGTTGAAGGAGTCAACACATTTGAATTGGTAGAGAAGAGAATATTTAGGTGGTTAAAGTATTCAAACTTATTTGAATAAGTGGTCAAGAGAAAAACAAGGATGAAAAGAAGGGATTGAGTTGGGGGAGTATGTTAGCCAAAATTTGAGAGGTGGGGGTGGTGTGCATTCGTTTTTGGAGAGTGGGAAGGGGTGTGGCGAATTTGGGTTGCCTTGGGTAATATTTTGACATTTGTGTGTGTGTGTCTCACTTTTTGCTTTAGCTTTCTTTCATCCTCTTTTGTGCCGAAATCACTCCCACAATTGCACATTTTTTCATTTTTGTTCTTTTTCCTTTTCTCTCAAAATACCCTTAGCCGAATGCTCTTCTAGACCTCTTCTTCCTCTTCTGTTTTATTTTGGTAGCTTGGCCAAACCTACTATGCTAACCATTCACTTTTTCTTGTAAGTCAAAAACTCTCTGTAGCCATACCTCTACCGAAATTCCATTTTCCATTTCTTTCACTCTTAAAAGCCATAGCCAAAACCACATTTCCATTCTTTCTCTTCATCCTTTCATTCCTTGGCTACCGAAACCTATGATACTTCCTTCTCTCTTCTTTTTTAACAATTGGCTGAACATTAACTGTTAAATGTCACCTATCGTTTGCATCTTTTCTTTGCTTGGTGGAGCACTATCGGCATTTGGGTAAGTTCTTGATTCCTTGGCCGAATCTCCCTAACACCCTCTCATTTCTATTTCTTTTTCTCCTTTGGTTTTCTTATTTGATTTTCCCTTATTTTAGCCTTTGCTGAATCTACTAGGGGGTGATCGAATCTATCGGAAGGTGAGGGGTAATTTTTCAGTTGCGTAATTACTTATTCCTGGATTTCTCAGGAAGGTGAGTGCCTTTACTTATTCTTTAATGTTTTCTTTATTAAATGGTTAAATTTTGATTTTACTTTGTTTTAAATTTTGGGTTTCCGGTTATGTAATAAGGCCATCTATATTTTGCTTTGGGTTTATTTATTTTGGCAAATTCCTTGAATTTGTGACAAACATTAAAGAATAGATAACAAGGAAAGAAACTATAAAATGAATGTTTCCACAAGCTTAATAAATTCCGGGATTTTTTCAAAACTTTACCATCGGGTAAATAAGCGATCTTGCAGCGACAATGAGTTAACCTGATTTTCTTCAAAACAAACTTGAAAATGATTTTAACAAATTACTTAACTAAATTTTGGTTTCCATAAAATGAAACGCTTTCCTTGCAATTTAAGTCAACAGCTTGTTTTCCAAAAAAAAATGATTTTTTTCCAGTGACACGCCGGATTCGGTCGTAGCGTTTGACCTGGTTTGGGGTGTTACAAGTATGCCATAGAACAACCACCCCATATCATCCTCAAACTAGCCAGCAAGTTGAGGTAACAAACCGAGAGCTTAAGCGTATCCTAGAAAAATAGTTGAATCAAATAGAAAGGATTGGGTAGTTAAAGGAGATGATGCTTTATGGGCCTACAAAATAGCATTCAAAACACCTCTAGGAACATCCCCATACAAACTTGTATACGGGAAAAGCTGTCATCTACCATTTGAGCTAGAACACAAAGCTTTTTGGGCAACAAAATTTTTGAATACTGACCTCACAATTGTAGGAAAGAGAAGAATGATGCAGATGAACGAGCTAGATGAATGGAGAACAGAAGCCTATGAAAACTCAAAATTGTACAAGGAAACAACAAAGCGACGCCACGATGCTCGTCTCAAGCGATCAAAACAATTCAAAGTAGGAGACCTAGTCCTACTATACAATTCAAGGCTTAAATTATTCCATGGAAAACTGAAGTCAAGATGGTCAGGCCCATTCATGATCAAAACAATCTTTCCATACGGCACCATTGAGGTAACTCATCCCACAAAAGGCACATTCAAGGTAAATGGTCACCGACTTATAATTTATAATGGTGCAGATTCTGGAGATATGAGAGAGGAGCTTCTGCTCCACGAACCCTCCTTTAGAATCGAAAATAGGGAAAGTCTAGCTTAAGACTATAAACAAGTGCTTCTCGTGAGGCAACCCGAGTGCTAACTCCCTAACATTAACTTTATTTCTGTTCAAAAAAAATAAAAAATAAAAAATAAAAAATAAAAATACAGGATTGTAAACACGACCATGAACACGGGCGTGCCAACGACCGTGTACAAAATAGGGGAACCACCATGGGCGTGGCCGGATCGTGCATAAACATAACGAAGAAAGAAAAAAATTAATGACACGGGCTTCGCACGGCCGTGTCCTCCGACCGTGTGAAGCTACTAACTTATTCAGCACGGGCTTCACACGGCCGTGTCCCTCGACATTGTGTAGCTACTGACTTATTGAGCAAGGTTAGAACACGGCCGTGCCTACGACCATGCGAACATACTGACTTATCAAGCACCGACTAGACACGCCCATTCGACCCAACCATGTGAATCAACACACGGGCGTGGCAACGTCAACACGGCCGTGGCAAACCCATCTAAACGCGCCTAAAACCCAAAATCGCGAAAAGCACGGGCAATTTTAAAATGACACGGGCGTGGGGAAATATAGTGCCTCAGGCCCTATATTAAACTAACCGTCCTCTTCCCCAAACCCAAACCCTAAACTCAGATTCCAACCCCCCTTTCTTCAATCCGGCCACCAAATCATCCCCCTCCCTCTAACCCACCTCCTTTCGACCGTTCTTCTCAAAATACAAACCAAAACCAACCACACACCTGCAGCAACGCCCTTACCCGGCCGTGCCCACACTGAAGAAACCAGCACCACCGCCGTGTGCTCCATCCGTGCTCGTCAAGCACCACCATGCTTGGTTCCTTTTTCTTCACATTTTTTTTTGCATACTTCTTCTTTATTTAAGTTTTTGTTTTATTTTAGACTTAAAAATATGATTCCATTTGTTTCATTTAGTCTATTTATTGATTATTTTATGTTAACCATAATTTTTAGTTCACTTTCTTTAGAACTCTTGTTTGCTTTATTTATTTCTTTAGTTTTTAAACAAACATGATTTTTATTCTTTAATTATTATTACATATTAGATATTAGTTATTATTTCTTGCTATTGTCAAAAAAATTTTTTGATTTTGAAAAATGACTCCCAAATTTTCAAGATATTGGTTGAATTAGATAAATTACTTTAGATCCAATTCTAATTTGAAGGAAATATGTCAACATTTAAACTATAATGCTCAGCCCCGAGTAAGAAGAGAAAGGCACCAGGTTACTCTTCCGCCAGTGCTTCCATCAAACTTCAACACCCATTCCTTCGTTTTCCTCAAGCTACTCAAGACGAAAAGTACCAAGCAATTTGGGTAGACCAATAGGCACTGGTAGACGCATCGACTGGGAAGCAATTCGCCAAGTTGGGCTCATGTCTAATATTCGAGCACTCCTCTCAACCGAGCCATGGGAGAACTTCTTCAACATCAACGAATCCACTTATTTGGAGGTTACATTAGAATTCTCCACCACTTTCACTTTACAAGCAGTGACAACTAAGTTCGACAACCCAGGTGCTATCCAATTCTGGCTAAGGGGCTCAGTGCGTCGATTAAGTATACCACAATTCGGAACGACACTCGGCCTGTACACACCAGAATTCATAGAAGAAAACCCACTTGCTGGATTAAATCGTGAGCCACACTACACTATGCGCGAATGCTGGAGCAGCCTAAGCCCCACAACGAGCACCTACAACCCTAGTCGCTCTAAGGCATCGGCGCTTCCCCCGGCCCTAAGGTATCTTCAAGCCATCCTCGCACACACCATTACAGGGCGAAAAGAAAGCATAGGAGTCCTAAACAAGT
Organism: Gossypium rotundifolium; assembly: GCA_025506655.1. Classification (NCBI taxonomy): domain Eukaryota; kingdom Viridiplantae; phylum Streptophyta; class Magnoliopsida; order Malvales; family Malvaceae; genus Gossypium; species Gossypium rotundifolium. Next base: position 31,201,696 of record CP106732.1, on the reverse strand, counting down.
AGGATGCTTACTTCCTATCATGCATGTCTAAAGGACATGTTTTCGACTTAGCATATTCCACCGCCTGTGCGATTCAACATCAGACAGAGCAACATAAGAAGGGGACTTTGTCGATGGGACCGTACATTACAAGGTTGGCTAGGCACTTTGACCTCTTCAACTCCGACGATAAAATCACCTCACTAACACTAATAGGGAACATGGTACCTCAAGGCATCCAGATGATGCTACATATGCGAATGATTAAACACCGTTGAGGGACCGACCCCCTCAATATCAACTAGCAACACCCCTAGACGAGGGGGAGCATGAGGATATTACTGATGATATTCCACCAGCATTAGAGGAGGCACCAAATCCGAGCCAGCATCATTACAGAGCGTCACCTTTATTAGTAGACATCTCTGCAAGACTTGATCAGTTCGAGTTATATTTCACTGAGAACGTTCAGCACCTAGATAGAATGGATGAGACTCTTCAGCAAATATACCAACATCTTCATATCTCATCCCAAGCACAACCATCGGTACCGACTAATCTCGAGCCTTCTCGAGACCTCTAAACACACCAGAATAACACACATAGCACACCATACACACATAACACATTACAAATGCAGAGCCCCCAATTTAGGATGTTACAGTTCTACCCCCTTAAAGAAATTTTGGCCTCGAAATTACTGGTCAAAAGAGGTGAGGGTATTGATGTTGTATAACATCCTCTGGCTCCCATGTAGCTTCCTCTAACCGTGATTCCGCCATAGAACCTTAACCAAAGGAACTGATTTCCTTCGCAAAACCTTAACATCCTGCTCCAAGATCTGAACTAGTTCCTCTTCAAAGGATAAATCAAGCCTCACTTTGAGTTTCTCCAACGGTAGCACATTTGATGGATATGAACAGTAGTGTCTCAACATTGAAATATGAAACCCATCATAAATCTTACTTAACTCCGAAGGTAGCTCGAGCTGATAAGCAACTGGTCCTACACGCTTCAACACACGATAAGGCCCGATGAACCTGGGGCTTAGCTTACCCTTCCGTCCAAACCTTAGAATTTTCTTCCACGGTGACACCTTTAAGAAAACCTGGTTACCCACTGCAAATTCTATGCCCCTCCGCTTCAGGTCAGCGTACGATTTCTACCTGTCGGATGCTTCCTTCAACCTAGTCCAAATCAACTTGACTTTGCTCTCCGTTTCCAACACTAGATCTAGACCCAATAGCTGGCGCTCACCCAACTCTGTCCAACATGTAGGAGTACGACACTTCTGCCGATACAATGCTTCATAGGGTGCCATTCGAATACTGGACTGATAGCTGTTGTTATATGCAAATTCTGCCAATGGTAGAAATTCTTTCCAGCTACCCTTGAAATCGATAATGCAACCTCTCAACATGTCTTCCAAGATCTGAATTACCCTTTCTGACTGTCTGTCCGTCTAAGGATGAAATGCCGTACTAAAATCTAACTTTGTACCCAACGCTTGATGTAATGCCCTCTAAAATCTTAATGTAAACCTAGGATCTCTATCCAAGATGATGGACACAGGTACCCCATGCAACCTTACAATCCTTGCTATATACAACTTAGCAAACATCTGAAGAGAGTAATCGACCCAAACCGGTATAAAATGAGCAGACTTTGTCAATTGATCAATGACTACCCATATTGAATCCTTCTTAGTAGGCGTAAGGGGTAGCCCACTAACAAAATCCATAGTGATCCTCTCCCATTTCCATTGCGGGATCTTTACCGGCTGCAACAACCCCAAAGGCAACCGATGCTCCACTTTTATCTGCTGACATGTTAAACATCTACCCAGAAATTCGATTACCTCTCGCTTCATACCTGGCCATCAAAATTGTTTCGTAAATCACGATACATTTTACTTCCTCCCGGATGCATAGTGTATGGGCTACTATGCGCTTCCTGAAGAATCATCCGCCTCAATTCCACATCCCTCGGCATGCAAACTTTCTTTCAGAAACATAGGACCCAATCATCGTTTAGACTATAATCCTCTACCTTACCATGTTGCATTTGAGATAGTCGAGCGCTCAAGTTATCATCCTACAACTGCTTCTCTTTTATCTTATCTATCCACCTCGGCTTCACCTAAAGCTCAGCTAATAAACTCTCATCTTCATACTAACTAAGATGGGCAAACATCGCCCTCAAATCTAATAGTACTTTTTGACTTAGTGCATCTGCCACCACGTTAGCTTTACCAGGATGGTATTCAATTGAACAATCGTAATCCTTTAATAACTCAATCTACCTCCTTTGCCTCAAGTTCAACTCCTTCTGGGTAAAGAGATATTTCAAACTCTTATGACCTGTATAAATGATAGATTTCTCTCTATACAAATAATGTCTCCAGATCCTCAAGGTAAAAGCCACCGCTGCCAACTCCAAATCATGTGTGGGATAATTTAGCTCATGCTGTCTTAACTATCGAGACGTATAAGCAACAACTTTTCCACCTTGCATCAACACACATCCTAATCCCGTGTACAAAGCATCACAGTAAACCACAAACTCCTTTCCAGCCTCGGTTGAATCAAAACTGGAGCTTCCGTCAACACCCTCTTCAGCTTGTCAAAGCTTTCCTGCTGCTTATCACCCCACACAAAAAGTACTTCCTTTTCTCAATAACTTGGTTAAAGGTGCCGCAATCAAGGAGAACCCCTCAACGAACCTCCTGTAATACCCAATAAGACCAAGGAAACTCTGAATTTTTGTCATAGACCTGGGTGATTTCCAATCCATGATAACTTCAATTTTCTGGGGATCAACTCTGACCCCTTCTACCGACACAACAAGCCCCAGAAAAGTAACCTCACTTAGTCAAAATTCGCACTTACTAAATTTAGCGTACAATTGTTTCTCTCTTAGGATTTATAGAACCACTCGAAAATGCGAATCATGCTCCTCTACTGACCTTGAATATCCAGGATATCGTCTATAAATACTATGACAAACTAGTCCAAATAGGGTTGGAATACTCGGTTCATCATATCCATAAACGTTACTGGTGCATTGTTCAACCCAAACGGCATTACCAAGAATTCGTAATGGCCATAACGGGTCCTAAAAGCTATTTCATGAATATCTAATTCCTTGAGCTTAATCTGATGATATCCTGATCTCAAATCTATGTTTGAGAAAACTAACGCCCCTTTCAACTAATCGAACAAGTCATCAATCCTCGACAACAGATATTTGTTCTTGATAGTCAACTTGTTCAGCTGACGGTAGCCAATGCACATACGCATTGATCCATCCTTCTTCTTAACAAATAGCACTGGCGCCCTCAAGGCAATACACTTGGTCGGATGAAACCCCGATCTAATAGTTCCTAAACCTGAGCTTTCAGTTCCACCAACTCCTTCCGCGCCATTCTATATGGTGCAATGGGAACTGGTGCTGTCCCCAGAAGAAGATCAATTCCGAAGTCCACCTCGCAATCTGGGGGTAGTCCTAAAATTTCTTCTGGGAAAACGCAGAAAATTCCCTCACCGTTCTAACATTTCCTACATTTGACTCTTGGACCTCCAAAGCCCAAGCAAAGGCTACGAATGCCCTACATCCTTTTCTCACCATTTCTTCAGCCATTAGAGTAGACACTACGTTAGACAAGTAGTTTCTCCTTTCCCCTATTACCACCACCTTATCATCTTGAAGAGTCTTTAGTACCAAACGCCTGGTTGCACAGTCTAAATTTGCTCGATATTTCTCTAACCAATCCATACCCAAGATCAAATCAAACTCCCCAAACGAAAGTTCCATCAAATCCGCTGGAAAAACTACCCCTTGCACTTCTAGAGGTACATTCCTCTATAGTCTGTTCACCACTACTGACTAACCTAGCAGGCTAATTACCTTCATCTCCCTAGGAATAATCTCAGAGTCTATACTTAAAATTCCAAATACTACCCTAGCAAGATAAGAATGCGTCGACACAATATCAATTAATGTAGAAAAAGGCAAACCAAAAATCATGAACGTACCGGTTATGACATCCGGTGCATCCCCCTCCTCTCGATGTCTAGCTGCATAGACCAACCCCGACTTTCTCGCATCGGTGTTCCCTGCACCTATTTTTGGTGTTCCATGGCCCGACCATAACCATTACCCCCTCTGGCTAGACCACGACCTCTCTAAGGTTGTTGACCTCCTCTACCTGGCTGAGCATTAGCCTGTCCTACCAGCCCTGCACCACCCTGATCCTGTGGATAGTCCCTAAGCTGATGATCAGTAGACCCACACCTGAAACATCTTCTATCACCCATCCAACACTTGCCCGAATAAAATCTACCATACTGGGCACACCTTTGGGGCTGACTATTATCAATAGATCTCACACCCCGACTCGGCCCATCCATCTTAGGTCTTTTTTGAAAATGCCCTGTTGACCCCGACGACCCAAAACTCCTCTTATTTATATCCCTGTCTCTATCATGATTCTATTTCTCGGACCGCTTAACTTCTTCAGCTATCTTATCCTTTTCCACTAAAATCGTAAACTCCCTTTCTCGCTGTGGAGCTATCGAAACACAGATCATCCCTCAGACCATCCTCAAACCGAACACAGTGCTCATGGTATGTGGCCATTATTCCCTGGGCATAACGACTCAAGCGCAGGAATTTCGCTTCATATTTGGCAACCGATTTATTTCCCTGGACCAGATTTAGAAATGCCCTACACTGTGCATCCACATAACTCGATCCGATGTACTTACTCAGGAATACCGACTTGAAGAAATCCCAGGTAATGTGGTCAGCCACTGAACCATCCCTAACTGTAAGCCACCATTGATACGCCTCATCTGAGAGAAGAGACACCACTCCCTTCAGCTTTTCCTCTTCTGTGAAGTCAAGATCATCCATTACACGCTCTACTGCCTCCAACCAATACTTAGCTGTATTAGGAGCTACGCCGAAAATACCCCTGAACATTTCCTCTCCATTAGCCTGGAGTCGCTCTGACACAGATTTTTTAGCCCCTGTACCCATGCCTACCCCAGCAACTCTCTCCAATACCCGTAGCATCACTTGAGACACCGCATCATCTCCGCCTGTTTGGTCCTAATATTCTACTTCCACAGCTGGCGGTACTAGCATCTCATTGCCTGACTCATGACCAGACCTTACCGATTCTAACACAACAATCCTGCCTCTACCACAGCCACGCACACCACGCCTCCTAGTGTTCATAACTAACATTTGCAACTTAATCTGATTAAAAGTTTTATAAGTTTGTATCTTTCACTATTTTAATACCGAGTAATTTTATGCGACTCAGCTTTAAAGAGTAGTTTTCACAAAACATGTCACAAGCTAGAGGTTTCAGTCCTAAAGTTTAAGTTTTCCTATGCTAACAACCTATCCATCTAGTCAAATAAGCATTTCATGCATACATTACCAGGAATTAGAACACTTGCCTGCGTGGATCAGTTGCCAGTAGACTCGATGCCATATTCTGATCAAAACCTTAATTTTTACTTCGATTTTATACAACCTTTTTGAACCCATTACACAGCCTAAGTTTTGTAAACTAGGCTCTGATACCAATAATGTAACACCCCAAACTCAGCCTAAACGTTACGACCGAATCCGGTATGTTGCAGGGTGAGGTAAAAACGTAATTTGTTGAATTTAGGAAAAATCGGAGGTTTGAAAAACTTTTTGATTTAGACGTAGTCTTGAAGATAACAATATGTAGATTAAGGAAATTCCCAAGTTATGAAAATCGAACCTTCATTATAATTATTTATACCTTAAGGAAAAGTGATAATTTTATGGTACCCGCATGTTTTTGAAAAAATCTCCATTTTCACTTTAATGACTAAGTAACCATAGTGTCAAATTTGGAATAAACTATAACTAATAAAAACCCAAGTTTAACTTATAAAGGCCTTATTACATAACAAAAATCCCAATTTAAAATAAAGTATAATAAGAAACGAGTTTATGAAAGAAAATCGTATTATGGCCTCCACGAGTCCTCCTCGGCTTCCACATCCACGATTTACTGATTACTTGAAAATTAAAGAAGGGGTGAGTCACCGAGACTCAATGTGTAGATTTTACCATACTATACAAACGGCTCATGGCCCACAATCACACATTGGGCCTTGGCCCATAAAAAAATACAACCATATGAATGCAATAAGCCCAACCCAAACCTAGTTTTTCTATCCTCTACATGCCAACCCGTACCAGCCCATCACACTGTGGGAATTTCTACAATCAACCCTCCATTCGCTACACTCCATTTCAACAGTCATGCTACCAGTTATAAACCGATCACTAGGTGACCAAATAATACATCGTGGCTTAGCCACCGATCATAATGTGACCAAATAAAATATATATATCGTGGCTTTGCCACTGATCACTATGTGACCCAATTAATGTATGTACATATATATATCGTGGCATCACCACCGATCACTACGTGACCAAATAATCATGCACTTCCCCTTCATATCAACCCATACCCCATGAACTACATACATATCCTAACGAATGCAACATGCTATCTATAACACCATAGATTACCACACATATATTCGTCCATGTAAAGAAAAAGATACGGTCACATACCTGGCATTCCTAGCCTTACCTCTAAGGGCATCATGACTGTCTATATAGCCTTTTTGGCTTTTCAGCCCATATAATTGTTAGTACAAATAAAGTAAAGTGTGTGGAGGTTTACACACCTGATAACACGTAATACCACGTTTTCTATGTCGACATTATCACTAATAGGAACCACTGCTATCTGTCTACTATTCTACTCAGAAGCCGGCCCACACCCCGGTGGCCAATCTAGAGCAACAAACATCGTTCGTTTCTTAAACTTTGGGTTTATGAGTCCAACCCCCTCCTTTGCCTGATCGATATTGGATTCTATCAAAGATCTTGTTAGATGCTACTATAATGAAATATGGTTGTCAAACCACAAGGTAGGGTTATGGTACCGATTATGATAATGGACCTAAATAAAATCCAAAGAGAACACCCTTACCTTGAAATCCCGAAGGAGAGATATGGTTCAAAGGTTAACGCTTTCTGGCTTCGAACCCTAGATGATCTGATTTCCTTCAATTCCCGAAATAGCACCCCAAAGAGAACACAAGCAATAGTAAGAAACATCAATCTAACGATGGCCTTACCAAGCCAATTAGCCATTCAGTTTTGGCTTCCAATAATCAAAAGAGAAACATAGAGAATTAACAGGAGTCGACACTTACCTCAACACAGGAGATTTGGCTACCACTTAAGAGAAGATTCGACAATAATAGAGAAGAAGATTGAAAAGCCAAAAGAAATAAAATAAAACCACAGATGAGACCTAAGGTTTTTGATTTTAGAAGAGATAAGAAGAAAAGATGAACAAGAGAAAGACTATGAAGATTTGGCTTGTGGAAGAAAATAGAGGAGAAAACTATGGGCAAGGGTCATTCGGCTATAGCATAGAAGTGGAGATGAGAATAGATTTAAGGGTTTCGGCCTCAGAGAAAGAAACAATTGGGAGAAGATGAATAGAAAAAAATAGATGGAAAGAAGTGATAGGAATGGTAAAGAAGAAGAAAAATTTTTGTAGGACCTAAGTGAATTCGATTTTGGCAGAAAAAGAAAAGGAGAAAGAAAACCTCAAATGCCAAAAATAAGAAGAGAACTCTCACTTTACTAAACACAATTTGGCACCTACTAACCCAAAAGCCAAAAATACACTATTTTTCAGAACAAAAAGCCTATTCTCCCAAGTAAAAATTCAGCACACCCTAGCCACACCAAAACTAATTTCTCCCCCTTGCTCCAGTGTCCAACATTTAGCCACCACCTACACTCATATCTTATCCCACATTTTCCACTTATCCTCATCTTCATACCTTTGGACTTAATCCACACTCACCCGTGTAGAGTCCTAGCCGAATCCATCACTCAGTCTCCTTAGGCACAAAAATAACACTCCCATTTGTTGTCAACGTAATTCGAACCTGCTCCCTCACAACCCCCTATGGTGTCACCTACCTACACCTTGAGTGGTGCCTCCTTGCCACTTCACCAATTAGATTCTTGTGTCAACTACCCCACTTAAGTACCATTAAGGCCCACTTCAACTAGCTCTCCCTTGCAGTACCTAAAAACAAAATTTTACCAAGGCTTAGGCTTAACCTCGAGCCTTCTCGAGACCTCTAAACACACCAGAATAACACACATAGCACAACATACACACATAACACATTACAAATGCAGAGCCCCCAATTTAGGATGTTACAGATCGTCAGAAGTTCTACGCAGACTTGAAAAGAAAAGATATTGAAATTGATATCGGTGATAGAGTATTTTTAAAAGTATCTCCGTGGATGAAAGTACATAGATTCAAACGTAAAGCCAAATTAAGTTTGAGATTCATAGGGCCATATGAAATTATCAAACGTATCAAACCTGTAGCTTATAGATTATTGTTGCCACCTGAGTTGGAAAAGATTCATAATTTATTTCATGTGCCAATGCTTCATCGATGCAAATCTGATCCATCACATGTGATTCCTCCGTCTAAGATTGAAATTTGATCCGATAGACTTACGAGGAAGAACCAATCTGTATCTTAGCTCGTGAAGTGAAAGAGTTGAGAAACAAGAAAATTTCTTTTAGTGAAAGGGTTGTGGCATTGACATGGAGTGGAAGAGGGTACATGGGAGCCTGAAGATTCAATCAGACAGCAATATGCAGACCTATTTAACCGTAAGATTTTCAGGGATGAAAATCCCTAAGGGGAAAATTGTAACTTTCCAATTTAGACCCTAGTTGGAACAGTGGTTTTGGGACCACAAATTCGAGTTATTATTTTTCATGCCTATGATATGTGATTAAGCATGTGTAAAAGTTCGTGAATTAATTTGTCCATTTGTAAACTTAATTTGGAAAAAGGACTAAATCGCACAACTGGTAAAAGTTTCTAACTATTTGTTAAATTGCTTATTTGCTTTGACGGATTAATTATTGGCCACTAAATTATACCATGGTCGGTTTTGGACATGAATTATATGGTTTACTAATTAATTTTATAAGGTTAAAATAGTAATTAATGTATTATAATGTAATTAAAATAAAAAAATTGGAAAAACCATGCACTATGTTCATCCTTCCACCGAAAACAAAAAATAATGAAAAGAAGAAAAGCTTGTTACATTTGGCTATGGTTTATGCATAATCGGGTATGTGTTTTTGATATGTTTTTGATAATTTCTATGTTTTTACAAACGTTGCTTTTTATACTTCAAAACCCATGCTTCAATTTTGTAAATTGATGAATATTTTGTAATGTGCCATTGATGAATACATGAATTTTGTGATGTTTGATGGTGAAAAATGAAAGATATGTGTTATATTAACAAGTTTTGTCTTTGTAGTTTTTTTTTTATTTTGAGTAATTTGGACTTACTTGAAAGAGTGAAATTTTCAAGGACTAAATTGTGAAATAAATGAAATGTAAGGACTTGTATGAGCTCCAGGAACATTCGGCTAAGCATGGGTGTATTGAAGTTAAGTGTATTTTTTGATTTTGTGGAATAGAGATTAAAATGTCAAAATCTAAAAATGTGAGGGCTAATTTATAAATTGCCCTAAATATGGGTATTTGGATTGAATTGAATAGTTTGATAAATAAATGGATTAAATTTGAATATGTATAGATCAAGAGCTAATGAAAATGGACTTAGATCGCGAAAAATCAAAAGTAATTGAGTAGCCGTGTCTGTTTCCGTCAAACCGAATCTGAGGTAAGTCGATATACAAATAAATGCATCTGAATTGAGTTACATATGTATACATGAAATTTAGTTTGCAATGAATAATGCTTGAGATGATACATATATGAAATCCGAGGGATTATTGGCAAAGTATAAATGTCTGAGAAGTCCCGTACGAACCTAGGAATAGATAGGATTACATATGTCATGACATAAGTGTCCTATATGTGATATCATGTAAGACCACATCTTGGACATTGGCATTGATTTGTGATATCATGTAAGACCACGTCTGGAACATTGGCATCGATATGAGATTCACGTGTAAGACCATTTCTAGGACATTGGCATCGTATTGATTCGTGTAAGACCCTGTTTGGGATAATTGCATTGATATCTGAGTACATGTAAGACCTCATCTGGGACGTTGGCATTGTACGACTATTCCAAGCACTCTAAGTATCCTATTAAATTCTGGATGGTTCAACGGGCAGATTCGAGATATGGATGGCTACATGAAATTTATAATGATTCAGGTATGTGTGAAAAGTATACCATGTATGTGTAGAAAAGGGTAAGTATATATGTGAACTTATTATGGTGAATATGTGTATTGAAATGATGAGAAGATATGTGATATACATGCTTAAATGAGTTATGAGCATGTATGATATTGAGTTGAGGAATGTGGCAAGCTATATGTAAGCAAATGAGCCAAAGATTATGTGATGAATTTGCATATGAGAAGCATTAATGTCGTTGTAGCAATGTGGCTTTGTCTATTTTATGCTAAGTTTATTTGTATATGGCTTACTAATCTTTTGGAAGCATACTTTGTGTGTGTTTGATCTGTTTTATAGATCGTCAAAGCTATTGAAGGCTCGGGGACCATCGATGATCATCATCACACTACTCAATCATATTTTGGTATTTTGAAAATGTGTATATAGTTAAATATGGCATGTATAGGCTAGTTACCTTGAGTTTTGTTTGATATGTGTATATGGCCATGTGATATGGTTAGATATATGCTTTAATATGAATGACTAGTTATGTCCTATGATGCTAGTTTTGGTATGATTTGATGGCAAATGAATTAGTCATATGAATGGTAAGCCTATTGATACAAAGTGAGTATATATTTTTGATGAATGATGACTATGTTGAAATGGTAAGATTGTGAATGAATTATGTTTGGAAATTCTTGTGAATAAGTTGAGATAAATGTTGCATAAAATGGTATGTTTGAGAAGCTTTTGAATGCTTGGAAAAGTTTATTATTTTGGTATGAATTGAATTGGTATGTTGCTTATAGGGATGATCCAAGTGTGGGTGGCATTTTGGCCTTGCAAATGGCCTATATTTACCCACACTGTTGAGCACACGGGCGTGTGGCTCGACCGTGTCCCTCGTGGTTTTAGTTCAAAACAAGTCAGGCTCGACCACGGGTTGGACACACAGGCGTGTGACTGGCCGTGTGGTGCAAGTCAGGATTTATAAACCATAATTTTCACATATTTTAACCCCCATGCTTGGCTTAATTTTGGATGATTATTCACTAGATTTGTTGAATTTGATACTCCTAATCTCTTAATTTCATGTTTTATACTAAGGAGAGCTTAGGGAGTCGAAAAGAATGAGAAACAGGCCAAAAATAGACAAAACTGGCAAAAGTGAGAAATTAGCACGGCCTGGAGTTCACCACACGGTCATGCAACTTTAGAAGACTCAAACACGGCCTAGGCTCGATTTACACGGGCATGTCGTTACCGCAGCAAAGAAGAATTTCATTCGAATTAGGATACTTTTGGGCCAAGAAAGGCATCTTGAAGTCTATATAAGCACCCTATGAGGCAACATAAACTGGGGGTTGACAAGGAGTCGAATAGACGCCGAGTAGAAGGAGAAAATAATCCAAGACAGCCGTCGAGAACAGCTTAGGAGAAGGATCTCCATCAAGACTGAAGATCTCCCATCAAGTTTTTTAGAAGTTTTTGGGTTTTCATTATGTTTTGTGGTTTTCCCTATTTTATGATGTTTTCCTCATCTAGTATGAACTAAATCCCATAGATACCTAAGGGGATGAAACCTATTACAGATCTTATAATTATTTGATTTATGAGATAAATACTTGTGCTTATTCTTAATTGTGAGTTTTATTCTTGTTTTGATAATTTAGGTTATTGATTCAAGTCGAATGTGCTTATTCAGTGGAGCAAAAGTCCTTGTTTAAGAGTAGATCAACACAATTAAGCAGAGTTGATTGCGACCCTAGAAATAGGGCGACGAACATCTGTCGGATTAGGATCAAACCTAATATGGGAATCCATAGATCGAATTAATGCGACAATAGGGGTTTTAATTAGAAAAAGATTTCAATTAATCAACCTAGAGTTAGTTGTTAGTAGCCTTGAAAGAGGTATTAATATAATTCAGGGAATTTTACGGATTAAGTCAAGTGAATAAATCACATGATTCAGAAGTAATAAGTGAAGTCTAGGTGGATTCTTCCTTAGGTGTCGTCCATCTCATATAAGTTGTCTGAAGTATTTTCCCAATTTACTCCCTGTCAAGCTCATAAGTTAGTTAAATTTTAGATTAAAAATAAATCCCCTTTAATTATTAGGCTAGATAATAAAAAGATAGTTATTACTAAGTACTATTGGTCCTTGAGGATATGATATTCCAGACTCACCACAGCTATACTACTGTTTGATAGGCGCGCTTGCCTTTGTCGAAATAGTAGTTAGTTTCGAGCTTCATCACGTTTTTGGCGCCGTTGTCAGGGACTAAGATATTAGGAAAATTGATTTTTTATTACTTTAACCATTTTATTTATTTGCAATTTATATTTATTTTATCCTTACCCTTACTAATTTTTCTTTTATTTGTCTCTGGCAGGTACCACTAGTTTATGACTAGAAGGAACCCGACAGGACCCTTGATTTTCGATAGTGATATAGAAGGTACCATTCGAAAAATGGTAGGGAAATAAGGTGAAGCCTACAATACATAGAAGAAGAGTAAGAAAACGATCCCGATACTACCAAAGAGATGGCTGATAATAATCCACTACCTCCAGTGGTGGCAGCAAACCCGGTGAATCAAAATCCTACTCCTCGCACTATGTATGATTATGCTAAACCTAATTTAACAGGAACAGAATCTAGTATTGTTAGACCTGTTGTTGCTGAAAATAATTTTTAACTGAAACCTAACACTATATAGATGATACAACAGTTTGTTTAGTTTGATGGTTTGCAGGATGAAGATCCAAACAATCACTTAGCAAATTTTCTGGAATTCTACGACACTTTCAAAATAAATGGCGTTACTGATGATTCCATGCATCTTTAGTTGTTTCCCTTTTCACTAAGGAACAAAGCTAAACGGTGGTTGAACTCGTTACCACGAGGATCAATCACTACGGGGGAACAAATAAACGAAAAATTTCTACTTCAATATTTTCCCCGGCTAAAATGGCTAAGTTGAGGAATGATATCTATTCTTTTGTGCAGATGGATTTAGAAACACTTTATGATGCATGTGAGAGATACAAGGATCTACTGAGAAGGTGCCCTTACCACGGGGTACCTTTATGGCTACAAGTTCAAACCTTTTACAATGGTGTGAACCCCTCAACTAGACAGTTAATTGATTCAGCCTCCAGCAGAACCCTGAATAACAAAACTCCTGAAGTGGCTTATGATTTGATAGAAGAGATGTCACTGAATAACTATCAGTGGTAAGTTACAATGACAAGGCCAACAAAAGTCACCAGTGTTTTCAACCTCACCATGCTATCAAATCAGGTAGAGATGTTAAATAAAAAGATTAATGGTTTATTTGGTTCTTCGCAGGTACATCTGGATATGCAGTGTGTTTCAAATGGAGGAGGGATGAGCAATACAGAATACCCACCCTACAGTCCTAGCATGGAAAGTGAACAAATAAACTATATGGGTAAAAATTTTAGACCTCAAAATAACCCTTATAGTAACACTTACAATCTAGGTTGGATGAACCATCCCAAATTTTCATGGGGTGGCCAAGAAAATCAGAGACAACAACCCCTCCCAGGCTTTCAACAGCAACCCTACCCATAAGAGAAAAAGCTGAACCTTGAGAAGATGCTGACAAAATTTATCGCGGTGTCAGAAAATCATTTCCAAAACACCAAAACAACACTCAAAAATCAACAAGCATCAATTCAAGGGATCGAGAACCAATTGGGACAACTTGCTAAGCTGATCTCTGAACTACCACAAGGTAGCTTGCCAAGCAACACTAAAACAAACCCAAAAGAGAAACTTTATGCTTTGCCGCTAAAAATAGTGAAGGGTTAGTAGAATCTGAATCTAAGCCAAGGTGATCGTGTGTCAGAGATTTAAAAATTTATAAACAGAATGATCGAACCTAAAAACTAACTAAGACAACGATGGAGGCAAGTGAACCTATCGAACAATAGTATAGTTGAATGGCAAGACCGGATTGTCGAACCCAAAGGAACCAAAAGCACTAATTCTAACTTTTTTTTTATTATTTAACCTAAGAATTAAGAGAATTGTTGTTTAACCTAAAATTAACTAACTACTAAGCTAAAGATGAGAAAACAAAGAGAATGAATTAGGGAACTACTTGTGGGAAAAACCAATTGATTAAGACAATACCCAATGAAGAATCCACCTAGACTTCACTTGTTATCTAACTCTGAACCAGATGATTTATTCACTTAACTTGATCCGTATGATTCCCTAATTTATATTAATACCTCTTTCGAGCCTACTAATGTCTAACCCTAGGCTGATTAATTGAAATCTCTTTCTAATTAAAACCCCTAGAATTGCATTAACTTGATCTATGACTCCCATATTAGGTTTGACCCTAATCTGGTAGATTTACGTCATCCTATTTCTAGGGTTGCGTTCAACTCCGCTTAACTATGCTAGATCTACTCTTAAGTAGGGACTTTTTCTCCACCACCTAAGCACATCAATAATTGAATCAATATCCCAGAAATACCAAAACAATAATTAAGAACACATGTTAAGAACAAATTAAGTTTTTATCATACAATTCAAATAACAATAACAAGATCCATCTTAGGTTTCATCCCCCTCGGGTATTTGAGAGGTTTAGTTCATAATTATAAAAGAAAACATCTCAGAAGAAAATATAAAACTAAACATAAGAAAACCCTAAAACCCCTTGAATGAATTAAAGGATAGATCCCCCGTCTTGAGTATAACTCCAGCTTTTTGAGATGAATCAACTGGCTTTTTTCAAGTTAATCCCTTAATTCGACCCTCTAGCTTGGCTCTTTGGCCTAGCTGAACCCTAGCTAAAACGCCCTCCTGAAGGTTGGCCTCTAGGGTCTTTATATAGGCTTTCGAAATGGCTTTCTTTGCCTCTAAGTACCCTAATCCGAATAGAATTCTATTCTCCTGTGGTAGGGACATGCCCGTAGCACATGCTCTTGTGATTCAATTTCGGGCCGTGGTCAAACCTGTTAAGAGGCAGGACCATGTTTTTCGAGGTCCAGGCCGTGTTTGACTCTTCTGAAGAGGCACAGTCGTGTGGTCTTGGGCCCTGGCCGTGTGGATTTAGTGCTTTGGCCCATTTTCTCTGTTTTTCGGCCCATTTCTCATTCGTTTCATCCTCTAATGCTCTCCTGAGTATAAAACATGAAAACAAGGGATTAGGAGCACCTATTTCCATAATTAAAGGGATAAATCATCCAAAAGTATGCTAAATGTGGGATTAAAATATGTGTATATTACGATTTATCAAATACCCCCACACTGAAGCTTTTGCTTGTCCTCAAGCAAAACTTTCAACTCACAATCAAAACGAACTTCCTTAATTTATAATATTCATCAATAATGTTTCATCATAATTTATAGATAATTTACACATGGATAATTTAACTCAAAGGATCCTAAAGATTCAAACAATCAAAATCATAAGTTTATAGCACGAAAACATAGGTGTTTCCCCTTATCCGAATAATTATCTTTGATTCAAAACTGACTAGGATTGATATCCTCATTAAAGATTCACTCAAATCACTCAAGGTGTTTAAGGTTCAAGATTAAGCTCTCAGAAGTCAAACATGAAAAGTTAATCTCATAGGCTTTCCTAAAAATTAAATCTCCACCACTATAAAATGAGATGATACACAAATCAAAAGGTTTTTAAAAGGGTTGTAATGAGGCTTAGGTTAAAGGTGTGGGTAAACGCTGAATTAGAGGGTTAGAATCGAGATTGAATTGGAAAATTACCTAACAAAAAAAATGATCTGATCCTAAATAATTACATAAGTTGAAAACTTGAAATACTAATAATACGAGCTTCTTCTTCACGATGTTGAATTTAAATGTATAAGCTCACTTAACATAGAACTAATAATGAATATACTTTAAAATTTTTTTAAGAATAAATCAAGTAAAGTACATACAACTATTGAATTAAAATAATTAGGCAACTGATCAAATCAAGTCTCGATAGAAGGGTAGTCAAGAAAAATGGAGATAACAAATATAAGATGGGTTTTGGGTTAATATTAGTGGGTAAGTTAATAAAAAGGGTTGTTAGGATCAAAAGGGGTTCACTAGGGGTTAATTGTGAAGGTTTGCTTTTAGTGGAGTAAGTAGGTTAAATCATAGATGCCTTTATCATCTTTGTATATCAAATCAAAAATGTGGTCTCAACATGTATAATCGAAGCAAGTTCTAGAATAACAAATCAATGTTGACACACTCATAATAAAAAAAGTGAGCACGAAAAGAATGTATGCTCTAAAAGGCTCAAAATCTCACAAAAATTATGGTTTTTTTTTATGACAACCTTGTAAATTTTAAACTTCAAGATAATAATTAGATTCAGGTAGAAAACCTAACAAAATTTTAATTTTTGATAATAGACTCATCATGCTTGATTCTCTAGCATCTTAAAGTTTAAATCATCGCTATATACTTATCAATGACTTAATCTGTAACATATCAATAAAAATCATAAATCAATAGTAATTTCATTCTAATTAGTGACATGAGAATATTACTTAAGATAAGATATCATTCAGGGATTTGAGAATAATGTAAAAAGTTAGGCACTTTTTCAAAATAATTTTCACCCCCCACACTTAAGATGTACATTGCCCTCAATGTACAAAGATATATGTTTATAATATAGTAAGAAAATCAAAAGTGAGGGAGAGAAGTGAAACTTCTTGAATTTTTGGATGTGATCCTTGGAGGATGATTACTGATGATGACTTAAACATAGGTGAGTGTGGTGGTGAATACTCCTAGTGATGTTTTCCCTTCTCGAAGTGGCACATTGTACCTTTAAACTGCGAAGTCAGCAGTTAAATTTTTAGGGAGTACTATTTAATGGATGTTGTTAGAGATTCTCGAGGGTCAGACAACCAGTTATAAAAGGAATTAAATTGTACTAATAAGAGTTTTAAACAAAAGGAGTAAAAAAATGAAAAAGAACCAAAAATATTAAAATAAAAAATAAATATTAAAAATTAAAAAGGCCTCAAAGGTCCTCATCATTGGCTGGGTCGGTAGGTGGAGGTGGCAGTGATATGTGAAAGTGATGACAAATGTGCTGAAGAATCGCCTCAATGCCATCGAATCATCGAGCGGTATCATTGAATTGTTGAGTATAGTAATGCTCGAACTGAGTGAGACGTGTAGAGATGACAAATGTGATTCCTCATCTGGATGTGGGACACCATCAGTAATGTCCTCAAGGTCCTCCTCCCCAATGGTAGGTGCTAGCCGATATTGGGGAGGATCGGTCCCACGTCGACGTTGGATCATCCTTATGTGTAGCATTGTATGGATGCCCTGTGGGGACATCGACTTATCAGTGTGAGTGAGGAGATCTGAGCGACGGTGTTGAAGAGCCCGAAATATTGTGGTTTGTCATCATCGTCTGAAGGTGGAACGTGGAACAGAGTTCCAAAGTGAGCTCGAGATATGTGGGCTCGATGATAATAAAGAATTGGTCCCATGGATCGATGGTTAGAAGAGCCCGTACGTCGTCGGCTAATCGGACCTGCTCCAAAGTGGCCCAATCAATGCACCTCCCTGCACCGAGGGGTCGTGCGCGAAGTATCTTATAAAGGTTCTCTTGGGTCTTGGAGGAAATTGTAAAAATGGGTGGTGCACTTCGGCGGATGCAATGGCTGATGACGAACCAGGTCTCTTTTGTCTTTTGGAACTAGGGACTATGATTTTCTTACCTCAAGATGATGAGATTATGGTCCTAAAAATAACAAATATTCAATGATTCAAGTAATATTTCCATCCAAGACATATTGCATAACTTTTAAGAACTCAACAATATCAAGAAATATAACAAGGATAAAAATCATGATATGAATAAACTAATATTTTGCATAACTACTAATCCTTATTATTTAAACAAGGACTGAATGAATAAATCAATCTAATAGTGAATATAACTAATATTAAGCAATAAGAATGAACTAACTAAAAACTAAATAAACTTCTAGTGATAAAATAAGTTAATGGATGAAAATGTAAAAAGGAGAGGTGACCGGCAGAGTTTTAGGAGAGAAGCGTGCGGTTGAGGTGGTGGTCGCAACACGGGCACTGAGGAGTGATGCACGGTGTGTGCTACAAATAAATGGGGGAACACAACTGTGTTGCAATTTTGGACAGGCGTGTATTCCATTGGCATAGGCGTGGGCTGATTTTCTATGTGTATGTGAAAGAGAGAGAGATAAAAGGGATAGGGAAAGTCAAGGGAGTAGAGGATTTGCTGGTGGCCGGGATGGGGTGGTGGTTTTGGAGATAAACGACTAGGGTTGGGGGTTTGGGGAAGATTTTGAGGGAGAAGAGCATTCGTTGCTTTAAATAGGGGGTGAGGAACACGATCAGGGGCCATGCTCATGTTCCCTTTATTCAGCCCGTGCTTTTCGAGATTTTAAATTTAGGTGCGTTTTAATGGTGTCATACCCCATGTTTCGTGGGCGTGTTGGGCCACATGACCATAATACATGCCCGTGTATTATTTCGTTTACTTCTCCCATGCCCGCGGAGAGGGTCCTCCACCCGTGTTCGTAAGTCAGTGTCGACCATGATTTTGAGGAATGGGCGTGTCAAACGCCCGTGTCAATTACTCAGAATCGACCACGATTTGGAGGCACAGGTGTGTTGAACACCCATATCATGTAATCAGTATCAGCCATGATCGTAGTACACGGTCATTGTGAATCTATCTCAGCCCGTGGTCTTTAGGCAGTTTTGACCATGGCCAAGTTACACGGCCATGTCATTTAGTCGGAGCCTGTGGCTTAGGGAAAATTATTGTCCTATTCCTGCACCATCTTTGCCACGCCCATGTACCTTTCTGTGGTATCCACACGGCTACGAGCACGTCCGTATGCAAGGTAGTGTGGTAGGAAATTTGCACTTTTCTAAATTGGTTAGTTCATAGTTAGGTACTCAAAAGGAAAAATAAAAGTAAAAAGAAGAATGTAAAAATTTAATGGGGTTAGTGCTCGGGCTGCCTCCCGAGAAGCGCTTGTTTAAAGCCTTAAGCTAGACTTTCCTTATTTTCATTTCTAAATGAAGGTTCATAGAGCTGAAGATCCTCTCTTATATCCCTAAAGCCTTCACCATTATAAATTTTCAGTCGCTAGCCATTTACCTTAAATGTGCCATAATTTGTATGAGTCACCTCTATTGTGCTGTAGGGGAAAATAATTTTGATTACGAATGGACCTGACCATCTTGATTTCAGCTTTCCGATGAACAATTTTAATCTTGAATTGTGTAATAGGATTAAGTCTCCTACTTCGAATTGCTTTGATTGCTTTAAACGAGCATCATGACATCGCTTTGTTACCTCCTTATATAATCCTGAGTTCTCATAGGCATTAGCTCGCCATTCATCTAGCTCGTTCAACTACATCATCCTCTTCTCACCTATGGTTTTAAGATCGTAATTTAAGAATTTTATAGCCTGAAAAGCTTTGCTCCAACTCAAATGGTAGATGACAGCTTTTTCCATAGACAAGGTTGTATAGGGATGTTCCTATGGGAGTTTTAAATGTTGTTCTATAGGCCCATAAAGCATCATCAACTTTTAATGCCTAATCTTTCCTGTTTGATTCTATTATTTTCCCTAAAATATGCTTAAGTTCTCGATTTGCTACTTCCACTTGCTCGTTGGTTTGAGGATGATAAGGGGTAGCTAGCCTGTGGTGGACTCCATATTTCATTAAGATTCTATCAAATTGAGTATTACAAAAGTAAGTACCCCTATCACTAATAATTGCTCTGGGTGTTCCAAATCGAGAGAAGAGTTTCTTCAGAAACCTTACTACTACTATAGCATCGTTAGTAGGTAAAGCTTGAGCTTCCACCCATTTTGACATATAATCTACTGCTACTAAGACGTATTTATTTCCAAATGAACTAGGAAATGGACCCATAAAATCAATACCCCATACGTTGAATATTTCACGTGATAGTATATATGTTTGAGGCATTTCATCACATTTAGAGATATTATCTGTTCTCTGGCATTTATCACATTTAGCAACATACCTGTTGGCATCTTTAAATAGAGTTGGCCAATAAAAACCTGATTCGAGTGTTTTGTGTGCTGTCTTAATCCCGCTGTAATGTCCTCCTTAAGGTCCTGAATGACAATGTTCTAGGATTTTGCTTGCTTCTACTTTTGTAACACACTTTTGAATTACTTGATCTGCACATATATGGAAAAGAAAAGGAATTTCTCAAAAATAGTTTTTCGCATCAGCAAAGAATCGCTTCTTTTGATGATGTGTTAACCTTTTTGGTAAGATATTAGCAATTAAGTAGTTTGCAATATCTGCAAACCAAGGTACCTCAGAGTCAGTTATAGAAAAGAGTTATTCTTCAGGAAACGAGTCGCTTATTACACTCTCGTCGAGTTCCTTGATATGTGGGTTTTCAAGCCTAGAAAGATGGTCTGCTGCAAGATTTTCTACTCCTTTCTTATCCTAAATTTCCAAATCAAATTCCTGTAAGAGTAGAATCCATCTTATAAGTCAAGGTTTTGCATCAAATTTAGTTAAAAGATAGTGAAGAACTGAATGGTCAGTGTAAACGATAACTTTAGATAGTAGGCCAGTGTAAACGACAACTTTAGATAGTATCAAATATTGTCTAAATTTATCAAATACAAAATCCACAGCTAGCAATTCTTTTTCTGTGGTGGTGTAATTTTCTTGTGCGGCTGTTAATGTCTTGCTAGTGTAATAAATTAGCTTGAAATGCTTGTCTATTCGCTGTCCCAAAACTGCACCTACTGCAAAATCACTTGCATCACACATTAGTTCAAAGGGTAAGTTCCAAACAGGTGCAATTATAATTGGAGCATTTATTAATTTATCCTTGAGGATATTAAATGAGTCTAAACATTCCTGATCAAAATTGAAAGGTACATCTTTTTCTAGTAATTTCGTTAAAGGTTTAGCTATTTTAGAGAAATCTTTAATGAATCTTCTATAAAACCCAGCATGTCCTAAAAAGCTTCTAATAGCCTTAATGAACTAGGAGGAGGTAATTTTACTATGGTTTCAACCTTTGCTTTATCTACCTTAATCTCTTTACTAGAAATTTTATGTCCTAACACAATCCCCTCCCGAACCATAAAGTGACACTTTTCTCAATTTAAAACAAGGTTCGTTTCCTCACATCTCATTAGAACTCATTTTAGATTTTTTAGGCAAAGATGGAAAGAATTACCAAATACCAAAAAGTCATCCATAAATACCTCCATAATGTCTTCCACAAGTTCATCAAAGATTGCCAGCATGCAACGTTGAAAAGTAGCCAGAGCATTATATAATCCAAAAGGCATTCTACGATAAGCAAACGTATAGTATGGACATGTAACTATAGTCTTCTCTTGATGCTCAGGGGCTATTAGAATTTGTAAGTAGCCGAAAAGCCCGTCCAAGAAGTAGTAGTACATACCCGGATAATCTTTCTAACATTTTATCAATAAAGGGCAAAGGGAAGCGATCTTTTTTTGGTAGCGTCGTTCAACTTCCTATAGTCAATACAGACTCACCAGCATGTGACTGTTCTTGTAGGAATCAATTCATTATTTTCGTTGGCTACAACAGTCATGCCTCCTTTCTTTGGAACGACCTGCACAAGACTTACCTAAGTACTGTCCGAAATAGGATAAGTTATTCCAGCATCTAGAAGTTTAATTACCTCAGCTTTAACAACTTCCTTCACGTTGGGATTCAATCGTCTTTGAGGTTGTACACATGGTTTAACTCATCTTCTATTAAAATTTTGTGGGTTCAAAATAATGGGCTTATTCCTTTCATGTCAGAAATTTTCCAAGATATGGCTCTTTTATGTTCCCTTAGTACTTGTAGTAACTCGTCTTTCTCTTTGGGTTCCAGTTCTAAAGAGATAATTATTGGTAATGTGGAATTGTCTCCGAGGAAAGCATATTCTAAGTGCTTTGGCAACTGTTTTAATTCTAATTTGGGTGGTTCATCAATAGAGGGTTTTTGTTTTAGTTCGTCATTGATTTCAATGCCCTCTTCTTTCGTTTGTCTAGAGGGAAATGTATTAGAATCCAATTCATCGGTATCATCATCTACCCCTTCATCTTGAGTAAGACATAGTTCCATCGTGTCTTTATGTATGATTTCCTACAAAGAATCTTGAATAAGATGATCACTGGCATCAATAAAATAACAGGAATCATCTTATTCTCTAGAATATTGCATAGCATCGTAAATTTGAAAAATAATTTCCTTGTCGCCTACCCTTAGTGCAAGTTTACCATCACCTACATCAATGACAGCCCTAGCAGTAGCTAAAAAGGGCGTCCTAAAATTAAAGGCACCTCAACATCCTCATCCATATCTAAAACAAAAAAATCGATAGGGAATATAAATTTATCAACTTTCACCAGAATATCTTCGATAATTCCCCTATGATATTTAACAGATCTGTCAGCTAGATGAATACTCATCCTAGTGGGTTTTGATTCCCTGAGACCAAGTTGCTTAAACATTTTATAAGGCATTAAATTAATACTGGCACCTAGATCAGCTAGTGCTTTCTCTATGTTTAAACTACCAATTAAACAAGGAATGGTGAAACTTCCTGGATCTTTCAATTTAGTTGGTAGCTTGTTTTGGAGGATGGCTGAACATTCTTCTTTAAGTTCCACTATTTCTATCTCTTCAAACTTCATTTTATTATTAAAAGCTCTTTTAGAAATTTTGCGTATGTCGACATCTACAAAATAGCTTCAACAAAAGGTAAGTTGATATGTAACTGTTTAAAAAGTTCATGAAATTTACCATATTGTGCATCTAAGCGGTCTTTCTTCAACTTTGCTGGGTATGGGATCGGTGGTTTAATTTCTTCACGTACTGGAATTTCTTTCTCATTTGCTTCCTCAGCCTTTGCCTTATTAGTTTCGTGTGGTATTTTCTTCTTTATTTCAACCAACTCCTTTGCACTCCTTAGTGTAAATTCCTTCACATGCTCTTTCTCACTAGTTAAATTTTCTGGCCGCCTTTCAGAAACTAGCTTAGTTGGTTGTCCAATTCGATCCTTAAGCCCTTGAATTGATGCTTGCTGATTATTCAATATTGTTTCAGTATTTTGGAAACAAGTTTTCGACACTTCTATGAATTTTGTTAGCATCTCTTCAAGGTTTGGCTTCTTTTATTGTGGATATGGTTGTTGTCTTTAATTGGGATGGTATCTACAGCCTGGGTTGTAAGTACTATTATAAGGGTTGTTTTGAGGTCTAAAATTGTTACCCATATAGTGAACTTGCTCATTTTCAGCGCTCGGGTTGTAAGGCTGATATTTTTTATTGTTCATCCATCCTCCATTCACATTGTACTGCATAACTGAATGTTCTTGCAAAGAACCACATAAATAATCAATCTTTTTATTTAACAGTTCTACCTAATTTAATAGCAGGATTACTGTGTCGAGGTTTAAAACACTGGGGTCTTTCGTTGGTTTTGTTCTTGTAACTTGCTACTGATAGTTGTTCAGTGACATCTCCTCTATAAACTCATAGGTCGCCTCAGGAGTTTTCTTATTCAGGGTTCCGCCGGCTACTGAATCAATCAGTTGTCTCGTTGAAGGGTTCACACCGTTGTAAAAAGTTTGGACCTGTAGCCACAAGGGTAAAACATGGTGTGGGCACCTTCTCAATAGATCTTTGTATCTCTCCCATGCATCATATAATGTTTCTAAATCCATCTGTACAAAAGAAGAAATATCATTCCTCAGCTTGGCCGTTTTGGCAGGCGAAAAATATTTTAACAAAAAATTTTTGGTCATTTGTTCCCATGTAGTGATTGATCCTCATGGAAGAGAATGCAATCACTGTTTAGCTTTTTTCCTCAAAGAAAAGGGAAATAACCGAAGATGGATGGCATCATCAGAAATGCCATTTATTTTAAAAGTATCACAAAATTCTAGGAAGTTTACCAAGTGATTGTCTGGATCTTTATCCTGCAAACCATCAAACTGAACAAATTGTAGTATCATTTGTATAGTGTTAGGTTTCAGTTCAAAATTATTAGCAGCAATAGCAGGTCTAACAATACTTGACTCAGTTCCTGTTAAATTAGGTTTAGCATAATCATACATAGTTTGAGGAGCATGATGTTCAGCCGCCTCTTGTAACATTCTAGAATTTGAATTTTATGTGTTGCATTATTTTTGGTGTTAAGCTAGTTAGATTATTAATTTTGTATGTTGAGGAGGTCCTGAGAAGGCTTGGGGTTTATTTGGAGCTGGTAAAAATTTTTGTTCCTTAGCACTTTAAGGAAATGGAGTAGGTGACCTTGAAGCATATAGAAATAATTGAATAAGTAGCTAGCATAATTGAACAGATAGTAAAGAGATTATGGCGTCACTTGTGGAACCTTGAGGGAAGAGGTTTGAATCCCTTGTGTGTATTTCTTGACTCTTATTTTTTTGCATTCCTTCCTTAAGTGTCGGCCAATGAGTAAATATGGCAAGTTTGACTTCATTATTTTTGGTAAGGTGGCTATCAGAATAAGGCAAGGTTGAGGTTTGGGAAAGGAATCAAGAGAAATAGGAAAGAAAGAGGGACATGAGGCTTATTTTGTGGGTCATGTTTTGGAAAGTTTTGGTGGCTAAACTCTTATCCTAGGGGGATGCTTGTGGACAGTTTTGGGGGAAGATAGATAGCTGAATTTTTATTTTGGCATTTGGTAAAGTCTTAGTTTTGTTTTGGCCAAAAATCCCTTCGACAACTTTGAGTCATTCTCTCCCAATTTTACAACTTTCCTTGCCGAAACATATTAGCACAATGGTGCATTGTTTTTCTCTTTTGTTTGGTCACATACTCATTTTCTTTCCACCTTCCTTGATAGTTGAATTCTCCTTTGCCTTTTTGATTGAATTTTGGTGCTTGTTAGGACAAAAACCTTTCTCATTACACTATTTGGTATTCTCCAAATTTCTTTCTACCTTGTGCCGAATTTGCAAGCCACTAAAGAACATATTTTCTTCCTCCTTTCTTCTTGTTGCCGAAAGTATTCAACCTTTGTGACCAAATCATCCTCTTTTATCATCTTTTGGAAAACTGAAATTAGTTTGCACCCTTTTTCTCCCTTTTTCTTCTTTTAATCATCTTTTAATTCTTTTTCCATTTCTTAAAAACAAAACTTCATCTTGATCAAAAATTTTTCTTTCATTCATTTCCTCCATAACTGAATCTAATAGTAAATTAATCCTCCACTATTTCTTGTTTTTCCTTCATGTTTGAACATTATTTTTTGACAAATCGGTAAGTAATATTTTCTTCTCAATTTCTTCTCTATGGCCAAATGTATGTTTTTGTTTTGGGATGATTCTATTAATCCGAATCATCATCCCCTTTTCTCTCTCACAACATGATCATTTTTCCTTTTGGTAGAATCCTAGCGAGAGGCCGAACATCACTCTAAGTCTTAAGTCGAATGACGAACATCGGATCCAATATCAAACGGTGAGAAATTGTCATGAATTATTGATAGTACTCAATAAGCTGATTGATTGTCTATGAGTAATAAATTGTTGACTTTATGTTTTAGGGAATAAATCGTTTGACATATCCAATCGTTGATCATTCGGGATTAGTGGTAAGCCGATCTTCACCCTTTTTGATAAATCCGTACTTATCGTATTACTAACCGATGGAGGCTTGTGGTAACGATTCAAAACGAAAGCCGAGTGGAGATCTCAAAAGGAGTGGATTGACGATCCCAACTCCTAAATTCAACTGAAGGGTTGTTTCAGTGATTCGAGACTTTCCAATGGGTTGTGGACCGTCAACAGGGGAAAACCAGCAAATCGTAGTTGTTCGTGATCTCGAGGGTAAAATCTTAGATCGTTTGTTTTAGAGTAGATTTATTAAATAGTGTACATTGTCTAATCGAGCATTAAAATATTTTTAGGTGCCAATGATCAAGAAAACATAGTGCTTACCGTAATCAGGTGTGTAATCTCACACCATGTTTCATGGGTTAAAAATTTATATCGTGTTAGTGGTAAAATTATGAAATCAGTATTAAGACCGTGAAAATTATGAAAATTCCATTGTGGGCCAAATTGGTATATTTCATATGTCGGCCAAATTGGTATATTTGATATGTGGGCCAAATTGGTATATTTGATATGTGAGCCAAATTGGTATATTTGATATGTGGGCCAAATTAATATATTTGAAATGTGGGCCAAATTGAATAAATTACGAAAATGGGCCACAAAAAATGTAAGAAATATTTATTTACATTGTTGTGAATTGTTAAACATTATATACATGTTTTGCATGGGATGGGGATAATGATGGAGAGAAGTTCTGGTAGCTTTGCTACATAAATCTGGTGGCTCTGCCACAAATCTGAAAAAAATGGCAATGCCATGTAAATTCTGTTAATATTGTGGCTTGGCCACAAATTTGATATAAATGGCTTAATGCCTACTTTTGGTGTGTTGGCGGGGTGGGTGACTAAAGCGCCCTACAGGTGTGTTGGTTGGTATGGATGGTGTGTAGCGGATAGAAAATTAGGTTTGGTTTGGGAATTGTATATCATATGCATATTACAAATATGATAAATTTAAATTATTGTAATTGGGCTTTGGCCCAAATAAATGCTTCATGGGATTTTGGCTCAGTGGACAGTGGTAAGTGAGTTTGATCACTGCAAAATAGTCTAGTTTTAATATTTTTAAAAGAGTGATCTAACCTGTAGACTAATTGCGACAACGATAGAGGCAAGTGCACCTATCGAACAATAGTATAGCTAGGCAAGAATATCTTATCGAACCCAAGGGAACCTAAAAGTACTACTACTCACTTCTTTCTATTATTTAGCCTAAAATATGGAGTGATTGGTTTATTAAACTAATGAAAAACTAAAACTAATGCAAAGACAAAAAAAAAAAACGGGACAAAGACTTTGAGAAAACTCAGTTGATAAAGACAATACCCTTAGGAAGAATCCACCTATGACTTCACTTATTATTTATTCCCAAACCATATGATTTCTTTACTTAGCTTGATCCGTGAGACTCCCTAACCTATATTAAACCTCTCTCGAGGCGAATAATGTCTAACCTTAGGTTAATTAGTGGAACTCTCGCTCTTTATAATAACCCCTAAGGAAGCGTAAAATCGATCAATGGATTCCCATATTAGGTTTCACCCTAATCCGGCAAAATCTCGTAACCCTATCTTTAGGCATCCGATCAATTATGCTAGATCTACTCTTAGGTAGAGTCTATTCCTCCTCCACCTAAGCACATCAGATTGAATTAAGCAACATAATTAAGAACAAACTAAGTATTTATCCTATAAATTCAGAAATCAAATATCAAAATCCATCATAGGTTTCATCCCTTTTAGGTATCTGAAAGGTTTAGTTCATAACTAAATAAGAAAACATCTCAAGAGAAAACATAAAAAAAACATAAGAAATCCCTAAAACCTCTTGAAAGAATTGAAAGAGAGATCTTCCGTCTTGAATGGAGTTCCGGCTTCTTAAGATGGATCAACTGGCTATCTTTAAGTGACTCCTAAAAGATGAATGCTTCGGCAACGAGCCTCTGCCCAAAAAGCTCTCATGTTTCGGCTTCTGCCGAACTCCCCTTTTTAGTTGCTACCTTGGGTGTTTATATAGGCTTTGAGATGCTTTACTTGGCTACTAAGTATCCTAATTCAAGTAGAATTCCTCCTAGGATGTTTGAGTAGACTTAGGAATATGTTTCTTTGCCTCCAAGCATCCAAATCTGAGTGAAATTACTCTTTCCCGCGGCAGGAGCATGGCCATGGCACAAGCCCGTGTAAATCGTGGTTGGGCCGTGCCTTGATTCTGCCGTATTGGGCATGACCATGTAAGGCAGGATTCAGGTCGTGCTTCAGGTCTATCGATTGGGACATGGCCATGTAGATCAGTAGGCACGTCTGTGTGTGACGGAGTTGAGGCCGTGCTCTAGGTAATCGATGAGGTACGGTCGTGTGGGCTTTGGGCCAGGCCGTGTCGAATTCTTGGGTTGGCCTAATTTAGTCCGTTTTAAGCCTATTTTACATTCTTTTTATCTTTAGGTGCTTTCCTGAGTATAAGACATGAAAAGAAAGGATTAAGAGCACCTTTTTACATAAATCAAGGATAATTCATCCAAAAGCATACTAAATGTGGGATTAAAATATGTTACTTTTACGGTTTATCAAATACCCCCACACTTAAGCTTTTGCTTGTCCTCAAGCAAAATTCTCAACATACAATTAAAACAAACTTTCCATAATTCATAATTCCTATCGACAATGTCTCATCATAATTCATAGATAATTTATACATGGATAATTTAACTCCAAGAACCCTAAAGATTCAATCAATATAAGTCATACCTTTGTAGTAGTACGAAAACATAGGTGTCTCCCCTTATCTAAATAATTACCCTTGATTCAGAACTGAGAAGGACTGACATCCTCACTAAAGATTCACTCAAATCACTAGAAGTGTTTAATGTTCAAGAATAAGCACTCTAAGTCGAACCTGAAAAGTTAATCCCATAGGCTTGCCTGAAAATCAAATCTCCACCACTGTATATGAGATGATACACAAATCAAAAGGTCTTAAATCAGTGTTGTAATGGGCTAGGGTTAAAAGGTGTGGATAAAGGTTGAATTAGAGGGTTAGAATCAAGATCGAATTGACTAATTACCTAATCTAAAAACAATAAACTGAATGTGAATATTTACATCAAATGAAAACTAATAAAACCTACTATTGATAATTACTCCATAAAGAGTATTTTCATCACTTAAAATTTTATAATACTTTAATACGAGCTTTTTCTTCAACAATTGGAGTTTAATTGCTCTAAGCTCTTTAATATTGAATATACTTGGATTTTTTTTAAGAACAAACTAAAATATTACATCATCAATGATAAATGTAACTACTTAACTAATATAATTCGGTAATTTAATCAAATCGAACCTCGATTAACGGGTAGTCAAAATAATGATGATAACAAATTTAAAGGGATTTTGGGTTAATATTAGTGGGTGAGTCAATAAAAAGGTTGTTAGGATTCAACGGGGTTCACTAGGGGTTAAATTGTGAAGGTAGGCTTTTTATGGAGTAAGTAGGTTAAACCTAGGTGCCTTTATCATCTCAGTATATCAAATCATTAATATGGTCTCGACATGTATAAACGAGGCAAGTTCTAGAATAACAGTTCAAAGTTGACACACTCATAATTAATAAAGTGAGCACGAAAAAGAATATATGCTCTATAAGGCTCAAAATCTCACAAAAATTATGGGTGTTTCTGACATCAATTCTTATAAATTCCAAATTTCAAGGTAGTACTCAAATCCAGTTCAACGACCTATTAATTTTTAATTTTTAGAAAGTAGACTTATCATGCTCGATTCTCTAGTATTCTTCAAATTTAATCATCAATGCACAATTAACTATGACTTACTCTAAAACATATCAATAAAAATCATAAATCATCATAAATTTCATTCTAATTAGTAATATGAGAAAAAATACTTTCGAACAAGACTAAATTCAAGATTTTGAAAATAATGCAAAAAGTCAGGTACTTTTGCCCCCCAAAACTTAAGATGTACATTGCCCTCAATGTACAAAGATAGATAAACAATTATGTAATAATAAAATCAAAAGAGAAAGGGAGAAGTAACACTTCCTGAATTTTTGGATGAAGTCTATGAAAAGAAACTGGATAAGATTGGAGGTGAACATGGGGAAGCGTCTCAAACCATTTGAAATTGAATCCTCAAAGTAGCCGGCTTGGTTTTATTGTATCATAAGCTAAATCTAAATATCATAAAGAATAAGAAGAAAAAAATAAAGTAAAAAATAATGATGAAATAAAATAAAAACAAAAATAAATAATGGAAAATGAAAGATAACTAAAAAAATGGGGAATGAGGTTTAAATAAAGATATAGCCCGTGTTTTGGGATTTTGAATTTTAAACGCATTCAGGGTGTTCGGGCATGGCCGTGCGTGTCATGCCACGCCCGTGTCTTTCTTCACACGGTCATCTAATACGGACGTGCTCCTCCTATGATCGATAAGTCAGAATGTTGGCACGGTTGAAAGGCACGACCGTGTTTAGCCTGTGTTTGACAAGTTAGTAACCTCGCACGGGGCGTCGGCACGAGCGTGGACTATTATCGCCACCCGTGTTGGGAAAATAAATTTTTCTATGTCGTGCACAGCTACTGGCATGCCCATGGTTCATCCCTTGGCTTCCACACGTCCACGGGCACGCCCGTGTGTAGGGCCATGTGGCCTAGAAATCTGCTCTTTGGTTAGTTTATGGTTAGGTGCTAAAAGGAAAAAAAAAAGAAAAAATAAAAATAAAAAAATAAAATAAAAAAATGTAAAAATGAGGTTAGTGCTCGGGTTGCCTCCCGAGAAGCGCTTGTTTATAGTCTTAGCTAGACTTTACCTCTCATTCGTATGGTCATGGTGGTTTGAGGAGGTGAAAATCCTTTCTCATGTGATCATTTCAGTTATGGATATATAGTTTAAGTCGAGTAATGTTTACCTCAAAAGTGTTGATTTTAGGATTGCTTACCTCGACTGTGTCGTATAGGAAGACATTAAGTACCTCAAAAGTGATTTCTTCATTTGTCTTGAGGTCTGAATTGGTGATTCGAGGGTCTTCCTTATTCAATAATACCTGATCTCCTAATTTGAAGTGATTCGTTATTCCTATCAGCTCCTCTGGGGGCTCCTTCGATTTCACTTTGTGTGGTTCCTGTTCCTCTTTGATTTGTGTTTCCTACTCTTTTAGTTTGTCAACCCTAAGGCTTTGGTCCTTATGTATTTCTTCTTTGTTGGCACGAGGTCTAAGATCTAGTTCAGCTAAGTGATTTCGGGATGTTTCCTGTAAAGAAGGTTGAACCAAATGATTATCAATAGAATTAACGTTCGTACCTTTATTACTCGATGTCCTAGCTGAGTTAAGAGCTTGAAGAGTGATTGTTTCATCATCTACACGAAGTGTGAGTTCACCGAATTCTTCCTCTGTGTGGTTTTTCTTTATTGCATTGGGATATGGCACACGAGGTTGGTACTCTGTAATTGCCGATTTTGGTAAATCATGACACACTTTAACCTTACCTTTTCTTACCACATGTTCTTCCCTTGGGTTTGGTTCCACTAGCAATTCACTGTTATGAGCTCGTATGTCTTGGGGCCCATGATTCAGCTCAAGTTCGTAGCCTTGTGGTGTTTCCTATAGTGAAAGTTGAACAATTTGATTATCAACTGAATTTACTTTCTCACCTTCACCACTTGATGTCCTGGCCGAGTAAAAAGCTTGTAGACTGATTGATTCGTCACCTACACGAAGAATGAGTTCTCCTGTACCAACATCAATTTTAGTCCTGGCAGTTACTAGAAAGGGTTTTCCTAAAATTAAAGGAATCGTGTTGTCCTTATCCATGTCTAAAACAACAAAGTCTACTGGGAATATGAATTTATCAATTTTGATTAGAACATTTTCTATTATACCACTAGGAATTCTAACAGTCTTATTAACTAGTTGAATACTCATCCTAGTTTGTTTGGGCTTCCTAAACCTAGTCATTTAAATAGTGCATAAGGCATAACATTTATACTTTCCCCTAAATTAGCTAACGCATTATCAATAGTTAACCTACCAATTAAACATGGAATCGTAAAACTCACTGGATCTTTTAGTTTCTGTGGTAATCTGCTCTGTAGCTTTGCTGGGCATGTTGCGTTGAGTTCCACATGGTGCTCTTCATCTATTTTGTGTTTGTTCGTCAAGAGCTGCCTTAAAAATCTCATTGAGTCGGACATTTGAAAAAGGGCTTCAAGAAGAGGTAAGTTAATATGTAATTTCTTTAAAAGTTTTAGAAACTTACATAATTGTTCCTCAAAATCATCTTTTTAATGCTTCGGGATAAGGTATACGAGGTTGGTACTCCTTGATTACCGGTTTCGCTTTTCTTGTCTTAGCTCTACCTTACCTTCGTCTACCTTGTTTTCTTGTATTGAGTTTGGTTCATCTAACCCCTTACTATCTTGAGCTGAGATGACTTGAATTTGCTCATTTGGGTTAACCTTGGTGTTACTTGGTAGACGTCCTAGCGGTCGTTCTGACATTAGCTTTACGAGATGTCCCACTGACCTAGTAAGTTCTCCAACTTGATTCTCAATCCCTTTGATCGATTTTTGTTGTTCATCAAGTACCGCTTCAGTCGTTTGGAGATGAAAATCTGTGGCCGTCATGAATTTCGTCAACATCTCTTCAAGATTCGGCTCCTCTTCTTGTTGGTGAGGTGGTTGTTGAAAATCTGGAGGAAGTTCCGCATCTTTGGCTATTTTGATCATCCCACAAGAAATTGGGATGGTACTTCCAACCTGCATTATAAGTGTCACTATAAAAATTATTTTGATATCTAGAATAGTTACCTGTATAGTGAGCTTACTTGTTTTTCCTGCCATATCCGTAGGGTGGGTACTCAGGATTCGCCACGCCTCCTAGAATTAAATCATATTGTATTTTGGATGTACCTGCGAGGGACTATACCAATCATCTAATTTTTTATTCATCATCTCTAAGCGATTAGATAACCCGTGACCACGCCGAGGTTGGAAACACTTGGTTGCTTTAGTAGGAATTGCCCCCATGCCTTGCCACTGGCAATTATTCAGTGCCATCTTTTCCGTAGACTAAAATTTTCTGCCAAAAGTAAAATAGAGGAAAATAAATTAGCAAAGTAAAATAATAATAATAATAATAATAATAATAATCACAAAAAAATTGGCTAAAGTAGTAGAAATAGAGCTTTCTTACTATTTTAGTATTCCCCGACAACAGCGCCAAAAACTTGATCACTGCAAAATAGTCTAGTTTTAATATTTATAAAAAGAGTGATCGAACTCAGATCGATCATGCGACAATGATAGAGGCAAGTGCACCTATCGAACAGTAGTATAGCTCAGGCAAGAATATCTTATCGAACCCAAGGGAACCTAAAAGTACTACTACTCACTTTCTTTCTATTATTTAGCCTAAAATATGGAGTGATTTGTTTATTAAACTAATGAAAAACTAAAACTACATGCAAAGACAAAAGAATAAATGGGAGAAAGACTTTGAGAAAACTCAGTTGATAAAGACGATGCCCTCAGGAGGAATCCACCTATGACTTCACTTATTATTTATTCCCCAAACTATATGATTTTTTTACTTAGCTTGATCCGTGAGACTCCATAACCTATATTAAACCCTCTCTCGAGGCGAATAACGTCTAACCTTCGGTTAATTAGTGGAACTCTTGTTCTCTTATAATAACCCCCTAAGGAAGTAGTAAATCGATCAATGGATTCCCATATTAGGTTTCACCCTAATCCGGTAAAATCTCGTAACCATATCTCTAGGCGCCCAATCAACTCCACTCAATTATGCCAGATCTACTCTCAGGTAGGGTCTATTCCTCCTCCACCTAAGCACATCAGATTGAATTAAGCAACATAATTAAGAACAAACTAAGTATTTATCATATAAATTTAGAAATCAAATAACAAAATCCATCATAGGTTTCATCCCCTTCATCTGAAGGGTTTAGTTCATAACTAAATAAGAAAACATCTCAAGAGAAAAGATAAAACAAAACATAAGAAATCCCTAAAACCCTCTGAAAGAATTGAAGGAGAGATCCTCCGTCTTGAATGAAGTTCTGACTTCTTGAGATGGATCAACTGGCTATCTTCAAGTGACTCCTAAAAGATGATTGCTTCGGCAACGAGCCTCTGCCCAAAAACCTCTCTTGTTTCAGCTTCTGCCGAGCTCCCCCTTTTAGTTGCTACCTTGGGTGTTTATATAGGCTTTGAGATGCTTTACTTGGCTACTAAGTATCCTAATTCAAGAAGAATTCCTCCTAGGATGTTTAAGTAGACTTAGGAATATGTTTTTTGCTTCCAAGCATCCAAATTCGAGTGAAATTGCTTTTTTCCTGATACAGGGGCACGGCCATGGCACACGCTCGTGTAAATCGTGGTTGGGTCGTGCCTTGATTCTGTCATTTTGGGTACGGCCATGTAAGTCAGGATTCAGCCGTGCTTCAGGTTTGTCGATTGGTACATGGCCATGTAGATCACCAGGCACGTCCGTGTGTGACAGAGTTGAGGCTGTGCTCTAGGTAATCGGTGAGGCACGATCGTGTGGGCTTTGGGCCAGACCGTGTCGAATTCTTGGGTTGGCCCAATTTAGTTTGTTTTAAGCCCATTGTATGTTCTTTTTATCTTTAGGTGCTTTCCTGAGTATAAGACATGAAAAGAAAGGATTAAGAGCACCTTTTTACATAAATCAAGGATAGTTCATCCAAAAGCATATTAAATGTGGGATTAAAATATGTTACTTGTACAGTTTATCAGAGTTACACAGTGAGTTCTAGTAACTCACCCTGTTTTCCTTACCCTTTTCAGGTAATGATTAGTAATGGAGACTTGGGCTGGGGATGTCTCGGTGGAGGCTATACTTTAAAATGGTTAAATTTGGAGATTTGGATTTCTTTTAGTACTTTATATTTACTTCGTTATTTGAAATAAGGTTGTATAAGGCCTCTGAATTAATATTTTTTGCATTGTTTATGGTTTGATGAATTTATAAACTGCTTAAAGTACTTGAAATTTAAATTGTATTTTTCTAAAACTATAACAAATATTTTCTTTATAAAAATGAACATACAAAAGGAGTTCATAAATATTTTCATAAATTAACACTTAAAAATTTTTATGAGTATTTTTTCAAAATTACTTTAATTTCTTTTAAAATTTTCTTTAATTGTTAATGATATTTTCAAAGATACGAATTATAAGATCTTACATCTCAAACTAATGATTTATCAATCAAATTTTTATTCAATAAATATTTCTTCAAAACTTTGAAATCTGTTTTACTTAAAATAGGATTCAAAAGATTATTTATTTTGTGTGACATGTCAAATCTAGCCTTAAACGCATAGGACGGGTTTGGGGTGTTACATTTTATGGTATCAGAGTCCAGTTTAAAACTCGGTTGTGGTTTGGGTTCAAAAATGTTTTCCAAAGTTTTGTTTTGAATTGTAAAGTTTAAATGCATGTTTCAAAAAGGAAGTATGGCACCACGAGTATCCGGCACCAAGTCAAGTAAGTACATGTTATTAACGAATGATTATGATTATTTTGATATAACCACAGGAACGCTCTAGAACTTTTAGTTTTAGGTGTTAAAAACTATATAGATTGAGAATATAGGATGCGATTGCAAATACGACTTTGCTTCTTATGTTTCATAAAACATTGTTTAATACATATCAAAATAGTATACTAATTCATAAGACTTTTAATCAGATTAAATCAAATTAACCACTATGAGCGCTAGAGGATGTGGACATGGTAGACGTGGCCGTGGAAGAGGTTGAGGTGTGAGGGTTGCGCCTCAAGCATTGGGACACATGCCAGAAATGGACGCACCTGCGTCACCCGGGACTGAGGCTGAATCACATGACCGCATGAGAGAGGATATTGCTCTGTCTCAAGCAATGTTACAAGTCTTAGAAAGGGATGTTAGGGCTAGAACTGGACCAGTAGCTCGTAGATCAATTTCGGAATGACTTAGATCAAGTGGTGCTTGAGGTTTTAGGGGTGTCTCGGGTGTAGCCCCAAATGTATTAGAGTATTGGCTCGAGGCAGTGGAATGGATCATGGATGATTTAGAGTGCACCACCAAGTAGAAACTAAGAGGACCTGTGTCCTTGTTGAGAGACGAGGCGTATCAATGGTGGCTCACTATTCGGGAGGGCACTCAGACCGATTGTGTTACTTGGAATTTCTTCAAAACTTCATTTCAAGGAAAGTATGTTGGGGCTAGCCATGTGGATGCCCGAAGGAAGGAATTCCTCAATCCAGTTCAAGGAAGTAAGACTGTGGCAGCATACGAAGCAAAATTTCTGCATCTGAATCGTTATGCCCGAGGTATTATGCCAACTAACTATGAACACTACGTGTGTTTTGAGGATGGGCTAAATGATGAATTGCGGGTACTGATAGCCCCACAACAAGAAAGGAATTTTTCCACACTAATGGAGAAAGCGAAGATAGCCGAAGAGGCTAAGCACTCAGAGCGGTAAAATCGAGAAAAAGATAGAGGCAAGAGCAAGAGGGATTTTAAATACTCAAGTCCTGCTAGAGGGTTTCAGAAGAGGGCCAGGAAGGATGAGCCAGCACGAGTTAGGGCACCATCTACTACCAACCAAATACAACCATGTGCTAACTGTGGAAGACGACACCCTGGTGAATGCTGGAAAAGAACTGGTGGTTGTTTCAAATGTTGTTCTAAGGACCACCAGCTTAAAGATTGTCCTGGATGGACCGCCCCGAATCAGGAAGCTCGTAACTATGATGCACAGCCAGCTAGAGGCACTCAGTAGTCATCAAGAGGCCGTGGGCCAAGTCGAGGTGGTAATGGCAGAGGACGAGGTCAGGGTGCATCGGGTGAAGGTAATTGCTTCAGGGGTAATACGGAGGCGAGGCAGCCAGGGTTGGTTTATGCGGTCAGACGCCGAGAAGATGGCGATGCACCTGATGTGATAACTGGTACTTTCTTTATATCCAATGTACCTATTACTGCTTTGATAGATATCGGATCCACCCATTTGTCTGTTGCTAGGGCTGTATCTAGAAACCTGAACATTAGATTTGAGATTACTGCTAGATAGATGACGGTAATTAGTCCTTTAGGACAATTTGTGATAGTAAATAAATTGTTTAGAGATGTACCCTTAGAAGTTCAAGGAGAAACATTTTTGGCGGACTTGATGGAACTACCTTTCAGCGAGTTCGACCTTATTCTAGGCATGGATTGGTTGGTGAAACATCATGCTAACTTGGATTGTGCTGCAAAGCGAATGACGATAAGAACTTCAGGAGATAAAGAAGTGGTGATGATAGGTGAAAGGAGAAATTATTTATCAAATGTAGTATCTGTTTTAAAGGCAGAGAAGTTGGTGCGAAAAGGGTGTGGAGCATTCCTAGCCTTCATTAGTGCGTTGGATGCCAAAGAATTATTGGTAGAAGGCGTTAGAACGGTAAAGGAGTTTACGGACGTCTTTCTCAAGAACTTCTTAGACTGCTTTTGGATCGGGAGGTAGAGTTTAGCATTGAGCTATTGGTAGGAACAGCTCTGGTGTCCATTACTCCTTATAGAATGGCGCCTAAAGAGTTAGCGGAGCTTAAAGCCCAAATTCAAGAGTTGTTGGATCAGGGATTTATTCGACCGAGTGTGTCACCGTGGGGAGCACCGATCCTATTCATCAAGAAGAATGATGGGTCGATGCGTATGTGCATCGATTATAGGCAGTTGAATAAGTTGACGATCAAGAATAGGTATCAGTTGCTGAGAATTGATGACCTATTCGACCAACTGCGAGGAGCTTCGATTTTCTCGAAGATAGATTTGAGATCGGGTTATCACCAGCTTAAGGTCAAGGAGGCAAATATTCATAAGATGGCATTTTGAACTCGTTATGGACATTATGAGTTTTTGGTGATGCCGTTTGGGTTGACCAATGTACCAACTGCATTTATGGACATGATGAACCAGGTCTTCCAACCCTATTTAGACCGGTTTGTGGTAGTGTTCATAGATAACATCATGGTATACTCGAAGAATGAAGAAGAGCATGATTTACATCTGTGAATAGTATTGCAAGTATTGCGAGAAAAGTAACTTATGCCAAATTCAGTAAGTGTGAATTTTGGCTAAAGAAAGTGACCTTCTTGGGACGTGTTGTATCGACCGAAGGAATTAGGGGTTGATCCCGGAAAGTAGAGGCCGTGTTGGTTGGAAACCACCGAAGTCAGTGGCTGAAATTTGGAGTTTCTTAGGATTGGCTGGTTATTATCGACTTTTTTGAGGGGTTTTCGTTGATTGCTGCACTCCTAACTAAATTGTTGCGCAAAGGAGTACCTTTTGTGTGGTCAGATCAGCAGCAAGAAAGTTTCGAGAAATTGAAGAAGATTCTGACGGAAGTGCCAGTACTGATTCAACCTGAGGCTGGAAAGGAGTTTGTTGTTTATTGCGATGCGTCACACATGGGCTTAGGATGTGTGTTGATGCAAAATGGAAAAGTGGTAGCTTATGCATCTCATCAGGTAAGGCCGTATAAAGTGAATTATCCTACTCATGATTTGGAGTTGGCTGCAGTGGTGTTTGCTTTGATGATTTGGAGGCACTATTTGTACGGAGAGAAGTCAACTATTTATACCGATCATAAGAGTCTAAAGTACCTCCTTACCCAAAAGGAGTTGAACTTAAGACAGTGAAGGTGGATAGAACTGTTGAAGGATTATGTTTTCTCAATCGAGTATCATCCCAGAAAGGCTAACGTGGTGGCAGACACTTTGAGTCGTAAGGTGTTATCAGATTTGAGAGTGATGTTTGCTCATCTCAACTTGTATGAAGATGGTAGTCTACTAGCCGAACTTCAGTGAAGCCTTTGTGGTTAGGTCAGATTAAGGAAAAGCAATTATCAGATGAAAAGTTGGGTTCCTTACTTCATCAAGTGGAAAGTGGTGTGAAAGGGGATTTCGGAATGAATAATGATGGAGTATTGTGTTTCCGCGGGAGAATTTGTATGCCCAAAGATTCAAAATTAAGACAAAAGATTCTGCGAGAGGCGCATAATAGCCTTTATGCTATGCACCCCGGGGGAAATAAAATGTATCGAGATCTCCATGATCAATATTGGTGGCCAGGGTTGAAGCGAGAGGTTACTGATTTGGTGAGTAGATGCTTAACATGTCAGCAAGTA
This sequence comes from Gossypium rotundifolium, assembly GCA_025506655.1. Taxonomy (NCBI): domain Eukaryota; kingdom Viridiplantae; phylum Streptophyta; class Magnoliopsida; order Malvales; family Malvaceae; genus Gossypium; species Gossypium rotundifolium. The sequence goes on along the minus strand of CP106732.1, from coordinate 31,162,512 downwards.
AAGGCAGAACATCAATTGCCATCGGGATTGCTGCAATCGGTGAAGATTCCCTTGTGGAAATGGGAACGGATAACAATAGACTTTGTTAGTGGGTTACCCTTATCGCCTACTAAGAAATATTCCATTTGGGTATTAGTGGATCGGTTGACAAAGACTGCCCATTTTCTACCTGTTCGTATGGATTACTCATTGTAGAATTTGGCCAAATTGTATGTAGCGGAGATCGTGAGGTTACATGGGATACTAGTGTCTATTATATCAGACAGGGACCCTAGGTTTACATCACGATTTTGGAAAGCCTTACATGAAGCTTTGGGAACAAAGTTAAATTTCAGTACAGCTTTTCATCCTCAGTCGGATGGTCAGTCAGAAATAGTAACTCAGATTTTGGAAGACATGTTAAAGGGTTGTGTGATTGACTTCAGGGGTAGTTGGGAATATTTCCTACCTTCGGCAAAGTTTGCTTATAACAATAGCTATCAATCCAACATTTAGATGGCACCTTACGAGGCGTTGTATGGTCATAGGTGTCGTACTCCTACTTGTTGGACTCAATTGGGGGAGCGACAGTTATTGGGTCCTGAGCTGATATCAGAAATGGAGGAAAAGGTAAAGGTAATTTGGGCACGGTTAAAGGAAGCTTCGGATAGACAGAAATCGTATGCGGATCTGAAGCATAAGGATATCGAGTTTGCGGTGAGAGATCAAGTCTTTCTAAAGGTCTCACATTGGAAGAAGATCTTTAGATTTGGAAGAAAGGGCAAGTTGAGCCCTATGTTCATTAGACCGTATCGTGTTTTAAAGTGTTGTAACACCCCCAAACCTGGCCTAGAAGTTAGGCCCAAATCTGGCGTGTTACACTAAAAAGTTTTTCGATAACGTATAAAGAAAACATGTCAAATGAGAAAAAAAAATGTTAGATCCTTTTTATTCGTACAAAAATAGATGTTGATTTGTTAAAATAAAGAAAATCAGGTTTGACTTGAGATATTTAATAAAATACTACTAACCTCGAAGATTGATTGATTAAATTTGAAGTAATAATTTATAAAACTGTGACTTTTGGAAATATCGTTGATAGTTCGAGAGAAAAATCCGTATTAAAATATTTGTAAAAGTTTATTTTGAAGTTCATTTGTTAATCGATTTTGGAAAACCTTTATTATGATTCTAAAAATCCCATTTAAATAATTTGAGTAAAATATAAACACTTCAAACATAAAGCAAAATAAAATAATCCAAAGGCTTTATTACAACACATAACCCAAAATAGTAAAGTAATAAAGTAAACGAAGTAAGAAACTAAAGTCCAAATAAAACCATTTCTGAAGTATGGCCTCCACCGAGTCATCCATGGCCCCAAGTCCAAATCATCGAGCATTACCTACAAGGGTTAAGAAAGAAAAGAGGGGTGTGTTACAAGAACTCGCAGTGTAACCCACTTACCATTTTCAATGGGCCAAAAATCCAATTAAGCATTTATTGAGCCAAAGCTCATTTACAATTATAACATAATAACATGTATATAATATGCATGTGATATGCAATTCCCAAACCAAACCTAGTTTTCCATCCGCTACACACCACCCGTACCAACCAACACACCTGTGGGGAGCTTTAGTCACCCACCCGCCAACACACCAAACTGGGCATTAAGCCATTTGTATCAAATTTGTGGACAATCCACCAGACTAACAAAATTTACATGGCATTGCCATTTTTCAGATTTGTGGCAAAGCCACCAGATTTATGTAGCAGAGCTACCAGAACTTCTCTTCATCATTATCCCAACCCATGCAAATCATGTATATAATGCATAGCAATTCATAATGATGTATTCAGTTATTCTTTACAAATTTTATGGCCCATTATAACAATTTATCAAAGTTGGCCCATTAAGCAAATATCATCTTGGCCCATTTTGCATATTTTTAGATCAGCCCATATAATCATATATCAATTTGGCCCACATAACAAAATATATCAGATTGTCCCATTAATCAATATGTCTATTCGGCCCATAAAGCAATATGTCAATTCAGCCCATTAAGTAATTTCGTATTTCGGCCCATTAACACTTTACAACGGCCCAATAGGGGCATTTCCATAATTCGGCCCATAAGGGCATTTTCATAATTTGAAAATCATACCCGCTAAGGGTAATTAAAAAATCTTACCCACTAAGGGTATTTCGGTAATTTACCCTCTAAGGGTATTATGGTAATTTCGCAACCAAGGCTTAACTACTAATTTGAGGCATAAAAGTTTGAAACTATCCATCTGCGTCATACTGACTAAATTGATCATAAATCGAGTGAAGAATCTCGAAATATAAATCCGTAAATTTTCCTAGAAACTAGACTCATGTATCTCCTTACTACAAATTTTCCAGAATTTTTGGCTTAACCATTTAATGCGGTTTATTCCTTAAATTTTCTCTTGTTTCACTGTCCAACAATTCTGACCTCTCTTACCCAAAATTCAAATATCTCACTGTAAAGTTTTCATATGTTCTTTCCACTTGTTTCTATTGAAAATAGACTCACTAAGGAATCTTTTAATATAAACTATATCTCTTAATTCACTTTGTACAATTCTATACGATTTTTCCAAGACAGATCAGGGAACCACGAAATCATTCAGAACCAGTCTCACTAAAATTAACATATCTCAGAATATAAAATTCCTTTTCCTTCTCCGTTTCTCCCTTATCAAAATAGACACAGTAAGCTTTGATTTGACATTCACTTATTAATTCCCTTTCTCCTATTTTTCATGATTTTTTTGATATCACATCACTGCCACTGACCAAAACTGTTTTATTACAAAAACATGGTTACCACTATGAACCTACGCGCCCCTGAGTGATCCCGGATGCCGATTTTCGGTTTTCTTTGGTATTTCAACCAAATCACAGAACATATCATACAAAATTTCAGAGAGATTTGAGATTACACACCTTGATTTCGATTCCTAATGAACCACTCATCGTTGACCTAGAGCAATACCAACAAAAAGTTAGCCTCGGATTTCCAAAAGATTTAATATCACTTACACTTGAATCACTTACCACTATATCCGAAGGTAGAAATATATCTTGTGATTTGTCCCTAAAACATATAGTCGATTATTCGAAACTTCAATCCAATTTGCAACATAGCCGAATAGAGATATAACGAAAAATCCAAAAATGAACCCCCTTACCTTATCGATATTGGATCCAATCACCACCATTTGACTTCGGCTAGAACAATACACAGTCTCCCACTTAAAGCACTATGAAAAGAGAGTGATTAAAACATGAATAAGTGGAGGATAACACCATTTTCGGTTACGATCACGATTTACAACCGAATAGTAATAATTACTTATTCGGTTAAAGAGAAAAGAATATGATCATAGAAAAGAATTCACTTATCGATTTAATCGAAGAAGGAATGTCATCTCAAACGAGAAAGAATTTATGAAGGCGTGATTGTGGATTGTGAGTTCTGGCTATAGAAGAAAATGAACAAGAATAGTTTCGGTTATGAGCGTATGGATTAGAGGAAAAAGATAGTAGAGTTGGAGAATTTCGTGAAAAGAAAAGAAAGGTTGATAAGGGGTGCTTATCAAATTTCAGTTTTCAAGAGAAGATGAATGAAAATAGTTTGGTCACAATGGTTTGGTATCTATGGCAACAAGAAAGAATTGAAGAAAAGAAATGTTCACTAATGAAAAGAGAGTGATTAAAACATGAAGAAGTGGAGGATAACACCATTTTCGGTTACAATCACGATTTACAACCGAATAGTGATAATTACTTATTCGGTTAAAGAGAAAAGAATATGATCATAGAAAAGAATTCACTTACCGATTTAATCGAAGAAGGAATGTCATCTCAAACGAGAAAGAATTTATGAAGGAGTGATTGTGGATTGTGAGTCCTGGCTATGGAAGAAAATGAACAAGAATAGTTTCGGTTATGAGGGTATGGATTAGAGGAAAAAGATAGTGGAGTTGGAGAATTTGGTGAAAAGAAAAGAAAGGTTGAGAAGGGTGCTTATCAAATTTCAGTTTTCAAGAGAAGATGAATGAAAATAGTTTGGTCACAATGGTTTGGTATCTATGGAAACAAGAAAGAATTGAAGAAAAGAAATGTTCACTAATGGCTTGAAGTTTCGGCAAAGATGAGAAGAATTTTTGAGAGAAAAGGCATAAGAATGCAAGAAGGAATTTGACCAACCAAGCACCAAAGTTTCTACCAAAACACTAACAAAAATTCGGCTACCCCTCTTACACCAAAACCGTCCACATCATAGCTAAAAGGGTCAACATTCTGCCACCCATAGTTTCCATAACATCTTCCTTGAAAAATGCCACTTGTTCCCCTTACTTTCCCTTTTATCATGATTTCTTTCCTAACCTTCATTCTTTCCTATTCTCTTTAGCCATCTTGCCATAAAAATAAAATTCCACCTTGCCATAATTACATGCTTGGCCGACACTTAGGGAAAGAGTTCAAAAATAATAGTCAAAATTTGCACAATATGGGATTTGAATCTCTTCCCTTAAAGTCCATCACTTGATGCCATAACCTCTTTACCAATAGCGCATTTATGCTAACCATTTATTCATTTATTTCAATAAGCCTTGAAACTACTTACCATCTCTCCTTAAAGTGCTAAAATACCAAATTTTTCCTAAGGCCCAATTAAACTCGAGACTTCATGGAAACCCCGTAAACTCCAAATTCACTTAACTAACAAGTCCAGTTTGCAATAATGCCATTCTCTTGTTCTCAAAATTTTAAACATTCCTACGCCCAAGGCCCATTGGGCCAATCCTACTAGGCCCAATTTTAGGATGTTACAATTCTACCCTCCTTAAAGAAATTTTGTCCTTGAAATTTCCAATCAACTACTAAACGTATCGTTCAAATCACATCACTAAGCTTTCACTGCGCACTCTGATCTTAAAAACCACAATGTACTTTTAACAAAATCTTGAATCCTCTTTCACACAGCCAAACATCTAACTACAAAAGCAAACAGTTGTCTACCATTTATACCTAGAATTTTCTACTTTCAATCTTCATGTCCAACCAAACATACCTGACTTGATGGTAATGTAACAATCCTGAGCCTTATGCTCCTTAGACCCGCATCTCAAGCATGCTCCTAACCTCCTCCAGCATTCTTCTAGATGACGCCTTCTGCAATAATCGCAAGCCAGAAAGTTTGGACGTGCCTTGACACTCTTCACAAAACAAGACTGCGACCCTAAAGAACCACGATCTCTTTTCTTCTTATAGTCCACAGACCCAACTCGAAGTGCTTCACTGATTTCCTTAACCTCCTTCAATACCTTCTTAACTATATGAGTCAGCTCATCAACCCCAACTCGATCATGAGATCCTGTCTTAGCCACTAACGATGTCTACACCTCCCTTTGAGCACATGCCTTGGTACCGAAGATCTAGCCCTATCACCTCGGCCTCTACCACGTCTACCGCGTTCGCGTCTTTTAGCGCTCATGTTCACTAAGTCGATATAATCTTGATTAAGAGTTTTATGAATCATTATGCTATTTGATGTTTATTAAATGATGTTTTATGGAGTATGGGTAGAAAAGTTATTTTCGAGAGTCAAATCCATATTCTAGAGTATTAGTCTCTATAGTTTTAACTCCCAAAGCTAACAGTTCTAGAGTATTCTACTTTGTATAATTTTGGATCACAATAATTATAAAATGAAAACAAATACTTACTCGACTTGGTGTCGGATACTCGTGGTGCCATACTTCCTTTAGAACATATATTTATAAATCAAAATTCTAAACAGCTTTGGAAAACGCTTTTGAACCTAAATCATGGCCGAGTTTTGCAACTAGGCTCTGATACCATAAAATGTAACACCCCCAAACTCGGCCTAGAAGTTAGGCCCGAATCCGACGTGTCACACTAAAAAGTTTTTCGATAACATATAAAGAAAACATGTCAAATTAGAAAACAAACATGTTATATCCTTTTTATTCGTACAAAAATAGATATTGATTTGTTAAAATCAAGAAAATCAAGTTTGACTTGAGATATTTAATAAAATGCTACTAACCTCGAAGATTGATCGATTAAATTTGAAGTAATAATTTATAAAACTATGACTTTTGGAAATATCGTTGATAGTTCGAGAGAAATTTTCGCATTAAAAATATTTGTAAAAGTTTATTTTGAAATTCATTTGTTAATCGATTTTGAAAAACCTTTATTATGATTCTAGAAAATCCCATTTAAAATAATTTGAGTAAAATATAAACACGTCAAACATAAAGCAAAATAAAATAATCTAGAGGCCTTATTACAACATATAACCCAAAATAGTAAAGTAATAAAGTAAACAAAGTAAGAAACTAAAGTCCAAATAAAACCATTTCTGAAGTATGGCCTCCACCGAGTCATCCATGGCCCCAAGTCCTCGTCACTGAGCATTACCTATAAGGGTTAAGAAAGAAAAGGGGGTGAGTTATAAGAACTCAGTGCGTAACCCACTTACCATTTTCCACTGGGCCAAAAATCCAATTAAGCATTTATTGAGCTAAAGCCCATTTACAATTATAACATAATAACATGTATATAATATGCATGTGATATGCAATTCCCAAACCAAACCTAGTTTTCCATCCGCTACACACCACTCGTACCAACCAATACACTTGTGGGGAGCTTTAGTCACCCACCCCGCCAACACACCAAACTGGGCATTAAGCCATTTATATCAAATTTGTGGACAAGCCACCAGATTAACAGAATTTTCAATGATGTATTAGAGCTACCAGATTTATGTAGTAGAGCTACCAGATTTATGTATTAGAGCTACCAGATTTATGTAGTAGAGCTACCAGAACTTCTCTTCATCATTATCCCAACCCATGCAAATCATGTATATAATGCATAACAATTCACAATGATGTATTCAGATATTCTTTACAAATTTTATGGCCTATTATAACAATTTATCAAAGTTGGCCCATTAAGCAAATATCATCTTGGCCCATTTTGCATATTTTCAGATCGGCCCATATAATCATATATCAATTTCGCTCACATAACAAAATATATCGGATTGGCCTATTAATCAATATGTCCATTCGGCCTATAAAGTAATATGTCAATTCAGCCCATTAAGCAATTTCGTATTTCGGCCCATTAACACTTTACAAATCGACCCAATAGGGGCATTTCCATAATTCACTCGTAAGGACATTTTTGTAATTTGGCAATTGTACCCGCTAAAGGTAATTCAAAATTTTACCCACTAAGGGTATTTTGATAATTTACCCTCTGAGGGTATTATGGTAATTTTGTAACCAAGGCTTAACTACTAATTTGGGGCATAAAAGTTTGAAACTGTCCATCTACGTCATAATGACTAAATTGACCATAACTCGAGTGAGGAATCTCGAAATCTAAATCCGTAAATTTTTCTTGAAACTAGACTCATATATCTCCTTACTACAAGTTTTCCAGAATTTTTGGCTTAACCATTTAATACAGTTTATTCCATAAAATTTCCCTTGTTTCAGTGTCCAACAATTCTAACCTTTCTTACCCAAAATTCAAATACCTCACTATACAGTTTTCATAGGTTGTTCCCACTTGTTTCTATTGAAAATAGACTTACTAAGGAATCTTTAAATATAAACTATATCTCTTAATTCACTTTGTACAATTTTATACAATTTTTCCAAGATAGATCAGAGAACCACGAAATCATTCAGAACCAGTCTCACTAAAATTAACATATCTCAGAATATAAAATTTCATTTCCTTCCCCATTTCTTCTTTATCAAAATAGACACAGTAAGCTTTGATTTGACATCCTATTCACTTATTAATTCCCTTTCTCCTATTTTTCTTGTTTTTTCGAATTCACATCACTGCCACTGGCCAAAACTATTTTATTACAAAAAAATGGTTACCACTATGAACCTACGTGCCCTCGAGTGATCCCGGATGCCGATTTCTGATTTTCTTTGGTATTTCAACCAAATAGGGCCTCTCCTATATTCGGCCATGGTTAGTGTTCTACCTGATTTCATATATTTATAAATAAACCAATCTTCTTACCTTGAAATCCCGAAAATAAAACGACTTTAGTGTTACTAATCTTTGACTTAGAGATCTAAGCGTTGGACTCCTTTTCAAATCCCAAAATGCCGAAAATAAGAAAAACCTTTGATTAGTCAATAAATAGCCATTCGGTTAGGGACTTTGAAAAGCCATAGAAATATTGGAAACTCAAAATCGACACATACCTATTGTTTTCTTCAGATTCGGCACAAGCAGACTTTACTGAAGAAAATTCGACAACTTCAGGAGGTGGGATCTAAGAATTTTGGGTTTTAGAAGATTGAAGAATTGAAGAGATGGCTAAGAGAGATTTGGCCAATGAATATTAAGGAGAAGAATAGAATAATAGAGATGTGATTTCGGCATTTAGTGATTAGAAGAAAAATAACAATAGAGGTTAAAAGATTCGGCCAACCAGGAAATTTTAGAGAGGAAGAAAGGGTGAAGAAAATGGTGGTTTTCGGCTTTTGAGAGGAAGAAGATAGGAAAAGAAAATAAAAGAAAGGCTTCCAAAATTTTGGTACACCCCCTCTTTATATAGAAAACCGATTCCTCCCTTTAGCAGAGATTGATTTTTAGCCAACACTGCCACACATGATAGCTCATATCCCTTTTCCCTTATCTTAATCTATTATCTCCTCAAAATTAGTCTTTATCTGCTTATTATCCTTAAAGACTAAATCCCTAAATAATAGCCTTTATCTGCTTATTATCTACATAGAATAAATATAATAAAATACCCAAAAAAATAGCCTTGTGTAGTCCACTTCCCTAATACCCAATACCAAATTTAACTAACTTAAATTAGAAGATTTGAGCTCCTTAAAACTTAAAATTTGGGCCCCTAACACTTAAATTAACTCATTCCACATATTCACCCATTAAGCGCATAGGCCCAACAATTTAGGATGTTACAATTCTACCCTCCTTAAAGAAATTTCGTCCTCGAAATTTTCAACTAACTAGAAATCATACTACCTAAGTCTCACTACTATGTTTTCGCTGCGCACTCTAATTCTAAAGCCAAAATAAACACTTAGTATACTATGGTAGGGTACGCACCATTATTCGTATCTGAAGTGTCTCCGTCCCCTTGGCGATGTGCTGCATAGACCAAAGCTGGCTGCCTCACCTCAGATAACCTACACCTCTACCTTGTGCTTCACGACTGCGACCCTAACCTTCACCTACCCTAGCTGGGCCACGACACCTTTGAGGCTGTTGACCACCTCTCCTATCCTCGATCGTAACCTCATCCAATTGGTCAGTGTTTGATTCACTGGGATGTCCTTGATCATATGCTCCGTTGATCCACATCTAAAGCATCCACCGGTTCTCCATCTGCACTCCCCATAATGTATATTCCCACATGAGGGACATGAATGATTCTGACTCGTCGGAGCACAAGTTGGCCCATCAGATCTAGGCCTTTTCTGAAAATGCTCCATTGACTCTGACGATCCAACATTCCTCTTATTCCTATCTCTATCCCGATTCCAATCTCTCTCTTGTCTTTCAGTCCGCTATACCTCCTCAGCTATCTTAACTTTCTCAACCAACATAGCAAAGTCCCTCCCTCGTTGCGGTGCTATTAATATCCTTAACTCATTCCTCAATCCATCCTCGAACCGTACACAACGTTCATATTCAGTCGCTACCATTCCTCTAGCGTAGCGGCTCCAGCGCAGAAACTCTGCTTTATATTCGGCCATAGACTTACTTCCCTGCACGAAATTTAGAAATGCCTTCCTTTGTGCATCCATATAGCTGGTCCCAACATACTTTCCCTGAAATGACTCCTTGAAGAAGTCCCAAACAATGCGGTCTATGGAAGTACCCTCCTTCACCGTGAGCCACCACTGATAGGCCTCGTCTCGAAGAAGAGACACGACCCCCTTCAACTTCTCCTCCACCGTGAAGTCAAGGTCATCCATTATGCGCTCAGTTGCCTCTAACCAATACTCAGCTATGTTAGGGGCTACGCCAGAAACTCCCCTAAACATCTCTGCTCCGTTGGCTCGGAGTCATTCAGACACAGACTTCCGAGCTCCTGAACTCGTACCTACTCTAGCCACTCTTTCAAGGACCCGCAGCATCGCCTGAGACACTACCTCATCTCCACCCGTTTGGCCCTGAAATTCTCCCTCTACAGTTGGCAGACTTGGCATCTCATTTCCTGACCCACAGCCTGACCCTGCTGGTTCGGACACGGTTATCCTACCCCTACCATGACCTATTGTAGTCATTCTTCCAATTTGCGTGTATCTGATTAAAAACTTTATGAGTTATTACTTCTTTCCATCGATTATCCACGAACAATCTTATGAAGAATAGTTTTAAGAGTGATTCTTTCGAATTCGAGCCTATCTACAGTTTTAGTTTCAGACTTACCTTCTAGAAACCACATACATTCAAAATTCATCAAACAAACAATGTTCATGAACTTACATTCAATGTATAGGGGTATTTTTGTCATTTCACTACCTAGGGGTATTTTCATAATTTTAACCTACAAGGGTATTTTCGTAATTTTCTAAAATAAGGTTCCGGGTGATTTGGCAAAATAAGGGTATTTTGGTAATTTTCCAACTCGGGGGTATTTCGGTAATTTTACAAATCTGGGGTATTTCGGTAATTTATAAATCTGGGGTATTTTGGTAATTTTGAAATCTGAGGGTATATCGATAAATTTGAAATTTGGGGTATTTCGATAATTTTGAAATCTGGGGGTATTTCAGTAATTTTGAAATCTGGGGATATTACAGTAATTTTGCCAAACAGGGGTATTTTTGTCATTTACAAATCAAGGGTAATTTGGTAATTTTACAAATCAGGGATATTTTGATGTTGTTGTTGTTGTTTTTATTTTCTATGAAAAAATTCTATTTACTTTGTAAATCAAGGTATATTTGCAAATCATGGGTTTTTTTTTCAAAACAAGGATATTTTAGCAATTTTGTGAGAAAAACAGTGGCTTAGGTCCTTTCGTGTTTTAATTATAAGTTTTGGCTCATCAACACGTCCTCATGGTTAGGGTTAATGTACCACTACACACTGTAGGATTCCGGTGAAGAGGAGGTGAGTCACTAGGACCGCTTAAATACCAAGCTCTCCTCAGATCCACTCCTAGACATGCGACGCTGTTGCCACACCCTAACTCGGCTGACTAGTTCACATGATTTGTTTCGGTAAATTAAGTCTTATAGAATTTAAGAAGTTGTTTAAGCTAAGGCTATAGTCCATCAAAGTCTAATTAAACTAGCATACATCCCATAAAGCCCATCAAACCCATATATATATATATATATATATATATCACACAATAGTTTTGAGTACTTACCTGGCAGACTTGGGCCAGAGGCGTAGGTGCCATGCCGAGCTAACAAACCTATTATCGTTTCAAAAAAAACAACATGCAAGTTTCAAAAGCCCACCTTTAGAAAATGTTTTGAGCCCAAAAACCCCAAAGTCGAGTTTTGAACTAGGCTCTGATACTAATTTGTAACACCCCAAACCCAACCCAAACACCACGACCGGATTTGGCATGTCACTAAGAAGATTTAATAAATCATGTCGCATTTTTGGAAAATATTTTCCTTGAGTTTAACTTTTTATTCGGGAAAAATTAATAATTTATAGTTTTAAATAAAATATGCCTCTATGAATTAAAAACCCAAATTTAAATACATGCCTTAGTTCAATTAAAAATAAAAATTTAAATAACTAAAAGTAATAAAATCCCGTAATAGAACAAAATATAAACTGGTGGCCCATGGCCTTATTACAACGAGATTTAAAATCCATTAAATAAGAATATAAAATAATAACTAGAGTCTTTTTGTTGGATCCAAATGTTTTTTTTGCATGGCCACCTTGCGCTCCTCTCTAGCCCGGTCTGATGCACTAAAGGCTACCTGAAATGTTAATTACTTGGTTGAGTCTCGAGACTCAGTGTGCAACCCTCATGCACCATTAGATTTGGGCCTTAGCCCCATAAAACTAAAATAATTAGAATTAATATACATAATAAAAATAATATGCAAGCCCAACCCAAATCCTAGGTTTCCATCCGCTACACGCCCCTGTATCAGTAACGACCATTCACACCATTGGGGATTTCTACAATCAACCCACACGTCTACACGCCTTGATGGGTCGTCGCTCATCATCGATCATGGATAGCTACATGGTGATCAGCAAAAGTCACATAATGATCACGGTAAAACCGCTACAACAGATCATGGTAAAAGCGCTACAACAGATCACGGTGAAAACTACTATAACATATAACTTCCTCCTTTCATCAAACCCAACCCATGCAATCACATAAAATCAATATACTTATATCGCTTAATCGTAACATTCACTAACCCGATGATTTATTTTACCCTCTTTGGGTTTCTCTATTATGCCCGGATTTCAACATTTATCAAAACATATAAGACTTATAATCATATATTAATCAAACATATCTAGATGGTGGGAAAGTGTTACACACCTGATATCACGACATCTAGTATTCTTAGTCGATATCCTTGTTATCCCGATCTACAACTTTGCTCAAAAAGCCAGAAAGATGTGAAAATAGGGCCTCTATATTCGGCCATGGTTAGTGTTCTACCCGATTTCATAAATTTATAAATACTTGAAATCCCGAAAATAACACGACTTTAGTGTTACTGATCTTTGACTTAGAGATCTAAGCGTCGGACTCCTCTTTAGATCCCAAAATGCCGAAAATAAGAAAAACCCTTGATTAGTCATTAAATAGCCATTCGGCTAGGGACTTTGAAAAGCCGGAGAAATATTGGAAACTCAAAATTGACACATACCTATTGTTTTCTTCAGATTGAAAATTCAGCAACTTCAGGATGTGAGATCTAAGAATTTCGGTTTTAGAAGATTTAAGAATTGAAGAGATGGATAAGAGAGATTTGGCCAATGAATATTAAGGAGAAGAATAGAATAATAGAGATGTGATTTCGCTTTTAGGATTAGAAGAAAAATAACAATAGAGGTTAAAAGATTCTACCAACCAGAAATTTTAGAGAGGAAGAAAGGGTGAAGAAAATGGTGGTTTTTGACTTTTGAGAGGAAGAAGATGAGAAAAGAAAATAAAAGAAAGGCTTCCAAAATTTTGGCACACCCCCTCATTATATAGAGAATCAATTCCTTCCTTTGGCAGAGATTGATTTTCAGCCAACACTGCCACACATGATAGCTCCTATCCCTTTTCCCTTTTCTTAATCTATTATCTCCACAAAAATAGTCTTTATCTGCTTATTATCCTCAAAGACTAAATCCCTAAATAATAGCCTTTATCTACTTATTACCCACATAGAATAAATATAATAAATTTCCCAAAAAAATAGCCTTGTGCCGTCCACTTCTCTAATCCATAATGCCAAATTTAACTTACTTAAATTAGAAGATTTGGGCTCCTTAAAACTTAAAATTTGGGCCCCTAACACTTAAATTAACTCATTCCACATATTCACCCATTAAACACATAGGCTCAAAAATTTAAAATGTTATAGTTCTACCCTCCTTAAAGAGATTTCGTCCTCGAAATTTCCAAATAACTAGAAATTATACTACCTAAGTCTCACCACTATGCTTTCGATGTGCACTCTAATTCTAAAGCCAAAATAAACACTTAGTATACTATTGTAGGGTACGCACCATTATTTGCATCTGAAGCATCTCCGTCCCCTTGGCGATGTGCTGCATAGACCAACGCTAGCTGCCTCACCTCAGCATAACCTGCACCTCTACCTTGTGCTTCACGACCACGACCCTAACCATCAGTTCCTCTGGCTGGGCCACGACCTCTCTGAGGCTGCTGACCACCTCTCCTATCCTGATCAAAACCTCATCCAGCTGGCTATGCCTGATCCACCTGTGACAGTCCTTGATCATATGCTCAGTGGATCCACACCTAAAGTATCCACCGGTTCTCCATATGTACTCCCCATAGTGCATCTTCCCACATGAGGGACATGAATAATTCTGACCCGTCGGAGCACGAGCTGGCCCATCAGACGTAGGCCTTTTTTGAAAATGCTCCATTGACTTTAACGATCCAATATTCCTCTTATTCCTATCTCTATCCCGATTCTTATCTCTCTCTTGTCTTTCAGTCCACTACACCTCCTTAGCTATCTTAACTTTCTCAACCAACGCAGCAAAGTCCCTCTCTCGCTGCAGTGCTATTAATACTCTTAACTCATTCCTTAGTCCATCCTCGAACCGCACACAATGTTCATATTCAGTCGCTACCATTCCTCTAGCGTAGCGGCTCAAGCGCAGAAGCTCTGCTTTATATTCGGCCACAGACTTATTTCCCTGCACCAAATTTAGAAATGCCTTCCTTTGTGCATCCATATAGTTGGTCCCAACATACTTTCCTGAAATGACTCCATAAAGAAGTCCCAAACAATACGGTCTGCGGAAGTACCCACCTTCACCATGAGCCACCACTGATAGGCCTCGTCTCAAAGAAGAGACACGACCTCTTTCAACTTCTCCTCCACCGTGAAGTCAAGGTCATCCATTATGCGCTTAGTTGCCTCTAACCAATACTCAGCTATGTTAGAGGCTATGCCAGAAACTCCCCTAAACATCTCTACTTCGTTAGCTCAAAGTCGTTCAGACATAGACTTCCGAGCTCTTGAACCCATGCCTACTCCAGCCACTCTTTCAAGGACCCGCAGCATCGCCTGAGACACTGCCTCATCTCCACCCATTTGGTCCTGAAATTCTCCTCCACAATTGGCATCTTAAGATCTCATTTCTCGACTGTGGCTGACCTCTTTGGTTCGGACACGGTCATCCTACCCCTACCACGACCACGCGGCGGACGTTCACGACCTCTTGTACTCATTCTTCCAATTTGCATTTATATGATTAAAAACTTTATGAGTTATTACATCTTTCCATTGATTATCCATGAACAATCTTATGAAGAATAGTTTTAAGAGTGATTCTTTCGAATTTGAGCCTATCTACAGTTTCAGTTTTAGACTTACCTCCTAGAATCCACATACATTCAACATTCATCAAACAAACAACGTTCATGAACATACATTCAATGTATAGGGGTATTTTTCTCATTTCACTACCCAGGGGTAAGTTCATAATTTTAACCTACATGGGTATTTTCATAATTTTCCAAAATAAGGTTTTGGGTGATTTGGCAAAATAAGGGTATTTTGGTAATTTTCCAACTCGGGGGTATTTTGATAATTTTGCAAATCTGGAGGTATTTCGATAATTTTGTAAATTCAGGGTATTTCGGTAATTTAAATATCTAGGGTATTTTGGTAATTTTGAAATCCAGGGGTATTTCGATAATTTTGAAATTCGGGGGTATTTCGATAATTTTAAAATCTGGGGGTATTTTAGTAATTTTGAAATCTGGGGATATTACAGTAATTTTGCCAATCAGGGGAATTTTTATCATTTACAAATCAAGGGTAATTTGGTAATTTTACAAATCAGGGATATTTTGATGATGTTGTTGTTGTTGTTTTTGTTTTCTATGGAAAAATTCTGTTGATTTTGTAAATTGGGGTATATTTGCAAATCATGGGTATTTTTTTTTTCAAAATAAGAATATTTTAGCAATTTTGTGAGAAAAACAGGTGGCTGGTCCCTTTCGGGTTTTAATTATAAGTTTTGGCCTGTCAACACATCCTCATGGTTAGGGTGAGCAAATCACTGCGCACTGTGTAGGATTCCAATGAAGAGGAGGTGAGTCACTAGGTATGCTTAAATACCAAGCTCTCCTCAGATCCACTCCTAGACATGCGTATGCTGTTGCCACACCCTAACTCGGCGACTAGTTCACGGAGTCGTTCATACACAGACTTCCGAGCTCTTGAACCCGTGCCTACTCCAGCCACTCTTTCAAGGACCCGTAGCATCGCCTAAGACACTGCCTCATCTCCACCCATTTGGTCATGAAATTCTCCTCCACAATCGGCGAGACTCAGATCTCATTTCTCGACCTGTGGCTGACCTTTTGGTTCATACACGGTCATTCTACCCCTACCACGACCAACCGCAGACGCCCACGACCTCTTGTACTTATTATTTCGATTTGCGTTTATCTGATTAAAAATTTTATGAGTTATTACTTCTTTCCTCTGATTATCCACGAACAATCTTATGAACAATAGTTTTAAGAGTGATTCTTTCGAATTCGAGCCTATCTATAGTTTCAGTTTCAGACTTACCTCTTAGAAACCACATACATTCAACATTCATCAAACAAACAACGTTCATGAACATACATTCAACGTATAGGGGTATTTTTGTCATTTTACTACCCAGGGGTATTTTGTAATTTTAACCTATAAGGGTAATTTTGTAATTTTCCAAAATAAGGTTCCGGGTGATTTGGCGAAATAAGGGTATTTTGATAATTTTCCAACTCGGGGTTATTTCAGTAATTTCATAAATTTGGGGGTATTTCTGTAATTTTGTAAATTTGGGGTATTTTGGTAATTTATAAATCTAGGGTGTTTTGGTAATTTTAAAATTCGGGGGTATTTCGATAATTTTGAAATTCGGGGGTATCTCGGTAATTTTGAAATCTAGGGGTATTTCAGTAATTTTGAAATCTGGGGATATTACAGTAATTTTGCCAATCAGGAGTATTTTGGTTATTTACAAATCAAGGGTAATTTGGTAATTTTACAAATCAAGGATATTTTCATCTTGTTGTTATTGTTGTTTTTGTTTTCTATGGAAAAATTCTGTTGACTTTGTAAATCGGGGTATATTTGCAAATCATGGGGTTTTTTTTTTTCAAAATAAGTATATTTTAGCAATTTTTGAGAAAAACAGCCTTTCGGGTTTTAATTATAAGTTTTGGCCTGTCAACACATCCTCATGGTTAGGGTGAACAGTCACTACGCACCAGGTAGGATTCCAGTGAAGAGGAGGTGAGTCACTAGGACTGCTTAAATACCAAGCTCTCCCTGTATCCACTCCTAGACATGCGTATGCCTGTTGCCACACCCTAACTCGGTGACTAGTTCACAGGATTTGTTTCGGTAAATTAAGTCTTATGGAATTTAAGAAGTTGTTTAAGCTAAGCCTATAGTCCATCAAAGTCTAATTAAACTAGCCTACGTCCCATAAATCCCATCAAGCCCACATATATACATATATCACACAATGGTTTAGAGTACTTACCTGGTGGACTTGGGCCGAAGACGCAGGTGCCATGTCGAGCTAACAAACTTGTTATCATTTCAAAAAAAACAACATGCAAGTTTCAAAAGCCCACCTTTAGAAAATGTTTTGAGCCCAAAAACCCCAAAGCCAAGTTTTGAACCGGGCTTTGATACCAATTTGTAACACCCCAAACTCGGCCCAAACACCACGATCGGATCTAACATGTCACTAAGAAGATTTAATAAAACATGTCGCATTTTTGGAAAATATTTTCCTTGAGTTTAACCTTTTATTCGGGAAAAATTAATAATTTATAGTTTTAAATAAAATATGCCTTTAATAGTTAAAAACTCAAATTTAAATACATGCCTTAGTTCAATTAAAATAAAAATTTAAATAACTAAAAGTAATAAAATCCGTAATAAAACAAAATATAAACCGGTGGCCCATGGCCTTATTACAACTAAATTTAAAATCCATTAAATAAGAATATAAAATAATAACTAGAGTCTTTTTTGTGGATCCAAATGTTCTTTATGTGGCCACCTTGCGCCCTCTCCAAATTTCTTTCTCGATGTTCTAAATGGTACCAAATGTTAATTACTTGGTTGAGTCATGAGACTCAAATGCAACCCTCATGCACCATTAGATTTGGGCCTTAGCCCTATAAAACTAAAATAATCGAATTAATATACATAATAAAAATAATATGCAAGCCCAACCCAAATCCTAGGTTTCCATCCGCTACACGCCTGCATCACCATTCACACCATTGGGGATTTCTACAATCAACCCACACCGCTACATGCCTTGATGGCGGTCGTCGCTCATCATCAAATCATGGTCAGTAGCTACTATAATGATCACGCAAAAGCCGCTACAATAGAAAACAGTAAAAATCGCTACAACAAATCATGGTGAAAACCGCTACAACATATAACTTCATCCTTTCATCAAACCCAACCCATGCAATCACATAAAATCAATATTCTTATATCGTTTAATCAGAGCATTCACTAACCTGATGATTTGTTTTTACCCTCTTTGGGTTTCATCTATTATGCCCGGATTTCGGCATTTATCAAAACATATAAGACTTATAATCATATATTAATCAAACAGATCTAGATGGTGGGAAAGTGTTACTCACCTGATATCGTGAAGTCCAATATTCTTAGTCGATATCCTTACTATCCCGATCTACAACTTTGCTCAAAAAGCCGGAGAGATGTGAAAATAGGGCCTCTCCTATATTCGGCCATGGTTATTGTTCTACCCAATTTCATATATTTATAACTAAACCAATCTCCTTACCTTGAAATCCCAAAAATAACACGACTTGAGTGTTACTGATCTTTGACTTAGAGATCTAAGTGTTGGACTCCTCTTCAGATCCTGAAATGCCGAAAATAAGAAAAACCCTTGATTATTCACTAAATAGCCATTCGGCTAGGGACTTTGAAAAGTTGAAGAAATATTGGTAACTCAAAATCGACACATACCTATTGTGTTCTTGATTCGCACAAGGCACTTTTGTCAAGAAAATTCGGCAACTTCAGGAGGTGAGATCTAAGAATTTCAGTTTTTAGAAGATTTAAGAATTGAAGAGATGGCTAAGATAGATTTGGCCAATGAATATTAAGGAGAAGAATAGAATAATAGAGATGCGATTTCGGCTTTGAGGGATTAGAAGAAAAATAACAATAGAGGTTAAAAGATTCGGCCAACCAGAAAATTTTAGAGAGGAATAAAGGGTGAAGAAAATGGTGATTTTCTGCTTTTGAGAGGAAGAAGATGAGAAAAGAAAATAAAAGAAGGCTTCCAAAATTTCGGCACACCCCCTCTTCATATACAAAACTGATTCCTCCCTTTAGCAGAGATTGATTTTCAGCGAACACTGCCACACATGATAGCTCCTATCCCTTTTCCCTTATATCTTAATCTATTATATCCTCAAAAATAGTCTTTATCTACTTATTATCCTTAAAGACTAAATCCCTAAATAATAGCCTTTATTTGCTTATTATCCACATAGAATAAATATAAGAAAATTCCCAAAAACAAAATAGCCTTGTACCGTCCACTTCCCTAATCCCTAATGCCAAATTTAACTAATTAAATTAGAAGATTTAGGCTCCTTAGAAATTAAAATTTGGGCCCCTAACACTTAAATTAACTCATTCCACATATTCACCCAGTAAACGCATAGGCCCAAAAATTTAGGATGTTACACGAAACTTCAATCCGATTTGCAACATAGCCGAATAGAGATACAATGAAAAATCCAAAAATGAACCCCCATACCATATCGATATTGGATCCAATTACCACCGTTTGACTTTGCTAGAACAATACACGGTCTCCCACTTAAAGCACTATGAAAAGAGAGTGATTAAAACATGAAAAAGTGGAGGATAACACCATTTTCAATTACGATCACGATTTACAACCGAATAGTGATAATTACTTATTCGGCTAAAGAGAAAAGAATATGATCATAGAAAAGAATTCACTTACTAATTTAATCGAAGAAGGAATGTCATCTCAAACGAGAAAGAATTTATGAAGGAGCGATTGTGGATTGTGAGTTTTGGCTATGGAAGAAAATGAACAAGTGAGGGTATGGATTAGTGGAAAAAGATAGTAGAGTTGGAGAATTTCGTGAAAAGAAAAGAAAGGTTGAGGAGGGGTGCTTATCAAGTTTCAGTTTTCAAGAGAAGATGAATGAAAATTGTTTGGTCATAATGGTTTGGTACCTATGGCAACAAGAAAGAATTGAAGAAAAGAAATGCTCATTAATGGCTTGAAGTTTCGGCAAAGATGAGAAGAATTTTTTAGAAAAAAGGCATAAAAATGCAAGAAGGAATTTGACCAACCAAGCACCAAAGTTTCTACCAAAACACTAATATAAATTCGGCTACCCCTCTTACACCCAAAAACATCCACATACATAGCCAAAAGGGTCAACATTTTGCCACCCAAACTTTCCATAACATCTTCATTGAAAAATGCCACTTGTTCCCCTTACTTTCCCCTTTATCATGATTTCTTTCCTCACCTTCACTCTTTCCTATTCTCTTTAGCCATCTTGCCATAAAAATAAAAGTCCACCTTGCCATAATTACATGCTTGGCCGACACTTAAGGAAAGAGTGCAAAAATAATAGTTAAAATTTGCACACTATGGGATTTGAACCTCTTCCCTCAAAGTCCATCACTTGATGCCATAACCTCTTTACCAATAGCACATTTATGCTAACCATTTATTCATTTATTTTAATAAGCCTTGAAGCTACTTACCATCTCTCCTTAAAGTGCTAAAATACCAAATTTTTACTAAGGCCCAATTAAACTCGAGACTTCATAGAAACCCCGTAAACTTCAAATTCACTTAACTAACAAGTCCAATTTGCAATAATGCCATTCTCTTGTTCTTAAAATTTTAAACATTCCTACGCCCAAGGCCCATTGGGCCCAATCCTACTAGGCCCAATTTTAGGATGTTACAAGTGTGTTGGACCAGTGGCTTATCAGCTAGAGTTGCTTCTAGAGTTGAGTCGGATACATAGTGTATTTCATGTCTCAATGTTAAGGTGTTACCAATCAGATCCGTCTCATATAGTACCGATATAAGAAGTTGAGATAAGGCCTAACTTGTCGTTTGAAGAGTAGCCAGTGCAAATTTTAGATCGAGATGTTAAGGTGCTAAAAAGGAAGTCAGTACCGTTAGTCAAAGTTCTTTGGCGTAATCACAGATCGAAGGAAGCTACATGGGAGCCTGAGGAAACAATTCGGTAGAAATATCCCCATCTCTTTTAATCAGGTAAGTTTCGAGGACAAAACTTTCTTTAAGGGGGTAGAATTGTAACATCCTAAAATTTGAATTTTATGTGTTGCATTATTTTTGGTGTTAAGCTAGTTAGATTATTAATTTTGTATGTTGAGGAGGTCCTGAGAAGGCTTGGGGTTTATTTGGACCTAGTAAAATTTTTTGTTATTTAGCACTTTAAGGAAATGGGTAGGTGACCTTGAAGCATATAGAAACAATTGAATATGTAGCTAGCATAATTGAACAAATAGTAAAGAGATTATGGCATCACTTGTGGAACCTTGAGGGAAGAGGTTCGAATCCCTTTTGTGTATTTCTTGACTCTTATTTTTTTTGCATTCCTTCCTTAAATGTCGACCAAGGAGTAAATATGGCAAGTTTGACTTCATTATTTTTGGTAAAGTGGCTATAAGAACAAGGCAAGGTTGAAGTTTGGGAAAGGAATCAAGAGAAATAGGAAAGAAAGTGGGACATGAGGCTTATTTCATGGGTGATGTTTTGGAAAGTTTGGTGGCTAAACTCCTATCCTAGGGGGGATGCATGTGGACTGCTTTGGGGGAAGATAGGTAGCTGAATTTTTATTTTGGCATTTGGTAAAGTCTTAGTTTTGTTTTGGCCAAAAATCCCTTTGACAACTTTGAGTCATTCTCTCCCAATTTTGCAACTCTCCTTGTCGAAACATGTTAGCACAATAGTGCATTGTTTTTTCTCTTTTGTTTGGTCACATACTCATTTTCTTTCCACCTTCCTTGATAGCCGATGTAATATCCCAGACTATGGCTTATGCATAATTACTTAATTGAATGTGAAAGCATGCTGTTGTATGTATAAATGTGTTCTATGAACCTTAGTGAGTAGGTGAACGCTTTAGAAATTATTTAATTTTAAGTCTAAAAGAGGGAGTTAAGCCTGATAGGCCTTAAGAAAATAAATGGGGGAAATAAAACACACAAATGGGCTTGGAAAAGTGGCTCGGAGGCGCCACTTAAGGCCTCTGGGAATAATGCCACAAGCAGGATAGATGGGCCTAGGTTCGAGTCACTAGGGAAGCAAATAAGGCTTTAATTTTTGTGGCAAAAGAAGTAGAGATGGACGCATAGGGAGACTGAGGAAGGAGTTTAAGATGAGGCACAACTCTTTTCAAAATTTCGGCAAGGGTAGGAGAATAAGTGTTGGCTAGCCAAAGGACTCTAGGTTTAGTAATTTCGGCAAGAGGAGGAAAAGTAAGGCTATTATTCTTTTCTCTTTTGAAAACCTCTGCCAAATTCTCTAGCCACTATTCTCCTTCTCTCTTTATTATGTCAAAAGCCGGAAAACACAAGTAACCATTGCCGATTTCTTCACCTTTCGCTTCTTCTTTTTGCAAACTTTTCAAAAGCCGAAAGCAAGTTCCTCCTAAGCCATTGCCGATTCTCTCTAAAGTCCCATGCACCTTTCTTATCTTTTCTTTTCCTTGTGAAAGCCGAATCTCACATATTAGTGGCTATAGCCGAATACTCCCCTATCCTCTAGGAGCCGAATTTCTCTACTTCAAGGAAGGACATTTGATTAAATTGGTAAGGAATATCACCTATGTCAATCTACTTTCTTTATTTCATCTCCTGACTATTGAAATCAAAATCCAATCTCTCCTAATCTTGTTGGCTGAAACTTGGAAGGTGAATTTTGGGATTTTCCATATTAGTCGATTTTTAGGGAGATCATCCGGATTTCAGATTTAAGGTATTTCGGCATCTTCATAAGCCAAGTGACAAGTTTTCGGGATTTTAGATTCACAAGGTAAGTGAATATTTTAATCGGCCAAAGCTAAATTTGGTAGTTCAAATCTATTTCTTGTTTATTCAAAAGCCAGAAACTAATTATTTAGGTAATCTAGTGTTGGCCGATTGCTAGGGGACAAGATCATGAAATTTTGGGATTTGAAAAGTACTCAAATCGGTAAGCAAGGTAAGAAGTTGGTTACATTAAGCCTTTGGGATTTGGTTTTATAGCCGAATGGCTTTTTACTAACATGTTAGGGTTGGCGAATATAGGAATTAAAGATCTAAAGCGATAGATCGAGTTTTCAGGATTTCAGTAAATTTGATAAGTATACCAGGTGTGTACCCCACACTAAGCTTTAATTAATTGACGGTTATGTTTTAATTAATATGTACAAGAATATGTTATGATGTGGCCAAAATACCATGTAATGGTACGAAGTACTCAAGTACATTTTCCTACTCCTACTATGAGTATGATAAAAATGACAATAGTGATAAGAATGTGAAATAAAGCATTTTTTTGCATGATATGTTTGACATGGGGCATATGGGTGATATGTGAAGGGAAGTGAATTGGTGGTTTAATACCCCAATATCTCGAATGTGGTGACTTATGTCACAATATCTCGAATGTGGTGACTTATGTCACAATATCCGAATGTGGTGACTTATGTCACAATATATGAATGTGGTGACTTATGTCACAAAATAATTATCCGTGGCTATGCCACTAATTTTATAAAGGCGATGAGCACGCCGACCGCAATGATCGCCTTCGATGGTGTGTAGCGGATGGAGGGTTGACTTGGTAGTTCCCACGGTGTGATGGTTGGTACGGGTGATGTGTAGCGGATGGTTATCTAGGCTTGGGTTCGGGTTTGCATCATGATTTATATGTGTTATTATGATTTGTTATGCCTGAAATTAATTGAGACTTGTGATGGTTGTACACATTGAGTCCGTTTGACTCACCCCTTTGTGGGACTATTTTTCAGGTGACACTCAGTGATGGACCGGTCGGCAGAAGCTTAGTGATGGTCATGCACAGTCCGGGATTTTATTTCATTTTGGACTTGATATATTTTAAGTATTTTAGATTTAATTTGGGTTTTGATTTGATGTAATAATGCCTTGGTTTGAACTGTTATGCATGCATATGTAATTATCTAAGTATGACTCGATTTTAATAATACAAGGTTAAAGTCTATTTTTCTTAAGTATAAATATTAAACGTTTTGACACATAATCACCACGGGTTTTAAAATTCGAGCCCAACCCAAATCAACTGTTTTTAAAAACACGCAAAATTTTAGCAAAGTTTCAAATAAGAATCGACTAGTTTTTCCTAGAAGCATGCCAGATCCGGTCAGGGCTTATGGGCCGGGTTTGGGGTGTTTCAGCTTGGTATCAGAGCCGATTCAAAACTCAGCCTCGAGGGCTTTTAGGGCCCAAAACGTTTTCTTTTGGAAAATTGGGTTTTTCTAAGAAATGAGTAGGCTTTCTGGCATGGCACCTGAGTCTCCGGCCCGAAGTCCACCAGGTAAGTACCCCTATCTATTGTGTGGATTATCATATGATTTGTAGAAGGGTAGAAATGGAACGTAGATTAGTATGATAAGTACTTGAATTATAGGAATAGTTTACCCCAACAATTATATAAAACTTTAATGCCTAACTAAACAAACCTGTGACTAAGTCATCGAGCTAGGGTGTGGCAACCATTGTACGCATGTATAGGATTGGTTTCGGTGGGAGCTAGGTATTTAAGCAATCCTAGTGACTCACCTCCTACCCACTCAAACTGTACCTGGTGCGTAGTGATGGTTCACCCTAACCAAGAGGACCCAACCACAGGCTAAATCCAATAATTAAAACCCGAAAAGGACTAGCCACGTTTTTATGGAAACCCTAGTTTTAAAAGGCAACAAACTACCCTTTTGAATTGTGAAAATTATTATTGTGGAAAAATTTTCTAAGAATTTTTAATTTGCAAATTACCTAAATACCCCTAGTGGTAAAAATTACTAAAATGCCCTTGATTCTAAAATTTCCATATTACCCTTGATTTCAATAAAATTTCCCTACTTTGCAAGAATATCCAAAGACTTTACAAAATATCGAGACACCCTGATTTGGAAAATTTATGGAATTACCCCTGATTTGCAAAATGACCAAAATACCCTCAGTAAGGAAAATCAACGAAGTACCCTCAAATTAAAAACCTTTAAAAACACCCGTATTTTGAAAAGTCACCAGGAACCATATTTTGCGAAAAATTACTGAAATGACCCTAGCTTGTAAAATTACAAAAATACCCCTAGGGTATAAAATTACCATTTCATCCTTAAAATTTACTTAGCAAGTATTCTAATTTTATAAAAATATCAACAATCTCTATTTTGCAACATTTTCAAATACCCTAATTTGAAAAAAAATTTACCAAAATACCTCTGTAGGACAAAATAATAGAAATACCCCTGGGTAGTGGAAAACAACAAACAACGACAACTACAACATTTCTCTGTAATGAACGCAAGTTCATGAATGTGATTGAATGGTTGAATTGAGACTGTATGTGTATGAAATCGAAAGAACTACTTCTTAAAACTATTAAACATAAAATTGTTCGTGTTAAATCAGTGGAACAAAACTAATACATAAAATTCTTTAAATCAGATAAATGCTAAGCGAAAGTATAAATTCAAGGGGGCGTGGTCGTAACGTGCATGGCCGTGGAAGAGGTCGAATGACCGTGTCTGAGCCCGTTAGATCGGGTCAAGGATCTGAGAATAAAATGCCACCACTGCCACCACCACCGATGTGGAATATCGTGATCGATCGGGATGACGCAAAGGTCACAGCGATGCTGCAGGTTTTAGAAAGGGTGGCTGGAGCAGGTGGAGGCACGGGAGCTCGAAATTTAGTTCCTGAACAACTCGAGCCAACGGAGCTGAGGTGTTCCGTGGTATATCAGGTGTGGCACCCAGTACCGCTGAGTATTGGTTAGAGGCGACTGAGCGGATTATGGATGAGCTCGACTTAACTGATGAGGAAAAGCTGAAAGGATTGGTGTCGCTTCTTCGCGATGAGTCATATCAATGGTGGCTCATGGTGTGGGATGGTGCTACAGCTGAGGAACTCACGTGGGAGTATGCTAAAGCAGCATACCAGAAGAAGTATGTTGGCACTCATTATATTGATGCCCAAAGAAAGGCTTTTCTAGGACTGGTTCAAGGAAACAAGTCCATAGCTGAGTACGAGGCTGAATTTCTAAGGCTGAGCCGTTATGCTCGAGGCATAGTGTCAACTGAGCATGAGCGGTGTGTCCATTTTGAGGACGGACTGAGGGATGACCTAAGATTATTAATAGCCCCGCAACAGGAGCGAGAATTTACTGTGTTAGTGGAGAAGGCTAAGGTAGCCGAGAGTATCAAGGATTCTGTAAGGCAGAACACTGATATAAATAGGCAGAAAAGAGGTTTTGGATTATCAAGACCATCTAGGAATGAGCAAAAGAGGCCTAGAGTTGATGGGTCCGGGGTCAGCAAGCTGCTGCTAGAGGGCAATATCGTACTTGTGATCAGTGTAGGAAAAAGCACTTGGGTGAGTGTTGGAAAAAGACGGGAGGATGCTTCAAGTGTGGGTCCAAGGACCACATGATTAAGGATTGTCCCGAGAGCACCAAAATGGGACGACCAGTAGGTCAAGGACCTAACCAGACGGGAAGAGGAGGACAACAGCCACCGCGAGGTTGTGGTTCGGCTGGCAGAGGTAATGGTTCTGGTAGAGGACGAGGAACACCGGCCAAAGTGTTGGTAACACGGAGGCCAGGCAACCAGGTTTGGTTTATGCGGTTCATCGGAAGGAAGGTAGAGACGCACCGAACGTCATAACCGGTACGTTCCTTATATCTAGCAAACCCTATGTTGCTTTAATTGATGTGGGCTCGACCCATTCTTATGTTGCATATAGTGTAGTTGAAACACTAGACATAGCCTCTGAACTTTCTAGTAGGGAGATGACTGTAGTAAGCCCACTAGGTCAAACTGTAGTGGTGAATAAGATGTTTCGGAGAGTACCTTTGAAACTTCAAGGAGTGGTATTTCTTGCCAACTTAATGGAATTACCCTTCGGGGAATTCGATCTTATACTTGGCATGGATTGGCTAGTGGAGCATCGGGCTGTATTGGATTGTACAGCGAAACGAATGGAATTAATGACCCCTAAAGATGAGAAAGTAGTTATGATATGAGAAAGAAGAAACTACCTATCAAATGTAGTTTCTACTTAATGGCTGATAAGATGGTTCAGAAATGATGCAAGGCGTTTTTGGCTTTCATTAGTACTTTGGATGAGAAAGAAGGGGGAGTTAGTGGAGTTAGAACCGTAAGGGAGTCTGAGGATGTCTTTCGAGGAATTACCTAGAATACCCCGGATGTGGAGGTGGAGTTTGAATCGACTTGTCACCGGCATGCAGCCTCCCGTGTCCATTGCCCTGCATGTAATGGCACCAAAGAAGTTGGTTGAGCTCAAGGCTCAAATCCAAGAATTGATAGACCGTGGGTTTATCTGACCCAGTGTGTCTCCATGGGGAGCACCGGTCTTGTTTGTGAAAAATAAGGATGAAACTATGCGCATATGCATAGATTATCGTCAATTGAACAAGCCGACCATCAAGAACAAGTATCCATTGCCAATAATAGATGACTTGTTTGATCAACTTAAAGGAGCCGCGATTTTTTCAAAGATAGATTTGAGGTCTAGATATCATCAACTTACGGTGAAGGAGGCTGATATCCATAAGACGACCTTCTGAACAAGGTACGGGCATTATGAGTTTTTGGTAATGTCGTTCAGCTTGACTAATGCCCCAACGCGTTTATGGACATGATGAACCGGATTTTCCAACCCTATCTAGACCGGTTTGTCGTTGTGTTCATAGACGATATCTTGGTGTACTCGAAGTCGAAGGAAGAACACGATGAGTACCTCCGAGTTGTGTTGCAAGTGTTGAGGGAGAAGAGTTTCACGCCAAATTCAGCAAGTGTGAATTTTGGCTTAAGGAGGTTACGCTTTTAGGGCATGTAGTATCCGCCAAGGAATAAGGGTGGATCCACGGAAGATTGAGGCGTTTTGGATTGGAAACCCCCTAAGTCTGCGGCAGAAGTTCGGAGTTTCTTAGGATAGGTAGGCTATTATAGACGCTTTGTGGAAGGATTCTCATCGATAACCGCGCTACTGACAAAGTTGTTAAGGAAGGAAGTGCCTTTCGTACGAACCAATAAGCAACAGGAGAGCTTTGAGAAGCTTAAAAGGGTCTTGATCAAGCTCTAGTTCGATTCAATGGAGGCGTGGAAGGATATTGTGGTGTATTGTGACGCTTCCCATACAGGATTGGGATGCGTATTAATGCAAGATGGGAAAGTAGTTACGTATGCGTCCTGACAACTGAGGCCACACGAGGTTAACTACCTGACGCACGACCTAGAATTGATGGCAGTGGTCTTTGCTCTTAAGGTGTGTAGGCATTATCTTTATGGAGAAAAGTCGGTGATCTACACAGACCACAAAAGCCTTAAGTATCTGCTGACTCAGAAGGAGTTGAATCTGAGACAACGAAGGTGGGTGGAATTATTGAAGGACTACGATTGTTCCATAGAATATCACCCGAGCAAGGCAAATGTAGTGGCGGATGCCTTAAGTCAGAAGGTAGTGACGGATCTGAGGGCGATGTTCGCACATCTAAGCTTGTATGATGATGGAAGTCTGCTGGCAGAACTACAAATTAAGCCAACATGGTTGAATGAAGTGAAAGAGGGACAGTTGGTGGATGAGGATCTAAGTGTTAAGTTGCGACAAGCGCAGAATGGAGAGTTGGAAAATTATGGTATTAACGATTAAGGAGTATTGTGTTTCAAGGGTAAGGTTCGTATGCCGAAGGACGAGGAGCTTAGGTAAAGAATTCTTCGGGAATCGCATAGTAGCCCTTATGCTATGCATCCCGGAGGTAGTAAAATGTACAGAGACCTAAGGGAACAGTTTTGGTGGCCAGGTCTTAAGAGGGAAGTTACCGAATTTGTTGGCAAATGCTTGACGTGTCAGCAAGTTAAGGCTGAACACCAAGTTCCATCAGGGTTGCTTCAGCCAATACAGATTCCCCAATGGAAGTGGGAGAGAATTACCATGGACTTCGTTAGTGGGCTTCCCCTTACGCTTACTAAGAAGGACTCAGTATGGGTGATAGTGGATCGACTGACAAAGTTCGTGCATTTTATTCCAGTGCGGGTTGACTACTCCTTACAAAAGTTAGCAAGGTTGTATGTAGCGGAGATTGTAAGGTTGCACGGAGTGCCGGTGTCGATTATCTCAGATAGGGATCCAAGGTTTACGTCTCAGTTTTAGAAAGCACTACATCAGGCTTTAGGCACCAGATTGGACTTCAGTACGGCTTTTCATCCACAGTCGGACGGCTAGTCTGAACGAGTGATCCAAGTGCTAGAGGATATGTTAAGAGGATGTGTGATAGTCTTCAGAGGAAGTTGGGAAGAATATTTGCCTCTTAGCGGAATTTGCTTACAACAACAGCTATCAGGCCATTATAAGGATGGCACCATACGAGGCATTGTATGGTCAGAAGTGGCGGACTCCTACATGTTGGATGGAATTGGGAGAACGTCAGATTTTGGGTCCGAAAATTGTGGCAGAATCTGAGGAGAAGGTTAGTGTAATTCGAACTCGATTAAAGGAGGCATCCGATAGACAGAAGTCATACGCATATCTCAAACGGAAGGAGATTGAATTTGATGTGGGAGATCAAGTGTTCCTTAAAGTATCACCTTGGAAGAAGGTGATGAGATTTGGTCAAAAAGGGAAGCTATGTCCAAGGTTCATAGGACCCTATCGGGTATTGAAGCGAATCGGACCAGTGGCATATCAGTTAGAGTTGCCACCGGAGTTGAAGTAGATGCACGACGTATTCCATGTTTCCATGCTACGTCGTTATCGATCGGATCCATCTCATGTAGTGCCGGTTGAAGAGGTGGAGATAAGGCCAGACCTGTCCTACGAAGAGGAGCCGATTCAAATCTTGGAGCGAGATGTGAAAGTGTTATGGAGGAAGTCAGTACCTTTAGTCAAAGTGTTATGGCGAAATCATGGATCAGAGGAAGCTTCTTGGGAGCCAGAAGAAGCAATGCGACAGCAATACCCTCACTTGTTTCAGCTAGGTAATTTCGAGGATGAAATTATTTTAAGGGGTAGAACTGTAATTCCCAGACTATGGCTTATGCATAATTGCTTAATTGAATGTGAAAGCATGCCGTTGTATGTATAAATGTGTTCTATGAACCTTAGTGAGTAGGTGAACGCTTTAGAAATTATTTAATTTTAAGTCTAAAAGAGGGAGTTAAGCCTGATAGGCCTTAAGAAAATAAATGGGGGAAATAATACACACAAACGGGCTTGGAAAAGTGGCCCAGAGGCGTCACTTAAGGCCTCTTGGCATGACGCCACAAGCAGGATAGATGGGCCTAGGTTCGAGTCACTAGGGAAGCAAATAAGGCTTTAATTTTTGTGGCAAAAGAAGTAGATATGGACGTCATAGGGAGACTGAGGAAGGAGTTTAAGATGAGGTACAACTCTTTTAGAAATTTCGGCAAGGGTAGGAGAATAAGTGTTGGCCGGCCAAGGGACTCTAGGTTTAGTAATTTCGGCAAGAGGAGGAAAAGTAAGGCTATTATTCTTTTCTCTTTTGAAAACCTCTGCCGAATTCTCTAGCCACTCTTATCCTTCTCTCTTTATTTTGTCAAAAGCCAGAAAACACAAGTAACCATTGCCGATTTCTTCACCTTTCTCTTCTTCTTTTTGCAAACTTTTCAAAAGCCGAAAGCAAGTTCCTCCTAAGCCATTGCCGATTCTCTCTAAAGTCCCATACACCTTGCTTCTCTTTTCTTTTCCTTGTTAAAGCCGAATCTCACATATTAGTGGCCATAGCTGAATACTCCCCTATCCTCTAGGAGCCAAATTTATCTACTTCAAGGAAGGACATTTGATTAAATTGGTAAGGAATATCACCTATGTCAATCTACTTTCTTTATTTCATCTCCTGACTGTTGAAATCGAAATCCAATCTCTCCTAATCTTGTTGGTCAAACTTGGAAGGTGAATTTCGGGATTTTCCATATTAGCCGATTTCTAGGGAGATCATCCGGGATTTCAGATTTAAGGTATTTCGGCATCTTCATAAGCCAAGTGACAAGTTTTCGGGATTTTAAATTCACAAGGTAAGTGAATATTTTAATCGGCCAAAGCTAAATTTGGTAGTTCAAGTCTATTTCTTGTTTATTCAAAAGCCGGAAACTAATTATTTAGGTAATCTAGTGTTGGCCGATTGCTAAGGGGCAAGATCATGAAATTTTGGGATTTGAGAAGTACTCAAATCGGCAAGCAAGGTAAGAATTTGGTTACATTAAGCCTTTGGGATTTGGTTTTATAGCCGAATGGCTTTTTACTAACAAGTTAGGGTTGGCCGAATATAGGAATTAAAGATCTAAAGTGATAGATTGAGTTTTGGATTTCAAGAATTGATAAGTATACCGTGTGTGTACCCACACTAAGCTTTAATTAATTGATGGTTATGTTTTAATTAATATGTACAAGAATATGTTATGATGTGGCCAAAGTACCATGTAATGGTACGGAGTACTCAGGTACATTTTCCTACTCCTACTATGAGTATGATAAAAATGACAATAGTGATAAGAATGTGAAATAAAGCATGTTTTTGCATGATATGTTTGACATGGGGCATATAGGTGATATGTCAAGGGGAAGTGAATTGGTGGTTTAATACCCCAATATCTGAATGTGGTGACTTATGTCACAATATCTGAATGTGGTGACTTATGTCACAATATCCGGATGTGGTGACTTATGTCACAATATATGAATGTGGTGACTTATGTCACAAAATAATTATCTGGTGGCTATGCCACGAATGTTAAAAGGGCGATGAGCACATCGACTGCAGTGACTGCCTTCGATGGCGTGTAGCGGATGGAGGGTTGACTTAGTAGTCCCCATAGTGTGATGGTTGGTACGGGTGATGTGTAGTGGATGGTTATCTAGGCTTGGGTTCGGGTTTGCATCATGATTTATATGTGTTATTATGATTTGTTATGCCTGAAATTAATTGAGACTTGTGATGGTTGTACACATTGAGTCCGTTTGACTCACCCCTTTGTGGGACTATTTTTTAGGTGACACTCAGTGATGGACCGGGTCGGCAGAAGCTCAGTGATGGCTATGCACAGTTCGGGATTTTATTTCATTTTGGACTTGTTATATTTTAAGTATTTTGGATTTAATTTGGGTTTTGATTTGATGTAATAATGCCTTGGTTTGAACTGTTATGCATGCATATTTAATTATCTAAGTATGACTCGATTTTAATAATACAAGGTTAAAGTCTATTTTTCTTAAGTATAAATATTAAACGTTTTGACACATAATCACCACGGGTTTTAAAATTCTAGCCCAACCCAAATCAACTGTTTTCAAAAACACGCAAAATTTTAGCAAAGTTTCAAATAAGAATCGACTAGTTTTTCCTAGAAGCATGCTAGATCCGGTCAGGGCTTGTGGGCCGGGTTTGGGGTGTTTCAGCCAAATTCTCCTTTGCCTTTTTGATTGAATTTTGGTGCTTGTTAGGACAAAAACCTTTCTCAATGCACTATTTGGAATTCTCCAAATTTTGTTCTACATTGTGTCGAATTTGCAAGCCACTAAAGAACATATATTCTTTCTCCTTTCTTCTAGTTTCGAAAGTATTCAACCTTTGTGACCAAATCATCCTCTTTTATCATCTTTTGGAAAACCAAAATTAGTTTGCACCCTTTTTCTCCCTTTTTCTTCTTTTAATCATCTTTCAATTCTTCTTCCATTTTTTAAAAACAAAACTTCATCTTGATCAAAACTTTTTCTTTCATTCATTCCCTCCATAACCGAATCTAATAGTAAATTAACCCTCCACTATTTCTTCTTTTTCCTTCGTGTTTGAACATTATTTTTTGACAAATCGGTAAGTAATCTTTTCTGCTCAATTTCTTCTCTATGGCTGAATGTATGTTTTTGTCTTGGGATGATTCTATTAATCGGAATCATCATCCCCTATTTTCTCTCACAACATGATCATTTTTCCTTTTGGTAGAATCCTAGCAGGAGGCCGAACATCACTCTAAGTCTTAAGTCAAACGATGAACATCGGATCCAATATCGTACGGTAAGAAATCGTCATGAATTATTGATAGTACTCAATAAGTCGATTGATGGTCTAAGGAGTAATAAATTGTTAACTTTATGTTTTAGGGAATAAATCGTTTGACATATCCAATCGTTATTCATTGGGGATTAGTGGTAAGCTAATCTTCACCCTTTTTGATAAATCAGTACTTATCGTAATACTAATCGATGGAGGCTTGTGGTAACGATTTGAAAGGAAAGCCAAGTGGAGATCTCAAAAGGAGTGGATTGACGATCCCAACTCCTAAATTCAAATGAAGGGTTGTTTCGACGATTCGAGACTTTCCAATGGGTTGTGGACCGTTAACTGGGGAAAACTAGCAAATCGGAGTTGTTCGCGATCTCGAGGGTAAATTCTTAGATCATTTGTTTTAGAGTAGATTTATTAAATAGTGTACATTGTCTAATCGAGCGTTAAAATATTTTTAGGTGTCAACAATCAAGAAAACATAGTGCTTACCGTAATCATGTGTGTAATCCCACACCATGTTTCATGGGTTAAAAATTTATATCGTGTTAGAGGTAAAAGTATGAAATCAGTATTAAGACCGTGAAAATTATGAAAATGCCATTGTGGGCCAAATTGGTATATTTGATATGTAGGCCAAATTGGTATATTTGATATGCGGGCCAAATTAGTATATTTGAAATGTGGGCCAAGTTGAAATAAATTACGAAAATGGGCCACAAAAATTGTAAGAAATATTTGTTTACATTGTTGTGAATTGTTAAACATTATATACATGTTTTGCATGGGATGGGGATAATGATGAAGAGAAGTTCTGGTAGCTTTGCTGCATAAATCTGGTGGCTCTGCCACAAATCTAAAAAAAATGGCAATGCCATGTAAATTCTGTTAATATAGTGGCTTGACCACAAATTTGATATAAATGGCTTAATGCCTACTTTGGGTGTGTTGGTGGGGTGGGTGACTAAAGCTCCCCACAAGTGTGTTGGTTGGTACGGGTAGTGTGTAGCAGATGGAAAATGAGGTTTGGTTTGGGAATTGCTTATCATATGCATATTATATATATGATACATTTAAATTATTGTAAATGGGCTTTGGCCCAAATAAATGCTTAATGAGATTTTGGCTCAGTGGACAGTGGTAAGTAAGTTGCACACTGAGTTCTAGTAACTCACCCTATTTTCCTTACCCTTTTCAGGTAATGATCAGTAATGGAGACTTGGACTAGGGATGTCTCGGTGGAGGCCATACTTCAAAATGGTTAAATTTGGAGATTTGGATTTCTTTTAGTACTTTATATTTACTTTGTTATTTGAAAAAGGTTGTATAAGGCCTCTGAATTATTAGTTTTTGTTGTGTTTATGGTTTGACGATTTTATAAAGTGCTTGAAATTTAAATTGTATTTTTCTAAAAACTATAACAAATATGTTCTTTAAAAAAATGAACATACAAAAGTATTTCATAAAGATTTTCATAAATTAACACTTAAAAATTTTTATCAGTATTTTTTCAAAATTACTTTAATTTCTTTTAAAATTTTCTATAATTGTTAACGATATTTTCAAAGTTACGAATTATAAGATCTTACATCTCAAACTGACGATTTATCAATCAAATTTTTATCCAATAAATATTTCTTCAAAACTTTGAAATATGTTTTACTTAAAATAGGACTCAAAAGATTATTTATTTTGTGTGACATGTCAAATCTAGCCTTAAACGCATAGGCTGAGTTTGGGGTGTTACACCTCTGGAGGTAGCGGATTATTTTCAGCAATCTCTTCATTCGTATTATTTCGTTATATTGCTCTTCTTGTATGTATTGTAGGCTTTGCTTTATTTCTCTGTGATTTCTGCGAATTGTTCCTTTGATATGACTGTTGTAAAGTAGTGGTCTTGTCGGGTTCCTTCTAGTCATAAATTAGAGGTACCTG
This sequence comes from Gossypium rotundifolium, assembly GCA_025506655.1. NCBI lineage: Eukaryota > Viridiplantae > Streptophyta > Magnoliopsida > Malvales > Malvaceae > Gossypium > Gossypium rotundifolium. The sequence continues at coordinate 31,127,429 of CP106732.1, read as the reverse complement.
CTAGGAAAAGATAAAAGAAAAAAAAATAGACAAGTAAAAATTAAATTAAATTGCATAAAAATAAAATATAATATGGATAAAGTAATAAAATTTGAGCTTTCTTAATATTTCAGTTCCCCAGCAACGGCGCCAAAAACTTGATCGTGTGTCAGAGTTTTAAAAATTTATAAAAAGAATGATCGAACCTGAAAACTAACTAAGACAACGGTGGAGGCAAGCGCACCTATCGAATAATAGTATAGTTTAATGGAAAGACCGGATTATGGAACACAAAGGAACCAAAAGTACTAATACTAACTTTCTTTTTATTATTTAACCTAAGAATTAAGAGAATTGTTATTTAATCTAAAATTAACTAACTACTAAGCTAAAGATGGAAAGACAAAGAGAATGAATTCGGGAACTACTTGTGGGAAAACCCAATTGATTAAAACAATACCGAGGAAGAATCCACCTAGACTTCACTTGTTATCTAACTCTGAACCTGACGATTTATTCAGTTCACTTGATCTATAGGATTCCCTAATTTATATTAATACCACTTTTGAGGCTACTAACATCTAACCCTAGGTTGATTAATTGAAATCTCTTTCTAATTAAAACCGCTAGAATTGTATTAACTCGATCTATGGACTCCCATATTAGGTTTGACCCTAATCTGACAGATTTACGTCATCCTATTTCTAGGGTTGCATTCAACTCGCTTAGCTATGCTAGATCTACTCTTAAGCAGAGACTTTTGCTCCACCACCTAAGCACATCAATGCTTGAATCAATATCCCGAAAATACCAAAGCAAGAATTAAGAAAACATAGTTAAGAACAAATCAAGTATTTATCATACAACTTAGATAACAATAACAAGATCCGTCTTAGGTTTCATCCCCTCATGTATTTGAGAGGTTTAGTTCATAATTATAAAAGAAAACATCTCAGAAGAAAATATAAAACAAAACATAAGAAAACCTTAAAACCCCTTGAAGGAATTAAAGGAGAGATCCTCCATCTTAAGTATAACTTCGGCTTCTTGAAATGAATCATCTGGCTTTCTTCGAGTTAATCCCTCAATTCAGCCCTTCTTGTAACGCCCCAAACTAGGTCTATGCATCAAGACGAGATTTGATTTGTCACACAAATTGAACATTCTTTTAATCTATCTAATGGTTTAGGTGAATCGATATTACAAAACTTTCTTAAAATAAAGTTTAATAAAAACCAGGAGAAATAATTTAAATTCGATGAATTTGAGAAACATTAGTTGAAATCTTATCATTTAGTATTTAATTATCACAAAGTTAAAGTAGTTTTTAAAGAGTTCAAAAGGATTTGAAAATAAGAATAGATAAATAATCTCATATGTTTGAAAACCCAAAGTATTTTAAGGAAACATTTTAGGATCAACATAAACCTATATTAAACATCAAAGCAAAATTTAAATCCATCCACACATAAAATCCATAAAATATTAATAGAGGCTTTATTACATCATATCCAAAATAGTAATTTAAAGAAAGTACTTAATAAAAGTTCTAGGTTTATAAACCCATGTTTGCAGTATGGCCTCCACGAAGTCAACCTCGGCCTAAGTCCACGTCAATTTCCATTACTTGAGATGGAAAATTTAAGGGAGTGAGTTACTCAGAACTCAGTGTATAACTCACTTACTACATCCATTGGACCAGATCATCAAGTCATTATTTTGGGCTTGAGCCCATTAACAGATTTAGCAATATAATAAATGAGATGCATGCAAAATGAAATTTCCCACGCAAACCTAATTTCCATCCGCTACACACCACCCGTACCAACCATCACACCTGTGGGGATCAAGTCAACTCACCCCGCTAACACACCAATCATAGGCATAAAGCCATTTTTAATAACGTTGTGGTGAACCACCGAACTAGGTTGTGACAAAGTCACCGAACTAGAGGCATTAAGCCATTAAAATATTTGTGGCATAGCCACCGAACTAGAGGTAATAAGCCATTTAAATATGTGTGGCAGAGCCACCGAACTAGAGGCAATAAGCCACTAAAATATGTGTGGCAGAGCCACTGAACTAGATTTTGGCAACAGGCCTTTCTTCTCTTCATCATTTTCCCAACCCATGCAAACATGTATGCACAACAATCTATATCCATATGATAATTTTAGTAAAAAGCCCAATTTATAAGTGAAACAAAATTTCAAGATTTTATTAAAGCCCATAACACAAAATAACATATAGCCCATTTAGCAATCTAGCAACTTAGGCCCATTTAACGATCTAGCATATTTTTTGGCCCATTTAACGATCTAGCATATTTTCGGCCCATTTAACGATCTAGCATATTTTCGGCCCATTTAACGATCTAGTATATTTTTCAGTCCATTTAACAATGAGACATAAAATTTACAATTTACCAACTAACTCATTGAGGGCATTTTCATAAATTTCACAACTTTAACCGCTTTTCATGTATTTTCACAAAAATACTAATTATTACGTATTTTTTCGATTTTGTCATCTTTACGATTTTTCTCAATACTCACGGCTTAACATCTAACCCGAGATAAGTGTGAAGTTACACACCTTGTTATTGTGAGTACTAGACTTTCCCGCTCGTCAGTACCTAAACGTAACACGATAATTAGAATACTTTCATATTTTAAAACTACACTATTGATAAATAATCTCAATCTTTACCCTCAGGATTTCGAACAACTTCTATTTTTGGTTTCTCCTCGATTGTTGGTTCGTTGCCCGATGAGAATCCACGAACGAATAAAGGTTCGAGAGTACGAATGACTTCAAACAACTGGTTCTCCTCGGATGAGGGTCCGCAACGCGGTGGAAAATCCCGGATTGCCGTAACAGCCCTTCGTTTATACTTAGGGGGAATATCAGAACCACCCCTCTTTCGAAAACTATGCACTTCCCTTTTCTGCCCTATCTTAAATGTCTCTAATGACATAAGATCATTAGCCCGACTAATAATTATCGAAATATGGCTAACAATTTAAAAGATTTGAGATTAGCTTACCACAATTATCCTCGTTCCACGAAGAAATGATCGAGCGATTACGTACCTATAACGAAATCGATTAAATAACTAACTATACCAAAATGACGAATAATATGAGAATCCTTGAATAAACTCCTTACCTTAACTCTTAAAATCGATTCCAACGATGCACAATACTCAAGAACACTTTGAGTTTCTGCCCTCCAAAAATCTCACTATTGTCCACGGGTGAAAAGAATTGAGTGAGAAGAATACTTATGACTAAAGGAGAAATCGGTTATGACCAAACAAAGAAAATGAAAAAGATTCGGCACAAGAGCAAACTAACAGTCAGCCATGAGTAAATGTATTGAAAAGACTTTCGTTTAGAAGAAAGTAAAAGAATGGAAGATGGAAATGATATGATTCAGTTTTCAAGAGAGAAAGAGAGAAAGAAGAGAGAAGAAAAGAGAAAGAAAATAGAAGAAAAAGAGAATTGAGTTTAGGAGAATTTTGCATTCGGCATTGTGAAGGAAAAAGAGAAAAAGAATGACCTTCTTTCTTTTTTGTGTGATGATAGTTTCGGCACTAGGAAGAATGATTGGCAAAGAAATGACCAAATGGTCAAAGAGAAAGGATGGTAAAAAGATGTTATAGTTTCCTCAAGGTTTAAGGTATAATTGGCTAGGGAGAGAGCAAATTTTTGGAAGAGAGTTTGATAAGCAAGCACCAAATGACCAAAAAAGAAAGTTTTCATCCAACTCCCAAGCCTACCAAACCAATCAACAAAACCGGCCACCTCCCCTAGCCTTTATGCCGTCCACATACATGGTCAAAAGGCCATTAGAAAGTTTCCAAAACATTAACCTCTTCTTAAGCCTTGTCATCCTCCTTTTTTCTTAAGTTAGAGAAACATTATCCCCCAATTCAAGCCATTCTATCCCCTAACTCAAGCTTTCCATAACCCTTAGTCTTCTTACCAAAAAAATAATCAATCCAACTCATCCTAATCTTATCCATAGCCAACACATGCTTGGATAAAGCAAAAATAAAAACTCCCAAATTGCATGCTAGGAGATTTGAACCTCTCCCCTCAAGTCCAACTTATGGCGCCATCACCACTTTGCCAATTACTCATCTTATGCCATCTTTTAGTACTTAATTAACTTATGTTTCAAGGTCACCTAATTTCTTTACATTAAAGTACACTTTATTAATATTTATTCTAATTCCAAGTAAACCCAAGCTAACACTTAGCAACATAATGATACTCGAATATTTAGGATGTTACAATTCTACCCCCTTAAAGAAAATTTCGTCCTCGAAATTTCCTTGATTAAAAGAGGTGAGGATATTGTTGCCGAATTGCATCCTCAGGCTCCCACGTAGCTTCCTCCGCTCTGTGATTACGCCATAAAACTTTGACCAATGGCACGGTCTTCTTTCTTAGCACTTTTACATCTCGGTCTAAAATTTCCACTGGTTTTTCCTCAAAAGACAAGTCTGATTTCAATTCCACCTCCTCTACCGGTATTATATGAGATGGATCTGATCTATAGCATCTCAGCATGGAAACATGGAAAACATTATGAATTTGACTCAATTAAGGAGGTAGTTTAATCTGATAAGCCACTGGACCAACACGCTTCATCACACGATATGGCCCAATGAACCTAGGGCTCAAATTGCCCTTCTTTCCAAATATGAAAATTTTCTTCCAATGTGAGACCTTCAGAAAGGCCTGCTCTCCCTCAGCAAACTCGATATCTTTATGCTTCAGGTCTACATACGACTTCTGTCTATCCGAAGCTTCCTTTAATCGTGCTCGAATAACTTTTACTTTTTCTTCAGTTTCAGATAACAATTTAGGACCCAACATCTGCCGCTCGCCCAATTCAGTCCAACAAGCAGGAGTACGACACCTACGACCATACAATGCCTCGTAGGGTGCCATCTGAATGCTAGACTGATAGCTATTGTTATACGTGAATTCTGCCAATGGTAGAAAATCCTCCCAACTGCCTCTGAAGTCGATCACATATCCCTTAACATGTCTTCCAATATCTAAATTACTCTTTCCGATGACCATCGACCGAGGATGAAAAGCCAGATCAAGTTTAACTTCGTTTCCAAGGCTTCATGCAGAGCTTTCCAAAATTGTGATGTAAATCTAGGATCCCTGTCTGATATAATAGACACTGGTACCCCATGCAACCTCACAATTTCAGATACATACAATTTGGCCAATTTCTGTAATGAATAATCCGCACGAACTGGAAGAAAATGAGCAGTCTTCGTCAAACGATCAACTACTACCCATACGGAATTTTTCTTAGTAGGTGTTAAAGGTAACCCACCAACAAAATCCATTATTATTCGCTCCTATTTCCAAAGAGGAATCTTTATTGGTTGTAACAAACCTGATGGAAATTGATGCTCCACCTTCACTTGTTGACAAGTCAAACATTTTCCTAGAAACTCAGAAATCTCACGCTTCAACCACGCCACCAATCATCATTCACGGAGATCTCGATACATCTTATTTCCTCCGGGGTGCATAGCATAAGGGCTACTATGCGCCTCCCGCAGGATCATTTGCCTCAAATCTAAGTCTTTAGGCATACAAACCCTTCCACGAAAACACAGCACCCCATTCGTGTTTATACCAAAATCCTCTATTTCACCCCTTCCAACCTGTTGAAGTAAGGGTCCCAACATTTTATCTGATATCTGCTTCTCCGAATTTGTTCTAACCACGAGGCTTCACCAAGTTACGCTAATGACTACCATCCTCATACAAACTCAAATGAGCAAACATTGCTTTCAATTCAGATACTGCCTTACGACTTAACGCGTCACCTACCACATTAGCCTTTCCAAGATGATACTCGATTGAGAAATTATAGTCCTTTAATAATTCCACCCATCTTCTTTGTCTCAAATTTAATTCCTTCTGAGTAAGAAGATACTTAAGACTCTTGTGATCCGTGTAGATGATAGACTTCTCACCGTAGAGATAGTGCCTCCAAATCTTTAAAGCAAATACCACTGCAGCTAACTCCAAATCATGAGTAGGGTAATTTACTTCATGCGGTCTCAACTGATGAGAAGCATAAGCCACCACCTTTCCATTTTGCACCAGCACACAACCCAAACCCGTGTGAGACGCATCACAATAAACGGTAAATTCTTTTCTAGCCTCAGGCTAAATCAAAACTGGTGCTTCCATTAGAATCTTCTTCAATTTCTCGAAACTCTCTTGTTGATTTTCAGTCCAAATATACGGTACTCCCTTCCATAATAATTTAGTTAGGGGTGCAGCAAACAACGAAAACCCCTCAACGAAGCGTCTATAATAACCAGCCAAACCTAAGAAACTCCGAATTTCAGCTATCGACTTTGGTGGTTTCCAATCCAATATAGCCTCAATCTTCCGAGGATCCACTTTTATTCCTTCAGCTGATACCACATGACCTAAGAAAGTCACTTTCTTTAGCGTAATTCACATTCTTGAATTTGGCATAAAGTTGCTTATCACGAAGTAACTGTAATACTATACGCAAATGCGTGTCATGCTCCTCATCATTTCTTGAATAAACCAAAATGTCATCTATGAACACTACCACAAACAGATCTAAATATGGTTGAAAGACTCGATTCATCATATCCATAAATGCGACTGGTGCATTGGTTAACCCAAACGGCATCACCAAAAACTCATAATGTCCATAACGAGTTCAGAATGTCGTCTTATAAATATCTTCTTCTTTCACCTTAAGTTGGTGATAACCTGATCTCAAATCAATTTTGGAGAAAACTAAAGCTCCTTTCAATTGATCAAACATGCCATCAATTCTCGGAAAAGGATACCTATTTATTCAATTGCCTGTAATCAATGCACATACGCATCGATCCATCCTTCTTCTTCGGATTAATATAAACCCATATTAAATATCAAAGCAAAATTTAAATCCATCCACACATAAAATCCATAAAATATTAATAGAGGCCTTATTACATCATATCCAAAATAGTAATTTAAAGAAAGTACTTAATAAAAGTTCAAGGTTTATAAACCCATGTTTGCAGTATGGCCTCCATGAAGTCAACCTCGGCCCAAGTCCACATCAATTTCCATTACCTGAGATGGAAAATTAAAGGGAGTGAGTTACTCAGAACTCAGTGTATAACTCACTTACTACATCCATTGGACCAGATCATCAAGTCATTATTTTGGGCTTGAGCCCATTAACAGATTTAGCAATATAATAAATGAGATGCATGCAAAATGAAATTTCCCACCCAAACCTAATTTCCATCCGCTACTGTAACACCCCAAACCCGACCCATGAGTCCTGACCGGATCTGGTATGTCACAGAGTAAAGTACTTTGAATCAATTTGAGTGTCTGATGAAAACATGTTAAATATGGCTAAGGTATTAAAACGGTGTTTGAAAACTCAGTTGGGTTTTTATAAATATAGTTGGGTCAATAAACCCTTTTGAAAATATTTGATCATGTACATTTTAAAATCGTCAAAGTTATAGTTGACTTAGTTTATTTTTGTTACCTGATGGTAACATCTTTAAAACCCGTAGAAGTTTATTAAGTTTGAAAGGTTACTTTTAACCGGTTTACTTAACATTTAAAAATATCTTTTGTAGTATAACATAAGTAAAATAAAACAGTAAAATAAACATCCAAAATAATAATAGCGGCCTTATTACAATCCCAAAATAAAAAGACTTAGAAAATAAATAAATTTAACAATAGCAAAGTAAATCAAATCCAACGATAAGCATGGCTGCCTTGATTCCTCTCCGGCTCCATCTTCGCGATCTACTCATCTGCAAAATAGTAATGGAAGGGGGTGAGTCACCAAGACTCAGTGTGTAAATCCCCTACCCGGAAAATACATCTCATACACAAGTTATTAATAAATATGCACATGCAACCCATCCTAGCCATCCATACTCCTTAACTACCCCGTGTGGTCAAAACCACTGGTGGTCAAAACCACTGGTGACTAGTGTCACAAATTAAATGATGGGGCCAACCCATCGTGTGGTCAAAACCACTGATGACCATAGGTCACAATATATCAAGTGTGGTCAAAACCACTGGTGGTACCAAACCAGTGGGACTTAGTCGCAATTTATCAATTGGTGTGGTCAAAACCACTGATGACCATAGGTCACAAATAATCTGATGGGGCCAACCCATCTTGTGGTCAAAACCACTGACGACAGTCCATAAAATCATCCCCCTCCTCTCATCATTCCCACCATCATCATGCTTACATACAATATTAGAATCCCACATATATATCATGCATTAAGTACAACATAGCATGTGATGGCAAACTCAACCATATATCATAGATCACAAGTTAGGGGACATACCCGGCAACCATGATTATGCCACAAGCTAATCACAACCAAAAGGATTAACAGGCAAACAGTAAAGTCATGTAAATTGTGTAGTGAGTTTTTACACACCTGTTTCTACCACGAATCCTAGATCCCAAGATCCGATCTACAACGCTAGATCTCTTAACCTATAATCGGCCCTCAACATGATTAGGGACATTAGGCATATTCGGCCAATCCAAGTAATATCAAAGGCTCTTTTACGGACTTACCTTGAATGGATTTGATTTCCAAACAAATCCCGAAGCCTTAATTAGCCCCTAAGTCCATGGCACACATTAGTTTCGGCATTTAAACAATAACATATGGCCCTTGGCCGAATGATGTATAAGCCTACCATCACTTACCAAAACCGATCGATAGAGGAATAGAGGGTTGGATTGAGTACATCAAAATCCCGGAGTATCTTATGGGAAATCGATTCCTAAGAAGAGAAATAGTTAGCCACACCATTAGCAAATGCCGAATTTCGGCTAGCCATAACAAAAATAAAGATTAAACTTAGAGAGATCCCTTACCACACTATGAAATTCGGCAGCACCTTAGTTGGGGATGTGAGATTCGGCCTAAGCCCCTTCTATGAGAGAGATATTCGGCTAGTCACAAGATGGAAGGGCTGTAATTTGAGAAGAAGAAAGGGGTAGGTTCGGCTAAGAACAAGCAAAAGAGAAGCTGGAAATTTGGAACAATTTTGGGCAATTGTCTAGGGGGAATTTCGGCCAGCACAAGAAAGAAAAACAAAGAGGACTTGTTGAATGATTTTTGGCACTCTAATGCTTAACACAAAACCAAAATAGGATGGCCCTAAAGAGTCCCTATTTCGGCCATTGCTTGCTTTTGTGATAAACCTCCAGCCTTTAATTATCAAAATTAAACAAGGTTTATCTTACTTCTTTATCTCCTAGCCACTCCTCATCAATTTAAAAGTAAATAAACTACTAATAATTCCCCCCTTCCAGTCGAATATGTGCAAAAATAGAGCTCATCCACATCACTTCAAGAGTTCAACAAGCAGCCATCACCTACTCTCCCATTCACGCCAGTTTTGAAAAAAATAAAAACAAAATTGCTGCTACTTTGGTTCGAACCTAGAACCTCACGCCCCAACCCTCTCTTCTAACGCCCCAGGCCATTTCTCCCCATTTGACTTTCATGTCATAAAGCCTCCTCATTTAATTTTAAAGCCTTCTACCTGGCCCTCTTTCCTTTAACGCCCCAAAAATAAAACACTCCTACGTCCATTATGCCTCGAAGCCGAGACCATACACCAAGGCCCCTTTAAGTGGCGCCTCAAGCCACTCCACCGAACCGATCTTCATGTCATATACCTCACTTTTTAATTTTTAAAGCTTCCCTACTTAAGCCCATCACCGCATATATAAAAATAAAATGCAAAACGCTACTCCAGCCACTCGAACCTATGACCTGCACCCTTTTTTCCTCCAGCTCTTAAGTGGCGCAAGGAAGCCACTTTGCCAACCAGTTCTTTGTGTCATGCTCCATCCGAATTTTTACTTACCCCCTTTCTCACTTAGCTCCTTCCTTTTAAGCATTTAAAAAGAAATTTCAGTCTTAAGTCTGACCTAGCTCGGGGTTAGTTCTAGGCCCTAGAACATGCTTATTAATCATAGTATTTAATACTTCAAGCACACACATGGGAAAATAATTAAAATTTTAACAACCCCTAATTTAGGGTGTTACAGCTACACACCACCCGTACCAACCATCACACCTGTGGGGATCAAGTCAACCCACCCCGCCAACACACCAATCATAGGCATAAAGCCATTTTTAATAATGTTGTGGTGAACCACCGAACTAGATTGTGACAAAGTCACCGAACTAGAGGCATTAAGCCATTAAAATATTTGTGGCAGAGCCACCGAACTAGAGGCAATAAGCCATTAAAATATGTGTGGCAGAGCCACCGAACTAGAGCAATAAGCCATTAAAATAGTGTTTTGAGCACCAGGCCTTTCTGCCTTTCTCTTCATCATTTTCCCAACCCATGCAAACATGTATGTATAACAATCTATATCCATATGATAATTTTAGTAAAAAGCCCAATTTACAAGTGAAACAATATTTCAACTTTTTTTTAAAGCCCATAACACAAAATAACATATAGCCCATTTAGCAATCTAGTAACTTAGGCCCATTTAACGATCTAGCATATTTTTTGGCCCATTTAACGATCTAGCATATTTTCGACCCATTTAACGATCTAGCATATTTTGGCCCATTTAACGATCTAGTATATTTTTCGGCCTATTTAACGATGAGACATAAAATTTACAATTTACCAACTAACTCATTGAGGGCATTTTTGTAATTTTCACAATTTTAACCGTTTTCATGTATTTTCACAAAAATACTAATTATTACGTATTTTTCTGATTTTGTCATCTTTACGATTTTTCTCAATACTTACGGTTTAACATCTAACCCGAGATAAGTGTGAAGTTACACACCTTGTTATTGTGAGTACTAGACTTTCCTACTCGTCAATACCTAAATGTAACATGATAATTAGAATACTATCATATTTTAAAACTACACTATTGATAAATAATCTAAATCTTTACCCTCAGGATTTCGAACCACTTCTATTTTTGGTTTCTCCTCGATTGTTGGTTCATTGCCCGATGAGAATCCACGAACAAATAAAGGTTCGGGAGTATGAATAACTTCAAACAACTAGTTCTCCTCGGATGAGGGTCTGCAACCCGGTGGAAAATCCTGGATTCCCGAAACAGGCCTTCGTTTATACTTAGGGGGAATAGCGGAACCACCCCTCTTTCGAAAACAATGCACTGCCCTTTTTTGCCCTATCTTGAATGTCTCTGATGACATAAGATCATTAGTCCGACTAATAATTATCAAAATATGGCTAACGATTTTATAAGATTTAAGATTGGCTTACCACAATTATCCTCATTCCACGAAGAAACAATCGAGCGATTACGTCCCTATAACGAAATCGATTAAATAACTAACTATACCAAAATGATGAATAATATGAGAATCCTTGAATAAACTCCTTACCTTAACTCTTAAAATTGATTCCAACGATCCACAATACTCAAGAACACTTTGAGTTTTTGCCCTCAAAAAATCTCACTATTGTTAACGGTTGAAAAGAATTGAGTGAGAAGAATACTTATGACTAAAGGAGAATTCGGTTATGACCAAACAAAGAAAATGAAAAGATTAAGACAAGAGCAAACTAACATTCAGCCATGAGAAAAGTATTGAAAAGACTTTAGTTTAGAAGAAAGTAAAAGAATGGAAGATGGAAATGATATGATTCGATTTTCAAGAGAGAAAGAGGAAAGAAAAGAGAAGAAAAGAGAAAAAAATAGAAGAAAAGAGAACGAGTTTAGGAGAATTTTGCATTCGGCATTGTGAAGGAAAAAGAGAAAAGAATGGCCTTCTTTCTTTTTGTGTGATGATAGTTTCGCACTAGGAAGAATGATTGGCAAAGAAATGACCAAATGGTCAAAGAGAAAGGATGGTAAAAGATGTTATAGTTTCCTCAAGGTTTAAGGTATAATTGGCTAGGAGAGAGCAAATTTTGGAAGAGAGTTTGATAAGCAAGCACCAAATGACCAAAAGAAAGTTTTCATCCAACTCCCAAGCCTACCAAACCAATCAACAAAACCGGCACCTCCCTAGCCCTTATGTCGTCCACATACATGGTCAAAAGGCCATTAGAAAGTTTCAAAACATCAACCTCTTCTTAAGCCTTATCATCCTCCTTTTCCTTAAGTTAGAGAAACATTATCCCCAATTCAAGCCATTCTATCCCTAACTCAAGCTTTCCATAACCCTTAGTCTTCTTACCAAAAAAATAATTAATTCAACTCATCCAAATCTTATCCATAGATGACACATGCTAGGATAAAGCAAAAATAAAAACTCCCAAATTGCATGCTAGGAGATTCGAACCTCTCCCCTCAAGTCCAACTTATGGCGCCATCACCACTTTGCCAATTACTCATCTTATGCCATCTTTTAATACTTAATTAACTTATGTTTCAAGGTCACTTAATTTCTTTACATTAAAGTACACTTTACTAATATTTATTCTAATTCCAAGTAAACCCAAGCTAACACTTAGCAACATAATGATATTCGAATATTTAGGATGTTACACTTTTGGCTTGGCTCTTTGGCCTAGCTGAACCCTATCTAAAATGCACTTTTGATGGTTGGCCTCTAGGGCCTTTATATAGGCTTTGGAATGACTTTCTTTTCCTCTAAGTACCCTAATCCGAATAGAATTCTATTCTCATGCACACGCCCGTGTGATTCGATTTTAGGCCGTGGTCGAACCTGTTAAGCAGGCACGGCCGTATTAAGTATGCTAAATGTGGGATTAAAATATGTGTATATTATGCTAAATGTGGGATTAAAATATGTGTATATTACGGTTTATCACAAGGCAAGAGCTTGTGGTAAATAAGGGTAAGGTTGAGGCAAGCCATGATAAACTGAAACCTATAATTATAGAGTACAACCTCGAGTGCCATGTAACATCCTAAATTTTTGGGCCTAGCGTTTAGTGTGTGGATATGTTTAAAGTGTTACTTTAACTGTTAAGGGTCCAAATTGGGCTCAGGCTTAGGCAGAGGCCTTGGTTAAATTTTTTTTTTGGGCACTATGGGGTTAAAAAGGGTAGCATCTATGTTTAAAACACCAAAGTGGGTTGGTGGCCCAATATTAAGTGACGCTGCAAGGGAGCTAGAGGGTGGCATCACTAGTAGCTGAAAGATGCCCAAGTTTGGCCACAAGGAGCCCATGTCTTTGGGCCAATTTTGGCACTTAAAAGGGCAAGGAGGAATGGGCGGCATTAGGGCTTATTTTTAGGAGGGATTTAATGATAATATTGTGCTAATAATAGGAGAAAAAGGTGGTGTTATCTAGGAGTCTTTTGAAGGTGTGAAGAGATTTAGATAAAGGAGAAAAGTTAGGAGCTCTCTGCTGAGAGCATAGTTGGCCAAAATTCCATCACCTAGAGGAGTAAAGAAATCGGTTTCTAATTGCCATAGGGGGTGCCATTTTTTCCCTTTTTATTTGCTTAATTCTTAGTTATCAGGAAGGGCACTTTCGGTTTTTGTTAGGTAAGTGCCAAAATTTCTATAAATAGGGGGGATAGCTCATAAATTCCAGCATTTGAACCATACTCTTTTCTTCATTATTGTCTTTGAAATTATCAGTCTCTCCCTCTGCTATTTTTGTTAACTTTCTTGCTAAAAGCCAAAACCCTAGTCCATCTCTGCAAAACTTTTCTTTTGATTCCTACAAAAGCCGAAATCTCTTCTTCATTCTTTTTCTTTTTAGCCAACTTCTCCATAAGCCAAAATCTCTTGAGAGTTGCCGATTTTCTTCTCTTCTAATAGGCTAGGTGTCGATTTCTCCATAAAACCAGGATTTGCTAGGGTTGACGAATTCTCTGTAAAGGTAGGTACCGATTTCCTCTAATCCATTCTTTCTCTCTTTCAGTTTTTAAGAGAGAAGGCCGAATGGCCACTTGGTTTTTAAGACTGTCAATTCCTTTCTTTTTGGCATTTGGGCGGCCTTCCGGATTTGAAGGAAATCTGTTCGTTTAGATCTAAGAGCCGAAAATCGCTAGTTTCTGATTTCGGGATTTCAAGGTAAGGGATTTCTTTAGATTTCTGTTGGATTCGCTATCATACCTATAATCCTAACCATAGGTTATGGTTTAACAGCCTTATCTCAATATAGTAGTTCTAACAATAACTTGTAATGGAATCAAATGTGGATCAGGCAAAGGAGGGGACTAGATCTGAAAACCCAATTCCTAAGTTTAAGAAATGCGCGGTGTCAGCGGTTTGAGATTGGCCACCGGGTTGTGGACCGGCTTCTGAACAACACCTTAGGCAAATAGCAATCGTATCGACTTCTAATAGTGTCGACATAGAAAGTGTCGTCCTAACAGTAACCACGTGTGTAGATCTCTAACACACACTCTCTAACTGTTCTTTATGTGTTATGGTCTAAAAAGCCGGAAAGTGGCTGTGTATACATCGAATAAAACTCTAAAAGGGTTAGGCAAGGATGCCAGGTATGCAATCATAAAAATCTATATGTATATCAAAATATATGAAACTCTGTATGATGTTTTCTTTATGTATGTATGCATGGGGTGGGAATATGATAATGAAGGGGAAGTGCATAATGGGTCACATGGTGATCGGTGGTAGAAATCCCATGAATATAAATGTTAGGTCACATAGTGATCGGTGGCTATGCCATTTTTAATGATTTCTAATTAACCGAAATAGGCAGTACGACTGTCGTTATGGTGTGTAGCAGATGGAGGGTTGATTGTAGAAATCCCCAAGGTGTGATGGTTGGTACGGGTTGGTGTGTAGAGGATGGAATTCTAAGATGGGTTGGGCTATTCATTATTTATTGTTTATCATGTATTTATGATTGTTTTCTCCATGTATGGGCCAAGGCCCATAATGTGTTTATGGGCATCAGGTTAGTGTGTCGGATTTATACACTGAGTCTTGGTGACTCACGCTTTCATTTTCTCTACTCTTTCAAATGAGAAGGAGATCGTGGACACGGAGCTGAGACAAACTCGAGGGGCCATTGAGTTTTTATTTTTATAGACTATTTTGGTTTTTCATAAAGTTTTATTTTATTTTGGGAAATATTGATGTAATAAGGCCCCATAGTTATATTCATCTCAGTAGTTTTAATATTTGAAATTCATGAAATTTTGGTCAAAGGTTTAATTATTCAAATTAATAAGAATACGGACGTTTTTATTATATATATACGATATTTATTTATTCAAATTAACTTAAGATTTTTGAACCAACCCTTAGCAAAAGTTTTCAATGTACAACCCGTAGCATACTAGATCCGGTCGAAACTTATGGGCCGGGTT
Source organism: Gossypium rotundifolium (assembly GCA_025506655.1). Lineage (NCBI taxonomy): Eukaryota > Viridiplantae > Streptophyta > Magnoliopsida > Malvales > Malvaceae > Gossypium > Gossypium rotundifolium. The sequence goes on along the minus strand of CP106732.1, from coordinate 31,112,088 downwards.
TGGGGTGTTACATGCCATACCCAAATGCGTTGAAAAAAGACAACGTTGATGAATAATTCGATAAGTTTCTCAAACTTCTAAAGAAATTACATATTAACTTACCATTTCTTGTAGCTCTTTCATAGATGCCAAATTCAAGGAAAATTTTAAAAGAGCTTTTGCCAAGTAAACGGAGGTTAGACAAGGCATCGCATGTGGAGCTAAATGCAGTGTGCTTTGTAATTTTACAAAATAAACTACCACGAAAGATAAAAGATCCAGGGAGTTTTACAATTCCATGTTTAATTGGTAGTTTATCTGTTGTTAATGCTTTAGCTGATTTAGGAGCAAGCATAAATGTTATGCCCTATAAAATGTTTAAACAGCTAGGTCTAGGGAAACCCAAACAAACGAGAATGAGTATTCAATTAGCTGATAAAACTATTAGAATTCCTAGGGGTATAATCGAAGATGTACTAGTGAAAATTGACAAATTCATATTCCCAGTAACTTTGTTGTGTTAGACATGGACGAGGACTGTAAGTACCTAATTTTGCCTGGGCCCATGCAAACCAAATAAACCAATAAAATAAAAAAATAATAAGTCCAGGTTTTTTAAAACAGTCCTTTTACAATAAACCCAAAACCCAATTACACTTGACCCACTACCCAAATACAAGCCCAAAACTGAAACTCGAAACAGCAGTCCAAATATTGATTCAATACCCCAAAACCCAATTAGTCCAAAACTGACCCATTACCCCTTAAACAGACTAGACCTAGACTCAGACGGCCCAAAAGGCCCAATGCCTAAATAGAAACCTAGGGTTTCTGGGAACCCTAGCGCCACAAGCAGCAGGATCCCAGCAATCGTGCCGCAGTCAACCCCTTCGGTCGCACCACGATCTGCCCTCGAATCACGCCATCATCGCCCGAGATCTCCTCCCCTGACCTGCAAAAGAAAGGAAACCAAACGCAGCAAAAATGGCAGCAATTTATTTCCTTTTCATTTTTTTATTTTGAAGGCTATAAAAGCCTTACAAAAGCTTGTAAATCAAACACACATGGACACAGAGAAAACAAAGCAGAAAAAAAAAACATTCGAAAACAAAGAAATAAAAAGCCATTTAGAGGTGATTTTCATTTTTTTTCTTTTTGCTTTTGAATTTCTGCATATTTCATAAATAAAATAATATTAAAAGGTGAAGTATTTTTACCTTCGGACTACTGGAAGTGACGGCGCGTGCGTCGGCGCGTGCATCGGAGCCTGGATCGGAGTTTGGCCTAAAGCCGAAAACCAGAGAGGATTTTGAGGGCCTCGATTTTGTTTTTCTAAGAAATGTTTAAAATGATTTTTCTGTTAAATTTTAGTTTTTATAAGTAAGAGAACGACACTGTTTTGACTAGAGGGATCCGCACGTTGACCCGACCCAGCCCTCATGATCCGCGTGTTTTAATAAAAGGGGAAATTTACCATTTTAGTCCCTTTGCGATTATAATTGTTTTAATTTCATCCAATTTAACATTTTCTTTATTTTTTAAATTTACCCGAAAAGTTTATTTTTATTCCAATTTAGTCCTCAGTCTGTTTTAAATATTAAAATTGTAACGTCGCCATTTTAAAAAGAGGCTTAATTGTTATATTAATCCTCGTGATTTAACGATGTTTTTAATTTAATCCTTTTAATGCTTTTAATTACTATTTTAACCCTTCTTTCTTTATTTTTTATTTTATTTTATTCTAATCTGCTTTTTAATTATTTTATTATGTTAAAATATTATATTTTTCTTATTATTTGTATATTAATCTATTTAACTTATATATCTTATTACATATTGTCCTTATTTTTATTATTTGATTATTTTATTACATATGATTTTTAGATTAATATATTAGTTATTATATTCTATATTTTTAATATTTTCTATATTATATCTTATATTATTTTAAAATTTTTTATTTTATCTAAAATCATTTATATGGTATGATATATTATTTATTTTTAAATGTAGCTTTATATGTATTAGATTATTATAAAATTATTTTTATAAATTTATTTATTTTAAAATATATTTTTCTTTTCTTTTTAATATATCGGTATATATTTTTCATATTTATATATATTTGCATGAAAGGTTTGACATCGCATGTTGAAATTTTCATGTTTATTAAGTTTTATTATTTGTACGTTTATTATTATTTGTTTATATTTACATATATATATTTTCCATTTATTTATGATTAATGTGATTATTTTTATGGTTAATTTATATTTTTATTGTTTGTATTAGTATGATACTTTTGTAGGATCATCATTTTAAAATAAAATTTGTTTTCCAAAACTACTATACTTTATATAAATGTTTTAAAATAATGCAATGTTTTTTTATTTAGAAATTCGGGAAATAGTGCCCTAACGTGCTGGGTTGTGATTTTCCGTTTGGTTAAATAACTAAATACCCTTTTAATAAATTTCGTAAATTATGAGATGACTTTAATTACAAGGGTTTAAAAAATGTCGTGTCCAATCGTGCTGGATGTGATGTTTATATTCTTTCAGAATAAAGACATCTCAAGTTTTAAATAAAAAACTTATTCTTGAGAACTTAAAATGTTGTATCCTAACTTACTGGGTGTGATGTTTTGTGTCTTGGGATAAGAATTTTCTAAAATAAAGATGACCCTAGCTTCAAAGTTATAAAATGTTGTATCTTAACTTACTCAATGTGGTATTTTTTCTTTCTTTGAAATAGGTAAGTCTTAGTTTTCCTTCTAATAACACTACACCAAATCTGACTTTTAGCGACTTTTTCTTTGGCTTTTAGCGGTATTTTAAGTGCCACTAATAGTATTTGCGGCGCTTTCAAAAGCGCCGCAGAAAACGCCGCTAAAGAAAGCGTCGCAACAGTTAGCGACGTTTATTATGAAAAAATGCCGCTAAAATTCTTGACTTTTAGCGGCTCTTTTCTAAAAAACGCCGCTAAAGATAGGGACTTTTAGCGGTGCTTTTTTTTAAAAATGCCGCTAAAGGTGTGGACTTTTAGCAATGCTTTTTTAAAAAACGTCGCTAAAGGTGCGGACTTTTAGCGGCACTTTTCTAAAGAAATGCCACTAAAGGTGAGGACTTTTAGCGGCGCTTCTCTAAAAAAGCCGCTAAAGGTGGGGACTTTTAGTGGCGTTTTTAACATAAACGCCGCTAATTTGCACAAATTTGCAATGCTCTTTTTTCCAATATCCTACCCTCCCTGCATTAAAACCAACAAAAAATAGCAACAATTTCATATAATTTCAACCCAAGACAGCAAATAAAACATTTAAATCTCACCAAAAGCATTAAATCTAAATGATACTTCAAATTTAATAAAAGATATATGATATGCATTAAGAAATGAAGTATAATTCAAACAATTCTTACAATAATGTTAATTGTAACAATATTAAAAATCATCTTACAACAAGAAAAGAAATGTCTAATATGGCGGCCTCTGCGACTGTTGGAACAACTTCATCATAGTCTAAAGTCATTCTTTGGAGTTCTTCATACTTTCATTACGCTCGCCTCCCTCGGCTCCCTCGCTGCTGCCTCCACTCTAAGTTGAGCAGTATGCTCTGCCTCCTTCGCTGCTGCCTCCGCTCTAAGCTGAGAAATTTGCTCAGGTGTGCTCGCTTCCATCTGAGATATCTGGTCTTTTAGTCTCTGAACTTTAACATGAGATTGACTCCCGGAAGACATGTATTGTTGGGAGCCAGATCCAAAATATTGGGTTGTGGTAACACCAGATCCTTAACATCGAACCCGACCATACCTTTTAAGACCCAAAACATTAGTGATAATTCTGTTATAAATATACTCAAGATTGACGGAACTATCAATCGAAGCAGTCGTACCTTTCAGGACCCAAAACATCAGTAATAATTCTGTTATCAATCTCCTCGAGATTAACAAAACTATTAGACGAAGCAACCACTTCAAACTCTGCCTTCTTCTACTTTATTTTATACTAATAAATCAATTAAAGAGTTAGAAATGAAATATATAATAAAAAGGAATACAACATAACTTAAAATTATAAATTTAAAACTAAAAGGATGAATTAAACTATTGTAATTAAACACTATAAATATTTACAATAAATCAAATTTTATTAAGTAAATAAACCAAAATTTCTATAGCCTCGAATGTCATCAAAGATTCATCCTTCTTCCTATGCGTAATGTCAAAAAGCTGAAGGCATCCAACTTTTTCACCAGACGAAGCTTCCTACATTATAGCAGAAAAAATATAATTTAATTGTACAAAGTCATTAATATTTGAAAGAAATAATAAATTATAATACCTCGGCCTCAGCTACACAAGCAAAACTTTTGGAACCTGCCGTGTGCGTGAATTTTTGTTTCTGTCTGCTGCTTGTTCCAACTCGCTCATGGTCCTACATAATGGAATTTGAATTATATATATAATAAATATTATAAACCGAAAAATTTATAAGACTTTAAAAGTACGTAATACCTTTCCTTTCTTTGAAATCTAGAATCTAACTTGATCTTCCCATTGGTACCTCAACATTCCCGGCGGAACATTTCTTAATTTTTCGTCGAGGCTTATTTCTTTCTTAAAATATTGTTTTTCTAGCTTGCTTTTATTGTCTCTCCATTTTTTACCCAATGTTGTAACATCCCAAATTTGGGCTTAGTAGATTTGGGCCTATTAGGTTGTAACGCCCCAAAAACCTCAAAACTTTTAATTTCTGTGCATGGGAGTTAATATGTATGTGTAGCACTTAGAATAATGATATTAAGGCATTATCAGGATTATTTGAAGCCTTAGAGTTAGGGGAGACCATAGGGAAAATTTATTTTCCTACTTAGTGGACCCTAGTCTCAGGCATGAGGCCTTATAAGCAGATTGAGAGAAGAGAGGACACAAAAATGGGCTTGTGGCCCAGGGGCAAAGTGGCACCACTTAAAGAGCAGAGAAGTGGCGTCAACTGAGGAGGCCCAAATTCAAATTGCATGAAGCCCAATTCTTTTAATTAAATCTAGTTAATTTAAGGCATTTAAGTGGGTAGAGTGGGATGGCAATGAGGCTTAGAAATAGGGGGATTTATGTGAGTGGATAATGTGGATAATGTAACAGATAAAAAGGAGGAAGAGGTCCTGTTATCTAGGCCACTTGTGAAGGTATGATCGGATATGGATAAGGGAGAAAGTTTAGGAATTATCTATTGAGCATAGCAGTGGCCGAATTTCCAACTCTGAAGGAAAGAGGAAATCGATTTTGATGAGGCTAAAGGGGGTGCCGAAATTTCCATTGTAAATTAATTAGTTTTAGTTTTCAAAAGAGGACAATTCCAGCTTTTGGTTAGGGTGTGTGCTGAAAGTTTGATTAGAAAATAAGGTACTTCTTAATTTCAGCATTTATTCTCATTCTCTTCTCTTAGTTGTTTCTTTTCTCAAAAAGCCGAAAACTCCTAAAGTTCCATCTTCTTCTTCATTCTCTGCTAAATCTGAATTCTCATTATTTTCCTAAAGCATAGCTTTTTTATTTTCTCTCACTTCTTCTTTTCTCCTCCTAATTTGACAACTAATGGTTCTTCTTCTCCTATTCTGCCTAAACCGAAAACTCCTAACTCTACTTTCCTCTCCACTTTCATACCATAGCCGATTGATATTGAAAAGCCAAAATATCTGAGCCTCTCTATTTTCTTTTGGCTTTCTCATCTAGTTTTTCCTAATCATTGCCGAATCCTATCCACTATTAGGCTAATACTGAAATCTGTTATGTATCATTCGGATCTGCTGTGATAAGGTAAGAGTGCTCTCTCATTCCTTTGTTTTTTTTGGTTTTTGGAGATCATAACCGAATGGCTAGTGGGTTATAAGGCGATCATTAGTTAATGTTTGTATTCACTGATCTTGTGTTCATTTGGGCGACATGTTGGGTTTTTGAAGTGGATCTAATCGCCTAGGTTTCTAAGTTAGAAATTGTTAGTCTTCGAACCACATTACTTTTTCGGGATTTTAAGGTAAGGGTTTCGATTCTCTCTAAGTGTTCAATTGGTTTTCTTTCTTTATTTTGCCTTAACCTAATGCCTTGTTAAGCAATCATTATAGTATCCTCTGACTAAGGTCACTCATGGACTCGAATGTCAGCAAATCAAAAGAAGGTGTTGGATCTATAGTCCCAGCCCTAAAGTTCAAGAAACGCACAGTGTCAGCAGTACATGATTGGCTGCCGGGTTGTGGACCGGCTTCAGAAAAAACCTTAGACTATTAGGAATCGTAGCGGCTACTGATAGTGTCGACATAGAAAGTACTGTCATGTTGGTAATCTGGTGCATAGATCTCTATCACACTAGTTAATTTGTATTATATGTATGTTATGGGCTAAATGCCGGAAAATGAGGCTGTATGAACAGTCGTATTACCCAGAAATGGTAGGCAAGGGATGCCAGGTACGTAATCATAGAAACTTTTCTATGTGTATCAAAGTATGTGAAAGTATGTGATCGGTTTTGATAGTTTAATGTTCTGATTCTTGCATGTATGTATGCATGGGATGGGATTGATATGATGAATGGGAGCAGGTAGCATAATGATCGGTGGCTTTGCCACATACGTCACATAGTGATCAGTCTTTATGACAGGCAGCTCAACTGCCAATATATTATTAAGGTCGTATAGCGATCGGTGGCTTTGCCACATAGGTCACATAGTGATCGGTCTCTATGACAGGCAGCACAGCTATCAATATGGTGTGTAGCAGCTGGAGGGTTGATTGTAGAAATCCCCACGGTGTGATGGTTGGTACGGAGGTGTGTAGAGGATGGACTCTTAGGTTTGTGATGGGCCATGTTGCATGTAAATATATAATCTGTTGCCATTGTGTATAGGCCCAGGGCCCATAATGTGTTTGTGGGCCTCAAGGCTTTTATGTGTTTTCGGGATTTGCACACTGAGTCTTGGTGACTCGCCCTTTTATTTTTCACAACATTTCAGATGAGCAGTAAATCGTGGACATGGGAGCCGAGGCGGACTCGAGGGGCCATCAAGTCTTTTATCTTCATAGAATGTTTTCGGTTTTTTCTTTACGTTTCAATTTTTGAATTATTTTTATAATAAGGCCTCCATAACTTAGGTTATTGAACTATATATTTTTTTTATGTTACGTCTTATAAACTTATGTTTTCAAAGTCTTAATTATAAAGTGAAAGGAAAATGGGTTTTTCCAGCATGTTCAACGCAAATGTTAAAGTTTCTCCAAAAATGTCACAACTAATGATTAATCGGTTAAAATAAACTGGGATTTTCAAAACCCTTCAAAGCAAAGTTTTCAACATTAAATCCATAGCATACTAGATCCGGTCATGACGTATGGGCCGGGTTTGGGGTGTTACAAATGTCTTCTTAACATAGTCATCGGAGACCTCTAAAGCAAATCTCTCCTGAACAAAAATAGTTTAAAAAGTTAATATAAACGAAAGTTAAATCAAAGTATTATAAATTACATTCACGTTTTGTTACCTTAATATTATCCAGAGCTTGATTTTTGTTGGCAGCAGGCATGTGATGCCATGATTCGTAATTAATGGGCAACATATTGGCATTTCGTGATAAATTGCCCAAATAGCCTGCTAACAGTCGAGCATCAAATCCAACAGGCTAGCCATGATTGTTTCTCCTTACTTTAACACTCTCGATGTGCTCTAAGTCATATAAATCTTTAAGTAGTCGTCCTCAACCTCTGCAAGGCCCCACCACCTTCAATTTGAAAAATGATATATTATTATATTAAAATTAAAATGAATCAATAATAAAATTCAACATACATGAAAAATAAACTTAACATTACTTTGAAATTCTGCAGCTCGTCATCTATGTCCGTGAGTAGAAGATCAACAACTGTTTCCTCTTCACTATTTGCTTCTTCTGAATTTAGAGTATTGTGGACAATATTTAAATCTCGTAATCGTCTTCTAGGCATTTTTCCTACAATACACATGAAATAGTTCAAAATTTTAGTAACAAATAACAATAACAATAGTACATTTAAAATAGTTAAATTATATAACATGACCAACATTAAAATTATAATATTACATATAAATAATAAATCGTAAAATCTTACTAAATCATATTTCGTAAATATCTTCATCCACATCCTGGCGAACCCGTTGAAATTGTTGACTAGTACTAGGGATATTTTCATTTAAGTTTTGTTCTGGAAAAGGCAATGAAACACCCCAAACCCGGCCCAAAAAGCCTGGCCGGATTTGTTATGTTCCTCGAATCTAACTTTAGTAAATTCTCGTTTTATTTAAGAAAAACTTGATGATTTTTGTAGAAAAAAGATTAAATTAATATTTTAGGTTGAAATCAAATTGTAAAGTAAATTTATGTCTTTTAAAACATTATTTTAGAAGGAGTTAATAAATTAAAAGAAAACCAAATTTATGGAAATTACTTTAAAACATATATATATTAGTGACAAAAACATTTTTTTAAATTATTTATCGAAAAAAAACCATTTAGTTATTTAATAGATATTTGTCCATGGCAAAAAGTCCAAACACAAAAATTAAAACAGTTTATAGTGGCCTTATTACAAAAATAGCAAACCCATAATAAAGTCTAAGTAATAAAATTTAATAAGTTTAAGTTGGAAAATCTTCAAAATACTTGATATGAGCATTGGCCACCACGGAGTCCTTGCTGACCCGATCCATCGCACTACGAATCATCTAAAAAGTTATCCCACAAAAATGGGTGAGTTATAAACTCAATGTGTAACACATACATTAAAAAGCCCATTTTATCAAATGCCTTAAAGCCCAAAAATTACACATATGGCCATAGGCCCATTTAGCTCATATTTAGCCCAAAGGCCCATTTAGCTCATATTTAGCCCAAAAGTCCATTTTCATAGCAGATTAAATAATAATCAATTAAATCACATGGATATGTACAAATAATGAAATGCAAACCCGGCCCACCTAAATATCCATCCGCTACACACCACCAGTACCAACCAACACACCGTGGGGATTACTAAATCGACCCTCCATCCGCTACACACCATCGAAGCGATTCTTTGCAGTCAACATGCACATCACCCTTATAATTTTGTGGCAAGGCCACCAGACAAAATTGTGACCGAAGTCACCGGATTATTAATATGTGACCGAAGTCACCAGATTCACATATGTGACCGAAGTCACCGGATATTGTGGTAAAACCACCAGAATACTTCCCCTTTTTCAAATTCACCCATATGCCCATGTACTTACATATTATTCATTTTTCATGTCATTTACCCCAAAATCATAATATAGTCATACTTATTTCACATTTATGCATATAGCAAAATTAACGAAATATTGGGGTAAACATACTTGAATATTGTATAACAATGAATGGTATCCACAATCATTTTCAAACACATTGTCATGTAATCACATTTAAAAATAGATATATGAGATTTTATTGTAAGGTTACACACCTTATGACTGTGAGAACGATACCTTCTCGCTCGTCAACACCTAATTAATTATCACACTAGATTAGTATACACCATTACTAATAAAATTATACTATTGATGAGAGATCTACATCCTTACCCTCAGATTCTCGAACAACCGTTATTTGTGATTTTTCTCCGCTAGATGGATCAAAACCCACTGATAACCAACCAACGAAAAGTGGTTCGGTTGTACGCACTACTTCAAATAACTGATCTTCGTTAGCAGAGGGTCCACAACCCGGTAGAAAATCTCTTATCGCCGATCTGACCCATCGTTTGAAGTTCGATGGTAAGCAAAGGCCTCCTCTCTTCCAAACACTCCGTCTTGCTCTTTTCGTACCTATCTTGTTAGTCTCAAAATCACCCTAAAATAAAGTTAGTTAATAAACTATCTAAAAGGATTAATATAACCGAAAGTGATATTCTTACCTTGGATGATTTGAAAGGTTTCTCTTACAACATTGGTTTCCAAAAGATCCTTAAAATCCTTCCAAGGATTCGGCCTAGGAGAGAAAAATAAGAGATTTATGTTTCTAAATCGACTATAGTAAAAAGAGATAATGAAAACAATTGACAAAAACCTTACTTGATCACTTGAAGATTGATTTGAACAAAAGAAGAGAATAAAAAAATAGATTTGGTGATTTCGGTTTGCACAAAAAAGAAAAGAGAAAAAGATAGTGATTTATGGCTAAAATGGTTTCGATTTTCAATAAAAGAAAAGAAGAAAGGAAATCGAAATAGAAGATGATTCGGTTGACAAAAATGGATGAAAATAATGTTGATTTTGGTTTTAGTAGAAGGTAGTTTCGGTTGAGAGAAGGAAGAAAGAAAATGAAAAATGAAAGAAGAGAGAAAGAGAAGAAGAAGAAAAGATGATGATGAAGATGCTTCCAAAAGAAAAGAGATAGGTTTAGGGACATATTTGCATTCGGCCAAGAGGGAAAAATTGAAGAAGAAGTAGTTCTTTGAACTTTGGTACTTTCGGCAATGAGGGAAAAAGAAAAGAAGAAATGTTTTTCCAAACTTTTGATGCTTTTGACTAAAGAAGACAAGAATTTGAGAGAAAAGGTATTTTAATCAAAATGGTCAAAATAAAAGCCAAAACAAAGTAAAACTTTTACCTAATGTCATTAGCAAAATTCAGCTAGGAGGAGAGCTTTTGGAAAAATGAGAAAAGATGTACAAAATGCTAGAGTTTTTGGCCAACTATCACCCCCTAACTCAAAGTCAAATTCGGCCAACTAGAATGCCAACATAATCCCCCTTTTTCCTCCACATTTCTTCCCCATCAACCCTTAGATTGCTATCACAATAAACCATCCCTTTAGCCCTTAAATCGATTAGGTTCATGGTCAAATGACCATGAAAAAGCTTCAAAACATTGCCCTTACTTCAAGCCTTTTGTCCCCCCATCTTACCATCCTTTCATGATTCTATGCCATATCTTCTAGCTTACCTTTTCATATGGTCAATTAACCAAAATTAAAAGATGCTCATCCATTCTAGAAGAGTCTTGACCGACACTATAGGAAGGAAACAAAATAAAATCCTCTCATTTGCTAGCTAGGGATTGAACCTCTCCCTCAAGCACTCATCCAAGCGCCTTTACCACTTTGCTAATTACTCATCTTATGCTTAAAACCCCTTGTCATTATTTCTTAAAGCCTATCTTGCTTAGCTCCATCTTAATTATTAAAATTAAAAGTTTCACTAAGCATTCACTTACATAATGAAGTTCAAAATGAACTTCCAAAACACACTCAATCATAATTAGGCATGCAATAACATTCAACTAAGTAAAGATGCATAACCCCTAATTATCGGGATGTTCTGATTCTACCCCTTAAAAATAATTTCGTCCTCGAAATTACAGCTAGAACAAGTGAGGAATTCTTTGTGCATCGCTTCCTCCGGTTCCCACGAAGCTTTTTACGATCCATGATTACGCCATAATACTTTGTGAGAGGAACCGACTTTCTCCGTAAAACCTTTACATCTCGCTCCAGAATTTGAATTGTCTCCTCTTCATATGACAAATCTGGTCTTAATTCCACTTCTTCAGCTGGCACTACATGAGATGGATCTGACCGGTAACGGTGTAACATTGAAACATGAAACACATCATGCATTTGCTTCAATTTTGAAGGTAATTCTAACTGATATGCCACAGGTCCGACCCGCTTCAAAACGCGATAAGGTCCTATGAACCTGGGACTTAACTTTCCTTTGCGACCAAATCTCATCACCTTTTTCCAAGGTGAAACCTTTAGGAATACTTGATCTCCCACAGCAAACTCTATTTCCTTCCGCTTTAGATCTGCGTACGACTTTTGTCTGTCAGATGCTTCTTTTAACCGAGCCCGGATTACCTTAACCTTTTCTTCAGATTCAGTCACTATTTCTGGACCCAAAATCGGCGTTCCCTAATTTCATCCAACACGTAGGAGTGCGACACTTAGTCCAGATAGTGCTTCATATGGTGCCATCCGAATACTGGCTTGGTAACTGTTATTGCTAACGGTAAGAACTCTTTCCAACTTCCCCTGAAATCCATCACACATCCCCTTAACATATCTTCTAAGATTTGGATTACTCGTTCAGACTGGCCGTCAGACTGTGGATGAAATGCCATACTAAAATCCAATCTGGTGCCCAAAGCCTGATACAATGCTTTCCAAAATCACGACGTAAACCTCGGATCCCTATCCGAAATAATCGACACCGGCACTCCATGCAATCTCACAATCTCAGCCACATATAACTTCGCCAATTTCTGCAAAGAGTAATTAACCCGAACTGGGATAAAATGTGCAGATTTCGTCATTCGGTCCACTATCACCCATACTGAGTCTTTCTTAGTAGGCGTAAAGAGGAAGCCCACTAACAAAGTCCATGGTGATTCTCTCCCACTTCCTTTGTGGAATCTTTATCGGTGAAGCAATCCGAAGGTACTTGATGTTCAAACCTTAACTTCTCGACACGTTAAGCACTTTCCTACATACTCGTAACTTCTCGCTTAAGACCAAAGCCACCAAAACCGATCTCGCAAATCTCGGTATAACTTACTTCCTCCGGGATGCATAGCATAAGGGCTACTATGCAACTCTGAAGAATCTTTTGCCTCAATTCACGATCCTTGGCATACAGACTTTACCTTTGAAACACAATGCCCCATATTGTTAATACCAAAATCTTCCAATTCCCCATTACTACTGCCGTAGCTTTACACTCGGATCTTCGTCTACTAAGCATCTCTCTTTCACTTGACTCAACCATGTCGACAACATGTAATTCGCCAACAAGCTCCGTCATCGTAAAGACTAAGATGTGTAAACAACGTCCTTAAATTTGACACCACTTTTCGACTTAGGCGTCGCCACCACATTTGCCTTGCCCGGATGGTACTCGATAGAACAGTCGTAGTCTTTCAGTAATTCTATCCACCTTCGCTGCCTCAAATTCAGTTCTTTCTGAGTTAGTAGATATTTCAGACTTTTGTGGTCCGTGTATATCACTAACTTTTCCCCATATAAATAATGTCTCCAAACTTTAAGAGCAAAGACTATTGTTGCCAACTCTAAGTCATGCGTCGGGTAATTAACCTCGTGAGGTCTTAACTGCCGAGACGCATACGCAACTACCTTCCCGTCTTGCATCAGAACACATCCTAATCCCGTGTGATAAGTGTCACAATACACGATAAAATCCTTCCCTGCCTCAGGCTGAATCAAAACCGGAGCTTCAGTCAAAACCTTCTTGAGCTTCTCAAAACTCTCTTGTTGCTTATCACCCCACACGAAGGTACCTCCTTTCTCAACAATTTCGTTAAAGGTGCGACTATCGATGAGAATCCTTGATGAATCTTACGTAGTAACTGCTAATCCCAAGCTGCGAACCTCGATTCACGGACTTAGGTGGTTTCCAATCTATCACACCTCAATCTTACGAGGATCCACCTTATCCCTTCCGCCGACACCACATAGCCTAAAAACGTGACTTCCTTCAGCCAAAATTCACACTTACTGAATTTGGCATATAGCTTCTTCTCCCTTAAAACTTGCAACACAATCCAGAGATGCTTATCATGCTCCATTTTGGACTTGGAATACACCAGAATGTCATCTATGAACACCACGATGAATTGATCCAAATAGGGTTGGAAAATCTGATTCATCATATCAATGAACGCAGCTGGGGCGTTCGTCAATCCGAATGGCATTACCAAAAATTCATAATGCCCATATCTAGTTCGGAAAGCTTTCTTATGGATATCTGGTTCTTTCACCTTAAGCTGATGATACCCCGACCTTAAATCAATTTTTGAGAATACCGCAGCTCCTTTAAGCTGATCGAACAAGTCGTCGATCCTTGGAAAAGGATACTTGTTCTTGATGGTCAGCTTACTCAACTGCTGGTGGTCTATACACATCCTCATCGATCCGTCCTTCTTCTTCACAAATAGAACTGGTGCTCCCCATGGAGACACACTAAGTCGGATAAATCCACGATCAAGCAACTCCGAATCGAGCCTTAAGCTCAACTAATTCCTTGAGTGCCATTCTATATGGAGCAATAGAAAGCTGCGCCGTTCTGCAATAATTCAATCCCAAATTCTACCTCTCGATCCGGAGGCAATCTGGCAATTCTTAGAAAAATATCTACAAATTCATTCAGATCGACTTCTTCAATAGTTGCTTCTTTAGCCTCCAAGGCACTCACCAACATCAGGAAGGCTACACATCCCTTTCTAACCATCTTTTCTGCCTTAAGAGTGGATACTACATTAGATAAGTAGTTCCGTTTCTTGTCCATCACTACAACTTCTTTGTCATCAACAGTTCTTAAGGACATTCATTTAGCAGCACAATCCATATTTGCACGATACTTCACAAGCCAGTCCATGCCTAAGATCAGGTCGAATTCCCCAAATGGCAACTCCATTAAATCAGCCTAAAACTGCGTCGCTTGAATTTCTAAAGGTACTTCCTTAAAAGTTTGTCTATTACTCATGCATCCTAAAGGACTAAATACGACCATCTTCCTAGGTGCAGTCTCGAAGTCACATGCAAAGTTCCGGATACTTCACTAGCGATATAGGAATGAGTTGACCCTATATCTATCAAAGCAATAAAGGCAACCGAAATCGAACGTGCAGTGATAACATCAAGTGCGTCCTTTGTCTTCTGCGATGAAGCGCATATACGGACTGGTGTCTAGCCTCAGAGCTACCACTGCCTCTGCCTAAAGTTTCGCGACCTCTACCAGAGCCATTACCCCTTCCATTTGGACCACGGCCCTTATCTATCTTTGTTCACCTCTGCCAACTGATTAATGCCACGACTTCTTTGGCGGTTCTTATCTGAATTCTTCGGGCAATCCTTGATCATATGGTCTTTAGATCCGCACTTGAAACATCCCCCGGTCCTTTTCCAACATTCTCCCGGGTGCATCTTCCCACATTGAGCACAAGCACGATGTTGTCCACCTGTAGCAGTCTGCTGACTTCGCGACCATCATTTCTTGGTTTCTTCTGAAAATTCCGGATGACCCTGAAGATCCAAAGCTTCTCTTATTCTTATTCTAGCCTCTGTCCCGGTTCTATCTTTCAGTCCGCTTAACCTCTTCAGCTATTCTTGCCCTTTCCACCAAGATTGCAAAATCTCTTTCTATATGAGCAATCATCACTCATGATTCATCTCTAAGTCCATCCTCAAATCTGACACACTGTTCATATTCAGTAGCTACTATCCCTCTGGCATATCGGCTAAGTCACAAAAACTCTGCTTCATACTCAACTATTGACTTACTGCCTTGCACTAGATTCAAAAATGTCTTCTTCTGGGAGTCGATGTAGCTAGCTCCAACGTATTTTCCTTCAAATTTAATTTTAAAATACCTCCAATCGAGTCGATCCACAGGGTACTTTCCTTGATAGTGAGCCACCACTGGTAGGCTTCATCACGAAGTAGTGAAATAGCACCTTTCAATTTTTCTTCAGCAGTGCAGTCCAAATCGTCCATAATCCTCTCAACTGCTTCCAACCAGTATTCCGCTACATTTGGAGCTACTCCAGATACTCCCTCTAAAACCTCAGCTCCATTCGATCTTAGTCTCTCAGCTACTGACTTTCGAGACCCATTTCCAGTACTAGCTTCTGCTACTCGTTCTAAAACTCACAGCACAGCTTGTGATACTACGTCACCTTCTTCATTTTGCTCTTGAAAATCCACCCCAACAGCCAGTGGCGGAGCTTCATTTTCGAAACCTTGACTAGATCTAACTGGTTTGACACAGCCATTCTACGTCCACGACGACCACATCCCCTAGAACTCATGTCTACTACGCGTCTTTATCTATTTTTACGAAAAAGTCTTATGTATTAGAGTCTTTTCACTTCTTATTAAAAGAAAGTTTTATGAAACAGATATTCAGTGGTTTTTCCATAGTAGCACACATACACCTAGGGTCCATGTCTCTAAAATTATAGTTTTCTTAAGCTTATCAGACTTTCATATCACTTTATCAATAAAGATACATACCTGATGTATCTGGGCTGAGAACTCGGGTACCATGCTCTTATAAAACCATTTTAACTTAAGAAAACTTTCAAAAAGTCATTTGGGCCATATTTTGAAAACGTTGTGGGCTTCAAAACCCAATGCCGAGAGTTTAAAACTCGCTCTGAGACCAAGTTGAAACACCCCAAACCCGGCCCAAAAAGCCTGGTCGGATTTGTTATGTTCCTCGAATCTAACTTTAGCAAATTCTCGTTTTATTTAAGAAAAACTTGATGATTTTTGTAGAAAACAGATTAAATTAATATTTTAGGTTGAAATCAAATTGTAAAGTAAATTTATGTCTTTTAAAACATTGTTTTAGAAGGATTTAATAAATTAAAAGAAAACCAAATTTATGGAAATTACTTTAAAACATATATATATTAGTGACAAAAACATTTTTTAAATTATTTATCGAAAAAAACCATTTAGTTATTTAATAGATATTTGTCCATGGCAAAAGTCCAAACACAAAAATTAAAAGCAGTTTATAGTGGCCTTATTACAAAATAGCAAACCCATAATAAAGTCTAAGTAATAAAATTTAATAAGTTTAAATTGGAAAATCTTCAAAATACTTGATATGAGCATTGGCCACCACGAGTCCTTTGACCGATCCATCGCACTACTGAATCATCGAAAAGTTATCCCACAAAAATGGGTGAGTTATAAACTCAATGTGTAACACATACATTAAAAAGCCCATTTTATCAAATGCCTTAAAGCCCAAAAATTACACATATGGCCATAGGCCCATTTAGCTCATATTTAGCCCATTTAAAAGTCCATTTTCATAGCAGATTAAATAATAATCAATAACCCATCAACGAAAAGTAGTTTCATGTATGCACTACTTCAAATAACCGATCTTCGTTAGCAGAGGGTCCACAACCCTGGAAAATCTCTTATTGCCGATACATTTCTTCGCTTGAAGTTCGATGGTAAACAAAGGCCTCCTCTCTTCCAAACACTCCGTCGTCGCTTCTTTTCGTACCTATCTTGTTAGTCTCAAAATCACCCCTAAAATAAAGTTAGTTAATAAACTATCTAAAAGGATTAATATAACCGAAAGTGATATTCTTACCTTGGATGATTTCGAAAGGTTTCTCTTAAAACATTGGTTTCAAAAGATCCTTAAAATCCTTCCAAGGATTCACCTAGGAGAGAAAAATAAGAGATTTATGTTTCTAAATCGACTATAGTAAAAAGAGATAATGAAAACAATTGACAAAAACCTTACTTGATCACTTGAAGATTCGGCTTTGAACAAAAAGAAGAGAATAAAAAAAAAATAGATTTGGTGATTTCGGTTTGCACAAAAAAAGAAAAGAGAAAAAGATAGTGATTTATGGCTGAAATGGTTTCGATTTTCAATAAAAGAAAAGAAGAAAGGAAATCGAAATAGAAGATGATTCGGTTGACAAAAAGGGATGAAAATAATGTTGATTTTGGTTTTAGTAGAAGGTAGTTTCGGTTGAGAGAAGAAAGAAAGAAAATGAAAAATGAAAGAAGAGAGAAAGAGAAGAAGAAGAAAAGATGATGATGAAGATGCTTCCAAAAGAAAAGAGATAGGTTTAGGGACCTATTTGCATTCGCCAAGAGGGAAAAATTGAAGAAGAAGTAGTTCTTTGAACTTTGGTACTTTCTAAGAATGAGGGAAAAAGAAAAGAAGAAATGTTTTCCAAACTTTTGATGCTTTTGACTAAAGAAGACAAGAATTTGAGAGAAAAGGTATTTTAATCAAAATGGTCAAAATAAAAGCCAAAACAAAGTAAAACTTTTACCTAATGTCATTAGCAAAATTCAGCTAGGAGGAGAGCTTTTGTAAAATGAGAAAAGATGTACAAAATGCTAGAGTTTTTGGCCAACTATCACCCCCTAACTCAAAGTCAAATTCGGCCAACTAGAATGCCAACATAATCCCCCTTTTTCCTCCACATTTCTTCCCCATCAACCCTTAGATTGCTATCACAATAAACCATCCCCTTTAGCCCCTAAAACCGACTAGGTTCATGGTCAAATGACTATGAAAAAGCTTCCAAAACATTGCCCTTACTTCAAGCCTTTTGTCCCCCCATCTTACCATCCTTTCATGATTCCATGCCATATCTTCTAGCTTACCTTTTTCATATGGTCAATTAACCAAAATTAAAAAGATGCTCATCCATTCTAGAAGAGTCTTGACCGACACTATAGAGAAGGAAACAAAAATAAAATCCTCTCATTTGCTAGCTAGGGGATTCAAACCTCTCCCCTCAAGCACTCATCCAAGCGCCCTTACCACTTTGCTAATTACTCATCTTATGCTTAAAACCCCTTGTCATTATTTCTTAAAGCCTATCTTGCTTAGCTCCATCTTAATTATTAAAATTAAAAGTTTCACTAAGCATTCACTTACATAATGAAGTTCAAAAATGAACTTCCAAAACACACTCAATGATAATTGGGCATGCAATAACATTCAATTAAGTAAAGATGCATAACCCCTAATTATCAGGATGTTACAGGCAAAGTTTCTAATCTTTAGACAATGTCATCTCTACTTCCACTGCCAATGTCGAACAAGTCTCTAGGGGTGTTTCGAAGTACAACGTACCAACCCTTATCAGTTGGATCTTCGAAGTAGAAAACTTGTTTAACTTGAGAAGAAAACACATACGGCTCGTCCATCAGTTGTTCTCCGGTGTGAGTCAATCGAGAGAAATTCACTATTGTAAAGCCATATTGATCGTTTTTAATTCTGCGAGCCGTATACACATCAGCCTAATCACCTCGAAATAAGACAATTTTGCATTTATCATAATAATCCAACTCAATGATGTCAGTAATAAGTCCGTAACACTTCAGATTCCCCTCGACAGGATTACTGTCCCTAGCACTAGCATAACTTGTAATTGAAGAATTAACCATAATTCCACAATTTTGGGTTCTCCTCAATCTCTTGCGACACCTTGTATGAAATCTGTATCCGTTGATGAGGAAGGCACTATATCTTTTCACTATTCTTTTTAGACCTTGTGAAAGCTATTTAACTTCGTCATTTACTTCATTCTGACTCCAAACCTATGGAATTGAAAGTAAATCGAGTAATTATAAATGTTATGAGAAAACATTATTACTTGTCAATGAAAACTTAAATTGCATACCATTTTGCTTAACCATTCATGGAATGATTCTATGAACAACTTATTAATTTCACGTCAATTTAATCTTCGGGATCGTGAACGAGCTCTCAATATTTGTTTGTACTCACTACGGTAAAAAAAGTTTTACTTCGTTAGAAGACAAACAAATTATAATTGATGAGTATTTATCAAATTCTAGAACTTACTTCCAAAATGGTTCCATTGAATTATGATGAAAAAGAATGTATCGATGTGCTTGGACCCACGATCTATCGTCTAATTCTACAATTTCAACTTTGCCAATCGGTTCCCCTAAACTTTGAAATAAATAAGTTTCGCCAAATTATGATCTGTGAGCCCAAAGATTTCTACTTGGTCCATTCATTCTTGTTTCAACTTCTTTCAAATACCTCAACGTAAAGTCATACATTCCTCTACCAAGTAGCCTCTAAGAATTGATCCTTCCGGATAATGCTTATTGCGGCAGTATGATTCAATTTGGATAGGAACCTAAACATGATATACAACATTATCAAAAGTTGCAACTAAAGGCATTGAGGTGAATGAAGGAATATTTTGCAAATAAAGTAAGACCTTTCAATAGGATACATCCATCGAAAGAAAATGGGTCCACCAAGTATTACTTCATGCGGAAGATGAATTAACAAGTGCACCATAGTAGTAAAGAAGGAAGGCGGGAAGATCTTCTCCAGATTGCATAAAGTCAATGCGGCTCGGTCTTGTGGTCTTTCAAGTTCTTGAACATTCAAAGCTTTACCACAAATGCCTTTCATTATGTTCGACAGTTCAATTACACAAGCTGTCACCTTTTTCGGCATACAACACTGCGTAGCAACTAGCAGTAAGTCTTGCATCAAGATGTAATAGTCATGCGATTTTAAGCCAAATAGTTTTCGATCCTTAAGACTCACACATCGCGATATATTTGATGCATACGTATCTGGGAACTTTATGTCCTTCAACACCATACAGAACACTTCTTTCTCCATCTTCGACATTTAAAAAATAGCAGGTGACAACCGATATTTCATATTCGGAAGTGCTTGGGGATGAAGCTCACGCCGAATTCCCATGTGAACTAAATCAAGTCGACTCTAAAGATTATCTTTCTATTTTCCATCGACATTCAAAATAGTCCCAATGATGTTCTCGCAGACATTTTTCTCAATGTGCATGACATCAAGATTATGGCGTAAAATCTGATGCTCCCAATAAGGCAACTAAAAAAAATGCCTCTTTTTTTCCACAAGTCCGCCTCATTAGGATCATCCTCTTCATCAGATTCATCCCTAGATCTTCTATTTCTTTGCAGGTTGGCCGGTTGATTCATCTTCCCATAAATGAAATTCATATCTTTCAACATTAAGAATATTTCAGATCCACCGGTCTGCGAAGGAGCTTCTCTGAACTCTTCAGTACTGTCAAACAGAGCACTCTGAAATCAAGAGATGATTTTCCAGTAACCACCGATGATGCCCCATGTAAGAGAACTTCTTCCCATTATATAACCATTGCGAACATGTCACACAAGCTAAAGACAACACGAGCAAGCATAACGCCCCTGGTACTCCAACCGGATAAATTAGCATAAGTCGGAAGTCATTAATAGTCCACATCAAAGCCACACATAAATTAAAGTTCTCTTTTCTCATTGCATCAGATGTCCGAACACCAGCCCATAGTTGTTTTAACTCTTCAACAAGTGGTCGCAAGTAGACGCCAATATCATTCCCGGCCCTTTCTCCGTGTATAATCATAGGCAAGATAAAAGATGATTGTTTCTTGCAAACCCATGGAGGCAAATTGTAGGGAACAAGCACCACGTGCCAGGCATCAGACGTTGTGCTCATGAGTTTGTGGGTTAAATCCATCGGATGCTAGCCCAAGCCTCACACTCAAGGAACGCTTGCAAAGCTTGGAAATTTGAGTCAAAAATTTCCAAGCTAAATAATCTGTAGGATGCCTTAACAATCCAACATCGGTTCATCCATCACGATGCCACGTCATTGACATGGCTGTCTTCGACGACATGAAAAGTAGTTGAAGCCTTGGTATTAGCAAAAAATACCGTAAAATTTTAATTGACTGCTTCCTTGATTATGTATCGTGATCTTCCTCGTTACCATCCTCTGTCTTTCTATTAATCCAATAGGATTAACCACATACATGACAGCACTGTTGGTTTATCCGGTCGCCCCAATGCAACATGCAGTCATTTGGGCAACTATGAATTTTGTTATAGCCAAGGCACAAATCCTTAATCAGTTTCTTCATGTCTTTGTAAGATTGAGGGATTTTCGCAAACGGGAACATTTCTTGTAGGAACTTTAACAACATTGTCAACGAGTTTTCGGTCCATCCTCCCAAACATTTCAAGTGAAAAAGACGACTACAGAAAGTTAGTTTGGAAAATTTTGATCCCTTATACAGTTCTTCATTCATTTCACCAAGTAACGTGTAGAACCTCGCCGATTCTTCATTTGGCTGTTCATCAGGTACACTTTTTCCCCATTCGGTGAAAGTATTTCCACCAAAATTATATTCATCAGTTGCACCCAAGTTAGGTGGAAATAACCCAAAACCATCACTACGCATATTAAAAGCATCCCGCAACATGCCTTCCATGTTATCATCTCTAACATTCTGATTATAAGCACTATGAGGATAACCCAGATTCATCGATGAAGATGCTCCACTGATGTACACTCTCCATGAAAATCCATTTTTTGTACCCCAAGACAAAGCCATCAACAACTAGATGTTCGTAGATAACTTTACGATAATGCCAATTAATATTGCAACACTTCTTACACGGGCAAAGAATCATATTCTCTTGGCTTGCATTTTGAAATGCGAAATTGTAAAAGTTTCTACTCCATTTCGATAGTGTTGCTTACCCTTGACAATTTCATCCAAGTCCTATCTATTTCAGTAGTTGTTGAAGTCTAAAGTTGACAATAAATTACAGTGCTAAATTGTTAATTTATAATTTATGTAAGTGATATGATCATATATATAATCGAGTCTTCGTGTAAGTTATGTAAATTATGTAAGTTATGAAGTTTGACCTTAGAATTTTGTAAGTTATGAAATTTGATCTTAAAATTATGTAAGGTATGTATTCTTTAAGATTCATCATACGTGGCATTGTTATACCTAGGAGGATCCATTATATCTAATGATGAGATATAAGGCAACCCGTCAAGTTTCCAACCTATATACTTTGAATCTTTTTTTTATCTATACAAGTATAATGTGTTATGTATTATGGAAGTTATGTATTATGTAAGTTATGTAAGTTATGTATTATGTAAGTTAAATAATTTGATGAAAGCTATGTAAGTTATGTATTATGTAAGTTAAATAATTTTATGTAAGTTATGTATTATGTATTATGTAAGTTAAATTAAAATTTCAAATCGAGGATCAGTTGAGGTGTGAACATATATGGCATGCATTACATTGTAGTTTTTTTAAATATTAATTGGTTTTAGTTTTTGTTTGAGGGTAATGGAAAATGTTATTATATGTTTTTTAAAATTGAAATTTCTTTGTGATGTTGTTAAATTTAAAAGTTTTTAACTTACTTCTTTTAAAAAGAATTTATTTTCTATATTAAAACATATTTAAATAATGATCTATATTATTATATTGATAACAAAATATTTATAAGTTTTAAATTTAAAAAGTTTTTAAATTACTTCTTTTAAAAAATAATTTATTTTTATAATAAAACATATTTAAATAATGATCAATATTATTATTATCGATAACAAAATATTATTATCATTTTGAAAAACATTGACAATATTAAATATTAAAATCAAACATTATTAATATAAAAATTTGTAATTAGTAATTAGTAATAAACCAAAAGCCATATGAATGTAAGGGGTTAATTATTTGTAATTAATAATTACCAAAAATTAGTAATTAGTAATTATTAATTTAAATTTAATTATAAAAATATTTTTTAAACCATTTTTTATTTTGATAATATTACTATCGGAACTTAAACCTTAGATATTAACAGCTAAGGGGTTAATGCAGAACTTGTTTAAAAAAGGTTGATATAAAATCTACTAAATTGGACAAACCAAAATCCAGAAAAGATAAACATAGTTGATAAAATTGCATGAAAATTTTACATTACAATCTTGACTCACAATTTTGCACTAAAACGTACCTTAATAATTTGAAGAAGATGGTCTACTCCACTCTCACCAAGAAACAGGGGCTGCAGTCAGAAATACAAAAGATTAATAATCTTGACTAACAATTGGATATCTAATGTTTTTCTATCTGTAATATCCCAGACTATGGCTTATGCATAATTGCTTAATTGAATGTGAAAGCATGCCGTTGTATGTATAAATGTGTTCTATGAACCTTAGTGAGCAGTGAATGCTTTAGAAATTATTTAATTTTAAGTCTAAAAAGGGAGTTAAGCTCGATAGGCCTTAAGAAAATAAATGGGGAAATAAAACACACAACGGGCTTGGAAAAGTGTCGGGAGGCGCCACTTAAGGCCTTTGGGAATGATGCCCAAGCGGGATAGATGGGCCTAGGTTCGAGTCACTAGGGAAGCAAATAAGGCTTTAATTTTTGTGGCAAAGATGTAGAGATGGACGGCATAGGGAGACCGAGGAAGGAGTTTAAGATGAGGTACAACTCTTTAGAAATTTCGGCAAGGGTAGGAGAATAAGTGTTACGGCCAAGGGACTCTAGGTTTAGTATAAATAAAGCATGTTTTTGCATGATATGTTTGACATGGGGCATATGGGTGATATGTGAAGGGAAGTGAATTGGTGGTTTAATGCCCCAATATCGAATGTGGTGACTTATGTCACAATATCGAATGTGGTGACTTATGTCACAAAATAATTATCTGGTGGCTATGCCACTAATTTTATAATGGCGATGAGCACGTCGACTACAGTGACTGCCTTCGATGGTGTGTAGCGGATGGAGGGTTGACTTAGTAGTCCCCAAGGTGTGATGGTTGGTACGGGTGATGTGTAGCGGATGGTTATCTAGGCTTGGGTTCGGGTTTGCATCATGATTTATATGTGTTATTATGATTTGTTATGCCCGAAATTAATTGAGACTTGTGATGGTTGTACACATTGAGTCATTTGACTCACCCTTTTGTGGGACTATTTTTGGTGACACTCGGTGATGGACCGGTCGGAGAAGCTCGATGATGGCCATGCAGTTCGGGATTTTATTTCATTTTGGACTTGTTATATTTTAAGTATTTTGGATTTAATTTGGGTTTTGATTTGATGTAATAATGCCTTGGTTTGAAGCTGTTATGCATGCATATTTAATTATCTAAGTATGACTCGATTTTAATAATACAAGGTTAAAGTCTATTTTTCTTAAGTATAAATATTAAACGTTTTGACACATAATCACCACGAATTTTAAAATTCGAGCCCAACCCAAATCAACTATTTTCAAAAACATGCAAAATTTTAGCAAAGTTTCAAATAAGAATCGACTAGTTTTTCTAGAAACATGCCAGATCCGGTCAGGGCTTGTGGGCGGGTTTGGGGTGTTTCACTATCAAATGAATATAAATCAGCAAAATGAATATAAATAAGAATGATACTGATTTCATACCTGTTAAGTTATTACCAGCAAATCTAATCCGACACTTGTAAGAGCAGTAGGAAGCAATAATTGAAATACAAACAACATTATAAAAGTTATTAAATTTCTTACAAATTCTTTAATGTTATTAATAGGTAACTGTAACATCCTGAATTAGGGGTTGTTTGCAATTTAATTATTTTTTTCCATGTGCGTCTTGAAGAAATATGTATGCTATGATTGCTTGACATATTCTAGGGTCTAGTCATAACCCCGGGCTAGGTCTGACTTAGGGCCAAAAGTTTTTTTTTAGCACTTGAGAAGAAAAAGCTAAGTGATGATGCTTTAAAAATTATTTGGTGCAAAGCATGACACAAGGAAATAGGTGATAGGGTGGCTTGGGACACTACCTAAGGAGCTAGGAAGGGTGCGGCAAAGGAGGGTTAATTTGCCGAATTTAAGCTTGGGAGTTTTATTTTTGCGTTATGTAGGGGGAGTTGGGCTAAGAAGGCCTTAAAAATAAATGGCAAGGACTACGGACATGAAAGACGAAGTGGTAAGGTGGCTTAGGGCCGCCACTTAGGGCCTTGGTGAATGTCGCCCCAAGTAGGAAGGGGGGACTCAAGTTCGAGTCACGTTGGAAGCACAAGGTATGTTTTATTTTTGCATGCTGGCGTGAAGGGAGGGAGCTAGTGGACTACACATGGACTCTCAAATGGATGAGGATAAGTTTGGTGATTGCTTTTAAATTCGGATGGAAGAGTTGAATGATTATTATTATTTTTTTTTGAAGAGGTGATTAAGAGATAGGATAGAAGATAAATATTGTTTTAAATGGGTGATTATTAAAAGATAAAAATTATCACAAAAAGGGAGAGAGATGGCCGAATGTATGATTCCTTAGGGGCTTTCATAATCGGTTTTGAGTATAGTAAGCGGGTGCCGAAATTCATCTAACTTGTTTTTCTTTTATTCTCAATTTGTTTCTTGGCCGAATTCTTCATAGTCCTCGTTGCCCAAAATTCTTCAAACCCTTCTCTTCTTTTGGTTCTACTTGGCCGAACCTATCCTATTTTTTACTCAAACTTCATCTTTCATCTTGTGTTGGCCGAATATCTTTATCAACACTTGGGAGCCATAGCCAGAATCTTTTCACTTTTAGTCTCTTCAAGGTAACAATAGAGGTAAGTTTTCCTTTTAACAATCGGGTTCTCTTCTCTTCCTCTTGATTGTCTTGAAAGCTTGAGAATAGGCCTTGGTAAGGTTGGTAGAATATCTATAGGGTCTTAATATTGTACCTTTTGTGTGTAGTGGCTTAGGGTGCTTTGAAGGAGTCTTTCGGGTTTCGATTCTTCAAGGTAACTGGTTGTTTATGTTCGACTATGGGCCATGTATGGTATTTAAGTAGTAACCAATTGTGTGCTATGATTTTAGGGGCGAATTGACAAAGGCTTCCTAGATTTAAACTCTCTTTGGTAAGTAATAGTAAGTTTGGCCTAAGGCCATATTTCAAGTATGATTAATCCTTCAGGATTATTAGTACAGTCGAATGGCTATTAGATCTGAAAGTATGGGTGTTGGCCGATTTTAGGGGGAAACAACCTCACGGGATTTCGCTGGTATAGTTCGGGATTTGCTAGTCTCATGAATAATCGGTGTGTAAAACTCTTACACACTTTATTAGTTGGCATTACTTATTATGTTACGATTAACTATTGTGATAGTGATTTGCCTTGTGGGCATGAGCATGGATTCCGGGTAAGTCACTTGTGACTTTAAATATGTTATATGAATGACATGATGGGTAAGATGCTATGCCATGGCTTCTATATATGATTTATGATAATATGTTAAGCATGTTGTGAGCATGTTGGTAATGGGATTGAAGAGAGGAGGGGGAATATTCTCTATGGACTGTCACCAGTGGCTTTAACCACAAGATGGGTTGGCCCCATCAGTTTAATTGTGACTTTGGTCACCAGTGGTTTTGACCACACCGTTGATATGAATCCTGACTAAGTCCCAGTGGTTTGGTACCACCAGTGGTTTTGACCACATATTGATAATTGTGACCTATGGTCATCAGTGGTTTTGACCACACGATGGGTTGGCCCCATCACTTGATTTGTAACTCCGGTCAGTAGTGGTTTTGACCACCAGTGGTTTTGACCATCACGGGGTAGTTAAAGGAGTACGGATGGCTAGTTTTGGGTTGCATGTTTTGTATGTCTTACTAATATTTTGTGTATGAGTTTGCACTTCTGGGTTGGGGATTTATACACTGAGTCTTGGTGACTCACCCCTTCCCATGTCATTTTGCAGATGAGTAGATCGCGGAGATGGAGCCGGAGAGGACTCGAGGTGGCCATGCTTGTTCCTTGGATTTGAAATTTTATTTAGCACAGTTAAAGTTTATTATTTACTAAATTTTGGTTTGGGTTGTAATAAGGCCGCCAGTCATTATTTTGGATGTTCAAGTAGTTGTTTTCACTTTACTCCTGCTATATCACTAATGAATTCATAAACTGTTAAATGAATCGGTTAAAAGTAACGTTTTCAAAATAGGTAACTTTTACGAGTTTTCAAAGATGTTACCACCGGGTAGCCAAATTTACCAAGTTGACAATAACTCTGATGTTTCTAAAAAGTTAAATAACCAAATATTTTCAAAGGAAAAAGGGTTTCAACTCAACCATGTTTCTATAATCAATCCCACCAGAGTTTTTGATAGACACCATTTTATAATCTTAACAATATTTTCAGATTTTCACCAGTTAATCAAAATATCTCAAAATGTTTTTACTCTGTGAGATACCAGATCCGGTCAGGGCTCATGGGCCAGTTTGGGGTGTTACAATTTTTGGTATCAGAGCCCAGTTCAAAACTCGGCTGTGGGGGCACAGGGCCCAAAATGTTTTTGGTAGGTCTCTGTGGAATATTATGAAAATGGTTTTTAGTTTGAACAGCATGGCATCGAGTCTCCGACACCAATCCGCCCAGGTAAGTACTTCTAACTACTGTGTGAATTATTATCTGTAGAGGGGTAGAAATGAAACGTAGATAGTATAATAAGTATTTGAACCCTAGGACTAGTTTACCCCAACAATCACATAAGACTTTAAATGCCTAATTAAATAAACCTATGACTTAGTCGCCGGGTTAGGGTGTGGTGACCCTTGTGCGCATGTCTAGGATTGGATCCGGAAGAGCCTGGTACTTAAGCAGTTCTAGTGACTCACCTCCTCTTCGCAGGAATCCTACCTGGTGCGTAGCTTCAGTTCACCCTAACCATGAGGACTTATTCATAGGCTAAACCCAATAACTAAAACCCGAAAGGGAACTAGGCGTATTATTGTAAAAACCCTAGTTTTAAAACTCTTAAAATTACCCTTTTAACTTGTGAGAACTATTTTACAAAATTTTTCGAAAAATGTTCGATTTATGAAAATTATAAAAATACCCCTAGTGGTAAAATTACAAAAAAGCCTTTGGTTTATGAAATTCCTAAAATAGCCACAGTTCTAATCAAAATTTTCATTACTTTATAAAATGTCCAAAAACCTTAATTTGCAAAAATATCAAAAATATCATGATTTTGGAAAATTATGAAATTGCCCCTAACTTACAAAATTATCGAAATGCCCCAGAATTTTAAAATCCCCAAAATACCCTCAGAATTTTAGAATTTCCAAAATACCCTTATTGACAAAATCACCGAGGAACTTTATTTTGGCAAATTACGAAAATACCCCTGTAGGAAAAATGTCGAAAATACCCTTAGGATAGGAACAGACAGAAATGTCCGAAGAGTGAATGTGTATGGGAGATATTATGGAATGGATGTGCTTTTCTGTGAATTAGGATAGAAAACTTGAAACTTTGAATGATCGAAAGAATCCCTGTTAAGCTCTCTTCATAAAATTTCTTCGCGGATAACCAGTGAAACAAATACTAATCCATAAAAGTTCTTAATTAGATTAAAGCGCAATCGTTAGAAATGAGTTCTAGAAGACGTGGCCATCGTGGACGCAGTAGAGGAAGAATGACCGTGTCAGAACCCGTTAGGTTGGGTCAAAGGTCTGATAATGAGATACCACCGCCACCACTACCTCCAACTTTTGGTGTTGAGCAGCAGGATCGGAGACGAGGGTGAGGCGATATCAGTCAGTGTCTTTGCGAGTTCTTGAGATGGGGGCTAGAGCAGGTGGAGGTATGGGAGCTCAGAAATCTGTACCCGAGCGGCTCCGAGCCAATAGAGTTGAGGTGTTTCGTGGTGTATCAGGTGTGGCACCCAGTACGACGGAGTATTAGTTGGAATCAACTGATAGGATCATGGATGACCTAGATTTTTCAGCTGAAGAAAAGCTGAAGGGTATAATCTCTCTACTACGGGATGAGTCATACCAGTGGTGGCTCACCGTAAGGGATGGAGCGATGGCGGAGGGCCTCACATGGGAATTCTTTAAGGCAGCCTACCAAAAGAAATACATAGGAACTAGCTACGTGGATGCACGGTGAAAGGCTTTCTTGAACTGGTTTAGGGTAATAAGGCGGTGGCGAGTATGAGGTGAATTTCTCGATTGGCGGTATGCTCGTGGTATTGTGGTACCGAGCATGAACGCTATGTCGATTCGAGGATGGGGTGAGAGATGAGTGAGGATGATGATAGCTCTACAACAGCACGGAGTTATTTGTCCTAGTGGAGAAGGCTAAGGATCTTTGAAGGGTAAGAGCAGGTCTGTTAGGCGAAATCGGGATAGGAGTTGGAATAAGAGGAGCTCAGATCTTGAGGTTTTACGTGTAATCGCAGAAGAAGGCGAGGTATGGTGGGTCGATCAAGTCTATTAGGCTGCTCTCTGCTGTTAATCCTCAATGGCCGCCACGGTGTGCTCGGTGTGGAAAGTCTCACACGAGAGAGTGTTGGAATGGTAATCGGGGATGCTTTGAATGTGGATCCATGGAACATTGAGTTAGGGATTGTCCGAAAAAGGCAGCTAGGCTAAGGTTCGAGGTCGAACGTGCAAATGAATAGGAGGTAATGGTGTTGGCGGAGGTCGTGGGGCACCGAGGGAGGTACCGGTGGTACCGAGGCTAGGCAACTGGTTTGGTCTATGCCATGAGGCGTCAAGAGGAGGCGGCCGACCGGACGTCATAACCAGTATGTTTTGATCTTTGGAGTACCCTATAGCACCTTAATTGATATTGGCTCAACTCACTCATATGTTGCTAGCAAGTAGCAGTTGAAAACTCGAACTTAGACTCGAGCTTACTTCTAGGAAGATGGTGTGTTAAGCCCTCTAGGTCACTCTGTAGAAGTAAGTAAACTCTATAGGAATGTACCCTTAGAACTCCAAGGGGTCGTGTTCTTGGCTAACTTGATGGAACTACCATTTCGGGAGTTCAATCTAATCCTCGGGATGGATTGGCTAGTAAAGTATCAGGCCAGCCTGGATTGCGTAGCTAAGCGCATGGTGTTAAAGACCATAGAAAGAGAAGAAGTGGTGATGATAGGTAAAAGGAGAGATTACCTATCTAATCTGGTTTCTGCATTGAAGGCGAAAAATATGGTTAGGAAAGGTTGTGAAGCATATGTAGTGCATGTTTGTGCTTTGGAAGCTAAAGGTGCAGCTGTGAGGGATGTTCGGACTATAAGGGAATATGTTAATGTGTTTCTAGAGGAACTCCCGGGTCTACCTCTGGATCGTGAGGTTGAGTTTGGTATAGATTTGTTACCCAGAATCGCGCCAGTATCTATAGCTCCGTATCGGATGGCGTCGAAAGAATTAGTAGAGTTGAAGGCTCAGATCTAAGAATTGTTGGATAGAGGGTTCATCCGACTGAGTGTATCGCCTTGGGGAGCTCCAGTGCTTTTTGTCAAGAAGAAGGATGGAACAATGAGAATGTGTAGAGACTATCGACAGCTGAACAAGCTGACAATAAAGAACAGGCATCCTTTGCCCAGGATTGATGACTTGTTCGATCAACTCAAGGGTGTATTGGTTTTCTCTAAGATCGACCTTAGGTCAGGGTACCATCAGCTTAAGGTGAAGGAGGCTAATATCCATAAGACGGCATTCCATACTCGGTATGGGCACTATGAGTTTCTAGTAATGCCTTTTGGTTTGACGAACGCACCAGTCGCGTTTATGGATATGATGAACCGGGTTTTCCAACCCTACCTGGATCGGTTCGTCGTAGTGTTTATAGATGACATTTTGGTGTACTTAAAGTCAGAAGAGGAGCATGACGCATATCTTCATGTGGTTCTGCAGGTTCTAAGGGAGAAACAGTTGTATGCCAAATTCAGCAAATATGAGTTCTGGCTTAAGGAGGCAACTTTCCTAGGGCATGTTATTTCAGCTGAGGGAATCAGTGTGGATCCCAGTAAGATTGAGACAGTATTGGAGTGGAAACCACCAAAGTCGGTTACAAAAATTCAGAGTTTTCTGGGGTTGGCAGGATATTACCGGAGATTTGTGGAAAATTTCTCCTTAATTGCAGCACCGTTGACTAAGTAGCTGAGAAAAGGAGTTCCGTTTGTGTGGTCTAAGAAGTAGCAAGAGAGTTTGATAAGCTGAAGAAGATTTTGACAGAGGCACCAGTCTTGATTCAGCCTAAGGCAAGAAAGGAATTCACTTTGTATTGTGATGCATCACATACTGGTTTAGGGTGTGTGTTGATGCAAGAAGGGAAGGTGGTCGCGTATGCGTCACGGCAGTTGAGGCCTCACAAAGGTAATTATCCTACGCATGATTTAGAATTGGCTGCTGTGGTTTTTTCCTTGAAGATTTGGAGGCACTATCTATATGGGGAGAAGTCGATAGTGTACACGGATCACAAGAGCCTGAAGTACCTCTTGACCCAAAGAGATTTAAATCTGAGGTAGCGGAGGTGGATTGAGTTGCTGAAGGACTACGACTACTCTATTGAATACCATCCGGGTAAGGCTAACGTAGTCGCTGATGCATTGAGTCATAAGGTGGTAGCAGATTTACGAGCAATGTTTGCTCACCTAAGTCTCTATGAGGATGGAAGTCTTCTGGCAGGAGTGCAGGTAAAACCATCTTGGATCGATGAGGTTAAAGAGAGGCAGTTGACCGACAAAGTTTTGAGTACTCGGAGGTTGCAAGTACAGAGTGGTGAGGACGAAGGGTTCAGCTTGGGTAGTGATGGAGTGTTGTATTTTCAGGGGAGAGTATCTATGCCTAAGGATGATGATTTGAGGTAGCGGATCCTTAAAGAAGCTCATAGCAGTCCGTACGCTATGCATCTGAGAGGCAGTAAAATGTATCAGGATTTAAGAGAGCAGTTTTGGTGGTCGGGTCTTAAGCGGGAAGTAACCGAGTTAGTGGGCAAGTGTCTGACATGCCAGCAAGTTAAGGCTGAGCATCAATTGCCATCAGGGTTGTTACAGCCGGTAAAGATCCCACAGTGGAAGTGGGAGGGGATTACGATGGATTTTGTAAGTGGGCTTCCCCTTACGCCCAATAAGAAAGACTCGATATGGGTGATAGTAGACCGGATAACTAAGTCGGCCCATTTCATACTAGTAAGGGTTGACTACTCGCTTCAAAGGTCAGCCAAGCTGTATATAGCACAGATAGTGCGATTACATGGAGTACCTATGTCCATTATCTCAGATAGGGATCCTCGATTCACGCCAAGATTTTGGAAGGCCTTACATCAGGCGTTGGGCACGAAGTTGAATTTCAGCATGGCTTTTCATCCACAGTCTGATGGACAATCTGAGAGGGTAATCCAAGTGTTGGAAGATATGTTAAGGGCTGTGTTTTGGATTTTCGTGGTAGTTGGGAAGAGTACCTACCTTTGGCAGAATTCACTTATAACAACAGTTATCAAGCAAGTATTCAGATGGCACCGTATGAGGCGCTGTATGGTCAAAATGCCGTACTCCTACGTGTTGGACAGAGCTGGGTGAACATTGGATGTTAGGGCCAGAGTTAGTGGCAGAGACAGAAGATAAGGTTAAGGTAATTCGGGCTCGTCTGAAGGAGGCATCAAACAGGCAGAAATCCTACGTAGATCTTAAGCACAGAGAGGTTGAATATGCAGTGGGTGATAAGGTTTTCCTAAAGGTATCAACTTGGAAGAAGGTGCTGAGGTTTGGCCGAAAGGGCAAGCTAAGCCCTAGGTTCATCAGGCCATACACAGTGTTGAAATGTGTGGGACGGTAGCTTACCAGCTCGAGTTGCCGACAGAATTGAGCCAGATTCATGACGTCTTCCATGTTTTGATGCTTAGGCGCTATCGATCAGATCCATCACACGTAGTGCCGATTGCAGAAATTAAAGTGAACTCAGGCTTGTCTTTCGAGGAGGAGCCGGTACAGATTCTGGATCGAGACATCAAGGTTCTGCGTAGGAAGTCAGTACCTTTGGTAAAAGTGCTATGGTGAAACCATGGTACGGAGGACACCACGTGGGAACCCGAGGATGTGATCGTCGGAATACCCCAACTCTTCTGATCCAGGTAATTTCGAGGCGAAATTATTTTTAAGGAGGTAGAGGCGTAACATCTGAATTAGGGGTTGTTTGCAATTTAATTATTTTTTCCATGTGCGTGCTTAAAAAAATATGTATGCTATGATTGCTTGACATATTCTAGGGTCTAGTCATAACCCTGCTAGAGTCGACTTAGGGCCAAAAGTTTTTTTTTAGAACTTAAGAAGAAAAAGCTAAGTGATGAGGCTTTAAAATTATTTGGTGCAAAGCATGACACATGGAAAGCAGTGATAGGGTGGCTTGGGACACTACCTAAGGAGCTAGGAAGGGTGCGGCAAAGGAGGGTTCGAGCTGCTGAATTTGCGCTTGGGAGTTTTATTTTTGCGTTATGTAAGGGGAGTTAGGCTAGGAAGGCCTTAAAAATAAATGGCAAGGATTACGGACATGAAAGACGAAGTGGTAAGGTGGCTTGGGGCCACCACTTAGGGCCTTGGTGAATGCCGCCCCAAGCAGGAAGGGGGGACTCAAGTTCGAGTCACGTTGGAAGCACAAGGTATGTTTTATTTTTGCATGCTGGCGTGAAGGGAGAGAGCTAGTGGACTGCATATGGACTCTCAAATGGATGAGGATAAGCTTGGTGTTTGCTTTTAAATTCGGCTGGAAGAGTTGAATGACTATTATTTTATTATTTTTTTAAAGAGGTGATTAAGAGATAGGATAGAAGATAAATATTGTTTTAAATGGGTGATTATTAAAAGATAAAAATTATCACAAAAGGGAGAGAGATGGCAAAATGTAGGATTCCTTAGAGACTTTCATAATCAGTTTTGAGTATAGTAAGGGGGTGCCAAAATTCATCTAACTTGTTTTTCTTTTCTTCTCAATTTGTTTCTTGGCCGAATTCTCCCTAGTCCTCATTGCCAAAAATTCTTCAAACCTCTCTCTTCTTTTGGTTCTACTTGGCCGAACCTATCCCCTTTTCTACTCAAACTTCATCTTTCATCTTGTGTTGGCCGAATATCTTCATCAACACTCGGGAGCCATAGCCAGAATCTTTTCACTTTTAGTCTCTTCAAGGAAACAATAGAGGTAAGTTTTCCTTTTAACAATCGGGTTCTCTTCTCTTCCTCTTTGGTGTGCCGGAAGCTTGAGAATAGGCCTTGGTAAGGTTGGCCGAATATGTATAGGGTCTTAATATTGTACCTTTTGTGTGTAGCCGACACTAGGGTGCTTTGAAGGAGTCTTCTGGGTTTCAATTCTTCAAGGTAAGTGGTTGTTTATGTTCGACTATGGGCCATGTATGGTATTTAAGTAGTAACCGATTGTGTGTTATGATTTTAGGGGCGAATTGACAAAGGCTTCCAGGATTTAAACTCGCTTTGGTAAGTAATAGTAAGTTTGGCCTAAGGCCATATTTCAGGTGCGATTAATCCTTTAGGATTATTAGTATAGCCGAATGGCTATTAGATCTAAAAGTATGGGTGTTGGCCGATTGTAGAGGGAAACAACCTCACGGGATTTCGTTGGTATAGTTCGGGATTTGCTAGTCTCGCGAATAATTAGGTGTGTAAAACTCTTACACACTTTATTAGTTGGCATTGCTTATTATGTTATAGTTAACTATTGTGATAGTGATTTTCCTTGTGGGCATGAGCATGGATTCCGGGTAAGTCACTTGTGACTTTAAATATGTTATATGAATGACATGATGGGTAAGATGCTATGCCATGACTTATATATATGATTTATGATAATATGTTGAGCATGTTGTGAGCATGTTAGTAATGGGATTGAAGAGAGGAGGGGAATATTCTCATGGTGTCACGGTGGTTTTGACCACAAGATGGGTTGGCCCCATCGGTTTAATTATGACTTCGGTCACGGTGGTTTTGACCACACCATTGATATAAATCGTGACTAAGTCGGTGGTTTGGTACCACCTTGGTTTTGACCACATATTGATAATTGTGACCTATGGTCATCGATGGTTTTGACCACACGATGGGTTGGCCCCATCACTTGATTTGTGACTCTGGTCACGATGGTTTTGACCACCGAGTGGTTTTGACCACAGGGGTAGTTAAAGGAGTATGGATGGCTAGTTTTGGGTTGCATATTTTGCATGTCTTACTAATATTTTGTGTATGAGTTTGCACTTAGGGTTGGGGATTTATACTTTGAGTCTTGGTGGCTCACCCTTCCCATATCATTTTGTATATGAGTAGATCGCGGAGATGGAGTAGGAGAGGACTCGGCTGACCATGCTTGTTCCTTGGATTTGAAATTTTATTTAGAACAGTTAAAGTTTATTATTTACTAAATTTTGGTTTGGGTTGTAATAAGGCCGCCAGTCATTATTTTGGATGTTCAAGTAGTTGTTTTCACTTTACTCCTGCTATATCACTAATGAATTCATAAACTATTAAATGAATTGGTTAAAAGTAACATTTTCAAAATAGGTAACTTTTACGAGTTTTCAAAGATGTTACCACCAGGTAGCCAAATTTACCAAGTTGACAATAACTCTGATGTTTATAAAAATTGAAATAACCAAATTTTTCAAAGGAAAAAGGGTTTCAACTCAACCATGTTTCTATAATCAATCCAACCGGAGTTTTTGACAGACATCGTTTTACAACCTTAACTATATTTTCAGATTTTCACCAGTTAATCAAAATATCTCAAAATGTTTTTACTCCGTGACATACCAGATTCGGTCAGGGCTCATGGGTCGGGTTTGGGGTGTTACAGTAACTTTAATGTTATTAAAATTCTTACAAATTAACTCAACATTTTAATTAAAATAAAATAGGTAGATTAACTAACACGTTATAATTGAAAATATTATAATAATAATTAAATTCCTTTTCTTTCATTATTTAATAGAATAAAAGTTAGGATTTTTTTCCTTTTAATGTTTTTAAGGCACATTGTACTCTTAAAAAATATATTATTTTAAATTTTAGAGACAATATTGTTACAACCATAAACATTGAACATAAACCATAAATTTATTGTTTTAATTCTATTTATCGTAATTGAAATGTGATAATTTGCGGTAAGTTCACCATCATAAATGGTATGCATATTGATTTATTTTCTCGTGACCATTTTTATAAGTAACAAAAAAAAAAACACACGATTCCAATTATCACAATGACCAAAATAAGATGCATCTACAACCACGACACAAGTGAAAACAAATATGATTGCAATTTAAAGTATGATTTGTGAATTCCCATTTTCACTTTCATAGTAAGGAAATTGTTGTTAGCCCAGTTCTCTCCAACCATAAATTATTAGGCATGGAATCATTGCCTCTGTATTCCACTTGAAATTTGAATGTCAATAAACATAAATAAGATTAGCTGCAAATCCAAGTGGTAGGCTAGGCTGGTTTCAGCTAACTCTCACTGTAATCATATATCAAAGTTGAGTTCATATTCTCTGGAATTTGGCTGGCATTTGTATGAATAGGCTAATCTTCAACCTTCTCTACATGCGTTCTATATCAAGTTTGAGCATATGAATCAGTTCCCAACTTAGATTTTTTTTTTGGTACAATGCAATTTGCAATAGCAAAATATCCCAATCTGATAGAATTATTTAAATAGTGGGATATATGACAAAAATGAAAAATCTTTCACATTTAAAGTAGATTTGCTGCTATCCAGTGATCTAGAACCAAAGATTCATTAACATATTTGTACTCCCTATTAACTAGCTTATCTCCGATTGCAAAATCTCAAATTATTTTGTTCAGCTCAACTATCATTCCTAGAAAAATAGCATGCAATCAAAGTTTCATCTTCAAATTAAATAGAAAAGGCACGATCTCTGGGGTAATTAGCCTATCAATCAAATACTATGACTATAAGAATCAAAAGGAGACCAATTAGATGAGATTAGAATACCTTGGGTCGAGGAATGATTTGAGCTTCAAGATAAACGATATGTGAACTTTGAAAGAATGCAGAGAGCGAGGGAGAGAAGCCCAAAGGGAAAGACAGTACTAATTTAATGCTTCTAGATATTGGTTGCCCATTAAACAAAAACAAAACCAAGTGTAAATCAGTTAAAATGAAATTTATTGCTTATCTACTTAACCCAAACTCATAAAACAAACAAAAAGGAAAAGAGGGAAGAGATTACATTAAAGATGAGATCTTTGTTATCAGAGATGCGAGCCAATGAGTATCCTCAGAAGAATGTTAAATTGTTGCTGGACCAAACCATTCAATCAGAATAATAGCCTGAATTTCCAGCAGTGGCGTGTAGTAGAAGATTCGATGGTGGCAGATGCACTTGTGGAAGATGCACTTGTTTCATCAACTAAGCAAACATCTGAAGGCTAAAAGCTAATTTATCATACACACTCTCTTGACATTCCAGAAGACAAATAAGAAAACAACAACTCCTACATTTTAAAAAAATAACAGATTAGTTGTTTTAGAATCTAATCAAATAAAAGTAAAACCATAAATTTCAATATGGAGTTAAAAGTACAGAGGTAAATCTATCTTTGGTTTATAAAGATAATGACAAAGATCAAGTTCGACTGTCAATTTGACTATAAAACCACAAATTTCAAATCGACTGTCAATGTTATCAAGTTTCAATTTCAATTCTTAATTCATCTAAAACAAATTTCAAACTTTACATATGATTAAACATATATATCCAATTAATATTTATATGTTTAAAGAGCTATAATACGAATATTAAATACCAATATTGCCTCAAAACTTTGAAGAGTTTCATTTGAACCTAGAAAATATGGCAGCATTGGAGATATCAAACAAGATTATTGATGATGAAATGAAGCCACTTCAATTGCAAAAGTTAAATGAGAAAAGTTCAATAGACCAAGAATAGTGAGTTTTTAGCAGCGTACATAAAGGGCTATAAGACTTCCTTATTCAGTTATTTCTTAGCATCATTTCTTAGCATCAACTGAAACCATACAGCAGGTAGCAAAGAAAATCAGTCAATGAGTATTGGTCATTCATAATTTTAAACAATAACTAGAATTGATAAAAAGCAAAATTCATATATCTTTGTAGAGACATGAACACAATATTTATGTTAAACATTTAACAATTGCTAGGTACTAATTTCAATTAAAATAAAATAACTATGTTCAGCCATAGTCCAAAATATAACAAAAATGAAAAATCTTTCACATTTAAAGTAATATCACAAGCAAAAGCTATCGCCTTAAAACTGTAGAAACCAAAAACCAAAAATCATTTACTT
Organism: Gossypium rotundifolium; assembly: GCA_025506655.1. Classification (NCBI taxonomy): domain Eukaryota; kingdom Viridiplantae; phylum Streptophyta; class Magnoliopsida; order Malvales; family Malvaceae; genus Gossypium; species Gossypium rotundifolium. Next base: position 31,073,569 of record CP106732.1, on the reverse strand, counting down.
AAAACAGCAAAAACAGACATCTAAACTAAAAAAAAAAAACCTTCACATACGACATGGCTGCTTTGAAGTTAGCTTTCCACTGAGTAAGATGAACTTGGTATTCTATTATTGCTCAATGTCAGTTAAAACCTGTGAAATAAAAAAGAAGAGAACAGAATCAACAAAGTTTCTTAATCGTTATTGGAATATTTGTAACAACAATGACTACGGCCAAATCGAAGCAAAGAGAGATTCAAATAGGGCATTACTATACTGTTGAAACGTGAAAAGAAATGATGGAGAGGTGGAGTGTAACATCCTAAAATTTGAGTATTGATATGATGCATGTTTTGGTGCTTAACTTGTGTATAATTAAATTTTGCATGATTAGTATATTCTAGAGAAGACTTGAGAATTATTCGGAATTAGAATAAATTTTAGTAAGGGTATTTATTTGAAATGGATCAAGTGACTCTGAGGTTTAAGTAAATTTAAGTGTCAAAACTTAGCATAAGATGAGCTAGTAGCAAGGTGGTGTTGGCGCATGTATGTTTGCTTAAGGAGAGAGGTTTGAATCTCCTAACATGTAATTTGAAAGCTTTTATTTTTTCTTTTTCTTAGCATGTGTCGGTCATGGATAATGATTAGGATGAGTTGGATTAAATTTTTATGGCAAGAAGACCATGGGAAAATTGCAAGTGTTAACTTAGGGAAAGGAATCATTTGAATAAGGTATGTAGGGGGAACACAAGGCACATATCGAGGAAGATGTTTTGGAAAGTTTGGAGTGCCCAAACTTTGACTTTGAGGCCATGTACTTGGATGGTTTTAGGGGCTAGGGGGTGACCAAAATTTTGAAGGCTTTGGCAAGGTTTAGGTGTTAGTTGGTCATTTTGGCATTTGGACATTTTTGTGCTTTTCTCTAAAACTTTTCTCTCCATTTCCTCTCTTTAGCTGAATGCACCTTGAGCAATAGGCAATATCTTTGCTTTTTTTTAGTCATTTCATATTTTGACCATTTCGGTCTTATTTTGCCTATTCTCTCAAACCATTTCTCCCTAGTGCCGAAATCACCAAGACCTTAGAAGGCCATTTTCTCTTTTCTTTTCTTTTTGTAGAATGTACACAAGCCTCAAACTCATTTCTTCATTTATCTTCCATTCTTGAAAAGAACCGAAACCTAAACACCTTATTTTCCTTTACCCTTCTTCATCTCTTTCTCCTTACAAAAATCTCTTAAACATTTTTCTCCCTTTTATTTTCACCATGGCTGAATGTTACTAAGCACCATCTCCTTCAATTTTCCCTTCATAACCAAATCTTCTACAACTCACATATCTCCTTCTCAATCATTTTTCTTTCTACTCAAACTTTTATCAATCGGTAAGTGGCTAGTACAATATTTTGGAATTTTTATTTTCCCTTTCTTTTGTGCCGAATCTATACGTGGTGTGGGATGGCCTTTTTGGATTGAGACCATCATCATACCATTTCACATTCTATTCTTTTATCTATCATTGAAACTTAGTGGAGGGCTAAAACTCAAGTGTTTGAAAACATCGTAAATTGTTGGAATCGAATTAAGGTGTTAAGGTAAGGGATTATTAAGGATTTTCATATTACTCGACATATGTATATAAATGGTTTATTAATCAATTTCGTTTTAGCGGATGTTATCACTAGATTGTCATATTATGGAACGAGGATATTTGTGAGACAATCAAGATAGGGATAAAAAGGGCAGTAAATAGTGTTCAGAAGAGGGGTGGTTCCGTTATTACCCCTAAGTTTAAGAGAAGAACTGTTTCGAGAATCTGAGACTTTCCATCGGGTTGTGGACCCTCACTTAGTGAAAATCAATTATTTGAAGTCGTACATACCCCCGGACCATTGTTTACTCGTGGTTCTGAACCTTTGATCGGAGAGAAATTACAAATAGTGGTTGTTCGAGATTCCGAGGGTAAGATCTAGATCACTTAACATTAGAATAGTTTTATATTAAATATTAGTGTTCTAATCCATCGTGATATGTGTTTAGATATCGACGAGCGGGAAAGTGTAGTTCTCACCGTAATCAAGTGTGTAATCTCACTATAACACCCCAAACCCGGCCTAAATGTTACGACCGGATCTAGCATGTCACATAAAAAGGGTTGTTTAAAAACTACGCGTTTGTTAAAAATTTTGAGTTTAAATATTTATTCGCTTGTTATCATTTTGTTAACATTTTGGAAAATGATTATTAAGCATTTAGGAAATTCATGTATTGAACATTTAATAATAATAGGCAGTAATAAAATTAAAAGCTAAACCAAACAAAATACCAAAATTAAAGTTATAGTGGCCTCATTACAACTTAAAATCTCGAATTAAAAATAAGTTTGAAATAAGAGAACAAGTTTACGAGAAAGCAATGTATGGCCTCCACGAGTCTGCCTCAGCTCCCAAATCCGCGATCTAATGATTACCTGCAAAATTAACTAAGGGGTGAGTCATCGAGACTCAGTGCATGAATCCCCATCCAAAAGATATTAAGTTCGTACATAGATTCATATGCAAATATGCATGCCATGCAATCCCACCAACCTAAATGTCCATTCGAGTCTCCCAAATGTACCCCGTGTGGTACCAAACCACTGGTGGTGCCAAACCACTGGTGACCGAAGTCACAAATAAATTTATGTGGTACCAAACCACTGGTGACCGGAGTCATAAATAATCATGTGTGGGGCCAACCCACTTTGTAGTACCAAACTACTGATGACGATCCCCTTTGATGTTATGTGGGGCCAACCCACTGTGGTATTAACCACTGGGACGAGTCACAAGAAAATCATATGTGGTACCAAACCATTGGTGCCCGTAGTCACAAATATCATGTGGGGGGCCAACCCACTTTGTGGTACCAAACCACTGGTGGCCGTTTGATAATCATACCTTCCCCCTCTGCTCATCATACTCAATCTCATGCAACATGTCATGACATAATAATTCGTGTATGCAGTATGTCATGTATCCAAATCATATCTCAAATATCACGTATGAAATGAATTACCATCATACTCAGATAAACATAATACAACACAATCATGCTAATTAACCTCTAAGGGTATAATCGTAATTTTACCTTCTAGGGGTATTTTGGTAATTCACCCTTTAGGGGTATCTTGGTAATTCTACTCATAACCAATCCATGTAAGCAACACATCTCAAACATAGTCAATCATACAATTAACACATACAACGCTAATACTACCACGAGTGTACAATGATTATTTTATCGTATAGGGGTAAAATAATAATTTCACAAATTAAGGGTATTTTGGTAATTTCATAAACCAGGGGTATTTTGGTAATTTCATAAACCAGGTATATTTTGGTAATTTCATAAACCAGGGGTATTTTGGTAATTTTATACCTATACTGGCCTTTCTTGAAGGCCCAATGTCGTCCCGAATGACTTAGCTACCACTTCCAGTTGTTACCGGACTATTAGGCCTAAACTTGATTTCGGCCCATTTAGGCCCACATGCTCATGAGGCCCACCTAGCACAAATCTAGCCACGTATATAAGATTCACCTAGTTTAGTTCAATAAATTCTAAATAATCATACAATTTACTCATATGGGCCCATGGGCCCATTGGGCCCACTTTGACCCATCGCTGCCCAAGCAGCCTCGACCCATAAGAATACTCATGGGGCCTCAACTATCGCATCAAAGCCCCCACATGTGCGCTCGTATGCTCCTGTGGCTACTATTTTCGTGACCAACACTTCGGCATTTGCCGCTCTACAACTAGAGTAGAGGGAGTTACACACCTGATAGGAGTCTGGTGTTAAACCGCGCTGCGACCACTGCTGTGCCCAAATGCCCACCAAGGTATGTTATCTCTCCTCCTAGAATTCTCTTTATATAGCTAGCTTTTCACCTTCCTTCCTTGTATCTTTCCGATGTAGGATCCCTCCGTTAGCAAAGTTTAAATCCAATTCAAACTCTTGCCACCCCAACTTAGCAAAATAAATACTCCCTTGCTTGACATGAGATTCGAACCCAGGCCCCCTTGCAACATAATCCACGCCACTAGCCACTTTACCAACTAGCTCCTTGTGTTTTAAACCATGCGCAACTAAATATAACCCTATGGCCAAGGTCTAAATTCATTTAATAAAAATAATCTAAAAGGAATGCAAACGCTACAACTAGAACCTTGGACCTCCTTCCTTCCTTGTGGCGTCATTCCCTTGTCCCTTAAGTGGCGTCACTTGGCCACTACACTACACACTCCACTTGTGTTATTTCCCCCATATTTTGTTCTTAAGGCCTACCTGCCAACTTCTAGGGTTTTTTTCACCTAAAACCAAAATTTCCCCAAAGCCAAAGTTTAATCCCGGGACTTCATAAAAGCCCTCTAATCTTCCAAAATCACTCACCTAATAGGTCCAACTTGCATTTAAGCCGATCTCTTATTCTCCAAAAATTTTAAATGCTACTACGCTCAAGGCCCATTGGGCCCAATCCTACTAGGCCTAATTTCAGGATGTTACACTCACACCGTATCTCATGGATTAGATGACTATATCATATAAATCGGTTAGAATAACATATTTATCATCTTAATGATAAAAGTTTTGAAATTGGTATTAAGATCATGAAAATTACGAAATTGCCCTTAACGGGCTAATTCAATAAAAGTGATAATTGGGCCATATGTGATATTTGATAATTGGGCTATATGTGATATTTGATAATTGGACAATTTGGGCCATATGTGATAATTGATAAATGGGCCGTATGTGATAATCGATAAATAGGCCATATGTGATATTTGATAATTGGGCCATATATGATAATTGATAAATGGGTCATATGTGATATGAGATTTCGTGGGCCAAAATGTGAAATGGGCCAGATTGTAATAACTTTTATAATGGGCCTTATGTTGGAATAATTATATGAATGGATTATTATGCATATTATATACATGATTGCATGGGTTGGGCTATTTGACAAAGAGAAGTTCTGGTAGCTTTGCTATAATATTTTGATGGCTCTGCCACAATTCTGAAAAATGGCAAATGCCATGTAAATTTTGTGAATCCGATGGCTTGTCCACGAAATTTGAAATACGGCTTAATGGCTACTTCAGTGTGTTGGCGGGGCGGGTGACTAAAGCTCCACACAGGTGTGCTGGTTGGTACGGGTGGTGTGTAGCGGATGGAAATTTAGGTTTGGTTTTGGGAATTGCATATCACTTGCATTTTATACATGCTAAATTATTATAATTGTAATGGGCTTAGGTCCAAATAAATGCTTAAATGGTTTTGGCCTAGTGGACTAAGGTAAGTGAGTTACACACTGAGTTCTAAGTAACTCACCCCAATTTTTTACCCTCTTAGGTAATAATAATTGATGGAGACTTGGGTCGGAGATGACTTCGTGTGGAGGCTTTACTACAAATGGTGGTTTATAAAACTTTAAGACTTCTTTAATAAATTTTATTAAGTAATATTTTTATGGCGATGTAATAAGGCCTCTTTAATTATGGATTTTATTATGTTTTAGTTTTCCTAAGTTGGATTGGTTTAGTTTTTATAAATGTTTTTCTATAACTCTCGTATAAAATAAAGGTTTTTCTTAAATGTTTTGAAACTTAGGAAAGTCTTTTAAAACTTTTCGATGAAATATTTCAACTAAATAAATCCAAAGTTTTAATCAATTACTACTCTATAGATCAAATGATAAACTATTGTGTTTTTAATTATGGTTTTAAATGAACTTCGATTTTTCGATAAAGTCACTCTCTTAATCATTTTGGAATTTTATTTCTACATTGATAAATGATTTGAATGTACGTTTAATTTGTGTAACATCGAAAAAGTGGGCCTACGCATTTACATGGTAGTCTAATATGTTAAATTGAGATTGTAAAGGTTGGGCTGACTTTTTGGATTAAATATTTGGATTAGGGTTAAAGTTAGTGCTCTAGATAATTTAAAGTGAAATAGTGGGCTTTAAAAATTTGGGTTAGGTGGCTAATAAATGGTGGTAGCTTATAATTTAAGAAGATGGATAATTAAGTGACAAGCTGGGCTTGTGGCCCAAAGAATTAAAGTGCAATAAGTGGGCATAAGGTGGCGCCATAAGGGGGGAGGAAATTGGGCCCTTGTATGGCCGATTGGGCCTTAAAAGTTGGGTCAAATTTGGCACTTAAATGGGAAAGGGGTGGACGACAATTAGACTACCGTTTAGGAGTTATTTCTTTTATTTTAAGTGTTAAAAAGTTGATGATTGATAAGGAGGAGTTAGTTTTAAGGTGGGCTCTCCTAAAGGTAAGATAAGGATTGAGTTATCAAGAGAGTTAAAAGCTATCAGATGACAACAGAGTTGGCTGAAAATCCAACTCTGGGAGGGGAGAGTTGGCCGAAATTCCAACTCTGTGTGTGTGGGTATGCCGAAATTTCTCTATAAATAGGAGTAGTATTCTTCAATTTGGTATCTTGAAACCCTATTATTCTCTCATTCTCGTCAAAATTTCCAAGCCTTCTCTACAGTTTCTCTTTTTCTTTTTCTAAGAGCCGAATTCCTTTGTTCATACCCTCATCTCCCATAGCCGAATCTACAAGTGAGATCTCTGTTTTCCCAAAAGTGCACTGTAAGCCGTATACTCTTTAGTATTTCGGTAAGTTTCGGGATTTTTCCTTTTTTGTGATTCCCTTATTTTTATCAAACTCCTAATCTAAACCATTGTTACAAGGTCCTTTCGATTATACTCTTTACTCCTAGAAACCGAAACTATCCCATTAAAGCCGATTTGGTGGAAAAATCGAAGGTAAGAAGTGGTAAGTATGGCCGAATGGTCTTCCATGATTCTTTCCATTTAGCCGAATGGCATATGTGTTAGAATGGTTGTGATTTTAGATTCATTTAATATTTGGGGAATGGTCGAATGTACGAAGGTTGGTGGTGACAATTTCTAAAGGATATTCGGGATTCGGCTAACTAGGTAAGTGTTCGTTTTAAAGGTTACATTTAACTAATGAGTTAGATCTCATCGTTTATTTGGTTTAGTGATTAAGGGATTGTTATGGACTCAACTAACGGTCAAGCAGAGAAGGTTGGATCTGTAAAACTGTCGCCCAAATTCAAGAACCGATTTGTTTGATGTGCGAGATTATTAACGGGTGTGGGCCAAAATCAAAGTCAGATCATGTGCCAATAGTAGTTGTTTCAAGTGATAGTAACGCAGATATAGCAAAAGCCTTAGTACACAAATCAGGTGTGTAACACTTCCCCACCGTCTAGATCTGATTAATAATAAATGTATATATATGTATATGCGTTCACAAGATTTATATGTTACATTAAAAGATGAAATCTCGGATTTAAACGATGGACCCTCAGGTTAGTAAATAATCTGACTATATGTTACAGGTAAATTGTTGTACATGTTTTAAATTATTGTGCATGTTGCATGGGGTGGGTGATGAAAGGAGGAACTTATATGCACATGTATATGAGTAACGGTTTTTACCGTGAACTCTTTATGTGACTAATGCCGTGAATCGTTATATGGGCTTGGTCCATTATATGTTATAAGGGCTTGGCCAATATATGTTGATGAGCGGTTTGATTGCCATCTTGGAGAGAAAAGTGTGGGTTGATTGTAGAAATCCCCAATGGTGTGTTGGTTGGTACGCAGGCGTGTAGCGGATGGAAACCTAGGCAAATGGGTTGGGCTTTGCATATTATATGTTTCCATGTAAATGAATTTATTATCATGTTTAATGAGGCCCAAATCTAGTGGTGCATGAAAGTTGCACACTGAGTCTCACGACTCATCCTCTTTAAACTAACCTTTCAGGTGACGATTAGTGCATCGGACCGGGCCAGAGTGGAGCGCAAGGTGGCCATACAAAAGAAGGTGGATCCGGCGATAAAGTTTCCCCATATTAGTTTTTTTTAAAGTACTTTATATGATGGATTTAAAATATATTGTAATAAGGCCATAGGCCATTTGTTTACATTTTAGATTTTAAATGGGCCTTTTGTACTTATTCTCATTTTAATTTCTTTCAAGGACATGTAATTAAGTTTTGGGCTTTTGATTATTAAGGCACAATTTATGTAATTTTCTATTTGGGCTTTTTGCCAACATGATTTGTTTTACTAAAAATTTTCTTAGTGACAAACCAGATCCGGTAGTAGTGTTTGGGCCAAGTTTGGGGTGTTACAAATTGGTATTAGAGCCCGGTTCAAAACTCGACTTTAGGATTTTGGGCCCGAAAGATTTTCTAAAAATGGGTTTTTAAAACATGGATTTTTATTAGTAAAGGTTTATTAGCTCAGCATGGCACCTGCGTCTCCGGCCAAGTTCGCCAAGTAAGTACTCTAAACCATTGTGTGATATATATATATATATATGGGGGCTTGATGGGCTTTATGGGACGTAGGCTAATTTAATTATACTTTGATGGACTATAGGCTTAGCTTAAATAACTTCTTAAATTCTATAAGACTTAATTTATCCAAACAAATCCTGTGAACTAGTCGCCGAGTTAGGGTGTGGCAACAGGCATACGCATGTCTAGGATTGGATTCAGGGAGAGCTTGGTATTTAAGCAGTCCTAGTGGCTCACCTCCTCTTTGCTGGAATCCTACCTGGTGCGTAGTGACTGTTCACCCTAACCATGAGGGCTTGTTGACGAGCCAAAATTTATAATTAAAACCCGAAAGGGACCAGCCACCCTATTTTGTAAAATTACTAAAATAACCTCTAGTTTCAAAAATTTCTAAATTTCCCCAAATTTTAAAATTATCAAAATACCCCCAAATTTTAAAATTACCGAAATACCCCCAGATTTGCGAAATAACCGAAATACCCTCGAGTTAGAAAATTACCAAAATACCCTTATTTTGCCAAATCACACGAAACCTTATTTTGGAAAATTACGAAAATACCCTATAGGATAAAATTATGAAAATACCCCTGGGTAGTGAAATGAAGAAAATACCCTTAGGTAATGAATGTTACTTGTATGAACGTTGTGTATGCATAATTCCTAGAATAGGAAGACTGAAAACTGTAGATAGGTTCGAATTCGAAAGAATCACTTTTAAACTATGCTTCATAAGACTATTCGGGGATAATTAGTGGAAACAATTAATGACTCATAAAATTTTTAAATTAGATAAACGCAAACTAGAAGAATGAGTACAAGAGGTCGAGGACGTCCGCCACGTGGACGCGGTAGAGGTAAGATGACCGCATCAGAACCCGTAGGATCGAGTCATGGGCTCGAAAGTGAGATACCGGTCCCACCAGCTGCTGAGGTGGAATTCTAAGACCAGACAGGAGGAGAGGACGTGGTGTCTCAGGCTGTACTAAGGGTTTTGGAAAGAGTGGCTGAGGCTAGTATGGGCAGAGGAGCCCAAAAATCTGTGCCTGAAAGGTTGAGGAGTAATGGGGCCGAAGTATTTAGGGGAGTCTCTGGCATATCCCCGAGTTCCGCTGAATATTGGTTGGAGGTAGTGGAACGTATAATGGATGACTTAGACTTCACGGTGGAGGAGAAGCTGAAGGGGGTCGTGTCTCTTCTTAGAGACAAGGCCTACCAATGGTGGCTTACGGTGAAAGAGGGTACGGCCGCGGACCTGATTGACTGGGATCTCTTTAAGGATTCATTCCAGGAAAAGTACGTTGAGGCTAGTTACATGGATGCTCAAAGGAAAGCATTCCTGAATGTGGTGCAGGGGAGTAAGTCTGTGGCTGAATATGAAGCTTAGTTTCTATGCCTGAGTCATTACGCTCGAGGAATGGTACCAACGAAGTATGAACGATGCGTTCGGTTCGAGGATGGGCTAAGAAATGAGCCAAGGGTTTTGATCGCGCCACAACGAGAGAGAATTTTTGTGGTTCTAGTGGATAAAGTCAAAATAGCTAGGAAGTGAAACGGGCTGAGAGACAAGAAAGGGATAAGGATCGGGTGAGAATAAGAGAAGTTTTGGGCCATCAGGAGCATTTGGGAATTTTCAAAGAGGCCTAGAATAGATGGGCCAGCTCGTGCTCTATCGGGCCAGAGTCAAGCATGTTCTATATGTGGGAGAACCCATTACGGGGAGTGCAGAGTGAAAACTGGTGGATGCTTTAGGCGTGGATCCACAGAACATCTGATGAGGGACTGTCCTCAGATGGAACGGGGATAGCCAACGGGCCGGAGTTCTGATCAGGCTAGGAGAGTTCGTCATCCTAGATCAAGGGGTCATGGTCAAGCCAGAGGTGGTAATGGCACAAGAGGTGGTCGTGAAGCACCAAAGTGAGGTGCAAAGTTATGTTGAGGCAAGGCGACCGACTTTGGTCTATGCAGCACATCGCCAAGGGGACGGAGACACTTCAGATGCGAATAATGGTGCTACCCTACCATAATATAGTAAGTGTTTATTTTGGCTTTAGAATTAGAGTGCGCAACGAAAGCATAGTGGTATGACTTAGGTAGTATGATTTCTAGTTAGCTGAAAATTTTGAGGATGAAATTTCTATAAGGAGGGTAGAAGTGTAACATCCAAAAAGTGGGCCTACGCATTTACATGTTAGTCTAATATGTTAAATTGAGATTGTAAAGGTTGGGCTGACTTTTTGGATTAAATATTTGGATTAGGGTTAAAGTTAGTGTTCTGGATAATTTAAAGTGAAATAGTGGGCTTTAAAAATTTGGGTTAGGTGGCGAATAAATGGTGGTAGCTTATAATTTAAGAAGATGGATAATTAAGTGACAAGCTGGGCTTGTGGCCCAAAGAATTAAAGTGCATTAAGTGGGCATAAGGTGGCGCCATAAGGGGGGAGGTAATTGGTCCTTTGTATGGCTGATTGGGTCTTAAAAGATGGGTCAAATTTGGACTTAAATAGGAAGGGGGTGGACGGCAATTAGACTACCTTTTAGGAGTTATTTCTTTTATTTTAAGTGTTAAAAAACTGATAATTAATAAGGAGGAGTTGGTTTTAAGGTGGGCTCTCCTAAAGGTAAGATAAGGATTGAGTTATCGGGAGAGTTAAAAGCTATCGATGGCGCAGAGTTGGCCAAAATCCAACTCGGGAGGAGAGTTGGCAAATTCTAACTCTGTGTGCGTGGGTATGCCGAAATTTCTCTATAAATAGGGAGTAGTATTCTTCAATTTCGGTATCTTGAAACCCTATTCTTCTCTCATTCTCTACTAAAATTTCCATGCCTTCTCTACAGTTTCTCTTTTTCATTTTCTAAGAGCCGAATTCCTTTGTTCATACCTCATCTCCCATAGCCGAATCTACAAGTGAGATCTCTATTTTCCCGAAGGAGCACTGTAAGCCGTATACTCCTTAGTAATCTGGTAAGTTTCAGGATTTTTCCTTCTATGTGATTCCCTTATTTTTATCAAACTCCTAATCTAAACAATTGTTCCAAGGTCCTTTCGATTATACTCTTTCCTCCTAGAAGCCAAAACTATCCCATTAAAGTCGATTTGGTGGAAAAATTGAAGGTAAGAAGTGGTAAGTATGGCCGAATGGTCTTCCATGATTATTTCCATTTAGCCGAATGGCATATGGGTTAGAATGGTTGTGATTTTTGATTCGTTTAATATTCGGGGAATGGCCGAATGTAGGAAGGTTGGTGGTGACAATTTCTAAAGGATTTTCGGGATTCCGCTAACTAGGTAAGTGTTCGTTTTAAAGGTTACATTTAGCTAATGAGTTAGATCTCATCGTTTATTTGGTTTAGTGATTAAGGGATTGTTATGGCTCAACTAACAGTCAAGTAGAGAAGGTTGGATCTGTAAAATTGTCGCCCAAATTCAAGAAATGATCTGTTTCGGTAGTGCGAGATTAGCCAATGGGGTGTGGGCTAAAATCAAAGTCAGATCGTGGGCCAATAGTAGTTGTTTCAAGTGATAGTAACGTAGATATAGAAAAAGCCTTAGTACGCAAATCAGGTGTGTAACACTTCCCCACCGTCTAGATCTGAATAATAATAAATGTATATATATGTATATGTGTTCACAAGATATATATGTTACATTAAAAGTCGAAATATCTGATTTAAACGACGGACCCTCAGGTTAGTAAATAATCTGACTATATGTTACAGGTAAACTGTTGTACATGTTTTAAATTATTGTGCATGTTGCATGGGGTGGGTGATGAAATGAGGAAGTTATATGTACATGTATATGAGTAACGATTTTACCGTGAACTATCATGCAGCTAATGCCGTGAATCGTTATCTGAGCTTCGCCATTATATGTCATAAGGGCTTGGCCAATATATGTTGATGTGCAGCTTGACTGCCATCTTGGAGAGTAGCGATGTGGGTTGATTGTAGAAATCCCCAATGGTGTGTTGGTTGGTACGGTGGCGTGTAGCGGATGGAAACCTAGGCAAATGGGTTGGGCTTTGCATATTATATGTTTCCATGTAAATGAATTTATTATCATGTTTAATGAGGCCCAAATCTAGTGGTGCATGAGGGTTTACTCGAGTCTCGCGACTCACCCCCTTTAAACTAACCTTTCAGGTGACAATTAGTGCATCGGACCGGGCCGGAGTAGAGCGCAAGGTGGCCATGTAAAAGAAGGTGGATCGGACGATAAAGTTTCTCCATATTAGTTTTTTTTAAAGTACTTTATTTGATGGATTTAAAATACATTGTAATAAGGCCATAGGCCATTTGTTTACATTTTAGATTTAAAATGGGCCTTTAGTATTTATTCTCATTTTAATTTCTTTCAAGAACATGTAATTAAGTTTTGGGCTTTTGATTATTAAGGCACAATTTATGTAATTTTCTATTTGGGCTTTTTGTCAACGTGATTTGTTTTACTAAAAATTTTATTAGTGATAAACCAGATCTGGTAGTAGTGTTTGGGCCGGGTTTGGAGTGTTACAATTTGTGTGGCATGCCAAAATCTGGGCTTAATGCATAGGCCGGGTTTGAGGTGTTACATTTTATGGTATCAGAGCCTAGTTTTAAAACTCAGCTGTGGTTTGGGGTTTAACAATGATTTCTGTTTAAATCTACTTAAATTTATAGACTTTATGTTTTAAAGGTAGTATGGCACCATGAGCATCCGACACCAAGTGAAGTAAGTATTTGATTATTAAATGTTTATTATTGTGATGAGACCTTGGGAACACTCTAGAGCTTCTAGTTTAGGTGTTGAAAACGATAGAGATCGAGACTATAGGATCTGATTGCGAAAATAACCCTATCTCTTATATCTCATAAAATATCGTTAATAAACACTAAAATAATATTCTGATTCATAAAACTTGTAATCAGATTAAAAGCGAATTAGTCATTATGAGCACTAGAGGACGTGGTCGTGGACGCGGTAGACGTGGCTGTGGTAGAGGACGAGGTGCTGCGTCTAAAGTGCCGGGTCATATACCGGAAATGGATGCACCTACGTTATTTGAGAGCAAAACTGGTTCTCATGGTCATGCGAATGAGGATAATGCTTTGACTCAAGCAATGTTACGAGTCTTAGAAAGAGTAACTGGGGCCAGAACTGGGCCAGTAGCTCGCGGATCAATATCGGAACAACTCAAGTCTAGTGGTGCAGAAGTTTTTAGAAGTGTCTCTGGTGTAGCTCCGAATGTCGCAGAATATTGGCTTGAGGCTGTAGAATGAATTATGGATGATCTGGAGTGTACCGTCGAGCAAAAACTAAGAGGAGCCGTGTCTTTTTTAATGGACGAGGCGTATCAATGGTGGCTTACTGTTCGAGAAGGCACCGAGGCTGCATTGGTGAATTGGGATTTCTTTAAAGCTACTTTCCAAGGGAAGTATGTCGGGACAAGTTATGTAGATGCCCGGAGGAAGGAATCCCTAAATTTGGTTTAAGAAAGTAAGATTGTGGCAGCTTACGAGGCAGAATTTCTTCATTTGAGTCGTTATGCTCGTACTATAGTGTAGACTGATCATGGGTGCTATGTACGCTTTGAGGATGGGCTGAATGATGAGTTGAGGGTACTGATAGCCCCACAAAAAGTACGGACTTTTACCTCGCTTGTAGAGAAAGCTAGGATAGCCAAAGAGGCTAAGAATTCAGAATGCCAGAACCGGGAAAAAGTCAGAGGAAAGAGGGATTTTAAGTACTCTGGTTCTTCAAAAAGGTTTCAAAAGAGGCCACGGAATGATGAGCCAGTTCAAGCTAGGGCACCTATGACTACAAATCAAAGTCGAGAATGTACCGACTATGGAAGATGACATCTAGGAAAATGTTGGAGGAAAACTGGTGCCTGCTTTAAATGTGGTTCCAAGGACCATCAGTTTAAGAATTGCCCTCAACGGACTAATACGACTCAGGGAACTCGTAACCCTAATGCTCAGCCAGCTAGAGGTACTCAGCAGCCACCAAGAGGTCGTGGATCGGGTCATGGTGGTAATGGTAACAGACGTGGACAAGGTATGTCGGGTTGAGGTAATAGTGTTAGAGGTAACACGAAGGCAATACAGCTAGGATTGGTCTATGCTGTCAGGCATCGTGAACACGGTGATGCACCTGATGTGATAACTGGTACGTTCTTCATCTCTGATGTACATGTTACTGCTTTGATAGATATCAGGTCTACTCACTCTATGTTGCTAGTACCATATCTAAAAAACCTAAATATTAGATCTGAGATTACTTATAGAGAGATGACGGTAATTAGTCCTTTAGGACAGTCGATAATAGTGAATAAATTATTTAGAGATATGCCCTTGGAGATTCAAAGAGAGGTATTTCTAGCGAACTTGATGGAATTACCTTTCGGTGAGTTTGATCTTATTTTGGGCATGGATTGGTTGGTGAAGCATCCGACGCAATTGGATTTTGCCGAAAAGCGGATGTCAATAAGGACTGTGGATGATGAGGAAGTAATAATGTTAGGTAAAAGAAGAAACTTTTTGGCAAATGTGGTATCTACTTTGAAGGTAGAAAAGTTGGTGCGGAAAGGGAATAGAGCATTCCTAGCATTCATCAGTGCTTTGGATGCCAAGGAATTATCGGTAGAAGGTGTGAGAATGGTGAAAGAATTTCCAGATGTCTTTCCCGAAGAACTTCCAGGTCTACTTTCAGATTGGGAAGTAGAATTTGGCATTGAGCTTCTTCCCGGAATGGCTCTGGTGTCCATTGCTCTTTATAGAATAGTGCCGAAGGAGTTAGCGGAGCTTAAAGCTCAAATTTAAGAACTGCTAGATCGGGGATTTATTCGACCAAGTGTGTCTCCGTGGGGAGCACCGATTTTGTTCGTCAAGAAGAAAGATGGGTCGATGCGTATGTGCATTGATTATAGGTAGTTGAATAAGTTGATGATCAAGAATAGGTATCTATTACCAAGAATCGATGACCTGTTTGATCAATTAAGAGGAGCTTCAGTTTTCTCCAAGATTGATTTGAGATCGGGTTATCATCAACTCAAGGTGAAAGAGGCGGATATTCATAAGACAACATTCCGAACTCACTATGGACATTAGTTTTTAGTGATGCCGTTTGGTTTGACTAATGCACCAACTGCATTTATGGACATGATTAACCGAGTCTTTCATCCCTATTTAGACCGGTTCGTAGTAGTGTTCATAGATGACATCTTGGTATATTTGAGGAATGAAGAAGAGCATGACTCTCATTTGCACACTGTGTTGCAAATTTTGTGAGATAAGCAACTTTATGCCAAATTCAGTAAGTGTGAATTTTGGTTAAAGGAAGTAACTTTCTTGGGTCATGTAATGTCAGCTGAAAGGATAAGAGTTGATCCTCGAAAGGTAGAGGCTATGTTGGATTGGAAATCGCCGAAGTCAGTAGCTGAGATTCGGAGTTTCTTGGGTTTGGCTGGTTATTATAGACTCTTTGTTGAGGGGTTTTGGTTGATTGCTGCACCCCTAACTAAGCTATTTCGAAAGGAAGTATCGTATGTATGGACTGATAAACAACAAGAAAGTTTCGAGAAACTGAAAAAGATTCTAATGGAAGCGCCAGTATTGATTCAACCAGAGGCCGAAAAAGAGTTTACCATTTACAGTGATGCATTACAAACGGGTTTAGGATGTGTACTAATGCAAAGTGGAAAAGTGGTAGCTTATGCTTCTCGACAGTTGAGGCCGCATGAAGTCAACTATCATACTCATGATTTGGAGCTGGCTGCGGTGGTGTTTGCATTAAAGATTTGGAGGCATTATCTCTACGGTGAGAAGTCAATTATTTATACGAACCATAAGAGTCTTAAGTATCTCCTTACCCAAAAGGATTTGAATTTAAGACAACGGAGATGGGTGGAGTTGTTAAAGGATTATGATTTCTCAATCGAGTATCATCCTGGAAAGGCTAACGTTGTAGCAGACGCATTGAGTCGAAAGATTGTATCAGAGTTAAGAGCAATGTTTGCTCATCTTAGTTTGTATGAGGATGGCAGTCTGCTAGCGGAACTTCAGGTGAAGCCTCTGTGGTTGGAGCAAATCAAGGAAAAGCAATTATCCGATGAAAAGTTGGGTCCTTTAATACAGCAAGCTGAAAGTGGTGTAATAGGGGATTTTGGTTTGAACAAAGATGGTGTACTATGTTTTCATGGAAGGTTTTGTCTACCCAAGGATTCAGATTTGAGGCAAATGAATCTTCTAGAGGCGCATAGTATCCCTTATGCTATCCACCCTGGAGGAAATAAGTTGTGTCGGGATCTCTGTGAACAGTATTGGTGGCCAAAGTTAAAGCGGAAGGTTACTGATTTTGTGGGAAAATGTTTGACTTGTCAACAAGTGAAGGCGGAACATCAATTACCATTGGGTTTATTGCAACCGGTAAAGATTCCTCTATGGAAATGAGAGCAGATAACGATGGATTTTGTTAGTCGGTTACCCTTAACACCTACTAAGAAAGATTCTATCTGGGTGGTAGTAGATCGATTAACGAAGACTGCTCATTTTCTACCAGTTCTTACGGATTACTTGTTGCACAAGTTGGCTAAACCGTATGTATCTAAAATCGTGAGCTTGCATGGGGTACCAGTGAAAATCTTAGATCGCGATGTTATGATGTTAAGAAAGAAGACTGTGCCGTTGGTTAAGGTTCTTTGGCATAATCACGGAGCGGAGGAAGCTACATGGGAACCTGAGGATGCGATTCGACAACAATATCCTCATCTCTTTTAGTCAGGTAAATTTCGAGGACAAAATTTTCTTTAAGGAGGATAGAGTTGTAACATCCTAAAATTTTAGTATTGATATGATGCATGTTTTGGTGCTTAACTTATGTATAATTAAATTTTTCATGATTAGTATAGTCTTGAGAAGACTTGAGAATTATTTGAAATTAAAATAAATTTTAGTAAGGGTATTTATTTGAAGTGGATCAAGTGACTTTGAGGTTTAAGTAAGTTTAAGAGTCAAAAACTAGCATAAGATGAGCTAGTAGCAAGGTGGTGTTGGCGCATGTATGTTTGCTTGAGGAGAAAGGTTCAAATCTCCTAGCATGCAATTTGAAAGCTTTTATTTTTGCTTTTTCTTAGCATGTGTCGGTCATGGATAAGGATTAGGATGAGTTGGATTAAATTTTTATGGCAAGAAGACCATGGGAAAAAGGCAAGTGTTAACTTAGGGAAAGGAATCATTTGAATAAGGTATGTAGGGGGAACACAAGGCACATATCGATGAAGATGTTTTGAAAAGTTCGGAATGGCCAAACTTTGACTTTGAGGCCATGTACTTGGACGGTTTTAGGAGCTAAGGGGGTGACCAAAATTTTGAAGGCTTTGGTAAGGTTTAGGTGTTAGTTGGTCATTTTGGCATTTGGACATTTTTGTGCTTTTCTCCAAAACTTTTCTCTCCATTTCCCCTCCTTAGCCGAATGCACCTTGAGAAATAGGTAATATATTTGTTTTTCTTTAATCATTTCATATTTTGACCATTTCGGTCTTATTTTGCCTATTCGCTCAAACTATTTCTCCCTAGTGCCGAAATCACCAAGACCTTGGAAGGCCAATTTCTCTTATCTTTTCTTTTTGTCGAATGCACACAAGCCTCAAACTCATTTCTTCGTTTATCTTCCATTCTTGAAAAGAACCGAAACCTAAACACCTTATTTTCCTTTACCCTTCTTCATCTCTTTCTCCTTACAAAAATCTCTCAAACATTTTTCTCCCTTTTATTTTCACCATGGCCGAATGATACTAAGCACCATCTCCTTCAATTTTCCCTTCATAACCGAATCTTCTACAACTCACATATCTCTTTCTCAATCATTTTTCTTTCTACTCACACTTTAATCAATTGGTAAGTGGCTAGTACAACATTTTGGAATTGTTATTTTCCCTTTCTTTTGTGCCGACTCTATACGTGGTGTGGGATGACCTTTTTGGATTGAGACCATCATCATACCATATCTCATTCTAATCTTTTCTCTATCATAGAAACTTAGTGGAGGGCCGAAACTCAAGTGTTCGTAAACGTTGTAAATCGTTGGAATCAAATTAAGGTGTTAAGGTAAGGGATTATTAAGGATTTCATATTACTCGACATATGGATATAAATGGTTTATTAATCGATTTCATTTTAGGGGACGTTATCACTCGATTGTCATATTGTGGAACGAGGATATTTGTGAGACAATCAAGATAGGGACAAAAGGGCAGTAAATAGTGTTCGGAAGAGGGGTGGTTCCGCTATTCCCCCTAAGTTTAAGAGAAGGACTGTTTCGGGAATCTGAGACTCTCCACTTGGTTGTGGACCCTCATCTGGCAAAAATCAATTATTCGAAGTCATATGTACCCCCGAACCATTGTTTACTCGTGGTTTTGAACCTTTGATCGGAGAGAAATAACAAATAGTGGTTGTTCGAGATTCCGAGGGTAAGATCTAGATCGCTTAACATTAGAATAGTTTTATATTAAATATTAGTGTTCTAATCCATCGTGATATGTGTTTAGATATCGACGAGAGGGAAAGTATAGTTCTCACCGTAATCAGGTGTGCAATCTCACACCGTATCTCATGGGTTAGATGACTATATCGTATAAATCGGTGGATGAAATCACAAGTTAGTGAAATCGATAAGAGTAACATATTTATCACCTTAATGATAGAAGTTTTGAAATTGGTATTAAGATCATGAAAATTACGAAATTGCCCTTAACGGGCTAATTTGATAAAAGTGATAATTGGGCCATATGTGATATTTGACAATTGGGCCATATGTGATATTTGATAATTGGGCGATATGTGATATTTGATAATTGGACAATTTAGGCCATATGTGATAATTGATAAATGGGCCATATGTGATAATCGATAAATGGGCCATATGTGATATTTGATAATTGGGCGATATATGATAATTGATAAATGGGTCATATGTGATATGAGACTTCGTGGGCCAAAATGTGAAATGGGCCAGATTGTAATAACTTTTATAATGGGCCTTGTGTTGGAATAATTATATGAATGGATTGTTATGCATATTATATACATGATTGCATGGGTTGGGCTATTTGACGAAGAGAAGTTCTGGTAGCTTTGCTACAATATTTTGGTGGCTTTACCACAATTCTGAAAAATGGCAAATGCCATGTAAACTCTGTGAATCGGGTGGCTTGTCAACGAAATTTGAAATACGGCTTAATGCCTACTTTGGTGTGTTGGCGGGGTGGGTGACTAAAGCTCCCCATAGGTGTGCTGGTTGGTACGGGTGGTGTGTAGTGGATGGAAATTTAGGTTTGGTTTTGGGAATTGCATATCACTTGCATTTTATACATGCTAAATTATTATAATTGTAATGGGCTTAGGCCCAAATAAATGCTTAAATGGTTTTGGCCTAGTGGACTAAGGTAAGTGAGTTACACACTGAGTTCTAAGTAACTCACCCCAATTTTTTTTACCCCTCTCAGGTAATAATAATTGATGGAGACTTGGGTCGGAGATGACTTCGTGTGGAGGCTATACTACAAATGGTGGTTTATAAAACTTTAAGACTTCTTTAATAAATTTTATTAAGTACTATTTTTATGGCGATGTAATAAGGCCTCTTTAATTATGGATTTTATTATGTTTTAGTTTTCCTAAGTTGGATTGGTTTAGTTTTTATAAATGTTTTTCTATAACTCTCGTATAAAATAAAGGTTTTTCTTAAATGTTTTGAAACTTAGGAAAGTCTTTTAAAAATTTTCGATGAAATATTTCAACTAAATAAATCCAAAGTTTTAATCAATTACTACTCTATAGATCAAATGATAAACTCTTGTGCTTTTAATTATGGTTTTCAATGAACTTCAATTTTTCGATAAAGTCACTCTCTTAATCATTTTGGAATTTGATTTCTACATTGTTAAATGATTTGAATGTACGTTTAATTTGTGTGGCATGCCGAAATCCAGGCTTAATGCATAGGCCGGGTTTGGGGCGTTACATGGAGAGATGGGTTTCTTCTTCATCGGGTTTTGGGGGGATTCCTTCTGTTGTTTTGGGGGGAAAAATTAGAGAAATTAGGGATTATTCATAATAACAGATGGATAGATGGAGAGATGGAGAGATGGGTTTCTTCTTAATCTGATTTTGGGGGATTCCCTCTGCTGTTTTAGGGGGGAGAAATTAGAGAAATTAGGGATTTTAACCAAATAATAGCAAATGGAGAGATAGATAGATGATTTCCTTCGTAATCAGGTTTTAGGGGGATTCCTACTACCATTTTTGGGGGGGAGAATTTTGAGAACTTAGGGATTTGCGGCATGGCTATTTTTGTTAAAAGACAGAAATAGAATAGCGAAAGAAAAAACGGTGACATTTTATTAAAAAAAAAGGCCCTTTGTGGCATTTTTAAAAAGCGCCACTAAAATCCGCTAAAAAACGACATAGTTTCAATGGTTTTTTGCGGCGTTTTCCAAAACAAACACCACTAATACTACTCATTTGTGGCGTTTTTATGTCTAGTGCCACGAAAGCCCCAAGTAAACGGCGTCGTTTTGTTTAGGAATGTGGTTGCAGTGTTTTTGCTCAAAAACGCCGCTAATAATAAATTTTTTTAGTTTAATTATTAATTCCTTTAAATTAATTTTGTTTTGTTTCTAACAATATGTTTAATTTGTACAGTTTTATAATTTAATTTCTCATACCTAAATACTAAAACCCTACATTATACACCTTAACTCATATATATATATATATATATATACTACATTGCAGAAGTAATTAAAGAAATAATCTAATTGTTGGAACATGGCACCCCATGGCGCAATGAAATAAAATTAATCTCGTGATCAAAACCATGAATCCATGTGTGAGGAAAGAATCAGGTGAAATAAAGGTTTCAAAATTACCGAAATTTCAATCTGAGTAGACAGCGACGCCTCGGCAACAAGAGTTCTGATCTACTGTCAAACCAAGCCGCAACCTTCACGATGTCGGCCTTTACGTAATCCACCCGGTTTGACTATGAACGGAAGAAATCTCCAAAAACTATTTTCAAAGGTTTTTTTTTTTTTGCTTGACGGCTGCTAGACTTTTCTAAGAAAATTCTTAGGGTTTCTCTTCACTTATTACCTTTTATAATCGGTATTTCATTTATGAATTATAAAATTAAATAAATATAAGAAAGTTTTAACCGAAAATTATAATTACATTAATTATACCCAAAAGTTATAATTACAATAATTATAACATGGATTTGATAAACTATATTTATTTAAATTTATATACTGAACCAAATTCATATATTAATTCTCATTATGTGTACAACATCCTTGTACATATAATATATTCAATATTTGATTGCCCAATTAATTTAATTCTTTAATTAATTTAATTCATATGACAATCAAACACAATACCAAATATGTTTCATTCCGTTCATTTCAACCATAGGGTGTGACCCTGTAGGTTCTTGTAACGTTAGTAGTAATACTAGAACGATTCTAATGTCACAAATAATGAGTGGCATTTAGCAATGCATCATTGCTACCTAAGTTACAAGAAGTCATGATTCGACATAACTTTTTTGTGATTAACTTTTCATGCATTAATCCTTAAGTCCTTTATCTCTGGAATAGATACAAGTCATGGAATAGTCACACTTGTATAGTCCATCCCATGTTTCTTGATATCTTGAGTAGACTATGATATACAAATTAGTATGACATCTCATGTCAACTTATTTGAGCATGGCCATGCATTTCTAGTCTCACTCAATCAAGTGGCCTAAGATATTACTCCGATTATGTGGGTGGGACTTATCCTATATTGATCAACAATATCCCTCTACATAGATTGTGGTATATCCAACATCAGCCTTTATAGAACAACCAGTTATGGTGTACGTTTGACTGTATCAAAATATATGACTCACGATGTTGGGATAATGATTATCTCAAGTCTAAGGATCATATACATATTAATCACTATGAGTAATGTTGTGACAATTACATAATAATCCAAGAAACATACTCATAGCGAAGTCACCCAATATGTTGTTCTCTAACACACATATTCATGCAATGATTTTGACACTCCATATCAATGATAACTCTTTATCATCAATCAACTACATGTTAGTCTTAATGCATTATTGTTGTCCTAGTCAACAATAATACTTGACTAAGGATATTTTAAGAGTAATCATATTATTCTCAGGACATTATTATAAAACAGTTTATTTGTACACACAGAAGGAAAAACTGAAATAATAATGAGAACGCTTTATATTAATAAACATGGTAAATCAAGTATGTTATTACAACCATCTCATGATTGATCTTTGGGCATACTCTTACACTAATTGATTACATAAACCCTCTCAATAATATGATTTTTATCTAATTTATCAAAATCCCAAATACCTAAATCCTTAAACACTAAGACTCTAACTTTATTATTCGATATGGTTTAAGCACAAAACCTCATAACTTGTAACACCCCAAACCTGGCCCATGCGTTTCGACTAGATCTGGCGTGTTATGGAACACATAACACTTTATCGGATTTTGAAAACACAAGTTAATTATTTAAAATTTGAATAAAGAAGTGACTTTTTGGAAATAAACCTCTTTGTATTTTTATTTTATATAAATAAACCTTGTCATAAATTCATAAGTTGCATAACATTGAAAACTACTTAGTTGATTAAAACTAGGGGCCATATTACATAAATATCTCAAATAAAATAAAATAAAATTTAAAGAAATCCCAAAAATAATTTGTAGAAATAAAACTTGATGGCCCCTCGAGTCCTTCTCGGCTCCCATGTCCACGATCTACTGCTCATCTGGAAGAGTAGAGAAAAGGAAAGCGTGAGTCACCAAGACGCAGTGTATAAATCTCAAAACACACAACAACTCGAGCCCACAAACACATTATGAGCCTGGCCCATACATGAAGGTAACACTCATAATCACATGGTAAACGTTAAATAATGAATAACCCAACCCATCCTAGGTTTCCATCCTCTACACACCAACCCGTACCAACCATCACACCTTGGAAATTTCTACAATCGACCCTCCATCCGCTACACACCAAAACTGTAACATCCTGAATAGGGCCTATGCATTTCCAGTTTAATTGTATGAAATGACAAGTTTCAAGTACTATGAATAAATTTTGATACTTTTGAAACCTAGAAATGCATGGAAATGGAAATGAAAATGAAAATGGAAATGGAAATGAACATTTTGGAAACCTAGACATTTTGGAAACTTAGACATTTTTGGAAACTTAGACATTTTGGGAAACCTGAACATTTTGGAAACTTGAACATTTAGGAAACTTGAACATTTTGGAAACTTGAACATTTTGGAAACCTAGACATTTTGGGAAACTTGAACATTTTGGAAACTCGAAAATCAGAGCAGCTTGAAAATTTTAGGAAACTTAAAATTGACCCCTAATGTTGAATTTAAGAGCCCAAAGGAACTTAGGGCCAAGTGACCTAAAAATATAAAGCACAGAAATTTGACCCAACAACGGACTTGGAAATGTGGCTCAAGATGCCACCAAAGGCCTTAGAAATGACCCAAATACAAGAGGCTTTTGGGCTGAGTTTGAGACATCCAGGAAGCAAATAATGAAGGCCTTATTTTGCTTCAGGAAGGCTGAGGTGGACGGCATGGGTTTCTAGAAAGGAAGAGTTTTATTCACATAAATATGTGAATAATAAGAGATAAATAAAGGAGTTTTATTCACATAAATATGTGAATAATAAGAGATAAATAAAGGAGTTTTATCCACATAAATATGTGAATAATAAGAGATAAATAAAGGAGTTTTATTCACATAAATATGTGAATAATAAGAGATAATATTATCTTAAGGGAGAGTGGTGGCCAAGTCAAGGACTCTTGGAAAGGAGAACCCAAGGTCTTTTCTCTCATCTTTCCAAGTAACCAAAAATCCTTTGCTCTCTCCCTCTGCCGAATTTTCTTTCTATCTTTTCTTCTTCTCTTTTCTTCATCATCAAGCCAAAACCTTTTCTTTTGATCCCTGATTAAATCTCCATAGTCAAACCTCAAACTCTAGGCAAGGAAGCAATCGGTCAAGGCATTAAGGATCTTTTACAACTGTCGAATACAAGGAGGAATCTTTCGGGAAATCTAAGGATCCAAGGTAAGATAATTTATTCGATTAAAGGTTATGATGTATATGTTAGATTAGATCTAACATGAAAATTTCGACAGACATATAGGGCAAGGAATTCTCTTCAGATTTGGAATTTGTATGGTAAGTGATATTCGGCCAAGGCTTAATTTTGGTATTTGGAATTATTTTCATTATTTCAAAAGCGAAAACTCACATGGTTACATGATTTAGTATTAGCCGATTTCAAGGAAAAAGGATACTAGTAATTTCGGATTTGATTTACAATCATCCAATTCGACAACAAGGTAAATAATACAAATCCTACTAGGATTTGGTTTTGTCTAAAAAGGGGTTTATTAATGTGTTTTAATTGGTGGGCGAATATAGGATTAATAGATCTAAAAATTAGATCGGGATTCTCGAGATATCAAGGAACCTATTAGCGAAAAAGGTGTGTACCTTACTATCCTTCAATATTTTATGGCTAAATATTTTAATATATGATTATGAATAAG
Organism: Gossypium rotundifolium; assembly: GCA_025506655.1. Taxonomy (NCBI): domain Eukaryota; kingdom Viridiplantae; phylum Streptophyta; class Magnoliopsida; order Malvales; family Malvaceae; genus Gossypium; species Gossypium rotundifolium. Next base: position 31,048,512 of record CP106732.1, on the reverse strand, counting down.
AATGTAAATGTGGCTATGTACCACAAATGTGGCAAAAGTACCAGTGCACGCTTCCTACTTCGATAGGATTGTGAAAAATGTTATATTAATAACATGCGAATATATGAATATGAACATGAAATTAAGTTATGCAATATATATGTTTTTGGGGCATTCGGGTTTTATGTGAAAGGGGAGAACAGTGTTGACTTGGTCTCACCAACGAAGGTGTTGACTTCGGTCTCACCAACTAAATATGTTGACTACGGTCACACACTTTAAATAAATGGATTTTAATGTTAGATAAATTGGTTTTCAGACAAGCCCAACCCAAACCAATTCCTATTAATTAGGAATCATTGAATGTGGCCTATTAGCCATAGCCCGATCACTATGTGACCTAACATTTGTATATGTGGGATTTCCACCATCGATCACCAAGTGACCTATCATGCACTTCCCTTCAATATCATGTTACCACCCCATGCACACACATAAAGAAAACATCATGCAGTCATATATATTTTCCGATACACATAGGGAGTTCTATGTTTACGCACACGCATCCTTGCCTAACCTTTTAGGGTTCCATTCATTGCCTAAACAAACCTCATTCCGCTCTTAAGCCCATAACATATATATAGTCATACATACAGGTTTATTAGTGTGTTAGAGATCTACACACCTGATTAATGATAAGACGATGCTTTCTATGTCGACGCTATCCTTAGTCGACACTACTTAGGGACTTTCTCCTTTGCCTGATCCATATTTAATTCCACCACAAGTCCTTATCAGAACTACTATCACAATATTTAATCGTTAATTCTCATTATAACCTTAAGATCTTACATATAATGATCAAATCTAATAGAAATTAGGGAAATCTTCTTACCTTAAAAATCCCAAAAGTCGAGGCTAGCTATTTTCGGCTTTTAGATCTAATTGACCAAGCTTCCTTCAAATCCCGAATTTCCGCCCAACATAGAATTATTAAACTGTTAATTTTAGGCTTTTTCCTTTTAAGAACCGAAATAGAATATGAGATCTAACAGAAATTGGCACTTACCTATGCATAGGGAATTTAGCTAACACTTGGAAAGGAGATTCGACAATGCCAATGGAAAGTTTTAAATGCAGGAAGAATAGAACTAATTCTCAAATAGGATGAATAAAATAAAAGACTATAGATGCTTCAGCTTTTTAGAGAAATCGGCACAAAGAGAAAAAATGGAGAAGAGTTTTGGCTTTTGAGGAAATTGGAGAAACGAAATTAGAGAGGGAGAGGCTAAGGAATTTTGGCACAATGGGAGAAGAAATTAGGGTTTTCAATGTCAGAATCAAGGAGCTATCCCCCCTATTTATAGATATTTCAACACCTTATGTATAAAACCGAAAACACCCTTCCTAATTAATTAAAATTCAAGCTAAATGAGAGGGAAAATTCGCCCCCCTTTGCCATGCAGTAGCCGATTTCTACACTCCTCTAGGTGATGGATTTTCGGCCATCACCTCCCTTGTAGATAAGCTCCTAACTTTTCTCCTTTTTATCTACTATTTTATCAATTATAAAATCCATCTAAATCTTCCTATTTTTGAGCCTTGTAACCGTCCACCTCATCAAATCTTAATGCCTAAGTTTAACTCACTTAAATTAAAAGATTTGGACTTTATTAAACTTAAATTTTGGGCCCCTAACTCCTTGTGTGTGGCATCACTCCTTGCTTCATTTTAGGTGTCGAAAATGGCCCTAAAAACATGGGCTCCTTGCGGCCAAAACTTGGGCCTCTTTTATTGTTAATGGCGCCACCTTAAAATAATTCAATCAAGGCCTTTGCCTAATCCTAAGCCTAATTTTGAACCCCTATCACTTAAATTAACAAATTAAACATATCCCCACACTAAATGCATAGGCCCATAAATTTAGGATGTTACATAACTCTAAAATAATAACAACTAAACTATAATCCCTGCCTAGCCCCTAACCTAACCCTGAATCTTAAATCCTAAACCTAAACCATAAAACATAAACCCCAAACCCTAAACTATAAAGATTAATCAATAAACCCTAAATTAAACCACATAAACCCTAAATTATCATGAGAATTATTTCAATATTTTAAAATTAAAACTATATATATCTTTTACGATTATATAAGAAATTATTTAATAATTTTTTCCATTTTAACAAATATTTTTCTATGTTTTTACTTTAAAATTTTTCTAAGTTTCATTATTTTTTGATTAAAATAATTTATATTTTAATTAATATAATTTATGTTTTAATTAAGATAAAATATTTATATTTTATATATTCAATTAAAAATAAATTGTATTTTAATTAACATTACTAGTTAGGGTTTAAGCTTAAGGGTTTCGATACAGCAAAACTTCTTAAGGGTTTAGTTATCAACTTGTAACGTACTTTTCATAATTAATTAATTTCAAATAGAAAAATAAAATTAAATTCAAAACAGAAATAAGAAAAAAATGAAAACTAAATCGAATAAAATCAAAATGAGTGTCGGGATTTTAGTTTCGGGATTTTGGGTCATATAGCTAACACCCTAAACCCTGAACCTTAAACCCTAAATGTAACACCCAAAACTCGGCCCAAACACTACAACCGGATCTGGTATGTCACTAAGAATTTTTTTTTTGCAAAACCAATCGTGTTGACAGAAAGCCCGAATAAGAATTTCATAAAATGTGCCTTAATAAACAAAAGCCCAAAACTGAATTACAAGTCTTTGAAAGAAATTAAAACGAGAATAATTAATAAAGGCCCATATTAAAACTAAAATGTAAACTAATGGCCCATGGCCTTATTACAACGTAGTTCGAATTCATAACATAAAATACTTTGAAAAAAAAAACTATTAAGTGGAACTTTATAGCCGGATCCACAGATGCTTTTGCATGGCCACCTTGCGCTCTACTCCGGCCCGGTTCGATGCACTAATTGTCACCTGAAAGGTTAGTTTCATTGGGTGAGTCACGAGACTCAGTGTGTAACCCTCATGCACCACTAGATTTGGGCCTCATAAAACATAATAATAATTTCATTTACATGGAAACAAATAATATGCAAAACCCAACCCAATTGCCTAGGTTTCCATCCGCTACACGCCCCCGTACCAACCAACACACCATTGGGGATTTTTACAATCAACCCACACCGCTACACGCCAAGGTGGCAGTCATGCTGCTCATCAACATATATTGGCCGAAGCCCTTATAACGGATTACGGCTTTAGCCGCTACAGTAAATAACTGTAAAACCCGCTACACATGTACATATACATATACTTCCTCCTTTCATCACCCAACCAATGCAAACATGTACAATAATTTAAAACATGTACAACAATTTACTTGTAACATATAATCAGATTATTTACTAACCTGAGGGTCCGCTGTTTAAATTCGAGATTTTGGCTTTTAATGTAACATATAAAACTTATGAACATATATATATAATTAATCAGATCTAGACGGTGGGGAAGTATTACACACCGATTCACAGATACTAAGGCTTTCTATATCTACGCTACTATCACTCGAGACTACCACATTGGCACACGATCGACTTGATTTCGCCCACACCGATGGCCAATCTCGCACTACTGAAACAGATCGCTTCTTGTATTTGAGTGACGATTTTACAGATCCAACCTCTACTGCTTGACTGTTAGTTGAGTCCATAACAATCCCTTAATCACTAAACCAAATAAATGATGAGATCTAACTCATGAATTAAATATAACCCTTAAAACGAGCACTTACCTAGTTAGTCGAATCCCGAATGCCCTTGAGAAATCATCACCACCAACCTATCTTCGGCTTTTCCACCAAATCGACACTTCCGAAGAAAACAAGATAAGATTTAGCTTCTAAGATAGATAGAGTGAAATCGACAAGCCTTTGGAATAAATGATTTGGTTTAGAACTTGACAGAAAAATAAAGGAAACGCAAAGAAACAAAATCCCGAAACTCACCAGATTAGAGAGGAGTATGCAGCTTATGGTGCACCTTCGGGAAACAGAGATCTCACTTGTAGATTTGACTATGGGAGAGGAAAATAAAGACTAGGGTATTCGGCTTTGAGAAGAAAAGAGGGGAAAATAAACTATGTCGGAGAGTTGCGGCAAAGAAAAGAATTTGAGGGAATAGGAGAAGGGAATTTCGGCTAGGTGAGGAAGAAGAGAAAAAAAATAAAAGAATGGATGATCAATTGGCTTAAATAGAATTCAGCAATGCACCCCCTTTCCCAGAGTTGGATTTTCGGCCAACTCTGCAAACACCTGATAGCTCAAATTCCTATCCCTTATCATGATCTGCTCACTCATTTAAAAGAGTCTCAACTAGATCCAACTCCTCATCCTCTTAATTATCAGCTTTTATCACTTAAATAAAAAGAAATAAAGCTACTGAATGCTAACAAGTGTGACATCTACTCCCCCTCCTTGATATGCCAAAATTTTGCCCCCAATTCTTGGGCCTCAAGTGGCCACACATGGCCCAATAACCTCCCTAAGTGGCGCCACCTTAGTGCCCACTCAAAGCACTCCAAAATTTTGGGCCACAAGCCCAGCTTGCTACCAAACATAACTATTTAAATTTAATTACTACTAACACTATTTTTAATCATTCTAACCCAAGTTTTTATAATATCCGGGATTTAGGGGTTATGCATTTTTACTTAATGCATGTAATTGCATGCTTGAGTATGATTTGAATGTGTTTTGGGGCTTCAAGAACCTTGGGATGTAGGTAGGAGCCTTAAAAGTTATTGGATTTTTAAGCCTAAAAAGGGGAACTAAGGGAGCTAGGCCTTAAGGAGATTATTATGTGGTTTAGAACACAAATAACCCAGTGGTAAGGTGGCAAGGAGGCGCCACTTAGGGCCATGTAAGGTGACACCACAGGAGTGAGAAGGGCCTAGGTTCGAGCAGCAAGGGAAGCATTTTGGAGTTTTATTTTTCAGCAAGGAAGGGTAGTGGTGGACGACACAGGGACTCTGATAGAGGAGGTATAGATTGGGTCTGACAGCTTAGAGATTCGGCTAAGGTAGAGTAAAAAGGGGGATTGAATGGAGAGAGGGAGAGTTGGCTGGCCAAGGGACTTCTTGGATGACAAATTCGGTCACTAAAATCCCTTAATCCGAATCCTTGATTAAGCCTCACCAACACTTTTCTTTTTTTTTTCTCTCTCAAAGCATACCATTGTCGAATTCTTCTAGCCTTCTCCTATACTACTTTTCTTCCTCTCAAACTCAATTCTATACCTATTCTTTTGGTGGTCGAACATTCCATCTCCATTTGGGAGTCTCAGCCGAATCTTATTGTCCTTCATTCTCTCTTCTTTTTCGCAAACTACAAAAGCCAAAACACCATAGCCGCAACCTTCTTTCCCTCATCTTATTCTTCTCACCATTCCTTCTATCATCAAAAGCCGAAGGTATTTTCAGGCTATAGCCGATTGATCTTAAGCACTAAGAGTCGAAAACCAAAACATCCTTCTCCTCTTATCGACATTTAGACCTAGTGAACCATTTGCATTTTGGTCACTCTATTCGGTAGGGATTTCTTCTTTGTTGATTTCTTGTTCTTTTCTTTCTTTGACTGTCAAAAAGTGAAACTCTAATCCCTCCTATTCTCTTTGGTCAAAACCTTGAAGGGGGATTTCGGGATTCGTTTGTAGCTGTCTACAAGGGGAGATCATTCGGGATTTGAATATCCAAGGTAAGTGAAGTGTGATCTTAGGCCAGAGGCCATTTACTTTATTCATCAAATGTTAGAATCGAATCTAACATATACCATGTAGGGATTTCGACATCTCCAAGGACAAGTGATATTTTTGGGATTTTGATTAGATCTACGAATAATCATGTGTGTAGCCCTACACCAATTCCCCCTAGGGTGATAATATTAGATATGTGTTAATGAAAATATGAAAATATGGCTAAGGGTACCATTCAATGGTACGAGTGCATTCAGGTACGTTACCCCTTAACACTTGTAAATATTGTTTAATAACATTGATGTGAAATATGTGGAATCCCGTTATGATTTTGGGGTAAGGTAAATTGCATGAAATATAGCATGTTTTGTATGTTGCATGGGCATATGAGTGATTATGTGAAAGGGGAAGTGATCTGGTGGTTCCTACCACAACATCTGGTGACTTTGTCACATTATCTGGTGACTATGTCACATAATATGAATCTGGTGACTCTGTCACATTATCTGGTGGCTATGCCACAATTATAAGGGTGATGTGCAGTTGACTGCAGCGACTGCCTTCGATGGTGTGTAGCAGATGGAAGGTCGATTTAGTAATCCCCACGGTGTGATCGGTGAGGTACAGTGATGTGTAGAGGTTGGATCTAGGTGGTTTTGGTTGCATCATGGTTTACAATTATTTTATGTGATTTATTATGCCTTGTATGATTTGGGAATCTGTGATGGTAGTTACACATCGAGTCATTGACTCACCCTTCGTGGGCTAACTTTTGCAGATGGCACTCAAGAGATGGACCGGTCAACAGGAACTTAGTAGTGGCTATGCATGCACTAAAATTTTCTTGCTTTTCTTACTAAGTTTACTTTGGTTTATTTTGATATATATATTTTGATGTAACAAGGCCATTATTACTTAACTGCTTTTATTTTCCTTGCTTTTTAAATTTCTATTATGTTACTTAACAACATCAATTGTTTTGAAACTCAAACACCTACGGTTTTTCAAGTTAACAAAAATATTAAACTCTAAAATATGGTATTTCTTTAACTTGTAACTTTTGAAATATGAAATTATCAATTTAGTACAAAATTAAATTACAACTCAATTTTTAACTTGAGAACAACCCAAATCTACTTTCTTGAAAGCCACCACGATTTTCAAAATGTCATACGAGACTTGACTACATTTTGCTTAAGGAGCATGCCAGATCCGATCAGGGCTTGTGGGCCGGGTTTGGGGTGTTTCAGTTTTACAGCCCAAAATATCACTTAAACTTCTCAGAACATTAAATTAAACTTTAATCCATATATTTAATCAAGGCCTCAGCCTGAGCCTTAAATTCTTAAACCAACATGTTAAACCAACATATAAATGCACAGGCCTACATTTAGGATGTTACACTAAACCCTAAAATCCTAAACCATAAACCATATACTCAAATCCCTAACCATTTCCCCTAAACCCCTAACCAACTAACGCTTAAACCTTAATACCGGTAAACACTAATATATTAAACACTATACAATAAACCTAAACAAAAAACTTTAAAACACTAAACCCATACACCAAAATAACAAACCCTAAACCATGAAATTAACATACTAAACATTAAACCCTAAATCAATTTTAATAGCTTAATTTGTAACTTAAATGAAAACTTCTAAATGATTTAGTTAGCAATTTGTAACTTTTCATAATTAAGTAACTAAAATGAAACTTTCTCATCGCTTATAAGTGAATTTATCAAAATAAAATATAATTCAAAGCAAGAATAAGAAAAAAATACGAAAAAATTTTTGCAGCGTTTTTTCAAAATGCCGCTAAAGCTCGGAGCATCCGCGGTGTTTTTTCAAAAGCGCCGCTAAAGGTCGGGGCATTCGCGGCGTTTCTTCAAAAGCGCCACTAAAGGTCAGAGCTTTAGCGACGTTTTTTCAAAATCACTGTTAAATGTCGGCATTAGCGACATTTTTTCAAAAGCGCCGCTAAAGGTCGGAGAATTAGCGGCGTTTTTTCAAAAGCGCCGCTAAAGGTCAGAGCATTAGCGGCGTTTTTGAAAAAGTGCCACCAAAGGTCAGAGCATTATCGGCATTAGGTACCAATTTTTGGGCGTTATGAGGGTGCTAACCCTTCCTCATACGTAACCGACTCTCAAACCTATTTTTTTAAGACCAAAATCAAATATTTTAAAATGAAACATTTTACAAGGTGATCCAATCACACCTGAGTAAAAAGTGATTGGTGGCGACTCCTATTTTGTTTTAAAGTTGATCCCCATTTTTTTAAGCTGAGATTTAAAAATGGTTTCGACAACTTGGTGACTCCACTGGGGACCAATAAAAGAGTCAATCTATAAAATTGATAACTTCATGTCCTTTTGTTTGAATTAAAAATTTTAAAAAACATGATCCTTTTATTGCATGTGGTTCTAAATCCCAGTGGATCAAACTGAAGAATGAAGTCTTCTTGAAGATAATAAGGAAGAAAATTGAAAATTTCAGATTTTGTTCCCTAGAAATAGTAGTGGAGCAAACTGAAGAATTGAAAATTTCAAAATTTTTCCCTAGTGGACCAAACTGAAGAATGAAGTCCTCCTGAAGATAATAAGGAAGCAAATTGAAAATTTCAGATTTTGTTCCCTAAAAATGGGAGTGGAGCAAACTGAAGAATTGAAAATTTTAGATTTTGTTCCCTAGAGGATCAAACTGAAGAATTGAAAATTTCAGATTTTGTTCCCTAGTGGATCAAACTGAAAAATGAAGTCTTCCTGCAGATAGTAAGGAAGTAAATTGAAAATTTTAGATTTTGTTCCCTAGTGGATCAGACTGAAGAATGAAGTCTTCCTGAAGATAGTAAGTAAGCAAATTGAAAATTTTAGATTTTGTTCCCTAGAATAAATTGTAACAACCCAGACCTGGCCTAGAAGTTAGGCCCGAGTCTGGAGTGTCACATTAGGGTGCTATTCGAGAAACCATGGTTCCATTTGAAAACCTTTCTTGATATTAAAAACAAAAGTCCCAATTTGCGTTTGTTCATTATTAATCGACACTTATTAAAAATTTATTACCTAAAAAACTTTGTTTGTTGCGGAAACTTAATTAAAATGATTGACTTATGAAAACGTGATGTTTATGACCTATTCGCGAAAGCGTAGTATTTTGAAAGCAGATATTGTTTTAGAAAAATCGTGATACAAAGTTTAGCAGATTTAAAACATAATAAACTAAAAATCCAAAACTAAAACCAGAATTTAAGAGAGGCCTTATTACAAAATATTAACCCAAGTTAAAAATAAGTAAAATACTAGAGTCCAAAACTGCTCGTAATGTAGCCACCTCCGAGTCCTCTAGCACGTCAAACTACTTACTAAGGATTACCTGAGAAAAAATATTAAAAAGAGGGTGTGAGTTTACGAAAACTCAGTGTGCATAAACCTCATCAATAAGAACATGAATCACAACAATTTGGGCCGAAGCCCATTTCAGTAACGGTGGCAATTGGGCCTTAGCCCATAAAAGCCTCAGTTGGGCCTTAAACGACAAATGTCACAAATCATATTTATCTGGGCTTGAGCCCATCTCAAATAAAACCACATATGCAATGCATTAATGCCCATACCAACCCTGCACTCCATCTCCTGTCCAACCCTACACTCTTGTGGGGATTTAATCGATCCACCCATCCCTACACTCCTTATGTAGCACCGACTGCGGCACTAACTTATCGGTGCGGCATAGCTCCTCGGTCACTAAAAGCCTTCGGTGGATCCATAGTCGTCAAGCGACCACGCGATCCTTTCTTCACTTCCCCTTTCGAATAATCCCATCCCCATGCAACATAATAACACAGGAATGCAACATACAATAATAATCATATGATAACAATCATAAATCACATACAAGAATAAACATATAACATGTAGGGGCATTTTCATCAATTTTCCCTTCAGAGGCATATCGGTCATTTTACCCATCGAGGGTATTTCCATAATATACCTACCAAGGGCATTTTGGTAATTTCACAGACCAGGGGTATTTTGGTAATTTCACAAACCAAGGGTATTTAAGTATTTTTACAAATCAGGGTGTCAATGACCCAACAGAAGGTCTACTGTCGCCTCGAACGACTCAAGTACTCTAAACAGAGATAATGATGCGAATGGGCCTAAGGCCCATTCTCGGCCCAAGTGAGCCTACACACTCGTGTGGCCCATTCAGCCCAAACCTAGCCACATATATGAGATTCACATAGTCTTGTTCACTATCTACTACACAATCATACAATTTATTCATATGGGCCCCCGGGCCCATTGGGCCCACTAGGCCCCTTTCGGGCCATCGTAGCCCAACAGCCCACACCTACAAGAATACTCATGGTGGCCTCAACTATCGCACCGAAGCTTCCACACGTGCTCGCGCACGCTCGTGTGGCTACCATCGCCGTGTGACCGTCATTTTAGCATTTGCCGCTCTATAGCTTGAGTAGAGAGAATACACACCTGATAGGAATTCTGAAGCTACTAAACCGTGCTCCCAAAGCTCCTATGCCCAACACCTACCAAGGTATCTTTTCTCTCCTCCTAGAATGCTCTTTATGTAGCTAGCTTTTCACCTTCCTCCTTTATGTCTTTTCGATGTGGGATCCTTCTGCTAGCAGAGTTTAAATCCAACTCAAACTCTTGCCGCCCCATCTTAGCAAAATAAATACTCTCTTGCTTCTCATGAGATTCGAACTCAGGCTCCCTTGTAATATAATCCATGCTACTAGCCACTTTACCAACTAGCTCATTGTTTCTAAAATCATGCGCAACTAAATATTAGTCCTATGGCGAAATTAAAAACTCCATTTAAAAAGAAAACCAAAATGCAAGAGCCAAGACTTGAACCTTGGACCTCCTTCCTTCCTTGTGGCGTCACCCCCTTACCTCTTATGTAACGTCACTTTGCCACTACACCACAAACTCCACTTGTCATTTTTCCCCACATTTTATTCTTAAAGCCTACCTACCAACTCCTAGGGTTTTTTTCACCTAAAACCAAAATTTTTCCTATGGCCTAACTTTAACCCAGGACTTCATAAAAGCCTCCTAACCTTCCAAAATCATTCATCTAGTAGGTCCAACTTGCCTTAGTACCATTCTCTTATTCTCAAAAATTTTAAACGCTACTACCCCCAAGGCCTATTGGGCTTAATCCTACTAGGCCCAGTTCCAGGATGTTACAAATCTACCCTCCTTAGAGAAATTTCATCCCCGAAATTTCCAACTATCTTATAGATGCACAATATTGGATATGCCACTATGCTTCTGCTGCGCACTCTAGTCCTAATTATCTAAATTACAAATTTTATGAATTTAGCTCATAATTCCAATAATTAAACAAATGTTTTATGGAAGTAGTAGTTAAGAGTTGTTTTCGAAATTGCCAGCTCACTATAGTTTTTAGTCTCCTACGGGCCTCAGTATAGTCTATCATCTAAAGTAAGCCTAGTATCTACCTAGAGCAGTAACAGTTTAAAACAGATAAGAGAGCTTACTTGGTCCGACGCTGGAGACTCGGTGTGCCACACAAAAACCTTTCAAATATACTTAAAAATCATTTGTAAACATCTTTAAAATAAACACTAAAACCCATCTCACATCCCGAGTTTTACAAGATAGGCTCTGATACCACTAAATGTGACACCCCAGCACCTGACCTAGAAGTTAGGCCCGAATCTGGCGTGTCACATTGGGGTGCTTTTCGAGAAACCATGGTTCCATTTGAAAACCTTTCTTGATATTAAAAACTAAAGTCCCAGTTTGCGTTTGTTCATTATTAATCGAAATTTATTAAAAATTTGTTACCTAAAAAACTTTGTTTGTTGTAGAAACTTAATTATAATGACTGACTTATCAAAACGTGATGTTTACAACCTATTCGCGAAAGTGTAGTATTTTGAAAGTAGATATTGTTTTGGAAAACCGTGATACAAAGTTTAGCAGATTTAAAACATAATAAACTAAAATCCACAACTAAAACCAGAATTTAATAGAGGCCTTATTACAAAATATTAACCCAAGTTAAAATAAGTAAAATACTAGAGTCCAAAACTCGTCGAGTGTGGCCACCTCCGAGTCCTCTAGCACGCCGAGCCACTTTATCGAGGATTACTTGAGAAAAATATTAAAAGAGGGTGTGAGTTTACTAAAACTCAGTGTGCATAACCTCATCAAGAAGAACATGAATCACAACAGTTCAGTCAAGCCCATTTCAAGAATCGGTGGCAATTGGGCCTTAGCCCATAAAAGCCTCGATTGGGCCTTAACCCATAAATGTCACAAATCATATTTATCTCGGCCTGAGCCCATCTCAAATAAAACCACATATGCAATGCATTAATGCTTATACCAACCATGCACTCCATCTCCTGTCCAACCCTACACTCCTGTGGGCATTTAATCGACCCACCCATCCCTACACTACTTGTTTAGCACTGGTTGCGGCACTGACTTGTCGGTGCAACATAGCTACTCAGTGGCTACAAACCTTCGGTGGACCCACAGTCATCAAACAACCATGTGATCCTATCTGCACTTCCCCTTTCGAATAATCCCATCCCCATGCAACATAATAACACATGAATGCAACATACAATAATAATCATACGATAATCATAAATCACATACAAGAATAATCATATAACATGTAGGGTGTTTTTAGCATTTTTCCCTTCAGAGGCATATCGGTCATTTTACCCATCGAGGGTATTTCTGTAATTTACTTACCAAGGGCATTTTGGCAATTTTACAAACCAGGGGTATTTTGGTAATTTTACAAACCAAGGGTATTTTGGTAATTTCACAAACCAGGGGTATTTCTAGTATTTTTACAAATCAGGGTGTTAACGACCCAATAGAAGGTCCACTGTCGCCTCGAACGACTCAATTATTCTAAATAGAGATAATGATGCGAATGAGCCTAAGGCCCATTCTCGGCCCAAGTGAGCCCACACACTCGTGTGGCCCATTCAGCCCAAACCTAGCCATATATATGAGATTCACATAGTCTAGTTCACTATCTACTACACAATCATACAATTTATTCATATGGGCCCTCGGGCCCATTGGGCCCACTTGGCCCCTTTCGGGCCATCATAGCCCAATAGCCCACACTTACAAGAATACTCATGGTGGCCTCGACTATCGCGTTGAAGCTTTTACACGTGCGCTCACACGCTCGTGTGGCAACCATCACCGTGTGACCGACACTTCGGCATTTGCTGCTCTATAGCTAGAGTAGAGAGAAACACACCTGAGAGGAATTCTAAAGCTGCTAAACCGCGCTCCCAGAGCTCCTATGCCCAACGCCCACCAAGGTATCTTTTCTCTCATCCTAGAATGCTCTTTATGTAGCTAGCTTCTCACCTTCCTTCTTTATATCTTTTCGATATGGGATCCTTTCGCTAGCAGAGTTTAAATCCAACTCAAACTCTTGCCGCCCCATCTTAGCAAAATAAATACTCCCTTACTTCTCATGAGATTTGAACTCAGGCTCCCTTGTAACATAATCCATGCTGCTAGCCACTTTACCAATTAGCTCCTTGTTTCTAAAATCATGCACAACTAAATATATGTCCTATGGCCAAATTCAAAAATCCATTTAAAAAGAAAACCAAAATGCAAGAGCCAAGACTTGGACCTTGGACCTCCTTCCTTCCTTGTGGCGTCACCCCCTTGCCTCTTATGTGGCGTCACTTTGCCACTACACCACACACTCCACTTGTCATTTTCCCCACATTTTATTCTTAAAGCCTACCTACCAACTCCTAGGGTTTTTTTTTCACCTAAAACCAAAATTTTTCCTATGGCCTAACTTTAACCTGAGACTTCATAAAAGCCTCCTAACCTTCCAAAATCACACACCTAATAGGTCCAACTTGCCTTAGTACCATTATCTTGTTCTCAAAAATTTTAAGCGCTACTACCCCCAAGGCCCATTGAGCCCATCCTACTATGCCCAGTTCTAGGATGTTACAGAAATGGTAGTGGAGGAAACTGAAGAATGAAGTCTTCTTGAAGATCATAAGGAAGCAAATTGAAAATTTCAGATTTTGTTCCCTAGAAATAGTAGTGGAGCAAATTGAAGAATTAAAAATTTCAAATTTTGTTCCCTAATGGATCAAATTGAATTATAAAGTCTTTCTAAAGATAGTAAGGAAGCAAGTTGAAAATTTTAGCTTTTGTTCCCTAGTGGATCAGACTGAAGGATAAAGTCTTCCTGAAGATAGTAAAAAGCAAATTCAAAATTTCTAATTTTGTTCCCTAGAAATGATAGTGGATCAGACTGAAGAATAAATTCTTCTTAAAAATAGTAAGGAAGAAAATTGAAAATTTCAGATTTTGTTCCCTAGAAATGATAGTGGATCAGACTGAAAAATGAAGTCTTCCCGAAGATAGTAAAGAAGGAAATTGAAAATTTCAAATTTTGTTCCCTAGTGGAGCAGGCTGAAGAATGAAGTCTTCCTGAAGATAGTAATGAAGCAAATTGAAAATTTTGAATTTTTTTCCATAGTGGAGCAGACTGAAGAATGAAGTCTTCCTGAAGATAGTAAGGAAGCAAATTGAAAATTTCCTTGAGCAGATTAAAATAGCAGATCTACTATGCTTGACGTTCCAAGAAATAGATCAAAAACATCAGATCTTGTTTCCCTGATTTTGTAGTGGAGTAGATCAAAAGATAGTGGATACTGCCTTCTTGAAGTTGAAGCTATCAAACTTACTGAAATCAAGATAAAGTTCCAGTACCGTTCAAGTTGCAGTGGAGTTGGAGTCATTTGAAGAAGACGAGGATCAAGAAGTCGAGGCTCGACCAAGATCGGGCAAAATTGTCCTTTTATAGTCTTTGCTCTATACTCATTACACGACAATGAGCAAAGAGGGGCAGCTATAAGTTCCTAATTTTAATCAGGCCCATGCAAATCAAATAGACCAATAAAATAAAAAAATAATAAGTCCAGGTTTTTTATGCAACATCCTAAAATTTGGAATTTTATCTGTTGTATTATTTTTGGTGTTAAGCCAGTTAAACTATTAATTGTGTATGTTTAGGAGTCTTGAGGAGGCTCGAAGTTTATTTGGACCTAGTACAAATTTTGGCATTTAGCACTTTAAGGAGATAGAGTAAGTGACCTTAAAACGTATAGTAATAAATGAGTAAATGGTTAGCATAAGTGAGCAATTAGTAAAGAGGTTATGGCGCCACATGTAGTACCTTGAAGGAAGAGGTTCAAATCCCATTGTGTGCAATTTTTGACTTTTATTTTTGCATTCCTTCCTTAAGTGTCGGCCAAGGTGTCATTATGGCAAGGTGGACTTTTATTTTTATGGCAAGATGGCTAAAAAGAAAAGGAAAGAATGAAGGTGAGGAAAGAAATCAAGAAAAAGAGGAAAGTAAGGGAAACAAATGGCATTTTTCAAGGAAGATGTTATGGAAAGTATGGGTGGCAAATTGTTGACCATCTTTGTAACACCCCTAACCCGTAATCGTCGCCGGATTAGGGCTACAAGGCATTACCTAACATAGCACAGGTCATAACAATTATTTTCTGTTCATACAGTCTTATCTGAATACAACATGATTAATACACTTCCATGGCATGTTTAAACAACATCGTACATATCTTAAAAACCATTATCCAAATTCATTTATAAGCATTACATAACCAATAATGAATGTTACTATTCAATTGGTCATTAAATCACATTGACCGAATATACCCATGTTCTTTATTAACCTACTAAGCAATTTAGCAATTATCAAAAGCTAAACATATATATATATATGTTTATTAAGAGTTTTGCTTATTCGAATTCATAATATACCAATAGTATACATTCCAAACATAATATAGAACAAATCAATTAGAAGAACATAATCAAACCTAAATACCAATTATGCCTTCTATAGATCGAAATATCTAAATTTAAACTAAATATACATACACATATGTAAACCATGTTGAAAGTGTCAATCCAAATACTATACCTATAATTTCATCACTTAGCGAATATACAATCCAAGATTTAAAATAATTTCTAAGTTGTTTTGTATCTTAAATTATGCATTTCATTAATAAGTATTTATCAACCATAACCCAAGCATACTCAAACACTACAACTAACATTTTACCAAAAAGACTAATTACAATATATATAAACCTAACATGACTTTATATCACTATCAAACCCATGTCCAAGTAGAACATACACACATTCTATAACTAGAAAAACTCAAACATTAGATCATTAGTAAATAATCCAAGCCATTTTCGCATGGCTTATTTATACAATTCAAATTATCATTTAAGCATTAAGCTAGCCTATACATGCCTTAAGTTTTTACGTCCAAACTTAAAAAGTACCAATATGAGTCAATAGTGTGGTCGACTTTGCTGATGATTTCCCGAGCCTGTAGCGAGACCAAAATCTATAAAATGTAACATTGAACCATTACGAATAAGCTTACTAGCTTAGTAAGCCTCAAGCAAATAATAATGTAGCACTCAAACACTTAAACATTTTATTCTTTAAACTTATGACATTGAATATAAATATTTCCATAAATAAATTTAAGCATGGACGAATACTAACAGTTCATTAACCTAAGCATTTACACTTCATTACCATAAATCTGTAACTCATCGAATCATAGTATAAACATATATTACATGAATCACATGCTCCAAGTCACATAGGTACAACATTCATATCGACTATATTATCACATTCAAAGTCTTTTCACTCTTAGCATTTCTACTTGTAATCGAACGTCCCAAAATAGTACATTTAAGCTCAAATTCTATCTTATACCATTCATACACATCGATCAATAAGCTCAATCACACATAACACCATTCTTAACATAATATTTCAACTCAAGTAACATTAATCACAACTTACCTTACTTTTGATGAATTCAATGAGATTTAAGCTTACGTGAGTTTTTAACTCAATAGATTCACTATGTTACACCTCGATCAATTTATGGTTTCTTCGTTTTAAAGTATCACCAGCATTAAGCCTGCTAGGCATGAAGCCCAAATATATCACCGACACTAAGCCTGCTAGGCACGAAGCCCAAATATATCGCCGACACTAAGCCTGCTAGGCACGAAGCCCTAATATATCACCGGCACTAAGCCTGTAGGCACGAAGCCCGAATATATCACCGGCACTAAGCCCACTAGGCACGAAGCATGAATATATCACCGGCACTAAGCCTGCTAGGCACGAAGCCCAAATATATCACCGGCACTAAGCCTGCTAGGCACGAAGCCTGAATATATCACTGGCACTAAGCTTGCTAGGCATGAAGCCTGAATATGTCACCGGCACTAAGCCTGCTAGGCAATAAGCCCAAAATATATCACTGGCACGAGGCCTGGTAGGCTCGAAGCCCGATCTATTTATCAAATCAATTCATCAACTTATATTCCTTAACACTTACATTGTAACACCCCAAACCTGGCCCACGAGCCCTGGCCGGATCTGGTACGTCACCGCAGAAAGACGGTTGAAAATATTTTTGAATTAAGATAAAACGTTAAAATTTTGTCATCTTTTGAAAACCATGTCCATTTAAAATTATAACTAAAACTTTGATGTTATAAAGTGTCCGAATTAAAACTTTAGTGCATATATATTTTGAATAAATAGATTGCTAAAATAAGACCATCTTCACATAGCAATTGAATTTAATAAAACCATAATTAAAATAATACCAAAATAAAAAGGCCCTTATTACAACCAATACTTAAGCAAAGCACTTAATATTAAAATGCTAAAAAAAAATGATCAAAACATCTTCTTCTGCATGGGCCACCTTGTGTCCTCTCCGAACCCGGTCCAACTTTACGCATCACTTGAAATGGTTAAGAAAAATTAGGTGAGCCCACAGACTCAGTGCATAATCATTACACATGTTTCCACACGTATGGGCTTAGCCCATAACCATACAATCCATACCAGCTGAAATGCAATTATAATCCAACCCAACCTAAGTCCATCCATTACGCCAACCTTAGCAGACTCCCTGCTCAAGGCCGTGGCTAATCCACCGATCACAACCGAGTGATCCCATGAAACACCCCAAACCCGGCCCACGAGAATGGACTGGATCTGGTATGTTCCTCGAAGTAACCCGATTCAAATTCATACAAACTGTTTAGAAAACTATGAGTTTTGGAAGATAGCCCGTTGTGGGTTGGGCTTGAGTTGAAAACAAATTTATAATAAAAACCCATTTGCTTCAAGTGATAAAAATATTTAAACTTATTTCACACTAAGTGGGCTTACTCTTTATAAAGCCCTAAATCCATAATATAGTAATTATCGTAGAAATAGAAATTCATCACGGTGGCCTTATTACATAAAATGAAACCCAAAATAATAAACTGTACAGTACTTAAAAATTAAATAAAATTCAAATTAAAGTGAACTTCAAGTCGATCATGGCCACCACAAGTTCTGCCGTCCCGGTCCATTACTGCTCATCACCTGAAACATATTCCCACAACGGGGTGAGTCGATAGACTCAGTGTGTAACCAACACTAAACATAATAGAAATAGGCACACCATAAAAATAATCATATGCATATAACAATTTCAAGATCATGATGCAAACCCGAACCCAAACCTATAAGCCATCCGCTACACTCCACCCGCATTCAACCTGCATGCAAGTGGGGACTACTAAGTCAACCTCCTTCCGCTACACTCCATCGAAGGTCATTGCAATGACGTGCTCATCGCCCATCGATAATATTGTGGCATAGCCACCATCGTAATGTAACCGGTTACCACTTAGTGAGACCAAGTCATCACATTCACTTAGTGAGACCAAGTCATCACAATCACTTAGTGAGACCAAGTCATCACTTTCACTTATAACGTTGGTGAGACCGTAGTCAACACCTTCTTCCCCTTTTACATAAATCCCGAATGCCCCAAATTACAAATATCATGCATAACTTATTTTTAATTCACTTTCACATCACTTTTCACTTGTATAACATTTATTTCAAATCCTAGTAGAAGTAGGAAAAGCGTGCCTTAGCACTTTGTACCATAATATGGCACTTTAGCCACTTTCATTCACTTTCACATTAGCATATATAGCATATTTAAACCATAAAACTATTAAGAATAGTGTGGAATACACACCTGATTTGTTTAGCGATTCCTTGAGTTTTCGAAAGCAAGATCTAGCGTTTAGATCCTAATTCCTACATTTGGTTGATCAAATATTACTTAGCATAAATTCTATTTTGGGCTATAGTATCCAAATCCTAGTAGGATTTGTAAAGAGGCTTACCTTTGATGCCGATTTGATGTTTATTCAAATCCCGGAATCTTTGTTTTCCTTCCTTTGATATTCTACCAACCTTGAAACCTCATCATAAATTAGTTTTCACTTTTAATAATTTCAGATCTAATCTTAGTAATCACAAAACTTTGGCCGAATACCTTTTGGGGACTTACCTTATGGATTCTTAAAATCCGAAACTTCACCTCCTTTTTCCTTGTAATCGCCAACCTAGATTTTTGAATAGGTTAGCTTTTGATCAATCTGATCTAATTGACTAATGGTTTGGCCTTGGCCGAATGTCTTACTTACCTTTAAATCCTCAAGTCGATTTGATTCTGTCGAAATCACTTGTTAGATTTGAACTATTATTTAACTATGGAAAGAACCTTTTAGCGAATGTATGGTGATGTTCTTACCTCGTTTTGAATCCGGATGATCTCTTTTAATATTCTGCTATGGCTCTATTTGGGATCTCAAAGCTTTGGCTTTTGTGGAGGAACAAGAGAAGAAAAGAAAAAGAAAGGAAAAGAGATGGAGAGACCTTGACAAGGAGGATTGACTAAGAAAAGAAAAAAAATAAATTGTTGTTGCTTTGATTAGGAGGTTTGGCAAGAATGATGAAGAGAAGAGAATGGCTTTTACTTTTCTCTCTTTAGTAGAATCTATTAGTCTTAGAGTCCCTATTTGACCAATTCTTCACTTGTGATAAGGTTTAGTTTTATCAATATGAAACTCCATCAACTCTCCTAATTAGTCAAGAGTTTTTATTGAATGGAAACTCCTCCCCTTGTGCCGTCCCAACCTCCACTCCATGGAGACAAAATTTTATTTCTTTTATTTGTTTCTTAGATGACTCAAACTCGGGCCCAAAACCTCTTGCATTTGGGCCATTTCCTAGGGCCTTAGGTGGCATCTTCAGCCACATTTCCAAGTTCGTTATTGGGTCAAAGTTTATGTTCTTTATATTTTTAGGGTCACTTGGCCTAAGCTCCCCTTGGGCTCTTCAATTCGGCATTAGGGGTCATTTTAAGTTTCCTAAAATTTTCAAGCTGCTCTCAGATTTTCCTAGTTTCCAAAATGTTTAGTTTCCTATTTTGGCTTGGTTTCCAAAATGTTTAGTTTCCTATTTTGGTTTGGTTTCCAAAATGTTTAGTTTCCTATTTTGGTTTGGTTTCCAAAATGTCTAAGTTTCCGAAAATGTCCATTTCCATTTTCATTTCCATTTCCATTTCCATTTCCATTTCCATTTCCATTTCCATTTTCATTTCCATTTCCATTTCCATTTCCATTTTCCATTTCCATTTCCATTTTCATTTCCATTTCCATTTTCATTTCCATTTTCATTTCCATTTTCATGCATTTCTAGGTTTCCAAAAGTATCAAAATTTTATTCATAGTGCTTGAAACTTGTCATTTCATACAATTAAGCTAGAAATGCATAGGCCCTTTTTAGGATGTTACATCCCACATATCTTACCTCGACAGACCTGCTGCACAAGGCCGTGGCTGAGCCACCGATCACATTGTGATCTCAACAGTAATCTGTCTACGGTGATGCACTCAGCTATCAACCGTCGAGATGGGCACCTAGCCACACCACCCTTGATGTAGCACACAGCTAATCATCAAGCGGTAATGTAGCACGAGGCTAACATTAGACCACGTACATCAATGTGTACACCCATCCTTCCTTGGTCACATCCAATCCCCATGCATAAGTGTCGTTGCATCATGTCAAGTCAATCATATCGAATGAGTGTACATCACATGCTCATTACCATATCATACATACACCATAAGTAAATTTAATAACATAATTTACCAACACGATAATAGATTACCCCACATATGGGTATCCATCACCTTAGCCTTTAATGTCGGCTATCACACAAAGATACACAAGTACACATTAATAAACAATTAATCAAGAAAGCGGTGCGATGATTACGCACCTTATCACTTGAAGTTCTAGACCTCGATCTCAATGCTATCGCTAAACTAAACTACGGCGACCGCTTAAATCGGCTTTCGACACCGCCCATACCTCGGTGGCCAATCTCGAACCACCGAGATAGCTCTTTTCTTGAACTTCAGGATAGGGACTTTTCCTTGCCCTTCTTGGTGGTACTTGCCTCCATCAACACACTTAATCAGATAAACCGGTTAAACTTAATCAGGATAGTAACGAAACTTACTAAATACTTCTTACCAAACAACTTGAATCCCGGTTGCTCCTTTCAACCTGCCGAATATCTTTATGCAAATCTAACCTTAAAAGATCCTTAGCGCTTCCCTCCTTTGGCTACACATGAAAGAGATACCATATTAAGATCCCAAGAACATTCGGCCAACTCCAAACACCAAGACCACCCTTTGGTTAACAAATACTAAAAGAAATAGATTAATAACATAAATCCTTACCCTTCACAACGACTAGAGAAATGACCCAAACGCTCCACCCCTTGCTTAAGATTCGGCCAACCAACACTAGAACAACAAGGAAGGTTTCGGCAAAGGATGAGGAGAGATTCAACTCAAGAGAAATGGAGAGGAAACAAGTGGGAAATTCGGCTAAGTGACCTTGAAGTTTTAGCCAAAGTGACTAGATGAGAAGGAGGGGCGTTTTTAGTGTGGTTAGAGTATGAGAAGAAAAGAGTAGAAGGTGAAGGAGAATGGGCTACAATTCGGCACAAGGAAAGCTCACCACCCTTTTATAGAGTTCGGCCACTCCCCCTAACCTTCATGGCCGAAAATGACCCCATGAAAACCACCCTAGCCATCCAACTCCTTTACCTCTCACCCAATCCCTTGATTCCCTCCTAAAAACACGCTACACCAACCTTTCAAACCATTTCAAATTAAATCCAACTCATCCTTCCTCCTAGCCACTCATTTAAAAAGATTTGAACAAGTCAAAATCCCCTTTTTTAGTGCCTTGGCCGAATCCAACACTTCCCCTTCTCATGACGCAAAAACAAAAAGGCTGCCCTTGCAGCTTGAACCTAAGACCCCCTTAGTACCTTGAGGCGTCACCTTCCAAAGCCTAAAGTAGCACCTCCTAGCCACTCTACTAGCTTCATTCTTGTGTCTTAACCTCCCAAATAATTCTCTTAAGACCTCTAAAGCCAAGCTCCCCTTCCTAACACCAACATTCACTAATTCCTTAAACCATCTTCTACCTTCCAAGGTTCTCCAAACCCCCTTAAAACTTGTCCAAACTCACAATAAGCTTATCATCACTTGGGTTATGCACTAAATGCATAACCCCTAGATCCCGGGTGTTACAATTCTACCCTCCTTAAAAATAATTTCGTCCTCGAAATTACTTGGCTAGACTAACGGTCGTACATACTAATTTACCACACTACGCTATAGTTGCGCACTCTGATCTCAAAGAGCTATCATATTTCTAAGCACAGTTCCTAAGTCCATACTCAAGGTTCCACATACTTTACTAGCAATAGAAAACAATCTGACTTACAAACAAGATAATTTAGGGGATTCCAGAAATAGAGAATGTACCCGATGTCAAATCTGGCACATTATTATCCTCCTTCCGATGAACTGCATATACCAACCCTGGCTGTCTTGCCTCAGTGCTACCACTACCGCGGCCTAACGCTCCACGACCTCGGTCAAAACCATTCCCTCCATGGTTCGAACCACGACCTCTTGTCGCCTGCTGACCACCTCTGCCTAGCTGCACATAACGTTGGCCTAACGTCTGAGTCCTATTCGGGTATTGGGGACAATCTTTAACCAGTTGAGACCTTGACTTACACCTGAAACACTCTCGCTCCCGATTCCAGCCTTCGCCAACATGATACCTTCCACACTGAGCACACGGACGATCCGGATTCCTACCAGCTGGCTTAGAAATACGAACAAGAGTCTCAACTCTCGGTCTTTTCTGAAATCTCTCAAACGATTCTGGCGATCCAAAACTCCTCTTATCCCGATTTCTTTCTCTATCTCTATTCTGCCTCTCGGTCCTCTTGACCTCCTCAGCTATCCGAGCTTTCTCCACTAAGATGGTGAAGTCTCATTCTCGTTGCGGAGTAATCAATACTCGCAGCTCATCTCGCAGCCCATCTTCGAATCTGACGCATCTCTCATAGTCGGTAGCCACGATTCCCCGAGCATACCGGCTCAACCGTAGAAACTCAGCCTCATACTCCACTATTGACTTGCCACCTTGCACCAAATTAAGGAACGCCTTCCTTTGAGCGTCCACATAACTCGCTCCGACATACTTCCCTTCAAACTTGATCTTGAAGTAACCCCATTCCACTCGATCGGCAGGGGTACCTTCCTTAACCGTGAGCCACCATTGGTAGGCTTCATCCCGTAGCAACGAAACAGCACCCTTAAGCTTCTTCTCTGCAGTTAAATCCAAGTCGTCCATAATCCTTTCCACTGCCTCAAGCCGAAGATTTCGCCACGCGTCGAGCTACCCTGACACTCCTCTAAAACTTTACTCTGTTCGACCTAAGTCTTTCAGCTACCGACTTTCGAGTCCCATTGCCCACATTGGCTCCTGCCACTCTCTTGAGCACCCGTAGCATAGCTTGCGATCATCGCATCGTCTCCTCCCGTCTCGATCCTGATGTTCAACCTCAACAGCTGGTGGTGGCACATCGCTCTCTGACCCACGACCAGACCCTATCGATTTTGATACTAACATCCTGCCTCTACCACGTCTACGAGCATTGCGACCACGCCCGCTAGAACTCATATCTAGAGTCACGATTTAATCTGTTTAAAAGTTTTATGCATTAGAAATTTGGTTCCACTATTTACCCACGAGCAATTTTATGAAACGAAGTTTTCAAAAGTAGTTCTTTCGATCAATCAAAGTTTCATCTAGAGTTCTCTATTCTAATTCAAACATTCACATTCTTCACTAAAGGCACATTCATCCATCCATGTCACTTTCTTGAGCATTCCCAACCCAGGGGTAATTTCGTCATTTTTCTATAGGGTATTTTGGTAATAAATCAGGGTCACTTTGAAAATAATTTTTCAATTTAAAGACATTTCAGAATTTACAAAATCTTGGGGGTCATCTTGAAAATTTGTTTTTCAAATCAGTGGTGTTGCAAAAATTTTCAGAGATCAGGGTTATTTTTGTAATTTTGGAAGTTATGGGCATTTTCGTAAATTATCCAAATCAGGATGGCTTAATACTTGTAAATCAGAAGTTTTTGATATTTTCGTCATGTAGAAACATTTTAGTAAAAGTCGAGAGTAATATAAAAATTTAAAAAAAAACCAAGGGCATTTTGGTAATTTTATCAACTAGGGGTATTTTCGTAAATTTCCCCAAACCAAAGTATCTTAATATTTTGAAAACTCAGGATTTTGGTATTTTGCAAAGTAAATCATTTTAATAAAAGTTGAGGGTGGTACAGAATTTTTACAATACAGGGGCATTTTTGTAATTTTGCTACAAGGGCATTTTGGTAATTTTGTAAATTGAGAAAACATCTTTCAAAATCAAATTTAGGGTTCACAACCAAAGAGTAAATTTGAAGATTTTAAAACTAAGGGTTTTAAACAAGAAGGCTAATCCTTTCGGGTTTTAATAATTGGTTTAGCTTATGAATAAGTCCTCTTGGTTAAGGTGAGCCAGTAGCTACGCACTGTAGGATTCAAGTAAAGAGGAGGTGAGTCGCTAGGATCGCTTAAATACCAAGCTCTTCCTGAATACCACTCCTAGACATGCGTACAGTGATTACCACACCTTAACTTGGTGACTTACTTCACCGGTTTGTTTAGCAATCTTTAAGTCCTATGCATGTGTTTGAGTAGACTAATCCTAGGGTCCACAAGCCTTAATATTCTAATCTACGAGCCCAAACTAAGCCCATAATAATTCACATCAACAAATCACTTCAATAGTTTGGAAATACTTACCTGGTGGACTTCGGGCCGGAGGTACAGGTGCCATGCCAGAATAACCTGAAAACTTTTTATAAAAGCCCATATTTTGAAAAGCCTATTTTGAAAACTATTTGTGGACCCAAACCCCCAAAGCTGAGTTTTAAACCGAGCTCTGATACCAATTTGTAACACCCCAAACCCGACCCACGAGCCCTGACCGGATCTGGTATGTCACTGCGGAAAGACGGTTGAAAATATTTTTGAATTAAGATAAAACGTTAAAATTTTGTCATCTTTTGAAAACCATGTCCATTTAAAATTATAACTAAAACTTTGATGTTATAAAGTGTTCAATTAAAACTTTAGTGTATATATATTTTGAATAAATAGATTACTAAAATGAGACCATCTTCACATAGCAATTCAATTTAATCAAACCATAATTAAAATAATACCAAAAATAAAAAGGCCCTTATTACAACCAATACTTAAGCAAAGTACTTAATATTAAAATGCTAAAAAAAATGGTCAAAACATCTTATTCTGCATGGGCCACCTTGTGTCCTCTCCGAACCCGGTCCAACTTTACGTATCGCCTGAAATGTTTAAGAAAAATTGGGTGAGTCCACAGACTCAGTGCATAATCATTACACATGTTTCCACACGTATGGGCTTACCCCATAACCATACAATCCATACCAGCTGAAGTGCAATTATGATCCAACCCAACCTAAGTCCATCCATTACGCCAACCTTAGCAGACTTCGCCAAGGTCAGTCGCTAATCCACCGATCACAACCGAGTGATCCCACATATCTTACCTCGGAAGACCTGCTGCACAAGGCCGTGGCTGAGCCACAGATCACATCGTGATCCCGATAGTAATCTATCTACGGTGATGCACTCAGCTATCAACCGCCAAGATGGGCACCTAGCCACACCTCCCTTGATGTAGCACACAGCTAATCATCAAGCGCTAATGTAGCACGAGGCTAACATTAGACCACGTACATCAATGTGTACACCTATCCTTCCTTGGTCACATCCAATCCCCATGCATAAGTGTCGATGCATCATGTCAAGTCAATCATATCGAATGAGTGTACATCACATGCTCATTACCATATCATACATACACCATAAGTAAATTTAATAACACAATTTACCAACCTGATAATCGATTGCCCCACTTATGGGTATCCATCACCTTAGCCTTTAATGTCGACTATCACACAGCATACACAAGTACACATTAATAAACAATTAACCGAAGAAACAGTGTGATGATTACGCACCTTATCACTTGAAGTTCTAGACCCTCGATCTAAATGCTATCACTAAACAAAACTACGGTGATCTGGCTAAACTGCTGCTCTGACGCTGGCCCACACCCGATGGCCAATTTCGAACCGCCGAGACAGCTCTTTTCTTGAACTTCGGGATAGGGACTTTCCATTGCCCTCCTTGACTGGTGCTTGCCTCCATCAACACACTTAATCAGATAAACCGGTTAAACCCCAAGTCGTAAACTAAGTAACGAAACTTACTAAATACTTCTTACCAAACAACTTGAATCCCAGTTGCTCCTTTCAACCTGCCGAATTTCTTTATGCAAATCGAACCTTAAAAGATCCTTAGCGCTTCCCTCTTTTGGCTACACATGAAAAAGATACCATATTAAGATCCCAAGAACATTCGGCCAACTCCAAACACCAAGACCACCCTTTGGTTAACAAACACTAAAAGAAATAGATTAATAACATAAATCCTTGCCCTTCACAACGACTAGAGAAAAGACCCAAATGCTCCACCCTTTGCTTAAGATTCGGCCAACCAACACTAGGACAACAAGGAAGGTTTCAGAAAAGGCCGAGGAGAGATTCACCAAGAGAAATGGAGAGGAAACAAGTGGAAATTCGCTAAGTGACCTTGATGTTTTTACCAAAGTGACTAGATGAGAAGGAGGGCATTTTTAGTGTGGTTAGAGTATGAGAAGAAAAGAGTAGAAGGTGAAGGAGAAAGGGCTAAAATTCGGCACAAGGAAAGCTCACCACCCTTTTATAGAGTTCGGCCACTCCCCCTAACCTTCATGGCCGAAAATGACCCCATGGAAACCACCCTAGCCGTCCAACTCCTTTACCTCTCACCCAATCCCTTGATTCCCTCCTAAAAACACTCTACACCAACCTTTCAAACCATTTCAAATTAAATCCAACTCATCCTTCCTCCTAGCCACTCATTTAAAAAGATTTGAACAAGTCAAAATCCCCCTTTTTAGTGCCTTGGTCGAATCCAACACTTCCCCTTCTCATGACCCAAAAACGAAAACAAAAAGGCTGCCCTTGCAGCTTGAACCTGAGACCCCCTTAGTACCTTGAGGCGTCACCTTCCAAAGCCTAAAGTAGCGCCTCCTAGCCACTCTACTAGCTTCATTCTTGTGTCTTAACCTCCCAAATAATTCTCTTAAGACCTCTAAAGCCAAGCTCCCCTTCCTAACACCAACATTCACTAATTCCTTAAACAATCTCCTACCTTCCAAGGTTCTCCAAACCCCCTTAAAACTTGTCCAAACTCACAATAAGCCTATCATCACTTGGGTTATGCACTAAATGCATAACCCCTAGATCCCGGATGTTACATACATCACTATCAATTCATATACATAAACCACATTCACATAACATATCAAATGTACTAATTCGCATTGCATTTCACCATATCCAATCCAATATAGAACATTTACATTCGGCTATCACCTATTTCCTTACTCAAATTAATCAAATAATATCATTGAACATATTCATATTTATCTCTTTAATATACTTTAACTTAAGAACTTTCCTCGACTGTCGACGGACCGTGTAAACTGACTATTCGATAACATTTGTCTTTCCTCGATCCAAATCCATTTTTCTTTGTTCTTGATCTAAACACATTAAAATTTAGCTCATTCAAGTACATTTCATCTCAATTTAGTCCCAAAACACATAAAAAGGCAATTTACCATTTTACCCCTAATGTTTCACATTTTTACCATTTAGTCCTATTTGCATAAAACACAAAATACACAAAATTTCACTAAACTATACAAGGGCCGAATATTCATGGGGACCCAACAAGTCCATATCTTTCATTTATTTTGCATTTTAGCCCCTCACAAATTTATTTTTTTCAATTTAGCCCTAAATATTCAATTTCACCCAAAATTTCCAATACAAAATATATTAATCTTTAACATATCTTTAAAATAAAATCATCAACCTTCAAAAATTACATGAACACATCAATGGTCGAATATCAAACATGCTTAGATTCAAAAATTTCAACATGGATAAACTACCGTTTGAAGCAACGATCTAAAAAACGTCAAAATTATCAAAAATCGACTAAAAACTCACCTTGAATTTTATCCTAGAAGTGCCGAAAATCAAAGAACCCAAAGCTTTATTTCTTCCTCCAATATTCGGCCAAGAAGAAGTGAAAAAGATGATGCTTTGTTTTATGTTAATTTTAACATATATTATGTTATTTAGCTAATTACTAATATAACCATTTAATAAAAATAATGCTAACATATATAATAAGGGCAATGATGACTTTAGCCACCCACTAACTTTAAAAATGGGCTAATTGCCTTTTTAATATCCCACTTTAACAAGCCATCATCAAATAGGCACTTTTCACTATAGTTTGCAACTTTTACTTTTTACGCGATTAAGTCATTTTTCTAAATTAAACACACAAACAATAAAATTTTTCTACGAGACTTTAACACACATTAATTCACATATAATAAACACAAAATATAATATTAAAATATTTCTCAGACTCAGATTCGTGGTCCTGAAACCCCGCTCGATTAGGGTCAAATTCGATTCATTACAACTCTCCCTTAAGGATTTTCGTCCTCAAAATCTTAGCGTTAAACAACGTCGGATATTGTTGCCTCATTGAGTCCTCAGGCTCCCACGTAGCCTCCTCAACTCCATGTCGATTCCATAGTACTTTCACTAATGGAATCATTTTGTTTCTTAACTCTTTCATTTTTCGAGCTATGATACGGATCGGTTCTTCCTCATACATCATATCGGCCTGATTTCAATCTCGATGGAGCAATCACATGTGATGATCCGATCAGATTCTGAAGCATAGAAACGTGAAATACATCGTGTATCTTTTCTAATTCAAAGCGGTAACTTCAACCTATAAGCAACAGGCCCAATACGTTCAATGATTTCATACGGTCCGATAAATCTCGAACTCAGTTTGCCTTTCCGACCAAAACGAAGTACTTTCTTCCACGGAGATACTTTCAAGAATACCCGATCTCTGACTTGAAATTCTATATCTTTACGTTTCAAATCAGCATAAGACTTTTGACAATCTGATGCGGCTTTCAAACTATCTTTGATTACAGCCACTTTCTGTTCAGTCTCTTTAATCAAATCAACCCCTTGTATCTTATTCTCACTGAGCTTGGTCCAGTACAAAGGCGTACGGCACTTGCGGCCATATAGAGCTTCATAGGGTGCCATTTTGATACTTGATTGAAAACTGTTATTATAGGAAAATTCAATCAAAGGTAAGTACTTTTCACACGTACCTTCAAACTCGAGAATGCAACATCTCAACATGTCCTCAAGTGTTTGAATGGTACACTCAGACTGACCGTCTGTCTGCGGGTGAAAGGCGGTGCTAAAATGAAGTTTAGTACCTAAAGCATCCTGTAACTTCTTCCACAATCGCGATGTGAATCTCGAATCTCTGTCTGAGATAATAGAACTTGGAACACCATGTAATCTCATGATTTGAGATATATACAACTCAGCAAGTTTATCAAGTGAAACCGGTACAAAATGAGCTGATTTGGTCAGTCTATCTACTATAACCCAGATTGCATCTTTCTTGCTCGATGTCATAGGCAACCCAGATACAAAATCCATAGTGATTCTATCCTATTTCCATTCAGGCATCATGATCAGTTGAAGCAACCCAGAAGGCACTTGATGCTCGGCTTTTACTTGCTGACAAATTAAGCACTTTGACACAAATTCAGATATATCCCGTTTCATGCCAGGCCACCAATAAAACTGTTTCAAATTATTATATATTTTTGTGCTACCCGGATGTATCGATAATCGACCACTATGAGCCTCACTCAGAATCATCTGAATCAAATCCGAGTTCTTTAGAACACACATTCGGCTTTTAAAGTTCAAACAGTCATTCGCATCAATTTGAAACTCTGATTCCGTATCTTTTTCGCACTGAATTCGTCTAGCAATCAAATCTTTTTCAACTTTCTATGCATCACAAATTTGCTGAATAACATCGGTCTTGTTTGTAACTCGGCTATGATCAAACCATCACCAGACATAACCATCTGTACGTTCATCGCACGAAGAGCAAATAATGATTTTCGACTTAACGCATCTGCAACAACATTGGCTTTTCCCGGAAGGTAGCCGATCACCAACTCATAGTCTTTCAACAATTCTAACCATCTGCGTTGTCTCAAGTTTAGATCTTTCTGAGTCATCAAATACTTTAGACTTTTATGATCCGAATAAACATGACATTTCTCATCGAATAAGTAGTGACGCCAAATTTTCAATGCGAAAACAATGGCTGCTAATTCCAGATCGTGAGTCGGATAATTTCTTTCATGTGGCTTCAACTGTCTCGAAGCGTAGGCTATAACTTTGCCTTCCTACATCAAAACGCAACCTAACCCATTCAAAGAAGCATCACTAAAAATGACAAATTCTTTAACCGATTCAGGCTGAGCTAACACTGGAGCTTTAGCCAAAAGGGCTTTCAGTTGCTCCAAACTTTTCTAACACTTTTCTGACCACTCAAACTTGACATCTTTCTGTAGTAGCTTTGTCAAAGGTGTAGCTATCACAGAAAAACCTTTTACAAACAGTCTGTAGTATCCCGCAAGGCCTAGGAAGCTTTGAATCTTAGATACATTCTTTGGTGGTTTCCAATCGAGTATAGCTGCTATTTTGTTTGGATCCACCTGAATACCTGATGCTGGAACAACATGACCCAAGAAGCTGACTTCATTCATCCAGAACTCACACTTACTAAACTTTGCATACAACTGTTGATCTCGCAAAGTTTGTAGCACTAATCTCAAATGCTCAGCATGCTCGGTTTCATCTTTGGAGTAGATTAGTATATCATCAATAAACACTACTACAAACCGATCCAAAATTTGTCTGAAGACCCGATTCATTAGATCCATAAAAATAGCAAGTGCATTAGTGAGTCCAAAGGCATAACCAGAAACTCAAAATGTCCGTACCTCATCCGGAATACAGTCTTTGGCACATCTGTATCTCTGACTCGCAACTGATAATAACCCAATCTCAAATCTATCTTCGAAAATATTGAAGCCCCTTTCAACTGATCAAACAAATCATCAATCCGAGGTAGCGGGTACTTATTCTTTATAGTTACCTTATTCAGTTGTCGATAATCAATACACATTCGCATCATTCCATCTTTCTTCTTCACAAAAAAAAACTGGTGCACCCCAAGGAGAGAAACTCGGTAGTGCAAAGCCCCTATCTGTTAACTCTTGCAACTGTGCTTTCAACTTTTTTAACTCAATAGGTGCCATCCGATACGGAGCTATCGATATTGGAGTCATTCCTGCTGCTAATTCAATACCGAACTCAATCTCTTGTACTGGTGGTAAACCCGATAGCTCTTCAGGAAACACATCTGGGTAATCACACACAACCGGTACAGATTCAATACGCTTTTTAGACACTTTATTATCCAGTACATAGGCTAAATAAGCTTCGCACCCTTTTCTCACATACTTTAGGGCTGACATCGAGGATATTACTGTAGGAAACTCACTTAAACCACTGGATCCAATTATGATGATCTCACCATTCTGACATCTCAAATCAATAAGCTTTCTTTTGCAATTCACCACTGCATCATGTGAAGTTAACCAATCCATTCCCAAAATTATGTCGAACTCATCGAAGGGCAACAACATTAAATTGGCTGGGAAGCAAGAATCCCGAATCATCAACGGGTAACCTCTACACACCTTATTAACAAATACATATCTACCCAAAGGGTTGGACACACGAATCACAAGCTCAGTAGACTCAACTGGCAGATTCTTTCCGAATACTAGAGTTTCACACACATATGAATGAGTCAAACCAGGATCAATCAATGCAATCACAGTAGTATCATAAAGGGTGAAAGTACCGGTAATGACATCGGGGGAGGAAGCATCCTCTCTGGCTCGTGTAGCATAAGCTCTAGTTGGAGCTCTAGCCTCTGATCGTATTGCGGTGTCCTTAGTCCCTCTCTGACTGCCACCTACATTGCCTAAATGTCTGAGTGGTCTACCTCGTGCTGGCGCACTACTCGATCTAGTGTTCTGAGTTGTATTTTGCTCGGTTAACATCGGGCACTCTCGAATAAAATGATCCGACGATCTACATTTAAAGTAGGACCGATCACGAACTCTACAACTCCTAGGATGCCATTTCCCACAATGTTTACACTCAGCCCGGTTCTGTGGAACATTATTGACACTAGCTATCGATGTGGCTCGGGATCTCACTGGAGGTCGATCATGTCTAGGCAAGTCTTAAGTAGCTTTATGTTGACTGGGGTCATCCCTGAACTTCTTATGCACAAAATGGAAAATTTTACTCGATGATCTTTTTCGAGTGTCTCTAGCTTCTACTTCAGCTTTTCTTTTCTCCTTTCCGAGCTCTTCGGCTTTACAAGCTCGCTCGACTAATGCCATAAACTCTTTGATTTCAAGAATGCCAACAAGTAACTTTATGTCTTCATTCAGGCCATCTTCAAATCTTTTACACATAATGGCTTCGGTAGATATACACTCTCGAGCGTAACGACTCAATCTGATAAACTTTCGCTCATATTCTGTCACAGTCATGCGGCCTTGTTTTAATTCCAGAAATTCTTTCCATTTCTGATAGATGAATCTCTGACTGATATATTTCTTACGGAACTATTTGGAAGAAGTCCCAAGTTACATTTTCTTTTGGAACTACGGATACCAGTGTGTTCCACCAGTGATAGGCAGTGTCCCGAAGTAGAGATATAGCACACTTTAGGCATTCATCTAGAGTACAAGATAACTCATCGAGTACTCGAATAGTGTTATCAAGCCACATCTCGGCTCGCTCTGCATCATCATCATCATTGGCCTTGAATTCCTCGGCCCCATATTTCCTGATTTTATCAACGGAAGGCCTGCTAGATCTCATCGGATCTATCATTGGGAGTGGTGAAGGTACCAGAGTTGGATTATTCGGGGGTGGAGGTTGTTGTGCAGCCGGATTATTCTGAACAAACTAGGTAAACTATTCATTCATCATTTGGTAGAAGGCTTGTTTAGCCTCCCCTTTGTGGCTACCCGAAACTGGTCGAGAGTCTACTGGTGCTGATCCGCATGCACGGTCAGGCGTTACACTCTCTACGTCATCCGCTACGGCTCTATTGGGATCAGGATCCATTTACTATATAAAACACAGTTTGAAATGTCAGAAGTCACCATAGTATTAAATATATACAATTAAGTCATGTATAGCTAGACTCACACGCGCTACGGTAGTCCTAGAATTGACTAAACCGTAAGCTTTGATACCAATCAAATGTAACACCCCTAACCCATAACCATCGCCGGATTAGGGTTACAAGGCATTACCGAACATAGCACAGGTCATAACAATTATTTTCTGTTCATACAGTCTTATCTGAATACAACATGATTAATACACTTCCATGGCATGTTTAAACAACATCGTACATGTCTTAAAAACCATTATCCAAATTCAATTATAAGCATTACATAACCAATAATGAATGTTACTATTCAATTGGTCATTAAATCACATTGACCGAATATACCCATGTTCTTTATTAACCTACTAAGCGGTTTAGCAATTACAAAAGCTAAACATATATATATATATGTTTATTAAGAGTTTTGCTTATTCAATTCATAATATACCAATAGTATACATTCCAAACATAATATAGAATAAATCAATTAGAAGAACATGATCAAACCTAAATACCAATTATGCCTTCTATAGATCAAAATATCTAAATTTAAACTAAATATACATACACATATGCAAACCATGTTCAAAAGTGTCAATCCAAATACTATACCTATAATTTCATCAC
This sequence comes from Gossypium rotundifolium, assembly GCA_025506655.1. Taxonomy (NCBI): domain Eukaryota; kingdom Viridiplantae; phylum Streptophyta; class Magnoliopsida; order Malvales; family Malvaceae; genus Gossypium; species Gossypium rotundifolium. The sequence continues at coordinate 31,014,359 of CP106732.1, read as the reverse complement.
TTAGCCGAATATACAATCCAAGATTTAAAATAATTTCTAAGTTGATTTGTATCTTAAATTATACATTTCATTAATAAGTATTTATCAACCATAACCCAAGCATATTCAAACACTACAACTAACATCTTACCAAAAGACTAATTACAATATATATAAACCTAACATGACTTTATATCGCTATCAAACCCATGTCCAAGTAGAACATACACACATTCTATAACTAGAATAACTCAAACATTAGATCATTAGTAAATAATCCAAGCCATTTTCGCATGGCTTATTTATGCAATTCAAATTATCATTTAAGCATTAAGTTAGCCTATACATGCCTTAAGTTTTTACGTCCAAACTTTAAAAGTACCAATATGAGTCAATAGTATGGTTGACTTTGCTGATGATTTCCCGAGCCCTGTAGCGAGACCAAAATCTATAAAATAGAACATTGAACCACACAGAATAAGCTAACTAGCTTAGTAAGTCTCAAGCAAATAATAATGTAACACTCAAACACTTAAACATTTTATTCTTTAAACTTATGATATTGAATATAAATATTTCCATAAATAAATTTAAGCATGGCCGAATACTAACAGTTCATTAACCTAAGCATTTACACTTCATTACCATAAATCTATAACTCATCGAATCATAGTATAAACATATATTACATGAAGCACATGCTCCAAGTCACATAGGTACAACATTCATATCGACTACATTATCACATTCAAAGTCTTTTCACTCTTAGCATTTCTACTTGTAACCGAACCTCCCAAAATAGTACATTTAAGCTCAAATTCTATCTTATACCATTCATACACATCGATCAATAAGCTCAACCACACATAACACCATTCTTAACATAATATTTCAACTCAAGTAACATTAATCACAACTTGCCTTACTTCTGATGAATTCAATGAGATTTAAGCTTACCTGAGTTTTTAACTCAATAGATTCACTATGTTACACCTCGATCAATTTATGGTTTCTTCGTTTTAAAGTATCACCGGCATTAAGCCTGCTAGGCACGAAGCTCAAATATATCACCGACACTAAGCCTGCTAGGCACGAAGCCCAAATATATCACGGCACTAAGCCTGCGAGGCACGAAGCCCTAATATTCACCGGCACTAAGACTGTAGGCACGAAGCCCGAATATATCATCGGCACTAAGCCCGCTAGGCACGAAGCCTGAATATATCATCGGTACTAAGCCTGCTAGGCACGAAGCCCGAATATATCACCGGCACTAAGCCTGCTAGGCACGAAGCCCGAATATATCACCGGCACTAAGCCTGCTAGGCACGAAGCCTGAATATGTCACCGACACTAAGCCTGCTAGGCAATAAGCCCGAAATATATCACCGGCACGATGCCTGCTAGGCTCAAAGCCCGATCTATTTATCAAATCAATTCATCAACTTATATTCCTTAACACTTACATCACTATCAATTCATATACATAAACCACATTCACATATCATATCAAATGTACTAATTCACATTGCATTTCAGCATATCCAATCCAATATAGAACATTTACATTCGGCTATCACCTATTTCCTTACTCAAATTAATCAAATAATATCATTGAACATATTCATATTTATCTCTTTAATATACTTTAACTTAAGAACTTACTCGATCGTCGATTTGAATGAGTAAAAGCAGAACTATTCGATAACCTTTGTCTTTCCCCGATCCAAACTGCGTTTTCTTTATTCTTGATCTAAACACATTAAAATTTACATTTCATCTCAATTTAGTCCCAAAACACATAAAAAGGAAATTTACCATTTTCCCCTAATGTTTCACATTTTTACCATTTAGTCCTATTTGCATAAAACACAAAATACACAAAATTTCACTAAACTATACAAGGGCTGAATATTCATGGGGACCCAACAAGTCCATATCTTTCATTTATTTTTCATTTTAGCCCCTCACAAATTTATTTTTTTCAATTTAGCCCTAAATATTCAATTTCACCCAAAATTTCCAATACAAAATATATTAATCTTTAACATATCTTTAAAATAAAATCATCAACCATCAAAAATTACATGAACACATCAATGGCCGAATATCAAACATGCTTAGATTCAAAAATTTCAACATGGGTAAGCTACCGTTTGAAGCAATGATCTCAAAAACGTCAAAATTATCAAAAACCGACTAAAAACTCACCTTGAATTTTAGCCTAGAAGTGCCGAAAATCAAAGAACCCAAAGCTTTATTTCTTCCTCCAATATTCGGCCAAGAAGAAGTGAAAAAGATGATGGCTTTGTTTTATGTTAATTTTAACATATATTATGTTATTTAGCTAATTACTAATATAACCATTTAATAAAAATAATGCTAACATATATAATAAGGGCAATGGTGACTTTAGCCACCCACTAACTTTAAAAATGGGCTAATTGCCTTTTTAATATCCCACTTTAAAAAGCCATTATCAAATAGGCACTTTTCACTATAGTTTGCAACTTTTACTTTTTACGCGATTAAGTCATTTTTCTAAATTAAACACACAAACAATAAAATTTTTCTACGAGGCTTTCACACACATTAATTCACATATAATAAATACAAAATATAATATCAAAATATTTCTCAGACTCAGATTCACGGTCCCGAAACCACCGTTCTGATTAGGGTCAAATTCGGTCTGTTACAATCTTAGCAATGTATGTGGACGGTTTTGGGTGTTAGGGGGGATAGCCAAATTTTCCTTTGGTGTTTTGGTAAAGTTCTAGTGTTTGTTTTCCTAGAATTTCTTTAGTTTCAAGTGTTCCATTTTTCTCCAAAATTCTTTCCTCCCAGTCGAATTTAGTCTTTGGAAATGGTGAAAGTTTTGGTTTTGTTTTTGACCAAAATTCATTTATGCAACATTGGTGTCATTTTTCTTTCTCCCTAAATTTTCCTTCTTGCCGATTCTTCAAGCCATTGGTGAACTTATTCTCATCTTTTCTTTCTTTTGTTGCCGAATGTGCCCAAATCTATGAGACCAAAGTTTGTTCACTCATCATTTTTTTTTTTTTTTGAAAACCAAAACTAGTGAACACCCATCTTCTCTTTTTTTTTTCTTTTCTTTTAATCACCCTTTCAACCCTTCTTCCATATCTTAAAATCAAATCTTCATTTTGAATCAAATCCTTTTCTTTTATTCATTTTCATTATAGCTGAATATCAACATATATTTTCCTCTATGACCAAATCTTTATTTCTTCTTTATCCTTCTTCTCATCCATATTAGCACGCATTTCTTAATTAATCGATAAGTGTTCCTTTCAACTATTAATCTTCATTCTTGTAATGCTGAATCTATATTTTTTGTTTGGGATGGTCATTTTGACCGAGACCATCACTTATTCTCTCTCAAACAATATCTTTTCTTCTCCGTAGAAATATAGTGGAAGGCCGAAACTTGGATTTTTCGAAGTCATCGTATAATCTCTAGAAATCGATCCTAAAATCTTTAAGGTAAGAGTTCTTCATGAATTCTATAATCACTCTTTATTCGTTAAGATGTTTTAGTATGGTGATGATTAACCGATTTTATTATAGGGACTTTATCGTTTGATCTATTTAATCATTAATCCCACGGATTCTTGTGGTAAACTGACCTATTCCGTAAATCAATCGTTCATATCAACTTAATATTAGTTTTGACTAATATTTGATTTCAATGGAGGTAAGCAATATCGAATCGAAAGGGATAGTGATTGGAGATCAAAAAAGGAGCGGATTAGCAATCAATACTCCTAAATTCAAGCGAAGGGCAATATTGACAATTTTGGATTTCCCACCGGGTTATGGGCCCTCATCCGGTGAGAATCAACTATTCGAGGTTGTTCACAATTATGAGGCATCAACGATTTGTGATTTTCCATTGGGTTAGGGGTCGTCAACCAGGGAAAACTGATAAATTGTAGTCGTTCACGATCTCAAGGGTAAAATTTTAGATCAATTGTTTTCAAGTAGGTTTAATAAATCATGTACATTGACTAATCAAGTGTTACGATATCTTAGGTGTCGACGATCAAGAAGGCTTAGTGCTTACGGTAATCAGGTGCATAATCTTACACCATTTTTCGTAGGTTTAAAGATTGTTATCATTTTTTGACGAATCGCTACGATTGAATTCGTATTATAGTGAAAACCGAGAAAAATTGCCAAATATGCATTACTTATGTAACATCCTGAATTAATGGGCCTTTGCATTTGATGTGTGTTACTTTCAATGTGATAATTAGAGTGTTTAAGGGCTTCAGATTGGGCTCAGGTTTGGGTTGAGGCCTTAATCAAATTTTTGGTTTGGGCACTTTAGTGGAAAACTAGATAGGTATGGGCTTAAAAGATATTATCAACTGAATTAAAACAAAAAATGAACTAGTGGCCCAGTGGACAGTGGCGTGAAAAGTAGTAAGGGGATCCAAGGTTCGAGTCGCATTACCCACTTATTTTTAATTGTTTTTGGCGTCAAAGGAGAGTAGAGTGGGGGCAGCTGGGATTCTTTAAAATAGGAAGATTTATCTATTTGGATAATATGGATATTGTGCTGATAATAGTAAGAAGAGGTGGTGTTATTTAGGCCTCTTCTAAAGGTACGAATAGATTAGGATAAAGAAGAAAAGATAAGAGTTATCTACTGAGTGCAGTGTTGGCCGAATTTCCATCTCCTAGAGGTGAAATAAAGCGGTTTCTTTATGGCAAAGGTGTGTCGAAATTTCCCCTACTATTTGATTAATTGTTAGTTATCAGGAAGGGCACTTTTGGGTTTTGATAAGTAAGTGCCGAAAATTCTCTACAAATAGGGGTGGTATCTCTTCAATTCCGACATTTGAACCTTATTCTTTTTCTTATTATTTGTGCCGAAACTCTCAGTCATTCTCTGCAATTTCTTTTCTTTTGATTACTTCAAAAGCCAAAATCTCTAAATCTTCACTTTCATTCAAAAGCCGAAACTCTGAACTTTCTTTTCATCTCCATAGCCGAATACCTTATATTCTCTTCTGTTGATTTCTTCATCAAAGACGAATCTTCATACATCTCTTGAGATCATCCTTTCTTTATGATATTCTCAAAAGCCGAAATTCCCTAGGATTGTCGAATTCTCTGTGTTAAGGTGAGTGCCGATTTCTTCTGTTCTTTTTCCCTTCTCTTTTAATTTTTTTTGAGACCATAGTCGAATGGCTAGTTGATTGATAGGCCATCTTTAGTTTGACTTTTCCACTAATCTCATGTTCTTTTGGGTGGCACTTCTGGAAATCGGAGTAGGTCGAATCATCCAGATCTCAAAAGCCAAAAGCCGTTAATCTCTAAGTATCCTATCTATTTTGGGATTTCAAGGTAAGGGGTTTTCTTTGGATTCCTATTAGATTCGCTATCATATTTGAGATCTTAAATCATGTGATATGGTTTAACAACCCTATTTTGTTATAGTAGTTCTAACAAGGACTTTTGATGGAATCAAATATGGATCAGTCAAAGGAGAGAATTGGGTCCGTAAACCTAATCCCTAAGTTTAAGAAACGAGCAGTGTCCGCTGTTCAAGATTGGCCACGGGTTGTGGGTGACTTACAACAAACATCTTAGGTAGATAATGATCGTGATCGACTTCTGATAGTGTCAACATTGAGGGTGTCGTCATAACCGTAATCAGGTGTGTAGATCCTTAACACATAAGTATTGTTGTAATATATGTGCATGATATGGGCCAAAAGCTGGAAAGAGAGGCTGCATGAATAGTCGTAATACCCAAAAAGGGTAGGCAAGGGATGCCAGGTACATAATCATAGAAACTTCTCTATGTGTATCGATGTATGCGAAAGTTTGAAATCTGTTTAAATGGCTTAATGTTTTGATTCTTGCATGTATGTATGCATGGGATGGGATTGATTGATTTGTGGAAGGGGAGCAGGTCGCGAGGCGATCGGTGGCTTTGCCGCATAGGTCACATAGTGATCGGTCTTTATGACAGGCAGCATAGCTATCGAAATACTATAATGTATTTTCTTAGGTTTGCATAAGCAATCGGTGGCTTTGCCACATAGGTCACATAGTGATCGGTCTTTATGACAGGCAGCACAGTTGTCGACGTGGTGTGTAGCTAATGGAGGGTTGATTGTAGAAATCCCCACGGTGTGATAGTTGGTACGGGGGTGTGTAGAGGACGGAATCATAGGTTTGGGATGGGCCATGTTGCATGAAATATTTTGTTACCATTGTGTATGGGCCAAGGCCTATAATGTGTTTGTAGGCCCAAGGCTTTTATGTGATTTTGAGATTTGCACATTGAGTCTTTGTGACTCACCCTTTTATTTTTCCCACTTTTGGATGAGCGAAGAATTGTGGACATGGGAGCTGAGGCAGACTCGAGGGGCCATTAAGACTATTATCTACATAAACTATTTTTGGTTTTGTTTTCATTTAAGTTTTAATTTTTGGGAATATTTTTGTAATAAGGCTCCATAACTTAGGTTTCGATTTGTTTTTTTTTTTTGTTATGTTGGGTTTTTACAAACTTATGTTTTTTGCAAAGTCTTAAATATAAAATGAAATGATAAATGGGCTTTTCAAACTCAATCAACGCAAATGTTAAAGTTATTTTTAATTTTTCACATTTAATTGATTATTTGGCTATATTAAACTAAGTTTTTTCAAAACCCTTCAGAGTAAAGTTTTCAAGATTCAACCTGTAGTATACCAAATCTAGTCATGACGTACGGGCCGGGTTTGGGGTGTTACAACTTAGATAAAAGTGATAAAATTGGTAACAACACTATGAAAGTTACAAATTCATTTGTGATAAAATGGGCAAGATTGATATGTGACTAAATGGTCCAAATTGATATGTGATAAAATGGGCCAGATTGATATGTGACTAAATGGGTCGAATTGATAAGTGATAAATTGGGCCGATCTGATATTTTGCCCTAATGGGCCGATTGTTGCTAAAGAGTAATGGGCCTTAGGATTGGTAAAAAAAGTTTTGAAATTTTTATTATCGTTGTTATATTGTAAAGAGTTTGTTTGATATGTATGATGCATACACATGATTCTGCATGGGATGGGAAAATGATGAAGAGAAAAGTACTTTTAATTACTTTGCTATTTTTGAGTTAAGGTTGTAATAAGGCCTCTGAATTAATTTTTTGTTTTGTTCTATGTTTGTGAATTTATAAATTGCTCTAAGTATTTCAAATTGAGATTTTTTTCTAAACACTAAAATAATTATTTTCTTAAAATAGGATAAAAGGGTTTCATGATAAACTTTTATAAACATATTTTAGCTTAGAAATTTCTCTTAAAATTTTCATCAACACTTTCGAAATTATTTTTCAAATTCTTCTCAAACCGTTAACGATAGTTTCAAAGTCAAGATAGTTTCAAAATCACGATTTATAAGATTTTCATATCTCAAATTTATCGAATTATCAATCAAACTTTTATTCAATAATACTTTATCAAAAAATTTTAAAAGGGAGTTGTTTTAATTGATCTGTTTAGGGAAAAAAGACTTAGTAGTATTTTCTCATGTGACATGTCAAATCTAGCCTTAACGCATGGGTAGGGTTTGGGGTGCTACATTTTATGAAACACCACGGCCAAATTCGAAATGTTATTGGGAAAGGTATTAAGAAAATATAGTTTTTACAGGTGAAGAAAATGATTTTTAAGTTCTAGAATTAAAACTTTGTTTGGAAAGGGTTTCTCGTTTAAACTTAGTAATTTATTTAAAACTAAAACTTTCGAGTTGCACAAGTTCAAAATCTTCAATTGTTCGGAAATATTTGGAAAACGAATTATTCAAGTAATCTATGTTCTGAAAACCTCATTTAAATTCAAGTGTTGCAGATATTCCAGAGTCTCTTTATAAATTAATCATTTGATAGCAAATCCAACTTATACTTAAATAAAACCCGAAGTATTTAAAGCGGCCTTATTACAATAAAAATACGCCAAAAAGTAATTAAAATTTTATAATGTACTTTAAAAAATAAAACGGCTTCTTCATGGCCACCCCGAATCCACTCCAGCCTGGTCCAGTATCATGTATTACCTGCATTGTTTGAACAACAGGGTGAGTCATTTTGACTCAGTGTGCAATTAATCCGCACATATTCTACAAATGGGCTTGGCCCACTTCCACACATATATCCACATACCACGCACGATGATGCAAAATGCTAACCCAACCCCAACCTAGTATCCAATCGCTACACACCCCTATATATCTTTCCACCACACACCATGGGATTACTAAATCGACCCTCCATCCACTACACACCTCTTTGGTAGTCGTGCTACTTAAAGTCCACTTAGTGGGCTAGCCACTGATCCATGTGATTAAATCACAATATCCACAATATGACTCGAGGTCATCACCAATCCACGATGAGGCACAGAGCCAACATCAATCCACGATGAGGCATGGAGCCAACATCAACCCACGATGTAGCTCAAGGCTAACATCAATCCATGTACATAAATGTAAACCCTTTCCTTCATTAGATATATCCCGATCCCCATGCACATATATTATATTATGATGAAATGACAAAGTAATTATATGAACATATTAGATGTGCAAATTTAACATGCTTACGAATATCCACATATATCTATCCACGATTTTGATATAAGAAAGATACTAACCTGGTACCAGATTACCCAAAAGTGGTAATAGCATCACCATAGCCACTATTTCGATTACCACTCATGTTACTTAACTAATTTAAACAAGTAAAATAAATAGTGTGTTAATTACACACCTGATAACTTGTAAAATCAGATCCTCTACATCAACGCTATCCCTAACCGACACTACCGCTATTTGTCTACGATCCTATTCTGACGCTGCCCTACACCCTGGAGGACAATCCCAAACCGCAGAAACTGACCGCTTCTTGTATTTAGGGGTAGGGACTACGTGTCTGACCCCTTTCTCCCCTTGGATGGTACTCGCATCCATCAATAATATCTTAGTCAGAAAACCCCGTTAAGATATTGAATCAGATCTAAACGAAACCCAAAAGAACACTTGATAAAAGAATACCCTTACCACAGTCGACTAGAACCCGAAGGCTATACGCTTGCACTTTGAGATTGTCGAAATCCCCTACAAAAGCCATGTTAGATTAGGCCTAATACCCATAGCCTAAGCAAAGTGGCCTTCGGCCAAACATTATAACCTCCTCACCTTTGAATAATTGAACGCGAGAGATCCCTAACGCTCCCTTGCGCTGGCTGCAAATGAAAGAGACACAAGGTTAAGGCCCTATAAAGATTCGGCCACACCTAAGAACCAAGGTTAACCATTTGGTTTTGGCAAACCAAAATGAAAGGAAAAGAGAATGATTCCTAAAGAATAGAATACTCACTACCCAAAAGATATTCGGCTTAGACAGATTTGACACAAAGATGAGGCTTAAGGAAGTATCCAAATAAAAGAAATAAAGTACATAAAATTTGAAAGAAAAGAGAAGGGCAATGGTAAATGGAAGATTCGGCCAAGGTATAGAAGTAATGGGTGAAAGTGAAGAAGAAAAGGGTTGAAGTTTATGATTTTTCGGCAATGGTCTCACAATGATAGATGCATTCGGCCGCCAAGAGAAAGAGAGGAGCTATTCGGCCTTTTACTAAAACAATCAAGGTTCCAAGTTGTCAAAAAGAAAAAAGAGAGGAGAAGAGAGAATTGTGATTCGGCTAGGAAGTTTTCAAGAAAGAAAATGACCCCCCAATGGTCTCCTAAGTTTTGGCTAAGGAGTCAAAAAGAAAGAAAAAGAGTTGAGATGCTCAGTGTTTTTCGGCACTAAAGAAAATGAGAGAAAACTACCAAAAGTGTTAAGCACCAACCAATGCCGAAAAGAAATACCCCCTACACTAACACCAAATTTTGGCACCCTCTCCCTAAGCTCAAAACCGAATGTTCCCCCTCTCCACCCTTCAAAGATTCGGCTATCATCCAACTAGCCAACACCCTCCACATTGTTCTCCTAAATTCCCTCTACAACCCTCATTCAAATGAGTTTGAATGATTCAAACCTCATGCTTAGCTCTCCACCACACATTCAAAATGTTTGACCATTTCAAACCTCCTATCTTCAAGTGCCCACGCCAACTCCAACTCCTCCACCTCTTGACGCAAAAAGCAACCTCCCAAAATGCATTCCATGCTACTCGAACCTCCTCCTCCTTGCACTCCCTAGGTAGCGTCCCCTTGCCACTCCACCACCTTACTTCTTGTGTCATAACCCACACATTAATTCCTTTAAGGCCTAGCTCCCTTAGCTCTCCCCCCTAAAAGCTTAAAATCAAAAATTTTTCCCAAGGCCTAAACTTAACCCCAAGGTTTCCCAAAGCCCCCAAACACACTCAAACAGCATACAGAGCATACTAACACGCAGATATGAATTAAATTGCATGACCCCTAAATCTCAGATATTACAATTCTACCCCCCTTAAAAATAATTTCGGCCTCGAAATTACCTGGTCAAAATAAGTGAGGGTATTGCTATCTCATCATCTCCTTCAGCTCCCATGACGCTTCTTCCGAACTATGGTTCTGCCATAACACCTTGACTAGAGGTACTGACTTCCTCCGTAACACCTTCACATCTCTCTCCAAGATCTAAATTGGCTCTTCTTCATAGGGCAAGTCTGGCTTCAACTCAACTTCCTCTATTGGCACCACGTGAGAAAGATCTGACCTGTAACGACGTAGCATTAACACGTGAAATACATCATGCATCTGTTTCAATTTCGAAGGCAACTCCAACTGGTATGCCACTGGTCCCACTTGTTTCAAAACACGATAAGGTCCTATAAACCTGGGACTCAGCTTACCCTTATGTCCAAATCTCATTACCTTCTTCCACGGCGAAACCTTTAGGAAAACCCGATCACCTACCACAAATTCTATCTCTTTCCGCTTAAGATCTGCATACGACTTCTGTCTGTTAGATGCCTCCTTCAATCGAGCTCGAATTACCTTGACCTTTTCCTCTAACTCTGCCACTATCTCTGGACCCAACACATGGCGTTCACCCAGTTCTATCCAACAAGTAGGAGTCTGACACTTTCGTACATACAGTGCTTCGTACGGCGCCATTCGAACACTAGCCTGATAAATATTGTTGTACGCGGACTCTGCTAAGGGCAAAAATTCCTCCTAACTACCCCTGAAGTCGATAGCACATCCTCTCAACATATCTTCTAACATCTGAATCACCCTTTCAGACTGGCCATCCGTTTGCGGATAAAATGCCGTGCTAAAGTCCAACCTGGTGCCCAAAGCCTGATGCAACGCCCTCCAAAACCTCGACATAGATCTAAGATCCCTATCTGATATGATTGATACCGGCACCCTATGCAGTCTCACAATTCCGCTACATAAAACCTCACCAACCTCTACAGAGAGTAATCCCTAAGAACAAGTATGAGATGAGCAGATTTTGTCAACTGATCCACAATTACCCATACCAATTCCTTCTTGGTAGGCGTAAGAGGAAGCCCACTAACGAAGTCCATTGTAATTCTCTCCCACTTCCACTGAGGAATCTTCACTGGTTGCATCAGTCCCGAAGGCACTTGGTGTTCAGTTTTAACTTGCTGACACATCAAGCACTTTCCCATGAATTCCGTAACTTTTCACTTCAATCCAGGCCACAAAAACTGATCTCGTATATCTTTATATAACTTACTCCCTTCAGGATGCATAGTGTAAGGGCTACTATGCGATTCTCGCAGAATCTTCTGCCTCAGCTCCACATCTTTTGGCATACAAACCCTACCACTAAAGCACAAAACCCCGTTGCTATTCACACAGTAGTCCTCTAATCCCCCATTCTAAACTTGTGTAAGCTTAGCACTCAAAACATCATCCACCAACTGTTTCTCTTTTACCTGACTGAACCATGTTGGCTTTACCTGCAGCTCAGCTAGCAAGCTCCCGTCATCATATAAACTAAAATGAGTGAACATCGCCCTCAGATCCGATACTACCTTCTGACTTAGTGCACCCGCCACTACATTTGCCTTACCCGGACGATATTCGATTGCGCATTCATAATCCTTCAATAGCTCCACCCACCTCCACTGTCTCAAATTCAGCTCATTCTGAGTCAGCAGATACTTTAAACTCTTATGGTCAGTGTAGATCACTGACTTCTCTCCATACAGATAATGCCTCCACACTTTCAACACGAAAACCACTGCAGCAACCTCCAGATCATGCGTCGGATAGTTAATTTCATAAGGCCTTAACTATCGAGACGCATAGGCAACAACCTTTCCTTCCTGCAACAGCACACAACCTAACCCTGTATCAGAAGCATCACAGTACACCATAAAATCTTTCCCTGCTTCAGGTTGAATTAAAACCAAAGTTTCTGTCAAAACCCTTTTCAGCTTCTTGAAACTCTCATGCTGCTTGTCCGTCCACACAAAAGGTACTTCCTTTCTCAACAACTTAGTCAAAGGTGCTGCTATAGAGGAAAAACCTTCGACAAGCCTTCTATAATAACCTGCTAACCCCAAGAAACTGCGAATATCTGCCACCGACTTAGGTGGTTTCCAATCGAACACTTCATCAATCTTTTGAGGATCCACCCTTATCCCCTCTGCAGACACCACGTGACCCAGAAAAGTAACCTCCCTTAGCCAAAACTCACACTTGCTAAACTTGGCATACAACTTCTTTTCCCTTAAAATCTACAAAACCACCCATAGATGCGCGTCATGCTCTTCTTCAGACTTGGAATATACCAGGATGTCATCTATGAACACCACGACAAATTGATCCAAGTAAGGTTGGAAAACTCGATTCATCATATCCATTAATGCAGCTGGTGCGTTCATCAACCGAACGGTATTACTAGGAATTCATAGTGCCCGTATTGAGTCCAAAATGCCGTCTTATGGATATCCACTTTTTTCACCTTAAGTTGGTGATATCCCGACTTTAAATCTATCTTCGAGAACACCGCAGCCCCTTTAAACTAATCAAACAAATCCTCTATCCTTAACAGCGGGTACTTGTTTTTTATCGTCAGCTTATTCAACTGGTGGTAATCTATGCACATACGCATAGATCCGTCCTTCTTCTTTTCAAACAAGACCGGTGCTCCCCATGGAGACATACTGGGTCGAATAAAACCGCGTTCTAGAAATTCCTGGATATGAGCCTTAAGCTCAACCAACTCCTTTGGTGCCATTCTGTACGGAGCGATGGACACCGGTGCTGTACCTGGCAACAAGTCGATTCCAAATTCCACCTCACGAGCCGAAGGCAACCCTGGTAGTTCTTCCGGAAAAACATCTACAAACTCCTTCACTGTCCTGACCTCTCCCACCGCTGCTTCTATCCTTATTCTGGTTCTACCTCTTGGTTCACTTAACCTCCTCTGCTATTCGGGCTTTCTCCACCAACATAGCAAAGTCCCTCTCCCACCGAGGAGCTATCAATACCCGTAGTTCATCTTACAGCCCATCCTCAAATCTCACAGAGCGCTCATAATCAGTAGCAATAATCCCTCTGGTATGCCGACTTAACCGCAAAAATTCTACTTCATACTGCTACTGATTTACCTCCTTACGCTAGGTTCAGGAACGCCTTCCTCTGTGCGTCCACATAACTAGCCCTAATGTATTTCCCCTCGAACTTAATCTTAAAGAGATTTCAATCCACTCGATCCACCAGGGTACCCACTTTGACAGTAAGCCACCACTGGTAGGCCTTATCCCGGAGTAAAGAAACAACACCCTTCAGCTTTTCCTCAACAGTGCAGTCCAAATTGTCCATGGTCCTCTCGATTGCCTCTAACCAGCACTCAGCCACATTTGGAGCTACCCTAGAAATACATCGAAACACCTCAGCTCCATTAGTTCAGAGTCACTCAGGAATAGACTTAGTCAGTCTTGTCCGGTGCTCGCTTGACTACTCGTTCAAGCATACGCAGATCGCTTTGAGATCTCGCATCCTCACCCCCCTGTCGACCTCAAACTCGCCTCTACGGTGGTGGTAGGGGTGCCTCGTTACCCGACCCATGACTAGACCCCACTGGTTTTGATATAGTCATTCTGCCTCTACCATGCCCACGTGCAATACGACCATGTCCCCTAGAACTCATGACTAAGTTCGCATTTTAATCCGATTTAAAAGAAATTTTATGATTTAGAATCTCAAGTTATTCTTTCGTAAAGAGCACACATCCCTAAGGTTTCAGTCTCTAAAGAGATTGTCCTAATTTCTCATACAACAATATCCACAACAATATCCAGAATAATGCATTATATATCCATTTCCACTCAAACAGTCAGAAGACTTACCTGGCAGACCTGGGCCGGAGAATTCGAGTGCCATGCCTCTACAAACCCCTTTCCATGAATTTTTTCTTTAACTAACTTCAAAAACTTATTTTGAAAATGTTATGGCTCAAAAACCCAAAGGTCGAGTTTAAAAAACCTGGGCTCTAATACCAAATTGTAACACCCCAAACTCGACCCAAAACACCACGACCGAATTCGAAATGTTACTGGGAAAGGTATTAAGAAAATATAGTTTTTATAGGTGAAGAAAATGATTTTTAGGTTCTAGAATTAAAACTTTGTTTGGAAAGGGTTTCTCGTTTAAACTTAGTAAGTTATATAAAAATAAAACTTTCGAGTTGCACAAGTTCAAAATCTTCAATTGTTCAAAAATATTTGGAAAATGAATTATTCTTTGAAAACCTCATTTAAATTCAAGTGTTGCAGATATTCTAGAGTCTCTTTATAAATTAATCATTTGATAGCAAATCCAACATAAACTTAAATAAAATAGCTTTTAAATGGCCACCCGAATCCACTCCAGCCCGGTCCAGTATCATGTATTACCTGCATTGTTTGAAAAATAGGGTGAGTCATTTTGACTCAATGTGCAATTAATCCACACGTATTCCATAAATGGGCTTGGCCCACATCCACACATATATCCACATACCACGCATGATGATGAAAATGCTAACCCAACCCCAACTTAGTATCCAACCGCTACACACCCCCGTATATCTTGCCACCACACACCAGGGGATTACTAAATTGACCCTCCATCTGCTACACACCTCTTTGGCAGTCGTGTTGCTCAAAGTCCACTTAGTGGGCTAGCCACTGATCCACGTGATTAAATAACAATATCCACAGTGTGACTCGAGGTCATCACCAATCCACGATGAGGCACAGAGCCAACATCAATCCACGATGAGGCACGGAGCCATCATCAACCCACGATCTAGCTCAAGGCTAACATCAATCCATGTACATAAATGTACACCCTTTCCTTTATTATATATATCCCGATCCCTATGCACATATATTATATTATGATGAAATGACAAAGTAATTATATGAACATATTAGGTGTGCAAATTTAACATGCTTACAAAGATCCACATATATCCATCCACATATATCCATCCACGATTTTGATATAAGAAAGATACTAACCTAGTACCAGATTACCCAAATCAGGTAATAGCATCACCACAGCCACTATTTCGATTACCACTCATGTTACTTAATTAATTTAAACAAGTAAAATAAATACTATGTTAATTACACAATTGATAATTTGTAAAATCACGCCCTCTACGTCAACGCTATCCCTAACCAACACTACCGCTATCTGCCTATGATCCTGTTTCGACGCTGGCCCACACCCCGAAGGCTAATCCCGGACCGCAAAAATTGATTGCTTCTTATATTTAGGGGTAGGGACTATGTGTCCGACCCCTTTCTCCCCTTGGCTGGTACTCGCATCCATCAATAATATCTTAGTCAGAAATCCCCGTTAAGATATTGAATCAGATCTAAATGAAACCCAAAAGAACACTTGATAAAAGAATACCCTTACCACAGTCGACTAGAACCCGAAGGCTATACGCTTCCACTTTGAGATTGTCAAAATCCCCTACAAAAGCCATGTTAGATTCGGCCTAATACCCATAGCCTAAGCAAAGTGGCCTTCGGTAAAACATTATCACCTCCTAACCTTTGAATAATCAGAACGCGAGAAATCCCTAACGCTCCCTTACACTGGCTGCAAACGAAAGAGACACAAGGTTAAGGCCCTGAAAAGATTCGGCCACACCCAATAACCAATGTTAACCATTTGGTTTCGACAAACCAAAATGAAAGGAAAAGAGAACGATTCTTAAAGAAGAGAATACTCACCACCCAAAAGATATTAAACTCGCACAGTTCGCACGAGAGATGAGGATTGAGAAAGTATCCAAATAAAAGAAATAAAGTAAATAAAATTTGAAAGGAAAGAGAAGGGCAATGGTAAATGGAAGATTCGGCCAAGGTATAGAAGTAATGGATGAATAAGAAAAGGGTTGAAGTTTATGATGTTCTGGCAATGGTCTCACAATGATAGATGCATTCGGCCACCAAGAGAAAGAGAGGAGCTATTCGACTTTTTACTAAAACAATCAAGGTTCCAAGTTGTCGAAAAGAAAAGGAAGAGAGGAGAAGAGAGAATTGTGATTCGGCTAAGAAGTTTTCAAGAAAGAAAATGACCCTCCAATGGTCTCCTAAGTTTCGGCTAAGGAGTCAAAAAGAAAGAAAAAGAGTTGAGATGCTCAGCATTTTTCGACAATAAAGAAAATGAGAGAAAACTACCAAAAGTGTTAAGCACCAACCAATGTTGAAAAGAAATACCCCCTACATTAACACCAAATTTTGGCACCCTCTCCCTAGGTTCAAAACCGAATGTTCCCCCTCTCCACCCTTCAAAGATTCAGCTATCATCCAACTAGCCAATACCCTCCATATTTTTCTCCTAAGTTCCCTCTACAACCCTCATTCAAATGAGTTTGAATGATTCAAACCTCATGCTTAGCTCTCCACCACACATTCAAAATGTTTGACCATTTCAAACCTCCTATCTTCAAGTGCCCACGCCAACTCCAACTCCTACACATCTTGAGGCAAAAACCAACCTCCCAAAATGCATTCCATGCTACTCGAACCTTCTCCTCCTTGCACTCCCTAGGTAGCGTCCCCTTGCCACTCCACCACCTCACTTGTTGTGTCATAAACCACACATTAATTCCTTTAAGGCCTAGCTCCCTTAGCTCTCCCCCCTAAAGGCTTAAAACAAAATTTTTCCCAAGGCCTAAACTGTCACCCCAAACCTGGCCTATGCATTAAGTCCGGATTTCGGCATGCCACACAAATTAAATGTACATTCAAATCATTTAACAATGTAGAAATCAAATTCCAAAACGATTAAGAGAGTGACTTTATCGAAAAATCGAAGTTTACTGAAAACCATAATTAAAAACACAAAAGTTTATCATTTGATCTATAGAGTAGTAATTGATTAAAACTTTGGATTTATTTAGTTGAAATATTTCATCGAAAAGTTTTAGAAGACTTTCCTAAGTTTCAGTAACATTTAAGAAAAACCTTTATTTTATACAAGAGTTATAGAAAAACATTTATAAAAACTAAACCAATCCATCTTAGGAAAACTAAAACATAATAAAATCCATCCACATAATAAAATCCACAATTAAAGAGGCCTTATTACATCGCCATAAAAATAGTACTTAATAAAATTTATTAAAAAAGTCTTAAAGTTTTATAAACCAACATTTGTAGTATAGCCTCCACACGAAGTCATCTCTAACCCAAGTCTCCATCAATTATTATTACCTGAGAGGGGTAAGAAAAATGGGGTGAGTTAATTAGAACTCAGTGTGTAACTCACTTACCTTAGTCCACTGGGCCAAAACCATTTAAGCATTTATTTGGGCCTAAGCCCATTACAATTATAATAATTTAGCATGTATAAAATGCAAGTGATATGCAATTCCCAAAACCAAACCTAAATTTTCATCCGCTACACACCACTGTACCAACCAGCACACCTGTGGGGAGCTTTAGTCACCCACCCCACCAACACATCAAGTAGGCATTAAGTCAGTATTTTAAATTTCGTGGACAAGCCACGGATTCACGAGTTTACATGGTATTTTCCATTTTTCGAATTGTGGCAGAGCCACCAAAATATTGTAGCAAAGCTACCAGAACTTCTCTTCGTCAAATAACCCAACCCATGCAGTCATGTATATAATATGCATAACAATCCATTCATATAATTATTCCAACATAAGGCCCATTATAAAAGTTATTACAATCTGGCCATTTCACATTTTCACCCATGAAATCTCATATCACATATGACCCATTTATAAATTATCATATATGGCCCAATTATCAAATATCACATATGGCCCATTTATTGATTATCACATATGGCCCATTTAGCAATTATCACATATGGCCCAAATTGTCCAATTATCAAATATCACATATGGCCCAATTATCAAATATCACATATGGCCCAATTATAAAATATCACATATGGCCCAGTTATCAAATATCACAAATGGCCCATTTATCACTTTTATCGAATTAGCCCGTTAAAGGCAATTTCATAATTTTCATGATCTTAATACCAATTTCAAAACTTTTATCATTAAGGTGATAAATATGCTATTCTTCCAAATTTCACTAACTTGTGATTTCTTCCACCGATTTATATGATATAGTCATCTAACCCATGAGATACGATGTGAGATTACACACCTAATTACGATGAGAACTACACTTTCCCGCTCGTCGATATCCTCGGAATCTCAAACAAGTACTATTTGCGATTTCTCTTCGATCAAAGGTTCAGAACCACGAGTAAACAATGGTTGAAGTGCGTGACTTGAAAAGATTTTCACCGGATGAGGTGATTGGAAAGTCTCGGATTCTGAAAGTCCTTCTCTTAAACTTAGGGGAATAAGCGGAACCACCCTCTTCGAACACTATTTACTGCCCTTTTTGTCCCTATCTTGATTGTCTCACAAATATCCTCGTTCCAGAATATGACAATCGAGTGATAACATCCCCTAAAACGAAATCAATTAATAAACCATTTATATCCATATGTCGAGTAATATGAAAATCCTTAATAATCCTTTACCTTAACACCTTAATTCGATTCCAACGATTTACGACGTTTAGGAACACTTGAGTTTCAGCCCTCCACTAAGTTTCTATGATAGAGAAAAGATTAGAATGAGATATGGTATGATGATGGTCTCAATCCAAAAAGGTCATCCCACACCACGTATAGATTCGGAACAAAAGAAAGGGAAAATAATAATTCTAAAATATTGTACTAGCCACTTACCGATTGATTAAAGTGTGAGTAGAAAGAAAAATGATTGAGAAGGAGATATGTGAGTTGTAGAAGATTCGGTTATGAAAGGAAATTGAAGGAGATGGTGCTTAATTACATTCGGCCATGGTGAAAATAAAATGGAGAAAAATGTTTAAGAGATTTTTGTAAGGAGAAAGAGATTAAGAAGGGTAAAGGAAAATAAGGTGTTTAGGTTTTGGTTCTTTTCAAGAATGGAAGATGAACAAAGAAATGAGTTTGAGGCTTGTGTGCATTCGGCAAAAGAAAAGAAAAGAGAAAATGGCCTTCCAAGGTCTTGGTGATTTCGGCACTAGGGAGAAATAGTTTGAGAGAATATGCAAAATAAGACCAAAATGGTCAAAATATGAAATGATTAAAGAAAACCAAAGATATTACTTATTGCTCAAGGTGCATTCAGCTAAGGAGAGGAAACGGAGAGAAAATTTTTGGAGAAAAGCACAAAAATGTCAAAATGCCAAAATGGCCAACTAACACCTAAACCTTACCAAAGCCTTCAAAATTTCGATCACGCCCTATCCCCTAAAATCGTCCAAGTACAAAGCCTCGAGGTCAAAGTTTGGCCACTCCAAACTTTCCAAAACATCTTCCTCGATATGTGCCTTGTGTTCCCCCTACATACCTTATTCAAATGATTCCTTTCCCTAAGTTAACACTTGCCTTTTTCCCATGGTCTTCTTGCCAAAAAAATTTAATCCAACTCATCCTAGTCCTTATCCATGACCGACACATGCTAAGAAAAAGCAAAAATAAAAGCTTTCAAATTGCATGCTAGGAGATTCAAACCTCTCTCCTCAAGCAAACATACATGCGCCAACACCACCTTGCTACTAGCTCATCTTATGCTAGTTTTTGACACTTAAATTTACTTAAACCTCAAAGTCACTTGATCCACTTCAAATAAATACCCTTACTAAAATTTATTCAAATTCTGAATAATTCTCAAGTATTCTCAAGACTATACTAATCATGCAAAATTTAATTATACACAAGTTAAGCACCAAAACATGCATCATATATGTTACATAAACTTAACCCGAAGGTTTCCCGAAGCCCCCAAACACACTCAAATAGCATATAGAGCATACTAACACGCAGATGTCAATTAAATTGCATGACTCCTAAATCTCGGATATTACACTATAGGATGCGATTGTGAAAACAACTTTACTTCTTATGTTTCATAAAACAATGGGTAATAAACACCGAAATAGTATACTGATTCATAAGACTTTTAATCAGGTTAAATCAAATTACTCAATATGAGCGCTAGAGGACGTGGATGCGGTAGACGTGGCCGAGGTAGAGGCCAAGGTGCTAGAGTTACGTTTGAAGCATCGGGACATATGCTGAAAATGGACGCACCTGCGTCACCCGTGACTGAAATTGGATCATAAGACCATATGAGGGAGGACATCGCTATGTCCCAAGCAATGTTGCGAGTTTTGGAAAGGGTTGTTGGGGTTAGAACTGGGCTAGTAGCTCGTGGGTCAATTTTAGGGCTACTCAGATCAAATGGTGCTGAGGTTTTTAGGGGTATCTCGGGTGTAGCCCCAAATGTCACAGAATACTGGCTTGAGGCTGTGAAGCGGATCATGGAGGATCTGGATTGCACTGTCAACCAGAAACTGAGAGGAGCTATGTCCTTGTTGAGAGACGAGGTGTATCAATGGTGGCTCACTGTTTGGGAAGGCACTCAGCCGATCGTGTAACTTGGGATTTCTTCAAAACTGCATTCTAAGAAAAGTATGTAGGAGCTAGCTATGTAGATGCCCGAAGGAAGGAATTCCTAAATCTGGTTCAAGGAGGTAAGACTGTGGCAGCTTACGAGGCAAAATTTCTACGTTTGAGTCATTATGCCTGGGGTATAGTACCAACTGACTACAAACGCTGCATGCATTTTGTGGATGGGTTGAATGATGAGTTACGGGTACTGGTTGACCCACAACAAGAAAGGAATTTTACTACACTTGGGGAGAAAGCCAAGATAACTGAAGAGGCTAAGCACTCGGAGAGGCAAAATTGAGAAAAAGATAGAGGCAAGAGCAAGAGGGACTTTAAGTACTCATGTCCTACTACAGGGTTTTAGAAGAGGCTCAGGAATGATGAGCCAGTTTGAGCTAGAGTACCAGCTACTGCTAATCAGATACAGCCATGTGTGGATTGCGGAAGACGACACTTGGGTGAATGTTGAAGAAAATCGGTGGTTGTTTCAAATGTGGTTCCAAGGACCATCAGCTTAAAAATGGCCCTCGATTGACTGCTCAGACTTAAGATGTAAGCCAGCTAGAGGCGCTCAGCAGCCTACCAAGAGGTCGTGGCCCAGGTCGAGGTGGAAATGATGGAGGACGAGGTTAAGGTGCACCGGGTAGAGGTATTAGTTTTAAGGGTAACGCGGAGGTGAGGCAACCAGGGTTGGTCTATGCGGTAAGAAGCCGAGAGGATAGGGATGCCCCTGATGTGATAACCATACGTTCTTCATATCTGATGTACCTATTACTGCTTTAATAGATATCGGATCCCCCTCATTCGTATGTTGCTAGTGCTATATCTGGAAATCTGAACATTAGATTTGAGATTACTGCTAGAGTGATGACGGTAATTAGTCTTTTATGACAGTCAGTGGTAGTAAATAAATTGTTTAAGGATGTACCATTAGAAGTTCAGGGAGAAACATTTTTGGCAGATTTGATGGAACTATCTTTCGGCAAGTTCGATCTTATTTTGGGCATAGATTGGCTGGTGAAACACCGTGCAAACTTGGATTGTGCTGCAAAATGGATGACGCTAAGAACTTTGAAAGATAAGGAAGTAGTGATGATAGGTGAAAGGAGAAATTATCTATCAAATGTGGTATCTACTTTAAAGGTAGAAAGGTTGGTGCGAAAAGGGTGTGGAGCATTCCTAGCCTTCATTAGTGTATTGGATGCTAAGGAATTGTCGATGGAGGGTGTTAGGAGGGTGAAAGAGTTTTTAGACATCTTTTTCGAAGAACTTCCTGGATTACCTCCAGATCGGGATGTAGAGTTTGGCATCCAGTTAATGCCAAGGACGTCTCCAATGTCCATTGCTCCTTATAGAATAGTCGCCGAAGGAGTTAGCAGAGCTTAAAGTTAAAATTCAAGAGTTGTTGGATCAGGGACTCATTCAACCGAGTGTGTCATCATGGGGAGCACCGGTCTTGTTCATTAAGGAGAATGATGAGTTGATACGTATGTGCATCGATTATAGGCAGTTGAATAAGTTGACTATCAAGAATAGGCATCCTTTGCAGAATCGATGACATGTTCATCAACTGCGAGGAGCTTCAGTTTTCTCAAGGATAAATTTGAGATGGGATTTTCACCAACTTAAGGTCAAGAAGGCGGACATCCATAAGATGGTATTTTGAACTCGTTATGGGCATTATGAGTTCTTGGTAATGTCATTTGGGTTGACTAATGCACCAACTACATTTATGGACATGATGAACTGAGTCTTCCAACCCTATTTAGACCGGATTGTAGTGGTGTTCATAGATGACATCTTGGTATACTCGAAGAATAAAGAAGAGCACGATGCACATCTGTAGGTAGTATTATAGATATTACAGGAAAAGTAACTTTATGCCAAATTTAGTAAGTGTGAATTTTGGTTGAAGGAAGTGACCTTTTTGGGGCATGTTGTGTCGGCCGAAGGAATTAGAGTTGATCTCCGAAAGGTAGAGGTTGTGTTGGATTGGAAACCACCAAATCAGTGGCTAAAATTTAGAGTTTCCTAGGATTGGCTGGTTATTATAGGCATTTTTTTGAAGGGTTTTCGTTGATTGCTGCACCCCTAACTAAGCTATTACGCAAGGGAGTACCTTTTGTGTGGTCAGATCAGCAGCATGAAAGCTTTGAGAAATTGAAGAAGATTCTGACGGAAGCGCCAATATTGATTCAACCTGAGGCTGGAAAGGAGTTTATCGTTTACTGTGATGCGTCACACAAGGGCTTGGGATGTGTGGTGATGCAAAGTGGAAAAGTGGTGGCTTATGCATCTCGTCAGTTAAGGCCGTACGAAGTGAATTATCCCACTCATGATTTGGAGTTGGCTGCAGTGGTGTTTGTTTTGAAGATTTGTAGACACTACCTATACGGTGAGAAGTCGATTATCTATACGGATCATGAGAGTCTGAAGTACCTCCTTACCCAAAAAGAGTTGAACTTAAGGCAGCAGAGGTGGATAGAACTGTTGAAGGATTATGACTTCTCAATCGAGTATCACCTTGGAAAAGCTAACGTGGTGGCAGACGCGTTGAGTCATAAAGTGATATCGGAGTTGAGAGCAATGTTCGCTCATCTCAGCTTGTATAAATATGGTAGTCTGCTAGCCGAACTTCAGGTGAAGCCTGCGTGGTTAGGTCAGATTAAGGAAAAGCAGTTGTCAGATGGAAAGTTAGGTTCCTTACTTTAGCAAGTGGAAGGTGGTGTGTTAGGGGATTTTGGATTGAATAATGATGGAGTATTGTGTTTTCGCAGAAGAATTTGTATGCCTAAAGATTCAAAATTGAGACAAATGATTCTGCGTGAGGCGTATAGTAGCCCTTATGCTATGCACCCCAGGGGAAATAAAATGTATCGAGACCTCCGTGAGCAGTATTGGTGGCCAGGGTTGAAAGGGGAGGTTCCTGATTTTGGGAGTAAGTGCTTGACATGTCAACAAGTGAAGGCGAAACATCAACTGCCGTCGGGATTGCTACAACTGGTGAAGATTCCATTATGGAAATGGGAACGGATAACGATGGACTTTGTTAGTGGGTTACCCTTATCACCTGCTAAGAAAGATTCTGTCTGGGTAATAGTGGATCGATTATGAAGACTGCCCATTTTCTACCTGTTCATACGGATTACTTATTGCAGAAGCTGGCCAAGTTGTACATAGCAGAGATCGTGAGGTTACATGGGGTATCGGTGTCTATTATTTCGGATGGGGACCTTAGGTTTACAACACAATTTTGGAAAGCCTTACATGAAGCTTTGGGAACCAAGTTGAATTTCAGTACGGCATTTCATCTTCAGACGGATGGTCAGTCAGAAAGAGTCATCCAGATTCTAGAGGACATGTTACTGGGTTGTGTGATTGACTTCAGGGGTAGTTGGGAGGATTTCCTACCGTTGGTAGAGTTTGCATATAATAATAGCTATCAATCCAGCATCCAGATGGCACCCTACAAAGCGTTGTATGGTCGTAGGTGTCGTACTCCTACTTGTTGGACTGAATTGGGGGAGCGACAGTTATTGGGTCTTGAGCTGATATCAGAGACTGAGGAAAAAGTTAAGGTAATTCAGGCACGGTTAAAGGAAGCTTCGGATAGACAAAAATCCTATGCGAATCTGAAGCGTGAGGATATTGAGTTTGCGGTGGGAGATCAAGTCTTTCTAAAGGTCTCACCTTGAAGAAGATCTTCAGATTTGGAAGGAAGGGCAAGTTGAGCCCTAGGTTCATCGGACCATATCGTGTGTTGAAGCGTGTTGGGCCAGTAGATTATCAGCTTGATTTACCTCCGGAGTTGAGTCCGATACATAGTGTATTTCATGTCTCAACGTTAAGACGTTACCGATCGGATCCGTCTCATATAGTACCGATAAAGAAAGTTGAGAAAAGACCTGACTTGTCTTTTGAAGAGGAGCCAGTGCAAATTTTATATCAGGACATAAAGGTGCTGAGAAGGAAGTCGGTACCATTAGTCAAAGTTTTATGGTGCAATCACGGATCGGAGGAAGCTACATGGGAGCTTGAGGAAACAATTTGGCAGCAATATCCCCATCCCTTTTAATCATGTAAATTTCGAGGACGAAAATTTTTTTAAGGGGGTAGAATTGTAACATCCTAAAATTTAGAATTTTATGTGTTGCATTGCTTTTGGTGCTAAGCTAGTTAAACTATTAATTGTGTATGTTTAGGAGGTCCTGAGGAGGCTCGGGGTTTATTTGGACCCAGTAAAATTTTTGGCATTTAGCACTTTAAAGAGATAGAGTAAGTGACCTTAAAACTTATAGTAATAAATGAGTAAATGGTTAGCATAAGTGAGCAATTAGTAAAGAGGTTATGGCACCACATGTAGTACCTTAAGGGAAGAGGTTCGAATCTCATTGTGTGCAATTTTTTACTTTTATTTTTGCATTCCTTCCCTAAGTGTCGACCAAGGTGTAATTATGGCAAGGTGGACTTTTATTTTTATGGCAAGATGGCTAAAGAGAATAGGAAAGAATAAAGGTGAGGAAAGAAATCAAGAAAAAGAGGAAAGTAAAGGAAACAAGTGGCATTTTTCAAGGAAGATGTTATGGAATGTATGGGTGGCAAATTGTTGACCATTTTAGCTATGTATGTGGACGGTTTTGGGTGTTAAGGGGGATAGCCGAATTTTCCTTTGGTGTTTTGGTAAAGTTCTAGTGTTTGTTTTGGTAGAATTTCGTTAGTATCAAGTGTGCCATTTTTCTCCAAAATTCATTCCTCCTAGCTGAATTTGGTCTTTGGCAATTGGTGTAAGTTTTGGTTTTGTTTTTGGCCAAAATTCATTTATGCAACATTGGTGTCATTTTTCTTTCTCCCTAAATTTTCCTTCTTGCCAATTCTTCAAGCCATTGGTGAACTTATTCTCATCTTTTCTTTCTTTTGTTGCCGAATGTACCCAAATCTATGAGACCAAAGTTTGTTCACTCATCATTTTTTTTTTTTGAAAACCGAAACTAGTGAACACCCATCTTCTCTTTTTTTCTTTTCTTTTAATCACCCTTTCAACCCTTTTTCCATATCTTAAAAGCAAAGCTTCATTTTGAATCAAATCCTTCTCTTTTATTCATTTTCCTTATAGCCGAATATCAACATATATTTTCCTCTATGATCGAATCTTTATTTCCTCTTTATCCTTCTTCTCATCCATATTAGCACTCATTTCTTGATTAATCGGTAAGTGTTCCTTTCAACTATTAATCTTCCTTCTTGTAATACCAAATCTATATTTTTGGTTTTGGTCATTTTGACCGAGACCATCACTTATTCTCTCTCAAAGAAGATGTTTTCTTCTCCATAGAAATATTGTGGAAGGCCGAAACATAGATTTTCCAAAGTCATCGTATAATCGCTAGAAATCGGTCCTAAAATCTTTAAGGTAAAAGTTCTTCACGGATTCTATAATCATTCTTTATTCATTAACGTGTTATTAGTATGGTGATGATCAACCGATTTTATTATAGGGACTTTATCGCTTGATCTATTTAATCGTTGATCACTCGGATTTTTGTGGTAAGCCGGCCTATTCCTTAAATCAATCGTTCATATCAACATAATATTAGTTTTGATGATTTCAATGCAGTCAAGCAATATCGAATCAAAAGGGATAGTGATTGGAGATCGAAAAAGGAGTAGATTAGCGATCCCTACTCCTAAATTCAAGGGAAGGGCGGTATCAGTGATTCGGGATTTCCCACCGGGTTGTGGACCCTCATCCGGTGAGAATCGATTATTCGAGGTTGTTTGTAATTTTGAGGCATCAGCGATTCAGGATTTTCCATCGGGTTGTGGGTCATCAACTGGGGAAAACTGACAAATCGTAGTCGTTCACAATCCTGAGGGTAAAATTATAGATTAATTGTTTTAAAGTAGATTTATTAAGTCTCATACGTTGACTAATCAAGTGTTACGGTATCTTAGGTGTTGACGATCAAGAAGGCTTAGTGCTTACGGTAATCAGGTTTGTAATCTTACACCGTTTTTCGTGGGTTTAAGGATTGTTATCATTTTTGGATGAATCGCTATGATTAAATTCATATTATAGTGAAAACTGGGAAAAATTTTCAAATATGCATTACTTAGATAAAAGTGATAAAATCGGTAACAACACTAAGAGTGTTACAAATTGATATCTGATAAAGTGGGCCAGATTGATATGTGACTAAATGGGCTAAATTGATATGTGATAAAATGGGCTAGATTGATATGTGACTAAATGGGCCGAATTGATATGTGATAAATTGCGCCGATCTGATATTTTGCCCTAATGGGCCGATTGTTGCTAAAGAGTAATGGGCCTTAGTATTGGTAAAATTTTTTTTTGAATTTTTAATTCTCGTTGTTATATTGTAAAGAGTTTGTTTGACATGTACGATGCATACACATGATTCTGCATGGGATAGGAAAATGATGAAGAGAAGAAATATCGGTGGCACTGCCACGAATATGATCGTTAATATGATACTATGAGATTTTGGTGGCTTGTCCACGATAAAATTTGTTATAAATTGCTAAATGCCTAATTTGGGTGTGTTGGCGGGGTAGGTTGACTTGATCCCCACAGGTGTGTTGGTTGGTACGGGGTGTGTGTAGCAGATGGATTATTAGGTTTGGTTTGGGAATTGCATTTCATATACATGTTATATTCGATACATTATTGTATATGGGCTTAGGCCCAAATAATTGCTTAATGGATTTTGGCTCAATGGACAATGGTAAGTCGGTTACACGCTGAGTTCTATAACTCACCCCGTTTTCCTTACCCCTTTAGGCAATGATAAGTGATGGAGACTTGGGCCATGGATGACTCGAAGGAGGCCATACTACAAAAATGGCTTGATTTGAAATTTGGATTTCTTTTAGTACTTTTAATTACTTTGTTATTTTGAGTTAAGGTTGTAATAAGGCATCTGAATTAATTTTTGTTTTGTTTTATGTTTGACAAATTTATAAATTGCTCTAAGTATTTCGAATTGAGATTTTTTTTCTAAAAACTAAAATAATCATTTTCTTAAAATAGGATAAAAGGGTTTCATAATAAACTTTTATAAACATATTTTTAACTTAGAAATTTCTCTTAAAATTTTCATCAACGCTTTTGAAAATTATTTTTCAAATTCTTATCAAACCATTAATGATATTTTCAAAGTCACAATTTGTAAGATTTTCATATCTCAAATTTATTGAATTATCAATCAAACTTTTATTCAATAATACTCTATCCAAAATTTTTAAAAGGGAGTTGTTTCAATTGATCTGTTTAGGGAAAAAGGACTTAGTAGTATTTTCTCATGTGACATGTCAAATCTAGCCTTAACGCATGGGTCGAGTTTGGGGTGTTACATTTTAAAACAATCCTTTTACAATAAACCCAAAGCCCAATTACACCTTGACCCACTACCTAAATACAAGCCCAAAACTGAAACCAGAAACAACAGTCCAAATATTGACTCAATATCCCAAAACCCGATTAGCCCAAAACTGACCCATTACCCTTTAAACAGACTAGACCTAGACTCAGACGGCCCAAAAGGCCCAACGCCTAAATAGAAACCTAGGGTTTCTGGGAACCCTCGCATCGCAAGCAGCAGGATCCCAATAATCGCGCCGCAGTCAACTCCTTCGGTCACACCACGATCTGCACCCGAATCACGCCATCAACGCCCGAGATCTCCTCGCCTGACCTGCAAAAGAAAGGAAACCAAACGCAGCAGACATGGCAACAATTTATTTCCTTTTTCTTTTTCTTTTTATTTTGAAGGCTATAAAAGCCTTACAAAAGCCTATAAATCGAACACACATGGACACAGAGAAAACAAAGTAGAATAAAAAAAACATTCGAAAATAGAGAAATAAAAAGCCATTTCAGAGGTGATTTTCATTTTTTTCTTTTTTGCTTTCGAATTTCTGCATATTTCATAAATAAAATAATATTAAAAGGTGAAGTGTTTTGACCTTCGGACTACTGGAAGCGACGGCAGTGCGTCAGCACGTGCATCGGAGCCTGGATCAGAGTTTGGTCTAAGGCCGAAAACGAGAGAGGATTTTGAGGGCCTCGGTTTTTTTTTTTTTAAAGAAATGTTTAAAATGATTTTTTCTGTTAAATTTTAGTTTTTATAAGCAGAAGAGAACGACGCCGTTTTGACTTGAGGGATCTGCACGTTGACCCGACCCAGCCTTCAGGATTCGCGTGTTTTATTAAAAGGGGAAATTTACCATTTTAATCCCTTTGCAATTTTAATTGTTTTAATTTCATCCAATTTAACATTTTCTTTATTTTTTAAATTTACCCAAAAAGTTTATTTTTATTCCAATTTAGTCCTCGGTCTGTTTTAAATATTAAAATCGTAACGACGCCGTTTTAAAAAGAGGCTTAATTGATATATTAATCCCTGTGATTTAACGCATGTTTTTAATTTAATCCTTTTAATCTGTTTTAATTGCTATTTTAACCCTTCTTTCTTTATTTTTTATTTTATTTTATTCTAAAACTGTTTTTAATTATTTTATTATGTTAAAATATTATATTTTTCTTATTATTTGTATATTAATCTATTTAACTTATATATCTTATTGCATATTGTCCTTATTTTTATTATTTGATTATTTTTATTACATATTATTTTTAGATTAATATATTAGTTATTATATTCTATATTTTTAATATTTTGTATATTATATAATATTATATCTTATATTATTTTAAATTTTTTATTTTATCTAAAATCATTTATATGGTATAATATATTATTTATTTTTAAATGTAGTTTTAAATGTATTAGATTATTATAAATTTTGTAACATCCTGAATTTAGGGGCTTGTGCATTTTTGTGTAGTGTTTGCTTAAAATATTAATTTGAGAATTTGAGGTTCAGATGGGGCTCAAAGTTGGGCTGAGGCCTTGTTTTAAATATTCTGTTTAGACATACTTGGGTTTAAATAAAGTTTTAATAATTAAATTGACATATTGGGCTTGTGGCCCAGCAACTAGGGGCTCAGTAAGGGGAAGCTATAAGTGGCATTTTTAGTAGATGGAAAAGGGCCCAAATTTTTTGTTTCTTAAAGCCCAAGCTTAGGGCCACATTTCGGCACTTGAATGGGGACTAGGAGGGGACGGCACAAGGCAATTTTCTTACGAATTTTATTATGTTTAAATTGTGAGGATAATAAGCAGATATTGGAAAGAGGAGTTGGTGATAATTAAGGCTATTTTGAGGAGATAACAGATTAAGATAATGAAAAAAAAAAAGATAGGAGCTATCATATGTTGCAGTGTTGGCCGAAAATCAATCTCTACTAAGGGAGGAATCGGTTTTCTATATGCAGAGGGGGGTGCCAAAATTTACTGTTAAAGCTCTCATATTTTCTCTTTTCTCTGCCGAAATTTCTACTCTATGCTCCCTCTCTGCTCTTTTTTTCAGTTGGCCGAAACCTCTGACAGATCCCTTTCTCAACTTTTTCTAACACTCTAGCCGAATCTTCAGGTCTCTCTTTTCTCTCTTTTCACTTTTTTTTAACCGAAACCATATCAGTTCATCCTTCTGGGATTTTCATAAAAAGTCGAAATCACTAAGATCTCACCTTCTGAAGTTTCAGAATTTTCTTCAATGGAGTTTGCTTGTGTCGAATCTTGAAAAAACAATAGGTAAGTGTCGATTTTGAGATTCTAATATTTCTCTGGCTTTTAGAAATCTTAGCCGAATGGCCATTTGGAAACTAATCCCGGTTCTTTTTCTTTTGCGGCACATTAGGATTTAAAGGAGATCTCAATCGTCAAGGTTTTCACCAGTAGCGTTCAAAACATCCTACTTTCGGGATCTAATCAGTTTAGGTGAGGAGAATTTTTTATTTTAAATTTATAAAATCGTGTAGAACACTAACCATGGCCAAATATAGGAGAGGCCCTATTTTCACATTTTTTCGGCTTTTTGAGCAAAGTTGTAGATCGGTTTAGCAAGGGTATCGACAATAATCAGGTGTGTAACCTTTCACACTATTAGATTGAGTGCTAATATATATATATATATGTATAAATCTATTATACTCTGTTAGATGCCGAAATCCTGACGTTATGATTGAATACCCGAGGAGCGTAAAGGCTAATCATCAGGTTAGTGGTTTATGTCCTTCTTCAGTAATATGCTCTGTATGTCGGTTTCTCTGTATGCTTGGGGTTGGGTAATTGATGAAAAGGGGAAGTACTCTATTTCTAGTGGCTTATGCCATTTCAGCTTGGTGACTCTGTCACAACTCTGTTTCTAGTGGCTTATGCCATTTCAGCCTAGTGACTATGTCACAACTTGACGATGAGCAGCTAACTGCAGCATGACTGCCATCGATGGTGTGTAGCGGTGTGGGTTGATTGTAGAAATCCCCAATGGTGTGATCAGCAGGTAAGGGTGGCGTGTAGCGGATGGAAACCTAGGATTGTGTTGGGTTCTATGTATGTTATCTACTATATTATGTTTAATATTTTGATCTGTGGGCTAAGGCCCAATCTAATGGTGCACGAGGGTTGCACACTGAGTTTCGTGACTCACCCTGTTATTTTAACAATTTCAGGTAGCACCTAGTGCAACGGACCGGGCTGGAGAGGAGAGCAAGGTGGCCATGCAATAGAACATTTGAATTCAGCAAAAAGACTCTAATCTATTATTTTATATTTTTATTTAATGAGTTTTAAATCTTGTTGTAATAAGGCCATGGGCCACTAGACTATTATACTCTGTTTTGGGTTTTATTTTGGGCTTTCACTACTGCCAGGCACTTAAACTATAATTAAATTAAGGCATATATTAAGATTTTGGTTTTTAATTCATAAAACAACAAAAGTAATTTATAACTTAGTTAAACTTATCACGTTATTAAGTTCTTCCGAACAAAAGATTGAATACAAGGAAAAAAAATATTTCCCAAAAATTTTGACATCTTTTACAAAATCTTTTTAGTGACATGCCAAATCCGGCTATAGTGTTTGGGTCGGGTTTGGGGTGTTACAAATTTATTATTATAAATTTATTTATTTTAAAATATATTTTTCTTTTCTTTTTTAATATATCGGTATATATTTTTCACATTTATATATATTTGCATGAAATGTTTGATATCGCATGTTGAAATTTTCATGTTTATTAAGTTTTATCATTTGTATGTTTATTATTTTTTATATTTTATATATATATATATATATATATATATATATTTGCCATTTATTTATGATTGCCTTAATGTGATCATTTTTATGGTTAATTTATATTTTTATTGTTTGTATTAATATGATATTTTTTAGGATCAACATTTTAAAATTAAAAGCGTATTTTGCAAAATTACTATACTTTATATAAATGTTTTAAAATAAGGCAATGTTTTTTATTTACAAATTCATGAAATAGTACCCTAACGTGCTGGGTTGCGATTTTTCGTTTGGCTAAATAACTAAATACCCTTTTAATAAATTTCGTAAATTATGAGATGACTTTAATTACGAGGGTTTAAAAAATGTCGTGTCCAATCGTGTTGCTTGTGATGTTTATATTCTTTCGGAATAAAGAAATCTCAAGTTTTAAATAAAAAACTTATTCTTGAGAACTCAAAATGTTGTAGCCTAACTTACTGGGTGTGATGTTTTGTGTCTTGAGGTAAGAATTTTCTAAAATAAAGATGCATCTAGCTTCGAAGTTATAAAAAGATGTATCCTAACTTACTGGGTGTGATATTTTTTTTATTTCTTTTAAATAGGTAAGTCTTAGTTTTTCTTCTAATAAGGGATCTTATTTTAAACTTTTTAAATTTGAAATATTTGGACATGATTTTATCAATTAGGTACCAATTTTTGGGCGTTATGAGGGTGCTAACCCTTCCTCATATGTAACTGACTCTCGAACCCGTTTTTTTTTTAGACCAAAATCAAATTTTTAAAATGAAACATTTTACAAGGTGATCTAATCACACCTAAGTAAAAAGGGATTGGTGGCAACTCCCATTTTGTTTTAAAGCCGATCCCCATTTTTTTAAACCGAGATTTAAAAATGGTTTCGACAAGGATAATATGGTTCCTTTAATTTTAGGAAGGCCCTTTTTAGCAACTGCTAAAACCAGAATCGATGTTGGTACAGGTGAACTTACAATTCGTGTAGGTGACGAAACGATCACTATTTAGGCTCTTGACTTGGCTAAGACATCGAATGATAAAGGTGAAAACATGAATTCTATTAGTGATCATTTGGGCCAACCTTCTTTACAGGAAACACCACGAAATTACATAGCTGAGCCAGACCCTAGACCTTGTGCCAATAAAGAAGTAATTCACGAGGAACAAAGGCTTCAGATCGATGAACTAGACGAGTGGAAAACACATGTCAAGGAGAAACCAAGAATACACAATAAACCGAGGGAACCCCTAAACAAGCTTATAGAATAGCAAATCACTTCAAGATTGGGGATTAGTACTGCTAGATGCAACTGACCCTCAAATTAGCATCTCAGAGCTTAAAGCAAATGAAGAGATCCCTTTTAAGGTGCTCAATGTCTTCCCATACGGAACTGTCGAGGTAAGTAATCCCGTATTTGGCACCTTTAAGGTAAACTCAACTCGACTCGAACTAATTACTGATAGTAGAACTAATAGCATGAGAAATGATTTTCAACTCCTTAAACCACCATGATTATGCGAATGAGAGGTAAGCCTAGCTTAAGACTTTAAACGAGCGCTTCTCGGGAGGCAACACGAACACTTTGCCCATTAATTTTCATATTCTTATTTATACTTTCAGCACCTAACTACAAACTAACCAAGTTAATGAAGTGCAGGTTTCCATACCCACACGGCCTTACACACGGTCGTGGCCGTGGCCGTGTGGACACCACAGGTAGGTACATGGGTGTGGCCATAACCGTGTAGCAATAGGACAAAAATTTTACCCAAACACGGCTGTAGTAGAACACCACGGCCGTGTGATACAGCCGTGGCCGACGCTGATTAAACCACACGGGCATAGAAACCTCCACACAGGTGTGGGAGAAACGAACGAGCCACAACACGTCTCGTGTGATTTAACATGCCCATGGCACATGGGCGTGGGGATATATCAGATCCCATACTTCTATTTAAAACCTACCCCCCTCTTCTCACCTACTCCCCAATTTCCTCTTCTTCCATACCCTTTAAACTTTTCCCTTTTGTTTGCCTCCTTTTTCCTTCCTATCACTCTCTATCTACACCATCGTCACCATGTCAAAGAAGAAGAAGGATCCTAGCACAGTCTCCCTATGTGAGATCGATCTACATAAGTTTATGTCGGCCACTTCATTAACTCAACAAGACAAGGACCTTTTAGTCTATTTACTTTTTCTTTTTCTTTTCTATTCTCCTTTATTTTCTTTCTCTTTATATCTCTTGTGCTAAATCTAAATTATTATGTTTTAATTTTGTTTATTTAGGTTCTTCAGGCTGCTTGGGAATCACCACACCACGACCCTAGTAACCACCACCACTGACGCCTCCTCCTCCAACTCTGCCTAAATTCCCCCGTTTCTTTTCTTTGACTCCACCCAAATTTTAGGAAGTTTCACTTCTCTCCCTAAATTACAATTTTCTTACTATATTGTGAATATCTATCTTTGTACATTGGCGGCAATGTACATCTTAAGTGTGGGGGGTGAATTTCAAAATTTCCTAACTTTTTGCATTATTCCCAAGTCCCTGAATGATATCTTATCTTAAGTAATTTTCTCATATTACTAATTAGAATGAAACTTCTATTGATTTATGTTTTTATTGATATGTTTTGTATTAAGTCATAGTTAATTGTGTATTGATAATTTAAACTTTAAGATATTAGAGAATCGGGCATGATAAGTCTATTTTCGGAATTAAATTTTCTAGGTTGTTTCTCTAAATCTAAATATTACTTTGAAATTTGAAATTTAAAAGGTTAATATCAAAAACCATAATTTTTGTGAGATTTTGAGCCTTTATAGCATATAACTTTTCGTGCTCACTTTATTGATTATGAGTGTTTTAACATTGATTTGTTATTCTAGAACTTGCTTCGATTATACAGGTCGAGACGACACCTTTGATTTGATATACTGAGATGATAAAGGCACCTAGGATTTAACCTACTCACTCTGTAACATCCCCAAACCCGGCCCACGAGCCTTGACCGGATCTGGTTATGTCACTGCGGAATGACGGTTGAAAATTTTTGACTTTAGAATAGAACCTAAAAATTTTGTTTATTTTCGGGAAGTAATTTCCATTAAAAATTATTAAATAATAAGCTTGGTTTGAATTAAAACTTTATTATATTTTATTAAAAGATAAATCATTTGTAAAAATATTTCTAAGTACGATATAAATTCTATCATCCATAAAAAGAGTACTTTAAACAAAAGTGGCCCTTATTACAACCAATATTAAACAAAACACTTAGTATTGAAATTGCTTAAAAATAATTAAATATATCTCCTTCTACATGGGCCACCTTGCATCCTCTCCGACCGGTCCGATCATTCTGTTACCTGCGATGTTGGATAAATAATTGGGTGAGTCACACGGACTCAGTGTGTAGTTAAACCACTGATATCCACCCACATGTTAGCCACAAATCAACCCCAATTATCAAATGCAACATATAAATATAATCATTTAGATATTACCACAATCTGGGCTTGGCCCACATTCAATCCACATTCAAGTACTGGGCTCGGCCCTTTTCTCATTAATCCACTGATTATTGGGCTTGGCCCATTTCCACGTATGTTCACACAACATACCTATTTATATTCCATATTGGGCTTGGCCCATTTCCATATCAATTTATAACAAAACCATGCAATATGAAACCCAACCCAATCCTAAGGTCCATCCGCTACACACCCCTTAACGACCTACCACACACTAGGGACTATCAAGTCACCCTCTCCTTTTCCCTCAAAAAGGCAACCAATGCCATCCACGATGTAGCGTGTAGCTAACATCAAACCACGATGGAGCACACAACAATCCATCAAGCCACGATATGGCATAAAGCGATATCAATCAAGGTAACCACGAACTAAATCGCAAAGATCCACAACGCGACCTCGGTCGACGCCAATCCATGATGTAGCACAAAGTGACATCAACCACGTACTCAAGTACACCGTACCTTCTTTCAAAACCCACCCATGCACATGTAACATAATATAATGACATAATGAATAAAGCATGTACATGATATTAGAGCATACATTCATATTCATAGACATACTCACATACACGTATTAATAACCACATCTCATGATTTGATACTAACTTTTGTTTATCGACATACCCTTTAAAGGTATCCGGTTCACATAGTCCTTTGCACTTATCAACACATATTTAACACCTACACCTATCGCATACATATCATATACCCGAAATCGATGGGTTAATCACACCTTATAACACAAGCTCTAAACCCTCGATCCCGCGCTATCGTTTAGCGAGACTACCGTTATTTGCTTATCGTTTTACATTATCGCCCACACCCGGTGGCCAATCTCGTCAATGAAACCGATCTCTTTTTGAACTTGGGATGGGAGTTTTCCTTAGACTCCTTGGCGGCTACAATCAAGCAAAACACATCACTTATAGTCTATTAGAGCATTGACCAACCACACTAAGGCCAACCATTCGGTTTTGGCCATTAAAACAAGTAACTAAAACACTTACCCACAAGCTTTAGATGTCGACAACACCACACTTCTGATTAGGCTTCAATCTTGGCGAAAAAAAAAGAAAGAAGGTAGAGAGGTGAAGGTTTGGCTGAGCTTCTAAAACAAGATGGAATATTCACTAAAGAACGAAAGAAATAGAAGTAGACAAAATATAAGGTTTAGGGGGTTCAAGTGGACATTCGGCTATTAGCAAAATTTGGGAGACACAACTACTACTTTTTGATCAAGAAACTAAAAGAATAATTTACGCACTTGCCATAAAGAAGGAAAAAAATATGAAAAGGGTGCTCTCCTATTTATAAAATTGACCCCTCCCCTTGGAGACTCCAAAATCATACCACCTACTAATTCAATCTAATTTGAATTAGTCCTCTTCTCAATTTATCCCATATTCTATCACCTTATCAAATTTAAATACCAATCACAACTCTTATTTGCTAATTTAAACTAAATAAAATAATCCTACAATTATCTAAAATAAATAAAATAAATTAACACTTACCTACCAACTGAATAAAATAAAACAACAATGACTCCCGGTGCCCTCCACCTTCACGCCACACCCTACATGCCAGTGAAAAGAAAACCCCACTGGCTTTCTGATTGAGCAGGACACAGGAAACCAGGCCAAGCGGCGCCCAGGCCATTCGGCCACTTTGATTTTTATGCTATAAGGCCCCAACATTTATTCTTAACCCTTCCTAGCCCAAATTTATAACGCATAAAATAAAATCACGCCCAAAATCTTGCTCAAGCGCTCAAACCGCGACCTCCTTCCCTCCAGGCGCCTAAGTAGCGCCTAAGAGCCACTCTGCCAATTGGACTTTCATGTCAATCAACTTGGACATTTATTTTTAAGGCCTACTTAGCCCGGTCCTTGGCGTTAAAAATAAAACAAAGTTCTTTGCTTGACAACTTTCGAACCCTTGCTCCCTTAGGCGCTACCTTCCAAAGCCCCAAGCGCATAACCACTTTGCCAATACCTTTCATGTGCCTTAACCTTCCAAATAAATTTCTTAAGCCCTCTAAAGCCCGACTCCATTTCATAACCCTAAAATTAAAACTTTTCCTAAGCCTTCCCTTTTACCGAGCATTCTTAAAACCTCTAAAACACCTCCAAACACACCCAAAAACCTACTAACACTCGAATTACACACAACCTGCATAGCCCCTAAAACCAGGGTGTTACAATTCTACCCTCCTTAAAATAATTTCGTCCTCGAAATTACTTTACCAACGAATGTCCGTACAACCTATCTTACCACCTTACGCTTATGCTGCGCACTCTGATCTTACTAAGACTATCATACCTTCCCAACACAGTTTCTAAGTTCGCACTCAAAATTCAAACACCTCTCTTAGCATCACAGAAAGGCTAATTCACAAGCAAGCAAAGCAATCAAAGCATGCACCAAAGCAAAGGAGTTACCTACTATCACATCCTTGGTTGACTCCGACTAGAACCATTCCTTCCATGGCTTGAACCACGACCCCTTGTCGCTCGAGGACAATTCTTAACCAGATGTGCCTTAGATCCACACAAAGCATTCTTTACTATTTCCCAACACTCTCGTGTGAGGTCTTCCACACGAGCACAAGGGCGATTCCGATCCTTTGGTCCAAGTGCACTTACGTGGTTCTCGGTCCTTGGTCTTTTGGACATTACCCAGCGATCTTGATGGTCCAACATTCCTCTTATTCTCGTTCCTATTCTTCTCTCGGTTCTCCACGATAGTCTTTTTAACCTCTTGACAATCAAGGCTTTCTCCACTAAAGTGGCAAAGTCTCTCTCTCTGTGCGGGCGATCAACTCTCGCAACTCATCCGTAGCCCATCTTGAATCGAACACTTCTTTCGTGAATCGGTAGCCACGATTCCTTTGGCGTCTTGACTTAGTCGCCTAAACTCGACTTCATACTCCGCTACCGACTTATTCCTTGCACTAGATTTAGAAATGCTTTCCTTTGCGAGTCCAAATAATCGGCTCCTACATACTTCCCTCCGAACTTGGCCTTAAAGTAATCCCAATCCAGTCGATCCGCGGTACACCTTATTTGACGGTGAGCCTAACGATAAGCTTCGTCGCGAAGCAACAAGCAGCGCCCTTGACTTTTCTTCATTGGTACAATCCAAATCGTCCATGATTCTTTCAATGCTTCTAGCCAATACTCATTCGTTCGAGCTACTCGACACTCCTCTAAAGATCTCACTCGTTCGATCTAAGCCTTTCCGATCTGAGCTTTCGAGTTCCATTTCCTCTACTAACTCCGCTACTCGCTCTAGCTTTTCATAACATGGCCCGCGATCTGCGTCATCTTCTCGATTCGATCTTGTTCCTCATGACCCTTCTTTGTCGCACTTCATTTTCGACCCATGGCGGACCCTATCGGTTCGATCTTGCCATTCTACCTCTCTGCGTCCCTAGAACCCATCTCTATCGTCTTGATTTATCGATTAAGTTTTATGCATTAGTAATTGTTCCACTATTTAACATGAGCATATTTTATGAATGAAAGATTTTAGAAGTAGTTCTTTCGTTCACACAAGGGTTCGATTCAAGTTTACTACTCTAATTGAGAGAATCACCTTCGTTCCTCGCTAGGGACACATTCATTCATCATCAAACACATTCATTCCTCGTGAGAGCACATTCGATGGTATCTACCACCCACATTCACTATTCGAGACATTTACGCGTTTTACCCTGAGGTATTTAGTCATTTTGTCCTACTAGGATATTTAGTAATAAACGGAGAAATTTTAAAACTTAACAAACCGAACATTTTGAAATTTCCACATCGGAGGTGTTTACGAAAATTTGTCAAATTAAAAATCTGATGAAATTTTGGAAACCGGGGTATTTTAGTAATTTTGTCAACCGGGTAACTTTGTAAATTTCAAAAGTCGGGGTGTTATTTTGAAATACAAAAATTTGGGTACTTTTGCAAAGTGAGAGAATTTTATTAAAATTGGGATTAACTCGAAATTTTGAAAGTCGAGGGCATTTTAGTAATTTTCAACACGGGTATTTTAGTAAATTTTCCCAAATCGAGGTATATTGATATTTTGAAAACTAGAGATTTTAATATTTTGCCAAGTAAAAATCATTTTAACAAAAGTTGAGGGTATGTGGTAATTTTATAATCTGAGGCATTTTTGTAATTTTCTTGCTAGAACATTTTAGTAATTTTGGGTAAATCGAGAAAAACACTTTTTTTTCAAAACCAAATGTAGGGTTTACAAACCAAAAGGGTAAATTTGAAAATTTTAAAACCAAGAATTTTAAAACAGCAAGGCTAACCCTTTGGGTTTTAATAATTGGTTGACACACGTGAACAAGTCCTCTTGGTTAAGGTGAGCAGTAGCTACTTACCGGTAGGATTCAAGTGGAGAGGAGGTGAGTCACGCTGAATTGCTTAAATACCAAGCTCCCACTGAATACCACTCCTGACATGCGCACACACAGTTGCCACACCTTAACATAGCGACTTACTTCTGAGGTTTGTTTAGTAACCTTAAGTCTTATGTACATGTTTGAGTAGACTAGCCTTAGGGTTCAACTGATCCTACTTCACTTATCTAAAGCCCAACAAAGCCCATAACAGTTCATATAACAAATTACTTCACAAGTCCAAGTACTTACAGTGGACTTGGTAGGAGATGCAGTGCCATGCTAGAATAACCTAAGA
Organism: Gossypium rotundifolium; assembly: GCA_025506655.1. Lineage (NCBI taxonomy): Eukaryota > Viridiplantae > Streptophyta > Magnoliopsida > Malvales > Malvaceae > Gossypium > Gossypium rotundifolium. Next base: position 30,973,946 of record CP106732.1, on the reverse strand, counting down.
AAAAAAGCCCATATTTTGAAAAGCCCACTTTGAAAATGTTTTGGGCCCAAAACCCTCAAAGCCGAGTTTTGAGCAAGGCTCGATACCAATCTGTAACATCCCAAACCCGCCCACGAGCCTTGGCCGGATCTGGTTATGTCCTTCGGAATAGCGGTTGAAAATTTTGACTTTAGAATAGAACACGAAAATTTTGTTTATTTTAGGAAGTAATTTCCATTAAAATTATTAAATAATAAGCTTGGTTTGAATTAAAACTTTATTATATTTTATTAAAAGATAAATCATTTGTAAAAATATTTCTAAATCGATATAAATTCTATCATCCATAAAAGAGTACTTTAAACAAAAGTGGCCTTATTACAACCAATATTAAACAAAACACTTAGTATTGAAATTGCTTAAAATAATTAAATATATCTCTTACGCATGGGCCACCTTGCATCCTCTCCAAACTGGTTCGATCATTACATTACTGCGATGTTGGATAAATAATTGGGTGAGTCACACGGACTCGATGTGTAATTAAACCAACGATATCCACCCACATGTTAGCCACAAATCAACCCCAATTATCAAATGCAACATATAAATATAATCATTTAGATATTACCACAATCTGGGCTTGGCCCACATTCAATCCACATTCAAGTACTGGGCTCGGCCCTTTTCTCATTAATCCACTGATTATTGGGCTTGGCCCATTTCCACGTATGTTCACACAACATACCTATTTATATTCCATATTGGGCTTGGCCCATTTCCATATCAATTTATAACAAAACCATGCAATATGAAACCCAACCCAATCCTAAGGTCCATCCGCTACACACCCCTTAACGACTTACCACACACCGGAGACTATCAAGTCACCTCTCCTTTTCCCTCCAAAAAGGCAACCAATGCCATCCACGATGTAGCATGTAGCTAACATCAAACCACGATGGAGCACCGGCAATCCATCAAGCCACGATATGGCATAAAGCCGATATCAATCAAGGTAACCACGCGAACTAAATCGCAAAGATCCACAACGCGACCTCAGTCAGCGCCAATCCACGATGTAGCACAAAGCTGACATCAACCACGTACTCGAAGTACACCCGTACCTTCTTTCAAAAACCCACCCATGCACATGTAACATAATATAATGACATAATGAATAAAGCATGTACATGATATTCAGGCATACATTCATATTCATAGACATACTCACATACACGTATTAATAACCACATCTCAACAGATTTGATACTAACCTGTTTATCGACATACCCTTTAAGGGTATCCGGTTCACATAGTCACTGCACTTATTAACACATATTTAACACCTACACCTATCGCATACATATCATATACCCAGAAATCGATGGGTTAATCACACACCTTATAACCTGAAGCTCTAAACCCTCGATCCCGACGCTATCGTTTAGCGAGACTACCATTATTTGCTTATCGTTTTTACATTATCGCCCACACCCGGTGGCCAATCTCGTACAGCAGAAACCGATCTCTTTTTGAACTTCGGGATGGGAGTTTTCCCTTAGACTCCTTGGCGCTGGCTACAATCAAGCAAAACACATCACTTATAGTCTATTAGAGCATTCGGCCAACCCACACTAAGGCCAACCATTCGGTTTTGGCCATTAAAACAAGTAACTAAAACACTTACCCACAAGCTTTAGATGTCGACAACACCACACTTCACAGATTAGGCTTCAATCTTGGCGAAAAAGAAAGAAGGTAGAGAGGTGAAGGTTTGGCTAAACTTCTAAAACAAGATGGAATATTCACTAAAAACGAAAGAAATAGAAGTAGACAAAATATAAGGTTTAGGGGTTCAAGTGGACATTCGGCTATTAGCAAAATTTGGGAGACACAACTACTACTTTTGATCAAGAAACTAAAAGAATAATTTGACACTTGCCATAAAGAAGGAAAAAAAATATGAAAAGGGTGCTCTCCTATTTATAAAATTCGACCCCTCCCCTTGAAGACTCCAAAATCAGCCACCACCTACTAATTCAATCTAATTTGAATTAGTCCTCTTCTCCAATTTATCCCATATTCTATCACCTTATCAAATTTAAATACCAATCACAACTCTTATTTACTAATTTAAACTAAATAAAATAATCCTACAATTATCTAAAATAAATAAAATAAATTAACACTTACCTACCAACCGAATAAAAATAAAACAACAATGACTCACGGTGCCCTCCACCTTCACGCCACCCTCTATGCCAAAGCGGAAAAGAAAACCCCACTGCGGCTTTTCACGATTGAGCAGGACACTGGGAAACCAGCATCAAGCGGCGCCCAGGCCATTCGGCCACTTTGATTTTATGCTATAAGGCCCCAACATTTATTCTTAACCCTTCCTAGCCCAAGCCCATAACCGCATAAAATAAAATCACGCCCAAAATCTTGCTCCAGCGCTCAAACCGCGACCTCCTTCCCTCCGGCGCCTAAGTAGCGCTAAGAGCCACTACGCCAATTGGACTTTCATGTCCATCAACTTGACATTTATTTTAAGGCCTACTTAGCCCAGTCCTTGGCCTTAAAAAATAAAACAAAGTTGTTTGCCCAAAGAACTCGAACCCTTGCTCCTTAGGCGCTACCTTCCAAAGCCCCAAGCGCATAACCACTTTGCCAATACCTTTCATGTGCCTTAACCTTCCAAATAAATTTCTTAAGCCCTCTAAAGCCCAGCTCCATTTCTTAACCCTAAAATTAAAACTTTTCCTAAGCCTTCCCTTTACAGAGCATTCTTAAAACCTCTAAAACACCTCCAAACACACCCAAAAACCTACTAACACTCGAATTACACACAACCTGCATAGCCCCTAAAACCAGGGTGTTACACACTCCATAAAAAGCCTACCTCCATAATTAACCCCTAGTGAACCACTTTTTAACTTAATCAACCATTTCTTGATTTACCACTAATACTAACTCGAAACCCTGTTACTAACTTGTTGATCCCATTTTCTTGACTCCCCTTTTGTCGAGATTTGATTTGATCGGTTGCCTAATTATAATAGTTGAATTCATCTTTTATTATGTATAATTATTCTTAAAAAAAGTTATAAAATCTATTCATCATTAGTTCTATGTTCTATGAACTTAAACAGTTAGATTTACATATTTAGAAGAAGCTCAAGTTATTGATGTAATTATTCATTATCAGTTTATTGTTTCTAGTTAGGTAATTTGACAATTCAATCTCAATTCTAACCTTCTAATTCAGCCTATAGCCACACCTTTAACCCAAGCCCCATTACAACCCTTAAAAGACCTTTTGATTTGTGTATCATCTTATTTTATAGTGGTGGAAAAGCGATTTTCATGTAAACCTATGGTAATAACATTTCATGTTTGGTGATGAGTGCTTTGTTTTAAACCTTAAACACTTTGAGTGATTTGAGTGAATCTTTAGTGAGGATGTTAATCCTTGTCAATTTTGGATCAAAGGTAATTATTTAGATAAGGGAAGACACCTATATTTTTCGTGCTACAAAAATATATGACTTTGATTGTTTAAATCTTTAGGACTATTTGATTTAAATTATCCATGTATACATTAACTATGAATTATGATGAAGACATTGTTGATGAGAATTATGAACTGAGGGAAGTTAGTTCTAATTGTGAGTTGAAAATTTTGCTTGAGGACAAGCAAAAGCTTAAGTGTGGGGGTATTTGATAAATCGTAATTTACATATATTTTAACCCCATGCTTGGCTTAATTTTGGATGAATATTCACTAGATTTGATGAATTCGATACTCCTAATCTCTTAATTTCATGTTTTATACTCAGGAGAGCTTAGGGAGTTAAAAAGAATGAGAAATGGGCCAAAAACGGACAAAACGGGCCGAAGTGAGAAATCAACATGGCCTGGAGTTCACCACACAGCTGTGACACTTTAGCAGACTCGAACACGGCCTGGGATCAATTTACAGGCGTGTCACACGGGCATGTCCCTGCCACTGCAAAGAAGAATTTCATTCGGATTAGGATAGTTTCAGACTAAGAAAGGCGTCTCGAAGCCTATATAAACACCCTAGGAGGCAACTTAAATGGGGGGTTGATAGGACGTCGAATAGACACCGAGTAGAAGGAGAAAATACTCCAAGACAGCAATCGACAATAGCTTAGGAGAAGGATCTCCATCAAGACTAAAGATCTCCCATCAAGTTCTTTATAAGTTTTTGGGTTTTCATTATGTTTTGTGGTTTTCCATATTTTATGATGTTTTCCTCTTCTAGTATGAACTAAACCCCTTAGATACCTAAGGGGATGAAACATATGACAGATCTTGTAACGCCCCAAATTTGGGCCTAGAAGTATTGGGCTTTGGGCTTTGGATCTTAGAGAATTTTTAAGTGAGCAAGAAAATGACAATTGGCATGTGGGTTTTGAGGGTTTAATGAATTTGGATTGTCTAGGTGTTTTAGAGAAGCTATGGGTTCGAGTTTTGTGGTGGAGGATTCTTAAGTTTATTTAACTAAAGAATCAAGGTTGTGAGTAGTGGGCTTTTAAATAAAAATAAGTGAAAATGGCATAAAGAAGCCTGTGGTGAAGTGGCTAAGTGACGCCACTAGGATGTAGGGAGGTTGCGACATATGCATGCAGGGAGGTCTGAGCTTTGAGCGCTAGCTTAAGTTTTATTTTGGAGTTTAATTTTAGGCTTCTAGAAGGCTGGAAATGGTGTGTAGAGGGACTCTAAGGAGAAGTGATCAGTAGAGAGAATTTAGGTGAAGGATAAGGGAGATATCATGGAGAAAAATTAGGAGATTAGCAGTTGATGAAGTGGTGCCGAATTGGACTCTAGAGGTGGCTAAGTTTTGGCTATAGGCTATAAAAGGAGGGGGCCGAATGTTTGAAAGGGGTTTGAGCATTCTTTAGTTTTTTTCTCCCCTCTCAATCGGTTTCTCCTATAGCGAAATTTTTTTTCCATTTGCCAAAAAAGAAACCCATCATTCTTTTTGCTGAAAATTCTTATAAGAGTTATGTTATGTTTCTATCCCTAAAAGCCGAATACACCTTCTTATCATATAGCTTCACTTGTGCCAATTTTTAGTTAGTTCTCCTTCATCACAATCGATTGCTACAAACTTTTAGTCAAGCTGAATCTTGTTCAGTAGCGATCTAGGCTGCAGGATCAAAGGTGGGTTTCGGTAAGTGTTTAGTAAATCCTTTAGTAAGTTTTGTTATAAGCCGAAGGGCTATCTAACCTCTCCCTGTCATTAAATTTTATTAATAAGGGTAAGGCTCGGCAATCGCAAATGTGGTAGGTAAAGGGTTGCTAGCAAAGTGGTAAATGTTTTCAACTCAGTCATGGTTTAGTAAATAGCCGAATCTAATATGGCTCATAAGGGTGATTTATGATCAATATGGGTCACTTGGTTTTGACGATATAGGTGTTTGGGTGCAGACCTAGAGGATAATCACAAACAGTAGCAAAAGAAGGGCTACTAGAACGTGAGGCACACGGTAAGGGTACGGTGAGGTTTTAGTTTTTGATCGGTATGTGTTAAAACTTTGATTAAACCTAGTAATGTCAATTGTAGGTTTGTGACTAAGGGTTTTGTAGCACGCGAGGTTACCAGGTGTGTACAAACACTACACACATGAAATCGGCAATGTCGAAAAGCTGAAAAGCTGGAAGTGGCTAAATGGGCCCGGTAGGCCCTGAGGCTAAGTTTACTGAAAGGTTTGGTTGGTTATATGAATTGAGTTAGTCACGCATGATAAACGATCTGGATTTGTTTGGGCCTAATAGGCCATACGATGAGATTTGGGCCTAATGGGCCATAAGGTTGTAATTTGGATTTGATGGGCCTTATGGGGACGAAGACAAATATGCTAGGGTTTATGGACTTAGACCTAGTTTGAACAACTCTTAAATTTCATAAGACTTAATCTAATTAAACATGTCCATGAACAAGTTGCTGGGTTGGAGTGTGTTAACGGGCATATGAATGTCTAGGATTGGATCTAAGGAGAGCTTGGTACTTAAGCGGTCATAGTGGCCCACCTCCTCTTCTCCGGAATCCTACCTGGTGCGTAGTGTCTGTTCACTTTAGCCACGAGGACTTGTTGATGGCCTAAAGTTTATAACTAAAACTCGAAAGGGGCTAAAATGCCCCTAGATTTGTAAATTACTAAAATATCCCTATATTTGTAAACTACTAAAATACCTCTAGATTTGTAAATTACTAAAATACCCCTAGATTTATAAATTACTAAAATACCCTTAGATTTGTAAATTACTAAAATACCCCTATTTTGTAAAATTACCAAGATACCCCTATTTTGCTGAAGTACTAAAATACCCCTGTAGGGTAGAATTACGAAAATACCTCTAGATAGTGAAAAGATGAAAATACCACTATGTGACGAATATAAGTTTATGGATGTTACTCGTGTGTTTGATGCATTCATACCATATTCTACTTAGGATGCATATGGGTGGGAATTATGGTACGGAGGAAGATTTGAGGATTGCATGGTCTTATGGTATGGATCCACGAAAGGCTTTAAGCCCAATATATGATTAACATCTTTGCTGTAACATTCGGTAGTATCACAAACGGGCTACCCTTGGCATGTAGCGGAGGGGTGGGTCGAGCTAGAATTCCCTATAGGAGTCATAAGGTTGGAAGGGAAATGGTGTGTGTAGCGGATGGATTTTTGGGGTGGGTTTTGCATTATCTTGTTTGTATGTGATGCGTTATGGTATGATATGAGGTCATTGTGGGCTAAGGCCCAAGACCACTGATTTTGATGGAGCTTAGGCCAATGTGAATGTTTGTATGTGATTTGCATTGCAAAGGGTTGACACTGAGTTTTGAAAGTTACACCCTTTAATTTAATGTTTCAGGTGATCCGAATAGATGGCTCGACGTGGGAGAGGACTCGAGAGATGGCCACACTACAAGATGTTTGAACTTTCATTTATTTGTTTCAAAATACACGTTTTTATTTACATAATGCTCGGTGGATGTAATAAGCCATTGTACTCTGTTTTGACTTCAGATTTATTTTGGGTTTTGAGGTTAATTGTTTATTTAATTATTAAACCTAAGTAAGCTCTTATGTTAAACTTGGTTTCCAAAATACTTAAAACAATGAAACGGGTTTTTATCTTTACTTAATAAGACTCATAGATTTTTGGGGTTTTGGGCCTTAAACTTTTAATTAGCAAGACTGTTTTAAATTGTGCCTTTAATGTGACATTTAGGATTCGGGCCTAACTTCTAGGCCGGGTTTGGTGTGTTATAGATCTTATTATTATTTGATTTATGAAATAAATACTTGTGCTTATTCAGTGGAGTAAAAGTCCCTGTTTAAGAGTAGATCAACACAAAAAGCGGAGTTGATTGCAACCCTATAAATATGGCGAAAAAAATCATCGATTAGGGTCAAACCTAATATTGGAATCCATAGATCGAATTAATGCGGCAATAGGGGTTTTAATTAGAAAGAGATTTTAATTAATCAACCTAGAGATTTTAATTAATCAAAGATCGACCACGGGTGGGGCACACGGGCGTGTCTCAAGTCGTGGGGACAAGTCAGTATGTATGCCTGTTTTGCTTTGCTTAGACACAGGCACTGCGAGGCATGGGAGGCACACTGCCACCCACACAGGCGTGTGACCTCTGTATCTTAGAAAAAATTTTAAATTTTTGAGAAGTTTCTGTATGTGTTCGGTTTAGTCCCGGCCCTATTCTAAAGTATGATTAAGGTCTCATTGACCTAGTTAAGGGACTTTTTGACTTGAATGGTTTAATAAAATTATGAAATGTCCGTAAAAGTTTTTGATTATCCGATAATGCCTTTTAACCCTAAATCGAAGACGAGTTACGGTTAGGGTGCTACAACTTTTGACACATTTCTTGGTGGTTTCCACTCCATAATAGCCGAGATCTTACTCGGATCAACTCTAATACCATCACCCGACACAATGTGTCCTAGGAATCCGATCTCTTAGAGCCAAATCTCACTCTTGCTAAATTTAACATACAATTGTTTGTATCTTAAAGTATGCAAAACAATTCTTAGGTGCTCTGCATGATCACTCTCATCCTGAGAATAAATCAGTATGTCATCTATAAAGACAACTACAAACTTATCCAAATATGGTCGGAAGACACAGTTCATTAAATCCATAAAAATCACAGGAGCATTTGTCAAATCAAATGGCATAACAAGAAACTCATAATGGCCATACCTTGTCCGAAATGCAGTTTTTGGCACATCTTGCTCTTTAACCCTCAACTGGTAATAGCCAGACCTTAGATCTATCATGGGGAACACTGTAGATCCCTTCAGTTGGTCAAATAAATCATCTATCCTTGGAAAAGGATACTTATTTTTCACGGTCAATTTGTTAAGCTGTCTGTAGTCTATGCACAATCTTATCAACCCATCTTTCTTCTTCACAAAAAGAACCAGAGTGACCCACAGTGAAAATCTCGGTCTTCGAAACCCTTGTTCGTTAACTCTTGCAACTGAACTTTCAATTCCTTCAGTTCTAATGGTACCATCCTATATGGAACAACTGAAATAGGTGCCGTACCCAGAACTAACTCAATCCCAAACTCGACCTCTCTAACTGGAGGTAATCTAGGTAACTTTTTCGAGAACACATCTAGATATTCGCATTGATAAACTGTAATATGAACATATTTTAATCCCACATTTAGCATACTTTTGGATGATTTACACCTTTAATTATGGAAATAGGTGATCCTAATCCTTTGTTTTCATGTTTTATACTCACGAGAGCATCGGAGGATGAAAAGAATGAAAAACGAGCTAAAATGGAGTAAATGGGCCAAATTATGAAATTGACACGGCTTGGACCCAAGATCACATGGCCATGCCTCGTTAACAGGTTCGAACACGACTGGCCTCGATTTACACGGGCGTGTGTCATGGGCGTGTGTCATGGGCATGTCCCTTTTGTAGCAAAGAAGAGTTTCATTCGGATTAGGGCACTTATAGGCAAATAAAGCCATTCCAGAAGCCTATATAAAGACCCTATAGGCCAACCTTCAGCGGGCGTTCGGCTAGGCCAAAGAGCCAAGCCAGAGGGGCCGAATTGTGGGATTCACTCGAAGAAAACCTGTTGATTCATCTCAAGAAGTCGGAGTTATACTCAAGACGAAGGATCTCTTCTTCAATTTCTTTAGGGGGTTTTAGGGTTTTCTTATGTTTTGTTTTATATTTTCTTCTAAGATGTTTTCTTTTATAATTATGAACTAAACCTCTCAAATACCCGAGGGGGATGAAACCTAATACAAATCTTGTTATTATTTTCTGAGCTATATGATAAATACTTAATTTGTTCTTAACTATGTGTTCTTAATTCTTGCTTTAATATTTTAGGATAATGATTCAAGTATTGATATGGTTAGGAAGTGGAGCAAAAGTCCCTGTTTAAGAGTAGATCGAGCATAATTAAGTGGAGTTGATAGCAACCCTAGAAATAGGATGACGAAAATCTGCCGGAGAAGGGTCAAACCTAGTATAGGTGTCCATAGATCGAGTTAATGTAATTCTAGGGGCTTTAATTAGAAAGAGATTTCAATCAATCAACCTATGGGTTAGATGTCAGTAGCCTCGAAAGAGGTATTAATATAAATTAGAGAATCCTACAGATCAAGTCTAGTGAATAAATCGTCTGGTTTAGAGTTAAATAACAAGTGAAATTTAGGTGGATTCTTCCTCGGGTATTGTCTTAATCAATTGGTTTTTCCCACAAGTACTTCCCCAATCCAATCTCTTTGTCTTCACATCTTTAGCTTAGTAGTTAGTTAATTTTAGATTAGATAAAAATCCTTTTAATTCTTAGGAAAAATAATAAAAAGAAAGTTAGTATTAGTACTTTTGGTTCCTTTGGGTTCGACAATCCGGTCTTGCCATTAAACTATTGTTCGATAGATGTGCATGCCTCCATCATTGTCTTAGTTAGTTTCCAGGTTCGATCATTCTTTTTATAAATTTTTAAGACTCTGACACGCGATCAAGTTTTTCGCGCCGTTGCCGGGGAATTGAAATATTAAGAACACTTAATTTTTATTACTTTAGCCATATTTTTAATTTTGCAATTAAATTTTATTTTCACTTTTCCAATTTTCTTTTTCTTTTTATTCGTAGCAGGTACCTCTAGTTTAAGACTAGAAAGAACCCATCAGGACCCTTGATTTTTTTACAGTGAAATAAAACATACCGCTTGCAGAAACCGAAGAGATGTCACTAAATAATTATAAGTGGCAAGTCATGAGGACATAGCCTACCAAAGCAACTGATGTTTTCAACCTTGACATGATCACCATGTTATCTAACTAGGTAGAGCTTTTAAAAATAAATTGATGGTTGGTATGGTTCTCGTAGGTACATCCGTGTCTGATGCGATCTGAGATGGAAGAGGCGAACAACATAGAATATCTATCCTACAACTATATGGGTAACCATTCTAGACCCCAAAATAATCTTTATAGTAACACTTATAATGCAGGTTAGAGGTACCATCCCAATTTCTCTTGAGGAGGTCAAGGTAATCAAAGACCGCAACTCCCTTTAGGTTTTCAACAACCACCTTACTAGCAGGAAAAAATGTCGAACCTTGAGGAGATGCTGACAAAATTTATAGCAGTGTCAAAAACTCATTTCTAGAACACCGAAACATCACTCAAAAATCAAGAAGCATCGATTCAAAGGATCAAGAACCAGTTAGCTCAGCTTGCTAAGCTGATCTCAGAAAGACCACAAGGTATCTTACCTAGGAACACTGAAACTAACCCAAGAGAGCAACCTCAAGCAGTAACTGCTCATGATAGTGAAGGGTTAGATGAACCAAGATTGACGCAAGAGAATGTGGTAAAGGAAGGTAAGCTTAAGGTAAGCCATGATAAACCAAATTCGGTAATTACAGGGTACCAACCATGTGTTTCATTCCCCAATACGATAAAGAAAGACCACACAGAGGAATAATTTGGTAAATTTCTTAAACTTCCAAAGAAATTACATATTAACTTGTCATTTCTTGAAGCTCTTTCGCAGATGCCAGATTCAAGGAAATTTTTAAAAGAGTTTTTGACAAAAAAGGAAGTTAGACCAAGTACTGTTAGATGCAACCGGCCCTCGAATAGCCATTTCAGAGCTTAATACAAATGGTGCGACTCCTTTTTCGGTGCGTAAGGTCTTTCCATACAGAACGATCAAGGTAACCCATTCTGATTTTGGCTCTTTTGAGGTAAATATTACTCGACTCAAACCATATGTTGATAGAATTGATAGTAAGGAAAAATAAGTTTCAACCCCATGAACCACCATGGCCATACAAATAATAGTTATGTCTAGCTCAAGACTTTAAACGAGCACTTCTCGAGAGGCAACCCGAGCACTAACCTTGTTAATTTTTTACATACTTCTTTTTACTTTTACTTTGAGTACCTAACTATGAACTAACCAAAAGTGCAAATTTCCATACACACGGCCTTGCACACGACCATGGTCGTGGCCGTGTATGGTACCACGAGTAGGAACATGGGCGTGGGCTACATCTCCACCTAAACCCCCTTCTTTCTTTTCTTTTCTCGTTACCTTTCTTCTTTCATCTTCCATTATTTACTTTTATTTTTATTTTTTATTCTTTTTATTTTCTTCTTATTCTTTATGACATTTAGATTTAACTTAGGATACAATAAAATTTGGCTGGCTGCTTCGAGGATTCAATTTTAAATGGTTCGAGGCGCTCCCCACGTTCACCTCTACTCAATCCTATCTGGTATCTCTTCATTAACTCAATCCAAAATTCAGGAAGTTTCACTTCTCTCCCTGCCTTTTGATTTTCTTACTACATCATTTTCTATCTTTGTACATTGAGGGCAATGTACATCTTAAGTTTGGGGGGTCAACTGTAGTATTATTTGAAAATCTCTAAATGATATATTATCTTAAGTAATTTTCTTATATCATTAATTATAATGAAATTCCTATTGATTCATGATTCGTATTGATATGTTTTAGAAAAGTCATTGATAACTGTGCAGTGATGATTTAAACTTTAGGAGACTAGAGAGTCAAGCATGATGAGTCTATTTTCAAAAATTAAAGTTTTGTTAGGTTGTCTACCTGAATCTAATTATTACCCTGAAATTTAAAATTTACAAGGTTGTCATCAAAAACCCATAATTTTTGTGAGATTTTGAGCCTTTTAGAGCATATATTCTTTGGTTCTCACTTTATTAATTATGAGTGTGTCAACATTAATTTGTTATTCTAGAACTTACTTTAATTATACATGTCGAGACCACATCTTTGATTTGATATACTGAGATGATAAAGCCACTTAGGATTTAACCTATTTACTCCACTAAAAACCTACCTTCATAATTAACCCCTAGTGAACCCCTTTGATCATAACAACCCTTTTTATTGACTCACCCACTACTATTAACCCAAAACCCATCTTGTATTTTGTTATCACCATTCCTTTTGACTACCCTTCTATCGAGACTTGATTTGATCAGTTGCCTAACTATTTTATTCAGCAGTTGAGTTCATCTTATTTTATGTATTTATTGATTTTTTCTTAAAAAAATCGAAGTATATGCATTATTAGTTCTATGTTAAGTGAGCTTATACGTTTAAATTCAACAACTTGAAGAAAAAGCTCATATTATTAAGTATTACAAGTTTCAATTGATGTAACTAGTTAGGATTAGTTCATTTTTCTAGTTAGGTAAATTATCAATTCAATCTCGATTCTAACCTGCTAATTCAGCTTTTATCCACACCTTTAACCTAAGCCCCATTACAACCCTTTAAAGACCTATGTTGAACCTTAAACACTTCAAGTGATTTGAGTCAATCTTTAGTGAGGATGTCAACTCTTGTAAAATTTTAATTAAAGGTAATTATTAGGATAAGGGAAACCCTATGTTTTCATGCTATAAACTTATGGCTTTGATTATTTGAATCTTTAGGATTCTTTGAGTTAAATTATCTATGTGTAAATTATTTATAAATTATGATGAAACATTGTTGATGAATATTATGAACTGAAGAAGTTCGTTTTAATTGTGAGTTGAGAATTTTGCTTGAGGACAAGCAAAAGCTTAAGTGTGGGGGTATTTGATAAACTATAATATGAACATATTTTAATCCTGCATTTAGCATAATTTTGGATGATTTATACCTTTAATTATGGAAATAGGTGCTCCTAATCCTTTGTTTTCATGTTTTATACTCAGAAGAACACCGGAGGTTGAAAAGACGAAAAATGGGCCGACAACGGAGTAAATGGGCCAAATTACAAAATCAACACGGCTTGGTCCCAAGATCACACAGCCGTGCCTTGTTAGCAGGTTTGAACACGGCCTGGCCTCCACTTACACAGGCGTGTGTCATGGGCGTGTCCTTGTTGTAGCAAAGAAGAGTTTGATTCAGATTAGGGTACTTAGAGGTAAATAAAGCCATTCCAAAAGCCTATATAAAGACCCTAGAGGCAAACCTTCAGAGAGCGTTCAGCTAGGCATTCAGCTAGGCCAAAGAGCCAAGCCAGAGAGGGCCGAATTGTGGGATTCACTCGAAGAAAGGTAGTTGATTCATCTCAAGAAGCCAGAGTTATACTCAATACAGAGGATCTCTCCTTCAATTTCTTCAGGGGGTTTTAGGGTTTTGTTTTGTTTTATTTTGTTTTGTTTTATATTTTCTTCTGAGATGTTTTCTTTTATAATTATGAACTAAACCTCTTAAATATCTGAGGGGTATCAAACCTAAGACGAATCTTGTTACTGTTTTTTGAGCCATATGATAAATACTTGATTTTTTTCTTGACTATGTGTTCTTAATTCTTACTTTAGTATTTCAGGATATTGATTCATGTATTGATGTGCTTAGGCAGTGGAGAAAAAGTCCCTATTTAAGAGTAGATCTAGCATAGTTAGCAAAGTTGATCGCAACCCTAGAAATAGGATGACGAAAATCTACCAGATTAGGGACAAACCTAATAAAGGAATCCATAGTCGAGTTAATGCAATTTTAGGGGTTTCAATTAGAAAGAGATTTCAATTAATCAACCTAGGGTTAGATGTTAGTAGCCTCGAAAGAGGTATTAATATAAATTAGGGACTCTTACGGATCAGGTCAAGTGAATAAATTGTCTGGTTCAGAGTTAAATAACAAGTGAAGCCTAGGTGGATTCTTCCTCGGGTATTGTCTTAATCAATTGGTTTTTCCCACAAGTATTTCCCCAATTCAATCTCTTTGTCATCGCATTTTTAGATTAGTAGTTAGTTAATTTTAGATTAGATAAAAATCCTCTTAATTCTTAGGCTAAATAATAAAAAGAAAGTTAGTATTAGTACTTTTGGTTCCTTTGGGTTCGATAATCCGGTCTTTCCACTAAACTATACTATTGTTCGATAGGTGCGTTTGCGTCCATCGTTATCTTAGTTAGTTTCTAGGTTCGATCATTCTTTTTATAAATTTTTAAGACTCTGACACGCGATTACGCATTTCTGACATGCGATCACGTATACCATTGGCATTGATTAAATCTTTACCTCTGACTCTTGCGTATTTAGCATAAAGGCGAGATAGGACTCATACCCCTTCCTCAAGTATTTCTCGACTACTATAGTTGAAATTATCAGAGGCAGATTATCCGATTTAACTGATTCAACCCGAATAACATCTCCATTTTCACATTTCAATTAAATAAACTTGCTACCACAGTTCACTAAAACATTATGAGCCGTCAACCAATCCATACCAAGAATCAAGTCAAATTCACTAAACGGAAACAACATAAGATTTTTCGGAAAACAATGACCTCTAATTGTCAACAAAAAATTTATACATACCTTGTCAACTAGCACAAGTTTACCTAACGGGTTTGACACCTTTACTACAAATTTTGTAGACTCAACAATCATACTCTTACTAGATGCCAGTTTCATGCAAATGTAAGAATGGGTAGACCCCGAATCAATCAAAGCAATAATAGAGGTGTAACACCCCTTACCTATCTTTGATGTCGAGACCGGATACGAGGCATTACCATGCTTAACCTTACTTGAACATGTAATCTTAGGCTATAAAATTTCATTCCAAGTTAAAACTTTTCTTTCTTAATCATAACATACATATCATGGGCCTACGAGGCCTTAAACATACATCTGGAAGGTTTCTGAGTTCAAGTAGAAACTTTTACACTCCTTAATTTTTTTCCTAAGCAGGGGTCACACGCCCGTATGACTTGGGACACACCCGTGTGGGTAGGCTGTGTGGTCTCTATAACACCCAAAATTTGGGCCTATAAGAATTGGGCCTATTGCGCTTTGGGCTTTGGATCTTAAAATTTTTTTTAAATGAGCGAGAAAATGAAAATTGGTATGTGGGCTTTGAGGGTTATTGAATTTGGAATGTCTAGAGGTGTTGGAGAAGTCCTAGGATCAAGTAAGGATACAAGAAAAATTTTGGTTTTAGCTTTGGGGAACAGTGACTCCAGTTTGTAGGCCTTTTAAGTGAATGGAGAAGAAATAGGACACAAATGGGCTTGTGGTCCAGTGGAAAGTGGCGTCACTTGGGAGATATGAGATGGTGTGTGTGAAAGCAGAAGTGGTCCAAGGTTCGAGCAGGAGGAGTGTATTTCGAAGTGTTTTATTTTACATAGGTGGACGGAAAGAGTTGTGTTGGTTTTATACTCTTTCCATGGAGAGTTTGTAGTAAGCATGTCTGATGGTTGTGGAGGAGATTTCAGATAAGATTAAGGTATTATCAAAGAGAAAAGATAGGAGATAAGGAGGGTGAAGTGTTGGGGCTGGATAGGATTGTGGGGGAAGGTAGTTCGACTTTGGCTATAAAAGGGGGGTGCCAAAATCCTTAGAAGGGGTTCCTGGAGTTTCCATATTCTTTCTCTCTCTTTTCGCCTCATCCTTATTTTCTTCCACTGGGAAATACCACCATCCCTGTTTGCCAAAAATCCCTAATTGTAAAAACCCATGTTTATGATGATTCTTTATTGTTTGATCCTCCACTCAATCGATTAGCATATCCTCTTAGCCACGTTTGGAAGACGAATCTTGTTAAAGTAGATATCTAAGCCGCAGGATCAAAGGAAAATTTCAGTAAGTGCTTAGTTAAACTTTTTAGTGTGTTTTGTTAAAAGCCGAAGGGCTATCTGACCCCTCCTTGTCATTAATTTGTATGAACAATGGTAAGGCTCAAGAATCGAAAGCGTGGTAAGTAAGAATTGCTAACAAGGTGGTAAGTGTTCTCGACTCAGTCACGGTTTAGTAAATGGTCGAATCTAATGTGGCTCATAGGGGTGACTTATGAGGAATATAGGTCACTTGATCTTGACGATATACGTTTGGGTGCAGATCTAGGCGATAATCGCAAATAGTAGCAAATGAAGGGCTACTAAAACGTGTGGCACACAATAAGGGTACGGTGAGGTTTGATTTCTAATAAAGTGTGTATGAAGCCATGATTAATCGTTAAGTGATGTCGATTGTAGGTTCGTAATTAAGGGGTTTACAGCACGACACACATGACATCGGTAATGCCGGAAAGCCGAAAAGCCCAAAGTGGCTAAATGGGCCTGGTGGGCCCTAAGGCAAAGTTTGATGAAATTGTTTGGTTGGTTATACGAATTGAGTTAGTCATGCATGTTACATGATCTGGAATTATTTTGGGCCTAATGGGCCATATGAATGAGATTAGGGCCTAATGGGCCATAAGAATGTGATTTGGGCATAAGGGGCTTTATGATTGTGATAAGGGCTTAATGGGCTTTATTGGAACGTAGACATGCATGCTAGGGTTTAATGAATTTTAGGCATAGTTTGACAAACTCTTGAATAACATAAAACTCTTCTAATAATTAAACATGTCCGTGAACAAGTCGCTGGGTTAGAGTGTGGCAACGGGCATATGCATATCTAGCATTGGATCTAGAGAGAGCTTGGTACTTAAGAAGTCCTAGTGGCCCACCTCCTCTTCTCTGGAATCTTACCTAGTGCATAGTGTGTGTTCACTTTAGCCGTAAGGACTTGTTAATGGGCCAAAGTCTATAACTAAAACCCGAGAGGGACCAAATACCCTGATTTGTAAAATTACCAAAACACCTTTAACTTGTAAATTACCAAAATACCCTTAGATTGGAAAATTACCAAAATACCCTTAGTTTAAAAATTACCAAAATATCCTTAGATTTGTAAAATTACTAAAATACCGCTATTTTGCAAAATTAAAAAAATACGCTTAGTTTGAAAATTGCTATAATACCCTGGATTTACTAAATTACCAAAATACCCCTAATTTGTATAATTACAAAATACCTAATTTGGAAATTTATGAAAATTCCTCTATAAGGTAGAATTACGATAATACCCCTATAGGGTAGAATTACGATAATACCCTAATAGGGTAGAATTACGATAATACCCCTATAGGGTAGAATTATGAAAATACCCTTAATTGTGAAATGACTAAAATACCCCTATGTGATGGGTGTGAGTTTTTATGAATGTTACTTATGTGTTTGCTACATTCATATGATATTCTATTTAGGATGCATATGGGTGGGAATTATGGTACGGAGGAAGATTTGAGGATCGCATAGTCGTATGGCCATGGATCCACTGGTGGCTTTAAGCCCATTATATGATTAGCAGCTTTGCTGCAACGTTGAGTAGTGCCGTTGTGAGTGCTACCTTTGGTGTGTAGCGGAGGGGTGGGTCGAGCTAGAATTCCCCACAGGTGTATAAGGTTGGAAGGGAAATGGTGTGTGTAGCGGATGGATTGTTGGGGTGGGTTTTGCATTACCTTGTTTGCTTATGATATGATGTGATATGATATGAGGTCATTGTGGGCTAAGGCCCAAGACCACCAATTTTGATAGGGCTTAGGCCCAATGTGAATATTTGTATGTGATTTGATTGCCAAGAGTTATACACATTGAGTTTTGAAACTCACACCCTTTAATTTAACGTTTTAGGTGATCCTGAATAGATGGCTCAGCGTGGGAGAGGACTTAGAGATGGCCACACTACAAGCTAATCAGTTGTTTTTAATTTGTTCAAATAAACTTATTTTAAATACTTTGTTTTTCATTGGATTATAATAAGGCCATGTATCTTCTAATTGACTTTTCATTTTGGGTTTTATTATTATTGTTGTTTCAACTATCAAGTATTAAACATAAATAAAATTTCTAAAGTCAACATGGTTTTCGAAAGTACTCAACTTATGGTCGTTTTCTTAGAATTTGGGCTTTTCTTCTTAAACTTGACAAGATACAAAGGTTTTGGGCTTTTACGCCCTAAATTGTTAATTTGTAAAATCGTTTTGAAGTGTGCCTTTAATGTGACATTTCGGACTCGGGCCTAACTTCTAGGTCGAGTTTAGGGTGTTATATTTAGTGGTATCAGAGCCCAATTGTAAAGCTTGGGTTCTGAAATAGGCCTTAGATTTTGGGTTCTAAAAAAAAGTTTTTGGCAGGATTCTTAAAATGTGGTTCACCGAGCCCTCGACGTCGAGCCAAGTAAGTTTTTTGTGTTTACCTTTGCTTAAAGTACTGAACTATGTAGATTATGGGCTACTTAAAAATATGCTTGTAGAGACTAAAGCCAGTAGGAAACTTAAGCCTGTAGTGGATTCTCGACCGGGAAATAACTTTAAAAAATTGTTACTCGCATAAGACAGGTGCCGTGAACAAGTGGAACTATGTATTAGTTTCATAAAATTTTTAATTTAGAAATACGCAATGATGACCGCTAGAAAAGGTGCAAGAGGCCACGGCAGAGGCCGTGGAAGTGTTAGGGCAGGGTTGTCTAAGTCATGCCATATGCCTAACGTTGGAGTAAGGGAGGCTCCGGCCTCAGCAGTAGTTGAAAGAGGAGCATATGAACGTGTTGCCACTACGGAAGATGTCGTATCGCAGGCCATATTAAGGATCTTAGAAAGGGTCGCTGGGCCCAATAATGGTATAGGGAGTTGTGGGTCGATCGTGGAGCAACTCCGAGCTAATGTTTTAGAATTAGACTGCGCAGCGAAAGCGCGGTTGTGTAGTTTGGGTTGTGTGATTGTTCTAAGAGTAAGAAATTTTGAGGATAAAATTTCTTTATGGAGGATAGAATTGTAACACCTCGATTTTGGGCCTAGAAGAATTGGGCCTATTGGGCTTTGGACTTTGGATCTCAGAAAATTTTTTTAAGTGAGCGAGAAAATGAAAATTGGTATGTGGGCTTTGAGGGTTAATGAGTTTGGAATGTCTAGGGGGTTGGAGAAATCATGGGATCAAGTAAGGGTACAGAAAAAATTTTGGTTATACCTATTGGGAACAGTGACTCTAGTTAGTAGGCCTTTTAAGTAAATGAAGAAGAAATAGGACACAAATGGGCTTGTGGTCCAGTGGAAAGTGGCGTCACTTGGGAGCTATAAGGTGACGTGTGTGAAAGCTGAAGAGATCCAAGGTTTGAGCAGGAGAAGTGTATTTTGGAGTGTTTTATTTTGCATAGGTGGACGGCAAGAGTTGTGTTGGGTTTGTACTCTTGCTGTAGAGACTTTGTAGTAAGCAGGACTGTAACATCCTGAATAGGGCCTATGCATTTCCAGTTTAATTGTATGAAATGGCAAGTTTCAAGTACTATGAATAAATTTGTGAAACTTTGGAAACCTAGAAATGCATGGAAATGGAAATGAAAATGAAAATGGAAATGGAAATGAAAATGGAAATGGAAATGGAAATGGAAATGGAAATGGACATTTTGGAAACTTAGACATTTTGGAAACTTAGACATTTTGGAAACTTAGACATTTGAAACCTAAACATTTTGGAAACCTAAACATTTTGGAAACCTAAACATTTTGGAAACCTAAACATTTTGGAAACCTAAACATTTTGGAAACACGAACATTTTAGGAAACTTGGATATGTAAGAAAATGGCAAATTACTGAGTCATGAAAATTTTAGGAAACTTAAAATTGACCCTAATGTCGAATTTTAGAGCCCAAGGGGACTTAGGGCCAAGTGACCCTAAAGATATGAAGTACATGAAATTTGACCCAATAACGGGCTTGGAAATGTGGCTCAAGATGCCACATAAGGCCTTAGGAAATGGCCCACATGCAAAAGGTTTTGGGCTGAGTTTGAGACACCAGGAAGCAAATAATGAAGGCCTTATTTTGCTTCCAAGGCTAGGAGGTGGGACGGCACAAGCATGTTGAATAAGAGGAGTTTCACTTGATTAAAACTCGCTTAATTAAGTGTTAAGTAAAGGAATTTCTTTTAATAAAATAAATAAAGAGATAAAGGATGGATAAAGTACTTATAATTTAATTAAAGTGATAATTAAATGATAATATTATCACTTGTAAAGGAGTAGTGGCCAAGTTTTGGACTCTTGGTCTAACAATTTCAGTTAAAAGAGGAAAAGTGATACTCTCATCTCATTCATCAACTTTGCCGAAACTCTGCTCTCACTTCCCCCTCTCATTGCCGAATTCTCCTAAGCAAGGAACCATCCTCTATTTTGCTATTTTCTTCCTCGTTTCTACTATCAAAATTCAATCCTTATTGATTCTAAGTAGAGGAGGAATCATCCACAACATCAAAAGAGGTAAGATCTGTGGATTAGTCAACTTCTATTCTTTTCTTTTACCAAAATCAAGGTACTAATTCCATTCTTATTCATGGTCAATCCACCATGATTCCTTAGATTTCTACCATCATCAATTACAAAGAGCAAGGATCTAAGGTAAGAACAATTAATTTTGTTCTTCTAAATCTTCTAATCAAGAACAAGGAAATAACCTTTTCTATGTCTCATGGCCGAATGAAAAAGGGAGAGTTTCGGGATTTCAAAATCAAGGATCTAAGGTGAGGCACAATCGGCCAAAGGCCAACTTCTTACTTATTAAAGTTAGATCGGATCTAACATATGAATTTTAGGAATTTCGATGATATTCAAGACAAAAGGAACTTTCGGATTTGGAAATCTATAAGGTAAGCCTCTAAACATTCGGCCAATGGTGGTGAGATCATCTAAATTAATTCCTTAATTATTGAAAAGCCGAAAAACTAACCATATTGAACTACAAGGGTTGGCCGAATATCAAGTAGAGGAAAACCCAAACTTCCGGGATTTGTGTAATCACCAAATCGGCAAAGGTGAGTTTTTCCTTACAAATCCTACTAGGATTTGGTTTTGACTAAAAAGGGGTTATTAATGTGTTTTAATTGGTGGGCCGAATATAGGGATTAATAGATCTAAAATTAGATCGGGATTCTCAAGATATCAAGGAAACTATTAAGCGAAAAAGGTGTGTACCCTTACTATTCTTCGATATATTATGGTTAAATATTTTAACATATGATATGAAAAATAATATGAATATGGCTATGTACCACACATGTGGCAAAAAGTACCAAGGTACGTTTCCTACTTCTGTTAGGATTGTGAAAAATGTTATTTAATAACATGCGAATATAAGAATATGAACATGAAATTAAATTGTGCTATATATATATATATATATATGTTTTGGGCATTCGGGATTTATGTAAAAGGGGGAGAACAGGTGTTGACTTCGGTCTCACCCACGAAAAATGTTGACTACGGTCACATTGCGAAATATGTCGACTACGGTCACATTGCGAAATTTTGGTAACTTTGGTTACAATAGTGTCTATTGACACAACGTGGAGAGTAGCGGATGGAGGGTTGACTTAGTAGTCCCTACGGTGTGTTGGTTGGTACGGGTGGAGAGTAGCGGATGGCATATAGGTTTTTGGGTTTGGGTTGCATCATAATTTCATTATTACATGGACTTGATGATTTGATCATGAATGCCTGATTTATTGAATGATAGTATTGTGCACATTGAGTCTGTTGACTCACCCCATTGTGGGAATTATTTTTCGGTGATGAGCGGTGTGAATGGTAGGTAGATCATGAGGAGGCCATGCATCAATTGAAGAATTTATTCAGAACTTGGACTTTATTTAATTTCAATACTTTTAAATTTTATTTTGGGTTTACTTGATGTAATAAGGCCATAAGGCCCAGTGGATTATTCTTTGTTTTTACTTTACTTTTTAATATTTTGCTAAGAACTTTATTGGAGGTATTTAATTAAATGGGCTTACAAGTATAAATAAATGGGTTTCCAATCTAAGCCCAACTGAAAATAATAGTTTTTCCAAAAATTTACAATTTTCTCTAAGTATCGAAAGTGATTTTGAAATCGGTTTACTTTAGGAACATACCAGATCCGGTCCATTCTCGTGGGCCGGGTGTGGGGTGTTTCAATTTGGTATCAGAGCCCAGTTTTAAACTCTCGGCCTGTGGGCTAAGGCCCAAAACGTTTTCAAAGCGAGCCAAATGATTTTCTTTGAAAATAAAGGCTTCGGCATGGCCCCTAAGTCTCCCAATTGATCCACCGTAAGTACCCCTAACTATATGTGTGATTTTGTGATTTATATAAGGGTAGAAAAGGCATGGAACGTAGAATAGAATGATAGGAACTTGAACTTTAGGATTAGACTACTCAAACACAAACACATAAGACTTAATGTACTAAACCAACCTATGGCTAAGTCAATGAGCTAATGGTGTGGTAACCCTTGTACGCATGTCTAGGATTGGATCCTAAGAGCTTGGTATTTAGCAGTCCTAGTGACTCACCTCCTCTTCGCAGAATCCACCAGTGCGCAATTTCTTGGCTCACCATAACTCGAGGCTCGGTGGTGTGGTAACCTCTGACGCATGTCTAGGAATGGTTTCGGTGGGAGCTTGGTATTTAAGCGATCGCGTGACTCACCTCCTCTCCACACGAATCCCGCACAGTGCGTAGCTTTGTTCACCCGACCAAGAGGGCTCGGTCATAGGCTAAACATAATGACTAAAACCCGAAAGGGAACTAGCCATGTTTTGAAAAAAAAAAGAGAGAACAAAACAACAAACCCTAGTTTTATTCAAACCCTTAAAACTTTCCTTTTAAAATCTGAGAAAATTATTTTTTACAACATTTTCTGAAAAACTCCTGATTTGAGAAAATTACAAAAATACCCTTAGGGGTGAAATTACCAAAACACCCTTGGTTTATAAAATGTTCAACTACTCAACAACTTTATCAACATTTCATGATTTCATAAACATTCAAAAACCCTAATTTGTAAAATATCAAAGTACCATGATTTGGAAAAAAATTTATTACAAAATTACCCCTAACTTACAAAATTACCAAAATGACCCTAATTTTTAAAATTTTTGCAACATCCCCATTTTTGAAAAACCACTTTTTGAAAAGAACCCCCAAAGTTTTACAGCTTTTGAAATACCCCAAATTTATTGAAAATTTCAAATTTACCAAGATTTGTGAAAAATTACCAAAATAATTTCGAGGTCTAAAATTACAAAATACCCTCAAATTTTGAAAATCTTCCAAAATTACCAAGACTTCAAAATCTTCAAAATATTTTTTTTGACAAAAACACCAAGAAACATTTTTCTTCTGAAAAATTACGAAAATACCCTGTAGGACAAAATTACGAAAATACCCCCGGGTAGTGGAAAATACCAACAAACAACAAAAACTACAACGTTTCTCCGAATGAACGGAAGTTCATATTTGTTTGATGGATGAATGGATGAATGGAAAAGACTGTGTTGTATGATACTGAAAGAACCACTCTAAAATCCCTTCTCATAAAACTCCTTCGCTGATAAATAAGTGGAACAATGACTAATACATAAAATTCCTTAATCAGATCTCGCCGCTAGAAAATGAGCTCTAGAGGACGTGGCCGTCGTGGTCGAGGAAGAGGAAAGATGACCGTGTCGGAACCCGTTAGGTCGGGACAAGGGTCCGACAATGAGATGCCACCACCACCCCCAGCTGTCAACGTTGAGCAGCAGAGCGAGACGGGAAGAGGTCATGTCGCAGTCGCTCGCGAGTTTTGGAATTGGTGGCCGGTGCAGGTGGAAATGGAGGAAATCGAAAGTCGGTACCTGAACGACTCTGAGCTAATGGAGCAGAAATGTTTCGAGGAGTATCCAATGTGGCACCCAGTATAGCTGAGTATTGGTTGGAAGCAACGGGCGATAATGGATGAGCTTGATTTGACTCGGAGGAGAAGTGAAAGGATGGTGGCATTGTTACGCGATGAAGCGTATCAATGGTGGTTGATTATTCGTGATGGCACTCAGAAGTGAAAATCGACCGGGAATTTGTTAAAGAGGCCTTCGGAAGAAGTATGTGGGAACCGGTATCTGAGATGAGCAGAGGAAGGCTTTTCTAGGGTTGGTGCAAGGGAGTAAGTCCGTCATGAGAATATGAGGCGGAATTTCGAGGTTGAGCCGCTATGCTCGAGGGGTAGTGGCAATCGAGCATGAACGCTGTGTTCGTTTGAGGACGGCCGAGAAATGATTTAAGATCATAATAGCACCGCATCGAGCGGGAATTTTCATTTTGGTAAAAAGGCCAAGGTGGCGAGGGATTAAGGATGCTACTAAGGCATCGTGGACAAGAATAAGGCCAAAAGAGGGTTTGGGTCATCGGAAAGGGTTACAAGAGGCCTCGGGATGACGGGCCTGAGAATCAACAATTTGGTACAAAGTGCGATTCGTCCGTGTGAGTATTGTGGGAAGAGGCATCTAGGGGAGTGTTGGAAAAAGATAGGAGCATGCTATAGGTGTGGGTCCAAGGACCATATGTTTAAGGATTGCCCCAAACAACTGCATTTAAAGCCGACGGTAGTTCGTAATGCTAGCCGTAACCGGAGAGGCGGACAGCAGCCTCCACGGGGCCGTGGTTCGAATAACCGTGGTAGTGGCGCAGGCAGAGGCCGTGGCACACAGGGTCGAGGTACTAATGCTAATACTGATGCAAGACAACCGGGTTTGGTTTATGCGGTTCACCGAAGGGAAGATGGAGACGCGCCGGACGTAATAACCGGTACGTTCTTTATTTTTGACAAACCCTACTTTGCTTTGATCGATGTGGGCTCGACCCATTCCTATGTTGCAAGTAGTATAGTGAAAACACTAGGCCTAGACTCTGAACTCTCTGATAGACTGATGACTGTAGTAAGCCCATTAGGCCAAACTATAGTGGTAGACAAGATCTTTCTGAATGTACCCTAGAGATTCGTGGAGTGAACTTTCGAGCGGACTTAATGGAGTTACCCTTCTGAGAGTTTGAGCTTATTCTTGGAATGGATGGTTAGTGGAACACCGAGCCGTGTTGGATTGTGCGGCTAAACAAATGGAATTAAGAACCGGGAGGACGAAGTGGTAATAATGATCGGAGAAAGGAGGAATTATTTATCTAATGTAGTTTGACCGATCAAGGTCGAGAAGATGGTTAAGAAAGGTTGCAAAGCGTTCTTAGCTTTTGTAAGTGCGATAGGTGGGAAGGAGGAAGGTGTTAATGGAGTTAGGACAGTAAGGGATTTTGTAGATGTGTTTCCAAAGGAGTTACCGGGAATACCTCCAGACAGGGAGGTCGAATTTGGAATTGAACTGCTATCAGGGGACAGCTCTGTGTCAATCGCTCCATACCGAATGGCACCAAAGGAGTTAGTGGAGCTAAAGGCTCTGATCCAAGAACTGTTGGATCGTGTGTTCATCCGACCAGTGTGTCTCCATGGGGAGCACCCGGTCCTTTGTGAAGAAGAAAGACGGAACTATGCGTATGTGCATAGACTACCATCGATTAAATAAGTGACCATTAAGAACAAGTACCCTTGCCAAGGATCGAGGACTTGTTCGATCAAACAAAGGAGCCGATGTTTTGAAGATCGATTTACGGTCAGGATACCATCAGTTGAAGGTGAAGGAGGCTGATATTCATAAGACCGCTTTTAGGACAAGATATGGTCACTTCGAGTTTGTGGTGATGCCGTTTGGGTTGACAAACGCCCCAACCGCGTTCATGGACATGATGAATCGGATTTTCCAACCCTACTTGGACAGATTCGTCGTCGTGTTCATCGATGATATTTTGGTGTATTCGAAGTCGGAGGAAGAGCATGATGAGCATCTCCAGTCGTGTTGGAAGTACTAAGGAGAAAAGCTCTATGCCAAATTCAGAAGTGCGAATTTTGGCTTAGGGAGGTGGCATTCTTAGGGCATGTGGTATCCGCAGAAGGAATAAGAGTGGACCCTAGGAAGATCGAGCGGTGTTGGATTGGAAGCCACCCAGTCCGTATTGAAATCCAAGTTTCTTAGGCTTGGCAAGGCTATTACGGAAGGTTCGTGGAAGGATTCTCGTCAATAGCCGCGCCTTTAACCAAGTTGCTAAGGAAGGAAGTACCTTTCGAATGGACTACTAAGCGAAGAAGAGAGCTTTGAAAAGCTTAAGAAGGTACTTGACAGAGGCTCAAGTGTTAATTCAATAGGAGGCGTGAAAGGAATTTGTGGTGTCTTGTGATGCTTCGTGACACGGGTTAGGCGTGTGTTAATGCAAGATGGTAAAGTAGTCGCTTATGCGTCTCGGCACTAAGGCCTCATGAGCTTAACTACCCAACTCATGACTTAGAGCTAGCAATGTGGTTTTCGCCTTAAGGTTTGGAGGCACTACCTTTATGGAGAAAGGTCAGTTATCTACACAGACCACAAGAGCCTTAAGTATTTATTAACTCAGAAGGAGTTGAACTTGAGGCAACGAAGGTGGGTGGAATTGTTGAAGGACTACGACTGTTCAATAGAGTATCATCCGGGCAAGGCGAACGTAGTAGCCGATGCCCTAAGTCGGAAGGTTGTAGCGGACCTACGGGCTTTGTTCGCTCACTTAAGTCTATATGACGATGGAAGTCTGTTGGCGGAATTACAAGTTAGGCCTACATGGCTAAAGGAAGTGAAGGAGGGACAGTTGGCTGATGATGACTTAAGTATTAAGTTGCAGCAAGCACAGCAAGAGGGATTAGAGGATTATGATGTCAATAATGAAGGAGTATTGTGCTATAAGGGTAAAGTTTGTATGCCGAAGAATAAGGAGTTGAGACAAAAGATTCTTCGGGAAGCGCATGGTAGCCCCTATGCCATGCATCCCGGAGGCATCAAGCTGTATAGAGATCTAAGGGAACAATTTTGGTGGTCCGACACAGGCGAGAAGTGGTGAATTCGTGGGGAAATGTTTGACGTGTCAGCAAGTTAAGGCTGAACACCAAGTTCCATCAGGATTGCTCCAACCAATCGAAATTCCCCAATGGAAGTGGGAAAGAATTACCATGGACTTCGTTAGTGGGCTTCCCCTTACGCCTACTAAGAAGGACTCGGTATGGGTGATTGTGGACCGTTTGACCAAGTCCGCACACTTTATCCCAGTCAGAATGGATTATTCTCTTGGTTGGCTAAGTTGTATGTGGCGAAATCGTGAGATTACACGAATAATCAAGTCGATCATCTCTCGATAGAGACCCAAGGTTTACGTCTCGATTCGAAAGCACTTCATCAAGCTTTAGGCACTAAGCTAGACTTCACTACGACTTTTCATCCACAATCGAATGGGCATCTGAGCGAGTTATACAAGTATTGGAGGATATGTTGAGAGGTCGTGTAATGGAATTTCGAGGAAGTTGGGAGGATTACTTGCCTTTAGCTGAATTCGCCTACAACAATAGCTATCAAGCCAAAGATTCGGATGGCACCATCACGAGGCATTGTATGGAAGGAAGTGTAGAACACCTACTTGTTGGACCGAGTTAGGAGAAGCAGAAGTTTTGGGTCCGAGTTGGTGGCGTAAACCAAGAGAAGGTTGAGTTAATTAAGCACGGTTGAAGGAAGCCTCGATAGGCAAAAGTCGACTGCGGACCTTAAGCGAAAGGAAATAGAGCTTGAAGTGGGAGATCAAGTGTTCTTGAAAGTCTCTCCTTGAAAGAAGGTAATGAGGTTTGGCATGAAAGGAAAGCTAAGCCCAAGATTTATAGGGCCTTATCAAATCTTGAAGCGAGTTGGGCCAGTGGCATACCAATTAGAGTTGCCACCGGAATTGCAGCAAATGCATGACGTATTTCATGTGTCCATGTTACGTCGCTATCGATCGGATCCATCCCATGTGGTACCGGTTGAAGAGGTGGAACTAAGGCCAGACTTATCCTATGAGGAAGAACCGATTCGGATCTTGGAACGTGATGTGAAAGTACTACGAAGAAGGCAGTTCCCTAGTCAAAGTGCTATGGCGCAATCATGGAAGCGGAAGAGGCTTCATGGGAGAGAGAAGAGGCAATAAGACAGCAATACCCTCAATTATTTTAGTTAGGAAATTTGGGACGAAATTTTGTTTAAGGGGTAGAAGCGTAACATCCTGAATAGGGCCTATGCATTTCAGTTTAATTGTATGAAATGGCAAGTTTCAAGTACTATGAATAAATTTGTGAAACTTTTGGAAACCTAGAAATGCATGGAAATGGAAATGAAAATGAAAATGGAAATGGAAATGAAAATGGAAATGGAAATGGAAATGGAAATGGAAATGGACATTTTGGAAACTTAGACATTTTGGAAACTTAGACATTTTGGAAACTTAGACATTTGGAAACCTAAACATTTTGGAAACCTAAACATTTTGGAAACCTAAACATTTTGGAAACCTAAACATTTTGGAAACCTAAACATTTTGGAAACCTGAACATTTTAGGAAACTTGGATATGTAAGAAAAATGGCAAGTTCTGAGTCATGTGAAAATTTTAGGAAACTTAAAATTGACCCCTAATGCCGAATTTTAGAGCCCAAAGGGGACTTAGGGCCAAGTGACCCTAAAGATATGAAGTACATGAAATTTGACCCAATAACGGGCTTGGAAATGTGGCTCAAGATGCCACATAAGGCCTTAGGAAATGGCCCACATGTAAAAGGTTTTGGGCTCTGAGTTTGAGACACCAGAAACAAATAATGAAGGCCTTATTTTGCTTCCAAGGCTAGGAGGTGGGACGGCACAAGCATGTTGAATAAGAGGAGTTTCACTTCGATTAAAACTCGTTTAATTAAGTGTTAAGTAAAGGAATTTCTTTTAATAAAAATAAATAAAGAGATAAAGGATGGATAAAGTACTTATAATTTAATTAAAGTGATAATTAAATGATAATATTATCACTTGTAAAGGAGTAGTGGCCAAGTTTTGGACTCTTGGTCTAACAATTTCAGTTAAAAGAGGAAAAGTGATACTCTCATCTCATTCATCAACTTTGCCAAACTCGCTCTCACTTCCCCTCTCATTGCGAATTCTCCTAAGCAAGGAACCATCCTCTCTTTTGCTATTTTCTTCCTCGTTTCTACTATCAAAATTCAACTTATTGATTCTAAGTAGAGGAGGAATCATCCACAACATCAAAAGAGGTAAGATCGTGGATTAGTCAACTTATTCTTTTCTTTTACCAAAATCAAGGTACTAATTCCATTCTTATTCATGGTCGAATCCACCATGATTCCTTAGATTTCTACCATCATCAATTACAAAGAGCAAGGATCTAAGGTAAGAACAATTAATTTTTGTTCTTCTAAATCTTCTAATCAAGAACAAGGAAATAACCTTTTCTATGTCTCATGGCCGAATGAAAAAGGGAGAGTTTCGGGATTTCAAAATCAAGGATCTAAGGTGAGGCACAATCGGCCAAAGGCCAACTTCTTACTTATTAAAGTTAGATCGGATCTAACATATGAATTTTAGGAATTTCGACAGATATTCAAGACAAAAGGGAACTTTCGGGATTTGGAAATCTATAAGGTAAGCCTCTAAACATTCGGCCAATGGTGGTGAGATCATCTAAATTAATTCCTTAATTATTGAAAAGCGAAAAACTAACCATATTGAACTACAAGGGTTGGCGAATATCAAGTAGAGGAAAACCCAAACTTCCGGATTTGTGTAATCACCAAATCGGCAAAGGTGAGTTTTCCTTACAAATCCTACTAGGATTTGGTTTTGACTAAAAAGGGTTATTAATGTGTTTTAATTGGTGGGCCGAATATAGGGATTAATAGATCTAAAATTAGATCGGGATTGTCAAGATATCAAGGAAACTATTAAGCGAAAAAGGTGTGTACCCTTACTATTCTTCGATATATTATGGTTAAATATTTTAACATATGATATGAAAAATAATATGAATATGGCTATGTACCACACATGTGGCAAAAAGTACCAAAATACGTTTCCTACTACTTAGGATTGTGAAAATGTTATTTAATAACATGCGAATATAAGAATATGAACATGAAATTAAATTGTGCTATATATATATATGTTTTGGGCATTGGGATTTATGTAAAAGGGGAGAACAGTGTTGACTTGGTCTCACCCACGAAAAATGTTGACTACGGTCACATTGCGAAATATGTCGACTACGGTCACATTGCTAAATTTTGGTAACCGGTTACAATAGTGTCTATTGACACAACGTGGAGAGTAGCGGATGGAGGGTTGACTTAGTAGTCCCTACGGTGTGTTGGTTGGTACGGTGGAGAGTAGCGGATGGCATATAGGTTTTTGGGTTTGGGTTGCATCATAATTTCATTATTACATGGACTTGATGATTTGATCATGAATGCCCTGATTTATTGAATGATAGTATTGTGTGCACATTGAGTCTGTTGACTCACCCCATTGTGGGAATTATTTTTCGGTGATGAAGCGATTGTGAATGGGCCGGTAGATCATGAGGAGGCCATGCATCAATTGAAGAATTTATTGAGAACTTGGACTTTATTTAATTTCAATACTTTTAAATTTTATTTTGGGTTTACTTGATGTAATATGGCCATAAGGCCCATGGATTATTCTTTGTTTTACTTTACTTTTTAATATTTTGCTAAGAACTTTATTGGAGGTATTTAATTAAATGGGCTTACAAGTATAAATAAATGGGTTTCAATCTAAGCTTAACTGAAAATAATAGTTTTTCCAAAATTTACAATTTTCTCTAAGTATCGAAAGTGATTTTGAAATCGGTTTACTTTAGGAACATACCAGATCCGGTCCATTCTCATGGGCCGGGTGTGGGGTGTTTCAAGGACTGATGGATGTGAAGGATATTTCATATAAAATTAAGGTATTATCAGAGTGAAAAGATAGGAGATGAGGAGGGTGAAGTGTTGTGGCTGAATAGGACTGCGGAAGGGAAGGCAGTTCAGCTTTGGCTATAAAAGGGGGGTGCCGAAATACTTAGAAGGGGTTCTTGGAGTTTCCATCTTTCTTTCTCTTTTTTCCCCCTCATGCTTATTTTCTTCCATTGTCGAATACCACCATCCCTGTTTACCGAAATCTCTATTTGTCGAAATCCCTGTTTGTCAAAATCCCTATTTGTTGAAATCTCTAATTGCCAAAACCCTTATTTATGCCGATTCTTTGTTGTTTGTTCCTCCACCTCAATCGATTAGTATGTACTCTTAGCCACGTTTGGAAGCCGAATCTTGTTCAAGTAGATATCTATGCCGCAGGATCAAATGAGAATTTTAGTAAGTGCTTAGTTAAACTTTTTAGTGTGTTTTGTTAAAAGCTGAAGGGCTATCTAGCCCCTCCTTGTCATTAACTTGTATTAACAAGGGTAAGGCTCAACAATCGCAAGCGTGGTAAGTAAGGATTGCTAACAAGGTGGTAAGTGTTCTTGACTCAGTCATGGTTTAGTAAATGGCGAATATAATGTGACTCATAGGGGTGACTTATGAGGAATATGGGTCACTTGATATTGACGATTTATGTTTGGGTGCAGATCTAGATGATAATTGCAAATAGTAGAAAAGGAAGGGCTACTAGAATGTGTGGCACATAGTAAGGGTATGGTGAGGTTTCGATTTCTGAAAAAGTGTGTATTAAGCCATGATTAATCACTAAGTGATGTCGATTGTAGGTTCGTTGAAACACCCCACACCCGACCCACGAGCCTGGACCGGATCTGGTATGTTCCTTGATGTAAACCGGTTCAAAATTCTTTTGTTAT
The DNA here is from genome assembly GCA_025506655.1 of Gossypium rotundifolium. Classification (NCBI taxonomy): domain Eukaryota; kingdom Viridiplantae; phylum Streptophyta; class Magnoliopsida; order Malvales; family Malvaceae; genus Gossypium; species Gossypium rotundifolium. The sequence continues at coordinate 30,941,973 of CP106732.1, read as the reverse complement.
TAGGAAAAACTTGTGTGTTTTCAAGATAGTTTGTTTGTGGGTTGGGCTTGAGTTGAAAACAAGTTTATTTTTATAATGAAAGCCCATTTATTTCAGGTGACAAAACATTTAAAGTTTATTTTAAATTAAATTGACTTAATCTTTAAATAACATAAATTCGTAACATAGTAAATAAAACAACAATAAAATCATCACTATGGCCTTATTACATAAAACAAAACCCAAAATAAAATTTGCAGTGTACTTAAATAAAATAAAATGTCCAAATTAAATAAAACTTTAAGCTGAGCATGGCCACCACAAGTTCTGCCGTCCCGATCCATCACTGTTCATCACCTGAAACATGTTCCCAGAACGGGGTGAGTCAACATACTCAATGTGTAACCAACACTAAAATTTAATAATTCAGGCATACCATACATATCATGTTCACATAATAATTCAAGATAATGATGCAACCCGAACCCAAACCTATATGCCATCTGCTACACATCCCCGTACCAACCTGCACACCGTGGGGAGTACTAAGTCAACCCTCCATTCTCTACACACCATCGAAGGCAGACGCTGCAGTCGACGTGCTCATCGCCCATATAAAATTCGTGGCTTAGCCACTAGATTAAATAATTGTGTCATGAGACACCACATTCAGATAATGTAACCGAAGTTACCACATTCAGATAATGTGACCGAAGTCACCACATTCAGATAGTGAGACCGAAGTCACCATTTTCACCTCCCCTTTTTCATATAACCCGAATGCCCCATATTATTCATATCATGCATATCATACTTAAATTCACATTTATGTCACTTTTCACATGTTAAATATAACTTATTTCGTAATCCTAGTAGGAGTAGGAAACGTACCTTAGTACTTTGTACCATTGTATGGTACCGTAGCCATGCTTTTCACATTCTTAATAACATATTTAATTTAAAACATAGCCATGAACGTATTAAAACTTAGGGTAGGGTACACACCTGATTTTCTTAGTGATTCACTGAAATCTCGAAATCTGATCTACTATCTTAGATCTCAATTCCTACATTCGACCAACCCTAATACATTAGCATAAAGCCTATTCGGCTAAAAAACCAAATCCTAGTAGGACTTGTATTCTTAAAACCTACCTTGTTTCCGTTTGGGACACCAACCAATCTTGAAATCTTTTCTTTATTCCTCCTTGTATTCAGCCAGGCATTGAATCAATTAACTTGGTTAGTTTTCAGCTTTTGAATTTTTGAAGAACAGATCTAAATACTAATCTAGGCTTTAGCCGAATATACATAGGTGCTTACCTTCCAAATCTTAAATCCCAAATTGGATCCTTGCTTCCTTAATGCTGTCGAAATTCCTATAACCATATGTTAAATCTAATTAAATCATAATAATATAGCTTATGGCCGAATGGTATTTATAACTTACCTTAGATCTTAGAAGTCCCGAAAGTTTCTTCTTTATAGTTGTGACACCTAATTCCGAAACTTCCTTCAAGTAATCGGCCATGGACATTAATAGAGTTAGAGTCCTAATTTCGCCTAAGAAAAGAAATAAGATGATAACTTATATATCCTTACCCATTTATACACAAGTCGACAGCCTCCCTTGCTTGAAGCCCTAAAGAAATCGGCTAGGAAGACTGAATAGTTGTCACAGATTTTGGCTTTTGGACTTATCGAGTAATCGGCTAGGGGTTATTTTTGAGGTTTTGGCTTTTGATGAATTGAAACAAAGAAGAAGAATAGGGATGGAGGATTCGGCAATGGTGAGTCTTTGAGAGAGAGCTTGCGGTTTTGTCAACAAAAGAAAATAGAGAATATGACAAGAGGATTTTGACAGAGACTTTCAAGAGAAAAGAAACAAATGGCCTTTAATCCTTTTGGCCGGAAATACTATACTTAGTTCCCCCTATTCGCCAACTCTCCCTTATTTTGATAAAGTTTATCTTTTATTTATCACCTTAATTAATCTCATCAATAATCCACTTAAAATAATCTAATATTAAATCACCATTTATCTACTATTTATCCGAAAATTTAAAGAGAATCAAACTCTTCTTTAAGATCCTTAATGCCGTCCAACTCTCTGCTTCTAGAAGCAAAAATAAAACTCCTTTATTTGCTCCCCAAGTGGCTCAAACCTAGGCCCAATACCCTTGTATGTGGCGTCACATACCTGGGCCTCAAGTGATATCTTCAGGCCACTTTTCCAAGCTTGTTTGTATGTTAAATTCCTCCTATTAATTTTCTTAAGGCCACCTTGTTTGAGTTTCCTCTTTTAACTTAAGTTTCCAAAATGTTCACTTTCCTCTTTTAACTTAGGTTTCCAAAATGTTCACTTTCCTCTTTTAACGTAACATTTCCATACATTCCCAGGTTTCCAAAAATGTTCAAAATACATTCATAACACATAAGACATGTCATTTCGTATAATTAAACCGAAAATGCATAGGCCCTTTTCGAGGATATTCTGATTCTACCCCTTAAAATAATTTCATCCTCAAAATTTCCTAGTTAAAATAATTGAGGGTATTGCTGTTATTGCCTCTTCTGGCTCCCACGAAGCTTCTTCCGATCCATGATTATGCCACAACACTTTGACTAGGGGAACTGACTTCCTCCGTAATATTTTCACATCACGTTCCAATATCTGAATCGACTCTTCCTCGTAGGATAAGTCTGGGCTGAGCTCCACTTCTTCAACTGGTACCACATGAGATGGATTTGATCGGTAGCGACCAGCATGGATACATGGAATATGTTGTGCATCCGCTGCAACTCTGGTGGCAACTCTAATTGATATGCCACTGGCCCAACTCGCTTTAGTACTCGATAGGGCCCTATAAACCTTGGGCTTAGCTTCCCTTTCCGACCAAATCTCATTACCTTCTTCCAAGGCGAGACTTTTAGAAACACTTGGTCTCCCACTTCAAACTCTATTTCCTTCCGCTTGAGGTCGGCGTAAGACTTCTGCCTATCAGAGGCTTCCTTTAACCGTGCTCGGATTATCTCAACCTTCTCTTCAGTTTATACCACTATCTCTGGTCCCAAAACTCGACGTTCTCCTAACTCAGTCCAACAAGTAGGAGTTCGACACTTTCGCCCATACAATGCTTCATATGGTGCCATCCGAATGCTAGCTCGATAACTATTGTTGTAGGCGAACTTCATTAAAGGCAAGTAATCCTCCCAACTTCCTCTAAATCCATCATACTGACCTCTCAACATATCCTCCAACACTTGTATTACCCGTTCAGACTGCCTGTCTAATTGTGGATGAAAAGCCGTAGTGAAGTCCAACTTGGTGCCTAAAGCTTGATGAAGTGCCCTCCAAAACCGAGACGTGAACCTTGGGTCTCTATCCGAAATAATTGACACTGGCACTCTGTGTAACTTCTGAAGGGAATAATTCACTCTTACCAGGATGAAGTGTGCGGACTTAGTCAAACGGTCCGCTATTACCCATACCGAGTCCTTCTTAGTAGGCGTAAGGGGAAGCCCACTAACGAAGTCCATGGTAATTCTTTCCCACTTCCACTGCGGAATCTCGATTGGCTAAAGCAATCCCGATGGAACTTGGTGTTTAGCCTTAACTTGCTGACATTTCAGACATTTTCCCACGAATTCAATAACTTCCCATTTAAGATCATGCCACCAAAATTGTTCTCTTAGATCTCTGTACAACTTAATGCCTCCGGGAAACATAGCATAAGGGCTACTATGCGCTTCCCAAAGAATCTTCTGTCTTAACTCCTCGTCCTTCGGCATACAGACTTTTCCTTTGTAGCACAATACTCCTTCATCACTAACGCCATAGTCCTCTAACTCTCCGTTCTGTACTTGCTGTAACTTAGCACTTAGGTCCTTATCAGTCAACTGTCCCCTTTTCACCTCATTCAGCCATGTGGGTTTGACTTGTAACTCTGCCAACAGGCACCCATCATCATACAAACTTAAGTGAACGAATATAGCCCTTAGATCCGACACAACCTTCCGACTTAGGGCATTAGCTACCACATTCGCCTTGCCCGGGTGGTACTCTATCGAGCAATCATAATCCTTCAATAACTCCACCCACCTTCGCTGCCTCAAGTTCAACTCCTTCTGAGTCAACAGATACTTAAGGCTCTTGTGGTCTGTGTAGATCACTGACCTTTCTCCATAGAGATAGTGCCTCCACACCTTAAGGGCGAAAACCACTACCGCCAATTCCAAGTCATGGGTTGGGTAGTTAATCTTATGCTGACCTTAATCGCTAAGATGCATATCGACTACTTTTCCGTCTTGCATCAAACGCAACCCAAACTCGTATGGGAAGCGCCACAATACAATCGTGAATTCCTTCCCGCCTCTGGTGAATCAATACCGAGCTTTCGTTAAAACCTTTTAAGCTTCTCAAAGCTCTCCCGCCGCTTATCCGACCATACAAAGGGTACTTCCTTCCTCAACAACTTTGTCAAAGGCGCGGCTATAGACGAGAACCCTTCCTCAAACCTTCTGTAATAGCTTGCCAAACCTAAGAAACTTCAGATCTCAGCCATAGACCTAGGTGGTTTCCAATCCAACATCGCTTCGATCTTCCTAGGATCCACTCTTATTCCCTCTGCGGATACCACATGCCCTAAGAACTCCACCTCCTTGAGCCAAAATTCACACTTGCTGAATTTGGCATATAGCTTCTTCTCCCTTAACACTTGCAGCACAACTTGGAGATGCTCATCATGCTCCTCTTCAGACTTGGAGTACACCAAAATATCGTCGATGAACACTACGACGAACCTATCTAAGTAAGGATGGAAAACTCGGTTCATCATATCCATGAACGCGGCTAGAGCGTTCGTCAACCCAAACGGCATTACTATAACTCAAAATGGCCGTATCTTGTCCTAAAAGCTGTCTTATGGATATCTGCCTCCTTCACCTTCAACTGATGATATCCCGACCTCAAGTCTATCTTTGAGAATACTGCGGCCCTTTCAGCTGATCGAAAAAGTCATCAATCCTTGGCAAAGGATACTTGTTCTTAATGGCCAGCTTATTTAACTGACGGTAATCTATGCACATACGCATAGTTCTGTCCTTCTTCTTTACAAACAGGACCGGTGCTCCCCATGGAGACACACTGTGTCGAATGAACCCACGATCCTAGTAATTCTTGGATTTGAGCCTTGAGCTCCACTAACTCCTTTAGCGCCATTCAGTATGGAGCGATTGACATAGGAGCTATTCTCGGTAGCAAATCTATTCCAAATTCCACCTCCCTATCTGGGGGTATTCCTGGTAATTCCTCCGAAAATATGTCTTTAAAGTCTTTTACTGTTCTAACTCCATTAACTCCCCCTTCTTTTGCGTCTATAGCACTGACGAAAGTTAGAAATGCCTTGTACCCTTTCCTAACCATTTTCCCATCCTTCAATGCCGAAACTACGCTCGACATGTAGTTTCTTCTTTCTCCGATCATTACCACTACTTCATCCTCTAGGGTCCTTAGTTCCATTCGTTTAGGCGCACAATCCAACACGGCTCGGTGTTCTACTAGCTAGTCCATTCCAAGTATGAGTTCAAACTCCCCAAAGGGTAGTTTCATTAAGTCAACCCGAAAGTTCACTCCCTAAATCTCTAAAGGTACACTCTGAAAGATCTTATCCATCACTACAGTTTGGCCTAATGGGCTTACTACAGCCATCTACCTATCAGAAAGTTCAGAGTCTAGGCCTAGTGTTTCCACTACACTACATGCAACATAAGAATGGGTCGAGCCCACATCAATCAAGGCATAATAAGGCTTGCCATAAATAAGGAACGTACCTATTATAACATCCGGGGTGTCACCATCCTCCCTCTAGTGAACTGCATAAACCAAACCCGGCTGCCTTGCCTCAGTGTTAGTAGCACCTCTGCCTTGTGTTCCACGTCCTCTACCAGTACCATTACCTCTGTTATTCGAACCACGACCTCGTTGAGGCTGCTGTCCTCCTCTACTAGCCTGATTGACATTCTGAGCTGCTGATCGACTTTCATCTAGTTTCTTAGGTCAATCTTTGAGCATATGGTCCTTGGACCTACACCTAAAACATCCTCCCGTCTTTTTCTGGCACTCCCTTAAGTGCTTCTTTCCACAATGATCACAAGGACGATACTACCATCCTGTACCGGCTTGCTAATTTTGTGGCCCATCAACTCTAGGCCTCTTTTGATCCTTCCCAGACGATCCAAAACCTCTTTTTAGCCTATTCCGATCCATAGTCTGCTTTGTAGCATCCTTAACTCCCTCGGCTACCTTGGCCTTTTCTACTAAAGCAGAAAACTCCCGCTCCTTATGCGGTGCTATCGACAATCTCAATTCATCCCTTAGTTTGTCCTCAAAACGGACACAGCATTCATGCTCAGTTGCTACTACTCCTCGAGCATATCGGCTTAACCTCAGAAATTCAGCTTCATACGCTGCTACTGACTTTTTCCCTTGAACCAGCCCCAGAAAAGCCTTCCTCTGCTCATCAATATATCTGGTCCCCACATACTTCTTCTGATGCGCTGTCTTAACATATTCTTAGGTCAGATCCTCAGCTGTGGCACCATCCCGAACTATTAACCACCATTGATACACTTCATCGCGTAACAGTGCCACCATTCCTTTTAACTTCTCTTCAGGGGTCAGGTCGAGCTCATCCATAATGCACTCGATCACCTCCAACCAGTATTCAGCTGTACTGGGTGCCACACCAGACACTCCACGGAACACCACAGCTCATTTGGCGTTGGGAGTCGCTCAGTCATGCACTTTCGAGCCCCCATATTTTTGCCCGCTCCAACCACCATTTCCAGAACTCGCGATCTGACTGCGATCTGACATCATCCCCGTCGAGCTTCTTGCTCAACACCAACAGCTGGGGGTGGTGGTGGTGGTAACTCATTGTCAGACCCTTGACCCGATTTAGCGGGTTCTGGCACAGCCATTCTTCCTCTACCGCGTCCATGACGACCGTGTCCTCTAGAACTCATATCTAACGATGCGCTTTAATCTGATTTAAGAAAGTTTTATGAATTAGCCCATATTCTACTAATTATCCACGACGAAGTTTTATGAAAAAAATTTTAAGAGTGGTTCTTTCGTATTCATACATGCACACAGTCTTCACATTCATACATCCATCAATCAATTATGAACTTCCGTTCATTCAGAGAAATGTTGTAATATCCATTGTTGTTATTTTTCCACTACCCAAGGGTATTTTCGTAATTTGTCCTACGGGGGTATTTTCGTAATTTGTCAAATATGGTTCCTTGGTAATTTTGTCAATAAGGGTATTTTGGTAATTTTATTCATTCCCGATGGTATTTTGGAAAATTTTGAAATCTGAGGGTATTTTGGTAATTAACCTGGGTAAATTTGTAAATTTTTAATAAATCAAGGATATTTTGGAATTTACAAAACTTGGGGGTTGTTTTGAAAATTTTACTTTCCAAATTGGTGATGTTGTAAAAATTTTTGGATTCAGGGTTGTTTTGATAATTTTGTGACTCGGGGGTATTTTGGTAATTTACAAGTTAGGTGTAATTTTGTAATTTTCCAAAATCAAGGTATTTTTGATAATTTACAAATAAGGGTTTTTGGACTTGTTATAAAATAATGAAAATGTTGATTAGAACTGTGGGTATTTTAGACATTTTTATAAACCAAATGCATTTTTGTAATTTTACCACTAGGAGTATTTTTGTAATTTTATAAATCAAAATTTTTCGGAAAATTGTGTGGAAAAAATAGTTTTCACAAATTAAATAAAATTGATTTTAAGAGTCTTAAAATTAGGGTTCTTAAAAAACATGGCTAGTTCCCTTTCGGGTTTTAGTTATTGGGTTTAGCCTATGACCGAGTCTTCTTGGTCAGGGTGAACCAAAGCTACGCACTAGATAGGATTCGAGTGGAGAGGAGGTGAGTCACACAGACTGCTTAAGTACCAAGCTCCCACTGAAACCATTCCTAGGCATGCGCACAGGGGTTGCCACACCCACTAAGTCCTCTGGGTTAGGGTGAACTGAAGCTACGCACCAGGTAGGATTCCTGCGAAGAGGAGGTAAGTCACTAGGACTACTTAAATACCAGGCTCTTCCGGATCCAATCCTAGACATGCGCACAGGAGTTACCACAAACTAACTTGGTTGACTTTGCCAAAAGTTTGTTTAGTTAGGCATTTAAGTCCTATGTAGTAGTTGGGGTAGACTAGTCCTAGGGTTCAAGTACCTATCATTCTATTCTACGTTCCATTCCTTCTCTACCCTTCTATAAATCACACAGATGATTAGGGGTACTTACCTGGTGGACTGCGGGTCGGAGACTTGGGTGCCATGCCATCAAACCTGTCTATTTTCAGAAATACTTACATAAAACTCATTTAGGCTCGATTTGAAAATGTTTTGGGCCTTAGACCATAGACCGAGAGTTTAAAACTGGGCTCTGATACCAAATTGAAACACCCCACACCTGGCCCACGAGCCTAGGACCGGATCTGGTATGTTCCTCGATGTAAACCGGTGCAAAATTTTTTTGTTATCAGGAAAAACTTATGTGTTTTCAAGATAGTTTGTTTGTGGGTTGGGCTTGAGTTGAAAACAAGTTTATTTTTATAATGAAAGCCCATTTATTTTAGGTGACAAAACATTTAAAGTTTATTTTAAATTAAATTGACTTAATCTTTAAATAACATAAATTCATAACATAGTAAAAAAAACAACAATAAAATCATCACTATGGCCTTATTACATAAAACAAAACCCAAAATAAAATTTGCAGAGTACTTAAATAAAATAAAATGTCCAAATTAAATAAAACTTTAAGCTGATCATGGCTACCACAAGTTCTGCCGTCTCGGTCCATCACTGTTCATCACCTGAAACATGTTCCCACAACGGGGTGAGTCAACAGACTCAATGTGTAACCAACACTAAAATTTAATAATTCAGGCATACCATACATATCATGTTCACATAATAATTCAAGATAATGATGCAACCCGAACGCAAACCTATATGCCATCCGCTACATATCCCCGTACCAACCTGCACACCGTGGGGACTACTAAGTCAACCCTCCATCCGCTACACACCATCGAAGGTAGTCGCTGCAGCCAACGTGCTCATCGCCCATATAAAATTCGTGGCTTAGCCACCAGATTAAATAATTGTGTCATGAGACACCACATTCAGATAATGTAACCGAAGTTACCACATTCAGATAATGTGACCGAAGTCACCACATTCAGATAGTGAGACCGAAGTCACCACTTTCACTTCCCCTATTTCATATAACTCGAATGCCCCATATTATTCATATCATGAATATCATACTTAAATTCACATTTATGTCACTTTTCACATGTTAAATATAACATATTTCGTAATCTTAATGGGAGTAGGAAACGTACCTTAGTACTTTGTACCATTGTATGGTACCTTAGCCATGCTTTTCACATTCTTAATAACATATTTAATTTAAAACATAGCCATGAACGTATTAAAACTTAGTGTACGGTACACACCTGATTTGCTTAGTGATTCACTGAAATCTCAAAATCTGATCTACTGTCTTAGATCTCAATTCCTACATTCGACCAACCCTAATACATTAGCATAAAGGCTATTCAGCTATAAAACCAAATCCTAGTAGGACTTGTATTCTTAAAACCTACCTTGTTGCCGATTGGGACACCAACCAATCTCAAAATCTTTGTTTTATTCCTCCTTGTATTCGGCCAGGCATTGAATCAATTAACTTGGTTAGTTTTTAGCTTTTGGATATTTAAAGAACAGATCTAAATACTAATCTAGGCTTTAGCCGAATATATATAGGTGCTTACCTTCCAAATCTTAAATCCCAAATTGGATCCTTGCTTCCTTAATACTGTCGAAATTCCTATAACCATATGTTAAATCTAATTAAATCATAATAATATAGCTTATGGCCAAATGGTATTCATAACTTACCTTAGATCTTAGAAGTCCCGAAAGTTTCTTATTTGTAGTCGACAGCACCTAATTCCCGAAACTTCCTTCAAGTAGTCGGCCATAGACATTAATAGAGTTAGAGTCCTAATTTTGGCCTAAGAAAAAGAAATAAGATGATAACTTATAGATCCTTACCCCTTTATACACAATTCGACAACCTCCCTTGCTTGAAGCCCTAAAGAAATCGGCTAGGAAGACTGAATAGTTGTCACAGATTTTGGCTTTTGGACTTATTGGAGTAATCAGCTAGGGTTGTTTTTGAGGTTTCGGCTTTTGATAAATTGAAACAAAGAAGAAGAATAGGGATGGAGGATTCGGCAATGGTGAGTCTTTGAGAGAGAGTTTGCGGTTTTGTCAACAAAAGAAAATAGAGAAGATAACAAGAGGATTTTGGCAGAGACTTTCAAAAGAAAAGAAACAAATGGCCTTTAATCCTTTTGGCCGAAAATACTATACTTAGTTCCCCCTATTGGGCCAACTCTCCCTTATTTTGATAAAGCTTATCTTTTATTTATCACCTTAATTAATCTCATCAATAATCCACTTAAAATAATCTAATATTAAATCACCATTTATCTACTATTTATCCGAAAATTTAAAGAGAATCAAACTCTTCTTTTAAGAGCCTTAATGCCGTCCAACACTCTACTTCTGGAAGCAAAAATAAAACTCCTTTATTTGCTCCCCAAGTGACTCGAACCTAGGCCCAATACCCTTGTATGTGGCGTCACCTACCTGGGCCTCAAGTGATATCTTCAGGCCACTTTTCCAAGCCTGTTTGTGTGTTAAATTCCTCCTATTAATTTTCTTAAGGCCACCTTATTTTAGTTTCCTCTTTTAACTTAAGTTTCCAAAATGTTCAATTTCCTCTTTTAACTTAGGTTTCCAAAATGTTCACTTTCCTCTTTTAAAGTTACATTTCCATACATTCCCAGGTTTCCAAAAATGTTCAAATTCATAACCCATAAGACATGTCATTTCGTACAATTAAACCGAAAATGCATAGGCCCTTTTCAGGATGTTACATTCATAATTAAGGGGTTTGCAGTAGGCGTGGTTACTAGGTGTTTACAAACACTACACATACATGACATCGGCAATGCCGGAAAGTCGAAAAGCTAAAAGTGGCTAAATGGGCCCGGTGGGCCATAAGGCTAAGTTTGATGAAATTGTTTTGTTGGTTATACGAATTGAGTTAGTCATGCATGTTATATGATCTGGAATTGTTTTGGGCCTAATGGGCCATATGAATGAGATCAGGGCATAATGGGCCATAAGAATGTGATTTGGGCATAAGGGGTTTTACGAATGTGAAAAGGGCTTGATTGGCTTTATGGGAACGTAGACATGTATGCTAGGGTTTAATGGATTTTAGGCCTAGTTTGACAAACACTTGAATAACATAAAACTCTTCTACTAATTCAACATGTCCGTGAACAAGTCGCTGGGTTAGAGTGTGGCAACCGGCATATGCATGTCTAGGGAGAGCTTTGTACTTAAGCGGTTCTAGTGGCCCACCTCCTCTTCTCTAGAATCCTACCTGGTGCATAGTGTATGTTCATTTTAGCCGTAAGGACTTGTTAATGGACCAAAGTCTATAACTAAAACTCGAGTGCGACCGAATACTCTTATTTGTAAAATTACCAAAACACCTCTAAGTTGTAAATTACCAAAATACCCTTAGATTGGAAAATTACCAAAATACCCTTAGTTTGAAAATTATCAAAATATCCTTAGATTTGTAAAATTACTAAAATACCCCCAAATTGTAAAATTACCATAATACCTTCGATTTGTAAGATTACTAAAATACACCTATTTTGTAAAATTACCAAAATACCCTTATTTTGCAAAATTACCATAATACCCTTATTTACGAAACTACTAAAATACCCCTACTTTGTATAATTACAAAAATACCCCGATTTGGAAATTAATGAAAATACCCTTATAGGGTAGAATTACGATAATACCCTTATAGGGTAGGATTACAATAATACCCTGATAGGGTAGAATTACGATAATACCCATATAGGGTAGAATTACGAAAATACCCTTGATTGTGAATTAACTAAAATACCCCTATGTGATGAGTGTGAGCTTTGTGGATGTTACTTATGTGTTTTCTGCATTCAAATGATAATCTGTTTAGGATGCTTATGGGTGGGAATTATGGTACAGAGAAAGATTTGAGGATCACATAGTTGTATGGCCATGGATCCACTGGTGGCTTTATGCCCATTATATGATTAGCAGCTTTGTTGCAACGTTGAGTAGTGTCGCTGTGAGTGCTACCTTTGGTGTGTAGCGGAGGGGTGGATCGAGCTAGTATTCCCCACAGGTGTATAAGGTTGGAAGGGAAATGGTATGTGTAGCAAATGGATTGTTGGGGTGGGTTTTGCATTACCTTGTTTGCTTATGATATGATATGATATGATATGAGGTCATTGCGGGCTAAGGCCCAAGACCACTAATTTTGATATGGCTTAGGCCCAATGTGAATATTTGTATGTGACTTGATTGCTAAGGGTTGTATACATTGAGTTTCAAAACTCACACCCTTTAATTTAATGTTTCAGGTCATCCTGAATAGATGGCTCGGCGTAGGAGAGGACTCGGAGATGGCCACACTACAAACTAATCAGTTGTTTTTAATTTGTTCAAATGAACTTACTTTAAATACTTTGTTTTTCATTGGATTATAATAAGGCCATGTATCTCCTAATTCACTTTTCATTTTGGGTTTTATTATTATTGTTGTTTCAACTATCCAGTATTAAACATAAATAAAATTTCTAAAGTCAGCATGGTTTTCGAAAGGACTCAACATATGATCATTTTCTTAGAATTTGGGCTTTTCATCTTAAACTTAACAAGATACAAGGGGTTTGGGCTTTTAAGCACAAAATTGTCAATTTGTAAAATCGTTTCGAAGTGTACATTTAATGTGACATTCCGGACTAGGGCCTAACTTCTAGGCTGAGTTTAGGGTGTTACAGTCTCACACGCCTATGTCCCTAGCCCGTGTAGAATTTATTTTTATTTCGAACCTACAGGGGTTTCAACACAACCAAACATACGCCTGTGTCGATAGCCCATGTCCTTCACACGGCCTAGACACGCCCGTGTCCTCACCTGTGTGTGAAAAATAGGGGTATTCTATTTATGACATTAGTAGCCCCTCAAGGAGCACATGGCCTAGGCACATGCCTAGGCACATGCCTGTGTGCTGGCCCGTGTGACGATTCAAATTCTCATAACCAAAATGCAGGTGACACACGGCCTATCAATACACCTATGGGGGTTGACCGTGTGTCACACATGGACTAGACACACGCCCGTGTGTCTGCCCATGTGGACAACTAGAGGCTAGTTTCCAAGCTTTTTTTGCCACCCTAAAACATAAACTCATTCATTTCATCACAAGTAGCACTTAACATAGCAATATTAAACTATTAAGAATCCTTAAATTATTATTCATTCCACCCATATTTTTATTAATTACATGCATGGACAAGAATTTCATTAAACTCATCATCTTTATAATATGAACTTGACAATATTGGCCAATTCACCATGGCCCTTTACAAAAAGAGTGTAAAACATCAATAGCCAAGCCTTTGGCCTTCAAATATGACATGACACAAAATTTTTATATCCCTATACATGCCATACTCAAAATGAATTAACTTTACCAAAAGAACAGTTGATAGTTTGATCCGAGCTCTGACGTCCTATGATCCCTGAGCTAACTTGGCGAAACTACAAGGAAAGAGGGAAAAGAGAGGAGTAAGCATTTAGCTTAGTAAGTTTGCATGAAATTATAAAGCAACATAATTGCTTTCATTAAATTCATCCATCTATTGAAACAATTGCAACACAAGTCTCAAATGCTTAAACATTCTAATCCATACTTACTCATACTTATTCTTATCCATCTTATGTTACATTATGGTATATAACTTGTATTTTCTCATGGTACCTGTATCACTTATCACATAACTTAGCACATATACTAACATGAGCATAAACTCAATCTTCATCATTCTTAATCATGGAAGAAGCTCAAAGTTATTCATGAATAGTTTTGGCTCTAAACCATTTTACATGCTTGGCTCTTTTGCCCATGAACTAGTCATATCATCGTAGAATATTCAAGATCATCATGCATAAATTTTGATGCCAATGCCATATCCCTGATATGGTCTTACATTTGATCACTTATTGATTCCGATGCCATATCCCAGATATGGTCTTACATAGGATCTTATTGCTTTATGTCGAAGCCATGTCCCTGACATGGTCTTATGCGAAATTAAACACAGATGTCGATGCCATGTCCCAGACATGGTCTTATAAGAAATCGTCCTTTGGTAATGAGGCCATATCCCTGACATGGTCTTACACAGGGTCTCCTTTATTCGATGCTATAACATAAGTATCCTCATTATTCTGAATCTTTATTTGGAATTTCACTTAGCTCAATTTCACTATTTGCTCATCAAGGCTACGTCACTCTATTTTCATAGCTATATCGTACATTATCATAATATTAAGTAGTTTCATATATCAAAAATTATGACACTTTAGCTTCATACAAACTTACCTCGATTCTCAAAATGGGTATCGATGCTCGATTTAGTCCTCGATTTTATTCTTACTTCGGTTTCGATCCGTGCTTCGTGTTTCTTGATCTATAATAATAATTTCACTCGCCAAAAATACGCATTGACTAAATCAACTCAGAATTCATATTTTGACAAAATTAAAATTTTGCCCCAAACTTTTACATAATTACATTTTTGCCTCTAGGCTCGTAAAATAATTTTTACTCAACTTTATTGCATTTTAAGCCTAGTTGAATCATATTCTCAACTATAGTAACCTTCAATTCCCACTATTTCACTCATTTATGACCATTTTTTAACTTTTACAATTTAGTCCTTTTCATGTATTTTTTTCATGATAATCACTTAGAAAAAATGTTTATAATACATCAAACTTTCATATTCTTCCATAAAACATCAAAATACATGCATGTCATACACGGGTAAATTTTTGAACATAAACCCTAGCTCAAAATATAGCTAGAAATAGCTAAACCGAGCTACAAGGATGTCAAAAATACGAAGAACATTAAAAACGGGGCTAAAATGCACTTACTATCAAGCTTGAAAGTTGAAGAAACCTTAGCTATAGTGCTCTTGTAATTTTTGGCCAAGGGGGAAGAAGATGGATATGATTTTTGCTTCTTTTTCCCTTTTAATTCTTTTATTAACCAAATGATTAAAATGCCCTTAATGATCTTTTCTTGAGATTTTTCCTTCCCATGCCCATTTTTGTCCATAATCAAATATATTGGTCTAATTGCTAAATAAGGACCTCTAGTAATTTTTATAATTCTATTTCATACTTGAATCTTCTAGAATCTCATATTTTCTACTCTTTGCAATTTAGTCTTAATGCACAATTTAGTCACTAATTAATAAAATTTCTTCATGAAATTTTTCACACAATTGTACAAAACATCATAAGCCTCATAAAAATCATAAAACTTATATTTCTACTTTGGATTTGTAGTATCGCAACCACTATTCTGACTAGGTCCTAAGTCGGGCTATTACAATTCTCCCTCCTTAGGGATTTTCGTCCTCTAAAATCCTACTAGTGAAAAGGTTTGGGTACTGATTCCTCATAGCCTCCTCGAGTTCCCATGTAGCCTGTTCTACCCCATGTCTTTGCACAATACTTTCACAAGGGCTATACTTTTATTTCTTAACTGCTTCACTTCTCGGGCTAGAGCCATGATCGGTTCCTCATCATATGTTATATAAGGTTGAATCTCAACCTTTGTCAGCGTAATTACATGTGAAGGGTCTGGTCGTTATCGACGCAACATAGACACGTGAGACATATCGTGAATCTTCGCTAACTCAGATGGCAAAGCCAATCGATAGGCTACCGGCCCAATCCTCTCGATGATCTCATATGGTCAGATAAAACGCAGACTCAATTTACCTTTTTGGCCAAATCTGAGAACTTTCTTCCATGGTGACACTTTCAAGAATACTCTATCACCGACTTGATACTCAATCTCTTTCCTTTTAAATCCGCATAAGATTTTTGTCTCTCAGAAGCAGCCTTTAAACAATCTCGAATCACATTTACTTTCTCGTCGGTTTCTCTAACCAAATCAACCCCGTGAATCTTGTTTTTCTTAAGTTCAGTCCAATATAAAGGTGTTCGGCAATAACACCATTACGAAGCCTCATAAGGCGCCATTTTCAAGCTTGACTAAAACATATTATTGTAGGTAAATTCTACCAGTGGTAAGTAATTTTCCCAGCTGACCTGAAACTCTAGAACACAACATCGAAGCATATCTTCGAGTACTTGTATTAACCTCTCCGACTGACCGTCGGTTCGGATGTGAAAAGTTGTACTGAAACTCAACTTTGTACCCAATGCCTCTTGCAACTTTTTCCAAAATCTGCACATAAATCTCAGATCTCTATTCGATATAATAGATAATGGCACTCCATGAAGTCTCACAATCTTTAAGATATACAAGTTTTCCAACCTATCCAGTGAATAGTCGACACGCACAGGTATAAAATAGGATGACTTCGTTAGTCTATCGACTACGACCCATACATCATCTTTCTTACTCGGAGTCAACGACAGCCCTGTTACAAAGTCCATGGTAATTTGGTCCCACTTCCACTCAGGCACCATAATAGGTTGAAGCAAACCTGTGGGGAATTGGTGTTTGTGCTTTACTTGCTGGCAAATCAAACATCTTGACACAAACTCAGATATATTTTTCTTCATGCTATGCCACTAATACCATTTCTTAAAATCATTATACATCTTGGTGCTACTCGGGTGTGCAGATAGGCATCCATTATGTGCCTCATGCAAAACTTTACGAATGAGCTCATCATTCCATGGTACACATACTCTATTTCTGAACATCAAACATCTGTCTGGATTTATTCGAAAATCAGACTTGATACCCGACTCGCATTAAACTCTTTTGGCTTGCAAATCGCTGTCATCTTTCTATGCCTCATAAATCTCTTGTAGGAACATCGGCCTAGCCTTCAACTCAGCTAGAATATAACCATCATCGGACAAACTCACCCGTGTATTCATAGCCTTCAAAGCAAATAAGGATTTCTTACTCAAAGCATCAGCGACTACATTCGCCTTTCCCATGTGGTAGTCAATGACCAACTCATAATCTTTTATTAGCTCTAGCCATCTTCATTGTCTCAAGTTTAATTCCTTTTGAGTTATTAAATACTTTAAACTTTTGTGATCGGTGAATATCTGACATCTTTCACCATACAACTGGTGTCTCCAAATTGTTAATGCAAAAACAATAGCAGCCAACTAAAAATCATGTGACAGATAGTTTTTCTCGTGTGGCTTTAACTGTCTGGAGGCATATGCTATCACTTTGCCTTCTTGCATAAGTACACAGCCTAATCCATTTAAGGATGCATCGCTGTAGATCACAAATTCTTTTCCCAATTCAGGTTGTACTAGAACTGGAGCCTCTGTCAACATTGCCTTTAATATCTCAAAACTTTCTGCTGGCACTTTTCTATCCATTCAAACTTTATGTTTTTCTATAACAATTTTGTCATTGGAGTCGCTATCATAGAAAACCCCTTAATGAACTGCCTATAATAGCCAGCGAGGCCCAAAAAACTTCTAACCTCAGATACATTTTTTGGTGGTTTCCAATCAACAATGGCTAAAATCTTACTTGGGTCAACTTGGACTCCATCTCCTGCGATAATATGTCCCAGAAATCCAACTTCCTTGAGCCAAAAAATCACTTTTGCTAAACTTGGCATACAACTGATTTTCTAGTAGAATTTGCAAACTGTCATAAAGTGCTCAGCATGCTCATGCTTATCTCGGGAATATATCAGTATATTATCAATAAAAACAACCATAAACTTATCTAAATATGACCGAAAATGCAGTTCATTAAATCCATAAACACCGCACGAGCATTTGTTAAACCAAAAGGCATGACTAAAAATTCATAGTGCCCATACCTCATTCGAAAAGTTATCTTTGGCACATCTGAGTCTTTTATTCTCAGCTGGTAATTATTGGACCTCAAGTCTATCTTGGAAAACACAGTGGCTCCTTCAATTCATCAAACAAATTTTCGATCCTTGGCAATAGGTACTTGTTTTTCACTATTACTTTATTAAGCTGTCGGTAATCTATGCACAATCTCATAGAGCCATCTTTCTTTTTCACAAATAACACTGGAGCAACCTATGGAGAGCAACTCGGTCTTGCAAAACCTTTGTCCGTTAGCTCTTGCAATTGTGCCTTCAATTCCTTCAACTTCATTGGAGCCATTCTGTAAGAAGCAATAGATATAGGTCCAGTACCAGGAGCTAACTCAATACCAAATTCAACCTCTCTAACCGAAGGCAACCCTGGTAATTCTTCTGGGAATACATTCGGGTACTCATATACTATCGGTACTGATTCAATCTTTAGCTCAGTTTCTTTAGCATTCATCACAAAAGCAAGATATGCCTCATACCCTTCTCTTACAGACTTCTAAGCCGACATGTGAGAGATTACTACCGACAACCTATCTTGTTCATCTGATTCAACACGAAGAGTGTCCCCATTTTCACATCTCAATTCAAGATATTTCTTTCCACAATTTACTGTCACACCATGAATGGTTAACCAGTCCATACCAAGAATTATATTGAATTCATCAAATGTAAATAGCATGAGATTTTCCTTAAAACAATGACCTCTAATCATCAATGGGCAATCTTTACATACCTTATCAACTAGCACACTTTTTCCTAAATGATTTGACACCTTTATCATAAATTCTTTAGACTGTATGGGCACATTCATTCTAGATACTAATTTCATAGAAATGTATAAATGGGTATATCTCGAATCTATTAAAGCAATAACTTTAGTATCATGGAGAGAAAATGTACCCGTAATCACATCAGGAGATGATGCCTCTTCGCGAACGCGAATGGCATAGGTCCTCGCAGGCGCTCTACCCTCAATTCTTACAGCCTGCTCTCTGGGCGTATTCTTACTACTTGTTTTACTTCCCGTATTTTTCTGTGGTATTCCTCTAGTAGTACCTCCCGGTCTTGCATCTTGAAGCATCTCTTTCTCATCCACCTCAGGGCAATTTCTAATAAAATGATATAGAGACCCACACTTGAAACAGGCCTTTTCATTTGCTCGACATTTGCCGGTATGACGCTTGCCACATTGTGGGCACTCCAGTCTACTCAGCCAAGCATTCCCAACACTACCAACTGATGTTGTCTGGGCTCTAGACCTTGAGTAATGCTTATTGTTACTTTTGTTTGAAAAATCGGCTGAAGTATCTGATCGGGTAGAAAAATCTCTTGACTTCTTGGACGTGGACTAAAATGACTTACTCAATTGTCTCTTTCTTGAGTCATGAGACTCCATCTCAACTTTTCTTTTCTCTTTCACTAACTCATTGGCCTTACAAGCCCGGTCTACTAACACAATAAATTCCTTCAACTTAAGGACACCAACAAACAACTTAATGTCTTCATTTAGTCCGTCCTCAAACCTCTTACACATGATGGCTTTAAAGGACAGACATTCCCAAGCATACTTGCAGAGCCTCACAAACTTGTGCTCATACTCAGTCACTATCATCTTACCTTGTTTCAATTCAAGAAATTCCTTTCTCTTCTGATCAATGAATCTTTAGTTTATTTATTTCTTCCGAAAATCTTCTTGGAAAAACCCCCATGTAATTCTTTCCTTTGGTAAAACTGACACAAGGGTATTCCACCACTTATAAGTCGAATCTCTCAGAAGAGAAACTACATATTTCATGCACTCTTCAGGTGTGCACGATAATTCATCAAATACCCTAATTGTATTTTCAAGACAGAATTCGACTCTTTCCGAATCATCATCTTTACTAGCCTGAAATTCCTCAGCTCCTTGCTTCCGAATTCTATCTACTAGAGGCTTTTCTCTTATTACCACTTCTACCACTTGAGGAGCTACAAGGGTAGGTTGAGGAATAGGCAGGGGTGGAAGAGGTTGAGCATTAGGATTTGCTTGAATGTACTCGTTGTACTAATCACTCATTATATGGAGAATGGCTTCTTGGGTCTACTCTCTATTGGATCGGTCCTTTGCGCGGGAGCCAACGCATTACTTGCAGCTCATCAGCTACAGCTCGGTCAGGATCAGGATCCATTGACTATATAAAAACACAATTCAAATTGTGAAGAGTTGTCACACTATCATTACACAAGTACTTTTACGTATGGCATGTATAACTAGGCTCATACTTATGCTACGTTAGTCTGAGAATCGACTAAACTCTAGCTTTGATACCACTAAATGTAACACCCCTTACCCGTCTCCAATGCCAGGACTGGATACGAGGCATTACCATGCTTAACCTTGCTTGAACATGTAATCTCAGGCTATAGAATTTCATTCCAACTTAAAACTTTTCTTTATTAATCATAACATACATATCATGGGCCTACGAGGCCTTAAACATACATCCGAGAGGTTTCGGAGTTCAATCAAAAGCTTTTACAATCCTTAATTTTTTTTTGCCTAAACAGGTGTCACACGCCCGTATGACTTGGGAAACGCCCTTGTGGGCAGGCCTTGTGGTCTCACACGCCCATGTCCCTAACCCATATAGAATTTATTTTTATTTTGAACCTACAAGGGTGTCCACAAGGCCGGACACACGCCTGTGTCGATAGCCTATGTCCTTCACACGCCCGAATCCTCACCCGTGTGTGAAAACTAGGGGTATTCTGTTTATGACGTCAGCAACCCCTCAAGGAGCACACGACCTAGGCACATGCCCGTGTGACGATTCGAATTCTGGTAACCAAAATGTAGGGGACACACGACCTATCAACACAACTGTGGGGGTTGACCGTGTGTCACACATGACCTAGACACATGCCCTTGTGTTTACTCGTGTGGACAGCTAGATGTTATTTTTCGAGCCTTTTTCCACCTGAAACATAAATTCATTTTATCACAAGTAGCACTTAACATAGCAATATTAAACTATAAAGAATCCTTAAATTATCATTCATTCCACCCATATTTTTCTCAATTGCATGCATGGACATGAATTTCATTAAACTCATCATCTTTATAGTATGAACTTGACAATATTGGCCAACTCACCATGGCCCTTCACAAAATCAGTGTAAAACATCAATAGCCAACCCTTTGGCCTCCAAATATGACATGACACAAAATGATTATATCTCTTTACATGCCGTACTAAAAGAGAATTAACTTTACTATACAAAAAGAACGGTTGATAGTGTGATCCGAGCTCCGACGTCCTATGATCCCCGAGCTAACTTGGTGAAACTACAAGGAAAGAGGGAAAACAGAGGGGTAATCATATAGGTTAGTAAGTTTGCATGAAATTCTAAAGCAACATAATTGCTTTCATTGAATTCATCCATCTATTGAAACAATAGCAACATAAGTCTCAAATGCTTAAACATTCTCATCCATACTTACTCATACTTATTCTTACCCATCTCATGTTACATTATGGTATATAACTTGTATTTTCTCATGGTACCTGTATCACTTATCACATAACTTAGCACATACACTAACATGAGCATAAACTCAATATTCATCATTCTTACTCGTGGAAGAAGCTCAAAGTCATTCATGAATAGTTTTGGCTCTAAACCATTTTACATACTTGGATCTTTTGCCCATGAACTAATCAAATCATCGTAGAATATTCAAACTAATCATGCATAAATTTTGATGCCAATGCCATATCCAAGATATGGTCTTACATGTGATTACCTATTGATGCCGATGCCATATCCCAGATATGGTCTTACACGGGATCTTATTGCTCTATCTTGAAGCCATGTCCCTAACATGGTCTTATACAAAACCAAACACATATGTCGATGCCATGTCCTAGGCATGGTCTTATACGAAATCGTCATTTGGTACCAAGGCCATATCCTTGACATGGTCTTACACGGGATCTCCTTTAGTCGATGATATAACATGAGTATCCTAATTATTCCGAATCTTTATCCAGAATTTCACTTAGCTTATTTTAACTATTTGCTCATCGAGGCTATGTCACTCGATTTTCATAGCTATATCGTACATTATCATAATATTAAGTAGTTTCAAATTTCAAACATTATGAAACTTTAACGTCATACAAACTTACTTCGATTCTCAAAATGGGTATTGATGCTTGATTTAGTCCTCGATTTTGTTCTTGCCTCGGTTTTGATCTAGGCTTCATGTTTCTTGATCTATAATAATAACTTCACTTGTTAAATACAACCATTGACTAAGTCAACTCAAAATTCATATTTTGGAAAAATTATAATTTTGCCCCAAACTTTTACATAATTATACTTTTGCCCCTAGGCTCGTAAAATAATTTCTATTCAACTTTCTTCCATTTTAAGCCTAGCCAAATCATATTCCCAACTATAGTAACCTTCAATTTCCACTATTTCACTCATGTATGGCCATTTTTTCAACTTTTACAATTTAGTCCTTTACATGTACTTTTCATGAAAATCACTTAGAAAAAGATCTTTATCATACATCAAACTTTCATATTCATCCATAAAACATCAAAATACATGCATGTCATACATGGGTAAATTTTTGAACATAAACCCTAGTTCAAAATATAGCTAGAAATAGCTAAACCTAGCTATGAGGGTCTCAAAAATACGAAGAACATTAAAACTAGGGTTAGGA
Organism: Gossypium rotundifolium; assembly: GCA_025506655.1. Classification (NCBI taxonomy): domain Eukaryota; kingdom Viridiplantae; phylum Streptophyta; class Magnoliopsida; order Malvales; family Malvaceae; genus Gossypium; species Gossypium rotundifolium. Next base: position 30,919,152 of record CP106732.1, on the reverse strand, counting down.
TGCACTAACTATCAAGCTTGAAAGTTGAAAAAACCCTTACTATGGTGATCATGTGATTTTCGACCAAGGGGGAAGAAGATGGACATGATTTTTGCTTCTTTTTCCCTTTTAATTATTTTATTAACCAAGTGACTAAAATGCCCTTAATGATCCTTTCTTAAGATTTTTCCTTCCCATGTCCATTTTTGTCCATCATCAAATATATTGGTCTTATTGCAAAAATAAGGACCTCTAGTAATTTTTATAATTCTATTTCATACTTGAATCTTCTAGAATCTCATATTTTCTACTCTTTGCAATTTAGTCCTAATGGATAATTTAGTCACTAATTAACAAAATTTCTTCATGAAATTTTTCACACAATCGTACAAAACCTCATAAGCCTCATAAAAATCATAAAAGTCATACTTCTACTTCAGATTTGTGGTCTCACGATCGCTATTTTGACTAGGCCCTAAGTCGGGCTATTACAAGAGGTGTCATGTAGAGAAAAAGCACATGTTATCACATATTGAGATGATACCTCTTCGTGAGCGTGAATGGCATAGGTCCTTGCAGGTGCCCGATGCTTCAGTCTCACAGCACAGTCTCGAGGCTTACCTCTACTACTATTCCTACCTCTCGGGTTCTTTTGTGGTCTACCCTTTGAAGATACATTGCTGGATCTTATCTGTTGCTTGCTTTTTTTCTCATCTCTCTCAGGGAAATTTCGATTAAAATGATCGGGTGAATCGAACTTATAATAATTTCGGTTATTTCCCCAACACTCCCTAGTATGCTACCTACCACAATTTGAACACTTCGGTTTATTAGACTTTGGATTGCCCACACATGCCATCGAGGTGGCTAGAACTCTAGAGCCCGAATATGTATTACCTCGATCTCGATGTGAATACCCAACTGATGCAGTCATCCAAGGGTTCAACTCCTTGGACCTCTTCGATTGAGCTTGATATGATTTTCTTATTTTCCTTTTTCTTGCATCTCGAGCCTCACTCACAACTTTCCTCTTTGCCTTATTCAGTTCTTAGGCCTTACATGCCCTATCAACCAACACCACAAATTCTTTCAATTCAAAAATCTCAACTAGAAGTCTGATATCCTCGTTCAGTCCATCTTCAAACCTATTGCACAAAATAGCTTCTGTAGACATGCACTTTTGTGCATACTTACTGAGCCAAACAAACTCGCGCTTATATTCTGCCACAATCATTTTTTCTTGCTTTAATTCAAGGAATTCTCTTTGTTTCTAGTCCATAAACCTCTGACTTATATACTTATTTCAAAACTCTTCGAAAAAGAAGTCCATGTTACCCTCTCTCTTGGAACTACTAATGTTAACGTCTTCCACCAACGATAGGCCGAGTCCTTCAGCAATGACACGGTGTATTTCAAGCTCTCCTCAAGTGTACATGAGAGTTCATCAAATACTCACATGGAGTTCTCAAGCCAGAACTCCACCCATCCGGGGTCATCATCTATATTAGCTCTGAATTCCTCAGCCCCTTACATCCAAATCTTATCTACCAAGGGCTTGGTCATCCTCACTACATCTATACCTCGAGGAGCCACAAGATTTGGCTGAGGTATAGGAGGGGGTGGAGGAGGTTGAGCATTAGGGTTTGCTCGTACATACTCCGTGTACCAATTACTCATCATTGAGAGAAAGGTTTCTCGAGCCTCTTCTCCTTGACCCATAATCTCGATTCCACTCTCTACAGGCACGGTCCCTTGCGTGAGAGCCGACACATTACTAGTGTCCTCCAGATGGTCCTGAATGGCAATGGTCCAAGATTTTGTTTGCTTCTGTTTTTGTAAAACATCTTCGAATTACCTGATCTGCACATATGTAGAAAAGAAAGGGATCTTCCCAAAAATAATCTTTCACATCAGTAAAGAATCACTTCTTTTGATCATGTGTCAGTTTTCTTGGTAGAACATTAGCTACTAAGTAATTTACGATATTTGCAAACCATGGTACCTCGGGATGTGTTATAGAAAAGAGTTGTTCTTTGGGAAATGAATCATTTATTTCACCTTCTTCAAGCTCTTTGATGTGTGGATTCTCAAGTCAAGAAAGGTGATCTGCTACAAGATTCTCGGCTCCCTTCTTATTTTGTATTTCTAAGTCAAATTCCTATAAGAGTAAAATCCATCGTATGAGTCTAGGTTTTGCATCGGGTTTGTTTAAAAGATATCTAAGAGATGAATGGTCAGTGTAAATGACAACTTTAGATAGTATTAGATACTGTCTAAATTTATCAAAAGTAAAAATTAAGGTTAGTAATTCTTTCTCTATAGTAGTATAGTTTTATTATGCGGGCATTAGTGTTCTGCTGTCGTAGTAAATTAGTTGAAAGTGCTTGTCTCTTTGTTGTCCAAAAATTGCACCTACTGCAAAATCACTTGCATCACACATTAGTTCAAAGGGTAAGTTCCAATTAGGTGCAATTATAATCGGTGCATTTATTTGTTTATCCTTAAGGATATTGAATGCATTTAAGCATTCCTGATTGAAATCAAATGGAACATCTTTTTCAAGTAATTTTGTCAATGGCTTAGCTATTTTAGAAAAATCTTTAATAAATCTTCTATAGAATCCTGCATGTCCTAAAAAGCTTCTAATAGCCTTAACCGAACTAGGGGGAGGTAGTTTTCTATGGCTTCAATATTTGCTTTGTCTACCTCAATCCCTTTACTAGAAATCTTATGTCCTAACACAATCCCTTCCCTAACCATAAAGTGCCATTTTTCCCAATTCAAAACAAGGTTCATTTCCTCACATCTCATTAGAACTCTTTTTAAATTTTTGAGGCAAAGATGGAACGAATTATCGAATACCGAGAAGTCATCCATAAATACCTCCATGATGTCTTCCACGAGTTCGTCAAAGATTACCAACATGTAGTGCTGGAAAGTAGCAGGAGCATTACACAATCCAAAAGGAATTCTACGATAAGCAAACATACCATATGGGCATGTAAATGTCGACTTTTCTTAATCTTTAGGAGCTATAGTGATTTGGAAGTAACCGAAAAGTCCATCCAAGAAATAGTAATACATATGCCCGGATAATCTTTCCAGCATTTGATCTATGAAGTGCTGAGGGAAGTGATCTTTTCTGGTGGCATCATTCAGCTTTCTATAGTCTATACAGACTCTCTATCCTGTAACTATTCTTGTCGGAATTAACTCATTTTTTTCAATGGGCACTACCGTCATTCCTCCTTTCTTTGGAACTACCTGCACAGGACTTACCCAAGTGCTGTCAAAAATAGGATAAATTATTCCTGCATCTAGAAGTTTAATTACCTCGGGACCACTTCTTTCATGTTGGGGTTTAGCCGTCTCTGAGGTTGCACACACGGCTTATATTCTTCTTCCATTAAAATTTTGTGGGTGCAAAATGCGGGGCTTATTCCCTTGATGTCAGAAATTTTCCAAGTTATGGCTTTCTTGTGTTCTTTTAGTACCTTTATCAGCTCCTCTTTTTCCTTGGATTATAATTCTGAAGAGATGATTACCGGTAGTGTAGAATTGTCCCCAAGGAATGCGTATTCTAAGTGTTTTGGTAACTATTTTAATTCCAATTTGGGCGGCTCTTCGATGGAGGGTTTTTGTTTTATTTCATTATTATCTTCAATGCTTTCTTCTTTTATTTGTCTAGATGATGATATATTTAGATTCAACTCATCGTCCTCATCTTCTCGCCCCTCTTCTTAAGTTAGGCACAGTTCCATCGTCTCGTCATGTATGATTTCCTGTAATGAGTTTTGAATGATATGATCAGTAGTATCAACAAAATAGCAGGAATCATCTTGCTCTTTAGAATATCACATAGCATCATAAATTTGAAAAATAATTTCTTCATCACCTATCCTCAGTGCGAGTTTACCGTCACCTACATCGATAATGACTTTAGCAGTGGCTAAAAAAGGACACCCTAAGATTAAAGGAACATTAATGTCTTCATCCATGTCTAATACAACAAAATCAACAGGGAAAATGTATTTGTCAATTTTTACCAAGACATCTTCGATAACTCCTCTAGGATATTTAATGGATCTATTTGCTAACTGAATACTCATCCTAGTGGGTGTTGGTTCCCCAAGATCCAATTGTTTAAACATTTTATAAGGCATTAGATTTATACTAGCGCCTAGATCAGCTAATGCCTTCTTAATATTCATGCTACCAATTAAACAAGGGATAGTAAAACTTCCTGGGTCTTTTAATTTGGTTGGTAGCTTATTTTGGAGGATGGCTGAGCACTTTTCATTAAGTTTCACGATTGACACTTCTTCAAACTTCCTTTTATTCGTCAGGAGTTCTTTTAAGAATTTTGCATACTTTGGCATCTGTGAAATGGCTTCAACAAAAGGTAAGTTAATATGTATTTGTTTAAAAAGTTCGAGAAACTTACCATATTGAGCATCCAATTATTCTTTCTTCAGTTTTGCTGGATATGGAATTGGTACTTTTTTTTCTGGATGCGTTGGGGTATTTATTTCAACTTCTACACTCCTTTCCTTGATAATTTCATGTGGTTTTTTTCTTGGTGGTTACATTAGCTCTTTAACACTTCTTAGCGTAATTTCCTTTACCTGTTGTGTGCCTTTGGAAAAAATCTCTGTCCATATTTCACATACCACCTCAGTAAGTAATTTCATTTGATTCTTGATCCCTTTGATCGATTTTTGTTGTTCATCAAGTGCTGCTTCAGTCTTTTGATAACGAGAATCTGTGGCTGCCATGAATTTCATCAACATCTCTTCGAGGTTTGATTGCTTCTCTTGTGGATATGAGTGATTTTGATAATTTGGATGAGGTTGCTTCCTTTGATTTCCTTGTCCTCGCCACGAAAAATTTGGGTGGTTCTTCCAACCTGCGTTATAAGTGTTACTATAAAGATTATTATTGGATCTGAAATTGTTACCTATATAGTTTTTTTGCTTATGTTCTGCTCCTGGTTGGTAGGGTGGGTACTCAGGATTCGCCACATTCCCACTTGCTTCACATTGCATTACCGGGTGTACCTATGAAGAACATAAATTATCAAGTTTTTTATTCATCATCTCCACATGTGTTGACAAGATTACTGCGTCTATGTTAAAAACTCCGCTAATTTTGTTGGTTTGGCCTTGTAATTTGCCATTGATAGGTATTCAATGACATCTCTTCAATAAAGTCGTAAGCCACTTCAAGAGTTTTGTTATTCAAAGTTCCACCTATGATGAGTCAATCATTTGCCTCGTTGAAGAATTCACTTGTTGTAAAAGTTTGGACTTGAAGCCACAAAGGTAATCCGTGGTGTGGACATCTTCTTAGGAGATCCTTATATCTTTCCTATGAATCATATAATGTTTCTACGTCATTTTGCACAAAAAAAGATATGTCATTCCTAAATTTGGTTGTTTTGGCTGGTGGAAACTATTTTAAAAGAAATTTTTTGGTCATTTGATCCCATGTGGTGATTGACCCTCATGGTAACGAGTTCAACCACTGCTTTGCTTTATTCCTTAATGAAAAGGGAAATAACCGAAGATGAATGGCATCATCAAAAATGCCATTTATTTTGAAGGTATCAGAGAACACTAAAAAATTAGCTATATGAGTGTTTGGGTCTTCGTCCTGCAAACCATCAAATTGAACAAACTGTTGAATCATTTGTATTGTATTAGGCTTTAATTCAAAATTGTTAGCAGCTATAGCAGGCCTGACAATACTAGATTCTGCTCCTATCAAACTAGGTTTAGCATAATCATACGTAGTACGCGGAGCATTCTGTTCTTGCACATTTGGCGGTTGATTATTTTCGTTCATCCCTTCAGTAGGATTGGATCTGTCTTGTTTTTCTTCTCTTTGGTACTCTAGAGCTCATCTAGTTTCTCTGCGATTTTTGCGTGCGGTAGCTTTAATGTCACTTTCGTACACTAAAAGTCCTCTCGGGTTCCTTCTAGCCATAAACTAGAGGTATCTGCTACGAGAAGAAAGAAAGAAATTTAGTGTAAATAAAAATTTGACCTAAGCTAAAAATAAAAGTAAATTGTGAGAAGAAAAAAATAAAATAATGGATAAAGTAATAGAAATAGAGCTTTCTTAATATTTTAGTGTTCCCCGACAACGACGCCAAAAACTTGATCATGTCAAATAGTCGAGTTTTAATATTTATAAAGAATGATCGAACCTGTAGACTAACTATGACAACAATTGAGGCAAGTGCACCTATCGAACAATAGTATAGTTTAGGCAAGATTATTTTATCGAACCCAAAGGAACCAAAAAGTACTACTACTCACTTTCTTTCTATTATTTAGCCTAAAATATGGAGTGATTGGTTTATGAAACTAATGAAAAAAACCTAAACTAGATGCAAAGACAAAAGAATGAAACTTCGGGGAAAGGACTGTGGAAAAACTCAGTTGATTACGATGATACCCTCAGGAAGAATTCACCTATGACTTCTCTTGTTATCTAACATTTAATTCATATGACTTCTTTACTTAGCTTGATCCGTGAAACTCCTTAACCTATATTAAACCCTTTCTCGAGGCGAATAACGTCTAACCTTAGGTTAATTAGTGGAACTCTCATTCTCTTATAACAACCCCCTAAGGAAGTAGTAAATCGATCAATGGACCCCCATATTAGATTTCACCCTAATCCGACAAAATCTCATCACCCTATCTCTAGGTGTGCGATCAACTCCGCTTAATTATGCCAGATCTACTCTTAGGCAGGGTCTATTCCTTCTCCACCTAAGCAAATCATATTAAATTAAGCAACATAATTAAGAACAAACTAAGTACATACCATATAATTTAGAAATCAAATAACAAAATCGTCATAGGTTTCATCCTCTTTAGGTATCTGAAGGGTTTAGTTCATAACAAAATAAGAAAACATCTCAAGAGAAAAGATAAAAAAAACATAAAAATCCCTAAAACCCCCTGAAGGAATTGAAGAGGAGATCCTCTGTCTTGAGTAGAACTCTGACTTCTTGAGATGGATCAACTGGCTATCTTCGAGTAATTCTCTGAATAAAAGCTCTGGCAAAAAACTCTGCCCAAAACTCCCTCTTAGAACGGCTGCCTTGGGTTGTTTATATAGGCTTCTTAGATGCTTCACTTGGCTTCTAAGTGCCTCCTTCAAGTGGAATTACTATTAAGGTGTTTAAGTATACTTAGGAGTATGTTTCTTTGGCTTCAAGCATCCAAATCTGAGTGAAATTGCTCATTCCCGTGACAGGGGCACGGCCATGGTACACGCCCGTGCAAATCATCTTCAGGCCGTGTCTTGGTTTTGTCTATTTAGGCACGGCCGTTTAAATCGTGGCAAGGCATAGCCATGTGGCTTGAAGTCCAGGCAGTGCCAAATTCTTGGGTTGGCCCAATTTTGTCCGTTTTAAGCCCATTTTACGTTGTTTTCATCCTCGGGTGCTTTTCTGAGTATAAACATGAAAAGAAAGGATTAAAAGCACCTTTTAACATAAAATCAGAGATAAATCTTCCAAAAGCATACTAAATGTTGGATTAAAATATGTTACTTTTACGGTTTATCAGTGCCCAAAAACAAAATTTTTACCAAGGCCTTGACTTGACCCCGAGCCTTCCCAAGACCACCAAACACACGAAATTAACAAGTAGAGCAAGCCAAACACACAGAAAACATAAAATGCAGAACCTCTAATGTAACACCCCAAACATGGCCCAAACGTTACGACCAGATTTGGTATGTTACGTGGTAAATTGAAAACGATCTATCAGTGACTTTGGAAAAACCATAAATTTTTTTAAAAAAACATTCCGATTAAAGCGTTTACTTTGTGTATAAACAATCAGATTCGTATGACTTTCAGGGAAAAGGTTATCTTGACAAGAGTTATCATTGTTAAGAAAATCCATAGTTTTATCAGAAATAACTTGTAAACCATTCGTTGATATCTTTGAAAGATAGTTGTTTAATGTTTTAGGAAAAATCTAGTTTTGAGCATTTACTAATAACCAGTAATCAAAGTAAAAACTAAAACCCAATTAAAAATTACCAAAGGCCTTATTAAAATGGAAATCACCAAATAAAAACTAATTTTAAGCAGTAGAAAGTTCATAAGAATATAACATCTTTTATGGCCTCCACGAGTCCACCTCGACTCCCATATCCACGATCTATTGATTACCTGAAAAGTTAGGGAAATGGTGAGTCACAGAGACTTAGTGTGTAAAACCATCAAACACATAAACCGGCCCACGGCCCACAATCTTGTATTTAGCTCATACACAATATCATACAATCACAAGAAATGCATTATGCCCGGCCCAACCTAGTATTTCCATCCTCTACACACCAACTCGTACCAACCATCACACCGTGGGGATTTCTACAATCAACCCTCCATCCGCTACACACCATCTTGACAGTCATGCTGTCAGAAAATGTGGCAGAGCCACCGATCACTATGTGACCTTAAAACAACTGTGGCATAGCTATCGATCACTATGTGACCTCGTAAACAGATGTGGCAGTGCCACCAATCACTATGTGACCTTAATAAACAATGTGGCAGAGCCACCGATCACTATGTGACCTTAAGAATAATATGGCAAAGCCACCGATCACGATGTGACCTTATCACATCCGCTTTATCAACATTCCCATATGTCATGCACAACATTTATATCATGACAGATGTATCATGCTAGTAGCAAGGCAATAGATTATCACATACAACCAACTCATGTCAGGTAATTATAGATACGTACCTAGCACTTCCTGCCTTACCCCCAAAGGGTATGTCGAGTGTATTTACAGCCTTTTTCGTCTTTTTAACCCATACAATTAATAATATAATTAAGTAAAGTGTGTTAGGGTTTACACAGAATCACGCTAATCAACCCCTAAGGGTCTAACAGTAATTTTACCTACCGAGGATATATCAGTAATTTACATACCAAGGGTAATTTGGTAATTTCACAAACCAAGGGTATTTCGATAATTTTACAAACCAGGGGTATTTTGGTAATTTAGCAAACCAGGGGTATTTCGATAATTTCACAATCAGGGTGTTAACGACCCAAGAAAAATCCATTGTCACCTCGAACGACTTAAGTATTCTACACAGAGATGATGATACGAATGGGCCTAAGGCCCATTTTCGGCCCAAGAGGGCCCACACACTCGTGTGGCCCATTCACCCCAAACCTAGCCACATATATGAGATTCACATAGTCTAGTTCACTATCTACTACTCAATCCTACAGTTTACTCATATGGGCCCACGAGCCCATTAGGCCCACTTGACCCAATAGCCCACACCTACAAGAATACTCATGGTGGCCTCGACTATCGCGTCGAAGCTTCCACACGTGCGCTCGCGCGCTTGTGTGGCTACCATCGTCATGTGACTGGCATTTCATCATTTGCCGCTCTACAACTAGAGTAGAGAGAATACACACCTGATAGGAATCTGAAGCCGCTAAACCGCGCTCTGAGCACTCCTACGCCTAACGCCAACTAGGTATGTTTCTTCTCCTCCTAGGTAGCTCTATATATAGCTAGCTTCTCACCTTCCTTCTTTATATTTTTTCGATGTGGTATCCCTTTGTCAGTAGAGTTTAAATCCAAATCAAGCTCTTGCTGTCCAATCGCAAAATAAATACTCCCTTGCTTTTCATGAGATTCAAACCCAGGCTCTCCTATCAGCCACTTTACGCCACTTGCCACTAAGCCACCGGCTCCTCTTGTGTCTAAAACCATGCACAACTAAATATAACCATATGGCAAAATTATAGAGTCCATATAAAAAGGAAACCAAAATGCAAGAGCCAAGACTTGAACCTTGGACCTCCTTCCTTCCTTCCTTGTGGTATCACCCCCTTGTCTCTTATGTGGCACACTTTGCCACTACACCACACACTCCACTTGTGTCTTTTCCCCCCCACATTTTATCCTTAAAGCCTACCTACTAACTCCCAAGGTTTTATTCACCCAAAACCAAAATTTATCCTAAGGTCTGACTTGAATCCAGGACATCATAGAAGCCCCTAACCTTCTAAAATCACTCACCTACTAGATCTAACTTGCGTTAAATCCATTTTCTTATTCCCAAAATTTTAAACCCTCCTACGCCTAAGGCCCAATGCGCCCAATCCTACTAGGCCCAACTTTGGGATGTTACACCTAATCTAGGATGTTACATTTCTACCCCTTAAAGAAATTTTGGCCTCAAAATTTACCTGATCAAAAGGGATGAGGTATTGCTGTTGCATCACCTCTTTTGGCTCCCACGTGGCTTCCTCTGAACCGTGATTCTGCCACAAAACTTTCATCAATGGAACTGTCTTCCTTCTCAAAACTTTCACATCTCGATCTAAAATCTGAATAGGTTCTTCCTCAAAAGATATATCAGATCTTACTTCAATTTCTTCCACCGGCATTATGTGGGATGGATCGAACAATAGCGCCTTAACATCGAGACATGGAACACATCATGTATCTGCCTCAATTTCGGGGGTAACTTGGGTTGATAAGCACTAGTCCCACACGTTTCAACACTCGATAAGGCCCAATGAACCTAGCGCACAACTTGCCTTTATGTCCAACCTCGAGCCTTCCCAAAGCCCCCAAACGCACCAAATTAACAGGTAGAACAAGCCAAACACATAGAAAACATAAAATGCAGAACCCCTACACAATTGAAAACTTTTGTGCACCTAATTTTTTTTACCTAAACAGAGGCCAAACGCCCGTGTGAAATAGGACATGCCAGTGTGGGCAGGCCGTGTGGTCACACATGCTCGTGTGGGCAGGCCGTGTGGTCACACACGCCCATGTCCCTAGCCCGTGTAGGATTTATTTTCATTTCAAACCTACAGGGGTTTTCACACGGTCGGACACACGCCCATGTTCTTGGCCCGTGTGATCCACACGGCCTAGACACGCCTGTGTCCTCGTCGGCGTGCAAAACCTGGGTATTCTGTTTGTGATGTCAGCAACCTCAAATGAGGTACACGGCTTAGGCACACACCCGTGTGGCTAGCTCGTGGTCAACACTGACTTGAAACACTAACATACAGGGGACGCGTGGCCTTGTCACACACCCATGGGACAACCCGTGTGCCTCACACGACCTAGACACACGCTGTAAGAGTATGCCCAAAGATCAATCATGAGATGGTCGTAATAACATACTTGATTTACCATGTTTATTAATATAAAGCGTTGTCATTATTATTTCAGTTTTTCCTTCTGTGTGTACAAATAAATTATTTTATAATAATGTCCTGAGAATAATATGATTATTCTTAAAAGATCCTTAGTCAAGTATTATTGTTGACTAGGACAACAATAATGCATTAAGACTAACATGTAATTAATTGATGATAAAGAGTTGTCATTGATATAGAGTGTCAAAATCAATGCATGAATATGTGTTAGAGAAAAACATATTGGACTGACCCGCTATGAGTATGTTTCTTGGATTATTATGTAATTATCACAACATTACTCATAGTAATTAATATGTATATGATCATTAGACTTGAGATAATCATTATCCCAACATCGTGAGTCGTATATTTTGATACAGTCAAACGTACACCGTAATTGGTTGTTCTATAAAGGCTGATGTTGGATATACCACAATCTATGTAGAGGGATATTGTTGATCAATATAGGATAAGTCCCTCCCACATAATGGGTGTAATATCTTAGGCCACTTGATTGAGTGAGACTAGAAATGCATGGCCATGCTCAAATAAGTTGACATGAGATGTCATTCTAATTTGTATATCATAGTCTACTCAATATATCAAGAAATATGGGATGGACTATACAAGTGTGACTATTCCATGTCTTGTGCCGATTCTAGAGATAAATGACTTAAGGATTAATGCATGAAAGGTTAGTCATAAAAAAGTTATGCCGAATCATGACTTCTGGTAACTTAGGTAGCTGTAATATCCAGAATATAGGGGTTATACATTTTTATCTTAATTGTATGTGGTTGCATGCCTATGTGTAGTTGAGTGTGCTTTGGGAGTTTTAGGAACTTCAGTATGTAAGAGAATGCCTTCGAAAAATATTAAAATTTTAAGTCTTAAGATGGAGCTAAGCAAGATAGGCTTTAAGAAAAATTGGAAGGAGGTTTTAATCATAGCAAGTCAATTGGCAAGGCGGTGTTGGCGCATGGGTGAATGCATGAGAGGAGAGGTTCGAATCCCTTAGCTAGCAATTGGAAGGATTTTTATTTTTGTTCTCCTTCCTATAGTGTCGATCAAGCCTTATCTTAGTATGGATGGATTTTCTTTCATTTTTGGAGAGTAGACCAAAGGGAAAAGGCAAGTTATTAGTTAAGGTATGGAATCAAGATGTTATGGAAGGATAAGGTGACAAAAGGCTTGATGAATGGGTGATGTTTTGGAAGTTTTTCTATGGCCATTTGACCATGAATGTGGACGGCATAAGGGGCTAAGGGGGTTGGCTTAACTGTGATAGTGATTAGGGGGGAAGATAGGGAAGCAATGAGGAGGAAAAATGGGATTGTGTTGGCATGTGAGTTGGCCGAATGTTGTATGGGAATAGAGGGTGATAGTTGGCCAAAATCTTAACATTTTGTGCATTTTTGTCCCTTTTCTCCAAAATCTTTCTTCTTAGCCGAATTTGTCATTGGAATTAGGTGAAAGTTTTGTTTTGTTTTGGCTATCATTTTTGACCATTTTGGTGTAATTGCCTATTCTCTCAAGTTTCTTTTTTCTCTATTGCCGAAAACACCAAAAAGCTTAGAAGACATTTCTCTTTTCTTTTCTTCCTCTCTAGTACCAAAATCATCCTAGCACTAAGGTCCTTTTTCATCTTTTTCTTTTCTTCTTCTTTCTCTTAGCCGAAACCATCCTCCATTTTCACCATAATCATAACATCTTAAACCTCCCATCTTTCTTTCTTTTCTTTTATTAAAACTGAAACCACCATATTTCTTTCTTCTCTTTGGTTAAAGCCGAAACCATCATATTTTCTCTTCTCTTTTGTTAAAGCCGAAACCACCATTTCTTTTCTTCTTAATTGTTAAGGTCGAATCTCTTTATAGTTCAAGTAAGGGTACAATCATTCTCCGCGTTACGGGTAAGGATTATCTATCAATCGTTCTTCTTTCTTTTCTTTTGGATTAGCTGATTTTAGGAATCTAATCCTCTTATTTCTCCTTAGCCGAATCTTTGAAGGAGGATTTTGGGATTTTTTTGTAGCCAACGATTAAGGAGAGATCCATCGGGAAATTAAATATTCAAGGTAAAGGAGTTTTATATACTTATTATATCATTTTAGATAGACTACTAATCGCTTTCGTTTTAGGGGACTCTATCATTCGATCATTTTCCCGTAAGCGTAAGATTTTGGGGCAAACAAAATAGGTTCAAAAAGAGCGATAAGAAGTGTTTGGAAGAGGGGTGGTTCTGTTATATCCTTAAATTTCAAACGAAGGGCTGTATCGGGGATTTGAGACTTTCCACCGGGTTGTAGACCTTCTGCCAATGAAGATCGATTATTTGAAGTCGTGCGTACACCCGAGCCACTATTTATTCGTGGTTTGTCATCGAATTTTGATCCATCTATTGGAGAAAAATCACATATAACAGTTGTCCGAGATTCCGAGGGTAAGGAATTAGATTATTCATCAATAGTATAGATTTATAAGTAGTAGTGTGTTCTAATCAAGTGTGATAAATAATTAGGTGTCGACGAGCGGGAAGGTATAGTTCTCACTGTTATAAGGTGTGTAACACTATACTAAATTTCTCATAGATCTAAAATAATAATGATTTGTATGAATATATGTATGATAATGGTTATGAGTACCATTCGGTGGTACACGATCTTTAGGTATGTTTACCCCATTACTTTGTTAATAATGCTATAAGCATAAATATGAAATAAGTATGACTCTGTTATGATTTTGGGGTATATTGCATAAATCCGAATAATATGTATGTGCATGGGCATATGGGTGATATTGATAAAGGGAAGTGTTCGGTGGTTTTACCACATTATCCGTGACTTGGTCACATAATATGAATCGTGACTTGATCACATAATATGAATCCGGTGACTTGACGGTCACATATATGAATCCGGTGACTTCGGTCACAATTATCTGGTGGCCATGCCACAAAATTATAAGGGCGATGTGCATGTTGACTGCAGCAACTGCCTTCGATGGTGTGTAGCGGATGGAGGGTCGATTTAGTAATCCCCACGGTGTGATTGGTAGGTACGGGTGGTGTGTAGCGGATGGATTTTTAGGTGGGCTCGGGATTGCATTTCATTATATATATATACATGTGATTTAATCGATTTTATCTGATTTGATATAAAATGGGCTTATGGCTAAATATGTTTTAAATGGGCTTAATGGCTTTGATCGATTGGGCTTTTAGTGTAATGTTACACATTGAGTCTGTTGACTCACCCTTTTTATGGGATATATTTCAGGTGACTCTTAGCGTGATGGATCGGGTCAACGAGGACTACGTGGTGGCCATTGCTCAACTAAGTATTTTGGAGTTTCTTTTAATTAAACTTACTAAGTTTATTTTTATTATTTAGGATTTATGTTGGGTTATGTTTTTTTTGTAATAAGGCCGCTATGAACTGCTTAAATTTTTACGTTTTATATTTTTAATGCTACGATCAAATATTTACTAAATAATTAAATGATTTGAAAAAAATAACTTAAACTGCTTTTGACACCTAAACATCTATGGTTTTTACAATGATAATAAGTTTTTCATAAAATTTTGTTTTCTTTTAACTTAAAATCTTTCTCTTAAAGATAACGTTTTAATGAGACACCAACTATATTAAACACCATTTACAACGCGACCACTAAATAGATCCATTTTATACGAAACCATCATATTTTCTTATAAAACAAAATGAGAATTAATTGAAGTTTTAGTCGAGGAATATACCAGATCCGGTCAGAGCTTGTGGGCCAAGTTTAGGGTGTTTCAACTTGGTATCAGAGCCCAGTTTTAAACTCTCAGCCTTGGATTTTGAAGCCCACAACGTTTTCAAAATTTGGCCCAAATGGCTTTTTGAAAATTTTCTTTAGTTAAAATGGTTTTATAGAAGCATGGCACCCGAGTTCTCGGCCCAGGTCCATCAGGTAAGTTATTTTGTTGATAAATTGATGTGAATGTATGATATTTTAAGTGATAAGCCTAATGAAACTATACTTTAGAGACGTGGACCCTATGTGTATGTGTACTTCTACGAAAAAGCCACTGAATAAATCTTTGTTACATATAACTCTCTTTAAACAAGAAGTGAAAAGACTCTAATACATAAAACTTTTTAGTAAAAACAGATAAGACGCGTAGTAGACATAAGTTCTAGGGGACGTGGTCATTGTGGACGCGGTAAAGGCAGAATGGCTGTGTCAGAACCAGTTAGATCTGGTCAAGGTTCTGAAAATGAAGCTCCGCCACCGGCTGTTAAGGTGGTATTTCAAGAGTAAACTGGAGGAGATGATGCAGTATCGCAGGCTATGCTGTGAGTTTTGGAACGAGTAGCAGGAGTTAGAATGGGAAATGGGGCTCAAAAGTCAGTAGCTGAGAGACTTAGATCAAACGGAGCTGAGATTTTTAGGGGAGTATCTGGAGTAGCTCCGAATGTAGCGGATTACTAGTTAGAGGCAGTCGAGAGGATCATGGACGATCTGGACTGCACCATGAAGAAAAGTTAAAATGTGCTGTTTCACTACTTCGTGATGAGGACTACTAGTGGTGGCTCGCTGTCAAGGAGAGTACCCCTGTGGATCGAGTGGATTGGGGGTATTTTAAGGTTAAATTTGAAGGGAAATACGTTAGCTACATTGACTCTCAGAGAAAAGCATTTCTGAATTTAGTGCAAGGAAATAAGTTGATAGCTGAGTATGAAGCAGAGTTTTTACGACTTAGCCGATATGCTAGAGGGATAGTAGCGACTGATTATGAGCGGTGTGTCAGACTCGAGGATGGACTGAGAGATGAGCTGCGACTGTTGATTGCTCCGTACCGGGAAAGAGACTTTGCAGTCTTAATGGATAGGGCAAGGATAGCTGAAGAAGTTAAGCAGACTGAGAGACAGAACCGGGATAGAGGTCAGAATAAGAATAAGAGAAGTTTTGGATCTTCAGGGTCATCTGGGAATTTTCAAAAGAAACCTAGAGTTGATGGGCCGCGAGGTCAGCAAGTTGCTATGAGAGGACAATATCGTACTTGTGCCCAATGTGGGAAGATGCACCCAGGAAAATGTTGGAAAAAGACCGGGGATGTTTCAAGTGCGGGTCTAAAGATCATATGGTTAAGGATTGCCCAATGAATACAGATAAGAACTGCCCAACAGGTCAGGGTGTTAATCAGGCTGGCAGAGGTGGACAACAACCGATGAGGGGTCATGGTCCAAATGGAAAAAGTAATGGTTCTGGTAGAGGTCACGGGACTCTAGGCAGAGGCAGTGGTAGTTCTGAGGCGAGACAGCCAGTGTCGGTATATGCGCTTAAATCAGAGAGGATAGTGACGCACTTGATGTTATCACGGGTACATTTCTGATTTCTGGGTTGCCCTTTATTGCTTTGATAGATATAGGGTCAACTCATTCATACATCGCTAGTGAAGTATCTAGAACTCTGCATGTGACTTCTGAGACTGTACTTAGGAAGATGACTGTACTTAGTCCTTTAGGACAGACTGTAATAATAGATAAACTCTTTAAGAAAGTGCCTTTAGAAGTTCAAGGGACGCAGTTTTTGGCTGATTTAATAGAGTTGCCATTCGAGGAATTCGACCTGATCTTAGGCATGGATTGGCTAGTAAAATATCGTGCAAATATGGATTGTGCTACTAAGCGGATGTCATTAAAAACTATTGATGACAAAGAAGTTGGGGTGATGGGCGAGAGACGAAATTACTTATCAAATGTAGTATCTGTCCTTAAGGCAGAAAAGATGGTTAGAAAGGGATGTGTAGCTTTTCTGATGTTGGTTAGTGCCTTGGAGGTTAAGGAAGCAACTGTTGAAGAGGTCAGGACTGTAAGAGAATTTGTGAATATTTTTTCGGAAGAACTTTCAGGATTGCCTCCGGATCGAGAGGTAGAATTTGGGATTGAGTTATTGCCTGGAACGGCACCAGTTTCTATCGCTCTGTATAGAATGGCACCAAAGGAGTTGGTTGAGCTTAAGGCTCAGATTCAAGAGTTGCTTGATCGTGGGTTTATCCGACCTAGTGTGTCTCCATGGGGAGCACCAGTTTTGTTTGTAAAGAAGAAGGACGGAACGATGAGAATGTGTATAGATTACCGGCAGTTGAATAAGCTGACCATCAAGAACAAGTATCCTTTGCCAAGGATCGATGACTTGTTCGATCAGCTTAAGGGAGCTGCGGTATTCTCAAAGATAGATCTAAGGTCGGGGTATCATCAGCTTAAGGTGAAGGAAGCAGATGTTCATAAGATAGCTTTCTGAACAAGATATGGGCATTATGAGTTTTTGGTAATGTCGTTCGGATTGACGAATGCCCCAGCTGCGTTCATGGATATGATGAATCGAGTTTTTCAACCCTACTTGGATTAGTTAGTCGTGGTATTCATAGACGACATCCTGGTGTATTCTAAGTCAGAAATAGAGCATGATGAGCATCTCCGGATAGTGTTGCAAGTGTTAAGGGAGAAGAAGCTTTATGCCAAATTCAGCAAGTGTGAATTTTGGCTGAAAGAAGTTGCATTTTTAGGCCATGTGGTGTCTGCAGAAGGGATAAGGGTGGATCCTCGGAAGATTGAGGCAGTACTAGATTGGAAACCACCTAAGTTCGTAACTGAGGTTCACAGTTTCTTGGGTTTAGCAGGCTACTACAGAAGATTCGTCGAAGGATTTTCATCGATAGCTGCACCTTTAACAAAATTGTTGCGAAAGGAGGTACCTTTCGTATGGGCAGATAAGCAGCAGGAGAGCTTTGAGAAGCTTAAGAGGGTTTTGACTGAAGCTCCGATTTTGATTCAGCCTAATGCAGGGAAGGATTTTGTGGTGTATTGTGACGCTTCTCACATAGGATTAGGATGTGTTCTGATGCAAGACGGGAAGGTAGTTGCGTATGCGTCTCGGCAATTAAGGCCACACGAGGTTAATTACCCTATGCATTATTTGGAGTTGGCTGCAGTATTTTTTGCTCTTAAGGTTTGGGGGCATTATTTATATGGGGAAAGGTCAGTGATATAGACGGACCACAAGAGTCTGAAATATCTGCTGACTCAGAAGGAGCTAAATCTGAGACAGCGAAGGTGGGTAGAGTAGTTGAAAGACTATGACTGTTCTATAGAGTACCACCCGGGCAAGGCAAATGTGGTGGCAGACGCTCTAAGTCAAAAAGTGGTGTCAGATCTAAGGGCGTTGTTTGCACATCTTAGTCTTTATGACGACGGAAGCTTGCTGGCAGAATTACAAGTAAAGCCGACATGGTTGAGTTAAGTAAAAGAGAGACAGTTGGTAGACGATGATCTGAGTACTAAGCTTCGATAGGTGCAGAATGGGGAATTAGAAGATTATGGTATTAACAGTGATGGGGTATTGTGTTTCAAAGGTAAAGTCTGTATGCCGAGGAATCAAGAGTTGAGGCAAAAGATTCTTCAGGAGTCGCATGGTAGCCCTTATGCTATGCATCCTGGAGGAAGTAAGTTATACCGAGATTTACGAGATCAGTTTTGGTGGCCTGGTCTTAAGCGGGAAGTTATAGAATTCGTAGGAAAGTGTTTAACGTGTCAACAAGTCAAGCTGAACATCAAGTACCTTCGTGGATTGCTTCATAGATAAAGATTCCTTGATGGAAGTGGGAGAGAATCACCATGGACTTTGTTAGTGGGCTTCCTCCTACGCCTACAAAGAAAGACTCGGTATGGGTGATAGTGAATCGATTGACAAAATCTGCACATTTTATCCCAGTTCGGGTTGATTACTCTTTGCAGAAATTGGCGAAGTTGTATGTGGCTGAGATTGTGAGATTGCATGGAGAGCCGGTGTCGATTATTTTGGATAGGGATCCAAGGTTTACGTCTCGATTTTGAAAAGCATTGCATCAGGCTTTGGGCACCAGATTGGACTTTAGTACGACATTTCATCCACAGTCGGACGGCCAGTCTGAGCGAGTAATCCAAGTCTTAGAGGATATGTTAAGGGGATGTGTGATAGATTTCAGAGGAAGCTGGGAGGAGTTCTTACCTTTAGCAGAATTTGCGTACAACAATAGTTACCAAGCCAGTATTCGGATGGCACCGTATGAAGCACTATATGGATGAAAATGTCGCACTCCTACTTGTTAGACAAAATTAGGGGAACGTCAAGTTTTGGGACCAAAAATAGTGGCTGAATCTGAAGAAAAGGTTAAGGTAATCCGGGCTCAGTTAAAGGAGGCATCTGACAGGTAAAAGTCGTACGCAGATCTTAAGCAAAAAGAAATAGAATTTGTTGTGGGGGATCAAGTATTCCTAAAGGTTTCACCTTGGAAAAAGGTGATGAGATTTGGTCGCAAAGGGAAGTTAAGTCCCAGGTTCATAGGACCTTATCGGGTTTTGAAGCGAGTCAGACCAGTGGCATATCAGTTAGAATTGCCTTCAGAGTTGAAGCAAATGCACGATGTGTTTCATGTTTCAATGTTACGTCACACGGCCGGATCCATCTCATGTAATGCCGATTAAGGAGGTGGAATTAAGACCGATCTGTCCTACGAAGAGGAGCCAATTCAAATTCTGGAACAGGATGTAAAGGTGTTACGAAGAAAATCAGTTCCTCTCATCAAAGTGTTATGGCGTAATCATGGATCGGAAGAAGCTTCGTGGGAGCCAGAGGAAACAATCGACAAAGAATACCCTCACTTGTTCTAACCGGGTAATTTCGAGGTCGAAATTATTTTTAAGGAGGGTAGAAGCGTAATATCCGAATATAGGGGTTATGCATTTTAACTTAATTGTATGTGGTTGCATGCCTATGTAGTTGAGTGTGCCTTGGGAGTTTTAGGAACTTTAGTGCCTTGGGAGTTTTAGGAACTTCAATTGGCAAGGGGTGTTGGCGCATGGGTGAATGTAAGAGAATGCCTTAGCAAAAAATATTAAATTCTTGCTCTCTTTCCTATTTTAAGTCTTAAGATGGAGCTAAGTAAGATAGGCTTTTAGAAAAATTGGCATGAGGTTTTAATCATAACAAGTCTTTGGCCAAAAAACACACCAAAAAGCTTAGAAGATTCTCTCAAGTTTCTTTTTTTCTCTATTCAAAAAGCTTTTCTTTTCTTTTCCTCTCTAGTGCCAAATCATCCTAGCACTAAGGTCATTTTTCATCTTTTTCTTTTCTCCTTCTTTCTCTTAGCCGAAACCATCCTCCATTTTCACCATAATCATAACATCTTAAACCTCCCATCTTTCTTTCTTTTCTTTTATTAAAACTGAAACCACCATCTTTCTTTCTTCTATTTTGGTTAAAGCCGAAACCACCATCTTTTTCTCTTCTCTTTTTTTAAATTCGAAACCACCATCTTTTTTCTTCTTAATTATTAAGGCCGGATATCTTTATACTTCAAGTAATGGTACAATCATTCTCCGCATTACGGGTAAGGATTATCTATCAATCGTTCTTCTTTCTTTTCTTTTAGATTAGTCGATTTTAGGAATCTAATCCTCTTATTTCTCCTTGGCCGAATCTTTGAAGGAGGATTTTGGGATTCTTTTTGTAGCCAACGATTAAGGAGAGATCCATCAGGAAATTAAATATTCAAGGTAAAGGAGTTTTATATACTTATTATATCATTTTAGATAGACTACTAATCGCTTTCGTTTTAGGGGACTCTATCGCTTGATCATTTTCCCGTGAACGTAAGATTTTGGGGCAAACAAAATAGGTTCGAAAAGACCGATAAGGAGTGTTTGGAAGAGGGGTGGTTCTGTTATACATTCAAATTTCAAGCGAAGGGCTATATTGGAGATTCGAGACTTTCCACCGGGTTGTGGACCTTCTGCCAACGAAGATCGATTATTTGAAGTCGTGCGTACACCTGAGCCACTATTTGTTTGTGGTTTGTCATCAAATTTTGATCCATCTATTGGAGAAAAATCACATATAACAGTTGTCCGAGATTCTGAGGGTAAGGAATTAGATTATTCATCAATAGTATTGATTTATAAGTAGTAGTGTGTTCTAATCAAGTGTGATAAATAATTAGGTGTCGACGAGTGGGACGGTATCGTTCTCACTGTTATAAGGTGTGTAACACTATACTAAATTTCTCATAGATCTAAAATAATAATGATTTGTATGAATATATGTATGATAATGGTTGCAAGTACCATTCAGTGGTACACGATATTCAGGTATGTTTACCCCATTACTTCGTTAATAATGCTATAAGCGTAAATATGAAATAAGTATGACTCTGTTATGATTTTGGGGTATATTGCATAAAATCCGAATAATATGTATGTGCATGGGCATATGGGTGATATTGATAATAGGGGAAGTGTTCCAGTAGTTTTTACCACATTATTCGGTGACTTCGGTCACATAATATGAATCCGTGACTTCGGTCACATATATGAATCCGGTGACTTGGTCACAATTATCCGTGGCCATGCCACAAAATTATAAGGAGATGTGCATGTTGACAGAAGAACGCCTTTGATGGTGTGTAGAAGATGGAGGGTCGATTTAGTAATCCCCACGGTGTGATTGGTAGGTACGGGTGGTGTGTAGCGAATGGATTTTTAGGTGGGCTCGGGATTGCATTTCATTTATATATATACATGTGATTTAATCAATTTTATCTGATTTGATAGAAAATGGGCTTATGGCTAAATATGTTTTAAATGGGCTTAATGGCTTTGATCGATTGGGCTTTTAGTGTAATGTTGCATATTGAGTATGTTGACTCACCCTTTTTATGGGATATATTTCAGGTGATTCTTAGCGTGATGGATCGGGTCAACGAGGACTACATGGTGGCCATTGCTCAACTAAGTAATTCGGAGATTCTTTTAATTAAACTTTCTAAGTTTATTTTTATTATTTAGGATTCATATTGGGTTATGTTATTTTTGTAATAAGGCTGCTATGAACTGTTTAAATTTTTATGTTTTAGATTTTTAATCTGCTATGATCAAATATTTACTAAATAATTAAATGATTTAAAAAATAACTTAAACTGCTTTTGACACCTAAACACCTATGGTTTTACAATGATAATAAGTTTTCATAAAATTTGATTTTCTTTTAACTTAATATCTTTCTCTTAAAGCTAACGTTTTAATGAGACACCAACTATATTAAACACCATTTACAACGCGACCACTAAATAGATCCATTTTATACAAAACCATCATATTTTCTTGTAACACAAAATGAGAATTAATTGAAGTTTTACTCGAGGAACATATCCGATCCGGTCAGGGCTTGTGGGCGGGTTTGGGGTGTTTCAGTAGCAATGATGCATTGGTAGATGTCACTCTTTGTTTGTGACATTAGAATCATTCTAGTATTACTGTTAACGTTACAAGAACCTACAAGGTCACACCCTATGGTTGAAATGAACGGAATAAAAAAATAGTTGGTATTGTGTTTGATTGCCACATGAATTAAATTAATTAAAGAATTAATTTAATTGGGCGATCAAATATTGAATAGATTATATGTACAAGGATGTTGTACACATAATGAGAATTAATATATGAATTTGGTTCAGATATAAATTTAAATAAATATAATTTATTGAAATCTATGTTATAATTAATGTAATTATAACTTTTTGGGTATAATTAATGTAATTATAATTTTTGGTTAAAATATTATTATATTTATTTAATTTTATAATTCATTAAAGAGATATCGATTATAAAAGGCAATAAGTGATACAAAACTTATTAAGAAAAACCCTAAGAATTTGCTTAAAAAGTCTAGCAGCGGTCAAGCAAAAAAACCTCTAAAACAGTTTAGAGATTTCTCCGTTCATAGTCAAACGGGGTGGATTACGTAGAGGCCAACATCGTAAAGGTTGCGGCTTGGTTCGACAGTAGATCAGAACTCTTGTTGCCAAGGCATCGCTGTCTATTCAGATTAAAGTTTTGGTAACTTCGAAACCTTTATTTCACCCCGATTCATTCCTCGCACATGGATTCATGGTTTAGATTACCGGGATTAATTTTATTTTGCTGCGCCATGGGGTACAGGCATTTGAACAGTGGTATCAGAGCCACTTGTGTGATACGGACTCGGTTTAAATACTTGGGTGATGCAATTGTATGAGATGCGTGCTTTAATTTTACTACATTTTCGATTGTTTAAATCGTTTAAGCATAACCTAATAACTATTCCTTTCGATAATTGATTAAATGCTAATCATGGTGTTGTGGCTTATTCAATTTTATGTTATTACTATTAACAAATCTGTAATGATGCGATGGTGGTATTTACAGTTTCTAATAAGAGTTAACTGGCTAGTGGAGCAAGGGTTGTTCCGATATGAAACCTCAAGGATTAAAATCCTGAAACACGATTCTATTGATAAAAGTTATCAAATCGTGAGGTTTCATTTGACTGGGGTATGTTGTTTGTACCGTGAGGCCTCTGCCCCGCACCCCTAGTCCATACCGCGGGGGCTCCGCCCCTGTAGCCCCGGCTGCTATCATGGCGTCCCCTCTCATATTTTGGGGATGGGGATCTGAGGATGGCTCCGGTTGTGGGCCTTTGCCCCGTTTCCTCCGACAGCCTCAAACCCCATCTACTTACAGTATGTTTTGTTAATAAAAATTTATAAACTTGATAGGCCACAAAAGGTTGAAAGGATATTTTAATAGTTCACCTTAGCAAATTATTGAATTATGTATGCTATTCTTGACATGCACGATGTTTGAAAAATGCATAGCTATAGCCCAATGACCCATTCGATAAAAGGTTGTATTTTTTTTAAATACGGCCTACGTGTCGTGCCTTACTACTATTCTATTGTATTTCTCTTCTCATCTTACTCCCTCATATGTAAAACGAGTTTCTGCATATTGTAATTTGCAAGAGTTGCTGTGGGCTAGACGAGAAGGAAGTTGGGACAACTATCGTGGATTGATAGATTATGAAACGGCTTACACCTTTAGGTTTCCTTTTGTGTCTCCCATTTGCTTGGGTTAAACCACCTTAGTTTATGGGCTATAACTATTGCATTTATTTATTGCTTTATTTATTCATGTATTAGAGGCTATGGATGTCTAAAGCATGCCAATTTTATATATTAAAATTTGATAATAATAAGCCCCATTAATTGATGAGATCGATTAAAAGACTAAATGGGCTAAACTATACCATAATTGGTGAGATGCAATAACCTCAATAAAATCCCTCTATTAAAATATTAAGTCAACATGGCCTTCCAATTTTTCCCTCGTTAAGGCCTCGATCAATACTATGTAGGTTTTGCCAAAGCGAAGTACTAGTATTTATCTTGGTTAAAGGCGAAGAATAAACAAGTGATATTTGCTGGTTAAAAAAAAAAATTGGTTAATAACTTAACTAGGTTATTCTAATAGGATTAGAAACCTAGAGGCAATTAAGTTGGATAAATCATATGATGATTAGAGCAAGAGTTGTTCACCAAATATTAGGAGTTACATATGATGTAATTAGCAAAGGTTGCTTACCTAAATAACCATAGTCTTGAGAGCAAAGCCAAAGCTGACTTAAGAGGAGGTGAAATATGGATCCTTAACCCACTAGAAATACTTTGGGGTAATTTTTTTCGAAATTAATATATGAGGGTTAATAATTTTGAAATAAAATAATCGGATCATCATTTAATGAAGTCTTTTTAATTATTGATATAAACTTGGTAAATTTACTCACACGCATATTTAATTGTTGTAGATATATTATGGCTGCAAACACTAGCACACTCTCATTACGATCGGTCCTTGAGAAGGACAAATTGAATGGTTTGAATTTTCTTGACTGGTTTCGTAACTTGAGGATTGTCCTCAAACAAGACTGAAAATTATATGTCATTGAACAATCACTTCCTAATGAACCACCTGCTAATGCCTCGAGAACTGATAGAGATGCTTACAAGAAGTATCTCGATGACATGGTAGATGTTGGATGTTTTATGCTTGCCACTATGAATCCTGAGCTTCAGAAGCAACATGAGGACATGGTTGCTTATGATATGATCGAGCACCTGAAAGAACTTTATCAGGGGCAAGCATGGCAAGAGAGGTTCGATGTCTCTAAAGCCCTATTCCAATGTAAGTTGGCTGAAGGAAGCCCAGTAGGACCCCATGTACTTAAGATGATTGGCTATATTGAAAGTTTGTCTAAGCTTGGTTTTCCATTGGGCCAAGAGTTGGCCACTGATGTTATTCTGCAATCGTTGCCGGATAGCTACAGCCAGTTTTTTCTTAATTTCAATATGAATGAAATTGACAAGACTCTACCATAGTTGCTCAGTAGGTTACGAACTGTTGAAGGTAACATGAAAAAAGAAGTTAGACCCAAGCCCATACTGATGGTTCGTAACAACAAGGGCAAGGGAAAGGCCAAAGTTCAGACAAAGCCCAAGGGCAAAGGTAAGCCCAAGCCTGGAAAAGGAAAGGCCACAATGAAACCTAAAGGTGGGGTGTCTAAGGAAGGAAATTGCTTTCATTGTGGTGTGACTGGACATTGGAAGCGGAACTGCCCTATCTATCTTGAGGAAGTCAAGAAGGCCAAAACAAGCGGAACGTCTACTTCAGGTATTTATGTTATTAATATTAATTTATCAACTACTACTTCTTGGGTATTAGATACTGGTTGTGGTTCTCATATTTGTACATCTGCATGTGACTACAAAGGAGTAGGACGTTATTGGAGGAGATGTGGACTCTGAGTTGGTAATGGAGCAAAGGTTGTTGTATTAGTGTGGGAACATATACTTTATCTTTGCCTAGTGGACTTGATTTATGTTTAGAGGAATGTTATTTTGTGCCCAGCTTGACTAAAAACATTATTTCAGTTTCTTGTTTAGACAAAATTGGTTTTGAGATAATTATTAAGAATAATTGTTGTTCCTTTTATCTCAATAATGTTTTCTATGGTTCGGTACAATTGATTAATGGCCTCTATATTTTAGATCAAATGAACCCTATTTACAACATAAATACTAAAAGATCTAAAATAAATTATTCAAATCAAACTTATCTTTGGCATATCCATACTCCATAAAGATGGTTTCTTAGATTCATTTGTTTTTGAACAATTTGAAGTATGTGAATCTTGCTTATTGGGAAAAATGACTAAATCTCCTTTTACTGGTAAAAGTGAACGAGCTAGTGATTTATTGGGCCTAATACATTCTGATGTATGTGGACCAATAAATACACAGGCTAGACGTGGATTTCAATACTTCATTACTTTCACTGATGATTTTAGTAGATATGGGTATGTTTATCTCATGCGCCATAAGTCCGAGTCCCTTGAAAAGTTTAAGGAATTAAAAAATAAAGTTGTAACACCCCAAACCCGGTCAACACACCACGACCGAATCTGGCATGTTACGGGGTGAAAATGTTTGAACAAACAAGTTCCCCGGTTTATCTTTATTGGAAACCTTTTCATCGTTCTTTAAGTTTAGAAAATCCTATACAAAGTGATGTTAAAAATGTTTTTGTATTGCTTTAAAATCCAGAGAACTCATGCTTGAAAATCCGTTTCTTGTTACTAGTTTGTTTGAAAACTTAGGTTTGAAATCATCTTTGTTAACTTTGCCATCACCTTGTGAATCATGTCACCCGATGGTAACATTGAAAAACCCCGATATAGAGTATAGTTTTGTAAACTTTGATGTAATTCTGGTTACTAAAGCAAATCATGTTATTAATCATATGCATAAGATAAATAAAATATAATCTAGAAATAAAAACCCCAAATTAATACTTAGCGGCCTTATTACAAACCAAAACCAAATTTAAGTAAATAAATGAAACCGAAATAGTAATTTTAAATTAAAACCCGAAACTAGCATGTATGACCGCCTCGAGTCCTCCCCGGCTCCATATCCGCATTCTACGCCTCATCTGCAAAATATAAGGGAAGGGGTGAGTTACCGAGACTCAATGTATAAATCCCCAACCCGATAGTACAAGCACTCACGCAAATCATCAGTATAACATGCAAATCATTCAACCCCATAACCTAACCATCTAATCTCCTTTATCTACCCCGTGTGGTCAAAACAACTGGTGACCGTAGTCAAAAATATATGTGTATCGGTGTGGTCAAAACCACTGGTGACCGTAGTCACAAATTAAGAGATGGGGCCAACCCATCGCGTGGTCAAAACCACTGATGATAATCCCGTAATTAATCATGTGGGGCCAACCCACTGTGGTACCAGACCACTGGGACGAGTCACAATAATCCATGTGTGCTCAAAACCATTGGTGGTCAAAACCACTGGGACTTAGTCACAAATTATAATATCAAAGACGGGGCCAACCCGTCGTGTGGTCAAAACCACTTGTGACAGTCCAAATAATTCTTCCCCCTCCTCTCAACAATCCCACCATCATGTCCATAACAATCGTGGCATAATAACACATGATGATGCAAATAACACATGGCATAACATTAAACGATGGCATGATAGCATATAACGAAATCCATAATCAGGGGACTTACCCGGAGTCCATGCTCATGCCCACAAGGCATAACTACCGATTTTAATGGCTATAACAGTAACACAATAAACATATCATACTAACGAAGTGTGTAAGCGTTACACACCTGACTATTTGTGAATCTAGTGAAATCCCAAAACTATGATCTATTCCCAAACCAATAGAACCCGAAGATCCCGAAATGTTTGCCTCCTCTCTTCCTGTATTCGTCCAACACCTTGTTAATGAACAAAAGCCCATTCGGCACATCTAAAAATCCCGAAGGATGAAATAACGCACAATAATACCCTTACCAAGATCAATTACACCCTATCCTTTAGGCTTAAATCGCAAGCCAACAAATCTCGATGATCTACTGAGCACGGCTACCCTCTTTCCTAAAATCGGTTAGACACAACATTAGGAGTCCAAAAGCCATTCGGCCTTAGCATGAATCCCAGAAACCAAAAGAGATTATCACTCCCTTACCTGAATCGACAAATCCTGAAGATCTAGAAGATCTAGATCCAAGCCACGATCCAAACGAATCTCGGGAACCCATACGTTGGCGGCATCCCTTCCTACAATCAGCCAAGTACCACTATCATTGGATTAAAGCCTTCGATATTAATCACAACAGGAGATATCAAAACCGCAAAACACTTACCCCCTTACCTTGCTGACAGATTCAGCCACCACTCACCAAAGTTTGGCACACCATAGTGATATTTGGGGATTTTGGTTACCTCACTAATATAGAACAAGAAAAGAATTTAAGATCCCGATTTATAATGAATGGAGAAATACGAAAAGAGAATGGCAAGTGAGATCCAGCCTTAACAAAATCAATCGAGAAAAGAAGAATAAGAAGTTATACATACCAGGAGATTCGGCTATGACCCAAAAGGAAGACATAGATTCGATAAAGAGGAGAAAACGCAAGAGATCTCTCCGGCTTTTGCCAAGATTCAGCCCTAGCACCATACTAAGGTTTGAGGTTCGATTTTAAGAACAAAGGAAGAGATGGGTTTCGGCACTTAGAATACTGAAGAAAAACACAATAAGAGAGGGATTTATGAGTAGAGTATTCGGCCAATCACTAGAGAAAAGAGAAGAAGAAGAAAACTCAACAAAGTTTCGGCTTTGAAGATGTTAGAGATGAAGAAGAAAAAGGGAATGGGAATAAGGAGGATTCGTCAAAGGAGACTGAAAGAATTTTCGGCACAAGGGGTTTGAGAGAAAGAAAAGATGCAAATGAGGTTTCAGCTTGACCCAGAACAAAAAGAAAGGAACCTCTATCTCAATTAGCCGAAATGCTCCCCAAATTCACTAAGAATTCGGCACACCCTTTTTCTAACCCTACCGATTGCACTCCTCCTCCCCACAGTCCAACTTTTGGCCAACACTTCAAGACTCCCACTCATAGCCGTCCCCCTCATCCTTCCTTGAATTCCTCTCATCCACTCATTCAAACAAGTTTGGATGAGTCCTACACCTATCACTTAAAGTTAGCTTAATCCATATCCCTCCAACAGAGTCCTACCTGAGCACACCTCTTCCTTACTCCTGATGTGAAAAAGAATAAGTAGAAAGGGATTTCTGCTGCTCGAACCTGAGCTCCCTTCTCTGCATGTGGCGTCACTGCTTAAGGCCTTAAGTGGCGCCTCTTTGCCACTTTACCAAGGCAATTCCTTGTGTCTAAATCCTTCCATAATTTCTTTTAACCCCTAACTTTCTCAGCTCCCTCTTCATAGGCACCAAAACAAAAATTTTGGCCATGACTCAGGCCTAACTCGAGGTCATGCCTAGACCCCAAAACATGCAAAACTAGCACAGCAGACAAACCGTCACATGCAAACACATGTAAAATACAGAGACCCCATTTTAAGGATGTTACAGAAGTACAAAATCAACTAGGCAAAACTATTAAGTCACTTCAATCTAATCGAGGTTGGGAGTATTTGAGCCTGGAGTTTGATGTTCTATTGAAGGAATGTGGAATTGTCTCACAACTTACTCCCCCTGCTACTCCTCAATGGTATGGAGTTTCTGAGAGAAGATATCGAACTCTATTAGACATGGTTCGATCCATGATGAGTCATGCTGATCTACCGACTTCCTTTTGGGGACATGCACTTGAGACAACTGCTTTCACACTAAATCGTGTTCCATCTAAATCGGTTCAAAAGACGCCATATGAGATGTGGACTGGGAAACATCCCAGTATGTCTTTTATGAAAATTTGGGGTTGTGAAGCTTATGTTAAACGTCAGACGTCTACTAAGCTTGAACCCAAATCTGAAAGGTGTATTTTTGTGGGGTATCCGGAAGAAACCAAAGGTTATTATTTCTTTAATCCCACTGAGAATAAAATATTTGTTGCTCGGACTAGTGTCTTCCTAGAGAGAGGATTTATTTTTAGAAAATGAAGTGGGAGAAAGATTAAACTTGAAGAAATTCAAGAATCACAAGATACCACTGAACCAGAGATGGAACAACAGCAAATTCCACAAGAGGAACAAGTAACTGCTGTAGAAACACAACCACCGCGTAGGTCTTTAAGAGAACGCCATGCACCTGAGAGATATGGATTTCTCATTGCAAAGCATGGTGATGTTCTTCTTATAGATCAATATGAGCCTAGGACTTATCAAGAAGTGGTGACAAGCCCAGACTCTAAGAAATGGCTTGAGGCCATAAGATCTGAGATGGATTCCATGTATGAAAATCAAGTATGGACTTTGATTGACCCACCCGAAGGGGTTAAACCTATAGGGTGTAAGTGGGTTTTCAAAAAGAAAACTAACATGGATGGTAATGTACAAACATACAAGGGGCGATTAGTCGCTAAAGGTTTTCGCCAAATTCATGGTGTTGACTATGATGAAACCTTTTCTCCTGTAGTTATGTTTAAATCCATCAGGATCTTGCTCCAGAGCTATATTTCATGATTATGAAATATGGAAGATGGACGTCAAAACAGCTTTCCTTAATAGAAAACTTGAAGAGGATGTGTACATGACACAACCTGAAGGTTTTGTAAATCCAAAGGATGCTAGAAAGATTTGTAAGCTACAAAGATCCATTTATGGATTAAAGCAAGCTTCTCGAAGTTGAATCTTCGCTTTAACGATACAATCAAAGAGTTTGGTTTTATCAAAAATAAAGATGAACCATGTGTTTACAAGAAAGTTAGTGGGAGCACTATCATATTCTTGGTACTGTATGTGGATGACATACTTATCATAGGAAGTGACATACCTACCTTGCAGTCTATTAAGACTTGGTTAGGAAGTTATTTTTCTATGAAGGACTTGGGCGAAGCTACTTACATCTTAGGAGTCAAGATCTATAAAGATAGATCAAGACAACTACTGGGTCTAAGCCAAAGTACATACATAGATAAAGTATTGAAAAGGTTCAATATGGAATAATCTTAAAGAGGATTCCTACCTATGAAACATGGTATTTCACTCTCGAAGGAAATGTGTCCTTCAACTCCACAAGAGAGAGAACGCATGAGTAAAATTCCATATGCTTCCGCTATTGGATCTATCATGTATGCCATGTTATGTCCCAGTCCAGATGTCTCGTTTGCCTTAAGTATAACGAGCAGGTACCAAGTAGATCCAGGTGAAGGTCACTGGAGCACAGTCAGGAATATCCTTAAATACTTAAGAAGAACTAAGGATACATTCCTAATATACGGAGGTGAGGAAGAGTTAGGTGTAAAAGGTTACACTGATGCCAGCTTCCAAACCGACAAGAACGATTCTTGATCGCAATCAAGATTTGTGTTTTGCCTCAATGGTGGTGCAGTGAGCTGGAAGAGTTCAAAGCAAAGTACAGTAGCCGATTCTACAACAGAGGCCGAGTATATTGCAGCCAGTGAGGCAGGAAAAGAAGCGGTTTGGATCAAAAAGTTCATTACTGGAGTAGGGGCTATGCCTAGCATATCAGATGATATAGAATTTTGATGTGATTACAATTGAGCCATTGCACAAGCTAAAGAACCCAGATCTCACCAGCGATCCAAACATATACTTAGGCGCTACCATCTGATTCGAGAGATTATCGATCGAGGAGGTGTAGAGATATGCAGAGTACCTACAGATGATAACATTGCTGATCCCTTGACCAACCTCTGACACAGTAGGAGCATAATCGTCACACTAAGTCGCTTGGTATTAGATATATGAGTGATTGGTCTTAGTGCTAGTAGGAGACTGTAAGAGTATGCCCAAAGATCAATCATGAGATGGTTGTAATAACATACTTGATTTACCATGTTTATTAATATAAAGTGTTGTTATTATTATTTCAGTTTTTCCTTCTGTGTGTACAAATAAATTATTTTATAATAATGTCCTGAGAATAATATGATTATTCTTAAATGATCCTTAGTCAAGTATTATTGTTGACTAGGACAACAATAATGCATTAAGACTAACATGTAGTTGATTGATGATAAAGAGTTGTCATTGATATGGAGTGTCAAAATCAATGAATGAATATGTGTGTTAGAGAACAACATATTGGACTGACCCACTATGAGTATGTTTCTTGGATTATTATGTAATTCTCACAACATTACTCATAGTGATTAATATGTATATGATCCTCAGACTTGACATAATCATTATCCCAACATCGTGAGTCGAATATTTTGATACTGTCAAACGTACACCATAACTGGTTGTTCTATAAAGGCTGATGTTGGATATACCACAATCTATGTAGAGGGATATTGTTGATCAATATAGGATAAGTCCCTCCCACATAATGGGAGTAATATCTTAGGCCACTTGATTGAGTGAGACTAGAAATGCATGGCCATGCTCAAATGAGTTGACATGAGATATCATACTAATTTGTATATCATAGTCTACTCAAGATATCAAGAAACATGGGATGGACTATACAAGTGTGACTATTCCATGACTTGTGTCGATTCCAGAGATAAAGGACTTAAGGATTAATGCATGAAAGGTTAATCACAAAAAAGTTATGTTGAATCATGACTTCATGTAACTTAGGTAGCAATGATGCATTGCTAGATGCCACTCTTTGTTTGTGACATTAGAATCGTTATAGTATTACTACTAACATTACAAGAACCTACAGGGTCACACCCTATGGTTGAAATGAACGGAATAAAAAAATAGTTGGTATTGTGTTTGATTGTCACATGAATTAAATTAATTAAAGAATTAATTTAATTGGGCGATCAAATATTGAATATATTATATGTACAAGGATGTTGTACACATAATGAGAATTAATATATGAATTTGGTTTGTATATAAATTTAAATAAATATAGTTTACAGAAATCCATGTTATAATTAATGTAATTATAACTTTTTGGGTATAATTAATGTAATTATAATTTTGGTTAAAACATTATTATATTTATTTAATTTTATAATTCATTAAAGAGATACCGATTATAAAAGGTAATAAGTGATACAAAACTTATTAAGAAAAACCCTAAGAATTTGCTTAGAAAGTCTAGCAGCGGTGAAGCAAAAAAAAAAAAAACCTCTAAAACAGTTTTGGTGATTTCTTCCGTTCATAGTAAAACCGAGTGGATTACGTAGAGGTCGACATCGTCAAGGTTGCAGCTTGGTTCGACAGTAGATCAGAACTCTTGTTGCTCGAGGCGTCATTGTCTACTCAGATTAAAGTTTCGATAACTCCAAAACCTTTATTTCACCCCAATTCGTTCCTCACACATGGATTCATGGTTTGGATTGCCGGGATTAATTTTATTTTGCTGCGCCATGGGGATGCCAACATTCCAACCCATGCCGTGTACCTACCTGTGTGGACAAGAACAAGGCTATTTGCCAAGCTCTTTTCATCACTCTAGCTCACACAACATAATTCCATTCAACAAATCACTAAGCAACTCAAATTTGCAGCATACACTTCCATGAATAACTTCATCTTTTCGTAAAGTAATAATAATGAGCCATAAACTATGACAATATACAAAAGAATTCATCTTTAAAGGAGCCAAAACATACTTGGCAAAAATAACAAAACAATTCACCAAGTGTAGCCCCTATACATCCATACTCAAAATACTAAGTCTAGATATACCGAGATGAGCTGATAGTGTGGGTGATCTTCTAGTTAACTTCGTATCCTAAACTAGCTATTTGACACTATAAAATAAGAGAAAAGAAAGGGAGTAAGCTTTAAGCTTAGTAAGTTTACATGTAAACAATCAGAATTATAATATATGTTATTCAATAAATAACATTATGCACTAAGCAAGAACAATCCACAATCTATAGTCAAGCTTACTCATTTCTTCTATTACCACATCCCAACCATATAACAAGCAAAATGCTCACATTCAATAGCATACATTCCATGTGCTTATCACCACAAAGCCACAAGAAACAAACACTTAAATAATTTCTCAATTAACCATTGGAACAATACCAAACACTCAGTAGTTTTACACATAGCCCACTTTTAATCTATATTAGGGTGGTATCACACGTAGTCCACCAACAAGAATATTTACGGTGGTATCACAGATAGCCCACCAAATGATAATATAAATGATGGTATCGCACACAGCCCATCGTGAATGATTAGCAAGGTGGTATCGCACTTAGCCCACCATTAAAAGGATTTACGGTGGTATCGCACATAGCCCACCATTAATCTATTTTAGACTTACACGAAAATTATTCAATATCTATTGAATTCAATTCATCTCAATCATGAATAATTTCATTCATACAATACACCATTAAATAACAACATGTTTACTCGAAATGAGTAGTTTACACATAAACTTAACTCGGTGCAAAATGTGTTAGTCGACGGTTTAGTCCGTAACCTTGCCTTTTCCTCGGTCAAGGTTGTTTTCACGCTCTTCTTGATCTATAGTAGTGAAATTCACTCATTCAATCATTTTATAATCATAATGCATCATAATCTTTACTTAGGCAAAAATGACCATATTGCCATTGTACTATGGCAAAATTATGATTTTTCTCCTAGGCTCATAAATCATTTTTCATCACATTTTCTCATTAAACAAGCCTAGCTAAACATTTATTTCTCCTACAACTACTCACAAATCCAACTATTTCATGCATTTATTACTAAATCACAACATTTACAACTTAGTCCCATTTAGGTGTTTTCATGATAACACCTTTCACCAAAGTTGTTCCTTGACTCACTAACATCCATTTTCTTCTATAAAAACTCAAAAATAACATAAAATCTCTCATGGAAAGTCCCTATTCT
The DNA here is from genome assembly GCA_025506655.1 of Gossypium rotundifolium. Lineage (NCBI taxonomy): Eukaryota > Viridiplantae > Streptophyta > Magnoliopsida > Malvales > Malvaceae > Gossypium > Gossypium rotundifolium. Next base: position 30,884,203 of record CP106732.1, on the reverse strand, counting down.
TTCAACCATATTGCAAATTAGTCCCTTCATTAGACTAAAACCACCAAAATCAAATACTTGTAGAGGTGAGGAGTTGCTAAAAATTTCAAGCTCCCATGGTGTTTTTCTTTGGAAATTTCGGTGGAGAGAATAAGGAGAAAAGATGATATCTTTTCTTCCCCTTATTTTATTATATTACTAGACAAAATACCACCAAAATCTCACCTAATGCTTTGAAAATTTATTTCTTTGTCCCCTATTCTAATAGTCTGATTTAGACCCTAGTCAGAATAGTGGTTTCAGGACTACAAATATGAGGTTAGAAAAATGTTTTAATATTAATTTTGGTGTTTATAATATGTGAATTAGCATGTGCAAAAGTTTCGTACGAAAATTTTATCGTTTGTGTGTTCAATTTGAGAAAAAGACTTAAAAACATAAAATGTAAAAGCTGTGTCCTGATTGTTAAAGTGCTAATTTGGCATACCTTATCAAATTTGAAAGGTCCTTATGTTGTAAATTGGCCATTAGACATTGGCATGGATGGTTAAGGACATTGAAATATATGTTTTCTATGTTATATTAAAAAGAGGTAAAATGGTAAAATGTCTATTAAGGTAATAATAGATAAAACAAAATCAAGAATAAGTGGAGTATTCATCTTTCTTCCACTGAATTTTAAAGGAAAAATAAGGGTTAGAAGCTTTCTCACATTGGGCTAGTATTGTTCATAATTAAGGTATGTTTGTGTTTCAGTTTTTGATGATTTTTACATTTTTGTGATCGTTGCTTAGCATACTATCAAACCCATTCTTTAATTTTAGAATTGGATGAAGATTTTGAGATGTGCCATTGATAAATAAGAGAGCTTTGTGTTGACAGTTGGTGAAATATGAAAACTTAGTGTTGGGTTAACATAGTTTGTATTTGAATTTTTTGATGAAATTTAACAATTTGGACTAAATTGTGAAAATAATATTTTGAGGGAATAAGATGTGAAATAAATGGGCTTGTATTAGCATGGGGAAAATTCTGCTAGGCATAAGTGAAGAGAAATTTTGTGTATTTTGTGATTTTGTGAAATACAGACTAAACTATTAAAATGTGAAAATGTGAGGGCTATTTTGTAAAATGCCATAAATATGTGTGTCTTGATAAAATTGAATGAATTGGGGATTGAATGAGCTAAATTTTAATATGTATAGACCAAGAAATTAGAGGTTTGGATCAAGATCGAGGAAAAGATAAAGTACTCGATTGATCGGCTAGTTTCGATATTTTGACGTCCGAGGTAAGTTCGGATATAATACATGCTGTTAAATTATGTTTTAGTATCGTGGAATTAATATATACGTGAATATGAGATTAGAAATGCTAAGTGCCAATTTGAATTTAGATGGCACTCATTGTGTGTAATTGAAATGAGACAGAGATGAATAGCACTGTGTGTGCGAAGTTATGAAAGCTTCAGCTTTATTGATTGGAATTGTGTGTGCGATACCGTGATGAATTGGTTTAAAGTAAGGCACCAAGTGTGCGATGATATTTATGCTTCGGTTACGAAATTTTCACCAAGTGTGCGATTAAATCGAATGATTAACAAAGGTTGAATGAGGCGTAATATCGAGCAATTGAGTAGCATAAATGGTGAGTAGATATGTGTTGGCTATGGCATGTATTGAGCCCTTGTGGTTGATGAAGTTATAAAAGGATTTATGAATGGTTGAGTGAGTATATTAGCTATGGATGATATGGTGTGTATAATTGTGAGTTGATCTATGTGATGGTTTAACCTTGTATATTGTATTTGATTTATTGACTTGAATGTATTATATTACGAACTTACTAAGCTTTGAAAGCTTACTGTGTGATGTGTTTCTCTATTTTACATGTCAGTAGAGCTAGCTTGGATCCGGGGATTGTAACACCACTAACCCGAGATCGTCGCCGGAATAGGATTTAGAGGCATTACTGAACAATAGGATCATTTTACATCGCATTTACGACACAAAGTCAATCATCATCAAACACATTCATATACAATCATAGTGTCCCTTAACCGAGTCATCAAGATCCTAAGCATGCTTATAAACCGAGTCGGGACTAAACCGAAACACATATAAAATCTTACGAAAAATTGTAACATTTCTAAAATACAGGGGAGACACGCCCGTGGGGGTAGGCTGTGCCTCTCCCACGACTACATGACACACTCGTGTGACCTCCCCGTAGTTACATACTGCCAAAATCAACACGGCTACCAAGCTTGCCCGTGTGCTATGGCCGTGTCCTATAAGGTCATATTTTGCCATTTCTCGCACGACCTGTAGGCACGCCCTTGCCATGGCCATGTCTGATTTAAGCCACATTCAATTAATTTACCCATTACCGAGGCACACAGTGTGCCCCAACCGTGTGACTTTATAGGCCACTTTGCAAAGTCAAAATGCCACCCATAAGGGTCCAAACTATAAGCCATACAACCTAAACATTTCATGCTTATATTATCACCATAAACATACCAATATTGTCATTCCACTCATGCATCCAATTTCAACTCTATTTACACTAAAATCAATACCAATACTTATTCTATCATAAGCATAATTCATTCCCAATTTCACTAACCCCTATTAGCATTTATCAACACAAAGTTACCACTTGATAGCAAATTTATCAATCCATGAATCTTGCCAAAATATGCATCACACATATCATAATCATTCATGCCAAACCTATCACATATCTAGCCACATCTCATGGCTAATTACAATCTCAAACATAATTCAATTAACTAGCCTATACATGCCATATTCTAGCTTTATACATCTTTCCAAAAGTACCAAATAGAATGCTGATAGTGTGATTCAAAAGCTGATGATCCCAGATCCGAGCCAGCTTTACTGACTCTGCAAGGCAGAGAAACAAATCACACAGTAAGCTTTCCAAAGCTTATTAAGTTCAATATACAATACTATATCTCATCAAACCAAACTAATGTAAGTATTAAGCATCACATAGATTAGTTATCTCATATACATATCATCTCATTCATATCTAAAATATGCATTCATTCCATCATAGCTTGTTTATAACTCCTCAACCACAAAGGTTAATTACATACCTTAGCTAACACCTAGTTATTCCATCTCGAAGCTATTCAATGCTCGATATTACATGTCAATCTTCATTTGATATTCGTTCAAGATAATCACACACTCAGTGCCACATACATATTCAAACTATAATTATTATCTCACATTTAGTGCCTATTCTTTTAACCGACTCATCTCGGTGTCGCACACACAATGCCAATTTAATAAGCCAAAGCTTTTATATCATTGCACATATAGTGCCATCCATTTCTATTTCGATTTCAATCTCACACACTTAGTGCCATCAACTAGAATCGTGCACATAGCAACTCATTTTCATACACACGAACATTTTCGTTTCATATTTATAAAACATAGCTCAAATACATATATGATATCTGAACTTACCTCGGACGTCGAACTATCGATACGGTCAATTAATCGAGCACTTTATCTTTGCTTCGATCTCGATCCAAACCTCTTCTCTCTTGGTCTAAATTTTTGCTTAACAATCACAAAGCTCCCAAACCCTTTCTATTTTCCTATTTTCGGTTCAAATGAAACAAAGATGAACATGTTTCATCTTTTTGGTTTATTTTAATATTAACTAAATTATCAATTTACCAATTTGCCCTTTTATTAGTCATATAAGACAAATTTACATTAATGTTAATATGTCATTTAATCAACCACTAACTTTAATAATGGCTAATTGCCTCATAAGGCCTCCACATTATAAAGACAACAAAAATGAAGTACTTAACAATTAGCATACAACATTTTACACTTTACGCGATTAAGTCCTTTCTCTTAGTCCGACACTAAAACGATCAAATCATCACACAAAACTTTCACACCGACCCTGTTACATACTATTCGCATTAAACATAATATTAAATTATTATTTTGACTTTAGATTTGTAGTCTTGAAACCACTGTTTTGACTAGGGTCTAAATCGGGCTGTTACAACTCTCCCCCCTTGGGGATTTTAGTCCCTGAAAATCTTACCAGTGAATAGTTGTGGATGTTGCTCTCTCATAACGTTCTCAGGCTCCCACGTAGCCTCTTCAATTCCATGTTTGTGCCATAATAATTTCATTAGAGAAATTTTCTTATTTTTCAACTCTTTAGTCTCTCGTGCCAAAATTCGGATCGGTTCTTCACTATACGACAAATCTGACTGAATCTTAACCTCAGTAGGCGCAATTACATGGCATTGACATATAAAACACGTTATGGATCCTTTCCAACTCTGATGTCAATCTCAATCTATAAGCAACTGGCCTAACTCATTCAATAATCTCATACAATCCGATGAATCTCGGACTCAGCTTGCCCTTTCGGCCAAATCAAAGTATTTTCTTCCACGGAGTCACTTTCAAAAACACTTTATCACCAACCTCGAATTCAATATCCTTTCGTTTCAAATTTGCATAAGACTTTTGACGATCTGAGGCTATTTTCGAACTGTCCCAAATCACTTTCACTTTTGCTCAGTCTCTTTTATAAGATCAACTTCGTGAATCTTGTTCTCACTCAGCTCGGTCCAATACAATGGAGTTCGACACTTTTGACCGTAAAGAGCCTCATATGGTGCCATTTTAATACTAGATTGAAAACTATTGTTATACGCAAACTCAATCAATGATAGATGCCCTTCCCATGAGCTTTCAAATTTGAGTATACAACATCTTAACATATCTTCAAGAATTTGAATAATTTATTCGGATTGACCATCCGCTTGTGGATGAAAAGCAGTACTGAAACACAATTTTGTGCTAAAAGCATCTTGTAATTTCTTCCAAAATCGTGAGGTAAATGCCAGATCTCTGTCAGACACTATAGATAACGGTACTCCGTGTAATCTCACAACCTCATTGATATACAATTCAGCCAATTTATCTAAAGAATAATTGGTTCTCACAGGAATGAAATAAGCTGATTTCGTCAATTTATCAACTATAACCAGATCACATCTTTCTTGCTCAGAGATAAGGGCAAACCTGACACAAAGTCCATCGTGATCCTCTCCCATTTCCACTCAGGAATCATAATCGGTTGCAATAAACTAGACGGGACTTGATGTTCAGCTTTAACTTGCTGATAAACTAAACATTTCGACACAAAGTCAGAAATATCTTTCTTCATACCATGCCACCAATAGAATTGTTTCAAATCATTATACATTTTCGTACTCCCCGGATGTACAGCCAAATGGCTATTATGAGCTTCAATCAAAATCATTTGAATCAACTCTAAATTTCTTTGAACGCAAATCTGATCTCTGAGTCACAAACAATCATTATTATCAACACGAAATTCTGATACGACATCAGAATCACACTAAACTCTTATTGCTAACAACTCATTATCAATCTTCTAAGCATAACAAATCTGTTGTACGAACATTGGCTTTACTTTTAATTCAGCTACAACCGCATCATCATCACACAGATCTATCTGATTAGTCATAGCTCGCAAGGCATATAATGATTTTTGACTCAAAGCATTAGCCACAACATTGGCTTTACCTGGGTGGTAATCTATCACAAGTTCGTAGTCTTTCAATAATTCTAACCATCTTCTTTGTCGCAAGTTCAAATCTTTCTAAGTCATCAAATATTTTAAACTCTTATGATCAGTATAAATATGACATTTTTCACTGAATAAATAGTGATGCGAAATCTTCAATGCGAATAAAATCGCAGCCAACTCAAGATCATGTGTTGGATAATTCTTTTCATGCGATTTTAACTGTCTTGAAGCATAAGCAATGACTTTTCCTTCTTGCATCAGCACACAGCCCAAACCATTTAACGATGCATCACTATAGACTATAAACTCTTTGCCCGATTCAGGTTGAACTAACACCGGTGCTTCTATCAACAACACTTCCAACTTCTCAAAACTCTGATGACACTTTTCTGACCGCCCAAATTTAACATCTTTCTGTAACAACTTTGTCAATGGATTCGCAATCATCGAGAAGCCTTTCACAAATCGTCTATAATATCCTGCTAGTCCCAGAAAACTACGGACTTCGGACACATTTCTCAGAGGCTTCCAATCTAAAATAGTAGAGATTTTATGCGGATCGACTCGTATCCCAACAACAGATACAATATGCCCCAGAAAATTGACTCAGGCAACCAAAATTCACACTTGCTAAACTTTGCATACAACTTTTTCTCACGCAGAGTTTGTAGCATGATTCTCAAATGCTCAGCATGATACGTCTCATCACACAAATAGATCAAAATATCATCAATGAACACCACTATGAAGCGATCCAAATACGATCTGAATATTCGATTCATCAAATCCATAAACACCGCAGGGGCATTTGTTAGTCCTAAAGGCATCACTAAGAATTCATACTGTCCATACCTCATTTTGAATGTATTTTTTGGCACATCGGATTCTCTAACTCTCAACTGATAATAGCCCGATCTCAAATCTATCTTAGAAAATACTGTAGCTCCTCTCAACTGATCAAATAAATCATCGATCCAAGGTAACAAATATTTGTTCTTTATCTTCACTTTGTTCAATTGTTGATAATCAATACACATTCTCATAGTTCCATCTTTCTTTTTCACAAATAATACAGGAGTTCCCCAGGGTGAAAAACTAGGTAGTGCAAATCCTCTGTCGGTCAATTCTTGCACCTGAGATTTCAACTCTTTCAATTCTGTTGGTGCCATTCTGTATGGAGCTATCGATATAGGAGCAATTCCCGACACTAACTCAATACCAAATTCGACTTCTCTAATTAGAGGTAACCATAATAACTCTTCTAGAAACACATCTGGAAACTCACATATCACAGGCATAGATTCAATTTTCTTTTTCGACACCTTTGTATCAATCACATACGCCAAATAAGCTTCACAACCTTTTCTCACATAGTTCATAGCTCTCATTACCGATACAATAGCTGGTAGTCCTTTCATATCATTAGACTCAATTCGAACTATCTCACCATTTTGACTCTTCAATTCAACATTGTTTCTCTTACAATTCACAATGGCATTATGCAAAGTAAGCCAGTCCATTCCCAAAATTATGTCAAATTTGTCAAATTGTAGCAACATCAAATTGACCGGGAAACATAAATCACAAAACATCAACGGGCAATTCTTGCACACCTTATCCACCAAAACATATTTGCCTAAGGGGTTCGATACTCTAATCACATATTCTATAGACTCAATAGGTAGAGTCTTATTCGGTACTAAATTCGTACACACTTAGGAATGAGTTGATCCAGGATCTATCAATGCAATGATATCAGTATCAAATAAAGTGAAAGTACCAGTGATCACGTCTAGAGATGATGCTTCCTCTCATGCGTGTATAGCATAGGCTCGGGCATGTAATCTCGCTTCTGACCTCACAGTTGTATCAGTTGTTCCTCTCTGGCTTTTGCTTATATTTCTAATGTTTCTGGGTGGTCTACCCCTTATTGTCACATTACTCGGTCTTTCATTTTGAATATTTTCTTCTTCGACCATCTTTGGGCAATCTCGGATAAAATGATCTCGAGATCCACACTTATAGCATGCTCTATTGTTATACTTGCCCCAGCACTCTCCCACATGTCGTCTCCCACATTGTCTACATTCAGACTTGTTACTCATAACACTGCCAACACTTCTTTCATTCGAAGCTTGAATTCGTAAACTATTACTCTGTCTCGAACAATCTCAATTTGGATGTCCAAACGAGGCATTTGAACAATTACTTGCATCTTTATATTTCTTTGATGAAGAATGCGAGAACTTATTCATCCATCTCTTTCTTTCATCACGAGCCTTAAAATCGGCTTTTTTCTTTTCTTTACCGAGCTTCTCAGCTTTGCATGCTCTTTTGACTAATACAACAAATTCATTTATATCCAGTATTCCAACCAAAAACTTAATATCTTCATTCAATCCCTCTATAAAATGTTTACACATAGTAGCTTCAGCCGAAACACATTCCTTTACATATTGACTCAATCTTACGAATTCACGCTCGTACTCAGTAACAGATAAACGACCCTGTTTTAGCTCAAAAACTCCTTACGTTTCTGATCAATAAAGCGTTGACTGATATACTTCTTTCTAAACTCAGATTGAAAGAAATCCCAAGTTATTCTCTCTCTCGGAACTACAGATACCAACATTTTACACCAGTTGTAAGCCGTGGCTTTCAACAAGGAAATTGCACACTTAACGCACTCTTCATGGTTCAACGACATCTTATCAAATACTCTGATTGTATTTTCAAGCCAAAACTCGGCTCGCTCAGTATCATCATCAGCTGCGGCCCTAAACTCTTCGGCCGTATACTTGCGAATCTTATCTATAGGTGGTTTATTCAATCTAATTGGATCTACAACTTATGGCACAATAGGTACTTGCGGGGGTGGAGGTTGTGGAGCAGTTGGATTTGTTCTAAGAAATTCTGAAAACCATTCACTAATCATACAGAAGAAGGCTTGCTTAGCCTCACCTCCCTCACCACCATCATTCGGCCTAGATGTGTTCGATGCTATCCCTTGAGCGAGAGCAGACGCATTACTTCCTACATCGTTAGCAACTGCTCGATCGGGATCCATTACTATATTAAAACACATTTTAACTATTAGATTTCATCACACTATCGCAATTTTACAATATAGCATGTATAGCTAGACTCATATACGCTAAGTTAGTCCGAGAATCGACTAAACTGTAGCTCTAATATCAATAAAATGTAACACCCTTAACCCGAGACCGTCACCAGAATAGGGTTTCGAGGCATTATTGAATAATAGGATCATTTTACAGTGCATTTATGACACAAAGTCAATCATCATCAAACACATTCATATACAATCATAGTGTCCCTTAACCGGGTCATCAAGATCCTAAGCATGGTTATAAACTGAGTCAGGACTAAACCAAACACATATAAAATCTTATGAAAAACTATAACTTTTCTAGAATACAGGGGAGACACACCCGTGGAGGTAGGCCGTGCCTCTCCCACGACTACATGACACACCCGTGTGACCTCCCCGTGGTTACATACTACCAAAATAAACACCGCTACCAAGCACGCCCGTGTGCTATGCCCGTGTCCTATAAGGTCATATTCTGCCATTTGTCGCACGACCTGTAGGCACGCCCGTGCCATGGCTGTGTGCAGTTTAAGCCACATTCTGCCAATTTACCCACGGCCTGAGCCACGCCCGTGTGCCCCCAACCGTGTGACTTTATAGGCCACTTTGCAAAGTCAATATGCCACCCATATGGGTCAAAACTATAAGCCATACAACCTAAACATTTCATGCTCATATTATCACCATAAACATACCAATATTGTCATTCCACTCATGCATCCAATTTCAACTCTATTTATACTAAAATCAATACCAATACTTATTCTATCACAAGCATAATTCATTCCCAATTTCACTAACACCTATTAGCATTTATCAACACAAAGTTACCACTTGATAGCAAATTTATCAATCCACAAATCTTGCCAAAAGATGCATCAAACATATCACATTCATTCATGCCAAACCTATCATATATATAGCCACATCTCATGGCTAATTACAATCTAAAACATAATTCAATTACCTAGCCTATACATGCCATATTCTAGCTTTATACATCTTTCCAAAAGTACCAAATAGATTGCTGATAGTGTGATTTAGAAGCTGATGATTCCAATTCCAAGCTAGCTTTACTGACTCTACAAGGCAGAGAAACAAATCACACAGTAAGCTTTCCAAAGCTTAGTAAGTTCGATATACAATACTATATCTCATCAAACCAAACTAATGTAAGTATTAAGCATCACATAGATTAGTTATCTCATATATATATTATCTCATTCATATCTAAAATACGCATTCATTCCATCATAGCTTGTTTATAACTCATCAATCACAAAGGTTAATTACATACCTTAGCTAACACTTAGTTATTCTATCTCGAAGCTATTCAATGCTCGATATTACATGTCAATCTTCATTTGATATTTGTTCAAAATAACTGCACACTTAGTGCCACATACATATTTGAAGTATAATTGTTATCGCACACTTAGTGCCTATTCTTTTAACCGACTCATCTCGGTGTCACACACATGGTGCCAATTCAATAAGCCGAAGCTTTTATATCATCGCACACATAGTGCCGTTCATTTATATTTTGATTTCAATCTCGCACACTTAGTGCCATCAATTAGAATCGTGTACATAGCAACTCATTTTCATACACACGAACATATTCATTTCATATTTATATAACATAGCTCAAATACATGTATGATATCCGAACTTACCTCAGACATTGAACTATCGATACGGTCAATTAATTGACCATTTTATCTTTGCCTCGATCTCGATCTGAACCTCTCCTCTCTTGGTCTAAATTTTTGCTTAACAATGGCCAAATATCACAAAGCTCCCAAACCCTTTCTATTTTCCTATTTTTGGTACAAATGAAACAAAGATGAACATGTTTTATCTTTTTGGTTTTGTTTAATATCAACTAAATTATCAATTTACCAATTTGCCCTTTTATTTGTCATATAAGACAAATTTACATTAAGGTTAATATGTCATTTAATCAACCACTAACTTTAATAATGGCTAATTGCCTCATAAGGCCTCCACATTATAAAGACAACAACAATCATGTACTTAACAATTAGCACACAACATTTTACACTTTACGCGATTAAGTCCTTTGTCTTAATCTGACACTAAAACAATCAAATCATCACACAGACCCTGTTGCATACTATTCACACAAAAAATAATATTAAATTATTATTCTAACCTCAAATTTGTGGTCTCAAAACCACTATTCTGACTAGGGTCTAAACCGGGCTATTACAGGGATCATCAGCGATTAAATCACACTATCGGCTATCTATTTCTGTATTTTTAAAAGATGTACATATTTAGTATATGGCATGTGTAGGCTAGAAGTCATGTTATGTTTTGTAATGTATGATATTGTCATGTAATTTGGCTAGAAAGTTGAATGTTGATCGCTCATATGAAAGACAATGATAATGATGAAAGTGGTATGAAATAGTAAGGTTGGAAATGGTATTTTTCATGCTTGAATTAGTTGAAGGATATGGAATTTTATGTGTGAAATTGTGGCTGGATTAAATGATGTTTTTCTAACATGATTTATGATGTAAAACTTGTATTTTGGTTGGACTTATTTGAGATGAGTTTGATCATGGCTATAGATGGTATGGTAAATGATGGATTGGTTCTTGTATTAGCATGTTTGGTTGTATTTTGAGACATGAATTGGTATTGATTTAAGGCTTTTAGGTGATTCAAGTTGTGGAAGGCAAGTTTGGCCTTGGAAATGGCCTATAATTGCCTACACAGTTGAGCACATGGGCATGTAGCTCGACCGTGTTGTTTAAGTTTTCCAAGTAAATCAAGTCAGGCTCAACCACGAGCTGGACACATGGGCATGTGACTGGCCGTGTGGTGCAAGTCAGTGTCGACCACGGGTGAGGTACACGGGCATGTCTCAGGCCGTGTGGACAAGTTAGTAGGTATGCCCTGTTTTGCCACGACTTGGACACATGGGTGTTACCATGCTTAACCTTACTTGAACGTGTAGTAACGGGCTATAACATTTTGTTCAAAACCCATTTCTTGCTCATTCTTGGCCCATGTGGCCCTAAACATTCCTCCAAGAGCTTTCAAGATTTAATTGGGGACTTTTACGAACTTGGAAAACTTTTCATCAAAATAGGGGCCACACGCTTGTGTTGAACTAGGGACACACCCGTGTGCCCTTAAAACATGCCCGTGTCTTCCACCCGTGGTTGACACTGACTATTTTCACACAGCCTTGTCACGCCCGTGGCCCTGGCCCATGTGCCAAACCTTGTCATTCTAACTTATCCACACGATTTATACACGCGCGTGTGCTTCAGTAGTGTGGTGATTTAAATTTCAAATGCAAGATACATACTTCACATGACTTGGGAATATGCACATGTGCTAGCCGTGCCTCCCACACGGTATAGACACACGGCTATGTGTCTACCCATGTGCCCAATTAGCAGGCTATCTACCGAGCCATTTTTCCACCCTACATCGCACACACGCAAATTCCAATTCAAATCATTCCAATTTGAAAGATGATCAATTAGTATATCTAGGAATTTAAAAAATTGAGACATACACAAGAGCATACACTTCATGAAATTTACCTTCATTGAGCAAAATGATTTACCAAGTATTGGCCTAACTAAGACCATTTACAAAATGACTTTAGTAGCATACATAGCCAACACTTTGGCTAACAATTACAACTTAACAAAATACCCGAGTCCTACACATGCCATACTCAAAATAAGTCTAAATTGTTATACCAAAGTGATGCCGATAGTGTGATTCCAAGCTCCAACGTCCAATGATCCTCGAGCTAACTTGGCAAAACTACAAGGAAAAGGGAAGAGAGAGGGTAAGCTATAACAGCCCGATTTAGACCTTAGTCAAAAAAGAGGTTTTGAGACCACAAATTTATGGTCAAAATAATATTTTAATGTTATCTTTGGTGTTGATTCTATGTGACATAGCCTGTGTGAAATTTTTTCTTGATAATTTTATCGATTGTGTGTTTAATTAAGAGAAAGGACTTAATTGCATAAGGTGCAAAATGTTGTGTGCTGATTTATATGTGCTTAATTCTTGTTGGCTTTTTAAGGTGGAGGTCTTATGTTGTTAATAATCCTTTTTTTTTCGAGTGGATGGTTAAATGACAAGATAACCTTAATGTATATTTGTCTTATATGCTTATTAAAAGGTTAGTTTGGTAAATTAATAATTATGTTTAATATGTTATAATAAAACATGGAAACTGGTCATTGTTATCATCTTTGCTCCGCTGAAAATTGAGATTGAAAGAAGGGTTTTAAGCTTTGAAAATTTTGGCTATTGTTCATTTTGATTTAAGACCAAGAAAGAGGAGGTTTGGATCGAGATCAAGGCAAAGATAAAGTGCTCGATTAATCGACCGTTTTGCTATTCAACGTTCGAGGTAAGTTAGAATATAGTACAAGTTGTTAATTTGTGTTCTATGTGATGTGAATTGAATAAATATCTATGTAATTATGAGCTTAGAAATGCTATGTGCTGAATTGAATTAGAAAGCACTAAGTGTGCAAAATTAGAAACGCGATAGAAATGATTGGCACTGTGTGTGCGAGTTGATTGAAGCTTCGACCTATTGAATCGGCATTGTGTGTACAATATCGATATAAACTCGATTTAACGTAATGGCACTAAGTGTGCGATGACAAGTATGCCAGGTTTACAAATTAGCACTAAGTGTGTGACATAAGTAAGAGATTAACAAAGATTGATCGATGTATAAAGTCGAATGATTAAGTAGCATGGTTGGTGAAGTTACTATGTGTTGGCAAAGGTATGCATGATACCTATGTGGTTGATGAAATTGAAAGTAAATGAATGGAATGCTATGTCAGTATTGGATAAAGTTGAACATGTGTACCATTGGTAAATTATCTATGTGATGGTTAAATGTGTATATTGAATTGGTTCATTGAGTTAAATGTATTATAATTGGAACTTACTAAGCTTTGAAAGCTTACTATGTGGTTGTTTCTCTATTTTGTAGTGTCAGTAAAGCTAGCTCGGATCCGAGAATCGTCAACATCTCAATCACACGATCGGCAATCTATTTTGTTACTTTGGAAAGATGTATATAGTTGAATTATGGCATGTATAGGCTAGTAGATAAGATATGTCCTGAAATGTTTAATCCTTGCCATGTGACTTGGCTTGGAAGTTGAATGATTTTGAACTTATGAATGAGTTATGGTAATGGTATATTTCATGATGGTGTGGTTCATGATAAGATGTGGTTAGAAGAAAGTTTATGATATGGATTACTTGATGTTTGGTATATTCATATTTTGATGTATATTTATCACTTTGAATAGCTTTAATTGTGATGACAATGAGCATGAGAGTAAATGGATTAGTTAATGATTGGATAATGCATGAATTGGTATGTTTGAATGTCTTTGAAAGCATGAATTGGTATTGTATTGATGATTGTAGGTATGATCTTATTGTGGGATGGAAATTTGGCCTTACAAATGGCCTATTTTGCCTACACAATTATAGCACACGGGCATGCCTATTGACCGTGAGATAAAATCAGTAGCTAGCTTAAGAGCACACGGCCATGGTATACTGACGTGCCTAGTAGCCGTGTGAATAAGTCAGTATATTGCCTAAAAGCACATGACCTTAGCACATAGGCATGCCTGATGGCCGTGTGAAGAAGTTAGTATACATGCCCTATTTGACACAGCCTTGACACATGGGTGTGTCTGGTAACCATGGAAGGCACACGGTCTGGTTGCATGGGCGTGTGACCTTAACAGTGTTGAATAATGCTTGAAATTATGAAAACTATCGTAAGCGTTCGGTTTAGTCTCGACCCCTTTTTAACATTAGATTAAGGTCTCGTAGACCTAGATGAGGGACCGTATGATTGTATTTAAGCATGTATGATTAATGATAGACTATGTGTTGTGGAATGGATGTATGTTATTGTGATTGTTCGGTAATGCCTCTTAACCCTATTTCGAGGACGATCTCGGGTTAGGGGTGTTATATAAGCATATAGCTAATAAGTTTGCATGAAACTCTAGGATGATGATTTACTCAAACTATAATTATTCATATCATGAAACAATGGCGACATAGCACCAATGAATAAAAGTACTTGCTCGTACTTATTCACACTTATTCTTACCCATCTCATGTCAATATTATCTAGTGACTTTTACTTACTCAAGATACTTGTATCACTGATTCATGTAGTTTAGCACATTTACTAACATAACCATAAACTCACATCTTTATCATTCATACCATGAGCATCACTCAAGGCCATCCATAAATAGACTTGGATCTAGGCCAACTCACATACTTGACTCTTTTGCTTATGAATAAATCGGATCATCATGAATCATTAAAACTTAACATACATAAAATTTGATGCCAACGCCATATCCCAGATATGGTCTTATAAGGGATCTCATAACTCGATGTCAATGCCATGTTCTAGACATGGTCTTATACGAGATCATACTTAGATGTCAATGCCATATCCCGGATATGGTCTTACATGAGATCATTCTTTAGTTCCAAAACCATATCCCAGATATGGTCTTATACGGGACCTTTCCTTTCTCATTTGCATACCTAGGTAATATACTTACTCCGGAACTATAACCGGAACTACAATTTAGCTTGTTCTCATTGTTTACTCATCGAGACTTTATATCTCGATTTCGTTCACAATAACATGCATTAACATAATAATGATCGATTTCAAATATCGAACATTGTGAAATACTAATTTCATACAAACTTACCTCGAATCTCAAAAATGTATCTCAGTGCTCGATTTAGTCTTCAAGTTTGTTCTTGCATCAATTTCGATCCGAGCTTCGTGTTTCTTGATCTATAATAATAAATTTATCTTTTTAAACACATGCATTGACTAAATCGACTCATAATTCATATTTTGGCAAAATTATAATTTTGCCCTTAAACTTTCACATAATTACACTTTCACCCCTAGGCTTGTAAAATGATTTTCATTCAACTTTCTTGCATTTCAAGCCTAGACGAATCATTTTCTCAACTATAGAAACATTAAATTCCCACTATTTAACTCATGTATGACCATTTCTAAAACTTTACAAATTGGTCCTTTTTATGCATCTTTCATGAAAATCACTTAGAAAAAGATGTTTAACATACATCAAACTTTCATATTCTTCCATAAAGCATCAAAATATATGCATGTAATACATGAGTAAATTTTTGAACATAAAAGCTCCATATGGCTAGAAATAGCAAAGGTTTTAAAAATCGAAGAACATAAAAAATGGGGCTAGGATGCACGTACTTTAAGCTTGAAAATGAACAAAACCCTAGCTATGGAGACCTTGAAAATTTTAGCACCATGGGGAAGAAGATGGACATGATTTTTGGCTTATTTTCCCTTTTTATTCTTTCATTAACCAAATGACCAAAATTCCATTAATGACCCTTTCTAAGATTTTTCTTTCCCATGTATATTTTTTCCATCGTCAAATATAATGGTCTAATTGCTAATTAAGGACCTCTAGAATTTTTCATAATTCTATTTCATACTTGAACCTTCTAGAATCTCATATTTTCTATTCTTTGCAATTTAGTCCTAATGGACAATTTATTCACTAATTAATAAAATTTCTTCATGTGACTTTCATAGAACCATGCAAATACCTCATAAGCCTTGTAAAATCATTTAAAAATATATTTTTACTTCAGATTTGTGGTCTCGCACCACTATTCTAATTAAGCCCTAAATCGGGCTGTTACAATTCTCCCCCTTAGGGATTTTCGTCCCCGAAAGTCTTACCAGTGAAGAGATTCGGATATTGTTTCCTCATAGCCTCTTCGGGCTCCCATGTAGCCTCTTCTACCCCGTGTCTCTGCCACAACACTTTTACAAGGGTTATACTTTTATTTCTCAGCTGCTTGACTTCTCGGGCTAGAATCTTGTCTGGTTCTTCACCGTATGTCATGTTAGATTGAATCTCAACCTCAGTCGGTGTAATCACATGCGAAGGGTCTGATTGGTAGCGCCGTAACATAGACATATGGAACACATCGTGAATCTTGTTTAACTCAGATGGCAAAGCCAATCGATAGGCTACCAACCCTATTCTCCAGTGATCTCATATGGTCCGATAAATCGAGGATTTAATTTGCCATTCTGGCCAAATCTAAGAAATTTCCTCCATGGAGAAACTTTTAATAATACTCTATCACCGACTTGATATTCACTCTCTTTCCTTTTTAGATCCGGGTAAGATTTCTACCTGTCAGAAGCAACTTTAAAATAGTCTCGAATGACCTTTACCTTTTCTTCGGTTTCTCTAACCAAATCAACCCCGTAAATCTAGTTTTCTTTAAGCTCATTCCAATATAAAGGCGTTCAAAACTTACGCCCATACAAAGCCTCATATGGTGACATTTTTAAAGTTGACTGAAAACTATTATTGTAGGCAAATTCTACCAACGGTAGATACTTTTCCCAACTTCCTTGAAATTCAAGAACAAAGCACCGAAGCATATCCTCAAGTACTTGTATTAATCTCTCAACTGTCTGTCGGTTTGGTGGTGAAAAGCCATACTAATTTTTAACTTTGTGCCGAGGGCCTTTTACAACTTCTTCCAAAATTTGGATGTGAATCTCGGATCTCCATCTGATATAATCGATAAGGGCACTCCGTGTAGCTCACAATCTCAGAGAAATACAAGTTTGCCAACTTTTTTAGTGAGTAAACGACACGCACTGGTATGAAACGGGCTGACTTTGTAAGTCTATTGACTACGACCCATACAATATTTTTCTTGCTCGGTGTCAACGGTAAGCCTGTTACAAAATCCTTAGTGACTTGATCCCATTTCAACTTGAGTACCATTATAGGTCGTAATAAAATCGAGGGTACTTCATGTTCGGCTTTCACTTGCTAACAAATTAAACATCTTAAAACAAACTCAAAATATCTTTCTTCATACTCGGCCACCAATATTGTTGCTTCAAGTTGTTATACATCTTGGTGCTACTCAGATGCACAAATAAGCATACATTATGCGCTTCATGCAAAAATTTACGAACGAGTTCATCATTTCTTGGTACACATACTCGGTCCCTGAACATCAAACATCCGTCCGGATTGATCTGAAAATTAGACTCAACACCTGACTCGCATTGAGTCCTTCTAGTTTGTAAGTCGCTATCATCCTTTTGAGCCTCGTAGATATCTTGGAGAAACATCGGTCTAACCCTAATCTCAGCTAGAATGGAACCATCCTCTAATACAGTCATCTGCATATTCATAGCCCTCAAGTCGAATAAATAATTTCTACTTAAGGCGTAGGCGATTACATTCGCCTTTCCGGATGGTAATTAATGACTAGCTCATAGTCATTTATCAACTCCAACCACCTTTGTTGCCTTAAGTTCAATTCTTTCTAAGTCACCAAATACTTTAAACTCTTGTGATCTGTGAATATCTGACATCTTTCACCATACAAATGGTGCCTCCAAATCTTTAATGCGAAAATAATGGCAGCCAACTCTAAGTCATGCATCGGATAGTTCTTCTCGTGTGGCTTGAGCTGTCTGGAAGCATATGCTATCACCTTGCCTTCTTGCATAAGTACACAGCCCAATCCGTTTAAAGATGAATCATTGTAAATTACAAATTCTTTTCCCAGTTCAGGTTGTACTAGAATTGGAGCCTCTGTTAACAAGGCTTTTAATCTCTCGAAACTCAATTGGCACTTTTCTGTCCACTCAAACTTTACACTTTTCTGTAATAATCTCGTCATCGGTGTAGCTATCATGGAAAATCATTTGATGAACCATTTATAATAGCCAACTAGGCCCAGAAAACTTCTAACCTTAGACATATTTTTCGATGGTTTCCAGTCAATAATAGCTGAGACTTTGCCTGGGTCAACTCGAACCCCATCTCTCGAGACAATGTGTCCCAAGAATCCAACTTCCTTTAGCCAAAACTCACTTTTACTTAACTTGGCATACATTTGATTATCTCGCAAAATCTGCAAAACTATCCTTAAGTGTTCGGCATGCTCGTGTTCATCTCGGGAGTATATTAGTATATCATCAATAAATACCACAACAAACTTGTCTAATAATGGTCGAAACATGCGGTTCATTAGATCCATGAACACCACAGGGGCATTTGTCAAACCGAATGGCATGACTAGAAATTCATAATGCCTATACCTCGTTCGAAAAGCAGTCTTAGGCACGTCTGAGTCTTTCACTCTCAGCTGGTAATATCCCGATCTCAAGTCTATCTTAGAAAACACGATGGCTCCTTCCAATTGATCGAACCTCTGCCAAGGGTACTTGTTATTCACGGTTACTTTTTGAAGCTGACGGTAATCTATGCATAACCTCATGGAACCATCTTTTTTTTCACAAATAGCACTGGAGCACCCCATGGAGAACTACTTGATCTTGCAAAACATTTATCCATCAACTCTTGCAACTGTACCTTCAATTATTTTAACTCAGTTGGAGCCATTCTATAAGGTACAATTGATATGGGTGCAGTGCCAGGAACTAATTTGATACCAAATTCAACCTCTCTAATCGGAGGTAACCATGGCAACTCTTTTGGAAATACATCTGGCTACTCACATACTACTGGAACTGATTCAATCTTTAATTCCGTTTCATTAGCATTCACCACAGCAGCTAAATAAGCCTCATACCCTTTTCTTACATACGTCTGGACTGACATGTGGGGTATCACTATCAGTGACCTGTTTTGATCATCTGATTCAACACGAAGGGTGTCCCCATTTTCACATCTCAATTCAGTATATTTCTTTCCACAATTTACTGTCACATCATGAGTGGTTAACCAATCCATACCAAGAATAATATCAAATTCATCAAATGGAAATATCATTAGATTTGCCTTAAAATAATAACCTCTAATCATTAATGGGCAATCTTTGCATACTTTATCAACTAACACACTTTTTCCTAAAGGATTAGACACCTTTATAACAAATTCTGCAGACTCCACGGGTACACTCATTCTAGATACTAATTTCATGCATATATATGAATGAGTAATCCCGGATCTATTAAAGCAATAACTTTAGTGTCATAGAGAGAAAAAGTACTCGTAATCACCTTAGGAGACGACGCTTCTTCACGAGCGCGAATGGCGTACGTTCTCACAGGTGCTCAGCCCTCAGGTCTCACAACCTACTCCTTATGAGTAGTCTTACTACTTGCCCCACTTTTCGAGTTTTTCTGTGACCTCCCCTAGTAGTGCCTCCCAATCATGCCTCTTGAGGCTTTTCTTTCTCATCCACTTCTGGACAATCTCTAATAAAATGGTCTAAATACGGACACCTGAAGAAGGCCTTTTCATTTCCTCATCATTCAACAGAGTGACATCTACCACATTGTAGGCATTCCAGTATACTGGTTTGGGGGTTGCCAATACTAGCAACTGATGAAGTCTGTGCTTTAGGCCCTAAGCACTATTTACTCTTACTCTTATTTGAAAACCCGGCTAAAGTAGTTGATCGGGTTGAGAAGTCTCTTGAATTATTAGATGATGATTGAAATGTTTTTCTCATCTATCTCTTTCTCGAGTCATGAGACTCCATCTCAGCCCTTCTTTTCTCCTTAGCCAAGTCTTCAGCCTTACAGGCTCTGTCTACAGATGTAATAAATTCTTTCAATTCAAGGACACCAATGAACAACTTTATATCTTCATTTAGCCCGTCCTCAAGCCTCTTACACATAATGGCTTCTAAGGATACACAATCTCGAGCGTACTTACTGAGTCTCACAAACTCACGCTTGTATTCAGTTACTGTCATCTTTCCTTACTTCAGTTTAAGGAATTCCTTTCTCTTCTGGTCAATAAATCTTTGACTTATATATTTCTTTCAAAACACTTCTTGAAAGAACTCCCATGTGATCCTTTCCCTTGGTACCACCGACACAAGAGTATTCCACCACTGGTAAGCGGAATCTCTCAAAAAGGAAACTACACACTTCATGCACTCTTCAAGTGTGCACGATAGCTCATCAAACACCTGAATGGTGTTTTGAGCCAGAACTCTGCTATTTCTGGATCATCGTCCATACTAGCCCTAAATTCCTCGACTCTTTGCTTCTGAATCCTATCAACCGGAGGCTTTTCTCTTCTTACAACTTCTACTACTTGGAGAGATACATGAGTAGGTTGAGGAATAGGCAGGGGTAGAGGAGGTGGAGCATTCAAATTTGCTCGAACGTACTCTATGTATCAATTACTCATCATTTGGAGAAAGGCTTTTAGGCCTCTTCCCCCTGACCCAAAGTCTTGGGTCTACTTTCAACTGGCGCAGTCCCTTGCATGGGAGTCAGCGCATTACTTGCAGTATCATTAGATACAACTCGATCGGGATTAGGATCCATTGACTATATCAAATACAATTTAAAATGTCAAGAGTCGTCACACTATCATTACATAACCACTCTTTTGTATGGCATGTGCAGCTAGACTTATACTCACGCTATGTTATTCTAAGAGCTGACTAAATCGTAGCTCCGATACCACTAAACGTAACACCTCTTACCCATGTCCGATGATGGGACTGGATGCGAGGCATTACCATGCCTAACCTTACTTGAATGTGTAGTAACGGGCTATAACATTTTGCTCAAAAACCCATTTCTTTCTCATTATTGGCCTTTGTGGCCCTAAACATACCTCTAAGAAGTTTCTAGATTTAACTAAGGACTTTTACGAACTTGGAAAAATTTTCATCAAAATAGGGGCCATACGCTCGTGTTAAACTAGGGACACACCAATGTGCCCCTAAAACATGCCCGTGTCTTTCACCCGTGGTCGACACTGACTAATTTCACACGGCCTTGACACGCCCGTGGCCCTGGCCTGTGTGCCAAACCTTGTCATTCTGACTTATCCATATGGTCTATACATACGCCCGTGTGCTTCAGTCGTGTGGCAATTTAAATTTCAAATGCAAGGTGCAGACCTCACACACTGGGCATATGCCCATGTGCTAGCCATGCCTCCCTGATCGTTGTTTTGTTGAGTCTTAAAATTTATAAAAAGAATGATCGAACCTGGAAACTAACTAAGACAACGATAGAGTTAAGAGCACTTATCTAACAGTAGTATAGTTTAGGCAAGACCGAAATATCGAATCCCAAAGGAACCAAAAGTACTAATACTAACTCTCTTTTTATTACCTAGCCTAAGAATTAAGGGAATTTGTTGTTTAATCTAAATTAACTAACTACTAAACTAAAAACCGAAGACATTGAAGAATGAAATTTAGAAAATAACTTGAGGAAAAACCAAGTGATTAAGACGACACCCAAGGAAGAATCTATCTAGACTTCACTTGTTATCTAACACTGAACCAGACGATTTATTCACTTGACTTAATCTGTAAGATTCCCTAACATATATTAATCCCTCTCTCAAGGTGACTAACGTCTAACCCTAGGTTGATTAATTGAAATCTCTTTCTAATTAAAACCCCTAGAATTGCATTAACTTGATCTATGGACTCCCATATTAGGTTTCACCCTAATCTGGTAAAATCTCGTCACCGTATCTCTAGGCGCGCGACCAACTTCACTTAATTATGCTAGATCTACTCTTAGGCAGGGACTTTTTCTCCTCCACCTAAGCACATCATACTTGATTTGATATCCCAGAAATATCAACACAAGAATTAAGAACACATAATTAAGAACAAGTCAAATATTTATCATATAGTTCAGAAAACAATAACAAGATTCATCTTAGGCTTCATCCCCCTCAGGTATCTGAAGGTTTAGTTCATAATTGCAAAAGAAAACATCTCAAAAGAAAAGATAACACAAAACATAAGAAATCCTTAAAACCCCCTGAAGGAATTGAAGGAGAGATCCGCCGTCTTGAGTATAATTCTAGCTTCTTGAGATGAATCAACTGGCTATCTTCTAGTAAATCTCCACAAATCTACCCTCCTTGGCCTAACTGGACGCCCCTTAACTAAAGCTCTGGGTTCCTCCTTTTTAGGTTATACTTAGGGTGTTTATATAGGCTTTTGAATGTGTTTCTTTGCCCCTAAATATCCTATTCGAGTGAAACTTCTCTTTGTCACGACAGGGACACGCCCATGGCACACGCCCATGTGAATCGTGGCTAGGCCATGTTCAATCCTGCTGAAGAGGCACGTCCGTGTGTTTCAATTTTAGGCTATGGTCGAGTCTACTGAAGAGACACGCCGTGTGTTTCAGGGTCCAAGCCGTGTTAGAGTAAATTAGGGAGGCATGGTCGTGTGGTCTTGGGTTCAAGCTGTGTCGATTTCCATTTTGACCCAATTTGGTCTGTTTTAGGCCTGTTTCTCTTTCTTTTCATCCTTCGGTGGTCTCCTGAGTATAAAACATGAAAACAACAGATTAAGAGAACCAAATTACATAATTCAAGGGATAAATCATCCAAAAGTATGCTAAATGTGGGCCTAAAATATGTTACTTTTATAGTTTATCAAATACCACCACACTTAAGCTTTTGCTTGTCCTCAAGCAAAATTCTCAACTTACAACTAAAACGATCTTTCCACAATTCATAATTCTCATCAACAATGTCTCATCATAATTCATAGACAATTCATTCATGGATAATTTAACTCAAAAACTCCTAAAGATTCAAACAATTCTAAGTCATATATTTGCCGCACGAAAGCATAGGTGTCTCCCCTTATCTAAATAATTATTGTTGATTCAAAACCGACAAGGATTAACATTCTCACTAAAGATTCACTCAAAGCGCTCGAAGTGTTTAAGGTTCAAGAATAAACACTCATAAGCCGAACCTAAAAAGTTAATCCCATAGGCGTGTCTAAAAGTCAAATCTCCACCACTGTAATATGAGATGATACACAAATCAAAAGGTCTTTAATAGGGTTGTAACGAGGCTTGGGTTAATGGTGTGGATAAAGACTAAATTAGAGGGGTTAGAATCGAGATTGAATTGACAAATTATCTAACTAGAAAAATGAACTAATAGCCTGAATAATTACATCACATGAAAATTTAAAATACTAATAATACAAGATTCTTCTTCAAGATGTTGAATTTAAACGTATAAGCTCTTAGAACATAGAAATAATAATGAATATACTTCGTGTGTGTTTTTTTTAGAACAAGTCAAATGCCGAGTTTACTAATAAAATAATTAGGCAACTGATCAAATCAAATCTCAATACAAGGGTAGTCAAAAAGAGTGGTGATAACAAATACGAGCGGGGTTTTTAGTTAATATTAGTGGGTGAATCAATAAAAAGAATTGTTATGATCAAAGGGGTTCACTAGTGGTTAATTATGAAGGTAGGCTTTTTAGTGGAGTGAGTGGGTTAAAACCTAGGTACCATTATCATTTCTGTACATCAAATCAAAGTGTGGTCTTGACATGTATAATCGAGGCAAGTTCTAGAATAACAATTCAGTGTTGACACACTCATAATCAATAAAGTGAGCATGAAAAGGAATATATGCTCTATAAGGCTCAAAATCTCACAAAATTTTGGGTTTTTGACATCAATCCTTGTAAATTTGAAACTTCAAGGTAATATTCAAATTCAGTTCAATAACCTAGAAAATTTTTTATTCTTGAAAAATGGAATTATCATGCTTGATTCTCTAGTATCTTAAAGTTTAAATCATCAATGCACAATTAACTATGACTTAATCTAAGACATATCAATAAAAATCATAAATCAATTAAAATTTCATACTAATTAGTAACATGAGAAAATTACTTAAGAACAACGCATAATTCAGGTATTTTCAAATAATGCTATAGTTAACCCCCCACACACTTAAGTTGTACATTGCCCTCGATGTACAAAGATATATAATATCACTTAGTAAGATAATCAAAAGAGAGGGCGAGAAGTGAAATTTCCTAAATTATGGATGAATTCCTTGGAAGATGTTCCATGACAAATGTGATGACTACGTATAAACGATGCTTTCGTTCCTTGAGTGATCCATTAAATCTATTTAACCTGTGAAGTCATTAGGTAAATTTAATGAAATGATGTCATTATGGAGACTTAAGGTTAGATATCCAGTGATGAATTAAGATAAAAATACTAATGAAACTTTCAAGTTTTCAGACAGTAGATTAAAATAAAATTAAACAGAAAAAATAGAAAAATTAAAAAGAAAGGACTCGAAGTCCTCTGCATCATCTAGGCCTTGAGGCACGGGTGGTGATGATATATGAAGGTGATGACAGATCTGCTGAAGAGTCGCGTCAATGTTGTCGAATCGTCGAGTGGTGTTATTGAATTGCTGCGTACAGTACTGCTCCAACTGAGTGAGACTTGTAGAAATCTCGAAACTGAAATAGCCGAATGAACTATTCGGTAACTCTGTTGCGGTGCTTTCTATGGTGGAGGAACATCCTCAAGAATGTCCTCAGGCTCCTCCTCGTCGGTGGAGGGTTTCAATCGATATTGAGGAGGATTAGTTCCATGTCGATGTTGGATCATTCTCATGTGTAACTGTAACACCCCAAACCCGGCCTAGAAGTTAGGCACAAACCTGGCGTGTCACATTGAAGGAAGTTGAAAAGCTAAGCAATTGTTTAGAAAAGATTTATCAGATTTTTGAACTCTGAGTTCATTGTTTTTTTCAAAAAAATGTGATTTCCTAAATGACCGTTTAAAAGTTGTTATTATTTTGAAAACTGTTTTGTTATGCAAGTTGAACTTGCATCATTGCGTAAACATGATATTTTAGAAAATGATTGCTAATGTTTTAGGAAAACCCCGTATTTATAAGTTTAACAATTATAAATGAAAAATTATAAAAAAATAAACCAATAGCCTTATTACAAAATATTAACCCAAAATAAATAATCTAAAATTAAGGTAAAATCAAAATTTCTAAAGTTCACGAGTACTATCTCTCGATGTATAGCCACCCCCTTGCCACTTATGTGGCGTCACTTTGCCACTACTCCACACACTCCACTTGTGTCATTTTCTCCACATTTTATTCTTAAAGCCTACCTACTAACTCCCAGGTTTTTATTCACCTAAAACCAAAATTTTTCCTAAGCCCAAGTTTGATCCCGGGACTTCATAGAAGCCCCCTAACCTTCCAAAATCACTCACCTACTAGATCCAACTTGTATTAAAGCTGTTCTCTTATTCTCAAAAATTTTAAACACTACTACACCCAAGGCCTATTGGGCCTAATTCTACTAAGCCCAACTTTGGGATGTTACAAATCTACCCGCTTAAAGAAATTTCATCCTCGAAATTTCCAACTATAGGAACAGTCACACATCCTAACCTGCCATACTACGCTCTTGCTGCGCATCTGATCTTAATAACACTAATACACTTTTTAACTAAATCTCAAAGCTTTTTCCTCACAACTAGATACCTAACCGCAGAAGCACATAGAAGTTTATCACAAATGCACATAGTTCCAATATTCAAGCAACTCATCCAAACAGAACACACACAGAATAAATACCAACATATAGTCATTACAGCATATAACAGAGCATAAGGTCAGGAAACTTACGGATTTTGTGCCAGACTTTCAATAAAGATACTTTTTTTTAAAAACAAATTTCAAATAACTTTCAAAAATATTTTGAACCCATTCCATAGCCGAGTTTTGCAACCTAGGCTCTGATACCACAATTGTAACACCCCAAACCCAGCCTAGAAGTTAGGTCCAAATTTGGCGTGTCACATTGAAGGAAGTTGAAAATCTAAGAAATTGTTTAGAAAAGTTTTATCAGAATTTTGCACTCTGAGTTCATTGTTTGTTTCAGAAAAACGTGATTTGCTAAATGACCGTTTAAAAGTTGTTCTTATTTTGAAAAACTGTTTTGTTATGAAAGTTGAACTTGCATCATTGCGTAAACATGATATTTTAGAAAACGATTGCTAATGTTTTTAGAAAACCCCGTATTTATAAGTTTAACAGTTATAAATGAAAACTTAGAAAAAAATAAACCAATGGTCTTATTACAAAATATTAACCCAAAATAAATAATCTTAAATTATGGTAAAAATTGAAATTACTAAAGTTTACGAGTAGTATCTCCAATGTATAGCCACCCCCTTGCCTCTTATGTGGCGTCACTTTGCCACTACACCACACATTCCACTTGTGTCATTTTCTCCACAATTTATTCTTAAAGCCTACCTACTAACTCCCAAGGTTTTATTCACCTAAAACCAAAATTTTTCCTACCCCAAGTTTGATCTTGGGACTTCATGAAGCCCTAATCTTCCAAAATCACTTACCTACTAGATCCAACTTATATTAAAGCCATTCTCTTATTATCAAAAATTTAAACACTACTACGCCTAAGGCCCATTGGGCCCAATTCTACTAGGCCCAACTTTGAGATGTTACAGTAACATTGTCTAGATGCCTTATGGTGTCATCTAACCTAGTAGTGTAAGGGAGGAGGTTTGGGCATCGGTGTTGAGGAGTCTGAAATATCAAGCCAAGCGTGTGATGTAGGGCCCCATAGAGATGACTCTCTCCTGTGTTGCTCTGTCTGGTGTTGAATGGCGCGGGCTAGGAAATAGGCCAAGTTAGAAACGTGTCTGTTTAACATGCACCACAGGTAGTAGGCATCATGAGTATTGATGATGCCAATGCTTTCTCGCCGACCTGTAAGTGTATGGGGCTAGAATAGAATATACGTATCTCAGGGGCGGGACAAGAGCTATCGCCTTGAAGCGGCTGGGGTCGTAATTACCTCTGTCGGGGGCAATCTTGTACCAATAGCTTACGGGGGTGCGATGAATATGGGAGTGTAGCTCGAAGAGATTATTCTTTGCTACAAAGTCTTTTGTATAAAGTCCTAGTTCAGCTCCGAACTGTGGTACATTCAGCTGTCATATAGTGCCTCAAATATAGAATTGTATTGTACTAGGATCATCGTGGTTTGTCATTACCATCTAAAGTTGAAACGTTGAGCAGAACTCTAGAGTGAATTATAGGTATGTCGGCAGGATTATGCTAAAGAATTTGTCCCACTGATCAATGGTTAAGAGAGCTCGTACATCGTCGGCAAGATGGACCTATTCCAAAGTAGCCCAATCGATACATCTCCCTGTGTCGAGGGATCGTGTACGGAGTATTTTATAACAGTCTTCTTGGGCTCCTGGGGAAATTTTAGGAACGGGTGGCATACTTCGGTTGTTACGCTTGCAGAGGATAAACCAGGTCCTTTACGTTTTTTAGACGTAGTGGCTGTGATAAACCGTAAAAGTAACATATTTTAATCCCATATTTATTATGCTTTGGGATAATTTATCCTTGATTTATGTAAAAAGGTGCTCTTAATCCTTTCTTTTCATGTATTACACTCAGGAAAGCACCAAAGGATAAAAAGAATAGAAAACGGGCTTAAAAAGAACCGAATTGGGCCAACTCACAAAATCGGCACAGTCTGGACTACAAGCCACACGGCTGTGCCTCGCCAATCATCTAGGACACGGCCTCAACCCTAATTTACATGGTCGCGGCCCAACCGACAAGTCCAAACACGGCCTGGCCACGACTTACAGGCGTGTGCCATGGTCGTGCCTCTACCGCAGGAAAGAGCAATTTCACATGGAATTGGATGCTTGAAGGCAAAAAACATACTCCTAAGTCTACTTAAACACCGTAATAGTAATTCTGCTTGAAGCAGATACGTAGAAGCCAAGTAAAACATCTCAAGGCCTATATAAACACCCCAAGGCAGCTATTCTAGGGGGTCACAATTTGGCAGAAGCCTTCTGCAAGAGCTTTTATTCAGGGAATTACTCGAAGATAGCCAGTTGATCCATCTCAAAAAGCCAAAGTTCTACTCAAGACAGAGGATCTCTTATTCAATTCCTACAAGGAGTTTTATGGATTTTTTAATTTTTGTTTTATCTTTTCTCTTGAGATGTTTTCTTATTTTTTTCTGAACTAAACCCTTTAGATACCTGAAAGGGATGAAATCTAGATGAATCTTGTTATTTGATTTTTTGAGTTATATGATAAATACTTAGTTTGTTCTTAATTATGTTGCTTAATCTAATATGATGTGCTTAGGTAGAGGAGGAATAGACCCTGCCTAAGAGTAGATCTAGCATAATTAAGCAGAGTTGATCGCACGCCTAGAGATAGGGTGACGACATTTTACTGGATTAGGGTGAAATCTAATATGGGAGTCTATTGATCGATTTACTGCTATTCTAGGGGGATATTATAAGAGAACGAGGCTTCCATTAATTAACCTAGATTTAGACGTTATTCACCTCGAGCGAGGGTTTAATATAGGTTAGGGAGTCTTACGGATCAAGCTAAGTAAAGAAATCATATGATTCAGGAGTTAATTAACAAGTGAAGTTTAGGTGGATTCTTCCTGAAGGTATCGTCGTGATCAATTGAGTTTTTCCTAAAGTTATTTCTCAATCCACTCTTTTTTCTTAGTGTCTTTAGGGTAGTAGTTGTTAGTTTAATTTAGTTTAAAGCAACTTCACTATATTTTTAAGGTTAAATAATAAAAAGAAAGTTAGTATTAGTACTTTTAGTTCCTTTGGGTTTGACAATCTAGTCTTGCCTAAGCTATACTACTGTTTAATAGGTACACTTGCCTTTAATCGTTGTCAGAGTTAGTTTCTAGGTTCGATCATTCTCTTTATAAATTTTAAAATTATGATTTACAACGATCAAGTTTTTTGGCGCCGTTGCCGGGGAACTAAAATATTAAGAAAGCTCTACTTTTATTACTTTAGCCATTATTTTTTATTTTTATTATTTTGAAAAATACTTTTATTTTTATTTTTATTTATTTTCACTGATTTTCTATCTTTCTTTCTTTACTTACAAGGTACCTCTAGTTTATGACTAGAAGGAACCCGAGAGGACCTTTGGTATACGACAGTGATATTGAAGCTATCGCTCGAAGAAATCGCAGAGAAATCAAGCGAGCCCTAAATTACACAGAGGAAAATCAAGAAGGCAGATCCAAGCCTACTGAAGGGATGGACAAAAGTAATCCACAACCACAGGATATGGGGGATAACAATGCTCCACGTACTATGTTTGATTATGCTAAACCCAATTTAATAGGAGCAAAATCAAGTATTATTATGTAACACCCTGGATTTTGGGGTTCTATTTTAATGTGTGTTGGGTGCGTATGCCATGTTTTGTAGTTGCTTGGATGTGTT
This sequence comes from Gossypium rotundifolium, assembly GCA_025506655.1. Lineage (NCBI taxonomy): Eukaryota > Viridiplantae > Streptophyta > Magnoliopsida > Malvales > Malvaceae > Gossypium > Gossypium rotundifolium. The sequence goes on along the minus strand of CP106732.1, from coordinate 30,854,244 downwards.
TGGGGTCCCGGGAAGGCTTGGGGTTAAGCTTAAGCCTTACTAAAAATTTCTATTTTAGGCACTTTAGGGGAGAACTGGCTGGGATAGGCTTTATGAGTTATTGCTCGTGTTTAATTGACACAAGTGAAGAGTTGGTGAAGTGGCAGAGAGGCGCCACTTAGAGTGCTTAAAGTGACGCCACAAGGAGCAGTGAGGGAGCTGGTTCGAGTAGCATAGATTATAATTTTTTTTTGGGAATTTATTTTGGTGTTAGGATGGGAAGTGGTGGATTCAGCTAGGGACCTTGAAGAGTGGGTGTTGAATGAGTCAAAGGTGTTTGAATGAGTGGATGAGAGGTGATGGGGTAGAGTTGAAGAGGCCAATCGGTTTGAATGGGTGTTAGGGAGTACTTTGTGGAGAAAATTAAGGAATTTGGAGTGGGGTAAAGTTGGTAGCTGAAATTTTGAGTAGTGTTAGGGGGTAGGACTTCCATATTGGTAAAGGGGTTAGATGCCGAAACTTACGTGTGTTTAGTAGCTTGTGTATGTGTTGAGGTTCTCTTTTTGCATTTGGGGTGTGTTCCTCTTTCAGTACTTTTCTTGTTCTAATTGCCGATTTTTCCCAAGGTTGCTTATTGGTCATCTCTTCTTTGGTAAGTCGTAACCTGTTGGGATATTCTTTCCTTTCTATTTCTTTCTTTTTCTCAATTTTTTCTTTTCCCCAAGCTCCCAACCTTTGCCAAATTTGCTCAAGCCTTTTGTCATATTTTTTTCTTTAGTTCTTTCCTCTTCTACTCTAAAGTCGTAGGACCTTTTTGTTCTTCTTCTCTTTTGTTTTCTTGATTCATTCTTCCAAGCCGAACCATATCCCTCATTTTCCTTCTTGACCTAATCATCATCCTCCATCACTCATCTTTCTCTAAATTCTTTTGTTTTAGCCAAATTTCCCTAGCCCTTCTTCTTTTTCTTTTTAATCAAATAATTTTCTGTTGATCTTTTCTCTCGTTCTTTGATGTTAATCGATTGTCAGGGTGGTGACTTAAATCATCTATACCTTCTGCCATCTTTTATCTCGTTTCTACCTAGTCAAACCAAAGTCAGATCTGCACATTCTCTATCGACATTTGGGTGATTGTCAAATATAGATTCTAATTTGGATAAGGGATCTTCCTCACTTTACTTCTTGTTCTCTTTCTTTCCACTTTGGGCTATTAAACCAAAGGTGTTTATGTGGTGTTTTGGTGCTTTGGCCGAATGTAAGAGGGACTTCGCTTTCATACTCCTACTTGCATTTGGTCAGCGGTTGGCAGATTTTGGTAAGTGGTGTTGGCCAAATGATGGTAGGAGGGTTTATGTTATTCATTTGGCTAAGAGGCCATCTCTCCTAATCTATTTTTCTTTCTATCAACTGATTCTTACTTGGTATTTGCATAGGTGCTCAATCAACTTCTTAATCCAAGACTTAAAGCCTCCGGGTTCTGTCGATCTAGGTAAGAAATCTTTTCATATCGAGCGTCTATTCTTATTTTCACTAATTCAAAGCCTTAACCTGGTCTTCTGACCAAGACCTTTTTCATGGAATCAAGTGCTAGCCAAACAAAGGAGGGGGTTGGACTCGTAGTCTCTACCCCTAAGTTTAAAAAATGAACGATTCAGCTCTTTGTGATTTTCCACATGGTTGTGGGCGACTTTGGAATGGGATCGGCAGATTGTTGCGATTCTTGCGAGTGGGAGTGTTAACAAGGTCGATAGTTTGGTTCTCTGTGTTTATAGGTGTGTAAATATTCACACTCTTTTGTTATTAAAATGTGTTATTAATTGTTTGAGGCTGAAAATCCAATGTGACTAAATGAAAAGTCGTTATACCTTTATGGGTATAGTTGGGATACCAAGTAAGAACCTTATTGTTCTATTTGTGAGTACATAAATGTATGCCATAATATATTGGTTATTTAACAGCATGTTGCATTCATTTCATATGTATGTTATGCATGGGTTGGTTTATGATGAAAATGAGAAGTGCTATTAAAGTCTGTCATAGTGGTTTGGTACCACAGTGGGTTGACCCCACACATATTGATTAGTGACTAAGTCTCATTGGTTTGGTACCACAACGGTTTGGTACCACATACATACGTGTTAATTCTGTGACTCGTCCCAATGGTTTGGTACCACAGTGAGTTGGCCCCACATACATGATTATCAGGGATTGTCACCAGTGGTTTGGTACCACAAGTGGGTTGGCCCTATGGAGGGTTGATTATAGAAATCCCCGTGTTTTGGAATGCAGGTGGCGTGTAGAGGATGGATAATTAGGTTGGGTTGGGTTACATTGCATTCATATTCCGTGTAATTACGATTATGGACTAGGAGCCATTATGTGATATAGGGGACTTACACACTGAATCTTGGTGACTCGCCCCTCTGCTTAACTTTGTAGGTAGTCAGTAGATCGTGGATCTAGGAGTCGAGGCAGACTCCTTGAGGCCATAACATGTTTATTTTCTGTTAACTCATTTTCTTTCTTAAATTATTTTAATTGGGATTTTAGATTATGTAATAAGGCCTTCTTAAACTGATATTTGGGTTATAATATTTAGTATTTACTTTTGGTACGACTTTAACTTATTTTTAACACGAAAGTTAACCTGAAGATTTCAAAACGGAGGTAGCACTAAATAACTATTTTCTCACAAGTGCTAACCAAGATAACAAACTTAATACAACTCAACCTGGAAAAGTTTCCTATAATTGTAAACCACAGTTTTTAAAACATCGCCTAAACGAAAACTTTACTAACTTCCGACATTTCTCCTAAAATAAAAAAAAATTGTTTTACGACTTTACCATGTGACATACCAGATCTGGTCGTAACGTCTAGACCAGGTTTGGGGTGTTACAATTTTGGTCTCGAGCCTGGCTACAAAACTCGACTGTGGAATGGGTTCAAAACTGTTTAAAAAGTTGATTTAAAGTGTTGTATAAAGAAAATGTGATAGTGTTCTCATTGTTGGTAATTTTACATGAAATAATTATGTTGTGTTATGAATGCTAATACTAGGAGATCTAAACTTTAGAGACTGGAACCTTTAGGTGTAGATACGAATCATCGAGAATCATTTTTAATGCTATTCTTTTTCATAAGACTGCTTGGTATTAAACAGTGAAAGAGAGCACTAACTCATAAAACTCTTAATCAGATTAAGTCATATCAGTAGCCATGAGTACTAGGGGGCATGGACGTGTTGTGCGCGGCCGTGGTAGAGGCTGGAGTATTAAGTCTGAACCTTTGGAATCTGTACATCGATCAGAAGGTGATGTACCAGTATCGCCAGTTGCGGAAGTGGAGTTTCAAGATCAAACAGGCGGGGACGATGTTGTGTCTCAGGTAATGTTATGGGTGTTGGAGAGAGTTGCTAGAGCGAGCATGGGTTTGGGGGCTCAAAAATCTATGTCTGAGCGACTTCGAGCAAATGAAGTGGAAATGTTTAGGGGCATTTCTAGTGTAGCTCCCAATGTGGCCGAATATTGGTTGGAAGTAGTTGAGCGTATAATGGATGATCTTGATTTTACGGAGGAGGAGAAGTTGAAAAGGGTCGTGTCTCTTCTTCAGGACGAAGCGTATCAGTGGTGGCTTATGGTCAGGGATGGATCAGTGGCTGACCGTATTACCTGGGATTTCTTCAAGATAGCATTCCAAGGGAAGTACATCGGATCAACTAATGTGGACGCACAGTATAAGGCATTCCTGAATTTGGTTCAGGGGAATAGATCGGTGGTTGAGTATGAGGTGAAATTATTATATCTTAGTCGTTATGCGGGGTATTGTTGCCACAGACCATGAGCATTGCGTTCGATTTGAGGATGGTCTGAGGGATGAGCTACGAGTGTTAATAGCTCCACAGCGAGAAAGGGAATTTGCTAACTTAGTGGAAAAGGCCAAGATAGCTAAGAAGGTGAAGCGGTCCAAAAAGCAGAACCAAGATAGGGATAGAGTCAGAAATAAAAGGAATTTTGGATCATCAGGGTCAGTAGGAGGCTTTCATAAGAGGTCTAGGTTGAATGGACCGAGTCGTGTTGCGAGACCTGTTGTAGATAATCGGCCTCAGAGGTGTGCTTGATGTGGTAAATTTCATTTGAGTGAGTGTTGGACGAGTAATAGAGGATGCTTTAGGTGTGGGTCTACTAATCATTGGATAAAAGACTGTCCACAAGAGTCGGACAGAGAGCGACTAGTGGGTCAGAGTTATATTCAGTCTGGTAGAGGCAGTTCGCAATCACAGAGGGGTCGTGGTCCAGCTATGGGAGGTAATAGTTTTGGCCGGGGATATGGAGCACCGGGTAGAGGTACTAGGAATGCAGATGTGAGACAGCCTAGATTGGTCTATGCAGTTAGGCGCCGAGAGGAGGGTGATGCACGGGACGTCATAACTGGTACGTTCTATATTTATGGGTTGCCATATACTACATTAATTGATATTGGGTCGACATTTATATGTTGCTAGTGTGATATCTAGAACTTTAAACTTAGACTCTAAGATTGCTTCTAGGGAGATGACTATACTTTGCCTTTTAAGACAATCGGTTGTAGTGAATACACTCTTTAGGAAGGTGCCATTAGAGGTTCAAGGGATGGTTTTTTCGGCTGATCTGATGGAATTATCGTTTGGGGAGTTTGACTTAATCTTAGGTATGGACTGGTTAGTGAAGTATGGAGCAAATTTGGATTGTGCAGCTGAGCGTATGGTGTTAAGAACTTCTGAGGATGATGAGGTGGTGGTGTTAGGAGAAAGGAGAAACTACTTGTCTAATGTAGTTCTATTTTAAAAGCTGAAAGAATGGTGAGGAAGGGATGTGAGGCATTCATAATCTTTGTTTTTGCTCTGGAGGCCAAGGAATTAACTGCGGGGAGGTTAGAACAGTGAAAGAGTTTCCTGATGTTTTCCCAGAAGAGCTTCTAGGACTACCTCCGGATCGTGAGGTGGAATTCGGTATTGATCTTCTTCCAAGGACAATGCCCGTATCGATTGCCTCGTATAGAATGGCGCCAAAGGAGTTGGTGGAATTGAAAGCTCAAATTTAGGAACTGTTGGATCGGGGTTTTATTTGACCAAATGTATCACCTTGGGGAGCGCCAACGCTATTCATTAAGAAGAAGGATGGATCAATGTGTATGTGCATTAACTACTGTTAGTTGAATAAGTTAACCATCAAGAACAAGTACCCGCTACTGAGGATTGACGATTTGTTCGATCAGTTGAGGGGGGATTCAGTCTTCTTGAAGATAGATTTGAGGATATCATTAGCTTAAAGTCAAGGAAGCGGATATTCATAAGATGGCTTTTCGAACTTGCTATGGCCATTATGAATTCCTGGTGATGCCATTTGGGTTGACCAATGCACCAGCAGTGTTTATGGACATGATAAACCGGGTATTCCAACCCTATCTAGACCGATTTGCTGTGGTATTTATAGACGGTATTTTGGTATATTCCAAGATGGAAGAAGATCATGATTCGTCTCTTCAGGTAGTTCTGCAGATTCTGAGGGAGAAACAATTGTACGCCAAATTCAGTAAGTGTGAATTTTGGTTGAAAGAGGTTACCTTTTGGGCCATGTAGTATCTATTGAGTTAATTAGAGTTGATCCTCGAAAAATTGAAGGTGTGTTGGATTGGAAACAACCTAAGTCCGTGGCAAAGATTTGAAGTTTCTTGGGTTTGGCATGTTACTACAGAAGGTTCGTTGAGGGTTTCTATTTGATTACAGCACCATTAACCAAGCTATTGTGGAAAGGGGTACCGTTTGTATGGTCTGATAAGCAACAGGACAGTTTTGAGAAGTTGAAGAAGATCTTCACTGAGGCTCCAATTTTGATACAGCCTGAGGCCGGGAAGGTGTTTGTTGTTTACTACAATGCGTTACACATAGGTTTGGGATGTGAGTTGATGCAGGAAGGGAAGGTGGTGTCATATGCATCTCAACAGTTGAGACCGCATGAGGTGAATTATCCTACACATGATCTGGAATTGGCTTTAGTAGTGTTTGCTTTGAAGATCTGGGGACATTACATGTATAGAGAGAAGTCCGTTACCTACACCGACCACAAGAGTTTGAAATATCTACTTACTCAAAAGGAGTTAAATTTAAGAGAGTGGAGGTGGATTGAGTTATTGAAGGACTACGATTGCTTGATCGAATATCACCTAAGTAAAGCTAATGTGGTGGCGGATGCGTTAAGTCGGAAGATAATAGCAGATTTGAGGGTGATGTTTGCTCATCTCAGCTTATACGATGATGGAAGTCTATTAGCTGAACTCCAAGTGAAGCCTTCTTGGGTCAGTCAGATTAAAGAAAGTAGTTGGTGGACGAAGCCTTGAGTGCTCGACTTTTGCAAGTACAGAATGGTGAAGTAGAGGATTATAGTCTAAACAGTGATGGGGTTTTGTGTTTCTGTGGAAGGCTCTGCATGCCGAGGGATGATGGGTTAAGACAGACGATTCTTTAGGAAGTGCATAGTAGCCCATACGCTATGCATCCTAGAGGAAGTAAGATGTACTAGGATCTACGTGAACAGTTCTGGTGGCCTAGATTGAAGAGAAAAGTTATGGAGTTTGTAGGAAAGTGTTTAACATGTAAGCAGGTAGAAGTCGAACATCAGTTGCCTTTGGGGTTATTGCAGCCTGTGAAGATTCCATAGTGGAAATGGGAGAGGATCACTATGGACTTTGTTAGTGGGCTACCTCTTACGCCTACTAGGAAAGATTTGGTATGAGTGATTGTCGATCGATTGATGAAGTCCGCTCATTTCATACCAGTTCATGTTGACTACTCTCTACAAAAACTAGCTAAGCTATATATAGCAGAGGCTGTAAGGCTACATGGGATACCAGTGTCGATCATATCGGATAGAGACCCTAGGTTTATGTCGCATTTTTGGAAAGCACTGCATCAAGCTTTGGGTACAAGGTTGGATTTGATCTGACGTTTCATCCACGAGACAGACGAGACGGATCGAGAGAGGGTAATTCAGATCGTGGAAAATATGTTGAGGGGCTGTGTTATCGACTTCAAGGGTAGTTGGGAGGAGTTTCTAAGGTTGGTAGAATTTATGTACAACAATAGCTATCAGTCCAGTATTCAGATGGCACCGTATGCAGCATTGTATGGTCAAAGGTGTCGCACCCCTACTTGTTGGACAGAGTTGGGTGAGCGACAATTATTGGGTCTAGAATTGGTTTCTGAAACAGAGGACAAGGTTAAGTTGATCCGGACTCGGTTGAAGGAAACTTCTGACAGGCAAAAGTCCTATGCTGATCTGAAGCGTAAGGACATTGATTTTTCAGTGGGTGACCAGTTTTCTTAAAAGTGTCACCGTGGAAGAAAGTTCTAAGGTTTGGACAGAAGGGTAAGCCAAGCCCGCAGTTCATCGGGCCTTACTGTGTGTTGAAGCGTATAGGACCAGTAGCTTTTCAGCTCAAGCTACCTTCGAAATTAAGTCAGATTTATGATGTATTTCATGTTTCAATGCTAAGGCGCTACTGTTCGGATCCATCTCATGTTGTGCCAGTGGAATAAATCGAAGTAAGACTGATCTATCCTTTGAGGAGAAACCAGTTCAGATATTGGATCGTGATATTAAGGTACTACGAAGGAAGACGATTCTGTTGGTTAAAGTGTTGTGGCAGAATCATGGTTCAGAGGAAGCCACATGGGAGCTAGAGGATACGATGCAACAACAATACCCTCATCTCTTCTGACCAGGTAATTTCGAGGCTAAAATTTCTTTAAGGGGGTAGAATTATAACCCCATGGATTTTGGGGTTCAGTTTTAATGTGTGTTGGGTGCGTATGCCATGTTTTGTAGTTGTTTAGATGCGTTTGGGGATCTCGGAAGGCTTGGGGTTAAGCCTAAGCCTTGCTGAAAATTTTTGTTTTAGGCACTTTAGGGGAGAACTGGCTAGGATAGGCTTTATGAGTTATTGCCTGTGTTTAGTTCACACAAGTGAGGAGTTGGTGAAGTGGCAGAGATGCGCCACTTAGAGTGCTTGAAGTGATGCCACAATGAGCAGTGAGGGAGCTGGTTCGAGCAGCATGGATTACATTTTCTTTTAGGAATTTATTTTGGTGTTAGGATGGGAAGTGGTGGATTCGGCTAGGGACCTTGAAGAGTTGGTGTTGAATGAGTCAAAGGTGTTTGAATGAGTGGATGAGAGGTGATGGGGCAGAGTTGAAGAGGTCAATCAGTTTGAATGGGTGTTAGGGAGTACATTATGGACAAAAATAAGGAATTTGGAGTGGGGTATAGTTGTTAGCCGAATTTTTGAGTAGTGTTAGGGGGCAGGATTTCAGTATTGGTAAAGGGGTTAGATGTGAAACTTATGTGTGTTTTTAGTAGCTTGTGTATGTGTTGAGGTTCTCTTTCGACATTTGGGGTGTGTTCCTCTGTCAGCACTTTTCTTATTCTAATTGCCCATTTTTCCCAAGGTTGCTTATTGGTCAGCTCTTCTTTGGTAAGTCGTAACCTGTTGGGGGCATTATTTCCTTTCTATTTCTTTTTTTTTTCTCAATTGCTTCTTCTCCCCAAGCTCCCAACCCTTGCCGAATTTGATCAAGCCTTTTGTCATCTTTTTTTTTCTTTAGTTCTTTCCTGTTCTACACCAAAGCTGTAGGACCCTTTTTTTCTTCTTCTCTTTTGTTTTCTTGCTTCATTCTTCCAAGCCGAACCACATCCCTCATTTTCCTTCTTGACCGAATCATCATCTTCCATCACTCCTCTCTCTCTAAATTCTTTTGTTTTAGCCAAATTTCCCTAGCCCTTCTTCTTATTTCTTTTTAATCAAACCATTTCTTGTTGATCTCTTCTCTCATTCCTTGGTGTTAATCGATTGTCAGGGTGGTGACTTAAATCATCTGTACCTTCTGCCATCTTTTATCTCGTTTCTGCCTAGTCGAACCAAAGACGAATCTTCACCTTTTCCATTGACTTTTGGGTGATTACCGAATATAGATCTCTCATTTGACATATTATAGTTTTGGTAAGGGATCTTCCTCACTTTACTGCTCATTCTCTTTCTTTTCTCTTAGGGCTGTTAAACCAAAGGTGTTTATGTGGTGTTTTGGTGCTTTGGCGAATGTAGGAGGACTCGCTTTCATACTCCTACTTGCATTTGGTCGTTGGTTGGTGATTTTTGTAAGTGGTGTTGGCCGAATGGTGGTAAAAGGGCTCATGTTATTCATTTGGCCAAGAGGCGATCTCTCCTAATCTATTTTTCTTTCTTTCAACCGATTCTTACGTGGTATTTGCATAGGTACTCAATTGACTTCTTAATCCAAGTCTTGTAGCCTCTGGGTTCTATCGATCTAGGTTAGAAATCTTTTCATATCGAGCATCTATTCTTATTTTCTCTGATTCAAAGCCATAACCTGGTCTTTTGACCAAGACCTTTTTCATGGAATCAAGCGCTAGCCAAACAAAGGAGGGGGTTGGACTTGTAGTCTCTACCCATAAGTTCAAAAAACGAGCGGTTTCGGCTGTTCGTGATTTTCCACCTGGTTGTGGGCCAGCTTTGAAACGGGATTGGCAGATTGTTGTGACTCCTGCGAGTGAGAGTGTTAACGAGATCGATAGTTTGGTTCTCCTTGTTTATAAGTGTGTAAATATTCACACTATTTTGTTATTAAAATGTGTTATTAACCGTTTGGGGTTAAAAAGCCGAGGTGACTAAATGAAAAGTCGTTATACCTTTATGGGTATAGTTGGGATACCAAGTACCTTATTGTTCTATTTGGGAGTACATAAACGTATGCCATAATATATTAGTTATTTAACGAAATGTTTCATTCATTTGATATGTATGTTATGCATGGGTTGGTTTCTGATGAAAAGGGGAAGTGCTATTAAAGTCTATCACAGTGGTTTGGTAGCACAGTAGGTTGACCCCATGCATATTGATTAGTGACTAAGTCTTAGTGGTTTGGTACCACAGTGGCTTGGTGCCACATACATACGTGTGAATTCTGTGACTCATCCCAGTGGTTTGGTACCACAGTGGGTTGGCTCCACATACATGATTCTCAGGGATTATCACCAGTGGTTTGGTACCAAAAGTGGGTTGGTCCCACGTGTTATAAGTTGTGATTCTGTCACCAGTGGCTTGGTGCCACATATATGGCATGTAGCGGATGGAGGGTTGATTGTAGAAATCCCTACGGTGTTTTAGGCTAGTGCGGGTGGCGTGTAGAGGATGGATAATTAGGTTGGGCTGGGTTACATTGCATTCATATTCCGTGAAATTACGATTGTGGGCTAGGAGCCATTTATGTGATATAGGGGATTTACACACTGAGTCTTGGTGACTCATCACTCTGCTTAAATTTGCAGGAAGTCAGTAGATCGTGGATCTTGGAGCCGAGGCGGACTCGTGGAGGCCATAACATGTTTATTTTTCGTAAACTCATTTTCTTTCTTTAAATTGTTTTAATTGGGATGTTAGATTGTGTAATAAGGCCTTCTTAAACTGATATTTGGGTTTTAGCATTTACTTTTGGTACAAGATTAACTTATTTTTAAAAAGAAAGTTAACCTGAAGTTTTCAAAACTGAGGTAACACTAAATAACCGTTTTCTCACAAGTGCTAACCAATATAACAAACGGAATACAACTCAACCTGGAAAAGTTTCACCGCTGTTTTTAAAACATCTCCTAAACAAAAACTTTACCAACTTCCGACATTTATCCTAAAATAAAAAAAATTATTTTACGACTTCACCTTGTGACTTACCAGATCTGGTCGTAACGTCTAGAACGGGTTTGGGGTGTTTCATGTTAGGCCTGCTATAGCTGCTAACAATTTTGAATTAAAGCCTAACACAATACAAATGATTCAACAATTTGTTCAATTTGATGGTTTACAGGACGAATACCCTAATACTCATATAGCTAATTTTCTAGAGTTTTGTGATACCTTCAAAATAAATGGCATTTCTGACGATGCCATATGTCTTCGATTATTCCCTTTTTCATTAAGGAATAAATCCAAACAGTGGTTAAACTTGTTACCACGAGGGTTAATCACTAAATGGGAGTAGATGACTGAAAACTTTTTATTAAAATATTTTCCACCGGCCAAAATAGCCAAATTAGGGAATGATATCTCTTTTTTGTGTAGATGGATTTAGAGACGCTATACGACGCATGGGAGAGATACAAGTATCTCTTAAGAAGGTGTCCACACCATGGATTACCCTTGTGGCTACAAGTCCAAACATTCTATAATGGTGTAAACCCCTCAACAAGGCAACTAATCGATTCAGCCATCGGTGGAACCCTGAACAACAAAACTCTTGAAGCAGCATATGAGTTCATTGAAGAGATGCCACTGACTAATTATCAGTGGCAGGTTACAAGGACAAAACCGACAAAATCAGTCGGAGTCTACAATCTAGATGCAACAACCAAGCTATCAACACAGATAGAGATGATGAATAAAAAGCTAGATAGTTGGTGTCCTTCACAGGCACATCTAGTCATGCAGTGCGACACAAGTGGAACTGTGGCGAACCCTGAGTACCCACCCTACCAACCAGGAGCAGAGAATGAACAGATGAACTATATAGGTAATAATTTCAAATCCAATAATAATCCTTATAGTAACACATATAATCCAGGTTGGAGGAACCACCTAAATTTTTGATAGAGAGGTCAAGGAAATCATGGAAATCAAAGGCAGAAACATCATCAAAACTTCCAAAACCAGCCTTATCCATAAGAGAAGAAATCAACCCTCGAGGAGATGCTAGCAAAATTTTGGCAGACACAGAGAATCGTATCCAAGAAACTGAAAGAACAATCAAAAGCAATGAGAGGCGAATCGAGGAAATTTCTAAGTCAGTCAAAAAAGTCACCAATGCAGTCAAACAACTTGCAAAGCTTATGTCAGAACGACCGCAAGGACGTCTACCAAGTAACACTGAGATTAACCATACGGAGCAAATTTAAGCCATCACAGCTCAGCACAATAAGAAGTCAGATGAACCCAATCCGACACCAGAAAACAAGGTGGACGAAAGTAACATAGAGGTAACACAAGAAAAGCCAAAACCGGCAATAAATGAGTACCAACCTCGCATACCTTATCCCGAAGCATTGAAAAGAGACGATTCGGAAGAACAGTTCGGTAAGTTTCTTAAACTTTTAAAGAAATTACATATTAACTTACCTCTTCTTGAAGCTCTTTTTCAGATGCCCAACTCGAGGAAATTTTTAGGATAGCTCTTGATGAACAAATGCAAAATAGATGAAGAGCACCATGTGGAATTAAACGCAACACGCTCAGCAATGTTACAAAATAAACTACCGTAGAAACAAAAAGATCCAGGGAGTTTTACAATTCCATGATTAATTGGTAGTTTAACTATTGATAATGCGTTAGCTAATTTAGGGGAAAGTATAAATGTCATGCCTTATGCATTGTTTAAACGACTAGGTCTAGGGAAGCCCAAACAAACT